>CM031241.1:314198367-315458954 GCA_018340775.1 Taxus wallichiana var. yunnanensis | reverse complement strand
GAGAATGGGCATTAATTTAATTTTAGGTAATTAAATTAATATACATGTGGGGTAAAAGGGAGTGTGACCCAAATTTGGTGTCTACATTTTTCCCCTTTTTGTCGCATAACTTGTATTATGTAAGCGGCACTGACAAAAACAGAAGTGATTGCCCCATGTATGGGTGAGAGGGGGGTTTCCCAGTGTGGGTGAAGGTGATCCCCTCAAACCGTAAACCCATGAGGTGTTATACGAGAATCGGTAAGTGGTTTTATAAATGTATAGTTGGTGTGAGTTAAGGTAGGTGGGGAAGAGTATGGGTGCTTTGGGAAAGGGTAATGGTCAACTCGAGTGATAAGTAATAGGCCGTGGTCAAATCGAGTAATAGGTAATGGCGATAAAATGTACACACATTTATATACTGCAACACATGTACCGAGTTGAATAGCTTGCAAACTCTACATCATCGAAGGTTAATAGGCTTATCCAAACAAGGGTGAAGTGATTCGTGTATTTAGGGTACAAGATATGGTCTGCAAAAACATGACATAGGTCCAAAGTGTAGGAATGTTTTGGTATTTTCAGTGCACCAAAGTTTGGTTAGGACAAACGACACGAAAATAGGCAAGTTATGGTTTTTAGTATAAAATAACATGGGTAACAACATCACAAGGCATAGCGAGTAAACAACTTCAAGGGTCCTAAAAGTGGTTCAGGTCTAGGTAAATAGGTCATGGCACAGGTAAGGCCAAGGTATATGTAAAATAACAAATCCTAAGATGCAACTAAGGAAATTTAGGGGTAGTTTCGGCTTGTAGGTAGGTTTCCATAAGTGTGGGTGAGGTCGAAGCATATCGCTTAATGAAGAGTTGAGGTGAAAATGGGAAAAATGGGGTAAAAATGATAGTAGCAGGAAACCAATGCCGGTTATAAAGTAACCGACGCGTCGATTTATTATGACCAACATTAGTCATGTTGGGTAGGGTTAATAAAAATATAAATACATATTTTACAGACTCATTTTAACGTGTTGTTATTTGGGAAAATGACGAGCATTGGGGTAAGGGGAGAAAGCGACAAAATGAGGTGTTTGAGATGAGCTGGTGAGTGACTAGTGCGTGATTGGCATCCAGTAGGTGAGTCCACGAGATTAATTAAAGCCATTTGATTGGTTGTGAGGTAAGGAGTGGATTTCATGATTGAGGGGGTGAGAGAGGGTTCAAGTAGACCAGTGGCGTGGCAGCCAAACTTACCACCACGCCACGAAGGCACCGAGATGAGGTAGGATTCAATCTTCACCTCTTGCCTTTGGGTTAAAAATCATGTTTTAAATTGGTTCAAGTAAAAGGGGGTTTCATGGAAAATGTATTTTCATTTGTAGATAAAAATGCATGAAATGAGGGAGGGGTCCAATATAATGTAAATAGGGGTGGGAATGAAGTTCTGATAGTTTTGGGTAGGGTAGATTAGGTGTTTTAGGGTGTTTTTGAGAAAATTTTGATAAGCAAGGGGGTTTAGGTTTTATTGCGTGATAGAGACGACGTAGGTCGTGGGTTAGCCGACGTTGGTTGGTCTTGGTTAGCATCGGTCAAGTCGAAGATGATCGACACCGATGAAATTGAACCGACATCACCGAGGAAAACCAGTGATGGTTAAGGCGACCAATGATGGCTAGGGATGATGAGAAACATGGAGAAGGAAAGGGTAGGGGGAAAGAAATTAGTCAAGGGAGGGCTAAGGGAAGGTGTACGTATGGAAAATATGGGAAAAGGGGTGTTTAGGTGTTGGTGGGGGTGACAAGTAGAATAAGGGAGAATAGGTGTAACAATACACTAGGAAAAAGGGGTAGTCAATAGGGTTGTGGTTTGGGTAGGGTGTGGTGGGAAATAGTTATGTCATGTAATAGGTGTGTTGGGTAAAAGGTATGTTGGATATGGTCAAGGTTGAACAATGTTGTGGTTTGTTGGATGCAGGCTAGGGACCAGTTGTGGATGAGAGATAAAGTGTCACCTCTTGAGCTTAGCAATGGTACGATCAAGCGTGACTACAAATGAGTGGAGGCATGTGACAGACATTGGCCTGATTAGGATCTGACACTACTGGACATATAGCTCGAGATCCAAGTGTTATGGTCGCACTCATCAATAGATGGGATTCAATGTCCAATACATTCCACCCTCTGACACGAGGTGAGATCACCACACTCAAGGATGTATACGAGGATCCCGTGGTTACCTATAGTGTGGGAGAAAGTTTATTATATTTCATCGAGGCATCAAAGGAGCCGATAGTGGTGGTGTTTGGAGAGATGATGGTGAAGTTGAGATACCATAGCACGAGCCCGAGCTATTGGGACATGTACGTGGCCCATCCTCGTGAGATGAGCTTAGTTGTCCTCATCATGGAGGCGGTGTGTTGCTTTAGGTTTCCGGATGCGGAGGGTGGGAGATTCCCATGAGCACTTATGGGGGTTCTCTAGGACATGATGGATGATAGGACCTATTTTTCTTGGGTACCAACATTCTTGGTGCATTTATACAGAGATTTATGGGCCTATGAAAGGATACGAAGCTTTAGTTTGTGTTGTACCTTTATTCTTTCTTGTGTGGGCATACAGAACATCATATGTGTGTGCCCAATTTATTTTCCTCAACCCGATGCATTCATTGATATGGGCTTGGTCCGAGTTGGTTATAGGCGTTGGGTACCTGTTGGGGGAGAGAATAGGGTTCTTGCATGGCTGCAAATGATGTGGCATATTATAGGTGCTTGTTAGAGGGATTATCAGGGGTTGACATCATTTTGAGGCCATATGTTGGCTTCCCTTCCTACAGACACATGGCAGTGGAGTTGGATGAGCTATAAATGCTCGAGTGTGGATAGAGGGATGTCGTGTCAGCGAGCACAAGATGATACCTATTGAAAAATTCATAGGGTAGTTTGGGCTGCCCAGACGCGCCTTCGCCATTCCCATAGTACATGAGATATGACGTAGAGGCCTATGCCTCTACCATAACCAACTCACGCCCGATAGGGTAGGTGGAGCAGGTGGTAGTAGACATGCAGATTGATGATGCCAGTGTCACTAAAATATATAGGTAGCTATGGGAATTACAGTAATAGGTAGCACCACTAACACCAGTAGCTTTGAGTTAGCCACTATTAAATGTGAGCTAATAATGTAACATACAAGGATGAAATGTAAAAAAATAGTAACCCAAATCGAATAGCTTATATTTGATGTAGCAAATGATGAATCGAGAGAGGATGATTTTCACTAATGCAGAAAGAAAGAAGAATGATTATTTTTAAATGCACCAAAATAAATATTTCATTTAGAGCAATTAGAAAGAAGGAAAAAGATTACCAGACAAGAAGATTTAGTGAATAAAAATTTAGAAAGGAAACACACAAGATGCAACCTATATGAATAGAAAGAAACCCACAAATGATGGTCCCATCGGGCATGCCAAAATATTTCACCAATAAGTTACATATGTATGAGCAAAAATATAAGGTAAGGGTGAGGAGGAATACCTATGAATGAAGGTGGAAGGTACAGCACGCGTTTCCGATTTCCTAATCCAAAGTGTTGTTTGTGAGAACTTCCTTTTTGCTTAGGAGGAACTACCCGTGTAATGCAAAACAACACGAAAAGAGGAATATTAAACAATATATGTAAGTGGACTTCCTAACATGTGCTAAATCTAGGAAGTGTGATGCTTCTAGATGGTCATCAATCCATTGTTTAATACAATTCAATGTAAGACATAATATTGTAGTTGATATGATTTAGGTATCTCATTCAAATACAATAAGCAAATATAATATAACGAGTAAGGTTATGATAATATCTAGAGGTTGGGCGCTTAGCCAAGGTGACTAAGATAGGTCGATCAGGTTTTGGGTGGTTTGGTTTATTTGGGTAAATGTTATGAGGTTGTTGTTACAGGAAGAATTACTAGATACAAAGACCGATGTTGGTCTGATATGACCGATGTTGGTTGAGAGAAACTCGACGAAAGTTTAGGTTAACCGGTGCCGGTGAGGGGCGTAAAAATAGAAACTCAATAAAAATTTAGTTTTAAAGATTCTCTATGATTGCATAGAGAATGGGAGAATGAGGGTTAGGTTGCTAAAGATGCTAAGAATTCTCAGAGACGTCTAGAGTTAGGTATAGAGAGTTGGGAGGTTGTAGGTGGTTAGGTGGAGGGATTGACAAGAAGGTGGGAGGTGATGAGATGAAAATGAGACTAGGACTCTCAAACAAAGATAAAGAAACTGATCTAAATAAGTATGGAAAGATGCAAATCCAAATGCACTTACTTGAATTTGTAAACTGGTGGTTATATGAGGGTGATGGTTGATCTGTGAAACTGGTGGTTAGTGTTTGCGAAGTACTTCTCACGAATGTTACCGTGAATGCTCAACCTTCATATCAGTCTTGGTGTTGATTCAGGACGTTTGGATGTGGAAGAGGGCTCTGGTTCGTGCTTGCATGCAAATCTCTCTCTTCTTAGACTTGAATAATTCTTCCAACATATTGAACAAGGTTACCAAAATGAATATATGGCAACCGACGGTGGTTTAGGTTAACCGGCATCGGTTTAGGTTTAATCGGCGTAGGTTAAGGTGGGAAATCCTAGGTTTCCAAAACAACATATTTAGGCTCTTTTTTTACCAGTTATGTCCGTTGGTTACTGGTCTAAAATGGTATTTTCTCGCATAAGTAGATAGGCATCTTTGTTAGAGAAAGAATAAGCATCTAAAATTAGTGTTAGACTAAGTCTCAGATTAGTTATGGTAAGTAGAGATCGAGTCCTAGTTAAAAGGAAACATGCTAAGAATAGGTATATGATGAGGTGTCTAGGTGATGTGGTGGGGTGAGGTGTCTAGGTGAGGTGGAAATTAATTTAATTAAGGTATTTAAATGAATGAATATTGTGAGAATGAGCATTAATTTAATTTTATGTAATTAAATTAATATACATGTGGGATAAAGGGGAGTGTGACCAAATTTGGTGTCTACGAGAACCCACGACTCGATACCATATGTACTTCCCATAATTTTATTACATGAAACCCAAGACAAAACAAAGGTTAAATTAGAAAAATTATGGAATATTTTTTATTTTATTTTTTTAAACAAATGCAACGTTTAGTTCATTTCTCGGTTAATACTCTATCTCTATCAATTAAAAATTATGTTATTCCATTTAATCTCAAGTTAGGTTTAAAAACTTCATTCCTATAATCCTTAATTAATTTAATAATGTGGTTCCTAAAGTCGATTAATAATTTATTAATTTAGGGCTTTGAGTCTATTCACCCTCCCATTGATTAAACACACTTAAATCAAATTCCTATAAAAATATTGCTTAGTTATAAAAGGGTAAATTTGAATTGATTAATTACAAGGGTCAAGGGCTTTTATAAAAAAAAGTCACCATCTAATTAAAAGGTTATAAAACAAATTTAATCTTTACACCACTCAAGTGGCCCCATTCAAAATTGACCCATATATTTTATTTAAGGAAGGAGAAGAGAAGGAAGCCATGGAAGAACATGGAGCTTAGGGTGGATGTTCGTATTGTATTGTATTTTTTTGTAATACTACTTCCATTTTACCCTCCTAGGGTTTGATTGTAAATTTTTGTTGGCTAAAAATAGCAATGTATATACATATATAAACATATAGTTGTATATATATACATATATAAATATATATGTGTGTGTGTGTATGTACACGCACACACACACTTACTTTAGCATATATATTATATTACATAGGCCATGGAAAGCAATACACAGGCCATATATTATAGTAAGGTTTGTTTGTTTTAAGTTATGTGTAGTGTTTTATATTGTTGTGGGGGTGGTCGCCGACCCCACCCCCCATCCCATATACTATGGGGTGCGGGGTGGGGTCGAAGACCCTCCCCCATTCCACAAATATTATAACAATATAAACATAGTCGCGGCCGTATAGGCATACTACAATAATTTTAAATATATATATTTATTATAAAGTTTTATTAATATATATTTTAATAAATGTTTATATATATATATATATATATATATATATATAATTAATATTTTCATTTTGTTGCTATTATTTTATTACTATAATATTAATATATTAATAATAGTAAAATAATCAAACGTATACATTTTTTTGATAAAGAAAATAATAAATAGTTTAATATAAACACTAAATCAATTAATATAATTACATATAATCTAAAATTTGATATATGGCTATATATGTTTTTTTTGTTGTGAAATAAAAAGGGTAAAAATATTTATAACATAAGTAAAATACAAGACAAGAAGTTTTGTAACTTTCTTTCTATTAATTTCAAACAAAATTGGGGAAAACTAATATGATTTCATTCTACACACCACAACTAGTAATGAGGAGATTATTCTCTATTTTAAGAGTTTTCACCAATTACTTGGTTTTCTCTAAGGTGCGAAATGTAACTATAATTTAATTACTTCAATATGCCTTTCATTCAATAAAACAAGAGCACTATTCCATTTCTATCACAAGATATAAGTAATAACCATTTCCAACAACAATGAGTTTTAACAAGATTCCTATTTCTTTTACAATGAAACATATCACATTTTGGAAATAATGAAACAAATTAATTTCAAGAGAGATGCATTACTATTTCCACTCATTTTAATTTTTCTATTTTATTTAACTAATGCAAAGATTTTGTAGTTTCCTTTCACAAACTAACACATTTGAAAATATAAATTTCTCATACAAACACTCTTAGAAGAGTTTACAAAATATAGGGATTTCCAAATGAAATAACTTTCTTTCAAGCTTACAAATTTACAATCATCCACTCAAAGTGGAAATAATAAAATGGAAAATTTACAACATAAGGGCTATCAACAAGGCCAAAGTACAAGTCTCCAATTTGCAAGTCTTCTCCCAAATGTAGCTCCAATCTAGCTCACTTCAATCTTTCACAACAAGGATCACAATACAAAGGAAGGGGGAGTAGGCAATTCTCTCCGCTTGAAACCTTTAATCCATTAAGAGGATAAGCCATCCCCTTAATGGCCCCCGAGCCCCAACCAAAGAACCATGAGGGATCTTGAGCAACATTTGACAACTTTTCAACAAACATGGCTTCCACAAACAACATACATTAAAAATATTCAACACAACTAAGATGACATACTCAACAAGTTTTGTAACTACTCAAACAATACATAGGTTTGATACCAAACCAAATGGAGCAAGGACTATGGGAAACCACCTCATTTTTCCTCCCAAGTGAAGTGGGAGTTTCACCCTAAGCCTCCAAGTGCACAAACAAACAACACAATATCCTTATCTCTCCCTTGCAAGTATGCAACAATATGACCATGATTTCCTTTTCACTCCCCATAGGTGAAACTTCTAATCACACTCCCACAAAATGCATGCCTCAAAACTCCTTTTCCTCCCCAATGGTCTCATAAGTCCATCTCCCACACCCAACTTAAGGCATACTACCCAACCACACAAAAGCACATTCACAAAACTCAAACAAACTTAACAAGCACAATATTTCCACATCAACAAACATAATAAAAAAACAACAAAGGTGGAGAGCCTACCTCTCCATCAAGCTCCAAGAAAATTCACTTCACAAGTCTTTCACACCCCAAGCCAAGAAAATTCCTAAAAGAAATGCCAACAAGCTCCCAATTTCAAAAATACAAAGGAAGAAAATGAACAAGTAACCCCATTCCATCAAAATCCATCAATAAATAGAAATGGAATGTGAGGATGATGAGGTGGCTCCATGTAGGATGTCACTTCATCATTCCTCCATTCCCACACTCAAGTCAACACACCATGCCCAAGACAATAAATGAGCATGTAAGAACTATGACAAACCCACATGACACTCAAACTTGCACACCATGCCTTCTAAGGACAAAATTAATTGAGGTAAGAAGGAAAGTGCAATTATTTTCACTCTTTTACACTCTAAAAGGATAAATAAGTCAAAATTAAACTCCCAACCCATAGGTAGGGTTGTTGGGTAAATTTAAGAGGCATGGGACAAGCTTAGCTTGTCCCACAAGCCTCCAAAAAGGCCTCCCAAGTCAAAATCCGAATTTTGAAGTTGGGGTGGAGTAAATCACACACAAACCAACACAAATCTCACTTACAACAAGGACCACCTAACCTCATAATTATATATTTGTCACATCTTTATTTTAGTTAATAAATTAAGTAGGATTAGCTAATTAAGACACAATTATAAATGTTAATAAGGTGACAACTATTTCCAAAATTAATACATATAACACAAATAAAACACATACAAAAATTAAATGAAAAGGAAAACATTTCACCCCATGGCCACACATGTGAGGTCACCCCCAAGGGAAAGCTCCTAACTAGGCATGCAAAAACACCACACTAAAACATTACATAAGTTGTTAAATTTTGGCGTGTTGCTCAACACCCAACATCCTTCCGTGGTTGGTCCCCTATCCCCTTTCAATGTATGTGATAAAATGTCCTGCAACACAAACAAAATACCTCTCTAGCCTTTCGATTGTATTAACAACATCGAGACAATATACATATAAAATCAATAATCATCATTCGACATTAGAAATTCTATCATCTAGCATCATACAATTAATTTGATTTTGGCATCCATAAAATCATAATTCTACTCAAAACATCTAACATAGGTTATGCATCCAAATTATGACATGTTAGTACAAAAATCATAATATTGCAACTCAACATATATAACTGTCTATCATCACCATCTAGTGCATCATAATAAAAATGTAAACCACATAATGTCAATAGTCTAAATATCTGCATAGTCCATCATCTACTGATCAAAATATAATACTCAAATGTCTAAGTATCAATCCAACAAGTAACAACATCAAAATGAAATAGTGTCGAAGAGGAGTGGGCACTACAACATGTAACACTTTTTCTTACCTCTTTTAAAGTATAATTCATGTTTAGAACCCCGGTTTCTGTGTAATTCAACATGATCTAATTATATTTGGTGAATAATGTTTTATAAGATTTTCTATAGGTCAGAGATTAAAATTAGTGGTTCGATGTGGATATCCTAATTTTTGAGACAATTTTTTGATGTGATTGTATGTTTGATTTTAAATTCCTATAGAGAAATGAAAGATGCAGTCATTGGGATGTTTTAAGCTTGAACAATAATTGAACCAAAAATATTTGAAAGGACTGAAAACCACTACAATGTAGAGTATGACTACGATAAATATATGTGTGTGATTTTTTAGGCCCACATTACTTGACATAATGTTTTACTTGATGCCAAATTACCTACTATTAAAAAGATAATAGATTTGCAACCTTGATATAAGTGCATTGGATTCACACAATATTGTCCCATATTGAGAAGAAATTTATTATCGTCAAACTGTGAAAAATAGTGGTGTATTACTTAGAATTATAATGTTCAACTTGAATATTGTAGGATCTCAACATTTCCTTACGGTGGTTAATCAAGTAATTTTAAGTAAACAAATGGGATGATGAGAGACAATACTTTCCTGTAGGCAAAGAAACAATCCACGTGTCACAAGAATTTTCCATTCATGGAAATTTACTTCTACATAACAAATATTTAGAATCATTTGGTGATACATTACATATGTTGTGTTATAATCTTGTTGAAAACAGATAACTGACAACATTACGGCTCTTTGAAATATTTTCCAACGGATCACCCCATCTGATATTTTAGTAGCTGTCATAGTTACAAATTTATTCATTGTTTAATTATTCACAACGTCACATCCACCTAGTGTGTGCTTACTTGTGAAATAGAAAAAGGCATTCCAATTATATAAGTGTAAATGTGGACTAACATATCAAATGTCATAGTAAAAAAATACATAAATAAAAACACATTGTTTTTTTATTTTTTTGTTCACAGGTAAAAATAGGGAGCCTGAGCAGTGTGATATCCTAACCTTTTATTTATTAAGGTGAATATTGTCACGGCTATAGTAGAAAATGGCCACCCCTATAGTGAACCCTTGAGACAAGAAAGAAAGAGATGATGTCACAAACAATTTTTCCTAGTACAGAGTTCACAGTCTCTTTTGTCTCTATTTTGTAGATGTGGCATAGAAACTTGTTAGTATTAAACATCGAATACATTTTTCTCTCATGTCTTGGATTAGGGTATGTTCATCAAATCTTTCCCATTTTAGGGCTTCACCATTAGATCTATGGTCAAGATCTCGGCGCTTCAACACTCCTACGACATCCCCCTCCTCCATTGATTTTACTGCCAATGTCAGTGGTGGTTCAAACCATTCCAAATGTGATGAGGATTTTAGATGGAATCAATGGTTCTCACGAATTCATGCTTTGATGTCCTCTATAAAAAAATCTCAACTATTCATTAATTTGACTATTGTGAGTAGGGAGGGAGCCTTTCCAATTGTGAAAACACATTTCTGCATAATAAAAGTAAGTTATGTTTTTATTTGATTTTTTAATGAATAATTAATATCGAGTACAATTAAAATTTCTATTTAATTTCATTCTTAATAAGAAAAATTAAAAATATATATATGGGACCACATATCCTTGAGTCATTTTTTCAATTAATTAAATGAAACAAATTCATTCCATGACACCTCATATCCTTGAGTCAATTAGTGAGATAGTTCATGTTTTTATTGTATAGACAAAATATTTTATACATATATAAAAGAGTATTAAAAATATTAAATTTGACAAGTTGTTAATTTCATTATATTTCAATTTATGTCCATACCCTAAACTAAAACCCCATTTTTCGAATAAGCTTCGAGTATACAATAAAAGATTGTAAACTCTAGATTTGCACCAAAAATGTGATAAAAATATAATTTCACGTATATGCACTCTCATTAAACATAAACTCAAAATTTATACCTCAATTTTGCATTTGAAGTTTTGATGGGATTTTGCATTGTTTTACAAATGCATCTATATATACATATACCAATTTAAAGTAATTGATATTAACCTCTTCCTGCTATATGTTTTTAAAGGTTTTCTTCTCGAACATCTGTAACTGTGGTGTTTCAATTCCAAATAGATATTGAAATGTTAATTTTTTTACAAGCAATAGTACTAAAGTCACATCAATATTGGACCCGATCAATTATCTTCAGTTGATCTAAAATTTTGGCACTCTATAAAAACACTTGAATTTTTTTACATCATATAAAACAAGTCTTGAATTTAGAAACTTGACAATGTAATCAGTTGCAGTGGGGAAATTAATAAAAATCAACTGTTTCTTTTCCAGTCATACCCCATTAATAAAATTGCCACAAAAAGGTCCACACAAGCTCCAAAAGATTAATTAAATTTTAGAAAATAATGCGTAGATCTTTCTCAAGATAGCTAATACAGCCAAGAAGATTAACCATTAATACAAAATTATTCATTATAGTTGTAAAGTAATGAGAAATGGTCGTTATATTTACGCCGGGCACGCTACTATGGGCTTGATCTCTTACGACTACGGCCTCCAGCTTGACCAGCTTAACGTGCTTGCCACAGGTGTCGCTCAATGCCAGCATGCTCGGTTGGATCTTACGACGACGGTGTGCAGCTTGAGCTGCTTGTCACCTGCCCTCCTGTTTGACATGCTCCGCCTTCGCTCACCTGTTTCAGGTGCTTGTCACCGTATTTAAATGTATGTCAAGTGCAGAGTTTTGATAGATGCCCGTAAAGAGTTTGACCAAGTGAAAGAACGAGACAGTTTCTCATGGAATACAATTATTGCAGCATACAGAAGACATGGTTATCCTCACAAGGCAGTCACACTGTTTCACCATATGCAACAAACAGGTCTTCAACCCGATCAGTTTACATTTGCCAACATACTCCCAGCCTGTGCCAAAATAGGAGCTTTGGAACAGGGTATGGACATCCATCAAAGCATAAAGGATAGAGGAATTTTGTCAGATGTGGTTGCAAATGTCCTGGTAGACATGTATGCAAAATGTGGAACTGTAGACAAGGCACCTAAACTGTTCGACAGAATGCCTCAAAAATGTGGTATCGTGGACAGTAATGATTGCAGGATATGCCCAAAATGGATTTGTTGAAAATGTGTTATAATTACTTAGAAACATTCATGCAATTGCAATTGGCAGATGTAAAGCCAAATTCCACAACCTTTGTCAGCATCCTCCCTGCCTGTGCCAAAATGGGAGCTTTGGAACAGGGTATGGACATCCATCAAAGCATAATGGATAGAGGAATTTTGACTGATGTAGTTGCAACTGCCTGGTAGACATGTATGCAAAATGTGGAAGCATAGACAAGGCATGTGAACTGTTTGATAAAATGCCTCAAAGAAATGTGGGCTCATGGAATGCCATGATTGCAGGATGCATAGACAAGGCACGTGAACTGTTTGATAAAATGCCTGGTAGATTTGTCGGAGGATTTATCGGAAGGGGAGAGGTTTGGGGAGATGGCAGCAGCCATGGTGCGTTAGGGATGAAATTATCCGAAAGCCATTTTAATCTGGAATTGTTGGGGGAGTAGCAACAAAAGGAGAAATGACTCTACATCATCTGAATCAGGTATTTTTGTTTTGTTTCATGTGTCACTAAACCCTGCATTGGTTAAATAACTGTGACAAATAGCAGTTTTTTATTCAATTCTGATATTTTTAATTGCTTTTGCAGTTTGCATGGGCTTGTGCAAGGTTGGAACATGGAACTTGGTCCAGATTCTGATACAGGTGGCCAGGTATGTTTGCTTAAAATGAAATTCAAATATTTAATATTTATTCAAAGTTTTAAACAATTAAGGTTTGATTTGCTTTAAAAAAATCTACTGATGGATTTTATGGATGTTGTTTTTTAAAAACTTGATTAGTTTCTGCACGTGTCTTGCAGCCCATTAGGGTTTTATTCCAGTTCAGATCTTCTTTACAAGGCATGTGATTAATAGGAATGAACCTGTTACAATATCCCCCAATTTATTTTGAGTGGGCTACCACTCCAAATTCTATGCACTAGGTTGTTTGGTGATTGCATGATTACTTCAGGGAATGCAAAACATTGATATCATAACAAAAAATGTTTCTAATGTTGAAGGGGATATATAAGGAGGTTACTGGGTGTGGGAGCCCCTTAAATTATTTTGTGGTAATTCAGAACAGATTCTCCTAAAGTGAAAAATGGCATATGCCACGGAACCCTTTTGAAATAATTTTATTTTTAAGTTTGTTGGGCAGCTGCCTGAGATCTCCGGCTCAGTGGTAGGCAAAAGTTTTTACTTGAGCCTTGTCACAGGTTTGGGTCACAAAGTTGGCTCCCCAATAACTCTGACACATAGGGGATGGCGATCACCATTCACTTGCAAACAAAAAAAAACTCTTGCCAGCTCCTCCTAAAACTTAGGAAGTTACCTCTGTGCGTCAAAATCCTTGGGACCTAGCATGCCTGCCTAGGAAGTCCGCTCCACATGACAACCTCCTCTAGATCTGGCATGTATGACTTTACAATGTTCATGTTCAAATATTTATTCCCAACAAGATTTTAATGATAATAAGAACAGATGGTTATAAATCATTTTGCAAAGTAGGATATGGAATGCCAGATTACCTTCTTCTATTAGGATTATAGATTTATTTAGATGTAAAATATATGTGCAAAGACGTACAAGCTCAAAGTATTAATTGCCTTATTCTATTCATTATTATGCAGGTGAAATATGTTGTAGAGTTTGCAAAGGCACTGCACAAATGCCTGAAGTGTACAGAGTGAACCTTCTAACACGTCAGATCTGTTCTCCTGAAATTGACTCTAGCTATGGAGAACCAACAGAAATGCTAACTTTTGATCTCGATGAAGAAATTGGAGAGGCTGGAGGTGCATACCTTGTTCGAATTCCTTGTGGTGAAAAAGAAAAGTATTATGAGAAAGAACATATGTGGCCATACATCCCAGAGTTTGTAGATGGGGCATTGGGTCACATTCTTAATATCTCTAAAGTATTGGGGGATCTGATTGGAGGAGGCAGAGCTGTGTGGCCTCATGTGATTCATGGTCATTATGTAGATGCAGGCTATGCGGCCTGCCTTCTTTCTGGTGCTCTCAATGTTCCCATGGTTTTGACAGGTCATTCCTTAGGCCGGAATAAACTGGAACAAATATTGAAACAAGGAGAGCAACCGAAGGAAGAAATCAACAGAACATACAAGATTTTCGCAGGATTAGTGCTGAAGAATTGTGTCTCGACTCTGCTGAGCTTGTGGTCACCAACACAAGGCAATAAATTGAAGAACAATGGGGCCTCTATGATGGTTTTGATTTAGAATTGAACAGAAAGCTCAGACTTACTATTTGTAATCATAAGATTATAATTATGGGCATACTTTGTTGCAGTTCATACCTCCTGGAATGGACTTCAGCAATGTTATAGTACAAGAGGAGAGCACAAATGATGATTTAGAGAATGCTTCTGCTCAATTATCTGAGTCCCCTTTGTGGGGTGAGGTAAGAGACAAGGCAACATATAATTGCTTACCATCATGTTGGGTTTGACGTACTTTACAAGATAGTTACTTAAACTAACATTCTTCAATATTATACATCATATTACCTCATGTGCGATATAGACCTGATATACCCTGTTTTTTTATTTAGACATTGTGTTTCCTGAACAATACTTCAAAACCAATTATATTGGCTCTTGCTCATCCTGATCCTAAAAAGAACATGACAACTTTGGTTAAGGCTTTGGGAGTGTAACAAGTTGAAGAAGCTGGCAAATTTGGTATGCCTTCTTCCTAAACTTATGTTTCCTTTCTGTCACGTGCTGCTCTGCTCTCATTGCTAAAGAGCTGCATTGTCTATTTTGTGAGCTGACAGATGTTGATCATGGGGAATCGAGATGATATTGATCAAATGCCTGCATCAAGTGCCAATGTGCTCACTACAGTTCTGAAGTTGATTGACAAGTATGATCTCTATGGAGAAGTTGCATATCCAAAACATCACAAACAATCAGATGTTAGCGACATCTACAGAATTGCTGCAAAAACAAAGGTTAGATAAGTTTTGTGCCATTTTATAGGTGAAATTCTCAAGTATTGCACTACTTTCTCTGTAATGCATGAAATGTACGTGGCTTCAAAACTATTGTCCTGTTATGTGCAGGGTGTTTTTATCAATCCAGCTTTAGTGGAACCCTTTGGTTTGACTCTCATTGAGGTAGGTCAGAATTGTTTCCACTACACTTGCATATGTATCAGTAATGCCATATTTTTTTTTTTCTACTAAAAGCACACTAAACTTTCAGATTTTATATGTAATGCATATCTATATTTCATATTTCTAAACAACAAATCTTTCCAAATGAAGGCATTGAAAATAAAAAGTTCTTGGTTTCATTATAAATTCAAATGACAATTTTACAAGATGCTTGCAACTACAAAATGGAAACTTTCTTTGTGGTGACCAATGTTTTCAAGAAACAATAAGTACAAAATGGTTGTTTACAAGAGTGTATAGACTTAACAAGTCACATTCATTTACAAGTGATGGCAATGTCCTCTAACTTGAGCTCCAACTCCAATGCTCCTACAAGAATCATGGCTTGTTTACCACCCAACCAATAGGCATCATCACATGCCTTTCCATGGTTGGAAGTCATGCTAGCCTCCCCCAAGCCCATGGGAGAGAGGAACTAGCTTCCACAATGTGCACAAGTAATAATGGGGTTTAAACACACAACAAGAGAAAACATAAGACCATTCAACTACTTAGACCTACTATACAATGAAAACCACACATGAGGAGAACAATGTCAACCTCACAAGGGGGAAGAGAGGAAGAAGGATGCCCAAATCAAGGTGTCCAACCATAGGAGCACCAATAAATACATATATATATAAAACTCCTTATACCTCCTAATCATACATCCTCCTTATTCCTCCTTATACTATAGAGATCCTTCTTGGGAGGATTTTCAAACCCACATGGGTTTCCTCACCAAGAATGGGGAAAGGATCAAGCCATATGAACCTTTCTCCCACCTCAAACCATATGAGGGGATGAGAAGGGACCTTCATGGCTTGACCAACAACCATGAGGTTTGAGAGGGAAATCCCTCTCTCTTCCCCTACATTCTCCAAAAACCATCAATCCAAATGATGGTGGAGAGAAAACAAGAAAACCACAAGAACAAACAACAACTACATTCATCATACACTTCTCAACACATATTTCACACACATTATCTCATTGATCAAGCATACATACAAGATAACAAAACTAAGAAGAAAAAGGATAAGAACCCTACCTCTAATATGCTTTCCAAAACTCTAAGCCTTTCCCCTTTGTCCAAGCTTCCCTCCAAGCTCCAAAATTCTCCAAGTGCTCCAAAAAAATGAACCAAGAAGGCCCCTTCTTCCCACATGAGAAAGAATAAAAAGAGGAGCCCAAAAGTTTCCTCACCAATGGGAAAGTGACAAGTGTCACCCCCTCTCCTCTCAAGAGTCAAAGATTCCAAAAACAAAATAAGTAAGAGTAAACTCACCTTTTATCCCTTTTCACCCAAAATACTAAAAACTAAAATAAAACAAAGTGGAGCAACTTTTAACACTTTCACACAATCCAACCATCTTACATGGATGGTGACTAAAGAGGGCTAAATGGGAGGAAACTCCTCCAAACCTTGAAATAGATCCCCTACCTATTAGGTAGGGTCCAAGGGCCCATTTTCATGCTAAGGGAACCCCCAAACTCAAAAGGGGTCCCTAAAATTACCCAAAATAACCCAATTTCGGGTTTGGCATGCTTGGGCACAAGGGTAGAGGGTGTGGGGTCCACCCAAGGTTCACATGTGGTCCCCAATCCCTTCTACCAACACACACACACTTCCCAAAACCAACACTTAACTTAAGACAAGATCATTAACCCCTAAGCTAGTTTACTTAATAAAACACACCCTAAACATAATTAATTTTACAAGACATAATTACATTACAAATTGAGGGGTTCACCCATGGTGCCCAATTAAATACATCTAATCTAAGGCCTCAAACATTTAGCATGGTTAGGACTCACCCTTAGGCCGCTTGTGCACAATTGTGTAGCTGCCTCCGAAACCCATGCTCTCCTATACCTATCACCCGCACACTCATTGCACACATTAACCGCATCATTCAATATAATAAACATCATCTACACATCACAAATTCAATCTAACTTATAATGTCCTAACATTATTAAACAATTGATAGTGCAATGCATACAATTATTCACATAGTTTGCCATGAATCACCACCAAATAAAATTGCAACGACATATACTTAGGTTAGCATGAAAATTACCATCATTAAATCCGAACACTATATCATTAATCAAATCAACCACAAGAGACTAACATCTAATCAATAAATATACCATATAACCCTGCTAGTGTCATCAACATCATAAGAAATATATCAGTATACGAATCTAGTCCAATTGGCGCTACGCGCCCAAAATGCCATAATGTCCATGAGGATAAAATATCATAGTAAAATTTCCAAAGTCTATCAGAGTCTCAATCAAAACATGTCTAGGAATAAAGGAACCAACAGATAACTGGAGCTATAAAAATGTGGGCACTACATCCCCCTCTCCTAGAATTAGACTTCCTCATGGAAGTCATTGGAAGAGGTAGGGATATCTAGCCCTCAGTGGTGTAGCATCCTCCCAGGTAGCTGATGACTCGTCATATAGGTCCCACTTTGCACTCTAACCTCTTCCAAATCTCGACCCGAAGGGCCAACCTCCGGTGCTCCAGTATGCGTACGGGCTCCAATCTCCACCGCCTCCGTCCTCTACCTATAATGCCGACCAATCCAAAACATGAGAAACATCTGGTACATATCTACGTAGTACAGAAACATGAAATACGTCGTGGGCCCGTGCAAGGCGTGGTGGCAAAGCTAGGCGATAGGCAACTGGACCGATGACCTCAAGAATATCAAAAGGCCCCACAAAACGAGGCGATAGCTTAGAACCCTTTCCATAACGGATCGGACTCTTATGAGGACGAACCCTCAAGAAGACTTTGTCACCCACTGAGAAGTGACGATCGATCCTCTTGTGTCCGTGATATGCCTTCCGGCGTGCTCTAGCTCGCTCAAGACGCGCCGAATCGTAACAACTCGCCGCTGCTCTAAATCCCAAGATAAGCTGGCCCCAAAATAATCCTGTCATCTAGTCTATCCCAGCTCAAAGGTGTCCTGCAAGGTCATCCATACAAAGCCTGATAGGGAGCCATGCCAATGGAGCTATGATAACTGTTATTGTAGGCAAACTCAACTAAATGCAAATAGTCTTCCCACTTTTTCTGCTGGTCCATGACATACATTCTCAACATGTCCTCTAACACCTGATTAACCCTCTCTGTCTGCCCATCTGTCTCTGGATGATATGCTGAACTGAAATTAATCTGTGTACCCAAGGCCTCCTGAAAAGAAGTCCAGAAAACTGATGTGTAGATGGTGTCTCTGTCATTAATGATCGTCTTCGGAATCCCATGCAATCTGACAATATCCTCCATAAACACTTTGGCGATGGCCTCATGTGCATTATAGGTAACCTTGTCATGGCGAAAATGCGCAACCTTGGTCAACTTATCCACAGTGACCATAATGGCATCATGACGATAAGAGGACATAGGAAGTCCTACTATGAAATCCATGGAGATCACATCCCATTTCCACTCGGGAATGTCATGAGGGTATAAGAGTCATGCGGGATGAGAATGCTCTCCTTAACTCTCGACACTCAAGACAACATGCTACAAAATCTGCTATGTCCCGACGAAGACCGGCCAATAATATAACTCTCTCAAATCAGCATGCATCTTCTTCACTCCTGGATGTGCTGCGTATGGGGCTCGATGAGCCTCAGTAAGGATGAAACTACGTAGATCACTTGCCTTAGGCACATAAATGTGCCTATGGAACCAAGCAAACCATCTGACTCTAGCATGCATCCCGAATATCTTGCCCCAAAAGAACCCCGAGAATCCAACATTTGTCTAAGCACCCTCATAAAACCCGTCCTCCGGAAGATGCTCAAGTATCTCGCTCTCAAATCTGATCAGTGTCAAAGAAGCAAGCACATGTCGTCGTCTACTAAGTGCATCTGCAACAACATTTTCCTTTCCCTTGATATACTGCACCTCCATGTCATACTCACAAAGGAACTCCATCCAACGCCGTTGACGAGCGTTGAGGTTCGGCTGAGAGAAGATATGCTGTAAGCTACAATGATCTGTCCTCAAGATGAAAGGTCTACCCAAAAGGAAATGTCGCCAACGCACAAGCGCATGAACAACTGCTGCAAGCTCTAAGTCGTGAGTAGGATAGTTAAGCTCATAGTCCTTGAGCTTACGAGACTCAAAAGCAATAACCCGACGCTCCGCGTAAGGACCGCTCCCAAACCCTCTAGTGATGCATCAGTGAAAACAACAAAATCCTCTGTTGGGTCTGGAACTGCTAAGATGGGCGCCGTGGTTAACCTTTCCTTAAGCAACTGAAAGGCCTGCTCACATTTTTCTGACCAATCAAACTTCTTCCCTTTCCTCTGAAGAGAAGTAATAGGGTGAGCAATCCTAGAAAAGTCCTGCACAAACCTCGCGGTAATACCCTTCTAAACCCATGAAGCTCCTCACCTCAGTGATTGATGTGGGTGCCGGCCAATCCAAGATAGCTCAATCTTAGAGGGATCTATAGAGATACCCTCACCTGATATGATATGACCCAAGTAATCTTAATCTCCGTCTGAAAGAAGTGCATTTTTCCAAGTTTCCATACAACTTCTGCTCTCTCAAAACCTGAAGTACCTGCCTCAAATGCTCCTCGTGTTCCTCCTCGAACAAGAATAAATCAATATATCATCAAGGAACACTAAGACAAAGCGATCCAGAAATGTCCTGAATACTCCATTCATGAGGCTCATGAAGACAGCTGGGGCATTAGTCAAACCAAATGGAACCACTGTGAACTCATAATGCCCGTAACGTGTGCGAAATGTTGTCTTATGAATGTCTCATCCGAAATGTGCAATCGATGATATCCCGACTTGAGATCGATTTTGAGAACACTCTAGCTCCCGCATCCGATCAAACAAGTCATCAATCCCGGGAGCGGATAACGGTTCTTTATTGTGACCTTATTGAGCTGTCTGAAGTCTACACAAATCCTGAGAGAACCATCCTTCTTCTTCACAAATATGACTGGCGCTCCCCAAGGAGATACACTAGGGAAAATGAGACCCTTCTCTAACAACTCCTCTAATCAATCTTGAGCTCATGAAGCTCAAGTCGCTCATCCGATAGGGTGCCCTAGAACCGGTGCAAATCCAGCACTAAGTCAATGGTGAAATCCACCTCTCTACTAGGTGGTAAACCCGAAGCTCTCCTGAAACACATCTGCATACTCCCTCAAAATTGCGTGATCATCAAGGGGTGAATGCTCTGGAGTACTGTCTGAACGATCACTGATAGTGATAGCAAACAACTGGCAACCCTTACGCATGCTCCGCTTGAGTTGCTTAGCCGAGATCATATGCAAGGAAATGGGTCTCTGCATCCCTGAAATCACAACTGCACTACCCAAATCATCCTGACACTCAATGACCTTCTCTCTACAATCCACCTTGGCTCGATGAGCCTCGAGCCAATCCATACCCAACACTACCTGATAGGATCCTAAAGGAATAACTCGGAGGTCAAGCGTAGTGGAGAAGACTCCCAAATCAAGTACACAACTCTCCACATATGAGTCCACGGCGAGTTTAGCCCCAGAGGCCAACTCAACTCGCTAACTATCTCGTTTGCCGCCACCACCACTAGCCCACACTGGTCCACTATGAAGGTGATATAAAGGAATCAAGCACTGAATCAAAAAGTACTTGAGACAAGAATTACCCCGATAGCACTGTTGTCTCAATGACGTGGCTCGATGCTCACCCGGGCGGTTGTCCGCCGCATACACACGATGGGCACGCCCCACGCCACCCACCGCCTCGCCTCGGATCTAGGAGCTCTCGCATATCCGTAGTAGTGGGCTTGGCGACACATACGCACATAATGATCTGAGCCCCACAAATAAAACATCCTCCTATACCCCTCTCGAGATGGGGTCCCTCCCGTGCTCGTGAATCGAACTCGCTGGTCCAACCCTCAGTAGATCGCTATGGCGAGCGGGTCGGGCATGTGAGTGATGAGTACCCGGCCTCCTGTCTCTAGACTCCACCAAAACCACCTCTGACTCCACCTCGCCGAAAAATCTCAGTCCGTCTACCCTCTCGATGTTGGTGTCCCCGATGTCAGTGTGTCTGCTGTGATGGGTGTGGAGGAGCTCTCGATGCTGCTGGAGAAGACCAGAATCCTCCTCTAGGGGGTGGTACTGCTCCCCGTGCTCTCTGACTCTGGAATGCCCGAATCCCGTCCCGAACTTGCTCTGTTCTTTCTCTGTGCTCCTGAGCCTTGGTCCTATTCTCCTCAGCCAAGTAGGCCTTCTCAACGGCCTTCTCAAGTGTGGGAGGAGATAACATCCTAACAGCTCCTGCTATATCTGCATTCAAGCCCCGAATGAACCTAGTTTACTGCAATTTCTCGTCTTGCAGGTAGTCTACATACTGCAAGAGATCCAAGAACCTGCTCTCGTACTGCGCCACTGAGCCAGAACCCTGTCGTAAGTCATGAAACTCATCAATCCTCTTCTGCACAAAATGCTCTGACATATACCGAGCCCTGAATCACTCCTCGAACAACTCCCATGTCACTGTATCTCGTGTCAAATGGAGCTTCCGCTCCTCATTCCTCCACCAAACGCCTGCTGCGTCTCGGAGGAGGTGTATGGCGAACCTGGCTTTGACATTGCTCTCATGAGAGTGCAAACCAAAGCAGCTATCCAAGCTAAGAAGCCAGGACTCCGCCCCAAAGCCGTCTGTCGAACCAGTAAACGTAGGCGGCTGCAGGCGAAGAAGGTCTCGAATCACACTGCCCGTGTCTCGATCCTGACGGTGTGGTCTAACAGGTGAGAGGGTCGCATATCTCCAAATGACCCCTCGAAGCTGTGTGAACGGCTGTGACGAAATGAGGCCACCCTCTCGCCAAGGATGGAAGGGCTGCGTGACCTCTCTCGTCTCGGAATGTTGTGCTCAGGTGGCTCTGGATGTGCGTCCTCACCAATCCCCTCCTCATCTCCTAACTGAATGTCCTCCTCTCTCGGCACCTGCGGTGGTGGAAGACGCTCCTGAACGACACCTATCAGCTGCTGCAGGGTCTCCAATAATAGAGGCCCAAAATCGGGGGCCGGCGACTCTCGCGTAGGTGCGCTACGACCCGAACCTCGAGCTGAACGTCCCCTCTTGGGTGCCATCCTAAACCCGAGGTAAAATAAAAACAAATAAATAAGTAAATTTTATTTTATTTTTTAAATTTATTTATTTATTTATTTATTTTTTTTTAATTAATTAATTAATTTATTTATTTTAAAGTTGCGGAAAGCGTCAATTAATAATAATTTTTTTTTGAAATGGTCAATAATTACTAATGCTTGCTTAAGCCTCTCACATAATAATTAATTTATATTAATCATTAATTTACTCAAAATCAAATGAACACTAACCCAATAATAATTTAATTTATTTCACCTTATCAAACTTCCTAGGGTTATGATTAAAATTCCACTCCTAGACAAATAAATAATCTTCCCCCTTTTTATTAATTAGTTTACACCCCCTTAAATTTATCTCCTATTCCCATAAGAGATCATGTCCTAAAGGGTGTAGGGATTAATTAGAGCCCTTGGATAAAACAAATCTTGGCCTTAGATTTTGAATCTGCCCTAAGTTTTGCCCTAAATCTCTCTATATTTTCTTTTCTTTCTTTTAGCTTTCCTTTCCCATGCCATTTTCTCTCATTTTGTTTTGTGTTTTCAATTGAATGTGCAGGTTAGAATGGAGGTTGGACTCATGGCTGCCCACTACTCCCTTTCATTATGTATGTTAGCATATGTTCTAATGAAGATCACACACACCCACATTTTATCTCATTTTTTTTTTTTATCTATTTTTTTTTTTATCTCATTGGATATGCCCACCGGTCATGGGATTTTTATTTTTATTTTTATTTTTTAAAAGGCTCTATCATTGTATTTATTTATTTGTTTTTTTATTGTTTTTGAAGTGGAGGCGCGGACAGGGGAAACAGCGTGGTGGGGGTTTGGGGTGCGCGGGACGGGGTCGCGGGGAGGGTCCGGGAGGGCACGGGGACAGGGAAGCACTTGTGGGTCAGGGGGCGGCCGTCAGGGTGGGTTGAGGCGGAGTTTTGGGCGGCAAATGGGTGGGGGTTTGTTTGGGGGTTCGGCCCCCAAACACACTGGTTTTTTTTTTTTTTTTTCATTTGGGGGCGCACGGTCCGCGGCAGAGGGGGACGCAGGGGGACAAGGGGTCGCGGGGCGGGAACAGGGGGTTGCATGGGCGGGGGGTCGAGGGGTTTGGGTGGGTTGGGGCTTCGGCCCCACACCACAGCTTTTTTTTTTTTTTTTTTTTTGTTTTTGTTTTGTTTAAAATATATATGGTTTTTTTTTTTTTTTAATATATATATATTTTTAAATTATTTTCTTTTACTTTATATAGGCAAATAATAGATATATATAAAAAAAAATTTATATATATATTATATATGTATAATAACTTATATATATATATATATATATATATATATATATATATATATATATATATATATATTAAATATAAACCGATATGCATATTTTTATTTATTTATTATTATATATATGTATTTTTTATTTTTATTTTTTTATTTTTTTGTTTGTTTTTTTATTTTTTTATTTTTTTTATAATTTTATTTTATTTCGTTTTATTTTATTTTATTTGTATATATATATATTTATATATATATATATAACTATATATATTTTATATTTATATTTTGGGATTTATATATTATTATTTAGTATATATAAAAAAATACATATATCCTATATAATATATATATATATGTATAATAAAGATAAAATTTGTTTGTTTTAACATTGAAATTAAATCAATCTTATAGGCCATGCCCTAAAGGGATATATATATATATTTCAAGCAAACAATGGTCATAAGTAAAAAAATACCTATATACAATTTGGTTTCATTTCTTGTTTAATATTACCTAATTTGTAGGCCAAAACCTATTTTTAAAACAAAATGATAATATAACCATTTAAAATAATTCACAAAACTCCATGAACACTAGTTTTCCTTCAATGAACTAACTAGATGGTATTTTCAAATTTTGCAATACTAACTAATTAAATATTTCAGATTTCCATGCAAGGAGATTATATTAGAAACACCCATATATTTTTTTTTTGTGAAATGCAAGGCTAAGGCATCTACAAGTTACCCAAAGGTCCGTGTGTTGAAACCATGCTCTGATACCAAAATGTAATGCCATATTTTTTTGAACTAAAAAGCACACTAAACTTTCAGATTTTATATGTAATGCATATCTATATTTCATATTTCTAAACAACAAATCTTTCCAAATGAAGGCATTGAAAATAAAAGTTCTTGGTTTCATTATAAATTCAAATGACAATTTTACAAGATGCTTGCAACTACAAAATGGAAACTTTCTTTGTGGTGACCAATGTTTTCAAGAAACAATAAGTACAAAATGGTTGTTTACAAGAGTGTATAGACTTAACAAGTCACATTCATTTACAAGTGATGGCAATGTCCTCTAACTTGAGCTCCAACTCCAATGCTCCTACAAGAATCATGGCTTGTTTACCACCCAACCAATAGGCATCATCACATGCCTTTCCATGGTTGGAAGTCATGCTAGCCTCCCCCAAGCCCATGGGAGAGAGGAACTAGCTTCCACAATGTGCACAAGTAATAATGGGGTTTAAACACACAACAAGAGAAAACATAAGACCATTCAACTACTTAGACCTACTATACAATGAAAACCACACATGAGGAGAACAATGTCAACCTCACAAGGGGGAAGAGAGGAAGAAGGATGCCCAAATCAAGGTGTCCAACCATAGGAGCACCAATAAATACATATATATAAAAACTCCTTATACCTCCTAATCATACATCCTCCTTATTCCTCCTTATACTATAGAGATCCTTCTTGGGAGGATTTTCAAACCCACATGGGTTTCCTCACCAAGAATGGGGAAAGGATCAAGCCATATGAACATTTCTCCCACCTCAAACCATATGAGGGGATGAGAAGGGACCTTCATGGCTTGACCAACAACCATAAGGTTTGAGAGAGAAATCCCTCTCTCTTCCCCTACATTCTCCAAAACCATCAATCCAATTGATGGTGGAGAGAAAACAAGAAAACCACAAGAACAAACAACAACTACATTCATCATACACTTCTCAACACATATTTCACACACATTATCTCATTGATCAAGCATACATACAAGATAACAAAACTAAGTAGAAAAAGGATAAGAACCCTACCTCTAATATGTTTTCCAAAACTCTAAGCCTTTCCCCTTTGTCCAAGCTTCCTCCAAGCTCCAAAATTTTCCAAGTGCTCCAAAAAAATGAACCAAGAAGGCCCCTTCTTCCCACATGAGAAGGAATAAAAAGGGAGACCAAAAGTTTCCTCACCAATGGGAAAGTGACAAGTGTCACCCCCTCTCCTCTCAAGAGTCAAAGATTCCAAAAACAAAATAAGTAAGAGTAAACTCACCTTTTATCCCTTTTCACCCAAAATACTAAAAACTAAAATAAAACAAAGTGGAGCAACTTTTAACACTTTCACACAATCCAACCATCTTACATGGATGGTGACTAAAGAGGGCTAAATGGGCGGAAACTCCCTCCAAACCTTGAAATAGATCCCCTACCTATTAGGTAGGGTCCAAGGGCCCATTTTCATGCTAAGGAACCCCCAACTCAAAAGGGTCCCTAAAATTACCCAAAATAACCCAATTTCGGGTTTGGCATGCTTGGGCACAAGGGTAGAGGGTGTGGGGTCCACCCAAGGTTCACATGTGGTCACCAATCCCTTCTACCAACACACACACACTTCCCAAAACTCACACTTAACTTAAGACAAGATCATTAACCCTAAGCTAGTTTACTTAATAAAACACACCCTAAACATAATTAATTTAACAAGACATAATTACATTACAAATTGAGGGGTTCACCCATGGTGCCCAATTAAATACATCTAATCTAAGGCCTCAAACATTTAGCATGGTTAGGACTCACCCTTGGGCCGCTTGTGCCTGTGCACATTACGTAGCTGCCCGAAACCCATGCTCTCCTATACCACACTGCACACTCATTGCACACATTAACCGCATCATCGTCCAATATAATAAACATCATCTAAACATCACAAATTCAATCTAACTTATAATGTCCTAAAATTATTAAACAATTGATAGTGCGATGCATACAATCATTCACATAGTTTTGCCATGAATCACCACCAAATAAAATTGCAACGACATATACTTAGGTTAGCATGAAAATTACCATCATTAAATCCAGAACACTATATCATTAATCAAATCAACCACAAGAGACTAACATCTAATCAATAAATATACCATATAACCCTGCTAGTGTCATCAACATCATAAGAAATATATCAATATACGAATCTAGTCCAATTGGCGCTACGCGCCCAAAATGCCATAATGTCCATGAGGATAAAATATCATAGTAAAATGTCCAAAGTCTATCAGAGTCTCAATCAAAACATGTCTAGGAATAAAGGAACCAACAGATAACTGGAGCTATAAAAATGTGGGCACTACATGTATATGCACATAAAAAAACTAAAATCTTAAAAATATAGGTGTGATTTAGAGTTCTACCTAAACTTAAAGAGTAAAAATCAACCTTATAAAAATTTGATATCATGTAACAATATTATTACTTAAGAGTAAAAATCCTTCAGAGATTTATTTAAGAAGTCATCGTGCCTTGTGAATACATCTATATTTCACATCTATTTCCATTAAAACATAAGTAATTATAACAAATGATAAAATTAACATTCATATTCTCTTTGATGGATCTCAACAATATGTTTCTCCTAGGAAAAATACATTATCTTAAAATGGAAATATGAAATGTTGTAACCTTCAAATGTTATTAATATGGTATTATAAATTTTTATCTATCAAAAAATTAAAAAAATATTTTATGAAAATTTACTTTTTAATATTCTCTAATTGATGTCGCACCATTTTCTAAAGCTTCAATTTATCACATTTTGCATACATATATCAAGGAAATTCAAAATATGACATCTTATACCAAATCAATATCCTTGATGTTCATACATTGTTTGAATAGTTAACTTGATGAAACTTAGTAATAATTTCATATTCTTGTCAAACATATAAAATATAGCAAATTGAAGACAACTAATAGAAAAATAGGAAAAATAGGGAACATTATAGAAATATGTAAACCAAAATATTTTGGTATGTTTTTAGAAAATAATGATATTATTTTTATTTTTTTCTTAGTATTCGTTTTTATCTAATATCTATAAAATAATGAAATTTTCTTTTTTTGTTGCAAATATTTCAGATTTGAGCATTAAATTATCTCCTCATCTTAAAAAAACACATACATGCTCATATATGTAAATAATATGTGTTGACCATTTTTTGTCAAACATTGGAGGATACAAAATATTCACAGTTGTTTAGTTTGGATGGATTAAGAGATGGCATGAAGTAAAATTAGCATCTTAAAAGTGTTGTTCCAGTGCTACAATGTCTCATGTATGATGTCATTCATAGATTTTGTCTATACCAAGATAATGCATCATCCATGAAAGACTGCAGAAAGCCTTGATGGAGACGCGAATGAAAACACATAATAGAAAAGCATACTAAAACATCATGTTAAGTCAAAATTGAAGTATTGCATGTAAAGTACGGTTTCATCGGGTGTTATTACTCATGTTCTAGATGATCAAATGAAGGTACAATTAATTCATTTTATTCCCTTATGATTATGTGAAGTTGTCTCATTGTGTTGAGTTTTTAAGGTTCATTCTATATCATCATACGAAAACAAAATGGAAGAAGAACATCCAACTCATCACATAATTTTTTTATTTTATTCATAAGGAAAGTGTACATGATCCCACACAATCCATGGGATATGGCTGAGTAAAAGAATGCGTGAAAGTATGAAACTGAAATGTAAAAGGGTGAAGAAGACATGTCATTTCTTGAATTGTTGAAGGCCACTTCAAGCTTCTCTAGATTGCTCCATGAATCTTGCTCCATTGTACCGAAAGAGAGAAATAAGGTATATTAGATCTTAGGGTGTTATTTTTTTCGTTATATTTTCAATTTCAAAATTTTATGCATTATAATTGGAAAAATAAATAAACAGAATGCAAAATAGGATCAAAATGCTCTCGAAAAAAAGAAATTACAAGTGGAAATGCTCATAAATGAATGAAGTTGGAATAAATTTTGTAGATATGAAAACTAAATTGCATGATTTCATGATATATCAATAACAAGTACAACTCTTGACAATGTCACAAAAGGTATGAATTATTTCAACCTTGTGCATAGTATTCACTCTACATGCATACAGTTGTAAAGGCCCAAGTTTCTCCTAGATACTTATCAAAATGGGATAAATCTTAAAAAATCATCTTTACAAAGTACTGCTGGTAAAAAATTAAATAAAATAAGAAAATTTTACCATTCATCAAACATCAAGTCACTTATGCATTTCATAGGTGTGAGTTTGCTTACACAAAGGAATGAAGAATGCATCTTGAAATCATCTACCATTGAGAGAAATAGATCTGAAAAGGATTCAAGTTTACAAATTTCCAATGATTAAAAAAAAATCTACAAAAATAAGGGCAACCATGTATTTTCAACAAGGAGGAATTCTCAAGTACATGTTTAAATACAAAGATCAAACAAATTTTCATCCTCTCATCAATCCTTCAAGAAAATGATGATATCACATGATCTATGTAATGAATGCCATGATATATTAAATCCATTTTTAAAAAGGAACTATGTAATAGAATGATCATCTAACAATAATGAAGAGGAATGGAAATCACCTCATGAAAGTGCAAATTTGCAAGATCAAAAGTGATTTAGAATTTAAGGAAAATTTTACAGCCACAAATAACAAAAGTTCATCCATTGATGCACATGTCCGATCTAACAAATACCAAGAAATTGAATAAGCATGACATATTTCTAAATAAGGCCACATTGGGTAAGTCAACCGAGCAATGATAGAACTGAGCTATATGGAGATACATATATATCGTAGAGATACATTGTTAAGGATAGAAATATCCAATTTTCACCCTAATTGAAATAAAGAATCTTACACGGAATTGAAGTATTTAATATTCTACGAGTTCAAAATCATAGGGCTACAACCATTAAATAAGGATCGGGATGTTGGACTAAATTTTCTCTTTCCTATTCAGATTAGTGGACTAGATACTAAAGAAAATAAAAAAACTTAAACATGTAAACTAGATAACCTACTGCAAGTCAGATGGATCTGCACAACAAAGACAAGTAGAAGGAAAATGGATTGGATGGTAGATGAGGGGAATTCTCGATGAAGTCAGTTATAAGCAGTGTAAACTTCCTTATGTGGATGTCAACCCCGTATTTGATAAAAAAGGATAAAGTAAATGATAAAGGAATGAATAACATGCAAAATATGAACCTAAATAGAATATGAAATTGAAGAACTAAAAGGAAAGTGCAAATATGATCTAGATCAATAAAAAATAAATATACCCGGCTGGATCGATGATGATCTAGGTGCAGAAGTCCAATTGACGGAAATTGGGGTAGATGGATCAAACTAGTAACCAAAATGTAGATATGAATAAATCCTATGTAGATCCGAAATCGAAGGCCCATAGAATATGATGATAACCTACAAAGAAGATATGAAAAAGGGGAAACAAAAAGGATGCAAAAATGAGGATTTGGATGGGTAGGATGCGAGATATGGCCCAGTCAATCATGACTTGCTCAAGTGGTGGCGGCGAAGAGTGGCACAATGAATCTAAAGCTGACAAAATGATGGATCTAGAAATTGTGTGGGGATAGAAATAAAAGAGAATATTGTTTTGGATCTCGAGTGGTATAATACGTGACACAACATGGGAATGGTCAACGACAAACTTGGTTAATTTAAGGAAATCAAGGGGAATGTCCTTTATTGACAACCCGTGCACAAAATCAATAAAACAAAAGGCTAGAACTGAAGTTCTAATGGCAGCTAGACCATAAAATTTTATTAATTGAAAATTATAATAGAAATGATTCAATAATTCAATAAACCCACACAAGAGCAATATAAACTCCCAAAAGTCTCCACAAATGATGAAACCAAGCTGAAAGGGACTCCAAAAAGATTGAATCAGCTACAGAGAAGCTCAAGTATGAATATAAGGTCACAAAACACATGAAATATCTAATGATAGATGTTTTGGATGGGGGATAAATGTTGCTTTATAGGGTTGATGAAATCCTAGGTGGGTTGCTTTATTGAGTGTAGGGAACCGTCTATTTGGGTGGTGGGAGGATTCCTAGCTCAAGGCATCAAGCCCATTAGAAGCATGAGTATGGTTTTGAAAGGCTTAGGCGGGTTAGGGATACATAGGGAAGTGAAATGGGTAGGTGAGGGATGAAATGGAGTAAATAAAGGCTTAAAGGAACATAGGGATGAGCAACTAGGTAGTTTAGGGATGATAAACAACCTAGAGAAGAGAAATTGAGATTGATTAGGATTAATTAAATAATGAGATGAGGATTAGGGGATAATTAATGAGAATTAGCAATAAATTAAAATGGATAGGATAATAGATGGAAAAGATGGGAATATTAATAAAAATATGAATTAAAATAAAAGGGGTCTAGATAGGTGACCATGGTGAAAGAAGTGAATGCGGGGTGATAAGGGTAGTGATACCAAATTTTGGTGTCTACATTTTCCCCTTTTTGTCTAGTGGTTTGTGATTAACTAAAATAGATCAAATGTTACGATGCTATGGAAATAGTTTCTTAGTTAATATAATTAGGAGGACTAAAACACTATTAAAAAGGGTAAAAAAATATAGAACAAATGATATTAATTACTCTAAGTAAAATAAAAACCTAATGTGCAAGTAGAGGAGGAAAGGTGTCATCTTGTATACGACCACGCGAAGTCCCGTGAAGACCAAATCTGGAGGATCTGAACTGACTAAGGTGCCCTGGAAGTTATCAAGGCACCCCATGGAACCCTGGTTTGAATATAAGGCACCCTGATCACTATAAATGCCAAAAATTTGATTTTCTATGGTCGTGACGTGTTTTCGAACACTGCCTGTTTGTCACAAGTGGATTCACCAAATAAATTCTTTAATGACACGAAATACAAGACGAACTATCAAAACCCTAGGAAAAATAAAATATGCAAATATATGGGTCAAACTAAATTGAACCGCCAAAATAGTGGTCTTATCACTGAGCCTTGCACTACATTTCAGACCTGGATGTAGTTTTGGTGAGTGTGTGTATCTTTTTCCCTAAGTGCTCTTGTCCTAGTCACACTTTGTGAAGTAGCAAGAAATAGTAACTATAGAAAATGCACAAAGCATTCATCCATGGAATAGAATATAATCCCTCCCCTATGTAGTGTGTGTGATTCGATCTCCTAGCCTTGATGCATAACACTATGTGGATGTAACTAATGCAATGGATACAACTCTAGATGGGTTGATAGTAGTATGTGATGTTAGGACCCTCATTATGGTCTTATAAGTTTTTATTTATAGGGATCTCAAGCTTAATTTTGTAATTAATCCTGACAAGGTTGACTAAGAAAAGGATAAGGATGAAAAATTGCTTGAATGGCCGCAACAAGAATTGGGAAATAATGTGCACAAATCGGGGCACCCAGAGTGGGACCGGGACACCCCAAGGTGCCTTAAGTACAGCTGGGGGCACCTTGATTTTGGGATAAAATGACGGGGTAGTTGCAAAATGGATGGGTAAGTGCTAGAAAAGACACAAGAACTACGATATAAAATATAAAATTAAGATGGCCAAAAGGTGGGATTAATTAGTAGTTTATCCACTTAAGAACATTCTAAATAGTAATATAATGACTAGGCTAAATAATGCCTAAAGTGCATAATTTTGTGTCTACATTTTAACCCCACTTTATGTTGGTGTGCGGAAAGATTGGTAACATAAAGTAGATAGAGATGCATACCTGATATCTATATAGAGTGTAGAAGAAGATGTGTCGATGGACTAGACTCAAGCGCGAAATGAAAAAAATAAAAATGCGGCAGAGCGTGGATTCTAAAGATGAAAAATGCGCATAAAAAGTGATAAGAGTGAACCTAGGGTGGAACATGTGTGTATTTGTTATTGTGTGTAGTGTACCAATATGGTCGGAAAGGAAAATTCCTTTAACGGTGTGTTGTCATTATCGTTGTCACTATCATCATTGTTGTTGTTGTTACCCCCAAATTAAATGTTTGTTTCTCATATGACAGGACACTGCAAGAAGAAAATGATAAAGTAGTCAAATATGTATGTATGTAAAAATGTTGTGTAATATACGCATGTATATAGAAATGTGTAAATTATGCAAATGAAAAATACGATAGAAAAAAATGTAAATCGAACATGTGCATCCAATCCATATTGAAAAAATAATGGGTGTAGAAGGATATCATGTATTGTTTCGAGTTTTTTGGGTGATCTCACGCCACCCTGGCTAAAGAATTATAGGGAGGAAATGCGATGTATCTTCCAATTTTAACCGATTTTGTTGAAATGTGTGAAGAGATATTTGTATTTTCCTAGTTTTTGGGTGATCCAACACCATTAGATGGAGAAGTGTAGAGAGGAACACCCATTGTAACCCCCAAGCCTATAACTACTCCATGAAATTCTTGAATAACACCATGTCCTATTGAGGCCATTGTGTCGGAGTTCATAAACTTGGTCTAAACTCACTTAATTTTTGTGAATCGATGTAAATACGTTGTGTTAGTAGAAAACCATCAATGATGCCCCCTCTTTGAGGGCATATATGACGTTGGTGAAAGGAGAATGCGACTCTAAAATCGGACCAACCGCAATTTGACCTATAAAAGTCTTGGGCCTTGCAAAGGAAAGGGAAAGCGCTTGGTAGATACCAAGGTGTGCACAAAAGGGGATGGATATCCAAAACATGTTCTAGTTAAAAACATATGTATGTAATAAGACAAGTGTAAAAGATGCAGAAATTGTAGAAACTACCAACCATAGTAGTGTAGGCACATAACAAGACAAATAGATCACACAAAGAAAATTGCAAACATGGGACATCACTCGCGATGTTGCAAGACATGCAAGGCCATCATATCTCTAATAATAGAGAAGTGTGCACACAAGAAAAGGGAAAATCCCATATAATGACAAATAAAGAAAATAAGTAAAAACAAACAGGTAGTCATGGAAACATGTAATCCTGCAAAACAAGTGCTACACATGGAATACCCATTATCATGTCGGTCATTAACCAATATGTCAAAGCATGTATGAAAAGTAGTATAAGATGTTATGTAAACAATGAAACAATAACACCTTGATAAGATGAATGTGGAAGCCCCGGTGGCGGTATCGAAGGTTAGAAGGCGAGCAACAATGCGGCGTGTAGAATCATGTATCTATGATCAAAATAAATAAAAGGCATGAATGTGCATGTGTGTATGACAATGACATATAAGAAAGAAATCTAATATGAGTAATAAAGGGAGCATGCAAAACACTAATAAACAAAAGTAAATGCCACCAAGACAATGCAATATACTGTGGATGGATGGAATGCAATGCAATATGGAATGATAGAAGAAATGTGCCCCCAAGTGGATGAAATATGTATGTAATGAGGTTCATTTTGTTTTTCACCTCAGCAGCTAAGAATAAACTATAAACAAGAGGGTATCATCGATAAATGGTCAAGTAGTGTTGGTTGTATCTAGCGCATTTTAATGAGTGTGTGTATGTAATGGTGATGAAATATGACATGTGGAGAGATGTGTGTGAACCCTATAGCCGAAGCGTATATCACGACTTGTTGAATGGAAGAGTGATGATTTATCCCTAAGCGTATATCACTATAGAATGAGTGTATGGGGATGAGACATATGGAAAGATGTGTGTGGACCCTATAGCCTAAGTGTATACCATGACTTGTTGAATGTATGAGTGATGATTTAGCCCTAAGCGTATATCACTATAAGATGAAAGGATGAAGATGGGTGACAATTTAGCCTAAAGTGTATGTCACTATGGGATGAATAAGAAGGGAGTGGTGATGTACCCTAAGGTGTATACCACTACAAAATGATAGAATGGGGGTGGTGATTTAGCCTACAATGTATACCACTATGAGATGGTAGAATAGGTGACAATTTAACCTAAGGTGTATGTCACTAATGCTGGAAATGTCGCAAGAGGAAAATATCGCATTGGTGAATGTAAGGTCCATTTGATTGGTAAACCCTCGGTGGTCAAATATGGACCGAGGAACTAAAGTGCGTCATAGGGTGGAGAGTGCAGCGCATAGAGGACAACGTAGTATAAATGACCAAGTGATGAATATGGGATGTAAATGTGTGGTGTGGGTAATGCAATTTAGGATGTATAGGACGTATAGGATATGTAATGTGTGAAATGCAATAATAAGGGTATATAAACATGGAATATTTAAATGACGATAAGTAAAACTAGACCCATATGTAATGAAATCTAGTGTAGCATGAAAAATGTGTATGATAGATAAATGCGCTATGTGAATCATGTAATGTAGAGATGTAGGGTGTATCAATGATGCAAATATGGTTATAGGTGTAGATGGAGTATGGAGTAATGACATGGAAATCTAGACCCATTTTTAATGTAAACTACCATAAATGTAGAATATATGAAAGTGATGTAAAATCGGATGCATATCATAGTACTAGTGTAGTATGTATAAGATAGATGATGTATAAATGACTATAAGATAAGGGATGTAGAAGATAATATAGGATGTAGAATATGTGTAAGACGGGTGATGTATAATGCCAAGTGTATGTGATAGATTAACTTTTTATAACTTAGAGTGTATTGTGTGGGGTCCATTGTAATGGTAATCCCTCAACAAAGTCAAGTGGAAAATGAAGAAAAAAGTACGTCATCGGGTAATGAGGGTGTTAGAATGTGTAAGAAGTTATATGGATATGCAAAGAAAAAAATGTAAAGTGTAGAGGTGAAGCTATGATACTATGAAGAAGGGGGAGTGGGTAATGGTGATGTCCCTAGCGAGAGTGTGACAGAGAAGAATCATTAACAATGGAAATAGTGCATCGTATTTGGAAAATTAGTAAGGGCATGGGGGAATGAAAGTGAAGAATAAAGCAAGTCAAGTGTGTTACGCAAAAAGTATAATGAATCCAAGATCATCAAACTGTAAGTGGAAAATCAAGTGGGAAGTGCGTGCAACACCTAAAGCACCAAGTGGAAAACCCATAAACCATAAACTGTATAATATGGAAGTAACCATGATATAGATGAGGTGAATGGAGGGGTGGAAATATATCGGTAATCATCGTACCAAACCTGGGTAGGCAATCACGTGTGTAGATAGTATCGAAGCTAGTAAAATCGAGAGGAATGTGTTCCCAAAATGTCCTATTGATATATAGGGTAGATGTGAAGGGGGGTTAGAAAACTACTTACGGTGGAGAGGAAGAAAAAATGGAATCAACACTATTAACATATCCTTATATAGGACCACAAAATTAGTGGATGGAGGGATTTTGAAGTGGTATTCACCTAGACCATCAGCTATAAATGTTTCATCGAAATAATAATTATCCATATCTAGAGGAGTAAAATCCAGTTGTCGTAGTGACTCATTAGTGAGTTATACAACATCAAATTAGTCATCGAGTCGGTGGAAACATCGGTATGGGGATCATCAGTTTGGGTAGCATTATCAAGGACATTAGTAGGTGGCACAGATTAGAATAGAAGAAGTAGAAGATGCTTTGGAAGTGGAGTACTAGCAGGGACAAATATAGTGGGTGAAATGATAACCGATGTGTGAGTAGATATAGGAGGAGAAGTGATGACATGAGTATTGAGAGGTATATCTTTGAATTGAGACACATTATATATATCCATGTTAGCATTCATAATGGGTCAAGGCGGTGGGATAGGCATAGAAGTGACAAGATCAATGGGTAAGTGCACCAAGTCAGGGGCCAAAAGGGGGTCTTAAGTGGATGCATTTTTCTAAAACAAAACTTCAACTTGTACGAGTTTTTTTGAAATAGTTACACTCAAAATTGGAAGATGTTGTAGAAATATGAATCGTAGAAATTTGAGTCTAGTTTCTAAGCTACTAAATTTTATTGAAAACGGATAAGTTTAAGTGGGTCAAACAACTAAAATACCAAAAATGCTCATGTTTTTGTTAAAAACATAATAGAGTGACTTTCGTGCCCCCCATCATTTTTTGAGCACCATTTAATATTTTTGAAAACCCTTTGGTAGAAAGATAACTAGGAGCATCTAGTTTGGGCTCCATTTTTTAGATTTTTTAATGAATATTTTTTTATTTATGATTTTTCTAGCACATAAATTTTATGTTTTGAAAAACAACGGAGCTCCGACCATGCCCCCCCTAACTATCTCAAAAAATATCAAAAATTAGTTTTTTTAATATGTATAGAATTATGCCTAGTTTGGGCTAGAATTTTTTTTTTTAAATTTCGATCACCCAAAAAAAAGATACACCATGAAAGATAGACATATTTAATCTTCAAAAAATAGCTATAAAAAGGCATAGCTAGAAAATAAATAATATGGAAACCTTATATTATTTAGAAAATTTGAAAAATTATATTTTTAGAAAGAAGAAACTATGCTCTACATCGTGGTATAATTTTTTTAAAATGAATCGATTGTTTTATTTTGATTTATCATAGAGGAAGTGACATTTTTACATTTTCTGCAAAAACACGTTGTTTGTTGTGTTTGTACAGGTCCATGCCTCAGGCTTGGGGATCCAAACTAGATCCCAAGCCTTGAGGCATGGCTTGGGAAAAGAGAAAATGAAAACGCGCGTGCATACGTTATAACTCGTACGCATTTTTCTTTGTTTTATATATTGTGGGCCCCCAACATCCCTTTCATCTCTTTCACGGGAATTTTGCAAACATTTTGTTTTGTCTGTAATTTTCTCTACATTCTTGCACAATTTTTTAGTAGTTCATTTTGTCCCCTACCCCACTAGTTGATTTTTTCTAATCATGGGCGATAAACGTCGAGCTAAGGACAATAGGAAATTTAAGAACAAGACACCATAGCAATTGGAAGAGAAGAGAATAAAGAAATTGAAGAGAATGCAAAAGTTCGAGCAAGGCAAGGTACATCCGCTATATCAAATGTAGCTAATGTATTAGAAAATGGGGATGAAATACATAATGAAAATGTAGAGAATAATGATTTTGCAATGAATAATAATATTGAATTGAACGATAATGTTTATATGGATGAAAAAATTGATATGAATCCAATTGTTGAACCCTTACCTGAGAATCCAAATGTTAACCCCGAAATTTGTATGAAAACACTGAATGAAGAAAGTAACCTTGTAAACGAATCTTCACCTCTAAGAACACCTCCTTCCATTTTGCAAAGAAAACCAATTCACTTAATTGAAATTGATGAAAACATTATAAAACCAATACCTAACAAAATGTCTAAAAGAAATGCGAGAAGAAAAGCTAGTGGAATTTGGGATAATTACTTTGAGAATTTAAATGACACACAAAGATGTCAATTATTTATTACATTGATGAAATTAATTAATATGAGACCTATAATGAAGACCTGGGGTTAAGAACATCTAATGTTGTTGATCAAAATGTGTCAATTGTTGAAAACATACATAAAGCATACCAAACTATAGGTGGCAAAAGACGCACCAAAGATAGTAATGCTACACGGCGTGCACTTACTAATTGTATAGTAAGTGATAAAAATTTAATAAACGCTTGATTAGAAAAACAAACAGTGCTTTGAAGCTATACATAAAAACACTAATGAAACTAATAGAGAGACGTAAACGTCTTGAGTTAGTCAATAACACTAACTATTGGGCTTTCTCTAGCAGAATTCCATGAAAAGACAAGAATACATCTAATATTCTAAAAGAATTAATTGTAAAATTTTGGAATGAGAACACAAGAGTGTCACCTAATAAAAGAGATAAATTAAAAAGAAGAATAGGTTTTCGTAATCGTGAATCATGTGCAAAACATTTCTTAGATATGACTCAAACAATTGTTCTCTAAGTTTAAGAATGAAAATCCACACATTAACATTAGCCAAAGACTCTTTGAAATGAGCAAACCCTTTTATGTGAAAATTAATCACTCACGTACCACTTGTTGTTGCAGGCATCATGTTGAGTTTTCAATGCATTATGATGTTTTGTGTCAAATACATCGTGTTTTGCATAATGACATCATGTTGCAGGAGTTTGGAATAAATGTCTCACAAAAATCTTCAAGGAATTTATTCTATAATATTTTTTGAAAAATCAACAAGACTATTTTTTTATAACAAAGCATGTTTGGATGGAACATGCAATGCATGCAGTGGCTTGCCAAATCTGAAAAGTTGTATCCACGAGGAGAGAACATATTCAATAGGAAAAGAATTGGTTGATTTCACCAAATATAAATCGGTGAAATATCAATTAAAATATGGAAAAGAATCTAAGAGGTGTGAGCTTGTTAGAAAATAATTACATATATCGAATATATGGTCAAATTTAGAGAGGAAATTTTTATGAGTATACAAGACACACACATAGAGCTGAATGGTTGGATGAACAATTCAAGTTAAGAAAGGACACATTACCACTTGGTACTATTGTTTCAGTAGTTGAATTTGTAGATAATTACACATTGCAGCCACAAATGGAGGTTAAGTCTCAATATTATAACTCAGTGCAAGTTTCTATTTTTGTGCATATAACATTCATACTCTCCTGAAAAACACCGAGCAAGATTGAAAAATATTAAGAGAGTATCATTTCTACATCAGTAATGATCGGACACATTCTACAGAATATGTACAAGGGTGTTTCCAGGTGTTTTATGCAAACTTGAATGAGATGAACATTAGTTTTGTTCAACATTACATTTGGTCGATACAACCGCACATCACAATTCAAGAATGCAAGGATGTTTTATTGGCTAAGTAGGATGCACAAAGAAACAAATGTATAACATATCTAGAGTTTTACTGAGGCGGGGCATGGAAAAAGAGAGCATGATGGTGCAGGAGCATGTGTGAAAAAATCACTTGCAAGAGAAGAGTTAAAGTTCAAGGATAGTGCTAAATTTACTGATGCAAAAACATTATTGATTGGTGTGTTAAGAATATTGGCCATGAATATCAAGAGAGATCAAGGGTTCGCAAATATTATTGGTTGATAGAGGAACAACATCTGGAAAAATTTGAAGATTGTATGACTATTGAAGATTGAAGATTGAAATTTGAAGATTATGTAGTTCAAATGCAAATGCTTGGACTATTTATACTAGGTGCATGACATGTTTTTGTATATCATGCATTGATTTTACGTGCAATGAATGTGAGTCACAACAGTGGGTGGATGAATGGACTTGTAGACCTATAATTTCACTCGACACACATCAAGTTCGACGAGCATCACAACTTGCAAGGTCTTCAGATCAAATGACAACATCACCTGACTTTGACCAAGTCTCTGATTTAGTGCAACAAGGTACATACATATATGTACATGCCATGTTTTAGATTTATAAATTATTAAATGGTCAACTCTTAATGTATTTATAAATTGACTCAACAGTTTTAATTTTTGATACATAGGGCACCTTTTTGTAGTTATTACGACGGAATTCAACGAAGAGGGAACATACTACTTCTTGTCTCGTTTGTGTAGGGGAAAAAATTGACTTCCACATAGTCATTGATGGTGAAGACCTTAAGTATCCCACTGGAACTTGGCTTTGATGATATCCTATCAAAAATCAAACATTTGGTCGTTTGAAGACTATGAAGTGCATCGGAAGATACTTCACTATTCACATTTGGTCTTTGCAACAAATATTAAATTGATCATATATCGAGTTCGCCATCAAACAAGAATCATGGAAGGTTCGTGAATCGATCATGAAGCAATTCTTGCTACCGTCCAAGAATAGAGTTGATCCTCATGCGAGTTCATTGGATTGAATTTGCAAAGGTATGTTCTTCATGAATTTAATTTGAATATTTACTTAAATTATTTTGTTTAAATTTTGTATGATTTAAAATTCTATTTAATTACTTACTAACATGTTTATGTAGGTTAGTGGTGCCAAAAAAGCTTCCACCTTCACGTGGTTAGCACTGTCAGTAGAGAATTTATTATTCTCAAAGCCAAGTGAAGCTAAGAGAAATTAAATATTAGAAAGGAACAACAAACAGAAATTCTCATTTCACCACCTATATTGTAAAAATATCTTATTAAAATTCTCATTTCACCACCTATATTATATGAACCACCTATATTATTCAAGTGATTGGCAATGGACAACCTTACACTGACTCAGTCTGAATGGAGATGGAGAAAACCATGAGAGGATTTTGTAGAGGGCTTCAACATGGAGGTCTCGGATCTGACGAGATGTCTCTAGGTGCCACGGAGTCCGAGAAATCACCCATCGAAGATATGGCGTGTTTGGGCCTCGAGCTCTTAAGCGACTACGCCCGACGAGGTAGCCCGAAAGCACGAGGAGCATAGGGAACCAAAATTAGCCTCCACTAGCATTCACTAGGAAACCCTGACATGTTGGCATAGTTGGTTCGGTCCCATGAGCTACCGTTTATAAAAACAACCTCTAGCAGATCGTCTGACACTCGACTCAGATCGCACTATTTCACGCGTTTGCAAACAATAGAATAACGAGTACCGGATGCTGATAGAGAAAACCATGAGAGGATTTCATAGAGGGCTTCAACATGAAGGTCTTGATCTCATCAAGACATATCTAGGTGCTACTTAAGTCCGAGATATGGCGTGTTTGGGCCTCGGTGCTCTTAAGGAATTACACCCTGGGCGAGGTAGCCCGAAAGCACGGGAGGCGTAAGGAACCAAAATAAATCCTCCAATAGTTTTCACCAAGCCAAACCGACGTTTGATGTAGTTGGTTCGGTCCCACGAGCTTCGTTTGCAAACTTCACCTCTGAAGCGACCATACAAATCGACTCAGTTGCACTATTTCACGCGTTTGCAAATAATAACACAACGAGAGAACCGGATGAAGATGGAGAAAACCACGAGAGGCTTTCATAGAGGGCCCCAACGTGGAGGTCTTGGATCTGACAAGATGTCTCTAGGAGCCATGGAATCTGAGAAATCACCGATCGAAGATATGGTGTGTTTAGGCCTCAGGGCTCTTAAGGGACTATGCCCAGAAGAGATAGCTCAACAGCACGGGGAGCATAGGGAACCAAAAAAAAGTCTTCACTAGTGTTCACCAAGCCACCCCAATGTGTTGGCGTAGTTGGTTTGGTCCCATGATCTTTCGTTTGTAAACTACACCTCGAGTAGCCGTCTGTAACTCGACTCAGGGATTGCACTATTTCGCGCGTTTACAAACAATAGCATAACCGGAGAACCAGATGAAGATGGAGAAAACCGCAAGAGGATTTTGTAGAGGGCCCTGACGTAGAGGTATTATATCTAACGAGATCTCTCTAGGTGCTACGGAGTCCGAGAAATCACCCGTTGAAGATATAGCGTGTTTTGGCCTCAGGGCTCTTAAGGGACTACACCCAGACGAGGTAGCCCAAAATCACAGGAGCGTAGGGAACCAAAACGAAGCCTCCAATAGTGTTCACCAGGCCACCCAAACATGTTGGTGTATTTGGTTCGGTCCCACGAGCTTCCGTTTGCAAACTACGCCTCCGACATCCGTACACTCACTCAAACCGCACTATTTCACGCCTTTGCAAACAATAAAGACAACAAGAGAACTCTGGATGGAGATGGAGAAAACCGTGAGAGGCTTTCATAGAAGGCCCCAACATGGAGGTATTGGATATGACAAGAATTCTCTAGGTACCACGGAGTCTGAGAAATCACCCGTCGAAGATATAGCATGACGAGGTAGCCCGAAAAGCACAGAGCATAGGGAACCAAAACAAAGCCTCGATAGCGTTCACCGTGCCACCACAATGTTTTGGTGTAATTGGTTTGCTCCAATGAGCTTTTTTGTAAACTACAAAGTGTCTAACAAACCTACACCGACTCGACTACACTATTTCGTGCGTTTGTAAACAATAGGACAAAGGAGAGAACCGAATGGAGATGGATAAAACTGCGATAGGATTTCATGAGAGGCCCCCGCATGGAGGTCTTGGATCGGACGAGACGTCTCTAGTGTCTTCCATGTCATCGGTGTAGAGGCTGCCAGAGGATGTAGTTTACAAATGCAAGTTCGTGGGACCGAACCAACTACACCAACACGTCGGGGTGGCCAACCGAATGCTAGTGGAGGCTTAGTTTTGGTTCCATATGCTCCCCATGTTTTCAGTTACCTCGTCGGGTGTAGTCCCTTAAGAGCCACAGGCCCAACCAATCAATATCTTTGATGGGTGATTGCTCAGACTTCGTGGCACCTAGAGATGTCTCGTCCAAATCAAACCTTCATGTTTAAGCCTACTACAAAAGCCTCTCGCAGATTTTCTCCATCTCTATCCGGCTCTCGTTGTGTTATTATTTGTAAATGCGTGAAATAGTGCGGTCTGATCGAGTGTATGGCGCTGCACGCCGTAGTTTGCAAACAGAAGCTCGTAGGACTGAACCAACTACGCCAACATGTTGGGGTGGCTAGGTGAACACTAGTGGAGGATTTGTTTTGGTTCCCTACGCTCCCGTGCTTTCGGGCTACCTCGTCCAGGCGTAGTCCCTTAAGAGCCCTGAGGCCAAAACATGTTATATCTTCGATGGGTGATTTCTTAGACTCCGTGGCACCTAGAGATGTCTCGTTAGATTCGAGACCTCCATGTTTAAGCCCTCTATAAAAGCCTCTCGCGGTTTTCTCCATTTCCATCCGGTTCTCTCGTTGTGCTATTGTTTGCAAACACGTGAAATAGTGCGATGCGAGTCGAGTGATGGCTACCGTGGCGTTGTAACTGCAAACAAAGCTCATGGGACTAAACCAACTATGCCAACACATCAAAGTGGCCAGTGAATGCTAGTGGAGGCTTCATTTTGGTTCCCTACGCTCCCCGTGCTTTCGGGCTACCTCGTCAAGGGTGTATTCCGTTAAGAGCCCCGAGGCCAAAGCACGCTATATCTTCGACGAGTGATTTCTCGGACTCCGTGGAACCTAGAGACATCTTGTCAGATTCGAAACCTCCATGTTGAAGCCCTATACGAAATTCTCTCGTGGTTTTCTCCATCTCCATCCTTTTCTCTCGTTGTGTTATTGTTTGTAAACGTACAAAATAGTGCACTAAGTCGGTATATGGTCACAGAGGTCATAGTTTGCAAACAAAAGCTCGTGGGATTGAATCAAATATGCCAACATGTTGGGGTGTCCAGTGAACGCTAATGGAGGCTTTGTTTTGGTTCCCTATGCTCCCCGTGCTTTCGGGCTACCTCGTTCGGGTGTAGTCCCTTAAGAGCCCTGAGGCCCAAACACGCCATATCTTTGACAGTGATTTCTCAGACTCTGTGGCACCTAGAGACGTCTCGTTAGATCCGAGACCTCCATGTTGGGCCCACCCTCTATGAAATCCCCTCACAATTTTCTTCATCTCCATGCAGTTCTCTTGTTGTGTTATTGTTTGCAAATGCGCGAAATAGTGCAATCTAAGTCAATGTATGGTTGTCAAACGCAGTAGTTTGCAAACAGAAGCTCATGGGACCGAACCAACTACGCCAACACATCGGAGTGGCTAGGTGAACACTAGTGAAGACTTTGTTTTGGTTCCCTACGCTCCCCGTGTTTTCGGGCTACCTCATCCAGGCATAGTCCCTTAAAAGGCTTGAGGCCCAAATATGCCATATCTTCGACGGTGATTTCTCGGACTCATGTGACACCTAGAGATGTATCATTAGATCCAAGACCTCCACATCAAGGCCATCTACAAAATCCTCTCGCGGTTTTCTCGATCTCCATTTGGTTCTCTAGTTGTGCTATTGTTTTGCAAATGTGCGAAATAGTGCAGTATGAGTTAGTGATGCAGCTGGGAGACAACGTAGTTTGCAAATGGAAGCTCGTGGGACCGAACCAACTATGCCAACATGTTAGGGTGGCTAGGTGAATGCTAGTGGAGGCTTCTTTTTGGTTCCCTATACTCCCTGTGCTTTCGGGCTACCTTGTCCAGCGTAGTCCCTTTAGAGCCCTGAGGCCAAAACACGCCATATCTTCGACAGGTGCTTTCTTGGACTCCTTGGAACCTAGAGATGTCTCATCAGATCCAAGAAATCAACATTGTGGCCCTCTACAAAATCCTCTCGCGGTTTTCTCCATCTCCATCTGATTCTCTCGATGTTTTATTGTTTGTAAACACGTGAAATAATGCGCATCTGAGTCCAGAGTGTACAACTATCAAAGGTAATTTGTAAATGAAATCTCATGGGAGAAAACCAACTATGCCAACACGTTGGGGTAGCCCAGTGAATGCTATTGTAGGCTTAGTTTTGGTTACCTATGCTCCCTGTGCTTTCGGGCTACCTTGTCCAGGCATAGTCCCTTAAGAGCCCTGAATGACTAGATTGGCTTAAGAATGAATTTGATAGGGGTATGTCTAAGAACACATGGGAGTTATCAATCTCCTAGTAAATCTTTCTTATTTAGTTCTAGATGGGGTGGCCTACGGCTTAGTGACCTTCCATTCTCAGGTGTTACTGGATTTCACCCCGAAATCTGCACTACTCCTATCCTCAAAAAAATTTCATACTTTTAAAATAATGGGTCATTTGTTGTTTTTATTGCACGAAAGTTCTGTATTGCGTCAAGATAATCCTAAAGTGTCATATTAGCCTTTTTCGCCAAATACCCGTGATGCCCAAAATTGTTTTATTCCATTCCGGATTTGTCTGCATGGAAATTTGTATTTAATTATTTTGAGCCCCGTATGAGGCTATTTGCGCTTGTTTCAACTCATTATGAGTGAATATGTTATTATTCCTATGTACCGGAAGGATTTTAACTTATTTTAAGTTTTGGGCTTTATATGTAACTTTTGGCAATTTTTCGTGTTTTTGTGGTGTCCTTTGCTTTCCTCAGAAATTTCTCTCGAACAACTCCTTCACCGGTAAGCCCGATTTTGGCACCGAAGCACTGGAAAACATATACGCACATTATGCCCGCGGAGGAAGTCGCCATCGGATGTCCTGGATCACTGGAAAAAGTGAAGTCGTGCAGAAAAGCCCCCTCGCGGGATGGGCGCATTTTGGAAAACAAAGGATTAAAGCTGCAGTGGGAAAATATAAGCCGCAGTAGGATGGGAATTGTATGCACCGCTCTGGCAGGTACTTTTCCCGTGTTATAAAAGTCACGTAAGCCGCAATGGGAAAAAAATAGAGGTCAGCGGGCGGTGGGAATTTATTACCCGCCTTGCGGGTAAAAATTCCCATGATATTATAAAAGGAAAGTGACTTAAGTGAAATCATGGGATTTTAGTGCCTGCTGCCTTGGGGTAAAGAATCCATTGCAAAAGTCAAATCACTTAAGTGGATTATGGGATTTTGGTGCCTGCCTGGCAGGGTAAAGAATCCCATTTTAAAAATTCTTAAAAATAGAATTACCTGTGCAAAAAAGTGCGCCCCCTTTGGTGATGGATTAAAGTAATTAAATTGATTATTTTTAATAATCTTTATCCTTGGAAAAAGTGCGCCCAAGCTTGAGGAGGTTGAAAAGTCAAAGGAGGATTAAAAGAAAGCAATTAAATTAATTAAATTTAATTTATTTAGTGGCTGCCCCTCTCCTTGGAAAAAGTGCGCCCCATTTGGGCATTATTTAATGATTTTTAAGGCATTAAATCATTGAATTAATTTCTATTTTCAGTGGCTATGGTCAAAGCACACTGTGAGGCTAAAGTTAAGTGCTGTGTGGAGGATTAAATTGGATTAATTTAATTTATTGGATGGCTGTCCTTAAACATGCTAATTTTAAAAGAGAAAAGCATGATTTTTAATTAATTAATTGCCTTTAATTGTTAGGGCAATTATTAATTATAGAATTATGAAGGTTATATAAGCATGGGCAGCCATATGGGTGAATTATTCAACACACAGGTAAAGAATTGCAACTTGGAGAAAAAGTGCGCCCCCTTTAGAGGAAGGATTTTGCTCAGACAAAGTGCTAACAAAGGCTAAAAGCTTCCAAATTTGGCGCATGCTTTGGAAAAGGTTCATCTTCGTCAAATACGCACAATTGTTTTCACAGTGCTTTATAAAAGAAAAGGAGTTTTTATCAATGTCCAATACATTGCAAATATCCTCCGAATCTGAAGAATTGTCCAGATCTACACCAGTATTGAAGAAATCCGGCCAAATTAGAAGAAAAAGAATTATCCAGACAAAGATTGATAAAGCTATGGCGAAAGGAGATGAAAAAGAGAGCACGATGGATTCATGCATTGCTTCTAAACTCTGCTGACATAGGAGATACGGATCTAGGCCCAGAACCTCTTTCTGATTTGATTGATAGATCCAGAGCTGGAAAGACTTCACTCATGCGTGCGGTCAAAAGTAGCGGAATTATTCGAGCTGCAGCTTTCCCATGTACAGCCCAATTGCCAGAGTTTGTGATGGAGTGTGCTAGATCTTATCATCCTTCATCCAGATCGGTATGTGATGTCAGTAGAAAGACACAATTGCGTTTGGATGCAGAATTCTTCGATTATTGTCTCAAGATTCCAAAGTAAAGGTGGTGACTTCTATTAGCATTCGGATGCCGACGGTAGGTGGGAGAAACATAGAGCCGATCGGTGTGTGAGCATCATGAATAACCGGTTCATGAAGAAGCCTAGATCCCCTTCCAAGTTCCCGAGAACTCTTCCACGATCCAATTTGGTGCAGGAAGCGGATGATATCGTCAAATTGCTTTGCAGGATGAATGGTGAAGCGAATGCCTACACTTTCCGGACATGGATGTATGCTTTCATCAGGACCATTGAAATCAACAAGGTTGATTCTATGATCAATTGGTCAGAAATTATTAGCAGCAACATCGGTGAGCAACTGCGGAACGTGAAGCGTACCTTCAGCTTCAAGATGACTTCCTACTTGGTATATGCTGCAGCTTCACAGGGTGTCTTTTCAAAGCTGGATAGATGTGGTATTCTTTCCAAGGATCCCATTTTCGAGTGCTACCCACAGCTTACTGTACCTGCGTGCGAGAAGGACTTCAAAGTGATCAACGATGACTTCTTCTACGATTTCATCTGCAGGTTAGACAGAGACTTGAAGACCCGCAGGGTAAGCAAGGAAGCATGGGAAGCAGTGTCCAAGATTGGCAATGTGTTCATCCAGTTTGCAGATTTCACATACATCGTGGGTTCGAGCTTTTCCGTGAACCAATGAAGATGCCCAGTATCCGAGTGATGATTGATCGCCATGAGCTGAAAGCAGTGCAACTTGTGAGTTACACGACCTTGATCGAAGCGGCACAAGCCTACGGGCTTCTTCCCACTCACCGTGGATATTACAACATCAAAGCATTCACGAGCTCGAGGATGGAAGCACAAATGTTGTCCGAGCATGAGCAAGAGTTCTTCCCGCACGGCTTAATTTCGATCCATTTGGAATAGCCAGAAGACAATCTCCCAGTGAGTACGCATACATGTGCCTTCGTTAGAAGATTTCTGGATGAAGTGCAGAAGTGAGTACGAGATTAGAAAGAAAGATTTCAGCAGGCTATCGGCAAAGCAAGTATTTGACTTTGGACTAGCGCGGGTACCTGCGGATCTTAGAGATGATGGGAACGTGGTACTTGACACTTACCATCGGATGGGAGGAGATAAAGCTCTCTTTGCGAGGATAGCAATATGGCCGCAAAGACAATAGAAGAAAGATCTGGAGTCGTGTTGGTGAATACTTGAATCTAGTTTCTTTGTGAAGGGATATTGCCTTGATGAAGCATTGATGAATCAAATCACAGGCAACTTCGGCACAGGAGATTCCCTCAAGCGAAAGCATGAAGGAGAAAGCAGCAGAAGGTCCGAGAAGTTGAAAGTACACAGAAGATCTCAAGAGAAAGAGAAGACCACTTCTACGGCCATGGCTTTGACTCCGACTTCTCCAGTATCCAGAAGATCACCAACTATTGCACCGCAGCAGCAGGATGCTTCCATGCCTTCATTGAATCCGCAACGTTCATCTTCTCTCCGCAGCCACTTCGTTCAGCGCCTGTTCCAGAGGAGGTGTTGAAGCTGCAGATGACGGAGTTCGAAAGAGCTTTGTCCTTGGACGTTTCAGAAGATGGCAGCCATGACACTGTGGCACTTTCTGATGGAGAGGATGCAGAGCGAGAGATGGTAGTGCACTCAGCGACTTCTCATTCTCCGAGAAGTAATTTCTCGGAATGGTTAGCTTTGCAGTTGGTTCCAGAAGCAAGAGTAGAGATGAACTTAGAGGAACATGACTTGCAGCTACTTCAGGATCTGAGCAGAAGAGACAGAAGGCCTAAAGTTGCTAAAGCAACTTCTAGGTTGATCATCAAAGATTCGGGAGAGAAGTTTGCTGAGATATCAATTCCGGCGGAAGGAAAGATAGAAGAGGAGCTCACGGCAGAAGATGTGACGGTGACCAAAATACCACTCGGTCAAGCTACCACTGAAGGATTGAAGCAGGACACGCAAACGTTGCTGGATGCTTTGTTCCTTAGGCTTGACAGAGAGAAGGCGGAGAAAGAAGAGCTGCAGAAGCAAGTGTCTCAATTATGTGAGATCATAGCCAAGGTTGCTAAACCTTCCATTCAGCCCATTTCAGAGCAGGTGAGTGATCATCTTATGCAGGAAATGGAAGATGCAAGCAATCAAGTAAAGGCTATTGACGAATGGAAAGATCTAATTATTCGTCAAGCTTCTGTGCAACTTGGGGAAGTGCCAGCCCGCCTAAAGGTTATGAACGATGCAGAAAATCAACTAAAGCAACTGATAGAAAGCATAGAAGGAATGAATACAGTTGCAGAGAGTAACCTGAGTATTTTGGCCGAGATCAACAAGCTGCCGAGGAGATGTATTGGTTGCAGAACAAATTGTGCCGGATGGATCAGTCGAGAAGGGGAAGCAGCTAGAGTTTGCAGTATCTTTCCGTTTGGAGATCTGCAGAGTTTTGCTGAAGAGGATGCAGGCGCTTGAGAGTAGAACATCAGATTTGCCAGACAGTATCATTTCTTTCACTGAGGAAAGAGTGGACGGAGGTGTTACTTCATACGCACGGATTGTTTCTAACGAGGTGCATGATTCCCTGGAAAGTTCTCTTCTGATGGTGCAAAAGAGAATTGATAAAGCTACCAAGCCTTTCACGATGAACTCTATCAGTAGGCTGGTGACACTGCAGGCAGACATTGCGAGATTTGGGCCAAGTTTGGAAGAAGTGGAAGCATGCAGCAAAGTGTTGAATGAAGGATTGCTGCAATTCAGAACAGAGAAGGAAGCAGTAGCTAAAACAGACGGAAGGATGCTGAACTATGTGTTCGACAAGTATATCAGATATCAGAACAAGAAGAAGATGTAGATGCTACAGCTGGCATGACTTCTTCTATTCTTTCTTCTTCTATTTTCTATGTTCCCGGATGAAATTGTAAACTTCTAAGTTATTGATTTTGCAATCATTACTTGAAGTCATGTGGAACCTTTCTATTAGTTAAGTGATACATGTGTCACTTAAGAAGAAGTTAGATAAGGATGATTGCCAAATGTCATCTTTACTTGTTGTTCATACTTTAGTTCAGTTTGAGTCTTCTATTTGTACTTTCCCTCCTACATTCTATAAGTAGGAGAAGAACCTCCGGGTTATTCATCGATCAGAATTTGTAAGAAGCAATCTTGTGTTCTAGACTTTGTCTTTGAACTCCCGAGAGCCACTTGTTGCGAGAGGAATACAAAGAAGCGAGTTTCGAAGAACTTTGTGTCACGGTGTATTTTGTTTCTTGCTTTCAAATCCTAGATCTCTTAATAGACTTTGTGTTATTTTAGATCTAGATTTGGAGCTACCTTTAACTTCATAATTTTGTGTGTTCAAATCTATTGAGTTTCTTCTATGTGCATGCAATTAGCTCTGCAATCTACTAGTTGGGATGTACATCTTCCTCATTTTTTCTCCTGTAATTCCTTTACTTCCTTCTTCTCTAGTTTTCCTTTCTTAAGCAATGCTTACTTGCTTTGCATGAAAACTTCTTAGTTATGGTTCATGAACTAAGTTGTTAAAGTAAAACCCCGATAGATAGAAACACATTTTTATTGACAAATCGACACGGAGCCTCACCGGTTAAATGAGGGAGATTTATCTCATGACCGCTAGGTTTGATGCCATGCGAGAAAATCTAGCCAACACATTCATTGATAATTTATGCTATGATAAACCCATGAATGCTTCAAAAGTGCCTTAAAAAGGATAGCAGAGTAGTCATCAAGCCTAGTGAAGGGTGTGATGTGATTTTTAAATAACTTGAAATGCCTATAGATTTAAAGGTAATAACATGAATTGGACAATATTAGACAATCAAGAATCATTGAGTGTCTGAATCAGAATGTCATTGCATCTGGAGACATTCTCAAGCATTGGAGTAATGTATATGGAGAGACATTCTCAAAATATCAACGAGATGAAATGCATCAATTTTTGATGACTCTCGAATGTTTACAAATGGAGAAGACTACAAAGCATAGAAGAATGTAGTAAGTGCATGATAAGATAGGAACCAAGTACAAAGAGACCACGAGCAAGAAGAAGCGCAAGTAAGGTAATACACATATACACATTGATAAATTGAAAAATAATTACTCATATTAGGTAACTCTTTATATACATACATTATATAAATATTGATTTCTAAAGTTTGATGCATATTATACATTGAAAATGTTAGTACATGTACATCACCAATAAATGAAAAATAATTCATAATGTCTTAAATATTGTCAAGTGCACATCATATTAGTTTCATGCGAAAATAATCTCAGAAATATAAGGTCTCATACAAAATTATCAAGTTCCAAATAGTATTTTAATGTGCATAATAAATACAAAATGCCCAAATAGGTCATATACCATCAAGTTCAAATGTCATATATGCGTACATACAATGCCATGCACATAGGCATACAAAAAACAATGTCATGTAAGACATATATTTCCTACTCATCAAAATATATCCCTCTTTGGCCTTTCTCGAAGAAGGCCCTCCTTAGACAAGATGGAGATCCATGAGATGACTTAGGATCATCGAGCCCATGCTTGAGTCCTCTTCCGCCGAATACTCACTTTGTAGATGAGCACCGTAAATGCAAACAATGTTTTTTTTGTCAAAACTTAATTTATATATGTTTTCAACATGTATTTAAGACCATGTTAGAATGAAAGTATTTACATAAATACACAAACTTACCGCAAGTTGTCGATCATGCCGAATTTGCATCTCACGCTCAGATGAGTCATCGGGAGCTCCTACAATATGAATGGGGGTACGAAGATGATGAGATGGAGGAGTCCGTGCCCTCGAAGTCAAAATGGAGGGGGTTGAAGTTCCCTACATACACATAAGATTAGAAAATTTCTACCCTAGCCCGCCATTCCTTTTCCAGTTATGTTTTCCGATGATAATACAACAATTTAAAAAGAAAGACAAATAGGCGACATGAAATAAAATGATAGAAGGGAGATGGAGATGGAGATGGAGAAGGATGATGTGATCTTCATCCGTTCAGGAAAAATGGGCGGCATAAATTTGAAATTTGAAATTTAAATATAACTAAAACTCGCGCATTCCTAATGCTTTTTTGGCTGGAAAAAGTCCTGAAAGCTAGCTGAGCTGAATCTGGAACAGATTTTGTAGGAAGTCATGGCTATATTGCTCTTTGGTAAACATTAACTCCTCCATTTTCTTCGATCTCTAACAAATTTATGCTTTTAATTAGATTTTTAAAGATTTCCCATCTTTCACAAATCTTAACATAAATTTTACTTATAATGTGCGGTTGGTGGGTGGGGAAATTTATAAAAATTTCCAAAACTATTTTCGTAAAAAGGTTAAGTTAGAAAAGTTTTGCCCCTCCACCGTGCCATGTGGCAGTACCCTGATTGGATGTGGGATGGCGGGGCCACGGGGAACTTTAGGAAATTTTTCCAAAGTTAAAATTTAAATTTTTAACAGTTAGATTTTTTTGAAGGCCGAATTGAAGTAGAAACTTCAAAGGGCCATAACTTTTGATAGAGAGCTCGGTTTTGGGAAAACGAGGACTTTCTGGAAAGCTCTCGATGTCCTATTTGCATAGAGATCATTAATTTTAGATTTTGATAAAGTTTAAGGGGTCAATTTTAAGAAAATGGTCTGCAGGTTTATATAGTGCGAGCTGGTAAATTTTAACTTGTTAGATCTATTCAATTTGATCTTCCTCCTCTCTCAACATGTCAAATAGACATGGAGGATTGTTCCTAAATGGATTTAAGAGAGGATTCAAGGTTCAATTTGTCTAAATGATTTACAATTTGAACATTTCCGTTTATCAATAAAAAATGACTGCAAAATGGTTTGAGCCCGATTTTTCTAAGTTTTGAGATAGTTCCTTAATTTTTTTTGTCAAATTGAACTCATTTATACCCTAGCATGTTCAATTTTAATGTTTCATTGTTATTTCTTGCTTGCAGTTTGAACTGTTCATTTTAGATAAATTATTTGCCAGGATGAAATACAAAACAAAGATCAATTTCTAAAGGATTTATTTATCATTTTTCACCTTCCAAGTATGGAGATTCATTTCCATTCTAGTCTAATACATTTAAGTGATTTAAACAAACCATTTAATAGCTAAAATGCAAAGTCTGATTTCCAATTTTAACATATTTCAAAAGAACAAAATTACATATCTTTCCTTCATACGTATTCCTCATTTCAATTTTCCAAACAGAGAATTCAAATCACAATTTGATGATCAATTTCAATACAACAATGTAAATTGATAAAGGTAGTGCAATCTTTTATTGATTTCAAATATACAACTTTACATCTTTCAATTTCTTGAATGCAAATAACATATTTCAATTTCTTTCTTTCAAATGAACAAAAATACAGTATATATATATCTTTCACATTTCGAATTTACAACTTTCATAGCTCAATACAAAGTATCTTTCCATTAAAAATAATATACAAATCATCCACTTCAAATTGGGAAGGGTTACAATGAGATTTCATTTCACATGGAACTGTTCAAACTGTCTTTCTCCTCTGCTCCAGAACAACAACATAAATTTCTCCTTTTGGATCACAACAAAGGCAAGGGAAAGGCAACGCTCTCCACCCAACCAAGACATCCAATGAAGAGGAGAAGCCATCCTTCTTCATTGGCCCCCAAGCCCCAACCACAATGTAATAGAAGGTGTGATTCAACTCATGGCAACAACAGATTCCACACACACACATGCAGATTTCACAATAAAAATACAGTTCAAAACATAATGTAGTTTACAACTACATTTAAAACATACAAACAAGACTAAGGATTCATCAAGAAATCCAAAGGAGCAAGGAACTATGGGGGAATCTGCTTATACCTCCCAATGGGAATTAGGTATCCACCTGTAACAAACCGCCAATATAAAACATCTCTCATATATCCTTATGCCCCCACAATCCCTCCTTATACCCCCCACAAATTTCTTTATGCCCCCCACAAAGTAAGAAATGCAATGCCATTTATTTTCCAAGGTAGAAACCCAATCCCAACTCCCTCCACAAGAATTTTGATGCCACTATTCCCTTATGCCCCCCCACATGGATTCCCCATAGCCTTCTCCTACACCATTCCTAGGTAGTCTACCCAAATAGCCCACAAACATGCTAAAACATTCACACAATAACATGTACATTCATAAAGAAAAAGAGTATTTCAAGAGCCAAGCTCTTACCTCTCCATGATGGAGTTTTCTAAGTTCCAAAATAGCAAGCTTTCCAATGCCAAAATACAGTCCAAAATCAACAACCAACAAGCATGCAAGGGTCTCCAATCTCCTTCCAAAAGCAAGAGCTCCACATAGCAAAAATTCACCCAAAAGGAAGTATGCAAAATGTTCAACAACCCAAAACAAAGCAAGGAGTTCCAATTTTATAGAAGAGGGAAGAGAAGAGGATGAGGTGGATCCATGTAGGATGCCACATCACACATCCTCAACTCCAACACAAAAGTCAAATTCATTCTCCAATGCACAATAAAGAGGTGGGTGAATAATATGACAATAAACTTACACACTCCAAAAAGCCCACACCCCATAAGGACTGAATTTAATAAAATGTAAGAAGAGTGCAATTAAAACTTACAATTAGTCATATCAAAATGCATAAAGAAGGTCTAAATTCAACCCTCCAACCATAGGTATGGTTGGTAAATAAAATTAAGAGGTATGGGACAAGTTTTACTTGTCCCACAAACCTCCAAAATCAGCCTCCAAGGACAAATTTGAATTTCTAAGAAGGTGGAGTGTTTCACACTCAAAAGTAAACTTACACATCACTTACAAAGTCACTTACACATACTTACAACATTTAATACAAAATCCAACCACTTCACTAATTACTTTCTTATGACATATTGATTTGTTTACTTTAACAACATGATTATTCACAACATTAACACAACATTTAATAACTAATGAAAAAGGGTAAAAGCACCACAAAATAAACACATGCAAACATTAATAAAAGAAACCACATTAATAAATACATAAAGCCCCTTGGTCACATTCAAAGGTAATCCCCCCCATGGGAATCCCTAACAAAATAACAACACACACACACAAAACATGTTGCCATGGTGACCTTGTTAAATTCATCTATAATTCCAATGTGGTTGGTCTCCAATCCCCCGATGTTTGTTGTGATATTTTAACCTCAAAAACACAAATACCTCCTTCGACCTCGTGGCCATATTAGAACATCCAACATGATATAAATATAATCACAAAATCATCTATACATATGAATCACAACAACAAGGCAATCTACAATATCACTTACAATTTATATCAACAACTATATCATCATCATATAATGTCCATTTTCTAGGTCTACTCACAATATCCAAAAATCCCATGTCCAAACAACATTCATAATATATTCATGTCAAATAGTATATTATCATTCACATATGAAGTGTCTCTAATAATCATCATGTATCATAACTAAATCAAGATCAAAAATAATCCATGGTCCAACATCTAACATCATACTAAATCAAAATCATAATAATGTTCATAATGTAATCAACAATATCAAGATCAGTATCAAAAGGTGTCAAAGGGAAGTGGGCACTACATGGAGCAAGCTACATTTACAAATTATTTCTATGCAGGTGGTTGGTTTCCATCAATTGAAAAGGGGAAAATTGTTGAAATAATTTTCATTGATGTCAAAGGCTTAGTGTTTGTCATCCGAAGCCAAGTTGGTCATAGTGTTTATTATCGGAGCTAGAAATATAAATGGTCTAAGCTCGAAGTGCAAATGGTTCGAGCTTTCGTAGTATTGTTTGGTCCGAGCTTGGATTTGATAGTCTAGAGCTTGCCTAAGAACGTCTATCGTCCCTGAGCCAAGCTCATAACATTATTGGTCATCCGGAGCTCATAGTATAAATAGTCCGGAGCTTGAAGTGATGTTGGTCGTCCCTAAGCTAGGCATAGTTCGTTTGATGCAATGTATGCCTTTTGGAGCTCGAAGTATGTTTAGTGAGCTAGGCATAACCCGTAGCATGATTTTTCTAGAGTTAGAAGTATGTTTGGTCCATAGCTAGCAGCACATAGTATTGATCTGAGATACACTTGAATGATATGTAGTCTTATTTGTCAATTCATCTAGAATAATAAGAAGAAATGACTGAGTAATAAGATACAGGTTGAGTAGTGAGAAAATGCCAAAGGCCACTAATCGCTGACATTATTATCTGACCATGGAAGGCCAAAGGTCACTAAGTGATGATATCTTTATTTGTTTTGGAATTCCAAAGGCCACAAATTGTTGTCTAGACAAATCAGTTTCGAATCTCCATCATTGAAAGGAAGATTGCTCATTAAAAGGCAGTAAAATACAAGTTTATAATCATTGAAGGATGTTGACAAACTCTCCTCTATTTGAACATCAACATCAAATCCAACCCCTCCTCTGCTTTTAGCGCTCATATTTAAATAATGGAGGCCAATGTTCCAAATTAGAAGGTCCGTGAGCTTGTCGTGTTCCGTCTGTCTCGATCTCAATTCATGAGACGTTGTTTCAAGAAGAAGTCTTCACCAACTCGGAGGGGCGTATCAAGTTCCCAAAGGTACAAAAATCAGATCTCTATAGAGACCCACCTATTCAATTACATTACATGCAAACTATTAGACAAACTGAGACTCACCTCTTAGTTAGTGGAAATGGAATTTGTCCTGTTTTTCTTCAAGTTCTTTCTGTAAAAGACATAAAAAATGCACAAAAAATGGTTACATAGTTGTTCATTGGTCTGAATTTAATATCATTGTACATCCCCATTTTGATTATAGATTAAATGTTAAGTATGTAGTAACCTTGTTAGATGTTAGACACACCTCCTGGGCAGACGCAGTCGTCACCCAGTTCCATGGAACCCTTGACCGAGGATGGACTATGTAGGATAAGACCAGGATTTTCCATGGCCCTAGAAGATAAACACCTAGATAAAGCATGGGTACTATGCATACAAGTACTTGGAATCGATATGTTACCCGGCTCAGTTTACGCAACCATTGGATGTCGTTCCATTTACAGATATGTAAACACAATGGATGGATGCCCCCAATTCACAGGCCAAAGATTCCCAGAGGGATCGAGGCACCTCCTCCAGTGTGGACAATACCTAGAAAACTTGTCATCTAATGGGTAAACGATTATTTGTCAATTCAAACCATGGTTAAAGGAGCACCCTACCATAGGGATAAACTGAGTACTCTCCCAGCCTAAAATACCCTAAAGTTGTTTCCAAGTGGCATGCACCAATTGATCTAAAATCCTCGCAGTTATCTTCTATATATGAGCCAATGATCTAGAAAATCCTACATCCACCACCATCAAGTTCTAAAGCTAGCACCTCAAACCAGCCAATCACTTATCAAAGCACATAGAATTTACCAGACAATGTGTATCCATAGAGTTTACAAAAAAAGACAACAACCAAGTTCCTTGCTAGTTCAGAAATAAAATAGGCTTCCTCTCAGATCCCCAACCAAAACAACTATCGAGAATAACATCGAGTGCGAGAAAGTAGACTTCACCCACTTTATCTCCAAAGAAGCCAAAATAAGATCAGTAAGTGAACCAGCTTGTTTACTTCTACAACCCCATCTTTGTAAGCAAAATAGATAACCAGAAGCCTTCTACCCAACAACTAAATTGGCAATCCAGGTGGATGAACCAACAACAATCTGTGATAACCAACATATCTAAAAAGGTCAACCATCTTGAGTCACAAGCCAAAGAAACCCAAAACCAGTTGCAGACCTTACATGGATCCATAACCCGCATGGCCACGCATACTTCTGAAAAACTCCATGAAATCCATAAAACCGCCAATACCATCTACCAAAATGTTTCTGCATTATACCCCAAATCAATATGGCCACTGCAACTCAAGAAGAAAGACTAGCAGACCTTCGAAGAAGGGTCGAAGCTCTAACAGAAGAAAGGAGGCTAGCAAGAGAGCAAAACATCCAAGTTACTGTAGATTTCCCCCATAAAGCCCCTGGCATTCCCAAAATGCATGAGGGAAAAGCAAAAGAGAAACCAACTCCCAAGCCGGTCCCACTTGATACAAGCTCCCTAAATGTCCCCATAAGATTCTTTGAGCCGCAACAAGATAGCACCTTTGAAGGAAATAGAATAGCAGCTCAATATCATGTTGAAGATCCTGAACCAGAGGTTGAAGACCCAATTGAGGCAATGAGAGATGATCCTAGGGTACCCCTACCAGCACATGCCAACCCTAACTTCTCTCCATACAAGATTGTCTTCAACATAGACAAAATGGATGGAGCCACAAGGAGAAGAAAATTAGAAGAATGGACAAACCAGCTTAGGAACATCATGGACCACAAAGGTTGGGACCCAACAGCGACATAACCTTTGCTACACGCAACTTTCAAGGAATAGTCCATGATTGGTGGACTCAATTGCCAACACACGAGACCCAATGGCTACAATGGTGGAATATTCAAAGATGATTGCTACACTCTTGAAACTATGGCCCAAGCAATCCAATTTGAATTTTTCCCAAATGAAGCAAAGGACTCAGAAATGAAGCTCGAGCCTTCATGAAGTTGAAATTATGTGATCTAAGCAAGTTCAATGACTATGTCATAGTAGCATAACAACAATTGTATGCCATAGGAATGCAAGAATATGCATTAGCCAAGCAACATTTTCTGACAAGTCTCCCCAGGCCTATAGGAGAAAAAATTCTAAATATGTACGACATCCAAAACAAAACTACAAATGATGTCAAATGGCAACAGATTGTGTCCGATTGCAGACTGGCAATCACGGACTTGTGTATCACTACCAAAACCTATCACGACATTTCCAAAGGCAAATTTAAGAAAAGTGATTGTAAGTGCTTCCCATTATGTGCTGATTTTGGTTGTTCTACCCAAAAACAACACAAAAAAGCTCACCCATGGAAGAAACGAGGAATTTTCCTCAAAATTATAGGCACTCTTTCAGAGGTTCACAAAAACACTACTTCAAAAAAAGATTCAAGAAAAGAAAGGTTGACAGAGATAAATGCTTCTATGTAATAAACCCAACCACTTTGCAAATAAGTGTCCAACCAAGTCTTCAAAAGTAAGATTCTTCTATGAAGACCCTGTGAATCAAGAAGATTGGGATTACATCCCCTCTGACGTTGAAGTTGACTTTAACAATGGGGATTATTATGAACTAGGATCAAATGATGGTTATAGCTCAAACCATTCTATAGAAGAATGTAACCCCTTCTGCATAAAAGGATTATGGGAACACCTCCCACCAGATAAGCAAAGAGCCATACCACCAACAGTTTCTGATGAAAGGTTGTCCAAAAGACAATCATACACAACACAAGAACTACAACATGATTTCTCCATAGAAGGAAACTCAAGCCAAAATGTGATCCAAGAAGATAGCCACAATCTTGTCATACTGCAAGGTCTTTACATCCAGGGTTTTGTCCACTTGCCCAACATCTCAACCTATCCACTTACCTTCATGATAGATAGTGGTTGTTCAAAAAATGTAGCACAAGCAAAGGTTTTCCCTCCCCATTTCGGAAGAAATTGGCACAACCACTATACAACTATGGCCTCATGCATCAGGAAGCAAAGTGTGAATATTATGCCCCAAATGTCTTAGTCTACTTCAACAATTATTCATACCGTATCACTTTCTATCAGTATCCAAGACTCACAGACGACATCATCATTGGCAAGCATTCCTTAGCTCCTCACAGAATACACTCAGTTAAACCCAACAAGTATATATCATTCCTCCATAAAGGTTGCATGAATGAGGTGAACCTCATACCATTTAGCTCTCGGTTATCATTTAACCAAGAGCCACTAGCTTCCTCTAATGATGTCCTTGACATTGTAAACTTCTACAAGATGAGGGATCAAAATAAAGTAGAGAAAAGGGAACTACTCCAGAAATCCAAAATCGCGGTCAAGTTGTCCAAGAAGATGATCACCCTGTTGTGCAAATAATCAAAAAGATTGTTGCAACCTCAACCTCAACAGTTTTGGCACAAAAACATGAGGACATACGACATCAAGACAGAACCAGGAAAATATGCCTATGAAAAGCCAAGACCGGTTCTAGAAAATATTTTCCTGACATGATTCAAGAAATATCAAGTCTATTGAAATGAACCTGATAGAACCCACCAAATCTCCATATTCATGCCCAAAATTCATGGTTAATAAGCATTATGAATAGAAAAGGGGAAGGAAGCATGTGGTCATTGATTATACGGCACTCAACAAGATAACGATCCCTTTCCGTTACCCAATTCCACATAAGGACAAACTCCTTGAACGGATACCACATGCCATGTCTACTCAAAATTTGACTGCAAAAGTGGTTTCTACCAGCTCAGGACCAACCCTGATCATGTTGAAAAGACAACCTTTTCAATACCCCAAGGCCATTACCAATGGTTGGTTATGCCTTTTAGCCTAAGAAATGCTCCTAGCTACTTCCAGGAATGGATGGATTCAGTTTTCAGGACCTTTCTACGAGTTCATAGTTGTCTACATCGATGATATTCTTGTCTTCAGCAAATCAACAGAAGAACATGTTGAACACTTACAAGTATTCCATGATCTGGTCAAAGAAAATGGAATAGTTCTGTCAGAATCAAAAATGGAAACATTCAAGACAGAAATTGATTTTCTTGGAATGCAAATCAAGTCGGGACGATAAAACCCCAACCGCATGTGTTAAGTTTTGTGAACTCTTATCCTGACCAAATCACTGACAGGAGACAGTTGTAGAAATTCTAGGCAACTTGAACTACATAGCCCCATTCCTCCAGCATCTGGGAAAGTACAAACATCTCTTGACAGACAGGTTGAAGAAGAAATCACCACTATGGGTGATAAACACGTTGTTCATGCAGTCCAAGAAATAAAAAGATGTGCCAACAATACTGCAACTCACAATTCCCAAGAAAGGCCCATTGGTGGTACATACAAATGCGTCGATTCTTATTGGGTGGGGTATTACTAGAAGTTCAACTGACATAATTCAAAATCCATAGTCCTTTATGTCAATGGCTCATTCTCATATTCTTAAAAGAACTACCACAACACTGAGAAATAAATTCTTGTCGTCGTGAAAACACTCAAAGCATTCAAAGCCTACCTATACCCGATAAAGTTCATAGTCCATAGTGACTACCGAAATCTTGCAGGCTACCTCAAAAATAAAGTCGATCCACTTAGCGGGAGGGAGGTTATACAGATGGCAGCAAAAATTGTTAGAATTCTAATTTGATGTTGAATATGTAAAAGGAGAAGAAAATACTCTAGCAGATGCACTAACAAGAGAATATGCTATCTTAAAAATGCTTTCTATCATATCGCAAGTTGCAGGAAATACAAGTTCTTCACAGACACCCGTGAAGTGGGATGAACTTCTAGAGGGCCTATATCCATAATTCTTGTGGAAATCCTAAAGAGCTACTATGATAAATTGTGTGGTCCAATATTTGGGAACAACCCAGATGAGTGTATTAATGCAGAAAACAATTACCAAGCTAGAGAAAACACATATGGTTACCCTCCATGTTTCCAGCTAGAGCAACACTACAAATAACTCCGAGTCATAAGGTCAAAATGACATACTTGGAGTGTTGTCATATTCACTGGTTACTAGGATCACACAGTCAAATACATTGGGTTCTACATGCCAACTTTTGGCTCCCCCTCATCATGGTACATGTTGATGTTTCACCAACTCTGTGGATCAGGATATAGGACAACGAATCCCACGAAGAAGTATTACAGAGAAGTCTACAAAAAGACTATGTGTCTAAACCGGACACTTGTTGCAATTGTTAAGCATTGGCCAGACTTCCAAAAATAAATCTCAGGACTAATGTCCCCTATTCAACACAAGCATGTGACATGATTCTATTTGTAGATATGCTTGATCACAACAGATGGGACCCAGAGGACCCAAAATACCTCCAAGATGGACAACTGAAGAAACCAGGCCACATGGCAAATCCTTGGTACTACAGTGGATTGCACCCTCATATCCAGACACAAAATTGGGCAGTTCACCCAAAGAGGTTTGTTGCAGATCCCCATAGTTATGTTGAGAATGACTCACCATACGGCAGAAATCTAGCATAGCTGCACTACGAACTTTGGTAATATCAGATGAGAGAGCATTACCTGTTTTGGCATAACTTCACCTACAATGGCATCATCAATGATCCAAAAGAGATTGACAGTGATTACAAGTCAAAAGCATATTTTGGTCTTGATCGCGACTGGAACTTACCCAGTCCATGATCAATGACACCACTAATAAGTCAACAACTCGTCATTGCATTCATTGAAGGGCGAGTCACAGATTGAATAGACCTACGGGCCGTGTAAGGGTAAGGAAAACTATTGAGACTTGATCCCAATAGCATGATTAGAGGACAATAGGCCCTAATGAGTGCATGACTCATAATGTTGCAGACATCTTTTACTCATACTTTGTATGATGCGTAGACACCCCGGCCCACAAAGCCAGGAAGGACCCATCTTTTCTTACTTTGTGTGTGTGTGTGAGTTTCTAATTATCTATACTTAGATTGATGCAGACACCATTAGCCCACAAAGCCAATAAGGACCCATCACATCTTACTTTGAGTGTGTATGTGTGATTTCACTTTATGTCTTGTAATAAAACATGTGATGTAGACACCCTTGGCTAAAAACCAAGAAGGACCCATCACACTGTACTTACAGAATATCATGACGCAAACACCCCTGGCCAAAAGCTAGAAAGGACCCATCAGAATTATGCTTTGTGTCGTGTCTCCGTCTACTTTATGTCAAAATCCGCTCATAGATTTGTGGATCGGTTGTATAAGTCATTGTTGACCTTCTGCTCAGGAACCACTTCCGCTTCCTATATAAAGTGATTTCACCCTCCATTTGGGGGGAGGAACTTTGGAGTTCAAGAAGCGCCTTAGTAGGAGTCTAAGAACATTGGTCCCGTGAGGATTGTTGTAATAGCTTTGTTTGATATTAATGGAAGCCTAGTGAAAGGCCCCTCTCCGAGGTTTACTCTATGTAAAGTGATATGATATGATATAAAGTGATATGATTGCATTAGTTGGACCAACATCCATATTAAAAGTATGATTTGATTTGCATATATGAAGAGAAGAAGGATCATTATCATCCGGTTGAAGAAGCAACTACAAAAGGTAGAAGTTTAGATTGTTGAGGTCAATAACTCATGAAATTGGGGATTGGTTTCTCCAGTGGGTTGGTGTTCACAAAATGGCTGAGTTGGTGCTCGGCTTTGGGGATTGGTGTCTCCAATAGGTTGGTGCCTACAAACATTTATAAAGCATTTAATTTGGGCTGGATTTAGACGGTGGATCCAAGCAGTCTTATTTTGTGGTTTTTTTCGAGAGAGGGTTTTCCACATAAATTTGTTATTGCTCTATGTTATGTTGTTTTGAATGGTTTTACATATTTTAATTGTGGATATAAGTTTTAATTGTTAAAAGTCTATCTTATATTGATTCCCCCTCCCCCTCTCTCAGTATAAACGTGTGTTTAACGTGTTCAACCCATTGAGTTTAGCTATACTTCCATCCTGCTAGCTTGTGCAAAAATGGGAGAGAACATGGTATGGAGATCCAAACTTACAAATAATTGAAAATGGATTTTTGTCAAGTTCTAGTTGTGAGTGCACATATAGACATGTATAAAAAATGTGGAAGTGTATAGACATGCTACTTGTTTGACAAAAGTCCTCAATTAAACATGGTCTCACGAAATGCAATAATTGTAAGATATGTACAAAACGGTTTTCTAGAGGATGTAAAACTTTTCCGAGAAATTCCTCAACAATATGTTGTCTCATGGACGAGGGCTTATTACAAAGACCTGGGATTTTTCTAAACACAATCGTAAGGTATACAACCAAAATTGATAACCTTTTCCAATATCCTCCCATCTTGTGCCGCATTTGGAGCTTTGGAACAAATTATGGAGATCCATGATAACCTAATCAAAAGTGTATTTTTCTCAGATGTTGTAGTTGCAAATGCTATAATAGGCATGCACACAAAATGTGGAAGCATACAAAAGGCTTGCAATTTGTTTGACAAAGTGGTTAATGAAAATTTGGTCTCATGGACAACAATGATTGCAGGGTATGCAACGTATGATTATAGTATGCATTTGTTTGAACTCTTTGAACTAATGAGGCTCTCTATATTCAATTCTAATCATGTAAGCTTTGTTTGTGTTGTATATGCAAAAGCCATGCAAGGCTTGTTGATATGTGGTACAAATACTTCAACTTCTTGAGTGTTTATTATTGGCCAATGGATCGTTATCTATTTATGGTTGACCTTTGCCATGTTGGCTATCTTAAGGAATCTCTTAAATTTATCATTGAAATGCCAATATAACTTGATGTGATTGTGTTGGTGTGTTTTTTTTGGCAGCTTGTAGAACACATAAACAAATAAGGATGGGAGAAGTTGTGTACATTTATGTAGTATTGAGTGTGTTGGGTGATGATTGGTACAAATATTATTGATGGAAGATGCATGAATTTAAAAGATGCATGGATGTATTTGGACTGAAGCCCATAAAATAGTACATGATTTTTTGTGTACTTGACACATCACACACAAACATGTGAAATCTATGCAAAGTTGGAGGAATTATCTCTAAGTGATGAAGGGAGTAGAGTATATAACCCATACAAGACCTGCACTAAATGATGTGGAGGACAGAGAAAGAAGTATTCCTTTGCGACCATAGTCAAAATTCAGCGGTTGCATTTGTGTTGTTAAGTCCCTTGAACAACTATTGAAGTTGTTAAAAACCTTCGAGTATGTAATGACTGCCATGCTACAACCAAACTTTTTATTCAAGATTGTTGCAAGAGAATTTGAACTTATCTTCAAGATTTTTGCAAGAGAAATTGTTCTCAGAGATAAAAATTGTTCCCATCATTTTAATCACGAACAATAATCTAGAGTTCATTGCTAAGTGCATGGTGTCATACTTGAAGTGGTAATTAGGAGTCCATATCTACTTAGATTTTGAAAACATGTCGTTTGTAAGTGTTTATAGAGCTAGACCATCATGTTGACTTGATGTAATCAAGTTGTATATTATGCATCACTGACTAGATATATTCACATGATATACTAAGTCAATCTTAAAGGATTTTTTCAGACTTCTCTAGGACGATGAATGGTCCAAACCATAAGGGTTTGGTTTTCCCTGTACCAGAGTTTTCAGATTTAAAGCTTTTGTAACAATTGTCATTCTTGTCTTCTAATTATTGTTCATGACTTTTCTACATTCAAATTTTATTTCTGCAATTTCTGTTTTTATCTCCAGTAACACACTACACTAATTCCAACACTTAAAACATTCAAAGAACTGTCATTAAAAGGGTATTCAAGTAGAATAGCAATTAGTGAATCTGTGAATTCCATTTAAGCTTTTGCATTTAAGAGTTTACATATCATTTACACTCTCTGGTGTTCACATCAGCTCTAACTAGGGCCAAGATCCTCTAATCTGATATAAATACATCTGACTTATACCGATAAGAAGGTTCCTCACCATGAATGCAAATTAGAAATATAAGTAGCTATTGGAATTGAATTAGATGGAGGAATGCATGAAGCTTGATTCTTAAATGCATATCTTTTCCAGTGGCAAAAGCTTCAACAAGGTACAACTTTCCATCTAACAGACTAAAACTTGATTTAGGGTGAGACATTGAAACCTAATCCAAGCCTTGTTTGGCTAGTAGAGCTAAAACAAAGTGTAAATACACTCTAAGTTTTGAGACGTGCTATGTAAAATTCAACAAATGGAAAGGTACTATTAAGAACAAATACTAGCAAGATGCATTTTGTCCTGCATTTTTCAGAGTAGAGGGTGTACACATTTCCACGCAGAGAAATGTTAAATGTTAAACACCTTTAATAGACTCGATACTCTAATACCAAGAAGGCAATTTCTTTTGCAAGGAATGATCAAATATATTATTTTCTGTGTGCAGCACATTCTTCTCATGTGTACAAGATCACATGTTTTGGAAAGTAGGACAATCACAATATAAGTTGATAATGTCACTTGTTCAAATTCCAATGGTGCCAAGCAGCAAGGATATAACCATTTACTTCAAGTGTATGAAAAATTTACTAAAAATACAAGTGACGTATTTCTAACAAATATGGCATTGAGTGTATACATCTACTGATACTGATACTATATACTGGCAGGAGTCAGCATCAAGAAGCTTTCTTATAATTAAAGTTCATATAACAAACTTGTTTTAGCTAGTTAAATTGCTGCTCTATCTGGACCACTTTTGATCAAAAAATGCGATTTAGAGTTGCAGCCAGCCGTACACCTCCCTTTGCAAGTTGCATCTCAACAATAGGCAGACGAGAGAGAAAATAGTCATCTGCAATTGAAGAATTTTTTACTTTCATGACGTCAAGGATGAAATGGTGTGAAATTTCAAGAGGTGGTTAAATCTAGCGTAGGTGACCTCACCATTTAAAACTGTGTCTGCAGTTGCATTTTTGTATGCCCAATTGCAAGCCAAATTAATGCTTTCCACTGCATATCTGATGCCAGAAAGACAAGTCCAGTTAATTAACTATTTTACCAGTAGAGACGTACTAGACATGCAAATAAACAGTTACTTCTGTACATGGTGGACAGATGTCTCAATAAATTACCCTAATTCAACTTCTGACCAATTATGATTTAGTATTTTATACTGTACACCTTATAAGAAAAACCTTGTTAAGAAGGAATAAGATAGATGTCCTGTTTACACAAACTTCTACATCTACTACAGATAAGGATGCTGACACAAAAATATTTTTTTATATTTATCCAAAATATGTATTATTCCCATCCTTTGGTTATCATGTACAAAAAAATTACTCTCAGCAACAAAAATTTGCAAAGTATTGTATACTAGATTTGATAAAATTGAAAGAACATTTAGGATAGTCAGTTGAGTTTTATTTGAACCACACACATCAGGATAAATATATCCGATTGTTGTTCTCTAGTAGGAGACATAAAATCATGTACATTAGATGCTAGGTTTGTAGGCAGAATTTAAGACTAAAAACTTCATCTTTAAGTTTTCAATAAAAATTATTATATAAGAGAAGTTGTCCTCCACCTCATTTCTTTAGAGTACTTTCCTTACAACCAAGGCATTTGAATATAATATGATCTTAGTTGCAGGGTGATGGAACAAAACAGTGATTGTGTATGCATCTCATAGTTACCTAAGACTCCAGGATGGCGGGACACAGGGACGGAGTTTCGGGACGGCAAAAATTTCCAAAATTTCAGGATGGTGGGGGACGGCAAGGGGACGGCTATTAAAATAATATATAAAATTATAAATATTAAAAATATACAGATAAATTTTAAAAAATTTATGAATAACAATTCATATTTATATATCAGTCCACCATGTGCATACAGTCCACATTCAGACATCCATATTAAAAACTCGCAGCATACATATAGCTATACTAATGTTATATGTTCATATAACTTTTAATATTAATATGTATGCTACTGGTTTTCATAGCATGTTGTTACAGTCCATGTGCATTTGTGCTCAAAAAATTTTGTATTCATATATCACTCTTGTTTCTTAATATGTCTTTGTAATACAATACAGTCGGGTTATAGTTAACAGGTAAACATTTATAAAGAGAAAACAATAAACAAATTAATTTTAAAAAAGAAAAAAGAAAACCAAAAGTCCCAAAACGTTTCGGGGACTTCCAGCCATCCCGAACTGTCCCCCACGTCCCCAAGATGTCCTCTGTGATTTCTAAGCGTCCCGGGGCGTTTCTCCTTCCCACTGCCACTTCGGAAACATGGAGGAAACGCGTTCCCCCACATCCCAACATCCCCAAAACGTCTAGGACGTCCCGGACTTGTCTTTTTTTGGGGGGACGCATCCCCGCGTAACACTGATGTATCTTCAGCAATATCGATAATGAAGTTTGTGCATACACTAGTCTGAAGGTCTTAGGTTTCTTAGTTTCTTGGTCTTGGTAATTGTCTTAGTGGGAGAAATTTTGCTGAGGCAGGCAAATTGACAGTCCACTTTTAAGGTTTTCTGGACTGTCCAAAGTGGTAATTTTGAAAATTTCCCACTTTTTTAATGTAAACATTTTGACTGTTTGTCAGAAACAATATGGCCTCATTTATTCTGAATTTTTTTAGGGTTTCTTGGCAGTTTTCTGCTGCAGTCTTTCTAATTGCACAATATAAATGCTGACCAATTTTTGATCACAAAATGCACAACATCTCATATGCCGATTTCTTTGTTAGAAGTTACCTTGAGAAAAGGATGCTTATTCAGGTTAAATAGATGGACCCAAAGGAAATTAGAAAATAGACTTACGGATTTGGGCAAGCAAATTCATTTGTGTTGCATTTCTTCCATGCAGGAACATCATTTGACCAACTACCCTGTTACCAAAATCAAGAAAAAAATTATTACTGCATATAATGTAACAGTATGCATGCATAAAGATCAACTCACTCACATGGAAAGAAGAATCTGTCTGCACAATAAACGAGGGAAAGAATCGAGCAGTCTTCCAATCTAAATAATTTTAATGCTCTAAATACCTGAAAATGGCTTAACAGATGATCGTTATTTATTTATATATGAGTGATGTATACATGCTTTTTCTAGGTTGGGAAAATATGGCCTTAGCAACTTGTAAATATGAATATACTACTCCTAAAAATGACAGTGACTGATCATTTCAGTCCACCCCGTCGATACCAAAGTGGTATGACTCTCATCTAAAACTAAGCAAATAAAGCTCTAAAGAGCTATCTAAAAGGATTTAGAACATATGAAAAGAATTTCTCTCTTACAAGACAGGAAATTTTATATGTGCATTTTGCAAATAGTTTGACTCTAAGTGGGCTCTAGTCTCACAACTCACTCTAGAGTTGGTGGAAGGAACGATACAGCATTAAGATAATCTTCTTTGAGGTGTGAATGGGAGTAATCGGTGAAGAAATTTAAAAAGCTACCATTATTGGCCAAGGAAAAATACCAGACTGGTTAGACTCTCATGGAAAGACTCTTAAAACAGATCTTATTAGATATTTGGATGTCTCCTTAAGTATTAATGTTTCCCCGTCTGATCCATGGAGATAGGTGTTAGACAAGTCGTAGAAAATCTTTCAAAGGAGACAAAATTATGCAACTTGTAAGTCTTCTGGATATTGTGCTTATACAAGATTAAAGGATTACATACAATTTTGTACTGCTAACAATCCAACTTACAAAAAAATTATTTAACTTCTATCCTTTTGACGAAGCAATATAGGAGCCAAAGTTTGCATACAAACGCAGAGTATCTTCTTTCTTTCTCCCTATCTTACGCCTTAGTAGCTTAATAAATATGAATAAATTTGTTCATGGATTTCTGCAAGCCTAAATGCCAGTGAAATTGATATTTCCTTACCAGAAGGAACATAAATTTCAGTACTTCAAGAAAAACTAAATCTGTCTTGTCCCACATTAAACGCTCAAGAAAGGCGCATAAGATAATTTTGTTAAGCTTAGTTTCTATTGATACAGGTTCTTCTATTTCCATAGCAATTTAGGTGCGAAAATCGATGAGGCAGAGGAGATTGAGAAAATCTACATACAGTAATATTTGTCTGAAGTCCTTGTATCATAAGAGCCGGGTCATTGTCATAAAATTCCTTCAGTGCTGTCTCAATGATCATATTATCCCATACCTGTTGGCAATGACAAACCCCAAAAAAAAAGTCAGGTTGATTAAAAATTGTGGATGCTGAAAAAACCTATTTTTCTTCATGGAAAATACTATATTCTCTTGTTCTGTCAACTCAGCTTTTTCTTTTATGATATAATCCAGGCTTCAGTAGTTCCACTTCAAACCAAGAAGGTTGTTTCAGTGAATTAAGATTTTGAAGGAAATGTTCTAACTTGTTGATTTAGGTTCAGGAAAAGGAATGTGTATTGAAAAAACTGGAAACTAAATTTGAAATCATACAAGTGATATTTATACCATGTTTGTACACAGATGGTATTTCAGAATCTTCTTGCATTCGGTGTGTGAGATAGTAGATAGTTTATCCTTCCTTTTGGAGATGTTCAGTTGCCAAATACATTTGGACATGTTTACGGAATGAATTCAACTTCCTTTTCATTGCCCCTCTCTCATGAAGAGGTTCTTTACAATGAAACTCATTGATTACCATGTATAGATACAACAGATTATGGAATGACATATGGTTGGTGGTCATTGCTGTCTTGTGGAAGATGAGATGTTCAGCAACTTCTTGGGGAGGACACTTTCCCGATTAGCTTCAAGAATTTAAAGCCTTTTAAACCAGACTTATCGTTATTAAAATTGAAGGCTAAGTGTGTGTGGTTCCATAAAGATGTTGACTTTTTGTCCATGTAATTCTTATGTTCAGCTGATGTGATATACATTTTTCCATTGATGTAATATAAGATGCATTCTCTTAAAAACAATCTTACTGAGTAGAGAATGAAAGTAAGAGTGATCAATTCTACCTGTAAGCTAGAGGTAACCTGCTTGCAAAAAATGTGTGCTCCATGTTCTGCCTTCATGTTCATAGTTGTTACAAGAAGGCAAAAATGACCGTGGTTGGTCAAAAGTGGTAGTGCGAGAGGTAGAAGAAAATCATGTTATAGATAATCGGAAGGATACCTCAACAAATCATATCGAAAAGTTGAAATAGTACCAATGTGATGCACAAATATAAAGCCTGAAAATATTCAATATGCAAACCAAAATATATATACATCAGTGTGTACACACACGCAAAATTAATCATCATGTACCAATAGCAACTACAAATCTTCTCAAATGTTAGGAGGTTTTTGAAACTTTTAAAAGTCGCTCTAGCCTTTGTTAAAATCTCTATTGGATTATCTACACAAAGGCATGGCTGTTTAACTTTTATGACAGTATTGTGTTTTCCCCACTGAACGCTCAAACCAAAGTCTTGACTAAACAAAATCAAGGTAATCCAATGCATTACAAACTGAATTTTTGTCCCATACAATAGTGCGGAATGAATCATTGATGAAATGTCATTGAATAGTTGTCTGGATCCAGTACTGGAAAGGGAAATTGCCCGCCTTCCACAAAATCAGTAACAAGCAAGGCATAGAGATAAGTAGGAAAAGGACAACTTTTTCTAATAGATGGAAATACACTGAACCTTTTAGACTAAATACAATTTATGGTGAGCTAAATAAAAGCTTCTGCAAAAGCATGTATACAACTTTGATGAAAAAAGGTCTAGAGTGGAGGGCATGGTGCATAGCCAAGATGAAAGCCCGAATCCTAGGTTGCTTTGTAGAATTGACAAGGGAATCCATCCAAATTTACACTGACAAGGGAATCCATCCACATTACCTTTTCAGCACACCCAACTTTCTATTGTGGCTTGTTGTACAATCAAGTCCTATTTAACTACCATTTTGCAGACAGTAATACTCTTTCCAACTTCTTCCTTTTTACCCTTTCTTTTGCCATCTCCATGAGAATTTCATGCAGCCTATCAAATGATACTAGCTAATAACAAAGTGTGGGTTAGAACTCCACAACTTGCACGGACAACAGTAATGCACTTCTATATAGCCACCCTATGCTCCCCAGTAAAATCCCAGGACTGAAACACCAACTTATTATGTCAACAAATTCCTTTCCTACCTCTAGAAGCTGAGTGTACAATGTGTGGACGCGATCACCTGAATATGCTAAATAGAATTCTTTGTAGAAGGAATTTTGAAGAACTCTCTAGATGGTTGATCCCTTACCTTCATCAAATGGATTTGGGTTTGAATTTGAGATCCCTTGGTCACCCCTACCTTTAATAGTTTGATTAGGTTTGGGAGATGTGCTGCTCTTTCTTGCAACATAATGCAGGAGGACAAGGGTGCGAAAGGAAATATTGCATCAATCAAAAATATGTACAGGTATGCCTTTGTGGAGTAATGACATGTTTGCAGTTTTGGCATGGTAGTAGATGATTTGTAGGGATCCATGGGAAATATCAGCACTCAAACACTTCCATAACACAAGAAATACATTAGATTCCAAGTGCAAGTTGAGATCAATGAAACAAAGGAAAGATAATGAATGGCAAGGTTGTGCAACCCTAGTCCTCACAAGGAAACTATTTAATCCAGCAGAGTGAAATAGGTAGCTTACTTCATCAAAATTCAAATGTGATTACATATTTCAATTTGGATTCCTCTTGAGATGTTTTGCTTTTTCAAAAAGTTGGCACTAGATTTCAAGTTCATATGAAAACTTTATGGCCTCTTAAAGTTTCAAGACTCTACATATTGACGAAACTGCTAGGGTGGTTTCATAACTGCCATTATACATTAAGGGGTGGTTTTTCCAACACCACTTTGCATTAAGGAGCGGTTTTGCCTGTATCAATTGTAAAAGAAAATTAGCAGTTTCACATGCTTTGTTTTATCATCTTGGCCATTTCAAGAACATTTTCGGCCTTCAAAGGGATGCCATCAAAAGGCAAAAAAGGAATCTTTGGCAGGGGTTCTCTTGAAGGTTCTTTTTGGGGAAAGAGTGAAGAGTAAAAGGGAAAGAATAGAGGGGTAGAGGACTAGTTCCTGCTCAAGAACAAAGCTATTTGTAGACACCCCAAATTACACACCTAATTTTGTCCTTGTAGAATTAATTAAATTAATTCTATTATTTAAGTCATACTCCTACCCCTTTAGAATTAATTAATTTAATTCTATCATACATTTGGAATTAATTAAATTAATTCCTACACCCTTTAGCTAATATAATTAAACATTTATTTATTTAAATGATTAATTATCTCCTCATAATTAATAACTAATTAAATTGGTTATTTAATTAATCCTATTTATCTACTCACACTCCACTTCACTCCACTTCCAAAAGCCTACAATGGTGGGGGCAGCAATAATGCCCGTGCAACCACTTCTCGAATGAATTCAAAGATAATGATTGCCTGCATGCACTGACCAAATCCTCTTACTATTTCAAGTAATTATAATTATTGCCCTAGAACCAATTCAAACTATGATCCACTTCTCATGGCCTTACCCTCAGCTATAAAATGCAAGCCATTCCTTTGTAAATCCATCCCTAGAAGCCGGGCCAAATTAAGGTTTATGACCGCCCTAGGCAGTAATTAGAGCGTACGCCCCCCCTCTAGTTGTTCATCCTTGCCTGCCTGCCCAATTTTTTTAAAATTTATAGTGTCACTTTTTTGCTTTTATTGTTTTTCTTTCATGCAATGCTTGGGAAGCTGGGCTATTCACTTTTCTGATGCTTGGTCAATGATTGTGTCCAACAGTGTAATCATAAGTCCCTTACTTGCACTTGCTTCTACTAGACTGCTCATACACGTGCGCCCGATAATCAGAAAGAGATGGTATGTTTGAAGGATCTGGTTGTGGCTAAAACCATTACTCCCATTGGTGCGAGGGGAAAAATTGTGGGTGGAAAATAAATAAATATATCTTCTCACTGCAACCTGCTTGCATAGTTCTCCATACTCACTTGTCAGCGTCTAAAGAAATATATATATATATATATATATATATATTTAATGCTAATCACTTTATTGTAGCCGACAGTCGACCTAAGGAAGCTTCTCCTCTAACGCCCCCTGTTCATCATGCACCCTAGGCAATTTAGGTTGCCTAGGGCATGAAAAACCCCTTCGCTGGAAGCTTTGAGCAAATTGTAGCCAACTTCTACCAATTTGACATCCGCATCCTTGTGTTATCAAAGCTCGTAGCATTTGCATTCATCCTTTAGAGAATTGATCAAGAGCATCCACATTTCAAACATCATTAAGATCATACAAGTCTAAGAGCTTTCACGATCTTCTTTGAGGTTTGCAAAGAGATTTACAAGAGAGGTATATTGTTGTGTTTTGCTTTATCTTCCGTTTATTGTATTTTTCGTTGCTTACACTATCTACAAGAGCAATAAGAAAACAACACAAGTAAGCCTTTGAGGGGTTTGAAGTTGGCTTTGTAAGGGGTCTTCCCCTAACTAAAATTCCATGAGAGGAGATGAATCCTCAACTATATTGTAAGAATTTGTAATTTTTGCAAGTTGTTATAGGTGTTAAGGTGTGTTTGAGTCTCAATTGTGTGGTGTATGTGACTGGAGTGGTCTAAGTGATCCCAGTTTGAGGTAGTGGGTCTGAAACTTGTAGAGATGTTTGAGGAAACACTAGTACCCCGAGTTTTCATGTGAGTAATCAATAAATTGAGTAGTGATCTTAGCATGGGAATTCCTTGATGATCTTGAATGTCATGGAGTGTTGATTTGCAAAATCCAACATATTTTTTCATGTGAAGAAATGGAATGATCTCAACTGTCTATGAATCAATATTGTGTGTCTTAGAGGAACCCAGAGTCCAGGCTGCAAGGACAAGGTAGCTATTCATTTGGCCCAATCCTCTATCTGCATCATATGGTATTAGAACAGGCTACAATTCTGGGAAGAGGAAGAGATGGAGAGATAAATTTGTTAGGAATGAGAAGTTGGTGTTAATATGAAGTACTGAGGAAAAAAGTTGTTGGTAGTGAGAAGTTGATGTTGATAAGTAGTGAGAGAAATGTGCAGATAGACTGCTGAATGTGAGGAAGTCTGCACATGTGAGAGAAGAATTTATTCTCGATTGTGCATTGATGGTAGAGAAAAAAGAGTTAATTGCTCAGAAAAGTGACAAGAGAGAGGAAAAAAGATCCGAAGTCACAAATTGCAACAATAGAGAAGATGTTAGAACTCATGGTGTCCAAATTAGATGCCCTAGAAAGAAGAGACCAGCATGTAAAGAGAAGAGAGTTGTTGAGAAAAAGAAGCCCATAGAACCAAGAGGAGAAGAGCCTAGAAAAAAAAGAGACCAGTATAGATTGTCGTGAAAGAATAAGGTCAGCCTAGTAGAAATGCCCCTTTGTTTTCTGGTAGAGGGAGCCTGGAAAAGCTAATATAAATAAGGTGAATAGTGGAATTGGAGCATTAATTTGAAAAGAAAAGTATTGAAGACATCAAGAGGATAGAGTTTGCAAGCATGATATTGTGTGACATTGCAGCTACATGTTGGAGAGATCTCCAAGCCAAGAGACGAGAAAAGGGAAAAGAAAAAGTGAGAAGATGCGAACATTTAGTTTCCAAGTTGATGGGACAACGAATGCACCCTTCTTCAAATCTTGAGGCTCAAGAGTGAAGAGAAGATGATTTCCTTCAAAATAAATGAGAGAATGAAGTTGTCATGTGAGCAACCCAAATCGTATTTCAGGAACAAAGAAGATAAGGAAGGATGTGAGCAGCCCATAGAAGATTAAATCCTTATGAATTAGAAGAGAGATAGAAGAGAAGACGATGAATGCATCCATTCCTAAGAGATGACCAGACATCTTGAATATGGAAAGAAGCATGAAGAGATGTTCATCGATGAAAGTCCTTGTGAGAACAAGAATGTAATTGAAGACCATTCATATGAAGTAGAGACACAAAAACAAGTGAAGAATGGTGATAGGACAGCTATAAAGATTGATAGAGTTGAGCATGGACCATTGATAGTCCATCATGTAACCGCTAGCTATGATGAGAATGCAAACAATGGTGAAGATTTGGACTACATACCTACGTGGCATGGTGAAGAGGTGGAAATGTTTGTGGGAACTCTTAATTCCCATAATGTTGCTGATTTATGTGTTGGTACAGCAGGTGCATAAGATGGAAAACGAGAGACAAAAGTGAAATTCATTCCAACACACTTGTGCATGGGAAACCAAGAGAAGAAGTTGAACAAGAGGAAACTATTGCAGCAACAGTTGAACAATAGTTTGGTATGGACATGACAATAGTAGAGAACTATCTTCGAAATAACATGAAGGCAATGGAGAGTTAGTTAATAATCCATGCCTTTTCTTTCAATCTATTTAAAACAAATGTGTTAGATGTTGGAAGTCAAGACCTATTCTGATTTTTTTCCTCATGCAAATCTAAACTCTGAATTTGTTCAGCATTATGTGTGATTTTTCCTATTCTCTCTTCTGTCAATTATTATGCACAAAACCTTACATACAATTCTGCCTTTATATTGGTAAATATCTTTATCCTACAAATTATGATTTTTAAGCGTGATGCACCTAGGAGGTTTCACCCCAAAAACGTTTCAAAAACAGAAACGCGAAACGTGGGAGGAAATGGTCGGGAAACATGGCAGACGCTTCCGGAAGCGTTTGCAGCGTTTCCAATCTGGTGTCCCCGAGATTTCACCCTGAAATCTGGGACTACCCCTTTTAAAAAAATTCGTTCTTTTCAAAGTAACGGGTTGTTTTGTGTTTGTTTTGCCTGCAATTGTTTGCATTGCTCTAAGGTATCCCCAGAGAGTCATAAAAGCCAAATTCGACAAATACCCACATGCTAAAACTCACTCTATCCCTTCACCAGACTTTTGTCTAAGAGAATTTTATTTATTTATTTATTAAATAAATAAAGTTCTTTTAAAAATAGATTGAGCTAAAATTGGAGGATTTAGGTTATATAAAGCACTTCACCCCATCATTATTACCACAGAACATTCACCCGGGGGAAGAATTTTTGCAAATCAGCTAATTAGAGAAATTTTTCTAGTAATTGCCCTAAGTTGTTTTTCTTCTTTTTTTTTTTTATCGTGTGTTTGGTTTGTTTTCTCCAGCAATTCCCGTAGCCTATTCATTCTTCTTGCTAGATCTTTCCCGGGCCTAGGGTTTTGAACAGCTTATCCAGTATTTTTAATTACTAATCTATCTACAAAGCGATCAGAGCTCAGGATTCTTTCTAAGATTGCAAGAAGTCGCTTGGTCCAAAAAGGTGCAAAAATGGATTTTATGAAAATAAGAAAAATATTACCATCAATGCGTAGAGCTCGAGAAAATATGCACTTTTAGAGAAAACGACACCTAAAACGAGCCACAAAATGAAAGTTATGGCACATGCAAGTTTTGCTACTACATCTTCCTGGACCCTTTCCAAAAATGGCAAATTTTATTCTATGCTTGTGTTTTCTTCACCAAAAATCCAAAAAAAGAAAGAAATGTAGTCTTCATGCCAGTCGCAATTTTCAAAGTTGCCTTCCGCGTCCAATTTCCAAGTTGTCTTGAGTGACGAATCTTCATGCAATTTTAAAGGCAAAAGTCACAATGCAAGTCGCACTTTTGGAAAAGAGCTATCTTTCATGCAAGTCGCACTTTTTGGAAGGAAGATTAAGTCACGCTGGGAATTTTGGAGGTGGCAGCAAGTGGTGAATTTTTTGCCTGCATAGCAGGTTACTTTTTCGCATCAATTAAATGTCACTTAAGTTACAATGGGAATTTCAGAGGAAGCTAGAAGACGGGAATTTCTTACCTACAACGCAGGGTGAAAATTCCTATTATGAAAGTCAAATCACTTAAAGCACCGCAAGAATTTCTCGCACACTAAAGAAGTAACTTTTCTCATCAAAGAAGTTTATTCACCCATGCAAGTCTCATTTTTGAGAAGAAGGCTATTTTCCATGCAAGTCGCACTTTTTGGAAGGAAGGGTTTAAGCTGCTAATGGGAATTTTGGCAATGGCAGGCAGGCGAAAATTCTTAACCTGCAACGCAGGTGAAAATTCTCATTATGAAAGTCAAATCACTTAATGAAAGATGGGATTTTTACAGCTGCAATGCAAGTTGGAAATTCCCATCACTTTGACTTTCTATTTTTAACAAATACCCTTGCAAAAAGTGCGACCCATCTTGGCATTAATGCGTTTAATTAATGGTATTCCTAGCTAAGTTTGGCGCCATAAATAGGAAGAAAGTCAATGCAAGTGGATGAGCTAAAGAGAAGTCAAGGATGCATGCTAAAAATAAATAAAATAAATTCATTAAAAAGCAATCAGAAGCATGCAAAATTGGGCGCCCAAATCGATGAAGATGCATGACTTTTAATTAATTAGATTGCGAGGAAATAGGAAAGGGCAATTAGTAAAAATAGCATTTAGATGGCTATATAAACACGGGACGCCATAAGAGAGAAGCATTAATTCTTTTTAATGAAGTTTGCAGCCCTGGACAGATTTTGGCGCCAAAGGAAGGAGGATTTTGCATTAAAGAATATTTTCCACTTTGCCAGAAGCTTCAAGTTTTGCGCCTGGGTGGGAGAAGCTTTATTTTATCATTCTCGAGTGTCTACATGTTGGTATATATGCCCAAGTATTCATCACAGTGCTCATATTAGTGAAAGGAAGTTCAAATCAATGTCGATACATTGAATATGTCTTCCGAATCAAGAAATTGTCGATTTGCACAACTTGATCCAATTACAAGGATCCTGATTGCGTAATTAAAAGAAAAAGAGTTGAAAAAGATTCTTCCAGCCATGATGAAGCATGATGAAAGAGAAGGATCAGCAGAATCATGCATATCTTCCGGTTTGTTGATATCAATGATACGACATAGGCCTTGAACCCATCACTGATTTAATTGACAGATCCAAGGCCATTAGTAGATCCAACTCTCATAATTGCAAAGGCTTCCGACAAAAATTCACCCTCTTGTTTCAAAAGCAACCCGTGTGAAAGTCATTGTATGGAAAGTTCCTTTCAGGAGCTTGTGCATGTGCTCTCAATCTTCCAATTTAAGTCTTCATTGAATTTACTTGTACTTTCCTTCACCCAGTGCTTTCCAGAATTTTTAATCGCTCATATGCAATTAAAAATAAAAGGTGATGAGTTTTGTCTGAATTGTTTACGGCAAGCATTTTATTAGTGCATGTACTGAAGAAGAATTGCAAAAGCTTCAAGGATAAAAGGGGAAGACAGGTCAAAGGCAATACCCGCAAGCAAATCACGAGTCAAATGCTTCCAAATCCAGTTTGGTGAGAATCAAAGGAAAGAATTCAATAATATATGGGAGTATCTCAGATCCACGGCAGAGATATCATTCAAATCATTCATTGCTAAAATAGATGAAGCAGAAGTACAATACAGGTTGGATCAACATGCGTATAGAAGGAGAACAAGACTGAGAGTGTTGCAACAACTTTCTTCTAATTTCTTCTCCTCTTTCTTTCTCTTATTTTCTTCGACAAAGTAATTGAATAATCAATTAAATTGTAAAACTTAAATGATTGGTTTAAAAGCCGTTATTTTCAGTTATAAATCATGCATGTCGTGCAAAAAGGAAATCCGGGAGGAAGATCGCCAATCGCTACCATTTTCTATAGCTTCGCATGCGGGAATTCATTAAAAGCTTCTTATTCGTAATTGCCTTCTATACACTATAAATAGAGGAAGAACTCTACGGGTTAAAGGATCTGAATTTGTAATCAACATTCTTGTGTTCTAGACTTTGAGTCGTGTTGTCCACTCAAAATTCCCGCTCCGATAAGAGTAAAATTTTCAAAATTTTGAGTTTAAGGGTTTTTCTCAAGTGCCTAAGTCGTGAAATTGAAAAAATCATGTTTTGGGTCTTTTTGTGTGATTTTCGCCTATCGGAACTTTTTGTCCCAAGACTTATTGTGCGGCGTGTTGTTCCACTTTCGGCCGGATCACCCGAACCGCATACTTCGCACTTTCATGTCTCAAATGTCCCAAAGTTAAAAGTGCGAGCTTTCCCATTTTCCGAAACTCCCGAGTCGCATACTTGAGCTCCGTCCCAAATCAAAAATGCAAACTGCTCCACTTCGCCGATTTGCCCAAAACGCGTCCTTCGCGTTTACTTTCCCAAATGTCCCATTCTCAAAATGCGCCTGCTTCAATTTCGGCCGAGCCGGTCAAATCGCTGATTCTAACTTTTGTCCCGAATGTCCCAAGTCCAAACGGGCCCTTCGTTCCAATTTCGGCCGAAACATCCGAATCGCGTACTTCGCACATTTTCGTCCCATTTGTCCCAAAGGCATTTGTGCGTCCTCTCCTGCTTCGCCCGAACCGGCCGAGCCGCGTGTTTCGCGCATTCGCGTCTCACATGTCCCAAGCGTACCAAGTGTCATTCACACTTAGTTTTTCCCGCTCACTCCGAGTATGATGCTTTTCAAATTGGTGGTTGTGTATTCAATGCGCATTAAATTCATTCCTCTCTCCAAACGGCTATATAACAAGCATACCACCTTTGCATTTTCCACATTGCTTCCTTGCTATCTTTGCTCAAACCCTTGCGATCTAATTCCCTGCCCGTATAGCCCTTTTCTCTGTAATTCCTATCCGAGTTAAGGTCGCAGCTCTAATCTATCAATATGAAGATCAAGTTTCAGGGACAGGAGCAAATTTCTCCGCTTGAGTCTGCTGTTAGCAATATCGGGGACAACGAAGCTCGTCATCTCGACTTCGGCGATTTTGGGCAAGAATGACAGATGCAAACCCTACACCAATGGCGCAGATGATTAATGATAGTGGTTTAGCTTTTGCCGGAGGTTTCCCAATCTCAGTACAGTGTGCTGATACTGTGCTTTCATGCGGAGCTCACTTCGACCCCGCTTCGAGCGAATTGACAAATGTACATGGGGAACTCATTGCCAAGCTGACGCTACCGCCATTGGTGCTGCCCTGAGGATTCCGGAGATGGACAATGCTATAGTCGTTTCCCGGGATCAAGCACAGGCCATGTTCGACCAAGACAGTGACAAATATAAAGCTCGAGTGGCGAAGTCTTGGTTGAAGAACCCTAAGAAAGGTGCTTCTCGCCTAACCAAAACCCTATTCCGAGCAGATTTCAATGAAGAATTGTCAGATTTTATAATCTTGCTGGCTCGGGTTATGGGTTTGCCCTCCACCAATGAGTTTCATTTCTGGATGTGCCCGCTCATCAGCATGGTGTGCGAGGGACACAAAATATCAATCAAGGCAGAGATCATCTCGTATGAATTTGGCGGAGCAAGCTATCCAACGTCAAAGAAACAAAAAGTTCTTTATGACTTCATATCTCGATGTATACCCTAGCAAAGATCAAGGCGGTGGTTTGGTTTCTCCTATATAGATGCACACAAAGATGATCCAGTGTATGCCTATTGCCAGCTTCACCTGGAGACCAAAGAATCGGAACTTGAAGGGTCAATGATGCTTTCACCATGTACGTGGTCGATTGCTCAAGGTGATACTGCTAGGAGGTTTTCGATGAAGCCATGAGCCTAATATCGCAAAGATATGGAGCCTATTTCATCCAATTCGGAAATTTTCCTATATTAGGCTTCTTTGCCATGAGAGCACCCCTCTGCGACTTCCTATGTTCTGCAATGACAAAATGGCCTTGATAGAAATATGCAGTAACCGGACAAGTTGCACGTAACCCGCAGAGACAAGAAGATTTCTGGCTTGCACTTTCCCATCTCTCTCGGGAAACTACACATGCAAAACAGCTCGGATGCTCGTAACATAGAAAGAGCCCTGTCCCTATCATGCTTCATTTCTTCAAGCCAAGGACCCGCTTTGACTTGAAGAAGTTTATTGAACAAAATATCAAGATAATCTATCATCATAGGCGTATACGTAAGACTCACCGGGCCGATCATGCGATGACTTTGAAGCGTAAGAAGGCATTGTGGCGGCAGTTCCCCTGCATTGATCCAAGAACTCGGTCTGCCAAGTTCCTGAAGGTCTCCAGGATGACAATTCTGATCTATACTCGTATGAGTATGAAAATGTGATTAAGCACGCCCCTCGGAGGACCCGGATTGGAACAGAAAGAGAGAGATGATCCGGGCCGAGATTCTTGCTCCGCCTTAATCGACTAGGGTCCTGTTCCAAGAAAGATCCGAGAATTCAAGAGGCATTCAGGAGAATCTAGCTCCAAGGATGATTCGACACCAATAAGAGAGGCATCAGTTCCAGAGTCTGGAACACCAGTGAAAACCCCTCCTGCCTCATCAACACAAGGACCCATAGAATCTACTCCTTCTCCATCTACCCAGGTATACAAGAAGAAACTCAAAGAGGTAAAGAAGGAGCCTGCAGAGAATGACCCTCCAAGAAAACAGGCAGAGTTGCCTATAGGGCCAGAGAACATCATTGTTCTCAGTGAAAGTGAAGATAGTGAGGTGCCTCCTTCAAATGTTCCTGAAAATCCAGCAGATAAGGACAAAGAGGTCCAGAGCACCGAACTTCCAGGTGCTACTGATTCTTCTACCGCCATTGCCTCCAAAGGTTTCTACTCACATCTCGCCTGAGTCAACCGCCACGTACTGAGTGTCATGAGCTCCCTGTCTCTTGGTCCCCTTGCTTCTCCTGCAGATTCTTCTTCCTCTTTTGCTTGGGTGCAACCTCTGGTTGACAAAAGGAAGAGAAAATCCTCCTCTCAAAGCTTGGGACCAAATTTTGATGTCATTGCACCTTGTTGGCACCACTCCTTCTCGTGCAAGAAAGCCAAAACTACTTCCGTAATAGTGTCCGATGCCCAAGGTCAAAGAATTCTTGAGATCAAGCTAAGCCTACAGGGACAAATCGTAATCGACTTGCCGACATCCGACTGAGCTTTCAAGGATCCCAATGGGAGAGTCTACCCCTGAAGGTGAAATTCATAACCTCCAGAAACAATACCGAGTCATTGAAGGGTAGAGAAAGGCAAGCAGACTATCAACAACCTGGAAGAACAAGCCCAAGTTCTCACAAGTTTTATCAAGTCACTTTTGTCTAAGGACAAAGTTTTGGACCCTACCCTCGACTCGCCTCTACCGCCTCCCGTAATTCTAAGCCAAGATGAAGTGCAAAGTATTAAAGATATGCACAAGTATTCTGTCTATGGCAGAGCTATTGGGCCATGGTGGATGACATGCTTGCATGTTGGCTAAACTTCATCGATGAAGCTTTTAAGCTACATGGAAAGGTAGACAATTGCAACAAAAGCTATCCTCTACCATCGGGCATGGATAAAGAGCTTAAACTGGAGGCCAGACAAGAGACCTTCGCCTCATGGGACAGACAGATGAGAACATCTTACTTGCGAATAAGATTTTTGATGATGCTAAGGACAATCACAAAATCTTGGGTCTACAGCCAGCGTGGAGTGGAAAATCAAAGTCCTGGAGGAAGTCAGGGAGAAATGAAGAACAGTGGCGTAAGGGAGAAGCTTTCAAGACACCGGTCTTCTTTCAAAGATATACATTGTCATCTTCGGATGAAAACTCGTGCTTCCCTGTCCTCAGAAGAAATCAAAGCTCGGCCTTCGAGCTTTTGCAAGATAATCTATTCAAGGAAAGCTCCATCTCTAAGGAAAAGATGAAGGAAATTTGTTCTCTTGATGCGCTATCAAGAAGCAAACAAAGATTATCATACTCACGCGAGTTTGATAAAGAGATGGAGAAATGTCTGGGATTTTGACTCGGCCTGCAACCAACACGTCGAGTCCCTCGTGGCGAGAGATATATTTGAGTCATCAAGAAATTCAAGCAAATGGATTCTCGAAACAGTGGGTCCCTCCCGATGTTCGCCACCTGCTCCTTCTCCTTTCTTTTCTCTTCTTCCCTTTCTTTTCGTATTCTTTGTAATTAGTTAAGGTATTGCAATCGGTACTTAACTATTCTTTAGTTAAAAGAAACGTTCTACGAAGAGTAATCGACTTGTAAGTTATATAATGGCCTTTCCACGCCATTTTATGAGGAGGAAGAACTTGGAATACTTACTGAAAGTGTAAATAGATCAGAAAGAAATCAATACAAAAGGGCTTTCCATTCATCGTCTATCTGTTTCTGTTATCTCTGTGTTTTCGTTTAATCTCGTGAAGATCATTTGTTTCTAGTTCATTAGTCTCACTAATTGCATGATTTTTCAAATATTGCGAATATAGTGATCTTGTAAAACCAAGAAGGAACTTTGTGTCCTTGATTGATGAATCTGAAGAAGATTATTTACAGAACTTTGTGTCTGGAAATCTCATCTTGTTCGTCTAATGCAAACGATCTTGTCTTAAATTCCTTGAAACTTCGCATACATAAAGAATTATTCTGCTATCTATAATTCTGAATGTTGCTATTCTGCTCATCTTCTTATTCCCTTTCCTCAGCCCTTGTGTGATTGATGATCCTTGTGGAAAACACTTTCGTAATATCCAAGCTTAACCATAAAATAATGTTCTGTACATTTGTAAATAAGTTCGTTTGGAATAAAGGGAACCTCTCCCATTAAAGAGGAGGGACTTCTTGTCCCCCCTGACTGCTCTTCTTCTAAAAAGTCCTATTTGAAAACCAACAAGTCGAAACCCTTGATAGCTTTCTGAAAGCTGAGGAATAGAGAGGAGGCAGATTTCCGGAGAACTTTGTGTCAATGGTGTATTTGTTTCTTATTTCTTTTTAGATCTTTGCATAAACTTTGTGTTATCTTAGATCTGGATTTGAAACTTTCCTTTGCTTTAAATTCTGCATTTCAAGATCTATTTGTTTCGTCTATGTGCATGTGACCAACTCTGTCAACTATTGGTTAGGTTGCACATCTCCTTTCCTTCTTCTCATATTTAATTATTTCCCTTTCTTGCACATATTTCTTACAACTGCTTACTTGCTACAAAATTGCCTAGTTATGGTTCATGAGCTACGCAATTAAAGTAAAACCAACAGATAGATATTAGGAAATATAATTGACAAAATCTTACACAAGAGCCTCACCGGTAAATGAGGGAGATTTATCTCATGACTGCCTAGGTTTTCAGCTGTGCAGAAAATCTAGCCAACACCAACGTTTTTTTAATTTTAAAGCATCAAAACTTTTTTAAAAATAAAAAATAATTGCTAAAGACACTTCCTAAAAGCTATATAATGACATCTTGGGTCCATTTTAAATCATACTCTCATTTTTCTCTTGCTAAATTCATTGCACAAGGGATGGAAAGTGGATCTAGTGGGAGTGGAGCTCCTAGTGGTGTTCGTGGAGATGGTTATGAGGAAAATTTGGATGATATATTCTAGAATCTAGATTATTATCATGTATATGTGAATCATTGAAATTGTAACCATGTTGAATAATGAGTCATGACTCTTTAGAAGTTCAAATTTCAATGAATACAAAATATTTTGAGTGCTTTAATAATATATATATATATATATTGTACGGACGCTTCGGTAACATTTCGTATCCAAGGTTTTTTTAAAATTGTCGTTTCAGCATTTTGTATCCATTTCTGTTTCCGCTTCACAACATAGATTTTTAATAAAGGGGAACCTCCTTAAAATGGAGAAAGGACCTAATCCTATATACTGTTGCGAAATTCCTTATCTAGTCCCGTGACAAAATATTGGGCTAACAAGGAAGAAGGGTGGGGAGATTAGTTCCTATAACAAGAACACTTCACTATTGCATTCATATAAGTTATTTGTTGCTAATTCCTCCAGTATTAGATGTAGACATGGGTACTAATGAAACTCTTAAGCTAGTCCTACCAAACCCCTATGTTGCCAATTTCCAACAAAAAAATTATACATATCACACACATTTTAATTATGTACGGCTAGGTTTGCTATTCGCTCAAGCACTAACTCTTTTGAAGCAGAACACAATGTGGGTTAATATAATACCATCTAGAATTTATGCCTTAGCTATAATACTACAAGCTTAGACTCCCACCAATTGATCTGAACTCATGGTATGCTCTTAACTTGGTATATAAAATATTATCAACGGGTTAATTATGGGGAAAGGTCAATATTACTTGAAACAGAATTTGGTGAAACGCCAATTGGAAATCCTAAACAATCATGTAAAAACCCAAGTTTTAATTGTGATAGTTATTATACTTCAGGTTGAATTATTTTCTCCCCAATGAGTTTTCACATCCATGTGGACCATGTCTGTTTGGAATAATCAACTGTAAGTTGATTTAGATTTCACTTGATCTATAGACTATAATATGGCAATTGGAGATATTGACTTGGAAATTATATTAATGTCCAGTAAAAAAATGGTCTATAGGAATGGAAGAAAATTAAAATGTAAAATATATCTAATGAGGGAGTGATAGATGCACATCTCCCACTATAAATATATCTAAGACATAATCATACAACAATATCACCTACACCACAAGGAATTAGACAAACCTATAATGGCACAGAAAAAGATGTAAAAACAAGTTGTACATTCTTGAGTCTTGAGTTCCATCTCACAAAATTCAGCTAAGAATATATGTTGTTTCAGTTTTAGGCATAGTTACCAAGAAACTTAGGCAAAGAGATGGGTACACCGTTCCATACCTATACTGACCTCTCCTGATAACTATATAAACAGCCACTACCCTATCCTTACACCCCCATACCTTACTTAAAAATGGCATACCCATTCAAATACATGTACCCCACGTATCCTAGCAACTATGATTTCAAGATTCAACATAAGTATGATCCATGTAGATTGATTCAAGCTGTGACCACTAATTTCTAAAAATTTACCTGTCAAACATATGGTCAGCCTCTCTTTGATCAAAATGCAGCCAAAGTACACACAGAAGTATACCCTTGAGATTCTTTATAGAAGAACACCAAGAAGACTATAGCTTGTAGACAATATCTGCAAATTCATCCAATCGTGAATCTATTTAAGAATCATTGACACATCACACACACAGGCTATCAAAAGCACTAGGAATTTTTTTATTTCACGGTAGCTTATTTTTTGCTTGTTTCTTGTTTCCATATTAGTTTCTATCATTTAAAAGTTAAATTTGCCTCTTCTAGTAAGGCATTCAACTTACTTCATGCAAACAAAGTTAGCTTTATCTTCATTTCAAATATTATATTAATCCCACAGACTCAATATTTGATCAGCCTCTCTTCAATCAACACTCAACCAAAGTACACACCAGAATCTACCCTTGAGATTCTTTACCGAAGAACTCCAAGAAGATGATAGCTTGCAGACAGTGTCCACATATTTATCCCATCATGAATTTGTTTAAGAATCATTGACACATCACACACACACACACACACACACACAGAGGCTATCAAGTGCTAGGACTTCTTCAATTTCACTGTAACTTATCTTTTGATTGTTTCTCATTTCCATATCGGTTTCTTTCATTCAAAAGCTAATTTTGCCTCTTCTAGTAGGGCATTCAACTAGTTCTTGCAAACTGAGTTAGCTTTATCTTCATTTCAAATATTATTTTAATCCCAAAGACTCAACATTTCATCAGTCTCTCTTTGATAAATATGCAGCCAAAGTGCACACAGGAATCTACACTTGAGATTATTTACAGAAGAACTCCAAGAAGACTATAGCTTGCAGACAGTGTCCAAATATTTATCCCATCATGAATCTGTTTAAGAATCAATAACACGTCACACACAGTGATAGGCTATCAAAAGCACTAGGACTTCTTCTATTTCACAGTAACTTAAATTTTTTATTGTTTCTTGTATCAGTTTCTTAAATTCTTTCATTTAAAAGTTCGTTTTGCCTCTTCAATAAGGCATTCAACTTATTTCTTGCAAACTAAATGAAATTTAACTTCATTTCATATATCTTAATCCCAAAGACCCAATTGCAAAGAATAAGGGTTAAATTTAAAGGATGTATCATGTGTTCATTTCTACTTCAGTCAAGGTGAAGAGCGGTAACAGAGGAATCTGTAAGATAAAATATTAGTGGCAGGTGGTGAATGTAACATGCTTGATTAGTGTATCTGCCAAAATGTGAACATGCCACGCACATATGAGATTTATACAGAACAAGATGCACATGATACATTTAATAGTCAATAGAGAATCAGTTTCAAATACTACCATGATATGTATGATATGAGGAGTTTTGTCACCCCTACATCATAACGATCAAAATGAAAGACAAAGAAACTATTAGATTCACAAAAGATGGGAGAATGAACAGGTGGAAGACATATTTTGTTTTGGCATGTTACTTCGACATTACATGGCAGTTTGGCTTTGTGATCTTTCATCTGTATTCTATAAGAACTCAATTTTCATTGAGGTATCTTTCCTAATAAAACATGGGATGGTTTCGTCTATTTCCATGGTATTGATGATAGGGAGACCTAAGTCAAAGGTGCAACGTGATAGAAAAGGGAACCTCATGGTGGAAGGGGAAAAAGCTAGTACAGCACATAAATGGAAGACAAAACTTTCCTAGATATGTTAATTCAATGTTAAAATCTACAAAGGGAAAATGAACTAATGCAGTTTTCTGGTTCTTCTTCAGGCCATTCCTTTATTTATTTTTTTCCTTTTAATTCTCAACAGAAAACAAAGGTACTGCCACAATTTTGTATACTTACATGATGTAAATTTTCCTTCCGTCCATACCAGTGTAGAATAATTGTGTTTCCACCTTCATCTCCGGTAAATCCAACATGTAGAGGCTGCAAAATCATTAGTTGCAATTTTTTTGTGAGCATTCATCAACAATTTCATAGATGAAAAGAGATATTTAAAATACCACTAAGATCCTTGGACAATGATCTACCACTCCTTCAGAAATTTCAATCCATATACAGTACAGAATGTTTTAACCTCCTCAAACAAGTAGAATGCATGGATAATCTGAATAAGACCTGATGGATGTCTCCCATGAAGTGTGACAGAAATAGTAGTGCTTGAGTCAGATTATCTACAAAAGTCAGGGATATCTATAAATTTCCAAATTAGATGTATCCAAAAAGATGTCCTTTTGGTGAGAAGCTGCCAATTAAATATATATAATACAGTTAAGGAGCATCATTGAGTAATAGAAGGTAGAACATGGCCCAACGAGCTAGGATGTTTCCTAGAAAAGAATCATACATTTCGCATCAGAGGATGTGCCATAAGTTGCAAGCTGAGCCGTATAATTATTGATAGCTCCTGAAACACACATGCCATATTCTCCCTGCATGTTATGACAGTCCCCTGTTTTTCAAACAACCATAAATAGTAGTGGAAGTCAAAGTTACAGATCAAAAAACAAAATAGTGGAAGTCAAAGTGTGGCACTTGCATGCAATTTTATAATCTATAAATGGATTAAGAAGATGCAGATTCAATCAAGCATCTCCCTAGTATTTGTGCCCATAATATGAAGGCTTAAGCTTCAGATATTCCAAAGTGCCAAATTCCTTTTTCATCAACAGAATATGCTGTTTCTTCTTATATCTCATCTGCAGAAATATGCTCTAATTGTAGTTTTGAGGTTAAAAACAAATTACATCAAATGAAATGAAGAGTAATTATAATAACCTGAAGATGCTTAAGCACCGAGAATCACACTACTTGGTCAGATTCAGTAATTATTTGAACAACTATGCTTAATATTATACACAGTTGATTTTGGTACATAACTATCTAATTGGGAATAGGAACTTACGAGAATACTCATAGTTACACTTGAGATCTGGTGTATCAATGTAGTGCAATGGACTACTCCAGCGGTATTTGAACTTAATCTCATCAGCCCATGAACAAACAGATGCAAGATCACCTGCTGCATAGTCGGGAAGCAGTTTCTGCACTGCATCTGCTGCTGCTTTATTTAGAAGAGACTGTGCTCAAAGTTTGACAAACAAGAAAGACAAACACTCAGATTTTGAAATTGGCCATTAACAGGAAATAAAGAAACTATAGCATCATGCAACATTTACAGATGGAAGCAACAAAGTGTTGTGTACAGATGGAAGCAATAAAGTGTCCTATAACCCAGGTGAGAATGTGGTGCAGTTGTGGTGTAAGTAACACAGGTGCGCTCTTGCAATTGGGTAAATTTGAGTGTAACCAAAGGTTTATTGAGGCACATTTGAGTGGTAACCAGGGTTTATTGGGTGCATTCAAGCGTGACACAAGTGGTAGTTTCAAATCTCAAAAATCTAGTGCAAGTTATGACACACCAAGATGCTGCCCAAGCTCACCTCAGATCATGTTAAAGGTGGCTTATAACGTCGCCCATGAATTATGGATTTAAAAAATTATTTACAAATAAAAAATATATGCAAAATATACAGCTGAAGAAAAATATATATGCCATCCATTTGAGAAAAAGAAAGGAAGGAATAGTGTCCATGAATGGCCAGAGTTGGCTAATAGAACTGCAGAGCGCAATATGTTAAGATACTGATGATGATTACCATCCACAGAGATCACATATGGTAAATGGGACCTATAATATATTACGAGGATTACTAAATTTTCTTTTATCATAATATTTTAACTATCAAAAAGATTGGAAATTAGGTTTCCATGTTGGGATACACAGATTGTAAGTTCACAAAATTACACATATCTTTGAAATTTGCAGGATATTCAAGTGTAGGCAGGGTAATTTATGAGAAAGCGTTTTTCATCTTCTCTTCTGTTAACACTGCCTATTTTACAAGTTGTCCATCTTAGGTCATGATAAAAAAAAATTGTTGTCTAAGTTTGGAAGTGGTTCCAACATCAAACATTTAACACAAGGAAACAGGAATAAAATGAATCTTCACCTCAAAAAGCTAAGACAATATTCTCTTGACTGGATACTTTGAGCAGGCAGAAGAAAGCGGGTGGGATGGAAGCTAGCAACTCATATTTTTCTGGAAGAACAATCCACACTACAGACCTCAAAGAGACAAATAGATCAGCTGTAGAGAACCACACCATGCAGATGGGAGGTCGTAAGGTTCAAACCCTAGCTGGTCCATGGAAAATGGCACAGTACAAAGTTAGACTAGCCATAAAAAAACCCAAGCAATTAAGTGTGGCTTGAATAGGAGAGGATAGGAGATAAAAGTGCAGTCTGACGGTATGTTGGAAGAACAATTCACCGTTCAAACTGCAGAGGAAGAAATAGCCTAATGTTAGATCACCCACTTCCCAGTATTCAAATGAGTGGTCTTGCGTTCGAGTCCTATCTGTTCCATTAAAAATAACCTTATATCAGAGCTAAACTATTGGAATGCAGATTGCAGAAAAAATGAAGCTTTGGATTGCAGAAAAATCGATTTTGTGGGTTGCAGAAAAATTGAAGTTGTGGATCTAAGAGCAAAAAAATGAGCGAAACTTTTTGGCCTTTTTTTCGAGCGAAGTGAGGTTGTAGTTGAGGGGGAAAAAGAAAAAAAAACATTTTTTTGGGTTTTTGTGAGCGGGTAACTTCAACAGTGAACTAAGAGCCAGTTCATTAGCTTATATCAGAGCCAAATTATTCGAATACAGATCGTAGATAAACCGAAGTAGAAATTGCAGAACACCTAAAGCTGTAATTAAGAGCTAAAAATAACATTCCCTTTGGATTTTCCTTACTCAAATTGGATCAGACTAAAGTATTGAACTCCTTTACTGTGCAGTAAAAAAGAAGACAAAGTTGATGCAAAAACCGACCTGAGCAATCTTGCAGGTAGCGGAGTGGCCTTCTTTTCCCCAACATTGTGCGGTTGGAAGAACAAAAGCCAAAACAATCAGCACACTCCGAAGCAAAACACAGTTGAACATGCCCATTTTCTCTGTCAACAAACAAACAAATGAATGCCAATTTCATGTGGCATTTTATTCCGTTAAATAAGCGTCATGAGATAGGTTTACGTCTGCGAGTGGGAAATGGAATGGATATGCGTGAGGACACAGAAAAGGATATTATTATTCTCCATGGCAGCCTCATTTCAGCTGAAAATGAGTTAGTTGGCATAGTGTGGAGAGGGGTGACAGAATAAGGTAAAGTCCTCGTTAGTTGCTTTCTGAGTAGGGAAGTTTTAATGGATTTCGAAGGATGTATGATTCAATTATGAATTTATGCGGACAAATTGCGGATATAAGCACCTGCTTTTCACTTTTTTTGAATCGCAGGTGTGAACATGATAAGCGGATGTCGAGCGGGAATGTTGGGCCTTTCAATTCTTGTCAAATACAAACATTTATAAAGTACCTAGAACCAACAGATACGAGATGAATGTCACTATTCAAATTCTGACCTCAAAGTGTATTCTACTCACCAATGGTGGTGTAGTGGGGATGTTGAAAGGGATGTGTTGAAGAAGTTAAAACTTGAGGGAGTGAAATATTACAGAAAAAGAGGGGTGGTAAATAAGCGGATTTCGGGATGAGAAGTCCACAGTGCGAAAATGTTGGCGAGAACACATGTGTAACTTTTCTTTCTTACAACAAGACACATATGAGCCACATGCTATTTGTCAATCGCTTGAAGGAGAAAGGGGGTGCTTTGTTTGCCTTCATCCCATCCATTTTATTGTTGTGACCGTAAATTAATAGTTTGTTGTGTGAGACGCAAGAATAAGAGGATTTCAAAAAAAAAAGTTTTAGGATTATTCTATTTCACGTTGCTTTCCTATTTGTCATTTATTGTGTGGCCACAATGAGGGGTTGTTTACACGAGAAAATGGCAAATAGAAAATATGTCGAGTACATATACAGTGAAGGACATATGGCAAATTGTGTTGACCTTAAGATCAACGGTGCATAGATACATCGTCACTCTTCCTTCCAACAATAAATGACAAAATTGGACTTATTATTGTGGTTATTCATGACATCAATTATCATTCAAACATGAGACTTGAAACAATGTGAAGCTATTTTCAATAAAGGACTTGAAACAATCTGGAGATAACAATTCAATGTGGGACCTCAAATTATATGACGGGGTTTTTAAACAATTATTCTCTGCCCATAATGTGATAATAAGAATGTTTGTAGTTTCTTATGTTACACAAGAACACAACATGTTTTTTGGAGCCATCTTTGCACCTCCAATTATATTTTCATGGAGGCTCTCATGTGTGCACAAGGGAACACAACATGAGTGGATGCGAAGGGGGTTCCAACAATTGAAGCCAAGAAAGATCAATTCTAACTAGTCAACCCTTATAACATTTCAATTTTGGAAGGCCATACTTGGCCTCATGAACACACTAATATTTAGATTTTAAAAAATAGTTACGAACCTAGATATTAATAAGTAATACAAAGGATTGTCTTATTTAATGCAATGTTTTTGACTATTTTTTTGTCTTAACCATGGAAGATTGTAGCGGCAAATATTCAAAATTAGGCGAGTAGTAGGAATTCTGGAATATGCATTTGGCTATTTTGATGATTATGTCATTGCCTACGTTTTGCCCAAAAATTCACGAACAATAATTTGTCCCATGTGAATAGCCAACAAATCTCTAATCTCAACGTTTATTTTTTAATGGATTGTTGCATAATCGATGAGCCACGAATTCAAAACATTCTTAGATCACCAAGAATTATATGGAACCTTTGGTCTCAATCGTCCGACATTTTAGAGCGCGAAAGATAGATTTTGCATGTTAATATTCCTCCTCATAGTTTGTATTATGAAAAGGAGATCACTCTGAATGTTGTTGTTGATGGTTGGATTTTGAGTAACATTTTGATTTACACAGGTGGAAGTGAATGTACTCACTTTGGACGTGTGGATTCAGATGGGAAGACCACCATTGCAGCCATCTTCAAATGTGTTGTTTATGGCAAACATGACTAAAGCCATGCCTATTGGGGTTTTTGAAGGATGCGTCTATTACTATATAAGGGGCCAAGTTTACTGGGGACTTTGAAGTCTTGGCACTTGCAGAGGCCAACAATTTTCAAGCACTACTTGGGCGCCCTTGGTGCTATGAAAATAACGTTGACTTGCTTTTTAATAAGGGATATATAAGTTTTGAGAACAAGGAAGAGGGATTCATCATTCCTTTGGCAGATGGAAAATACGCACCATATGTCGAGCCTTTGATGGAATAATATTTAAACATAATTTATGTGCGCACCATTAGAGATCCAGAATCTTTTGAGCCATCAAGGAGGGACTTCTCCAATGGGATGATGCACAATCCATGATTGATATTAATAGTGTTGCATGTGACAATTGGGGACATGCCACTTATGAAATTGGTGGGCGAATTGAGAAGCGATTACACGCGTAAGTAGGGACGCGATATGTTAGGCATTTAGGCGCTGACCAGTACTAAGGTACACTTTGGTGAAGGAAATCCTAAAGTATTCCCGCGTCTTATGGAAGCTAAATGGATATATCGTGGAAAGAAGGAATATTCTAGTTTATACTCTATATGGGACAACAATGCGCGTTGGTGGATGGGTCATAGGATAACATTTTGGAGTGATGAGACATGAGAATCACCTTCTCTGCAAGATTTATCTGGAGCAATATGTCTACTCATCACCGTGAATTTCACGGTAATGATCTTGTTTAACACCACATTCAGAGTGTGAGAGACTCTGGAGACGAGGGGAGCACGAAGCTTAACCACCTTCACTATGGGTGCACCAGTTCTACTATACCTTACGAGGTTGCGCACGTTCATAGTATGTCTCTATAGATTTGAACAGAGAAACATGGAATTGGAAAGAATTAACTGTAAGTATGATACACACCTTTGACTATTTTCATCTAAACCTTTGGTGAAAGAGGCATTACAGTTATGAAGCGCTTGACTATGGGAGATAGTACAAAGGTGAGGAACTTATTCAAGAGTTACTAGGTAAGTCGGACCTGAGGCGCACTTTGAAGAAGAAGAGACAAATCCAGCAGCTTGGGTGAGCCTGCCTAGAAAGGGAAAAGGTAAGATGGTTCTATGTCATTGATGATGAAGAATTTGAGAACCCGCATGTTAAGCATACTGAGGATACGCACGAGGTATTAAATAGTGCGGATGAGAATGCACACATGTATCATCATGTCCAATGAAAATGAAGAAGGTCAACATTGGGCTAAATGTTGAACCTATTAACTAGAGCGGGTGGGGTGAGCAGATTCTTGGGGCACACATGATATTATAGGAAGTTCATTAAAGGTTATGCCAAGATCGTTGTGCCAGAGGAATTATTAAAAAGGAAAGGAAATTTATGTTGGGGTGAGGTGTAACAACGCACGTTTAAGACAGCTGAAGGAAAGGCTTACTACAACGCCTATTTTGTGCTTTCCTTAGTGGACAAAACCTTTCCATGTGCATGTGGATGCCTCTGACATGTCCATTAGCACAATATTATCCTATCATGGAGAATGGTTTGTTGATCATCCTATTTTCTTTGCAAGCAGGAAGTTAACTCCAGCATAATGCAATTACACTACAACAGAGCATGAGGCCTTGTCCATGATCTACGCGTTGCATAAATTTCAACAATACTTGTTGGCGACACCTTTTATTTTCTATATAGATCATATGACATTGAAGTACTTGGTGAACAAGCCCTTCTTACAGGGGCACATATATACCGTGGAGTTATGTTATTTCAGGAATTTGACTTCACATTGGTGGTTAAGTCAAGTAAGAGTAATTATGGACCAAATCATTTATCAAGGATTAACTCGGTGAGGATGCACAAGCATTAAGGACACAATATCAGATACATATCTATTCAGATTGAAGTGTGCACCCTCTGACTTAGAAGACATTTTTGTCTTTTTGAGAATGGGTGTGGCGCCTGATGGGATGAAAGATTTGGAAAAGAAAAACTTGTTATCTATGTCACCTTACATGTTGATCAATGGAGACTTATACAAACTAGGGAAGGATGAATTTTTACGTCGTTGTGTACTTGAGCATGAGTGTGAAGCCATTCTGGAAGGAGCTCATGGGGGAGTTACAGGTGGAAATTATGCAAGAGATGCCACCGTGCATAAGATTTTATTAGTAGGCCTTTGGTGGGAAACATTGTATAAGGATTGCAAAGAATATTGTAAGGCATGTCACCATTTTTAGCTTCTTGGAAAACCTAAGCATAGAGATGAGATTGCTTTAAGGCCTATTACTAGTATAGAACCTTTTTAAAAGTGGTCAATTGACTTTGTGGGTCCTATTTCCCTACCCACGCGCAACACTAGATCACATTACATCATAACTTGTAAAAATTATCTTACACGGTGGGCGGAGAGGCGGCCACTGAAAGGATTACACGATAGCTACAACAATGAGTATTCTCTGGGAGAACATTATCAGGAGGTATGGATTCCCTTTGAGTTTGACAAGTGATATGGGTACTCATTTCCTTAATGAGACCATCAGGATACTATTAGCAGAATTTATGGTAGCACACCATAAAACCACTCCCTATCAACCTCAAGAAAATGGTATTGTTGAGGCCTTCAACAAGATATTGAGCCATACTTTAACTACAATTTTGATGTTGGAAGGAAAGATTGGGATGATAAAGTCTATGTTGTAGTTTGGGCATATAGGAGAGCCTACAAGAGGTTGAATAAGGCCACCCTTTCAGTTAGTGTTCGGAATAGAGGCTATTCTACCTGTGGAATTCATGTTACCTTCTCTACGTATTACGCGCATAAGAGATTTGGTTGATGAGCAAGCACTTGAAGAGCGCATGATAAACTGATGTAATTGATGAAAGGTGTGTTATAACCATGTGAAGTCAGAAGAAAGAAAAGGCCAGGTAGAAGGCATGGCATGATAAACATATTAAGGATAATAAGCTTGAAGTTGGACATAAAGTTCTTACACCACCTTGGAAAGATTAAGTGCATTGGTTGGGACCGTATGTTATAACTTACATACTTGATTTAGGTGCTTTCCAGTTAGAGTCAGATGGATGGAACACAATTACCTAGTTATTTCAATAGGAGTAAGCTTATGTCCTAGATAAATTAGCCTTCGAGGTGTGTGTAATAAGGTAGTATTGCCATTATATTAGGTTTCCTTAATGCAATTCCCTTATATGTGTTTCCTTTCATTGTTGTTATTTTTGTCAATTTAGTTCAATGTTTTGTGTAATAAGCATGTTTTCACGCCAAAAGCTAATTACTATCTAAGTATTTTCATGTGCATAGGACCGTGCATACCCTTAGTGTGGGGTAGAGAGTACAATTGCCCAGAAGAAACAAGAGCGTGCATTGGAAGTCTAAGTACCATACGGACACGTGTAGCAGGGGTGGTGATTGTTGTCATAAAATGACAAGGTGTCAGGGAATATGGTGATAATAGGATGATGCCATAGGAAGAAAATCCACATACAAGAATGAACTTGCAAAGCAACACGAGGTAGCAAAGCAGCAGGGAGAACTACTTGGAATGAGACACAATGGTTGTTGTACTTTAGTGCTGCGAGCACACGTAAGGAGGTCTACTGAGACGGTGTAGTTTTGCGTGCCATAAGGATGTGGAGGCTATGCGTACATTTGATGTACAAATGAAATGCGCTTGGAAAATCCGAATTTATCAGTAGTAGTACGGTGGTAGGTGGTTGGTCATTAATGCAATAAAAAGTGAAATACTATAAATAGGGAGTCGGGGTGAGTTATTTTTACCTTACGATAACTTGTGAAAGAGATCTTGCGAACTAGGGAATCCTTGCGAATTGGTGTGAACAATTGTGTGTGAAGTGTAGGATTTGTGAACCATATTGGAATGAAGAACATGGGTGTGCGCAAAGTGGGATTTTACAAGAATTTATACGTGTGTTTTAACACCATCTTGTGAAAGAAAAGGTTCTCTAGTTAGGGTTTGAAGAACTAGGGAACAAATTACAGAGTTACACATGAGTAGGGTTTCAAGTTTGAGGCATTGTAAGAAGAAATCACAAGGTAGAAGTAATCGAGTACTTGTCTAAAGGAGAATGACACCAAGGAGAGGAACAACCGTTTAACCAAAGAAGAAGGGAAAAGGCAAACCGATTGTGTCGGTAAGTTTCAATGAGGAATGGTATTCAGAGATGCAATATCCAAATGGGGTATTGATGGGAATGGAGTGGGTGTCCCATGTGCGCAAAATGGTTATAAGTTATTATAACCATCAGACTGATTTAATAGAGAAGGATATGACATTGAGGTTGTGCGACCAAAAGGGATGACTATTTTTTAGGAAGGATAACACTTTTAGTGTGGGGTAATGTTGAGCATGTAAAATGACTAAGTCCCAAAACAGAGGTTAGCGCACGTGGAAGACATTGTAAAAGAAAGGGGCAAGAGGAATCATGCGCAAGGATGAAAGAGTTTTCACGTGAGGCGAACACGGTGGCACACAATGGATCAAAACTTGGCAAAATTTTGAATGGAAAGATAAATATAGACTTGGAGTGTTGATCAAGCAAGGTTTTGAAAATAAGAGACTTGCATGATCAAGAAAAGGTTATTTTTTGAAAATTGAAGACCAATCAGACATGCATACTATCAAGCTATTAATAGGATTTGAACTATGATTTAACTGAAGTAGATCTATTTTTAGAGAGCTTGCATGCTTTTTGTACTTAGCTTGTAGTGGCACATGTCTATTATTAGCATGTAGCCTATTTTTGAGAGGTGCATGGGCGGTGAAGGGAAAGTCCCCACACATATATATAGGTATTGATTTACATGGTTTGGGATAAAGAATTTTATTAATAGAGTTATATTTGTTTCACCTCAAAGTATGCGATAAAACATATAAAGGGTAATGCACGTAGGAGGAATTCCTGTGATTATGTAGACAAAATAAGGTGTTGTGCGCATTGTAGAATTTGATCAGATTGAATGTGAGAGCTTCCCTTTTGCTAGGAGGAAAGACTTGTTTAAGAATACAATAAGACCACAAGAGAACATTAAACAAAAAGATTCAGAGGACTTCCTAGCGATGGCTAGAACTAGGAAGCATGATGCTTCCTCGAATGGCTATCAACCCTTTGTTTAAATCAAATTAATGAAAATAAATGCGAGAAATAGAGGCCATATTGCTAAAATTTTGATTTAGGTATCTCTAAACATTTTCAACACACTAGATTAAGAAAATTATTGAAGTACAAACTAATCTAGCATTAGGTAAGGTATGTTTCTGTTTGGGAAAGGTCAGTGAGGTGTTACGTAAGGTTTGGGTGAAGTTTGGTTACATTCTGGGTTGTTTGCTTTGAAAGTTATAAGCTCGTTGTTCTAGGAAAAATTACCAATCACAGAGACTAGTATTGGTTAGGTGACCAGATGCCAATATTAGAAAATGATCGACACCAGTTGGGTGACCAATGTTGGTAGGGGCAATATGGTAAGAATTTTAAAAATAGTTGTTTTCAATCTCTTTGTGGCTGCACAGAGAGTTGAGAAGCTCTCGGGAAGGATGGTATGATTTATATGAAGACTCAACAAGGGTGATAAAAGCACTATAATGGGAAAAATTGTTTAGGTTGGTAAAATGGATGGTAGACAGTGAAGGATTGGTATTCGGGATAGAGGAGAGTCGGATAATAAAAGCTGAATAAAAGACTTAAGATCAAAAACCAGAACTAACAAATAAGAGTGAGTTACTTATCTGAGAACCTGTAGATCTAAAGGTGGTGGTGGTTGAGCGTTTAGAGATGAAACGGGGTTGTGTCCAAATGCCACAAAAATAGAGCCTATGTGTGCTCTGCTTTGGTGATCCAAGGCTATGGAGGAAGAGATTGGCTGTTGGTGAGGACCTGATGTGCTTTGGTTTGTCATTAGGTAGCTTGAGTGCTTGAGAGTTTGAATGCCAAATCTTGAGTGAATCAATGAATCCCAGGAACTTGAGAAAAGAGTTAGAAACTCATATTTAAGGTAACTGATGTTGGTTAGGGAACTGACACCGCCGAGGGATAACCAACGTTGGTTAAGGAGAATTGGTCAAATTTTCCAAAAATAGGGTTTATCTCCCAAATTTGGCATGGTTTTTGGTTTAGTCCGGGTATGGAGTGTTGAATGGCGTAAATTAGAGCGTGGAATTAGTTAGAGGATAAAAAGGTCATGAATAGTTAGGGTTGGAAAGAGTCCTAGTTGGTTAGGATAAGAGGAGACTTAGTCGAGGGTAATTAATGAACTTGGAATAGGTCTAGGGTGAGGTGGAGGGGTGAGGTAGACAATTAATTTAATTTTGGTTAATTAAATTAGTAAGAATGTGTGCAAGGGGTCGTGGTTAGGTGTAATGTGGAATTAATTAATCAAGGTGTTTGAAAGGGTGTGACCCAAATTTAGGGTGTCTACATTTTCCATTTTCCCCTTTTGTCGCAGAACTTGTATTGATAAACGACATTGTCAAAAATAGGAGTGGTTGCCCAAGTATGGGTTGAGGTCAAATTGCCCCAGGTATGGGTGGAGATGATCCCCCTCAAACCCAAAATTGATGAAGTAATAGGCTGAATTGGTGAGGGGTTTGATAAAATGGTAGGTGATGAAAAATAAGGTAGGGTACGGAGAGCGAGAAATGGTGATTTTGGGTGTAGGTAATAGGTAGGGGCATTCAAACGCATGCACATGTGTAAAATGCGAGAAGGCACTACATTGAAGAGCTCAAAACTCCACATTGTCAAAGGTCGATAGTTTATCCAAACAAGGTTGATGTGGTTTAGGTATCCAAGGTATAGGATACAATCCTAAAACAAAATGAGGTGAGGTGCAAGAACAAGCATTAGGTGGGTTTCAAAGCACTAATAATTTTGGGTTTGTCAAGATAAACATCACAACATTAGGTAAGGAAGGTCGTAGGCTAAACAACACAAGTAGCGTCATCTCAAGGTATTGTGAGTAGGTGAATTTGAGTGTCAAATGGGCGGGTGCGGGTTTGGGTTTTGTTATCCCGTAAAATCGACAAGGTAATTTTACCGATAACCATACCGGAAATTTTGTCCCGATCCCTCGTTAGGGATCCTCAAGCGTTCGAAGCGTTGTAAAATCCCTTCTCGGGAAATCGGTTTTTCGAACTTAGTCTTTTGAGCCTTTTTGGCAGGGCGCATGAAATTGCTATGTAACACCAACTTTTGGTGTGCCCCCTTAAAGCCCTTAGCGCATGATTTTCAGTGTCAACACACTTTTTGGTGCGCCAAAGTATGTTGAGTCTTCCCTGCGTGCGCCAAGGCGCATGCGCCTGTGTTGGCACAACTTTTGTTGCGCCATGTTTTGGTGCGCCAAAGGGCACATTCCTTCCCGTGTCGACAGCAGTTTTCATGTACTTTTCAAAAAGTGGGTGGCGCATTAATGTTCAGCTAACCTATATATATATTTTGCGCGCCCACAAATGTCATTGTCTCTATTCGCAGAGCACGTGATTTTTCTGAGCCTGTCAGCCCCTGCCTCGTCGTTTTCAACGCCTTGTGGACCCGTTGCGCATTTTTTGCTATTTATCCAGGTAAGAGGTTCTTTTCTCTTTCTCGCATTTTGCGTTTTGGTTCTTTGGGCTTGGTGTTCTGGTTTTGGTTTGTGCCGGAAGTATTAAAATACAGGTCTTCCTTCTGCTATCTTCCCATATCCCTCCCCCTCTGTCCAGATCTGCTGGTAAGGGAACCTGTCTAAAAAGCATGGTTTTATCTCCTTTTTTATGAGCCATTTCATTGCCCAATAAACCCTGCTAAAATAAATAAAAGAAATGAAAGAAAGGAAGAAGAGTTGAACCATATGAAAACTCTGTTTTCCTTAGGTGCACTGTGGTAGCGTGGTGCAGCGTTATAAGCGATTGCGCCCCCATGGCGCATCCTCTGTCCCCCTGCAAAGATAACTAGAACCCGCACCAATGGCGCACCCATCATGCTTGTTGCATCAAGTTTTCATACGCCCTCGGGCGCGCTCTTCCACATGTCACAAGCTAAACTTGCGCCCCCTTTGGCGCACCATCTTCCGTCTTTGCATCGCCTTTCCATGCGCCATTGGCGCGCCCAAAGATCTATGCAACACAAGCTTTACTTCTGCGCCCAAGTATAGTCATAAAAGCGCAGCGCATCTCTCCTTACAGGTAACATTCGTGTTTCTGAAACCCTCTCGTGCGCCGCGCCATATTTCCTTTGGCGCACAAAAAGTCCCCGACACGCTTTTCCCATGCGCCAAAGGGCACCAAATCCCAATGTAACATGAAATGTCCATGCGCCTTTGCGCATCCTGCCTCTCCATGTAACACGATGTTCTCATGCACTGGTTACTAAAATGCACTCTGCAAAGATGATGCATGCGCCATGCGCCTTTAGCGCTAGTTTAACCTTTTCAGCAGCCCTTTCCGTGCACCACCCGCCTATTTAGCCCCATAAGCTACATTTCCCTGCGCCCGAGCCTAAAAATCTCTAACTCTTTCTTCTGCTAACATTCCAATGGAAGATCAAATGGCTAATTCAACCTTTTCGGATTGGGTCTCGCTTCTTCTTCATGCAGATCAGCAGATAAACTTAGAAGAACATATGTCTACATCCAGCAAGAGACCCACCAAATCAAAAGGAAAGGCCAAGCTTACAGAGGAAGAGATGAAGTACAAATATCAAAGGGTCAGAATGCCCGAGTCACAGGCCGAATGCAGCATGGATGTCAGAGACTCAAAATTGGGGCATATCGACATGGAGGAATTCTGGGCCAGAACTCAGAAAGTTACAAGGAGTCCATGGATGGAAAAATTGATAGGCAGTGCCCTGCACTTCACCGGAGGAATCCCCACGTCACTGCCAACAATGAATTTATGATGGTGGTTGCCCAGTGTTACAACAAAGACACAAGATGTGTCGAAAACAGCAAGGGCGAGGTAGTCATTAACCTCACTGCCCGTCATTTTGAGATCATACTCGGCATCCCTCACCACCGGCACTTTGTGGCCGTTAGCCAAGCAGAGTGCATCAAGGCCTGGGAAGATAATGAAGACCAATGCATGCAACTAATGAACAAAGTGTATCTGAAAAACAAGAAGGTAGTAACCCGGTGGCCCCAGATCATCCACCGCAGTGACTTCTCAGAAGAGCTCAGCGATACCATCACCTTCCTGAGCAGGGTCTTCGGGCTTTCTGACGCCCATTACTTCCATAAATGGATGTTGCACTACTTGGAAACAATGAACAAGAATTTTCCTGATCAACACTTTTGCTGGGGGGAAATTATAAGTAGCACCATCTCCGAGCAACTACAACAATTCAGCACAACGGGAGTATTCCATATGAACTCCTATGTGGTCTACGCCGCAATGGCGTCGAGAGGGATTATCCAGGCCTAACCCGGAGTGGAGTTTGGCCTCGTGTCAAAATATACGAATATTATCCGAGAGTTGAAGGCGGAGAATAGCATCTCCCGATTCACAAAAAGTTAACGATGTGTTTTTCTATCACATCATCTCACCTTTCCGAGGCCAAATATGACTCATAGTCGACAACCAAAAATATAGTGGCAGCCACGGAGAAATGGGGAGCCCCTGTTCACCCAATTTCCTACATTCACCTATCTAAGGGCTGCCAAATTTTGGGAGAGCCAACCAGCTACTAAGGTATCTTTGGGCCTAAGTCGATCTCTGGAACTATCAAGGCACCGGTCACATACCACGAAAAATGCCTTAAAAAGAAGAAGGGTGGAACTCCTTTCCCCCTCACAGTGGGCCGATACACATGCTCTACCCACCACAAGGCGAAGGAAATGTTTGCAGAGCTGGAGTTACTCAATTTGAAGCATGACTTCCCAGCCAGGCCCACCTTCGACCCAAGGGGCTGCCTACCAAGAGCAAAGCTTGATCCGATCCATGTTCCTCAGATCGAGGATATTTATATTGACGTCCTCCATGAGGTAGAGCTCAGAAGAAAGGATCATTCTCGCCTAGCATTGGCAGAAATTATCCAATATGGGGTAGCCATTGTCCCCAAAGGCTACCAAACAACAGAAGATGAGGTAGACAAGGTATATACTGATACAGAGGGGGATGATTGGCCCTTTCCTACCATCGATAACTAAAGCTCCTCGAGACAATTGAGGAGAGGGTCAAGGAGACTTTGCGGAGGACAGAACATTGTGCCGGATGAATGACTAATCTACCTCGGGGTTGATTTCACAACATCCCCATTGGGCAATGCCTCCACGATCCAAGTAACTTAAAGGCAAAGGTGTGAAGTGAATCCAGCACCATTCGGGAGAAGCCCCCGAGAGTCCTCTTTCCACGCCGCGAGCAGGTAATAACTCCTGGATTCGCGGAGAAAGAAGCAGAGGATAGTCCCATAGGCCCATCCACTCAGGATGTCGGCATTGCTACCACAACAGAGGTCCCTTCTATCCCTTCTTCTTCTCTTCCTTCCTCCTCGAGAGACTCAAACAACCATCCCTTTGATCGTGTCCTCTGTCCCTTCTTCTACTCTTTCCCTCGCTTCTTCGTCTATCTTCTCCTCCCTCGTTGATCCGTCCTCCTCCATTTCTTCCCTCATCTCCTGGCTCCTTCCCTTCCTATGTCTTCTGCAAGCTACGCGCTTCCTTTCCTCCCGTGGACACTTCTTCGGCTATTCTCTCTATGCCGCCGCCGCGTGTCTCCACGTTTTTCCCTCTTCTCTCAGTTTGCCTCCTCTGTCTCTGGTCCTTCTTCCATAGGACCGGTCTGGATCTCTCAGCAGCTAAGCCAACAAAAGAGGAAAGTTCCCATCGCTCCGATGGACTTTTCAGTGATCCCAGCCAAAGGGGCAAAGAAGCAGAAGCCTGTTGCGCGCTTCTCTAAAAGTGTGCAGGTGAGAGAATCATGGAAATTGCATACCCCGATCCCCTCAAAGAGAAAAAGGATTTGTCTCCGATAGATTTTACTGTGACCCAAGTCACAATGGGGACGTCTTCTGAAAGTCTCCAGGGGGAAGCTCTTTCCGCGGTCGACGCCCTCTGTCAAAAGCTTCAAGAAACAAAAGAAGAGAAAAGGCTACTAAAAGAGCAAAATAAATATCGCTCCAAGCCTTACGTAAGATGGGTAGTGCGCCCCACAATGCCAAGACTTCGAGCTTCTCAGCCAGGAGAAAATCAATGAATATGCAAAGATCGGTGAGCAGGGTATGGCCGTTTCCGCTTGGAGGAGCCAAATCCTCAAGGACAACAAAAAAGTGATCGCCGAGTTCTCTGACTTATACCTAAATATCGAAGAGGCGAATAAAAAGAACTCCAAGCGTTAGCAGGGCCCATATCAGAAGAGTTGGAACATGCTAGACTGCAGCACGAGGCCTTCCAACAAATGTTCGACTGTTCAGTCGAAGATCTGGTCAAGTTCGGCGTCTTCGGCCATCCAAGGGCCCTCAACAAAATCATGTCCACTTTGGACTATCGGGTGGATCAGCTAGAATTTATTCTAGAAAAGATTGACAAAGTAAAGGAAGAGGCCCTGGATGCGATGCATCAAATGGAGCGAATTGTTCTCAACATGTCGCCAGGGTTGCTCACTCCTTCCTTTACCTTAAGGTCAGCTGATGAAACCATCCGGATCTTCAAGGAGATCGCTTCTCAAGGAACGGGGCCAGAGGTCACATTTGACACTGAATCTATCAACAACCCATCGGCTGTAGGGACTTCGTCGGGTTCCTCATTGAGGCGGAAAAGGACTTTTCCAAACTCCCAGAGAAGCTCATAGATGAGCGGGAGACTTGTGAGGCAATAAGTGATAGGCACAAGGATCCTTCTCAGGATCAACTTGGGCCAATAATTAACAAGTTTTTGGAATACCGCGCTCAGTTCCATATCTCATCACCTGAGCAACATCAAAAGCAAGCTACCCCTTTCTACTAGCGCAGGATGATGACGACGAGTAGCTTCTTCTTCTTCTTCTTCTTCTTCTCCTCTCTCTTCTCCGACTTTCTTGTTGGAATGTCTAAAGTATGTTGGCACAAATGATGACATCATCCATGTTGCGTCATGGGATGATGTCACCCATCAAGTTGTAAAAGTCAACATGACTTTTAGATATTTTGTAAATATCTTTGTAAATAGTTGTTGGCTCCTTTTTGCCTTCTTTTCTCCTCTTCTTCTATAAATACCCCAACACTTGTTGTGTTGAGGGATGGATGAATATCTTTCAGATGAGAAATAGGAGTAAGGAGAAAAGACTTTGAGCTTTTTGTAACAGAACAAATTAGTAATACAATATTTAGACTTTGTGCTGAATACCTGTGTTATATACATTAGATCTTTCTTATGTTAGATCTGTATTTATTCTGTTGGATCTCGCTTCTATTTTATTATCATTTATTTATCATCGATGTATTGCTTTGTTTATTTATGCAAGTAGGTTTGGCTCATTTACTACCAACCCAAAAACATAAATCTTCCGACCTTTCTCGCTTTGGAATTCATTTCATTTCTCCTTCGGACCTGTCCTTCTTCCTCCTCTCTTTCATTCCTTTCTCTTGCAGCCTTAAATAAACCTCTTGGGATGAGATCCCAAACCCCAAGGCGAGAATCTATGAGACTTGCATAGATTCCTCGCTGTAGAATAGAATAAACCGCCGCTTTGCTTGACTTGACTCAAAGAGGGCTATGCCCGCACACTGTTGGCTCGTCTATCCATGATCTGTCCAGGCATGATTTTCTGGACCAACAGTTTATAGGTGAGGTCATGTGTAAGGTCATAGGTAGGGCCTAGGTATAGGAAAAATATGCCCCAAAGTACACTGTAGTCAAGGGTTAGATAAAAAGGCTATTAGGTGAGCCTATAAGGATGAGGTAAGGATTTGGTTGCGAGAAAATGATCTCAGGAACAAAAATTTTGGGTAAGGTATAATTGGGTTAACAAGGTGATCGATACCGGTTAAGGGGAACCGACGTCGATAAGAGATTACTCTACACGGTTCGTTAGGGCATGATATTGACGTCAGTAATTTTGATTTTGGGATAAAAATGAAAAATCGACGTTGAAAAGGTTTAATTTGTGCTTTTCTATATTTGGAAAATGACACGAGCATTTGGGTTATTGACTTGGGAGAAAAGGACAGAGGTACTATCTAGGCTGAGTTGGAGAGAGTTGAGTGGACCCATGAGATATTTTAGAGTGACGATATTGGTTGATAGCTGAGGAGGGTGAGTGAGCCATGACAGAGGTAGGAGAGGGTGTTGGAGGTCCTCCAGTGCAGAGACTGGACATCCCACCACAAAGACGATATCGAGTAGAGGTAGGAGTCAATCCCCATTTGTGTTTTTGATTAAAACTAAAGTGGAAAATTGAAAAATGTGGATTTTGAATTTGATTTTGAAATTTGGGTAGAAAATGGCTAAATCGGGTATGGGGAGGGGAAAATGTTAGTTAAATAGGTGGTAAAAGGAATGAAGGTGTAATTTAGGGGTTTTGGGTAGGTATTTTGTTGTTTTTTTTTAAAAAAATTGTAAAATGGGGGTGTTAGGGTTCGGCCCTAGGGCCGAACTAGTGACCAACGTTAGTCAAGGTTCGACCAACATCGGTAGGCTTTCCGGCATTGGCGGGGTAAAAGGTTACCTGCATTTTCACCTCTAAGGATCGATGTTGATCACTATAAAAAGTGACAAAATGGTAAAAAAGTGAATCAGGAAGGCGTAAAGGTAAGGAAGGGGTGGGGTAGGCCTAAGGGAGGTAAGAGAGGGTAGCATAAGGGGAAGTTCAAATGGCAAGTTGGGTGGTGTGGGGATGGGTAATTGGGTAAACCGATCAAGAAGATAAGTCAATAGTTTAAAAATAGGCGCGGGGTGGGTGGAGTGATTTAGATCAAATAGGGGAAAGAGGGAAATATATGAAATAGGTAAATCATATCTCGGTGAGGCTAGTTAGAAGTGAGTTCAATTAGAAAGTTGGGTGAAAATGGGTAGAATAGTAAAGGCATAAGTAGGTGTTTAGTTTAGTAAGGTCGGGTAGACCATAAAAAGAGTCAATTGACTAACATGGTTGATTGACGATGATGTAGGTGAGGTAACATATTACGATGTGAGAGAGGTGCCGCCTCTATCGTAGTGACGTGATGCAACCTAGTGTTATGGATGAAGAGTGGAGGAATATACAGGATGTTGGGCTTGGTGTAGTGAGGCAATACCGACAGATTATCCAAGATCACAACTTGATGGTTGCTCTCATTGATAGATGGGATTCAACGACCAATACTTTTCATTTACCTACTAGAAAGATGACTATTATGTTAGAGGATGTTTATAGGATTTTGCGGCTACCAATTGTTGGGGAGCCGAGATATCATATTTCTTCAGAGGTGTCAGTTGAGCCCATTGTTGTGGTATTCAAAGAGGCGATGGATGACCTGAGATATCATAGTGCGAGCATCAGCTACAGAGATGTGTATGTTGCATATCCTCAGGAGACCGGATTGACAATGTCGATGATGGTGGGAATTGGTAGTTTTTCTTTCCCTGACTTAGAGTGTGGGAGATATCCTCAGGATTTGATGGGAGTTTTATAGGATATGAGTGAGGAGAGGATATGTTTTGTATGGGCGCTAATGTATATGGTATGGTTGTACAGAGAGTTATAGGAATATTAGAGGATTAGGTGGTTCAGTGTATGTTGCACTTATCTACTTCATGCTACGCATATGAGCACATAGTATATGTGCACCCACATGACTCCAGCATGACAGGATTGGTACTCGAGATTTGTCAAAGTGGGATACATGAGGTGGGTGCCAGTAGGGGTACATCCACGAGTAGAGGAGGTGTCACAAGATGTGGCATACTATCGGTGGATTCTAGAGGGGATGTATGCATTGATATTGTATGGTGTCGTATGTTGATTTTCCTACTTATAGAGGTATAAAAGAGGAGCTAACAGGATGTAATTGGTCATGTGGATACAAGGACGAAACTCGGAGGGCATGAGATGATACCAGTGGACCGGGTTAGGCAACGGTTTGGGCTGCGAAGGATGTGCCTCCACCATTTCCACATTACCATAGGGATGATGTGTAGATACCATTGTCTCCACCATACCCAATATATCCCACAGGGCAGGAGGAGAAGGTGGAAGATAGACGCATTGATGACATGGGAACCATAGAAGGATGCAGCACCCGCATGGATAACCCAACTACATGCAGCACCTCCGAGGCCGGAGACAACCAAACTTAGCTACCGTGATAGTGGAGAGGGACATGATATAGGGAGTGGTGGCTAGTTTACAAGGGGCGGGTGGTAGGGATTCGTGCCTGTAGCAGCTAGCCACGACAGGCAGACGCATGCATAGGTGACCACCCTATAGGGACAACTAACACATGCCCAGTAGTAGGAGATGGGGACAGTTGTAGAGGCACAGAGCTCGGTGATCGCATTACGAGATGTAAGTGGCCACATTACGGGGCGCAGTTAGCTCAGCTCGAGTAGGGGATAGTGGGTAGGTTGTAGGGTTCTATATACAGTTGTCACACACTAAAAGTGCAGGTGGCCACTTTACGGGCCAATCGGCATAGACACGAGCATAGGTGCAAGCACAGAACTAGTTCGGTAAAGGGAAAACCTCTGAGCATCAAAACAGGGTCCCATATTATAGGCATCAAGACAGGGACCACAGGTATAGGATAGGTGCCATTAAGCTACTGGAATAGGGTCCACAACGGGCCATTACACCACCGCAGCTTTATATCCATGGTCAATTATAGAAATGCAGTGTTGGAGGCTAGGTATTACTAGGACTGCTTGATGGAGGTTGGTATTTCTTATGTGTCATATGGTGATTATAGAGCACAACATGCTGCTAGTGAGAGGACTAGGACACGTACTCATAGTTCTAGCAGTTCAAAGGGGCGTCATCCTCGTAGACAGGGGTCATGGAGAGGTGACGATTTCACACTACCAGAGGCCAAGTGAGGGTACTAGAGAGAGCAACATATGATATGGAGATGATATTTTTTTTGGTTTTTGATACATATACCGGCCTGTGTGCCAAATATGTGAGATGTATATGAGATTTTTGAGATACTTGTGTTTATATCTATAGGTGATTAGGTATGGTTGGTTTAATTTCCAAGTTAATGATGTTATGGAAACTAGGTGATTAGGCATGGTTGAGTCAATGTTGTGAATGATTGGTTGAATTTCCATTGTATTGATGTCATGGAAAGTAGATGTAGGCATTTTTGGTTTGATTTCCAAATTAATGATTTTCTGGAAACTAAGTGCTTTAAGCATGGTTTATATGAATTTCCAAGTTAATGATTTTATGGAAAATAGGTGATTTAGGCATGTTTTGAGTTTATATTGTTTGTGAATGATTGATTTTCAAGTTTATGGATGTTAGGGAAATCGGATGTAGGCATGGTTTGATGTAATTTCCAAGGTATTAATGTTATGGAAATATAACATGATGATGTATGGTTTAGTTTTGAGTTAACTTCCCAAATTATTGTTCTTATGGAAAATAAATAACTATGTGTTTGTTGGTTGGGGGAAATGATGATTGGTAATAAAGTGGCCCAACTAACCTCAAAGGGCTCCATGCCCTAAGAGTTTTGCCTATATAGCCCTCACTAAAGGGGCCTCAGGCCGATGTAGTTCTCCCTTAAACTAGGGAAGAATGAGATTGGATTCAGTAAGTTGAGTAGGTAGGTTGGGTAGGTAAGGTGATTAGGTAGGTACGTTGGTTAGGTAAGGCATGTTTGAAAATATGAAAAGTAAAATTTTGAGTAGGTAATAGGTAAGGTGAATTAGGTGTAGGCATAGATGAAGGTTTTATGGGTGATTTAGTTTAAGTGATCCCATCTTGTCGAAGAAACAACAAGTAGGTAACGGTGAAATGAAAATAATCAAAATGATCCTTAGTTGGGAAATACCATAATTGTCATATCCTTAAACTTATTGAACTTAAGTCCCCGGGTACATTACATGAGCGATAGGTCTATAGGTCAAAGAAGTTGCGTGATCACAAAGTGTAAAATACATGCTTCATCCCTTGAGTTGGTTTAGAATATAATAAATAGAAGGTAGTGTGGAAAATTTTGTTAAGTGTAATATTTTTGTGAGACAACATGCCCCTTCTGCAAGATACCCAAAACCAGAATAGGCAAGTCCATGACCAAAAGTTTGTACTTTTCTTTGAATTTTTGTTTTGTTTTTATCCGTATAGACTAATCGATGTGAGAAGTATATAATGGGTTAAATAGGTTCTCCTTGAGGTCTTCTTGAATCTGATCGATGTGGGAAGCTTTAGAAATATTTTTATTTGATAGATATAGGTTAGTATTCTTTTTGATAGACTAAATGCAATGAATGGATAAATTTTTATAGTTGTCCTTTGAGGGAGAAGTCTACTTATAACAACAAGAGAAAGAGATAGATGTCCTTTTGAGGGATTCATCTATTTGCAAGAAGTTTGACTCAAGGAGTAGAGTTTTTGGTATCCCATATATTTTTGCTTTTTATTTTTGAACTTGAAGTCATGGACAAGACTATAAAGGAGTATAGGCCTCTTTTATGAGGGCAAGACCATAACACGAAAATGTTAGCTATGAAAGAGGGGTTTTAAGTGACGAATGACCATGGGATTCCATCCTTAAAAATGACGAAAAAGTATCCATGAGTAGAGCCATCATAATCATTTTTAAGACAAGGTTGAATGATGACAGATAGTCACACAATTCTAGTTTATTCGTTGGTCCTTAAAATAGGTATGTGGAAGAAGAGGGTTGCTCAAGGGATGAGAATTTAGATGACATAAAGTGATGTAGTAATTTATTCAACAATATAACACTCGAAGATGTAATGCATTAAGAGCTTCGGGTTCAAGTTTACCTTTAAGTGAAGATAAATGATAAGTTCCTTATCCATAGGCATGGCTAACAATGTAGGGTCCAAGCCAATTAGGAGCAAACTTTCCTATTTGATTTTCTCTACTTTGGTTACGTGTTGATAACAAAAATGTAACTCAAGCTAAATTTTGACTATGGTCACAAAGGAACACTTCCTTCTTTTTTTCCTCCACATCATTTAGTGCAGGTCTTGTATGGGTTATATACCCTACTCCCTTCATCACTTGAGATAATTTCTCCAACTTTGCATAGATTTCACATGTTTGTGTGCGTGATATGTCTCGTACCCACAAAATCATGTACTATTTTATGGGCTCCAGTCCAAATACATCCATGTATCTTTTAAATTCATGCATCTCCCATCAATAATATTCATACCAACATCACCCGGCATGCTCAATACTACATAAATGTACACAAATTCTCCCATCCTTATTTGTTTATGTGTTCGACAAGCTCCCAGAAAAAACACACCAACACAATCACATCAAGTTATATTGGCATTTCAATGATAAATTTAAGAGATTCCTTAAGATAGCCAACATGGCAAAGAATGTCAACCATAAATAGATAATGATCCATTGGAGCCATAATCCAATAAGAAGCACTCACAAAGTTGAAGTATTTGTACTACATATACATGCAAATACAACACAAAAAAATCTTACATGATTAGAATTGAATATAGAGTGCTTCATTAGTTCAAAGAGTTCAAACAAATGCTTACTATAGCCATATGTTGCATACCCTGCAATCATTGTTGTCCATGAGACCAAATTTGCATTAACCACTTTGTCAAACAAATTGCAAGCCTTTTATATGCTTCCACATTTTGTGTGCATGCCTATTATGGCACTTGCAACTACAACATCTGAGAAAAATACACTTTTGATTAGGTTATCATGGATCTCCATAATCCATTCCAAAACTCCAAATGTGGCACAAGATGGGAGGATACTGAAAAAGGTTGTCAATTTTGGCTGTATACCTTACAATTGTGTTTGCTTAGAAAAATCCTAGATCTTTGTAATAAACCCTCATCCATGAGACAACATATTGCTGAGGAATTTTTGGGAAAAGTTTTAAATCCTCCTCTAGAAAACTGTCTTGTACATATCTTACAATTATTGCATTTGGTGAGACCATGTTTAATTGAGGCATTTTGTCAAACAAGTAGCATGTTGTACACTTCCACATTTTTCATACATGTCTGTATGTGCAGTCACAACTAGAACTTGACAAAAATCCATTTTCAATTATATTTAAGTTTGGACCTCCATACCATGTTCTCTCCCATTATACCCAAGCTAACAGGATGGAAGTAAAGCTAAACTCAATGGGTTGAACATCTATTTGCTGCTTTTTCTTTAAAATATCCAAGAGTTTCTCAACAAACCCATTTTATTCATATCCAGCAATCAACGCATTCCACGAAACATCATTTTGGTGAGGCATTTAGTCCACGAGACTCCATTTTACTGAGACATTTTGTCAAACAATTCACATGCCCTGTTTGATAGCTCCCTTTCCGTATCAAGAACACAATTCGGTGCATACTTGGAAATCATTGCAGACCATGAGGTCACGTTTCTTCCAGGCATTTTGGTGAACAATAGGCAGGCTAGTTTCATGCTCCCACATTTTGCATACATATCTACCAGAGCAACTGCAGCTACAGAAACTGGCAAGATTCACGGCCTTTCTCGACTTTGTTGTTTATTCAGTGAAACAACATCAATGATCTATGAGGAAAACACTAGAACCCTGTTCCACGGTAAATTTCCGTACCCTGTTTGAAACCTCCAAATTTGGAAACAGATCATGTTGGAAACCTGTTGATTACATTTGGTGAAATAGTGTCTATGTCACATGAGCAGGGATTAAATTTGAAGTGTTGGTCTGAATTTTATTATGAAGGGAAAATATTGGACCAGTCCTTAGATGATGAAAAGTAATATTAATATTTTACACTTCATATGACAAGAATAAATCAAGTACATACGTCATAAAAATTAAGATTTTTTTAAAATGAGAAATTGTTGTTTTTAAAATCACCACCTAATTAGCACCTTAAGTAAAAAGGGAAAATTCAGTAATCCAAACAAAATGACCCTTCAATCATAATGGTGTGAAATTATTCTGCACTTAAACTATAAAATAATCAAATTATGATCAAAGAAATCCCAAATTTTTAATATTACAATTTCCTTAAAATCATCATAACTAAAATAAACATTAAATAAATTTAATAAATAAATAAATAATAGAAAATGTGCACCCATACATTAAAACACCCACACTAACTATGTCACCGACAAATACATTGAGATATTCTTGGTTATATTTCAAATCCAAGAGTTTCACCTCGTGCACAATATGCATTCAAATCTACTACACAAAAATGATGTTTTATCAAATTAGACTATTCCATTAAACACACACACCCTTTGTAATCCTCCCTAAATTTATTCACAACTCTCTTCCTAAAAATTGGCTTGAGCATAACTAAAAATATAATATTAATATTCTTGTTGGCATCCACATCACTGCAATTAAACAACAATTAGAGAGAAGATACCTATGATGAGTTGGAGGGGTTATTTTAATGTATGAAGAAGATTATCTCTACATATTCCCATCCTCTAAAATGAGATCCTCTCCTCTTCCCTACATTCGCCACCTCGAATAGGTCTAATCAAATTTTACATTAGGAAGCAACTTGACACTTAGCTCGGTTCTTCTTTACAAGGGTCATAATAGGTGAGCTCCTCAAGTGACTCAACCTTTATTTTTCTGAAAGCAAGCCCCATCTACCATTTCCCTGATATCCTTATCCATTTCATAAAAATAGAGTTAATCCAATCATCTTTGCATGTGGCTTGTCTATATACCGATCTCAAATTGAACTAGGAAATCTTAATCAAGACCATTGTGAGCTCATCCCACCATTTGACACCAACATGGCTCCAATAGAACCTTCTCGACACCCTACATTGTGAGTCACAAATTGAAGTCACTCTTTGAGATCAATTCAATACTTTTCTCCAAGATCTTCCTTGACCTCATATATCCATCTCAACCCCTATCCAAACTAGTGGTCATTCTACATGTTGGATCTATAACAAATCATGTTACATAGGCTCCCAAGTGCACAAATATTTGTGTGCAAGTTTATCCTAGCTCTGTTCTATGTCTCTCAAGGTGGCTCCTACAACTAAAAAATGGAAAAAGTACAAAGTAGTAGATAATTCATCTGAATGAATCCCAAGAAAAGGCCAAAACCATAAACGGTAACATTAAATATTCATTTTTAGGTATTTTTGCTCAAGTATACGTTGAGTTGACATCAACAACTTGCTAGAAACTTGGAATTTGAGCTTAATAGTATTATTATAGTAGTATATTTATTATATTAAAACTTTTGGTAATTTCAAGTATTATGCCTTGTCTAATGTATCTATGAGTCATATGAAAAGCTTGGAAAGTTGGAGGTGATTGTTGTTTGTAGAAGTCATAAAAAATATTTTTTAAGATATACTAATTTCACACAAATTATTGACAAACATTTTTCACCATAGCCCTTCTTTTGACAATTTTAAAAGTAACTCGCCCTTCTGTATTGGTAAATGATTTTTACATTTTGATTTTTTTTTTGACATGCAATTTTTACTTGCCCTTTTATGATGGGTTTGAGGCCTTGGGAAGGGCTGTGACGGGCTCAATTTTGAACGTTGCGCATGCGAGGATGCCCATATCTATTTTTAGAAACGATTAACATAAGGCCACATTTGAGAAGGCAATAAATAGTGTTTCGTTGTGAGAAATTGGTTTGAAGGAGTGACAAAAACTAAGAGTTTTGAAGAATGTGGTGATGGAAATAAGGACAAAGGGAGATTCGAAGCAACTAGCTTGTACTCTCAAGCCTTTGATTTTGAAGTGACTTTGCAGTCCTAGTATTCCCATAACCTACTAGATGAAAATGTAAACGGAGCTAGATAATACCGCAAATCCATGTGTCTTGCTTTGAATCAGGGAAAAAACGTTTGGAAATAGGGTAGTATCTCATACCAACTAGCAATTAGAGTGGAGTGAAGAGTGGAGGTGGTGTGAAGGGTCAATTTGGAACAAAAAAATATGTTAGGAGAATTTGGAAAAGGAGAACCATCTCGTGAAGATCAATATTTATGAACGGTCTATGGTTGGGAAAGGGAAGGTATGACCAAAAAATAATATATGTTTGGGTTTCCGAATTTTAAAAATTGAAAACCTTAAACATAGACAACATAAAAAAACCTGAGAATTTTGATTTTAAAAGAATGCAGATAAAATCACAATTTTGAAGATAAACATTGTAAAAACGCAACATAAAACAAGTCCAACCAAGTATGCAGAGGATACATAAAACGTATGTTTGAATATGAAAATATATGTACATGTGTATGAGGGTATGTGGCAAAACAAACATACATTCATTTATAGAAAGAACACGTATTTATAATACACCACAAGCAACCACAACACACTACAATTAGGCCTAACAAGCCAACACTGATGTAGCTAAATAAATCAGGCCCAATATCACCCGCCAAAGTCTTTTGTGAAAACGATCTGATAGTTATGTAAATGCATGTTCGTGTGTGCACTATTTTATAATTTGAGTTTGCACCTATCTTTCTTTCATACTTCTGCAAAGAGGGAATTTAAGGTTTCCATGACCATATAACAATAATTGTGACATTTAAATACAAAACACCCAAGATCAACTATGTTTTAGAAAAACTTCTAGAGCTAGATAGTCATATAGAAACATGGTAGTATAACAAGACAAAGATCATAGAGTTAATGTCAACATGGGTGCATCCGTATGGTAGTGATGTAAATTCAAAACCACCCCATGGTAATCCATCCTAGTACACATCAAGGAGGTCATGGACTATTACAAGGGGTGTAGTCGACATGGTGGAGATGTTGGTAAAGCACATTGTCATAAAAGTCACCAAAGTACAAATCCCAACAAAGGGATATGTTACAATTGCTTTAAAAAAGCCCTCTAATATGTTTCTTAAAAATTAAAATGCTCAAAATCTTGCATCCTTCCAAGTCGTAAATACAATGCAAAGATGACATTGTCCCTTATACAATGGGAAACTAAGAGAAAACTCTTTTACCAAACAATTAGCAAGGCACACTGAAAGTATGGACAACTGCACTCAAAAAACACGTTGAATGCCAAGAAAATAGTCAAATCGCAGGTAACCAAACTCTTTGTAAAAGTGGAACTATGGTCAAATAACTCCACTTTCAAAAACACCTCTGAAAGTCATGGAAGCAAAGAAGTCATAGGGAAGAATTAGTAAGTTTTTGGCCATTTATTTCTGTTCTAAAAATTGAAATATAAAATGTACTTTCTGGTGTAATATTACACAATTAGAGGACTAAGTTATACTAAATACACCCATAGATAACATGAACCACACACCATTTATATAGGTGTTGAAACTCTTAAGGCATATGTTATTCAATAGAGGGGGAGGGGGGGAATAATGAAATTCAGACTATGGCTAAGTGCCTACACTTAACCGCAAAATGAACATTTCCATCTCCATTCATCATAGCAGCAAGCCTCCTGAAATAAGTCCCTATAACACACAAAAAAATGATGGCGTGAAAAGAGATCTCGCGTATGAGGTTGGATCAGATGCAAGCTAGATGGGGCAATTCCAACCGTAGATGTAGCTAACGGATAACTTACGGTAAGGAGCTTCACCTATTAAAGTTGATGGACCATCTATTGTTGTTGTCATGCCTGAAACATTTGAAATCAATATAGAAACACATTCTCGTCAGAAAATTTATTGTTAATTACTGATCCTATTTCGACATGAAAATATATAAAAGTAGGCATATACCTCGAGAGAAGTCGTCAGAGAAACACTTGCACCTAGTCAACAAATCAAATGTACTAGAACTTGTTGGAATATGCATGTAATTCCAACCATAGCTTTTTAGGAATATTAAAAATAGATTTAGTTTCCTTAGTTATCTCAGCTTTATCCTATTTTTAGGATTAGATTTAATTCAAATAAATATGCTTTAATTCATGCACAACATGCAGTTGTTTTAAAGCATGAGTTTAAATTTAGAATGCTCAGTTGAAGAGTTGTTAGTGGGTGAGTTATTCTATTTAAATAACAACAATTGTAATTGCTTTGTATGCACACACAAAGGTGTGAAATCTACACAAGCAAGTAAGGATGTGCAATTGAAAGAACACAACTACATGCATAACTTGATTGTAAAGATTTGAAGCTTTGAGTATGATGAAGATTTTTATTAATGGAGATTACGCACAATAGTGTTGGTTTGAATATTCTTATGATTATGCAAGTTAATTAATTATTCTCTTTATTTTCTTTTATGTTGTTTGTTGTGTTAGACTTCGATTTTCTACAAATTGGTATCAAAGCGAGGTTATTCCAAAGAACTTATTAAATTGATAGCAAAGCTATGGCTTCTACATTCGGCATGCAGATGCCACAATTTAATGGAAAGAATTATGAATACGATCATTGACCATGAAGCCGCTATTCGAGATCTCAAGATGTGTGGGAGATCGTTAAAGATGGGTACATAGAGCCCGCAGATGCAACAACATATACTACACTTTCTCAGGAAGAGAAAGATACTTTGAAGGAGTTATGAAAGAAATATGGAAAATATCTTTTTATATTCATCAAGAAATGCATGAAAGCATTCTTCCAATATTAGTAGCATCCAAATCAGCAAAGACCGCATGGGACACATTACAAGTTGCATATCAAGGTAAGGAGAAAGTAAAAACCGCTGAGCTACAGCTTACTTCAGTAGAGATTTTGAGAATTTAGCAATGAAAGATTCAGATTCCGTAGAATCATTTTTTACTTATGTAGTTGGCTTATTCAATCAAATCAAATCCCATGGTGAGACTCTTGAAGACAGAAGGATTATTGAAAAATTTCTTAGAAGTTTGCCTATGAATTTTGATCCTTTAGTTGTTGTTATTGAAGAAACTAAAGATCTAAGTCATTTTTCTATTGATGAGTTGCATGCATCACTAATCAATCATGAAAACAAGATGAATAGATCACATACAAGTGTAGATCATGCTTTTGCACCTTAGACAATGGTAGTTTGGAAAAAGAAGAGGTAGTTTCACCTAAGAGGCGGAGGAAGAAGTCTATCCAGAGGATGCGTGCGGTTCATCAAAATTTAGGTGGAAGAGGATATAATCAAGAACAAAGTGATGGTCAAAGACAAGATAAGTCTCATGTTTAGTGCCATTATTAAGAAGTATGGGAACTATGCTTATGATTGCATAAAAAAGAAATATGATTAGGAGAGGCAAAATCAAAATCAGGTTGGAAGTTCTATTTCTAAACCATGTTTATTACATGCACAAGGATTGTCGAAGCAATACCTTCTTTATCCCCTATTGAATTTAATTTGTCAAAAGAGAGTCCATGTGATGTATGGTTTTTTTATTCGGGTTGCATAGTAATCATATGAAATGTAATCTAGATTTGTTTTCTAGTTTGGATGATTCAGCTTAAGAGTGATGTAACTCTTGGAAATAACAATATTGTGTTTGTGAAAGGAAAAGGCACAGCTTAGTATTCTAACAAGACAGGGGAGCAAAAAAGTATGCAAGATGTTTATTATGTTGCGAGTTTAAAACATAACCTTATGAGTATTGGACAACTATTACGAAAAAGGATACCGATCTATATGGAAGACAATGAGTGTGTGATTATGGAAAAAGCTCCTAAGCACTCGATTGATTGAAAAAGTGAAGATGAGCAGCGATAGGATGTTTCCATTGATTTTAAAACCTAGAAAAAGAAGAAATCGATATGTTTTGCAGCAAAATCAACAACTCGGTTCACGAAAAAGTCTTGTGTAAGTCAAATCAACCTTTTCACGAGTCCTACGCTAGTGTAAGAGATTCATGCGCCCAATGCAAATCAGTGTCCGTGCTACAAAAGTGACTCCTGCGATGGTTCCTGCGTAAATACAATTGAATCCCCGCCTTGAAGGAACTCAATCAGCTTTTCATTCAACATGCAAGATGACTCATGGTTTGGCATCTAAGATATGGATATTTGAATTTTGGAGGTTTGAATTTATTACATAGAAATAATATGGTTAAAGGTTTTCCATTGATTCAAAAACTGGAAAGGGTATGTGAAGGTTGTATTTTGGGGAAGCAACACAGAGATTCATTCCCAGTTGGCAAAACAACATGAGCAAGTGCACCACTTGAGATTGTACACTCAGATATATGTAGACCTATGCAGACAACTTTTATTGGAGGTTGTATTTATTTTATGACATTCATTGATGATTACACAAGGAAGACATGGGTTTATTTTTTAAGAAATAAATCAGATGCCTTTGATACATTTCAATAGTTCAAGGCATTAGTGGAGAAGCAAAGTGGATACTACATCAAAGTTCTCAGAACGAATAGAGGAGGTGAGTATGTTTCTAATGAGTTTATGAATTTTTGTAGATATCATGGTATACACAAGCAATTTACTACTAGATATACACCACAACAAAATGGTGTGGCAGAGAGGAAAAATAGAACCATCATGGAGATGGCGAGAAGCATGTTGAAGGAAAAACATCTTCCAAATGATTATTGGGAAGAAGTAAGAAGAACTTTATTTATATTTTGAACAGTGTCCTCACGAAACATGTTAGGAACATGGTTCCTCAATAAGCATGGAATAATAAGAAACATAGTGTTTCACATTTCGAGTTTTTGGTTGTGTAGCGTATGCACATGTACACGATCATGCTAAAGAAGAAGTTAGACAATAAAGGAGAAAAGTGTATTTTTCTGGGTATTCATAGAACACAAAAGCGTATAAGTTGTACAATCCATTCACTTTGGAAAGGTTGTGATCGGTAGTAGGGATGTACAATTTAGAGGATGAAGCATGGGATGGAAGTATAGAGAAAATAGTGAGTATAACAACAACTATTCCGCATGATGATGATATGACAAATGAAACTTTAGAGCAACAAGGTATCAGTATCTACAAATATTGGACTTACACCACAAGTTGTAGCACAAGCTACACCTCCATCTATAATCGGAGGTCACCAAGATTTCATCCATCTTCACCATGTAAGAGACACCACAGAGAACATCAGAAGCTACTCCATGACTACAAATAAGTCCTGCATTAAATAGTCCCGTGCAACAAAAAACAAGAAGTCTAAGTGAGATTTATAATGTTGATTCAACTAATTCATTTTCAGTTTTTGCATTATTTTCCCAGTGCAGATCTAGTATATTTCAAGAGGCTATAAAGAATGAAGTTTGGGAAAAAGCCATGGATGATGAGATCGATGTTATAGAGAAGAATTAGACATGGGATCTGATGGATCTTCCAAAAGGAAAGGACACGATAGGAGTCAAGTGGGTCTACAAGACAAAATACAATGCTAATGGAAAATTACGAAACATAAAGCAAGGTTAGTTGCAAGAGTTTTTATGCAAGCAATATGGAGTTGAATACAATGAAACATTTGCACCAAAGAAGCACGTTTGGACACGGTAAGAATGGTTTTAGCAATTGCATCTCAAAACAAATGGCATATTTATTAGATGGATGTTAAATAATCATTCTTAAATGGATTCCTTGAAGAGGAAGTTTATGTAAATCAGCCAAAAGGTTATGAGATTGAAGGACATGAAGGAAAAGTATACAGATTGAAGAAATCACTCTATGGTCTCAAGCAAGCAAATATATCTTGGTACAAAGAGAATAGATTCTTATTTGATTGAGAATGGTTTTAGTAGGAGTAGTAGTGAGCCTACCTTATACACTAAGATAAATGAGCAAGGTAAAATTTTAATTGTTTGTTTATACGTAGATGATTTTATCATTATCGAAATCTATCTACATAATCAATCAAATCAGCCATGAAGAAGAATATTGAGATGACAGATCTTTTCTTATGCATTATTTTTTGGGCATTGAAGTTCAAAAATAAGAAGGTGAAGTTTTTATCAAACAAGAAAAGTATGCAAATGATGTTTTGAAAAGGTTTAACATGTTGAATTGTAAGCCAACACCAACACCAATTGCAGTAGGTTTGAAATTGAGCAAAGAGGATGAAGGATCGTTTGTGGATCCAACATTGTTTAAAAAGTTGGTTGGAAGTATTATGTATTTGACAACCACAAGGCCTGATATCATGTATGGAGTGAACCTCATATCAAGGTTCATGGAATCTCCAAAAGATTCACATTGGCAAGCTGGAAAAAGAATTTTGAGGTATGTACGTGGAACAAGGAATCATGGAATTATGTATTCAAGTTCAGATGAGTTCAAACTCATTGGTTATACAGATAGTGATAGTCTGGAAGTTTAGATGATTGGAAAAGCACATCCGGCTATACTTTTCACTTTAGAACAGGAGTGGTTTCATGGGCATCAAAGAAGAAACCCATTGTCACATTATCTTTAGTAGAAGCAGAGTATGTAGCAGCAACAAGAGCAACATGTCAAGTTGTTTGGATGAGAAGAGTGTTGACATATTTACAACAGAAACAAGAGGAAGCTACGTAAATTTTTTGTGACAACAACTCAGCCATAACGTTGTCCAAAAATCATGTTTTTCATAAGAGGAGAAAGCATATTGATATGAGGTATCATTTCATCAGGGAGTTGGTAAACAACAAGGAAATTCATCTTGAATTTTGTAGATCCGAAGATCAGTTTGCAGACATTTTTACAAAGGCTTTGGAAAAAGAAGTTTTTGAATATTTGAGAGATTGTTTGGGAGTTTGTGATCCTGTGCATGACAGATCTGAAAAAGAAAATGAAGCTCCAAAAGAGTGAAAGCTACAAGTTTGAAATTAAGGGGGAGTGTTGGAAATATGCATGTAATTCCAACCGTAGCTTTTTAGGAATATTAAAAATAGATTTAGTTTCCTTAGTTATCTCAACTTTATCCTATTTTTAGGATTAGATTTAATTCAAATAAATCTGCTTTAATTCATGCACAACATGTAGTTGTTTTAAAGCATGAGTTTAAATTTAGAATGCTCAATTGAAGAGTTATTAGTGGGTGAGTTATTCCTATTAAATAAAAACAATTGTAATTGCTTTGTATGCACACACAGAGGTGTGAAATCTGCACAAGCAAGTAAGGATGTGCATTGAAAGCACACAGCTGCATGCACAACTTGATTGTAAAGAGCTGAAGCTCTGAGTATGATGAAGCTTTTATTAATGGAGATTACGACAAGTAGTGTTGGTTCGAATATTCTTCTGTTTATGCAAGTTAATTAATTGTTCTATTTATTTTCTTTTATGTTGTTCGTTGTGTTAGACTGCATATTTTCTACATAACCATGAGTGCGTTTAACACATGTATGAGCACCATACAAACATTTCCCCAACATAAAATATATAACAGGTTTGTGATTGATATTAAAATTAACCGGTGCATGGTGGGGTGGTGATTTGGCATGCCCCAGGTAGGTTGAGAGCTTGGGTTTGGTTAATGGGGAATCTAGAGGGAAGAGGAGAGGGAAATGAATTGGTGGAAGATGCACATTGCACTTGTTTCCACCATCAAGCGAAGGTGATGCAACATCCCTTCCGTGGACTAATCCCATTACTGACATTGAAAAAACTAATGCAAGGTGATAATCCCACCAGATGAGAGGTTGTGCACCCTGAATTGGGTGTCTCGTGCTTTCACCAAACCATTCGACCTGCAGCTATAATCTGGATCATTTGGGATAGTCCTGATATTATGGCTCATTCGGGATAGTCTTGAGATTACAACTCTAAAATCCTAAAACTCAACCTCCATTATGTTTTGCAGAGTGTCATCAAACCATTACGTTTCATAGAGTGCCATCAAACCGCCATCAGGATATCTGCCATCATGAGGGAATTAAATGTGTATGGCGCATTGATGGAAATAACAACCCATGCTTCCAATCCATCAGAAGCCATTGATGGCTCAAACACAATCCTCGCGATCAATGACCCTTTTTCCTCTCTCATAAGTACAATCCATGTGCATCGTTTTTCATTGGTTTATTTTCTCTTTCCTCAAGTATATGTAAAAACCATGGAACCCCTTCGTCCATCATCTAATGGTTGTCGATTCATCCTAGGCCATCCCAAATGGGAAACGCCTTCGACGTAATTACACGTCATAATTCATGTGGATAACAAACGTTTAGGGAAGAATTGCTTCCTCATAATAGACGCCTCCAACGTAGTAAGCATGTGAAGAGACCGAACATTTATACCAATAATATATTTGTCTGTGTCATGATATTATATTGGATGTATAACAAATGCATAGGTCTGAAGAGATTCCACATGGTATCCAATGGAATGGATCGCAAATTGGATGTCATGATGGCCTCATCACATATATTAACTGCAAATTAGATATGTTTTGTAAAGGGATAAGTCATCATAGAAGATGCTCTCTAGATGTTGTGTTTGTTTTTAGTTGTGTTTTCCAATATATGTGAATTTTGGTACCAATAAACAAATCAACAATAAGATATACATAAACAATTACCCGAGCAAGAATAATCAATGACACACTCCAAAAATAGGTTGTATCATATATGATATAACTGTGATTCTCACCTCAAAAACAATATGAGCCAATTTACTATGATGAAATCTCCAAGGTTACTGTTGGAGCTCAAAAGTAACACCCTAGATTTGATCATGGAAGATCAATACTTTTTCTTAACATGGGATTGTCTCCAAATGTGAGACTTGCATCCTAAGACAGACCTTCAGCGAAGGTCGACTTCCTCTACCTATCTAACCTAATGCTAACACTACCTCTAAGCTAAATTACACTAACACATCCAAGGAACCAATGAGAGAGAGAGGGAGAGCGATACAAAAATAAAATACTAAGTTAAAAGGGGCAGTGATATCACCAAAAATAAGGGGTGATCACTCTCCAAGAAGGGAAGAACATAAGGAAACACAACTTCTAGAAGAGAGGGAAGATACATGCCACAGACCAATAATGCATTGAAAATTCCATTCCACACATGAACAACACATAGAAATGAAGAACCCATGAGTTTAATCCATACACATCATAAAACACATGAAAAAGAGGTAAAAGACAACAATTCAAGGAGATGGGAAGAATCATGCTACAATCTTCATTAAATTTTTTCTATGAATATGCATAGATCATTACAAACACTCAGAAAGCATTGGAAACACCATAGACACTCAAATCGGAGGTCCGAAACTCATGGGAAATCGCCACCATTTTGGCATGGTGTCGTTACAACAAAAGAGGGATCTATTTTACAATGCACGAGTTCCATACTTATAGTAAATGGGAAGAAGAAGAGAAAAGGGGAGAGAGGCACCAATAAGAGAGAGAGTTCAACTACCAAGGACCAATCATCATAGATTTTTGTAGATAGGTATGGGTTCCTTACATGGATCCAATCGCACACCATCGATTCTAGCAAGTCAAGGAAACAATGCCCATACTTCATTATGGTGAAGTGGTCGAGTGTTTGATTTTCAAATAGGTGTGGTTCCTGTGTGCAATCTATGGAATTTTGATTTTTTTCATGGTTTCTTGTGGCCTTCACAACCTCATCTGAGGAGTTTCTTTGTTGTGTGGATTTGACAACGCTCTGTCATCACCAATCCGCACTATGATAATTCTTCACCGGGAACTCCTCGTGCTATGATTATTTACTAATGCACAGCACTTTAGTTTGGTGGATGTAACTGAAGAAAACAACAACCGAACACAAGAATACCATTGACTATGATAAGACAAATGACGACAAATCTGAAATATCAAAATAAATTATAATATTAACATGAAATCATATAATCTCACCCATGAGATACTTCAACAAGACTATGGGAGAAACTTTACAATTACACCTCTTGATGGCTTCTTCAACACACCTTTAACTGATGGCTTCCTTCGCACACTTCCTACAATATTTCTCACTACTTCTTTCTATGCTAAATGAGGGGGTGGCCTCTCTATTTATAGAACTTCAGCTTATCCATCCTATCTCTAAGATAGGATAAGAAATCCACTCCGACGAATCATATTCCATACCTTAACTCTTATCTATACATGTAAGCTTATCTCGTTAAGATAAGATAAACCTTATCATTTTACATGGGTTCCACATTTTTAGACTTTTACAAATAAAATACACAAAATATTTATGACCTCACTCCTTGTCCTTATTACCAATATAATATTTCTAATTCCTAATCATGTAGACCCTACTTCTCTAATTACCCAAACTTTGACATTTTAACATTACCGACCACTTACAACAAATATTTACTTTTTACAACATTCCTATTGTACTTTGATCAAGTACTGTACTCCACATTATTGGTGGCACCGTGCTAACGGCACCGTTATCTTCTATCGACGCTACTACTAATTACATTTAACAACATCCTATTCCTAATACATACATTAATGAAATAGAAATTTTGGAGGAAAATTTTAGTGTCGACATCTTCCCCTTCCTAGCTTCTACTCCGTCTCGAGTAGACTATTTTGGTGCTTGGAAAATCTTCAACTTGTCGTGGTTGACCCATTTCGTAATGGGAGTGCCATCCAATTCCTCCAATGCAGACGTACCATTTTCATGCACAAATGCTATTTTGTAGGGCCCCATCCATTTTGGAAAATTTTTCTCTGCCTTCTTTTTTTTTGTATCTCGAATCATATACTAGACCAAGTCATTCACATGAAATGGAGACCATCGGATATTTTGATCAAAGTATTCCTTCGCTTCATTTTCTTCTTATGGCATCCTTTGCTATTTCCTCATTTCCTCTAGCAAATGAAGATGTACCAACCTTTCTTTTACTCGAATCAATTTCATCCATCCTTTCATTTTTCATAAATCTCACAAAGGGGGAATATCAAACTCAATAGGAAGAATCGGATCAATGCCATAGGCCAACCGAAATGGGAGTATCCTGCTGCTGACTTTGATGTTGCCCTATATGCCCACAATGCCTTTGCATGAATCCTTTTATCCCATTTATGTACCGCAAGGCCGCATCTTTTGCTAGAATTTGACACAACACAAAATTTGTTCTGCTCCACCCGTCCATTTGTGCTTGGCTTGTATGTTGTTGCCTTCCCGTGCTTGATAGAAAATTTATTGACTAGGGCTTCTACCACCTCATTAATGAAGTGGCTTCCTTGATCTGCTATAATTTCTAATGGACAACCAAATCTGGTGACAATGCGTCATATATGAACCTTGCCACTTCATCCATGGAAGTTTTCAATGGCCTAGCTTCAACCCACTTGGTTAAATAACTGCATGGCAACTACAATATACTTATTTTGACGTGATGTAGTTGAAGTGGACCTACAATGTCTATTCCCATTTTTCAAAGGGACCAAGGGGAAGAATAGGACATAATGGAGTGATGAAGTCTTACTTGTTACCATGTGTTTGACAAATATCACATGTCTTACAATAATTATAACAATCTTTAAAAAGAGTGGGCCATGATAACTCGCATCCAAGATCCTTCTTCTGTAAGTTGTCCAGAGAAGTGCCCTCCACATGTACCATTGTGGAATTCTTCTAGCAGCTCCTTTCCTTGATCACGTTCAATCCGCCTCTCTTGTGCATCCGCCCATCGTGTCCTATTTGAAATAATGCTCCATGCAGTATAGAATATGGACGATGGCTTGAGTAATCTTTCTCTTAGTCTTTACATTGGCACCATCAGAAACTTGAATTCATTTAGATAATTCCAAATATCTATGTATTCACTAGGGATTGTGTCAAGGAGAACTATGCCGATCGGAAAATCATCATCATCACAAGATGATCCTAAACCATCATAGGCTCGAGAGAGTGCATCCGCATTGACATGCTTCTTTCCTGCCTATCTATAATATCAAATTCAAATTCTTGTAGCAAAATTATCCATCTTGCTATCCTCCCTGATGGGTTAGGCTTATTGACAATATATTTCAGAGCCTGATGATCCGTTACAACTATAAATTTCTGCCCTAGCAAGTAATTTCTAAACTTCTTTACAGCAAAAATGATAGCCAGAGCCTCTTTTTCAGTTACAGTATAGTTTACCTCAGCACTGCTCATTTGTCTGCTCCCAAAGTAAATTGGATGTTCATTCCCATTTTCATCCTTTTGGCTCAAAGTACTACCTAGTGCTGCATCTGAGGCATCAGTGTACACAATGAATGGCTTGCTCCAATCTGGATTCTTCAAAACAGGTGAAGACACCAGGGCTTCCTTCAGTTGTCCAAAAGCTTCATGCGCCTTGTTTCCTGGTTCATAAGCAACATCCTTCTTCAAGAACTGGGTTAGTGGCTATGCAATCTTTGAGAAATTCTTGATGAACCTTCTATAGTAACCCACATGGCCTAAAAATGATCTCAACTTACTTCTATTCATAGGAAATGGTAAATCTTTGATTTTTGAAACTTTATCGTGATCGCACTCAATACCATCTCTGGATACAACATGCCCTAACAAAACGCCTTTAGAACATCCAAAGACACACTTTGTAGGGTTTAGTGAGGCTTGTGCTTCATCTAACCTTTGAAATGCTGTCTCCATCTGGTGCAGGTGGTCCAACTTGCTCCCATAGATGTAAAAATCATCCAGAAATACTCTGATGAAGGTCCCAATGTAGGGTTCGAACACCCTATTCATCAAACGCTGGAATGTTGTTGGAGCATTACACAACCCAAAAGGCATAACTCTATAAGCAAACGTTCCCCAAGGAGTGGTGAACGTGGTCTTCAACTGATCTTTCTCTACTATACGAACTTGGTTGTAGCCGCTTATATCCATCAAAGAAACTATAGACTCTGCCACTACTTCGCCCAAGATTTGAACCGAAAATGGAAGAGGGTAATGATCCTTCTTTGTTGCCTTATTGAGCTTCCCCGTAATCAACACAAATGCGTAGCTTCCCATTCTTTTTTATTGAGATCACAATGGGAGAAACCCATTCTCGAATTCTTCACAAAGAAATATGAATCCCGCATCAAGCAACTTATCTATTTCTTCTTTTACGCTTGGAAAAATTAGGATTCATTCTATATGGCATTTGCTTTATAGGCTTAAGACCATCTACCACCAATACAATGTTCTACCCAACTTACTTGATGGAGTTCCTTGTAATCAAAAGTGAATAGGTGTATGTACCTTCAAAGAGCCGGAGGTAGGATTCCTTCTCACTCTCCATCACAACATCACCAATCTTTATTTGTTGGAGACGATCATCAACTTCTTCTTCGTATAATTTTATGGGGTCATGAGTTGGTGTGACTGGCGGCAGATATCCATGACCGAAACATCCACCTCGCTTTCTTCATCTTCAAAGTCCACTTCACCGGTACTAGAGTAATCGAGGATGTCCAATCATCGCCATCACTTGAATCCACAGGTTCTACTTTATGATGTCGAGGGATCACGTTTATCTTCACCCTCTCTCTACCACGTCCAAGTGTCATGAAACCTTCATTCCAGTAGTTTCTTGCATGAACTCTCCTTAGCCATGGTCTTCCCAAAGAGTATTGGGTACGCAACAGTACCATTTTTCATCACCTGAAAGTCTACCACACATACAACACCCATAACAGATATTGCCACATTTGAAACTACACCTTCTAGTTTAGTTTTTCCCTTATTTAATGACCTTAACATAAGTGTTAAGGGCGATCAATTTTTAAACCCAACATATTCATTACAGACTTGGTCATTACATTAATCGCAGCACTTCCATCAACTAAGACATCATGAATTGAAATACCATTACATAATACCTCACCATGGAGCATAGGGATCTGCCTCTGCCTCCAAAACAGTGACCTCAACCTCCTTCCTTCTTCGAGCATTGAGTCCACCTCGCAACTCCCGCCTCTTCTCAAAAGACATAGCCAAGAGTTGACCATATGTAATATTTGCAGCCTTTTGGACAGATCTTCCAAGATGGAGTATGGTCCTTGCTCCCGTGAAATCGAGAAAATCCCGCCACCCAACTTTCTTCTCCTATGTTTCTTACTAGTTTCTTCTTTCATCTTCTTAGGATCATTTTGGACATCTTGATTATCTTTTTCTTTCTTTCTTTTTGTTACAAACACATCTACTTCATTATTTCTGCTCTTATCTACTACATCAAAAGAATTCACAGTGCTTTTCCTTTATCATTATCTCCCTACCGATGTAGAAGCTCTATCCTGACAATTATACTTATAATGACCCTTTTATAACAACCATAACAAACAACTTCAGAAATATTTCTTTTTGACCTCTATCTCCTCCCCGAGAACTAAATTCCTTTCCTCAAGAAGATTAATAGTTAATCGACCCATCTTTTTGAGCAGATCTTCATACTCAGAGATGTATTAGGAGAAATATTTGTGCTCACCTAGGGAGTGGTTGTGGATTCAGACCAAAGGTGTTGGTGTAGGCTCTACTTTAGCAACAATTTCTTTGGGCTCCTCTTCCATGCTTTCTTCTTGCCTTCTTGCAATCTCCTTTGCTTGTTCAATGGTAGCATGCGGTCATACTTCACTGTTTTCGATCTCCGGCTTCATCCCAAGAATGAAGTGCTTACAGAGGAGATTATCCATGCCATTCATCAACCCATCCGCTAGTCCTTCCTTCCGGATCCGGCATCGAGCTTCCTCCTTAGCTCTGAACATGAGCATGATAATCCCTTATCTTCTCCTTCTCTCCTTGGGATAGCTTTGTGATCTCGATCATGAGATCTCGCATATTTCGTTGTTCACCAAATTCTTCAAGAAAACTTTCGTTAATAAATCCCATGAATTTTTCATATTATCACCTAGTGTTTCAAACCACCTAAGTGCCAACCATCCAAAAAGGTAGGAAAAATTCACCCATCAGTGCCCTTCTTATAAGGCCATTACAAATACAAGATCGTTTAAACTCTTGAATGAAAGAAGAAGCATCTTCATTAGATTGAGCTGAAAAATAGGAATCTTTCCCATTTTCAAAAGTAACCACCGTGAAATACCAACCCACAAGTACAATTAACAAGACTTATGTGCACAAATAATTGGAATCACTATACTAGAAAGTGACTTTACACCTTTCTACAAAAAATAGAAATGACCACGGTAAACTATGGTAAAACTTGACTTACTACAATAAAAACTCGACTTTTACTGTGGTAAACACTATTCACTATAAAAAGTGAAGTTATCATGCGGTAAATACTATTCACTTCGTAAAAGTGACTTTATCATGCGGTAATTACTATTCCCAAAGAAAAAGGACTTTACCAGGTAACTACTAATCATGAAAAAATGACTTTAACATGGTAACTACTATTCACTAAAAATGACTTTACCATGGTAACTACTATGCATAGTAAAAACAAGATTACCCTCCAATTAATTTTTGCCTAAGTGGGAATATCTCTCCGTAAAATCCACTTAACGAGGAATGGTCCCTAAGAACGGAACCAAAATGTCATCACCAATCCGCACTATGATAATTCTTCACCGAAACTCCTCGTATATGATTATTTACTAATGCACAGACTTTAGTTTGGTGGATGTAATCTGAAGAAAAACAACAACCGAACACAAGAATACCATTGACTATGATAAGACAAGTAATGACGACAAATCTGAAATATCAAAATAAATTATAATATTAACATGAAATCACTAATCTCACCCATGAGATACTTCAACAAGACTATGGGAGAAACTTTACAATTACACCTCTTGATGGCTTCTTCAATTACACCTCTTTTCCATGCATAGGATAGTTTTAATTAGATGTTGTTATTTTTAGGAAAAGTAAATAAATCAAAAAGCTTTGTATTCATGCATAAAAGCATGCACTATTTTTAGGTGATAGTTTTATTATTAAGATGTTCTATTTTTAGATGAAAGACCTCAATATAAAGGAGGCAAGATATTTTATTGATCCATAGTTCTGACATGGAAGAAGACACACACATATTGTATTGAGTAGAAGCTCGACATGGAAGAATACACATATAGTCTGAATTGAGTCGTAGCTTTGACATGGAAGAAGATATTTATACACACAGATTGTATTGAGCTAAATATTTGACAGAGAAGAAAATATATATGCACATAAGTGCTGATTTGAGATTGGAATACTTTGTTTATTTACAACATTATTTATTTTATTTCTATTGTTTGATAATTTATGTGCCTAATTTCTACATGCCACCCTTACACTATTACTACTACCTACCAATATACGGTTCACACTATTTGAGGTTTATATATATCCATTAAGGAGCTCGCAGCTCAAATAAGCCATCCTGGATCCTATCGATTTATGCCCATATTTTTACCATTGATTTTGTGAAGAAATATTTTGGTAGAGGCAGAAAGATATGAAGCTCATGTTTACCTTATTAGATTATTTTGCTGATAAATTTCAAACCTATAGGTCAAACCTCATTTGTTTATTCACTACACATTAAACAAAGATATTTCTATGTGACGAGTACCAATCTCTGACAATGTGCAACAAGTTGCAGTGCATTGCATTGATGTGACATGCCCGTTGACCAAAATCCAAATTTCTTTCTGAAAACAAATCTATGTTGTCTGATGGTTGACGAAAATGAATAGTACCAACTTCCCTTAATCCACTACACATTTGATTGTAAAGAACACCTATCGGCATAGAAACAAAACATGTCATAGTTGTTGTGCTATTTGAAGAGTGCCTTTGCCACATTTTAACGAATTTATTTTCTCGAGTCCTCGCCCCAAGAATATTGAATCAAGTATCAACCATAGTAAGACTATGAAATGCATGTAATTTCATGATTGAATCCATGTTATAGTCTGTTCTTGCACATATTATTGTTTTGAATGGTCATTTCTACAAACAATAAACATAATTTAGATGATGATAATAATAATTACTTTATATTTAAATAATAACTATTATTACCTTTAGGAATTATGGTTAGACAAGGTTTAATTTCTGATATGTAACATGCTGATACCTCTACTCGAGTTAGCAGAAATCTTCTCTAATTGTTTTCCCATGGCTGTGATCTACACTTCTAAGAACGAGATCAATCCAGTATCAACACTCCCAACCGCCTCAATGCACAGAGCCACTTCCAAGGCCTTGCATGGATCATTATACATATTATGAGATAAATATCTATGAAACAGAGTCAACAATCCCCAACGAACCAATGTGCATGTTGACTTTGATGAATATCATAAGACAACTTGGACAATAATGTCTTAGAACATGTGTCATACTCCCTTACACTTTCAAATAAACCTTTCTTGATATCCTTGAGTGTGTTGATGCTTTGTTGTTCAAATATTGGAATTTGAAACTCTCAAAAATTTAGTGTGCAAAAAGCATCAGAATCCAACTATATGCGCACCCTTGAAGAGTAGTGGAAAATTGAATTGCCTTCTTATCTAAAGTTGTAATTCCTTTAGTGTGCCATAATATCTCACACTTATGCACATGCTCTATTGCATCTTAATTACCTCTGTACTCTATCAAGTGGAGAGACATCTCATGGTAAATGTGAGGTATCTTACTGTGGTTGTAGAGGTTGCAGAGGCTGATGTGGTGGGTGTTGTGGATGTGGACCCTATCCACTAGATCTAGAACCAGAAATTACACTTCTATTTCCTTTGGGTGGCTAACCTGACCCTCATAAGCCTCCCGCACCCTCGCTATGCGATGCAAAGGCCGATGTAGTGGGTGTTTTGGATGTGGACCCTATCCACTAGATATATAACCGAAATTAAACTTCTATTTCATTTGGGTGGCTAACCCGACCCTCATAAGCCTCCCGCACCCCTTGCTACCAGCTTGTAAAACTAAACTAAAACCCATAGTTTACGTGGTCGTACTACCCATAGAAGTTATCCCAACACTATGTGCTCCAACACTGCTTCGATAATGTTATTGAAATAATCCTCCAAAACTACTCCCAAACAATGACACCTACTGCACTACCATAGGTATATGTGTTGTATGATGCACTTTTGATCCTAACACAAAATGATATCTACCCATCTCTCACTTGCTTTCCTACACTAGCCTACTTCTCAATGACTACTTCTAGATTTGGAACACCATGTGCAAGGGCTAGGTGGCTTAGTGGGTTCATATGTGCACCCACATTCCTTAGTATTTCCTCTAACACACTCTCATCCGAAGCCAAAGGGAATTCTCTATTGTGCTTACCTAAAGTTGAGAGAGCCTGATGTTGCATGCTCCTTTCCTTCTACGAGAGCTTCAAAACCTTCGTGAGCCATCATCCTCCACAACTCTAGTGACTCCTCAACATCCCACTCCCATGTAATTTCCCTCTCCCATGCTTCATTATACTTGCACCTGTCATCTCTCCTCTCTTTGTCTATCTACCTCTAGGTCCACCATCATTCACCACACCTATTCCTGCCCCTGCGCATGGTGGGGTTTAGCTAGCCATGGGTAGTGTTTCCAAGTCTAGTTCTACCATCAAGATCTAGATTTTCAATGGGATAACATGCAAATAAGATCCTATGGGCTCACGCCAAAATTCAAACTCAGCTACCTCTGACACAAATACGTAGAAATAACATACTCCAAGGTATAATTATGCAACACACCAGCCCACCAATGATCTATAACTCTAGTATAATATTTATCCTCATCAAACAGAGTCTGGTAATATTCTCACATCCAAAACCTTGGCCTGGGTCCCCAACTTTTCTTTGATGCATATGTTGTCAACCACTCATATAAATCTACTAAAAATAAGTTGAAAAACGCTCATATAGTTCATGATAAAGATTATCTTACACCCACTTCCGTGCATTGAAATCAGGTCCAACATTATACCTCTGAAAAAACTTATCATGTTTGTCTTCCACCCAACTTTCAATGTTGTCTAAATTTAATCATATGCCATCTTTATGCCGCATCCTGGCATAAATTTTGAAATGAGGTCCTAGCAGCAATGAACCAAAATGTAGTCTTTATTTATCCACTTAAATGTTATGCGTGTTGGAACCTCATTTAGAGAGATCTAAATGCTCACCCGAAGCGCGTGTAGTTACCAGTCCCTCCTTGGTATATGCTTGTCAAGATGTTAGCATACATATCCATAATAACCATTATCAAAGCAATCATTCAAGTATAGAGCATTGCATACATCTTATCATGAAACTCATATAACAAGAAATATTAATAGATCAAATAACAACTAATATCAATTGCACCATGAATTCACTATATTTAGAAACATCAATAATCATAATCCATCCTCCGTAATCCATTATAACAAATCTTACATAACAAAAGTACACATCACTATCTGACAAGGGTGGGCGCTAGAACATGCGTAAACATAAAACCCTAGACCATAACTGCATACCAAGAACACTCGGGGATCGATGATGTATTGAAATAATGATCTAATATATATATATATATATATATATATATATATATATATATATATATATATATATATATAGGTGGGGACTTTCCCTTCACCGCCCATGCACCCTCCTAATAATAGGCGTGCTAAAAATAGATTACATGCATGCTTTACCAGACAACTAATAATAGATTATCTTATAAATAAGACTTTCTTTATTCCTATTAATAGCCTCCATGTGTGTGCTCAATCTGCATGTTCATTCTCCAAAAATAACCTTTGCTTTTCCACCAAGTTATCATACTTTTATCCTTTGCTTGGTCGACACTCCATCCCGATTTTCTATTTTTAGCCCATAGTATGCAAAATTGGCTAAGTCCTCGAACTCGGCCTCCAGGTGTGAACTCTCCCATGCCCTGTTTAACCTCTTTCTCATGTTCCCCTTTTGCCTTCCTCACGTGCTCCCAAAAATTTTGTGCATGAATTTTACTTGATTATTTTCACCTAGTCAACAATAGGTCATTGTGATCATGTAGGGAATCAAGATCTACTAAAAATGAATTTAAAAGGAACAAATAGAACTGGTAAGCTATATTTCATAAAATTTATAAACATTCATTATACTCTTGATCAATAGATGGAAAAATTCCTTTTTTGCTCCCTGCTTCTATAAAACTTACATATTTCAACATACATGTTGGTCTTATATTCCCATTTAGAATCATCTCATATTTCAAAGGAAAAAAATCAGCCATATTTCAAGAAGAAACGAGGCCCACATATGTTACATTCATATTGATGATATGATTTTTACACTCTCGATACAGGGTAGGTCTCATTGGTAAGGTGGAATATAAAACATAATCATACAAGGAGTAATTTTTAGTTACATTTTTTGTGCCACTCTATTGGCATAAATAGGGGTAGTCGTGTAAATGTTTCCTTGATATATAGAGTATGTAGAGGTAAATCCTCAAAGTATGGAGTAATATTTAAAATCCCATGATCGTGTGTTTTGAACATTTTTTTACCAAGTGACCCTCCCCAACATGCCACACCCCCGCAACCCCCACCCCATGGGTTTATTGATGTGAATCCAACTGCAAGAGGTTGAAATACCTCCAAAACACACATAAAAATATTTGTAAATAAAAACCAGGAGTTTCAAAATAGCTTTCTTATCATTCTGGAATCCACACTAATCTTTTACATCATTACAATCCTCCTTTTATTTCATGTCTACTCTAAAAACCCTAAAATGCCAAAAACCCTAAAATGCCAAAAATTACCTACTAGAAAAACAACTGGATGGGCCCCAAAATTTGTGTGCCAAATATGCATTCATAAATTAAGGCTCATGTGAAATTTTGACTTATTCTAACAAGCAAAACAAAAGTTATTAAAGTTCTAAGACCTAGTCAAAAGTGAAAAAAACATTTGGAGCCAATTTTAGGCCACTAGATGAAGGAATCTAGGCTCTGAAAATGTGCCAAAATGGCCACAAACTTGCAAGAAAAGTTATCCCTAATACAATACTAATGTATATCTATCACCTTGTAAAATTTCAAGATGATCCAACGGTCGGATCAAAAGTTATGGTCTCCGCAAGTTATGCTCCCGTGCATCATTCTCCCTGGTTGAAAAGAATTCAACTCCTGCAAATTTAGTTGACGAAATTCATCTAATTTTATGCACTTTTAATATTCTTCAACTCCCACTCCAGGAATCCAAGTATTTTTTTCTTATTGCAAACCTTCCCACTATACCAAATATCTTTTGTAACTCCCATGTCTAGTAGTATGTCTTTTTGGTTTAAGACACGCATTACCCTCTCCTTTTTCTTCTTTGGAATCTGCTGCTTCCAGGTTTATTTCTTCCTCCTTCGCAAAATTTTCATCATGACTTGGAAACTTATATAATTTAGAAACATTAAAAACTGGTGAGATAGAAAATTTTTCAGGTAGCTCCACCTTGTAGGAATTATCACTCATTTTCTTCAGAATCCTACATGGCCCAATCTTCTTATACTTTGGAGTTTATTATATGTCCCTTTTGGAAACCTCTCCTTTATAAGATGAACCATCACCATATATCCTTCTTTGAATACACTTACTCTCCTACTAGCATCTGCAACTACTTTATATTGTGCATTACTCACTTTCAACTTTTCCCTCACTTCATCCTGCTTTCTTGTGTAGAATGTGTTTTGCAAACACTTCGCATCATAACTAGTTTCATCTTCACCAACTAGCACAATCAGATCTAGGAACCTCTTGGGATTCCTACCATATACAATCATGGAAAGGAGACCTCCTGTAGACCTCCTTGTTGACTGTTTATTGAGCTATTACAGGCAAAATCATCTTGTGGTAAAGCTAAGTCCCATTTTTTTGGCTTTTCTCCAACTATGCAACGTAGGAGATTTCCCAAGCTTTCGTTCACTACTTCCATATGCCCATCAGTTTGGGGGTGATATGCACTACTGAACTATATTTTTCCCCCAGTTTCCTCCATAGAGTCTTCCAAAAGTTACTCAAAAATTTTGTGTCCCAATCTGAAGTGATCATTCTTGGAACTCCATGCAATCTAACCACTTTTGAAAAAAACAAATCTGCAACTCTGGAAGCATCATTAGTTTTTTTACAAGAAATGAAATGTTCCATCTTAGAGAATATATCAACCAAAAAAGATATAATCATTCCCTCATTATGTGTTAGGAATTCCTAACATGAAATCCATACTCAAATCAACCCATGGCCATGTAGGGACAGGTAATGGCATATACAACCCAATATTCTATGCATGGCCCTTAGCCATTTGACACACTCTACATCTTGCTACAATCCTACTTATGTCCCTCTTTACCTTTGGCCAATAATACTTTTCTACAACAAGATAAATTGTCTTACTTATACCAAAGTGTCCAGCCAACCCCCCACTATGCAATTCTCTTATAATATTTTCTCTCATTGAACCAATAGGGATGCACAATTGTTTCCCCCTAAACAAATAACCATCTTGCATAAAATAATCAGAAGAACCACTACCTACTGTAGGATCCTTAAGTTTTCTCACAACATCACCAAAATCAGATCACCTTCATATAATTCCTTAACTACCTCAAACCCTACTACATTATTTTCCATTGTTGTCAAAAGTGCTACATGCCTACTCAAGGCATCAACAACTTGATTCTACTTACTCGACTTATGCTTTAAGACAAAAGTATATTCTTGAAAAAATGAAACCTATTTTACATGCCTACTATTTAGTTTCTTCTATGTGTTTACATACCTCAAGGATTCATGGTCAGTGAAGAGTACAAATTCTCTTTGCTACCAAGTAATGTCTCCAGTTCCTTAATGCTTGAACAATAACATAAAATTCCACATCATAAGTAGAATATTTCCTCCTGAATTCATTTAGAATTTCACTGAAGAATGCCACAGTCATCCTTCTTGACTCATTACATCTCCAATCTTGACATGTGAGGCATCATAATCAACCTCGAAGACCTTGTTAAAATATGGCAATACCAAAACAGATTCTTCTGACACTTTTTTCTCCAAAAATTCAAAACTATCTATTGTTTCTTTGGTCCATACAAAATCCCTCCCTTTTCTACACTTTGTTATGGGTGTAACAATGCTACCGAAATTCCTGATGAACTTCCTAGAAAAATTTTCCAATCCATAAAAAACTACGAACCTCTATCACATTCCTTGGAATAGGCCATTCCAAAATTGCCTTTACTTTTTCCTCATCCATCCTCACTCCATCCTCTGATATGAAAAACCCCAAAAAGAAATACTCTTCTAAATAAATCTACACTTCTTTAAGTTTGCATATAGACTCTCTTTACGTAACACGTTTAACACCAATTTCATATGTAGCAAGTGTTCTTCCACCGTCTTATCGAATATCGAATATCATCAAAATAGACAACAACAAACTTACCGTTGTATTATCGATTACTTTGTTCATCAACCTCATGAATGTAATGGGTGCATTAGATAGCCCAAATGGCATCACCATCCACTCATACAATCCATATTTTGTTTTGAAAGTAGTTTTCCATTCATCCCCTTCATGGATTTGGATCTGTAGTACCCACTCCAGCAGTCAATCTTTCTAAAATATCGGGATCCCGCTAGCACATTCTTCATATCATCTAATCTTTGAATTGGGAACCAATAGTTAATTATGATCTTATTTATGGCTCTTCTACCTACACACATTCTCTAGTCTCCATCTTTTTAGGATTCAATAGCACTAGAGTTACACATGGACTCATGCTTTCTCTCACTAACCCTTTTTGTATTAGATCTCACTTGTCTGTTCAACTCTTCACTTTGTGTCGACTCATCCGATAGGCTTCTTGGTTTGGAAGGGCCGATCCTGGGATCAAATCAATATGGTGTTGAATATCTCGCTTCGGAGGTAACCCATCTAGTAGCTCATATGGTATGACATCTTTGTATTCTTTTAGTACCTTTTCCACAACGAACAAGTATATTAAAGTCCTCTATTTCCACCTTCTTTGACATTAGTGCATAACACCATCCAACTTCTTCCATTTCTGTAACAACCTCTTTTGTAGCCAATAAGACCTCACTATTCTCTTCTTCCTTGAAGGGTAACAAGACCACTTTTACACCATCCTTCCAAAAGTTATATGTATTTTTCCTCCATCATGTGTAACCTTTCTATCATATTGCAAGGCCTCTCCAGTAATATATGGCATGCATCCATTGGGATAACATCACACCACACCTCATTCTTGTAGGTATTCCCAATTGAAAACTTTATAAGGCATATTTTATCTATGGTTACCTCATTCCCTTTCTTAAACCATGATATACGATAGGGATATGGGTGATTCTCACATTTTAGATTGATTTTATCAACCATCACAATTGAAACCATATTTTCACAACTACCACCATCAATAATAATTTTACATACCTTTCCTCCAAAGGTGCATCTTGTTCGAAATATATTTGTTCGTAGCCACGAATCAACACCAAAACATCATGTTATTTCTCCTTCCTTAGGAAAATCATCATCCTCCTTATCATGAGGGTTTCACCCAAGTTTGCAGCAACCTCCATTTATTCTTCCTCTTCAACTTCAACTAGATTTACTCATGGTTTTTCTCCTTGCCATCTATCTTGTGTAGGATAGTGCGGACACTCAAAAGCTTTGTGCCCCTCTTCACCACATCTGTAACATGTATATTGCCTTTGGGGATATTCCAACCCCGTCCTACATTATAACATCTTCCCCTTTGAAACCCCTTACTCTTTGGTAGTTACCATGGATTTGACCAAAATATTCATGCCCTTATGTATTAGAGGATTCACCTTTTGTAGATTCAAATCTACCCCTTCCTCTCATTGGAGATGATGATGGCCCTCTCTTCACACCTCTTCTAAAATTAATCCTTTGGTTTCTTTTCTTCTCGCCTTTAATGTGATTTGATAAGCATCATCCAGGATATGGATCCAGAGCATACTCACTCATCTTGTATGGTGTAACTCAACCCATTTATATACTTGTGTAGCCTTCTGTTCTTCAGACTCTCCCTATTCCACCTTGATTGACAACTTGTAAAATTCATTAGTATACTCCTCAATGTTGAGATCCTTTCGTCTTAGGTTTTAGAACCTTCGAAAGAGTGTCTAATCATAATCTACAGGAAAAAACTTTTTTCTTTCAACTTCTTTACCATTTTATTCTAGTTTCGGATCTTTCCCTTTCCATTCCTTTGTCTTTCATTTTGTAGGTGATCCCACTAGATCAATGCATGTCCAGCCAACTTAGTGCATGAAAACTTAACCTTCTTCTCCTTTGAAAGGGTTTTCCACTCAAATAATTTTCCATGCAATTTAACCATCAATCAACTCCTCTGTTTCGTAACCCTCCACCATAATCAAGAACATTAATCTTGATGTCATCATTCTTTCCCTCTAAAGCTTGGATCAATCTCTCCTCAAATGGTCTCTCATTCAAGGTTTCTTCATCTCTCTCATTTTATTCTTCATCTCCTCCTTCATTAATTAATGGAGGTACTTCTTCAATATCACTATCTGGGTCTGCATCCCCATTTGCATGTCTCCTTATAAGGTAGGTAACTTCTCCTATGTGAGCTCAACAACTTGTCTTTATAGCTCCTGCATATGCATATTCATTTGGGCATAACATCCCCTCTTGCATCTAGCCATGATTATATAAAATATAGGTAAAAATTACACAAAAAAATGTAATATGTTACCTTAACTATTTTTGCAAGATCAAAATCTTGCTCTGATACCAATTGATGTGAATCTAGCTGTAAGAGGTTGAAATACCTCCAAAACACACATAAAAAAATTATAAATAAAAACCAGGAGTTTCAAAATAGCTTTTTTATCATTCTGGAATCCACACTAATATTTTACATCATTACAATCCTCCTTTTATTTCATGTCTACTCTAAAACCCTAAAATGCCAAAAAACCTAAAATGCAAAAATTACCTACTAGTAAAAAACAACTCGGATGGGCCCCAAAATTTTCATGCCAAATATGCCTTCATAAATTAATTCTCACATGAAATTTTGACTTATTCTAACAATCACAACAAAAGTTATTAAAGTTCTAAGACCTAGTCAAAAGCAAAAAAACATTCGGAGCCAATTTTAGGCCACTAGATGAAGGAATACGGGCCCAAAAATGTGCCAAAATGGCCACAACCTTGCAAGTAAAGTTGACCTAGCAAATTACTAATGTATATCTACCACCTTGTAAAATTTCAAGACGATCCAATGGTCGGATCAAAAGTTATGTTATGCTTATGCTCCGCATCATTTATAGGATTCAAAATGGTTAAATATATTAATGCTTAAATCCATCATACATTTCAAGAAGATGCAAACAAAGAATTTTGTTGACAATCAATGATTTATTTGGTGAAATATATTAGACACAACCTATAAAGGACATCTCAATTTTTGTTGGCATGTTTGAATCATACTTGTATTCTCTACACCTTGCACATTTTTTACAATGAAATTGCATTTATGAAATTTCCAATTTTTTAACATTCACCCCCACTTATACGTATACATTTTGAAGCCTCTTAGGGAACACAATTGGGATAAGAATATAGGAAACCTTAAACACTATTGTTACTTATGAGACAATATTCCATCAACAAGGAAATGCTCTTGAACAAGTTATCTTCAAAATAATGTTGACAAAAATTAGAAATGCAAACCCTAACTTTCATTGCTGGGAAACTCACCTGAAGCAGACATGCACATGCTTGATCTAGGTTGAATGATAAATATTTGAATCATAAATTCACTTGTATGCAACACACAAATTCGTTAAAATACATAAAAAATAAATGATTAAATCTCCATCCAAGCCCATTGCAAGAAGCATTGTCCAATATACAAGGTTCTCGGGACTAGAAGATGTTAATGATGACCAGTTGAACAATAAAGTCATATATATTGGTCAATGTGTGATGTTAGTATGTAATTTGTACATTTGTGCTCTTGGTACCATATAAAACATTGTCTAAATTTGTGCCTCAAAACCACCCAAATTACCTATGTGTGTAATAATAGATTTTAAAAACTATAATGTTTCACCTTGGGACCATATTGAATTCCTTAAAAATAATAATTATTTAACATGTTCCATTAAAAATGCCTTGGGCGTTTACCATATTAAATTCCCAAGGATTAACTTTTCCCAAACTAGTTATCGATATTGGAGCTATGGAAAAACTAGGTTTGACTTTCACAACATTATAGTGAGTTAATTATATCACCTATTTAATAGTATATCCACCATTCTTATTTGAGAGCTACTCTTCGATAAAAACAACTAGGTATGTAAAACAAAGATTGCTTGAAGAGAAACATCTACAAATGTTAGATCTCCCATTAAAAACAATGGGAAGGTATTTGATGACTGCAGCTAAATCACATCTCTTTTCATTATTATTTACATGAATGTTTATCATTCTTAATTTTTGCATGGATTTTTATCAATCTAAATATGAGATACATTTTCCACTATCATATGATACCAAGAATATGTGTCCCTAACACACATGCCACACACCAGCCAAATCTATTACATACATGGAAAGCAACAAACATCTAAGTCCAAATCTACCTTTGAACTTCAAATCTAGGTTTGTAACATGTAGTATCTCATGCACAATTTTCTATGCTTTTTTTAATGTCTACATTCTATTATTAAACAAAACCTATTAATTTTTATAGGACCTTCCAAGTAAAATCTAGCTTGAACACTTGCACGCCTTGCATTTTCTTTTTATATGTATTCATTTTTACATTTTTTTCTTTTGGCTATGAGCCATAAATATATTATTATTTGTCTACAAAAATATTATTCACACTATAACTTGATAAGGAACACATTTAATGATGTTCTTAGAAATGAAATCATTTCAATAAATCCTTCTATATGCCTATTAGTTTCTCACAAACATGTATGGATGTTGTTGCTAGTTTTATTATTTTTTAACACAATTTTAATTATATTTTACATGCAATAAAACCAAAAAACATAAACACTTGGTGTAATCTTTTGACCCAATGATTTCTACCATTTGAAATTTAACAACTTTTTCCAAAATTTTGATTTTTAATATTTTGAATTTTTTATAAATGAAACCAATTATTAATACAAATCCATGATGTAAAAGTTGGACACAAATGAAATTGTCATTTCCACTAATCTTTTACCAAATTTTTAATATAAAAAAGTCTTTTAATGTAAGATTTCAAGGCAATTTGCATGACAACATTATAATGTAGTAGTAAAAGGAAAGATAAAGAGATTATTCATCACTTTAATCAACACCTCACCCTCTAACATTTTTTGAAACATGTAATGCTTTATAATTCACATTTGTGTCATAATTTTTAATCATAATTCTTAATCATCGAGAATTAAACCAATTACAATTCAATAATGTATTTATGTTAAAATTTTTGCAAAAAATAATATTTTTAGTTTATTGATTACGTGTACCATTACTATGCACATCATAAAAACATTTCATTAAAGTGTGAAAGGGCTTGTTAACTTTTTCAAATCGAAAAATAGGCCTAAAAAACAATTAAATAAGGCAGCCATAAAACATGTTTAAATAAAAAGGGATTGAATTTATTTTTTGTAAAAATAATTCCAAATTTAAATATGATTTTAAAAATTAAAAAACACTTGATATTATTTTTAAAAATTAGAAAAATAATTAAAAATTTATACACAATTATTTATGGTTATTGTATAATTAAATAAATCCATATATAGCAATTAGCTAATTAAAAATAATAATGGAAATGATTTTACTTCAAATCAATTCACTCTGTTGTATCATGGGTTAATTGGTGGCACTATCAATTTTCCCAAATGCACCAATAATTTGTAAAATCCCTCCACAACTCTCTCTTGCTCGCCCATCCATCTTGAGTCGGTGCTCTGCATGAAGCATGTGTGAATTTACCAAAGGAATTTATAACAAAACACACCATAGCTTGGGATGACCATTTCGCCTTTGCATGCATCCTTCAAAATTAAAATACTCAAGAATGTCACATTTTTCAAGAATGTCCATGTTCGCTTTACATGAGGTAGAGATGGAAACAACATTCTAAATTGATATATTTCGAGATGTTTCAGTTACTTACAAGAAAATAGCAACATCCTCAAATCATGGCAATAAGACAAATCAAGATGCCGCAGTTTTCTCAATCGCCAAATTTTGTTGGTAGTCATATGAAGTAGAGTCTTGTAAGCCAAAACAATTGTTGTATATTATCTTTTTCAAATACCTTAGATGTCCTATTGACCTTGGAAGACTCGTGAATCTGGAGCCATCTATATCAATGAGATCTCAACTATAAATGAGGCCATAACGACATTTCAATTAAATTATATTAAATAAAAATGCGTAGTAACAAAACAAAAAATAAATAAATTATTAATTCATGCCGATAGGCGTTCTTTGTTGTTGGACCCAACCTGCACTATAGTTCATCAATGGCCATGAGGGGTTTTCAAGGGATGGAAGACCATAGAACCCCTCCTAGCCGTTGATGTTCCTTTATTGTGTTTGGTTTCTCTGTCTCGCCCTGCTTGCCTACTGTCCTGCGGCTTTGGCGGATGTGGCATTGAATGGAATCACTATGGAAATAAACGTGAATTAATAATTTGTGTGTCATGTGTTTTAACCCATGATTTGTTCCCATGTCTACTTTGATAGCGCATCGTCTGGTCAAGACCCCCATGCCATGCTACTTAAACGAGTCTATCGATAATGCATAGGAGTTGTCCTAGAAAAATGCCTTGGTTGTTATAAACGAACATTCCCTATTCAACGGAGAAGTGCCACAAACATTGTAGCATACAATCGATCATTGAAGAATAGAGGTAGGTATTTTCATGCCCTAACTCTGTTTGCATGTTCTATATCGTTTTCTATAAGAATGCGATTACTAAAATATGTGCTTTGCTTTTGTTCCATTTGCATCATGTTCTTTTTGCATCATGTTCTTTAGACTATTCTATTGTTGTTGTTTATCACCCTACGTCTCCCCCCCAAGTCTCAAAGTATTTTTTTCCTAGTTGTGAATAAATCCCCTACCGTAGATTTGGGTCATAGATGTGGATCCAGGCTAGTTGTAGTATGGTATAAGGAAATGAAAGCGGTGAAAAATCTAGTTGTCTTGTTCCAGACATATCAGGAGCCTCGAAAAGGATTTGGAAATAAATCATATATTCATTAGAAATCTAAGAATTCCTAATTCATGGTGCAAAAGGTTTCAAGGCAATCTAAGGAGCATATTTGTAGATATTGGATTTTCAGTGTTGAGAAAGACCTTCAATCCTTATGAAGAATTAGCTGAAGATTCTAGGATTTTGAAGGATATTTGGGAGATAATTCAAAGGCCAAATCATATAAAATGGGACCCTCCACATATCCCATATATTTATTTGGAAAAAATGTAGATCTTTCTCTGGTGGTAATTTGACCTTCCGGGAGCCGTTCGTGAACATAATAGAAAATGGGCCTAGATTTCAAAAAGGAAGTAGAACTAAGGTCTTACAATGGTGTAAATGGATTCCTTAGGTATTTTCCACTAAAAATGATATAATTTTTTTCTATGAAACACTAAGGGAAGCTTTCGGGAAAGAATACACATTGACAAGCTATTTTTAGTAGTGCGGTGCAATGGTGACACCCATCTTCCAAAAGTGGAAAATGTACACTTGGAGACCCCTGATGTCACTTTTTACCTTTTAAAAAATTAAAAGGGACATGGGGAAACAAGAATGCCACCATGGTGATATATTCATAACTTTAGGTTGTGTCACTTAAGTTGCCACTTAAGGGGTTAGAAATGTGTCTTCCACTCACAACATGACTTGGCCCCTTCCTCATGATGGACAGACCCTATGCACACTTGGGAGGCCCTGATTTCACTTTTTCCATTTTCTAAATGGACATGTGGGAAACTATAATGTGCCACCACATAAGGAGTTAAAGTTTCATCACTTAAGACTCATCACTTGCTCACTATGTATGTATTTTCAACTTCACAATGTGCATCCCCATGCCCCCTTTCATGATGATCAAACCCTTGGAATTTTTTTACACCCTAGTTTAAATTTATCCCTTACTAAATTTGGTAAGGTACATGGGGACATCTGATACCCATTTGGTAATTTTTAACCCCATGCTCTCATGTCATTTAACTTAAGTTAAACAGGGTGGGTCAAAGATGAGTTAAGGTGTGAGTTAGCTAGGTTAGTGAGGGGAGGTGAGTATAAAGAAAATAATTAATCATTTTAAAGTAAATTTTTTATTTTTTTTCCCTCCATTTTTTTGGTATGTTGTTATGCTGCCAATTTTTTTAGAAAACCTCCATTGCTAAAACCACATTTTTGCTCATATCTCTTAGATCCTAGCTCCGTTTACCTTGAAATTTTACTTGTAGCTTACATTCTATAACATCTTGAAGATGAAAAAAACCATTTATTTCCTTAATTTTTACAATAGCCACATGAAAATTCCAGCAAGTATTTTTTTCTTTTAAGATCCCAAGAGTTCCCGTGATTGAAAACACTCAAGAATTGGAGCATGAAATCACATTGAAAAACCTAATCTAACAAAACAAATTTCAGCTCAGTCAAACACTCAAAAGGAACAATTTAATTTTTAGTAAGTTGGTACTAAATCCATTCTAAAAATAGTAAGTTTTTAAAACTTAAAACAATAAATTTGAAACCTTTGTGAAATTCTCCAAGTCTAGAACTCAGTAGATTGAAAAATCGGGAAATTGGAAAAAATTGCCTAAAAATAGAAACTAAGGGTGAGGTGTTGCTTGATAAAAATAGTGAGTATCCTGATCACATCAAAATTTCACACACACCTCCATCTCCCCATTCCCTCACTATCTTTGTCCATCATGAATATTAAGTACACGACTTCGAGCCAATTTCTACTCTAGCAACTGAGTACCCGAAAGTTGGGGATATTGATGTGGCACATCTGGACCTAGATTATTTGAAGACAATGATGCTAAAAGAACCAAGGGAGAATTTTTAGGAGAATTTATTCACTGGAGGAATCTTTAAATTAGGAGGACATCCTATCTTTTTCAAAGAATTGAGCTATTTATAGCTTGTGTGAGGCACTATGATCTTGCAACGAGGACTATCATTTCCAAAGATAATTTTCTAATTGGAGTTTTCACTCCAAAAGGAATGTCACAATGCCTGCAAATTCCCACATGGAGTCACATGGTCATCATCACATGATAATTTTCATCCCAAGAATGGTCAAAGATTGATTCCTATCTTCAAGGAATTGCAATTGGTTCATGGCTCAAGCAGGGGAGAAAACCTTCTCTAGATGCCCAAGACATTGTCACAGAGTGAATTCCACAAGGCATATTCTAATGTAATTGTACTCTGAATAGAGTGATGGGTAAATATCATACAAGTGACTTTCATGAATGGATGACACAATTCATATTGGTAATCAATGAAAGATACCAAATGATTAATTGGGGCCAAATCATTAGTGATAATATTCACAGAAATTAGATAAGTTTTTAACACTAATAGGTTCACTATGACCTCTTATTTGGCATATACCCTCTTATACACAAGAACCTTCCATTTCCTTTCTCTTGCACCTAATTCATCTCATAAATCCCCCACATTTGAAAAATACTTGCAGCTCAATTTAAAAGATAACAATTCACATTTCGCAAAGAGTGAATGATGAATTCACTACGTACCTCATAAGGTTACTCGAAGGAGATCTAAAATGGATAATTTCACCTCAAGTAATGGAATTGATTACAAGGTATAGGGATTCTTCACATAATTCTCCACATTCACCTATCTCAGGGTAAGTGGATTTGACCATGCTCCTCTTCAGTTGCCAAGGTACCCAAGTCACAAGATCCTCCTGATTGAGTTGTGTAGGAAACTTGCTCAGGTTCATATCAAATGCAAAGATGGGAAGCGAGAGGGGTATTTCCTTTCCCATATCCTTGGGAATTTATTCATGTAAGAATGTGGTTGATGCTTTAAACATTGAGACCTCTATTTCTACTTTCAACATGCACTCATATGTGGCTGAGATAACTTCAATCTTAGAATGAATCATGACACCTTTGTTCTACTAGGATTGCACCATATTTCTTTAAATGAAGACTTTTGGGTTAATTGTGTTGATGAATGATAAGTCAGAAAAAGGGACTACATGAGGATGTTAGTTGAAAAAATGATATCTTTTCGATTTGATTGGTTTGTTCAAAGTGTGTTTGGTGATGATTCAAAACTTTTTGATCGTGAGTATGAAGCGGTGTAATCTTCACCTCCCTCTCCCATCCCATGTCAAATGAAAGAGTCAGGAGACATCAAGGAGAGAATAATACATGTGATCCAACAATCCAAAAATGGTACAATAAGAGGAGGGAAACTTCTAATGAAAGGGGTATATTAAGTGCCTTTACCAGGTAATCTTATCTCTCCTCATATCATGAAGCATATAATGAAGGTACATGATCATCTCATTCTAGAAAGAAGAAACTTGGGGAGGTACATGAGTAAGATAAGATCATGTTGAGAAACTTGAGCAAGGAGAGATAGATCCCACAGTCCCTTGAGCATCAAGTGGATCCAATTGTCCCTACGGGGTGGTTGAATCAACCCATCCTAGTCATGCTTTGGTACCCTACCAAGGATCTAGGTGTCTAATTTCATTTCCACTCCTTCTAAGCCCTTTTCATGGATCAATGAATTTCTTGGAGAGGATTCAAAAATAGTGCATTAGGCAGTGGAACCCAAATTTGATGCCATCTTGAAGTACATCAAGAAAAAGAGAACTAGGAAGGCACATAAAACCTCTAGGTTCATCACTAAGGCTTCCATATCTCATTTTGTACAAGTTTCACATCCTCAAATGGGATAAATAACACCTGATGACTACAAAATGAAAAGAGTATCTTCAGGAAAATTCACACATGAAGTTCACGCTAACTTTTCAAGGAGTCTTCAACTTCGGATCCTTTCACAGGACGAAGAATACAAAAAAACCACTGATCAATTGGAGGAGCATGTGAGGACTTTTTATTCATATGTATAATCATTTCTTGAACCGGATTCATCATCCTTACCTCCAATTGAATCTATCTCTCCAAGTTATAGCTTCAATCCTCAATCCCTTAAACAAGCTCAAATGTTCACAGTGTAAGGACGAGCAAGTGACTAATGGTTAAGTATGATCATAGTAAAAAAGGAATGATCTCTTCCCGAAATTATATATTTTCTCACATTCCTATTTGTAACGGAGTTGAAGATTAAGAAAAATAAGGTAGAGATAAAGAAAGAGATGGTCTTTGTGAAGGTAATCTCTCTTTGGTGAAAGAGATGAATAATTTTAACTCTCATGCCTTAGTAAGATCAAGTGTGTTTTCATCCACCTCGGAAAATTTGTCTCTCATTTAGTCTCATACCATAACTTGGAGGTGTGATTCTCTAAAAGAGGCCATTGCTGATTTGGAATCTTGTGAAGAAAATGCATCAAGAATTATGGAGGATGTTGGTACAAGCATGTAGGAGTTCATGGTACTCCTTTCCTCAATGAGAATACTTCTTTGAAAGATATTTATAATCCATGTAAAGTTTTGGTTCAAGAAAATATTGGTGATCCTTTTTCCTTTAGTGGTGACACTTTGGAATCCCTTGTAGATATTAGAGGTTCCATCTCTAATACTATAAAACATGTTGGATCATGTGAACATCTATGAAGTTGAGAAGGTTTCATTTGTAATTGCTAGGTTTGGTAAGATGGTTAAGGGTAAAAGCTTCACCATTGGAGATCTTCCACGGAAGCCATCCAGAGTTGATTCTTCATCAAAGGAGGCTTCTTCATCAAATGTTTGATCAACTCCCTTCTTCTCCTCTCTCTTTATATCTCTTTCTTCTCTCCCATTTCTAATTCTTCATTGTGCATAATCATGAAATTTGTCTTTTTCACTTAAGTGAATTTCTAATGTTGCATTGTAAAAGTCCATTTTGATTTATAAAAAGTGGAATTATTTCCCCTCTTCTAAGGAATATGAAAATTCACAAGTGGAATAGGAACATGAAGATGCATGTGGGAGGTAGATGAAGAGTTTCATTGTAAATCTATAAATTGAAAATATCCCCTCACTTCATGGGGATAGTTATTCTTGTTTTTGAGCTCTCATTTTTATCTTTAGAGACAAAGCAGTTTATTTATTCCATTTCCTAGTCTAATGCATTCCTCTCCTTCTCAAAAATATTCCATGATCCTTGTGCCACATAATATAATGAGACTTTTTTCTTCTTATGTCTTGTTCCTTGTTCTATGTTAATGGTGTCTTCTCATTGATTTGTATGGAAACATTCTAGTTTTGAGAAATAAACTCTACTATGTTATTTATTGTGCAAGACCCTCCCACTATTATCTTTGTACCTCTCTCTCAAGATATTTCCTCCCTTGTAATATCTAAAAGTATTTTTCCACATTGTAGGGAAGTACCCCTAGGTGATCCCTGGTCAAAATACCACCCCCGGTTGTTAGAACAATATACATATTTTCCTGCATTCAATAAAAGGAGCCGACCCATTCAAGCAGAGGGAATTAGTCCCAGAGTATTAGCAAGATATACCTAATTTTCACATGTGACAAATTATTTAGCCAACAAAATCATACATGTTTCATGGAGAAACATGCAGAGTGTGCACGAGCACTTGTTTTGTAATAAGAAAACCTAAACTACTCCTACTTTAACTAATAAATAAGTAAGCTAAACAAATCTTGATATATCATGGGAAAATTATCTTCCCTTTCTTAAAAAATGTGGCCATATGATTAGTTTTGAAACAATATCACATGGTGGAAGTGAAAGCATGAATTGCACTCCCATATTCTTCAAAATATCATCCAAGAGAAGAACAAATACCTTTGTATAATATGAATTTTTTTGTGGAGTTATTGGGGCTGACATTTGGCACTTTGAATCTCATTATCATACTCTTGAAGTGAGAATGAATCATGGAAAATATGTTTTTGTCTCTAGACTAGGCATATACCTAATTGGGTATATAGATTTTTAAGTCAATTGACTGATCCTTTTAATTTTCCCATCTTCTTTGCAATCAAATCCATAAATGGAGCTACTAGAGACACTTTCCTCTTTAAGGTGGATGTCTGCAAGTTGATATGAAATATGTTATGGTTCTTCTTTTGAAAATAACTATGTTTACACTCTTGGATTCTCATTTTATTCTTCCTCTGTTTCTCAAACATATTAACTGCAACAATGAAAAATGATCTTGGTGTACCACTGCAATCCTCCAAAAATGTAATAAGTTCTGAACATACAGAGAAATGAGGATCATTGTATTCAATTGTAATACCTTACTCACTTTGAAAAACTTCCTCTGTAAACTGTGGATGTCATTAGTGTTGAAAAACACTTTCCCCTCATCTCCAATTCCAAACTGATTTTCCTCCAAATATTCTTTATCTATTTTCATAGTGGATGTCTGTAATTGCACTGTTTACACATTATTTTCCTCTAAATCAGAGTCACACCAATCTATAATTTCTATGTTATGTTTTCCTTTGGTGAAATTATTTTGAGATGGATATGAGATAATATTAAGGGAAAAGTGATTAATTACATTCTCATACTGAGATGATTCGATCTCAAAAATATTGACTTGACCATTTGATACACCAAAATGATCATCCAAAACATGTTATGTTCTTTGTAACTCAAGAGATTTAATAAAATCTTGTATGATCTTCTCTTGTTGGTTATAATCCTTCAGTGGCATTTGTATGATTTTATATGGGAAGATGTTAGGACTATTACACATTCTTCAAATCCTTCTCTCTATGAGAGTAACAAACATACAATTCTACCAAACTTATATGATATTATGGTTTATTGAGTGTTTGAAATATGATTGGGATAACACGTTAAATACCATAATTCTTCAAAGGTTTATGACAATACTTTGGAGGGATATGTAATTCATGATTAAGTAGAGGTAGGAGGAAATTATACAAAGTGTAGAAGATATTCTGGGCATGATGAGTTTGTAGAGCACCAGATGGAGGAATGGGAAACGTAAGGCTTCCTTGAATAGTAAGTTTCTCACTTAGATTTGTAATAATTTCGTGAGGTGTTTGGAAAAATTTAGAAGATGAGGTAAGAATAGAAGAAATTGGGATGGGTTTGAGTTTTCATTTTAAATGAGACACTTATTATCTTGCATAACAATGCCAAAATCTCGAGGAAGTGAGTTTCCTTCCATTATTTGGATCAATACAACCAAATCACAATCAAAGGCCCTCAAATAGTAAAAGAAAACCATACCTGGTTGGGGTCTGAATTATTAAGGACTTCTATACCAAGTCTTTGTGAATCTAATGTTGAATTATGAGATATACTCTATTAAAGCTCATTGTATTTGTTTCACTGTTTACTTTATGTTTTTGTGATGAAACATATAAGGTTATGGGCCGAGGAGGAATACCTGTTATGATGGTTAGTTAGAGGTTGTTACGCATGCTCTAACTTCTTGATCCAATGCTGATTGCGAGAGCTTCTTTTTGTCTAGGAGGAACTACCTGAAATCCAAAATAAGACCACAAAAAATAGTTAAACAATATATGTCAGTGGGATTCCTAGTGTGTGCTAGATCCAGGAAGTGTGATACTTCCTTGGTGGAATTCAACCCATTGTTTAATACAACTCAATGCAAGAAATGACGTAAATAAACAAGGTCCTATTGTAGTTGATATGATTTAGGTATCTCATTCAAATATAATAAAAAATATAATATAATAGGCTAGGTTATGATCAGATATGGAAGTAGGGTAAGGGGTCAAGGTGCTAGAATAGGTTAGGTTCAAGTTCTGGGTCACTTGGGTTACATAGGTAAATATTATTAGGTTATGTTATTAGTAGGATTACCAAATAGAGAGACTGACATCAATTGGATATGACCGATGATGGTTTAGGAAGAATCGATGATGGTTATAGGTAACCGGCGTCGGTAGAGGTGGGCTGATAAGAACTCAATAGATCATGGTTTTGGGGGTTTGTTTGAGACTAAACAAGGATGGTAAGGAGATTGGGAAGGTCCTTGGTGGTAATGGGAATACTCGAGAGATGTTCGGAATCGGGGTATAGGTGATTAAATGGTTGTAGGTGGTGGGATAGTTGGTTTCACAGGAAGGTTGGGATTTTGAGATACAAATGAAAATGGATACTAGTAAACATAGATGAAGAAATTTGTAATCTAAATAAATATGAAATGGTACAAATCGAAACATGCTTACTTATGCTTGTCCGTATGAATGGATGATGGCAATGGTTTTATATATGAAATGGTGGTCGAGCCATGACAATGCTTCCTGAATGCTATCCATGAATGCAAAATACCTTCAGATGATCTTGTCTTAATGTCAAGCTATGGCTATCTGTATGTGTTAAAGGGCTCTGATTCATGCTTACATATAGATCTCCTTCATTACCAAAACTCAATAATGTGGCCAACATCTCAAACAAGGTTATTAAATTGAATAAATGGTAATCAACGACGATTTGAGTAATCGACATCGGTTTTAGGTTGATCGGCGTCGGTTAAGGCGGGATATCCTAGGTTTACTAATCTTGAAAAATCTTGGAAATATTTTTAGCTAGCTCTATCCAATGTCGTGGATAAAAATGGAAGGTTACACTTTGATGAGTGGGGATGTGGTTATATGAATAATATGCATTTGATTTTAGGGTTACACTAAGTCTTAGTTAGTTATGGTAAGTGAATATTGAGTCCAAGTAAAAGGGAAACATGCTCGGAATAGGTTTGTGATGAGGTGTCTAGGTGAGGTGGTGGGGTGAGGTGGAAATTAGTTTAATTAAGTTAATTAAATAATGAATATTGTGGGAGTGGGCATTAATTTAATTGTGGGTAATTAAATTAATGTATATGTGAGGTGAAGGGGAAGTGTAACCTAATTTCAAGTGTCACATTTGCCCTATTTTATCACGTAGCTTATATTGGTTAAATGACAAAAATAGGATGTGGTTGCCCTATGTGTGGTGGAGGTGATCCCCTCATACCAAGAATTGATGAGATGTAAGAAGGAATCGGTGAGTGGTTTGATAAAAGGTGGATGTGGTGAAAATGAAGGTAAGTGGGCATGAGTATAGATGTGGGCATATGGGGTAAAGGGTAAAGGTCAAATTGGGAAAATAGGTAAATGGGCCAGGGTCAAAGGTAGTGGCATTCGAATGCATGCGCACATATAAACTACGACATGGTACTAGGTTGAAGAGCTTGCAAACTCTACATCGTCCAAGGTCGATAGGTTTATCCAAACAAGGTTAAGTGATTCCGGTATCCAAGGTATAGGATATGGTGCGGAAACACAACGTAGGTCAAGTGTAGGAATGTTTAGGTATGTTCCGGTACACCAAAGGTTGGGTCGGGATAAACAACACGACAATAGGTAAGGTAAGGTCATTAGGAAAAACAACACGGGTAACAACTCCATAAGGTATAATGAGCACATGGGTTCAAAAGGTCACTAACAGTGGTCCTGGGTCCGGACATATAGGTCACAACATGGGTAGGGCCGAGGTATGGGTAAAATAACAAGTCCCTAAACGTAATTAAGGATAAGTATAGGTAATGTGGGCTTGTAGGTAGGTTGCAATAAATGTGGGTAAGGTCAAAAGGTGGTGGGCACAAATACTTGGGGTCAAAATGGGTAAAATGGGCTATAAGTGGAATGGAAGGTAACTGATGTCGGTAAGGTATAACCATTGTCGGTTTAGTAGGGTGTGAATTGACCGATGTCGATGTCGTCGGAGTCGGGTTGGGGGTTTAAAATAAAAATCCACATTTTACATATTCATTTGTACTTCTTAGATTTTTGTGAAAACGACATAGCACTTGACTTTTGCACCTTTTCAGGAGAAAAGGACAAGGCATTGTACTTGGCTGAGGTGGAGGAAACCAGTTGGTGAGAGAAGCTAGGTAGATGGGTCCATGAGATTGGTGTGAGTGATTTGATTGGGTGGAGGTGAGGAGTGGATTTGGTGATGGCAGAGGTGGGAGAGGGGTCGGGTGGGCCACCAACGCAGTGGACAGTAGTGCCACCACGTCGACGACACCAGATGAGGTAGGATCTCATCTTTTATATGTATTTATTTGGAAAAATAAGGTATGGGTATGGGTTTTGGGTATGGGATTATAATTAAATTTGTGGTTAAAATGGGTTTAATGAAGGAGGGGGAGGATACGGGTGAGACAGGCATGGAGGGTATCCGATGGGGAGGTGATTGATATCTGTGTGTACACTACCCTTTTTTTTGTCTATTTTAGATACGTACTGCGACCTGCATGCCGAAGAGAGCGAGGATGTATATGAGATTTTTTGATATTTTGATGATTATACCAGCCTGCGTGCCAAGATATTGAGACATTGAGATACTTGTATTGATTTTGCATCTAGGTACACATGTATATGGACACACATATTTTGATGATTTATATAGAGATGGTGATATTTATGGTATGATGTTGGACTTATGTTTATAATTTCTATTGTTATTTGTGTACGTGATGGAAACTAGGTAATTTTAGGCATGATGGAGTCAAGTCGGTTTAGGCATGGTGGAGTCAGGTCGGCTTAGGCATGGTGGAGTCAGGTCAGTTTAGGCATAGTGGAGTCAGGTTGGTTTAGGAATGGTGGAGTTAGATCGATTTAGGCATGGTGGAGTTAGATCGATTTAGGCATGGATGAGTTAGGTCAGTTAGGCATGGATGAGTTAAAGTCGATTAGGCATGGATGAGTTAGGTCAAATCAGGCATGGTTGAGTTAGGTCAAATTAGGCATGGTTGAGTCAGGTATAGGCATGGATCGGTCACGTTTTTGGTTTTGATTTAATTTTCAAGCTATTGGCAGCATGGAAAACTAAATGATGATGAATATGGATGTTATGGTTTTAAATTTCCAAATATGTGATACCATGTAAATGTAAAAAGATAGATGTATGATCTGATGATGTGTTGAAAATGGTAGGTAGGTGTATATGTGTGTTAATTGATGTTTTTTTAATTTCCACTTGTTGATAGAAAATGGACACCAACTAAGGTAGAATGTAAATAGGGAAAATGGGGAAATTGGCTTAGGGTAAGGAGTCACCGAGCTAACCTTCAAGGCCCCATGCCCTCGAGTGTTGCCTACATAGCCTTGATGAAAAGGGCTTCAGGCTGATGTAGTTCTCCCATAAGCTACGTAATAATGTGATGAGGTAGAGAAATGGGTTAGTAGGTTTTAGGCATGATCGAGCCTAGGTCATAGGCATGATTGGTTTAGGTAATTTAGGCATGGTTGAGTATAGGTGTGATTGATTTTAGGTCAATTAGGCATGGTTGCGCTTAGGTCATAGTCATGGGTGATAGATTGGGGGTCGGATGAAAACGTTCAAGTTTGCGATGGTGGCTCGGTGAATATGTGGAAATATCGAGTCCCCCATATGTGAGATTGGTATGAGGGTCATTTGGTAAAACATCAATAGACTGAGGACCTCCATGAGGGCTTAATGATGTGACTCGAGAGGTTTGGATGAGGTCATATAAAGAATTTTTGAGTGAGCATTGGTGTAATTGTTTTAGCATTGTGACGGTGTGCGACCCCATCAAAAATAGGGTATGTGGGACCTCGAATGGTGACTTTGGGTGCAGTGTAGATGGTATGTTGGGCATTGGGTTGGTTGATGGGTTGGTTGCTTTTTCCTTTCCTTTTCTTTCTCGCACGTGTGGCAACGTGGATCATGTTGATTTGAGGGAGAGAGGTAGATGGAAAAGGTTTGCCATGGAAGGTATAACAACATGAAGGAAAAATCCTAGAGGGGGGTAAGAACCTTGTGAAATGAGTAGAGCACACTAACATTTAGGTAGATGTTTGGTGAGCTCTCTTGTGTGGACCATGTTGATTTTGAATTTTGGAGGTGGATAAAAGGGGGGTGGGGGTGGAGATACTATTCGTAGGATAGGTAATGGAAGAGGATGTGGGAGATTGGTGAATGCGGAATAGGGTCCTCATCGAGTAGATCGTTGTCGTCAAAATTTTCTTCTGGAGGACATAATTGAAGAAGAGTGGTTTTTAAATCCTTATAGTTATCTACATTGTGTCCTAACACACGATGGTAGGCACAAATTTTAGTTTTGTAAAACCCTTTTGGTTTGGGTTTGAGTGGGTCGTAATGTCTAAGAGGTGGTAATGTGATGAGAGAGGTTTCAAGGAGGTTGGCTAAGATAATGGCATACAACCCTTCCAATGGATCACATTGTGAATTGAGTGTGGGTTTAGGTGGAATAATGGGTGATTGTGGAGTGAGAGGTGTCATGGCAAGTGGGGGTTTTGAAGGAGGGTAGGATGAACCACAAGTTTAAGGAGTGGTCTTGTCTTAGGGTTAGGTTACACCTTCTTGGGTAAAAGTGTGGCGAGATGAACTAAGCAACGGAAGGAGCAGAGAGGTCTAACCCCTTCTTTGGAGAGTATTGGGATTTTTAATTTCTTTTCAACTTTCTTGGGTAGAGGCGAGGAAGGAGTACGTGATGTAGATGGAAAAAGATGGCGAAGGGGATGAGTTATTCATAGGGATAATCAAGGTGTAGTGGAAGTTACTGGTAGAGGCCAAGAGGAAGGTACGGGTGGAAGAGAGGAAAGTTTCATGGGTAGTGAGGGAGTTATGGAAGGTAATGGTGGTATAGGTGGTAAGAAGGTCACGGGTGACAACAAGGGATGTGAAGGACGATTAGGTATATTAGAGGATCGGGGTGAGGAGGTAGGTTGCTTGTGTTCTTGATTTACTATGGGTAGGGGTTGTTTGGCTGGGTTGAGGGGTGAGGTCCTAAGATGGAAGAAAGGGGCAAAGGTGACAAAGGCATAGTAGGTGAGGTTGGTGTATGTAACCTAGAAGGTTGGGTCTTCCTTTTAGGTGGAGGGATGAATTTGGTGTGGGTTTGGGAAGGTATTTCTAAATCTAATTTGATGGGTGGATGAGCAAGGTTCGATGTTGGCATGACCCCTAAGGTAGCGATGGTTTTAGGTAAGGGAGATGGTATAGGTGTGGGTAGGTGTTTGGGTATAGGTGTGTGTTGGGTCATTGGAAAAGGTGTGTGTTGGGTCATGATCAATGATGACGTAGAAGGTGTTCCAATAGGCATAGTTATGTTTGGCTTGGTTTCTTGAAACACTTTTGGATAGATGGTGGAGCTATCAGTGAGTGACAATCGCATTTGGGTTGAAGCGAAGTGAAGTAGAAGAAGTCCCCAAAGAAGGGATCTATCAACATAATCTAAATGATCTGCAAGGTGTGAAAATGGTATTGCGGTAAGAGGGGGCCGATGTTGATTGAGTAAAATCCTCTATAAAATATGTTTGGGAAACATGGAAATGGTTAGCTTTAGAATCTGTGGGTAAGAGAACCGAAAGAAGTCATCATGATCTTGGAAGGATGATGGAGAATGGTCACCTAAAGGCAATGGTGTTTCTAAAGATCCTCTATGGGTATATCGAGATGATGGATGAAATGGGGCAAATGAGGTAAGTTATCCTTAAAATGGTGCATGAAGTTGACATGTATCTCCTGTGGGTAGGAGAGTTATTACCGGTGATTGTTTGATAGTTTGAGGAATGAGTGGAAAGTAGGTTTGGTACTAATTATGGGTTCCTCCATGGGTGGAGGAGAAGATGAAGGGGGTTCCTCTATGGGTGGAGGAGTAGATGAAGTAGGCTTTTGTGTAGGTAGGGGAGATCGTGCTAGGATTTCCTCGATGGAAGGACAGGAGGAAATTGGGAAACAACTGGTATGTCATCAAAAACAGTGTGGACCTCATGGACATTACTATCATTGGTTGAAGCTTCACCAACTTGATTATAAGATGGAACATTATTATTAGGGAATGGATTTTTGAAGATATGCGAGGTTTTGATTGGTGGTGCGTTTGGATTGTCCAAGACTAAGTCCCCATTGTCTAACATTTCTTGGATGATATTTTTGAAGGTGATACAATTACCGTCGCTATGACCTTTGACACGATGATAGTTGCAAAAGTCATGTTATTTATACCATGCTTTGGCATGGGGTGAGTGGGGTCAAAACTAGTGTGTGATTTTATGGGTGGAAGGGCAATGGAACCAACCTTAAGAAACTTTTCCAAGATAAAAGAATATGGCTCCCCTATTGGGGTGTACTTTCACCGTTCTCATCTAAACTAAAAATTTTGGACAGGAGATATATTAGAAGAAGGTTTGGATTGGTTTGATGGGTGAGATGGTCTAGCCTTGAGAACCACCGTGTTGGTAGATCCTATGGATTTTAAATAGTTGTTCTAGAGTTTTAAAGATGAAGAAGCATCATTTGATTTGAACACGGTATTTTTGTTACGTAGCTGAATTTTATTTTCTTCGATAACACGAATCTTCAATTTTCGTGCCATGGTGAATGCTTCATCAAAGGTGTGGAAGGTATGTACCTACAAGGTTGGTGAGATGTGTCTAGCGCAATCTTAACTAAATAGTTATATGAGCTCGGTTTGAGGTAATTAGAATGTGAGATGGTTAATTAAGTTACGCTAACAGTGAAAAATTCAGCGATAGACTCGTCAATCAAATGCTTGTCATGTGGAATAGAGATCGGTCATGGTGAATTTCTTGACAATGTTAATCGAGAAGTGATCTAAGAAGGATTGGGCTACTTGATTAAATGAGTAGATGGAATGTATGGGTAACCCACTGTACCAAAGATAATGCGAGTCTCGTCGAGGACATCGGGAAGGTTCTTAGGAGTAAAGTTTCATCATGGGAAATTAGGTAACACTCATGTCCGAACGACCACAAATGTTGTTACGGGTATTATTTACTATTAAAGCAATTGAAATTGGGAATTTCCTAATGCATGGGGTATGGGAGGATAGGGATGGATGGATGAATGGGCTTATTATAGATTTCATCATAAGTTAGAGAGTTGTGTGAGCAAAAACCGATTCTTCTAAGGTCTACATCTTTTCCATCATAAATTTAATGAGCTCGTTGGTGAGTCATGATGAATGGGTGCCTCTTGTGATATAAGAGGGCTGGTGTTGAATATATGATTTAGGTGGAATTCCAGATATGGTGATGCTCAATAGGAGGGTTGGGAATGGGGGACAAACATGAGGGGCATATACCTAGAATAAGTGACAAATGAGATCGAGGGTTATTGGTAATATGTGTATGTAGGTAGGGTACTCAAGTGACTTTGACATTGATTTGGGGTGAAAGACCGTGGGAATGAGAGGATAAGGTTCTAGAATGGGTAGGGGACATCGAAATCATTGTTAGTTTGGTGCGATAGGTACATGTGAGGTAACGGGCGTAGATGAGGTTATGCTCTGGGTGGTCGATAAAGGAACAACTGATACTACGGGTGCGATAGATGTTGTAGATACCACAGTCATAGTGAGTGTGGGGCCTAACTAGAAACCATAGGGGGTAAAGTGGGTGATGGTAACATCGAGCTAGTAGGGGATGATGCGGAAGTGGGGGCAAGGAAGGGAGAGATGGATACGTGCATGCCGTATATCAACCGACACGAGGAGTCTCGAGTGGATGAGTGGGCAAGGTATATTGTAAGGCCATGGGATTCTAATTAAGGAGTCATATGAAATTCCTCATCACCAGTAGAAATGATGATAGGCTGAGTCGGATCCACAGGTGACAAGATAGAAGGTGGTGTGGGACTAGGTGGGAGTGGTTGGAAGACTGACATGGAATATAAGAGCGTTAGTTTGGCTGCGATTCAACACCATGTGAATTAGTGTTGACTTGGTCAGATGATATTCTATAAATGACATAGAAAATAATAGGAGCAGAGAAAAGTGAGTGCCGAGGGTAAATTTGGTCAATGTTTGGATTTAAAAACCAAACACAGCAACCGACAATGGTTAGGATGTTCGATGATGTTTTAATGGAAACCGATGATTACTGATGGCGATACTACCATCATTGTGGAAAAATACCAATTTGAAAGTGAAACAGAGTGATGAATGTGCAATGAGGAAACTATGTATGATAGGAATATCAACAGGGGAAAATATGATGGTGTCCTACGGGCAAAAAATATAATAGAATGGGTAATGAAGGTAGTTATAGGTAAAATAATCGAAAAATCCAAAATCGACACTGGTTAGGTTAATCGATGATGGTCGATGTAAACCAATGATGGTCTGCTGGACCGCAACGCCGGTTACTGTGAAATTTAGAAAGAATGAAGGAAAATGAATTTTGTGAATTAAATTAGGTGAAGAATCAAACCTAGAAATATGAGAATGATAAGATGGGGCCTTGATACACTCATATAAAGTCAGAATACTCCAACTATGATGGTGGAGTGTGCAAGGAAGAAGAAAAATGTAGAATCATAGCCTCACACCTCAAAATGCAAGCCAAGAAGAAAGCTAAGAAAACAAGCAACCTAAAAGTGAATTTTATGTTTTTTTTAGCCGACAATATTTAGAATTGACCATATGAATTCAAATAGAGTTTTTGGTTGTGAAGGCATCCTATGAAGAAGGAGATATAAAAGGTGAGGTTTGAGGTTATATTATGGAGGGGGCTCTCTTTTATGGGTGACTAGATACAGATAACCAACTGGGGATTACTTGCCAATCCTCCGATCGCTTTATTATTACCAGGCATTCCCAGGTAAGATGTCATTTAAGAAGATGTGTATATTCAAATTTTGTGCAATTTGGTAAAAGGAAATAAAAGAGAGTGCTTTGTATGGTTCAATTGTGTCAACCATCGATGGGCATGACTTCCAAAATATAGGTTTCCTCATTTTAGGTGTGAGCTAATAATGCAACATACAAGGATGAAATGCAAACAATTTTTATACCCAAATCGACTATTATATTTAATGAAGAAAATTATGAATAGGAGATGATGTGCTCTTTCACTATTATGCAAACCGTAAAAAGGAAGAAGTGGTTTGTTTTAAGCACCAAATGAAAATTGTCATTTAGGAAATTAGAAGAACAATAGATTTACTAGGAGAGATTCAATGTGTACTTTTAGAAAGGGAAAGAAACACACAAAATGTTATCCCTATATGAATAAAATGTAATGAACCTAAGAGAGGGTCCCACTGGGCGTGCCAAAATGTTTCACCGTTTTCTTTACGTTTTTGTGATGAAATAGATAAGGTTATGGGATGAGGAGGAATACCTATTATGATGGTTGGTTAGAGGTTGTTACGTGTGTTCGACTTCTTGATCCAATGCTAACTGTGAGAGCTTCCTTTTGGCTAGGAAGAACTACCTGAAATACAAAACAAGACCACAAGAAAGATTTAAACAATATATGTCAGTGGGCTTCCTAGCGTGTTCTATATCTAGGAAGTGTGATACTTCCTTGGTGGAAGTCAACCCACTGTTTAATACAACTCAATGCAAGAAATGACTTGAATAAACAAGGTCATACTGTAGTTGATATGATTTATGTATCTCATTCAAATATAATAATAAAATCTAATATAACAGGCTAGGTTATGATCAGATCTTGAAGTAGGGTAGGGGTCAAGGTGCTGGAATAGGTCAGGTTTAGGTTCTAGGTCACTTGGGTTACTTAGGTAAAGATTCTTAAGGTATAGGATTGCCAAATATAGAGAGTGACGTCAGTCGAATATGACCGATGATAGTTATAGGTAACCGACATCAGAGAGGTGAGATGATAAGAACTCAATAGATCATGGTTTTGGGGTTTGTCTCGAGACTAAATGAGGATGGTAAGGAGATTGGTTAGGTTTGTGGTGGTAATGGGAATACTCGATATGTTTAGGAATCAAGTATAGGTGATTAAATGGTTGTAGGTGGTGGGATGGTTGGTTTCACAGGGAAGGTTGGGATGGTGAGATACAAATGAAAATGGATACTAGAAAACAAAGATGAATAAACTTATAATCTAAATAAATATGAAATGGTATGGATCTTAAAACACACTTACTTATTCCCGTAGTCTATGACTAGATTATGGTGATGGTTTGATATATGAAATGGTGGTTAGAGCCACGGAAGTGCTTCTCGGAATGATACCGTGAATGCAAAATACCTTTAGATCTGTCTTGGTGCAAGCTATGGCTATTTGGATGTATGAAGGGCTATGATTCTTGCTTGCATTTAGATCTCCTTCATTACCAAAATGCGAGAATGTGTCCAATCTCTCAAAAAAGGTTACCAAAGTGAATAAATGGTAACCAATAATGGTTTCGGTGCTTGACGTCTGCTTCTGGTTGACGGGTTTGACCAATGTCGGTTAACGCGGGATTATCCTAGGTTTACTAATCTTGACAGATATTGGCAATGTTTTTGGCCAACTCTTTCTAAAGTGTCACGGATAAAAATGGAAGGTCAAATGTGCTTTGATGAGCGGGGATGTAGTTAGAGGAATAATAGACATTTGATTTTAGGGTTACAATAAGTCTTAGTTAGTTATGGTAAGTGAATATTGAGTCCAAGTAAAAGGGAAACATGTTAGGAATAGGTTTATGATGAGGTGTCTAGGTGAGGTAGTGGGGTGAGGTGGAAATTAGTTTAATTAAGTTAATTAAATAATGAATATTATGGGAGTGGGAATTAATTTAATTATGGGTAATTAAATTAATGTATATGGCTGAGGTAGGGGAAGTGTAACCTAATTTCGGTCTACAATATTATGTTAAGGTATTCCATAAAAGATATGATGTCTACATCCTTCTTTAACCAATTACTCAACTATTTTCCCGTATGATCCTATGTAGAAATGGATTGTAGAGCCAAGATTAGGTACCAATATTTTACCTCTAAAATATGAGACAAGAAGTCTTATATAAACTTTTTCTCATGTGATATTATGGATGGCACAATGGTTTGCTAATGTATCTTGGATATCATCAATAGGGTTGAGATCTCCAATTCCATGAATGAGGGGAAAATTTTTCAGGGCTATCATGGGGATATCATCTAACTGTTGCAAATAGAGGGGGTAAAAAAAGAGGGAAAGGGTAATATATTTAGAGATCAATGAAAGAGTAGAGCCACTAAAATGTATTAAAATATGGAGGAAATGGTCTAAAACTGAGAAAATGGGTTTGTTGATTAGTGGAGTTGTCAGATGTATTTGGAAAATGCTTCCAAAGGATAGATATTACCAAGGAACACATCAATCTTGGTGAAATTATGTAAAGATCATAAATATTTATCTCACTGGGAGTGCCAAAATTGTTGTCGCTGAAATTTGCACCCTTGCTGAATCAAGGATTCAACATTTCAGTGAAACATGGGATAATATCTCAATGTGGAAATTTAGTGTTAACACCATCCTCTTGAGAAGTTAATATTATTCTATGTAACTATCCTATCACTAACACTACTCCTAAGCTAAGATAACAACTCTAACAAAACCTAATATAAGCATCCAAGGGTCTAGGGTCGAGAGAAAGACAAGAAATGAAACTTATGCTAAGGAAGGAGGTGATAACACCAGAATAAGGGGATCCCTCTCCATGAGGGGATGAATAAAAGGAAAAACTTAAAGAAGAGGGAATACACATGCCATAGACCAACCCTACATCGACCCTTGCATTCCTTGCATTATAAACACATGGAAATGAAAACTTGTGAGTATAATCTGGATAAAACATACAACACTTATTTCACTAAATATAGACTTATTCCAGTCTGAGCAACTAAAAATATAGCCAATATTGGAATCCAATATTACTATTTTTGGATTCCAAAATGTCAAATATTGGAATTATCTACACTCCAAAATCACACATATTGGATTCCAAAATCGCACATATTGGATTCCAAAATCACACATATTGGATTCCAAAATCGCATATATTGGAATCCGAATCACATATATTGGAATCTAAAATCACATATATTGGAATTAATTGTACTCCAAAATCACATATATTGGAATTCAAAATCAAAATATTGGAATCCATTAATTCTCCTTCCAAAGTCCAATATATCTAGTCACGATTTAAATTTATGAATCTGTGAAAAAACATTTAATGATTTCAGGAATCCAACATTGATATGAGAAATAATGCACAAGGCGGTCGGTAGCCCATATAAAACAAATACATGTTTTGTTTTATAAGGGCTAGTGGCTGTTAGGCTTAATGATTGCTTTGGAATAATGCTCTTATCAATTTTAAGATGTTTTTAAGATTAAATTATGCAAATTTGAATATTTCAAACGCCATTGGCCAAGTGGCCGCTAGGATAATGACATTCATGAGATGTGAGACACTTCCAGATTCAATTACTATGGTTCGATTGAACCTTGGGAAACCAGATAATTATCGAAGATGTTATGAAGAAACTTAAAGAGGGCGACGATTCAATTTAGGAGAATGTAATTAATTGTAAAACCATTCTAGATATATTTTCATATTTAAAGTTAGATATCATATTTACTTCATTTATTATGGTGTGATTGAACCTCAACGTAACCAGAGAATTTCTAAAGATGTTATGAAGAAATTAGTAGAGGGTGACGATCTAGTGTAGGAGAATGTAATTAATTGTAAAAATATATCAGATATATTTTCATATTTAAATTTAGATATAAAATCAACTGTAAGAGACATGGCATAAAATTTTTCATATTCAAATATGGATATGAAATTATTTAAAATTAACTGTAAAACTATCCTATATATATTTTAGTATTTAAATATAGCTAGAAATAAATTTAAATTCCTTTACTAAAGGTAGGTAGAATTATAGTAAAAAATTTGATAAATAATTTGAATTTATAATGTAACATTATTCTCGAAGATGGGATTCCAAATCAATAATAAAAATCATAGTAAAGCTCCAATAAAAAGCTCCCTATAATTATTTTTGTGATCTAATATAATCTCAAACATCTATGACATCCTTCAATGGTTCCAAAAAGGCCACAACACATCTAACAATTATGTGTCTTCTGACTTAGAATCTATGTTAAATGTTTTAGAAATTATGTAGTTCGCAACATCATTGAACTTATTTTTCTCTAAAGAGTCATCTACAAGCACTATATTTTTACAATTGTACGATGCATTAAACCGCGACAAAACGAGTTAATATTCTTGAGATATAATTTGGGATTCCCATAACCTTCATAATCGAGCATTTTGTCTTGATGTAATCTTCCTATGTAAATATGAACTCAAATCTTGCAACCTCCAAGACAATGTTTTGAAGGAATGAAGGCATCATGTCATCAACATTTGAATTTCTCGCCGATGTCCATATTGCTATGTTGAAATGTTTTTACACCATTGCAAGAACTATTTCACATTAGGTCTAAGAAAATAAATTTTTTTTTGAGCTCGATGCCACCAATTTTTTTAACTATTTAAATGCCAAAGAAGCCTTGTGGAGGGTGTGTACCAAAACACCGTTTATATCAAATATGATTAGTTTCATGTTGTATGTGTTCATATTTGCAAATGAAAACAAAAAAACAAAATGGTTGATGGTGGTGAATCAATTAAAAAATAAAAAACAAGTCCCTTTTGATATTGTTATATCAAAAATCAAATGGTTGTAGGTGGTGACGAAGGTAAAATCTAAGGGCGTTCCTCATTTCTTATTGTTATACTAGGAATATTTTTTTGTGTAGAATTTATTTGAATAGAATGTAATGTTTCAATGCGACGATTATTTACATACCGTATTGTAGTTATTTCATTGCATTGGAAAGTGGTATATGTTTTCTAATATCGAAGCAAAAAATAGTATTTAAGCATGCTCAAAATTAATTTAGGAATACATATTTCATTAATAAAAATTGCTCAAGTAGTTCAAACACTTCGACCCATAAGTCTTTCCAATGTGCTCTATAAAATATTCACCAAAATCCTCACCTCCAGGATTCAACTGCTAATCCCAAGTATTATCTCAAGTTAGCATGGAGGATTCGTAAAAGGAAGACTTATACAAGATGGAGTTGTCATGGTACATGAAACCATACACTCGATGGAGAAAAGTAAAAAGGTAGGAATGATTTTAAAGCTTGATATGAACAAAGATTTTGATAGAGTTTTTGGTCATTCCTTGATAAAGTTCTGAAAAATTTGGCTTTGATGATCATTTCAGAAGGATCATTTGGACTTGTGTTTCTTCACCCGATTCTCGGTGATCATCAATGGCAGCCCGGTGGGATTCTTCCCAAGTAGTCATGGTATCTGTCAAGGTGACCCAATCTCTCCCATTATTTTCATTATCATGGCAGACAGTCTCAATCATACCATCAATAGAGTTGTTTCTTTGGGTTATCTCAATGGCTTCAGACCCTCATCCTTTGACATCACGGTCTCCCATCGCAGTTTGCTTGATGACACTATCCTGCTCCTCCTTGCCTCTATTTTGGAAGCCAAAAATATGAAGCACATTTTGCAGCTCTATGAAGAAGCATCTGGGCAAAAATTAACTTTGATAAAATATCTTTATACTTCTTCAGTACTCCTCCTGCCAAAAAAGGAAAATTACATAAATCCTTGGTTATGCGAGATCAACTCTTTACCTACTACTTACCTTATCCTTCCTCTTGGCACTAACAAGGTCCATATGAATGTCTAGAATTATTTGTTGGATAGGTTTCAGAAAAATCTTGCTGGCATGAAGGGCTCTATCCTTTCAAGTGATGGTAAATGTCTTCTTATTAAAAGCACACTTCAAAATTTACTAATTTACATTATGTCCTTATTCTTTATCCCAACAGTTTTCATGGAAAAAATATAAAGAATCCAGAAAAAATTTCTCTGGACGGGGACAAAAGATAAGAATATGATGCACTTGGTGGCTTGGGAAAAGGCCTGTAACAAATGAAAATAAGGGGGCATTGGCATAAAAAAATATGTGTTATGAATGTAACACTTATCTCTAAAATGGGATGGAGATTTGCTAAAGAAAAACATCCATGGACCAATCTCATTAAATCCAAATATCTTAACCAAGGTAGTGTCATGGATTACTTCAATAATACTAGCACCGATGGGATCAATTTTATGGAATAATATAGTCAAGATCGGAAAAGAGATCGCTGCAGGTTGTAGATGGACTTTTGGCATGGGAGAAAGCATTAACTTCTAGAAAGATAGTTGGGATGACTTCAACACACTTTCAAACAATGAACAATGGGAACAACTCAAAGACAACCTCACCGCACCTTAGAACAATAGGGTGCGACTACATTTAAAACAACGATGACAAGCTGATTTCAAAAATCTTTAGTGTCCGAACAATTTCTAGATCTAATATTTCATGTTTTTTTTTGCAAGTGCTCGAGCAAATTCTACTTCAAATGTTCAATTAATACACCTTAGATTCACAAATTGAGCTCCATAACCATTCAATTGCACTATGCCATTAAAAACAACAAGAAATCATCAAAATTTGATGAAGAATGATGCAAAAATTACATCTCCAAAGATCCTGGAGCGTTGATGGTGGCAAAATCAGATGCAATGCACAACAACCATTGATTCTACCCTTTTAACTTTGAATTATAGACATCCATGTGGAGAAATTTGATTCAAATGGGCTTGGGATCAATTTTTAACATTTTATAACCTTCGGGGAAAATGAGCAATTTTAACATTTTTCCCTGCCTCTTTGACCTTGGAAAATGGGCGTGACACGTGGCTCAATGTGGGTCCCAGCGGAATCGCGGCTCGATTATGCCATTTTACCTCTTTTTTGCAAAAAGGAAAATTTTCAAATTTTCCTCACACACCCCACCCTTCGCTTTAGCTCTTAATGTGGGTCCCATGGGGCCGCACTTCATTTTTATACTTTATACCTTTTTCTCCAAAAAAGGCTTAAATTCTCAAGTTTCCCGATGGCCCACACCTTGCCTTTGACTTTTGACTTTACTTCATTTTTACCAAAAAGAAATTTTTTCATTTTTCTTCCGGTGGCTGCACCTCGCCTTGACTTTTCAATGATGTCACATGTCCCTTCTCGATTGGAGTGGAGTTGCGAGTTCTCTTTGTAACTTTTGAATTTTCAAACAACCACGTGTCCTCTTCTGATTGGAGTGGAGATGCGGTTCACTTTATAACTTTAATCCTTTTAAAGTTTTAAAAAAAAAACTTCAAAGGAACCCAACAACACGCCTTCCAACCTTGACTTTTCAACGCCACTTGTCCTTCTCCAATTCACTAGTGGAGTTTCGGCCCATTTGTACACTTTATTCTCTTTTTCACAAAAATGGCTTAAAAACTTCAAAGTCTTCCACCAATCTGCATCTCCTCTGCCTTTGAATTTTCAAACTGCCACGTGTATACCTTCGGGCAAAAATAAGAACTTTGCTTTGCCACTTGAATTTTGCTTTAGCCAATCAGAGCTCGACGGGGCCGCGGGGCCAAATCAATCTTTTTGCCAAAAGTGACAAAATGAAAATTTTATAACATTTGACCGTCATGCCTCATCCAATCAAAGGAGACCACATATTTACCGATGCTGAGATAGAAATTGATGAGGGAAGACACCCGTCAAACAATAAAAAACATAGAACTTTATCATTCACGCCAAGAATTTGATTTTTTCACCAAGGACGATGAATTTGTAAATAAAACTAGGCTCCAAGAAATCTGCGACCATGGAAATGGATTTTCAAAGGCATACAAATGTAGAAGAAGATTTTCACGCGTCCAATTGAGAGATAGAAAATACGACAAACCGGCGATTGACAAATTTTTAGGGCAAATTAGGGCAGGATCAAATCATGCACCAACATCGGCTCCATCTCTGGGATGGGCACTCCTGAGTGCCATAAGAACAAATAGTAGACCAAGTTCAAAAAAATCCATTGGGCAATGGAGTTAGGCACCAACTTGCGAGACAAAGAATAAAAACCAACTTCCTCGAGCAAACTAAGAAACCAACAAAAATGGCCACTAAGGCCCAGGACAAACCAAAACACAAAAATATGAACAAAACCAAAGGACTATACACTATACACATGATATGAATCTTGATTATGAGAAATCAATCAAGGAAATTCTTCAAGTATCTTCAAATCTGGGTATAACCATGCCAGGGCATCTCGATACATTTTTAACAATCGGTTATATGCTTGCATTTATTTTCTCTCCAAGTTGTTAGCTAACCACATTTTTTCATCCTTATCCTTTGTTCCTAGGGCAATGTTTTCCAACATCCTTTGAGGCTACATTAAACATCAAATTTCTAGGAAAGAAAACTGCTCGGAGATCTACATTCTTCAATTTCATATTCCCTGAAATAAACATAGCTCACAAAGTTACCAAAAAGAATGTCTGTGTGTAACACTTCATAAGAAGCATCATTGGGATCCTCAATAAGATATAACATTTTCTTTTCACCAACTAACTTCACAAGGCTGCCCTCAATTGGAATGGTGGCATAAGACATATCCATTTGAACACTTCCACCAACACTTGCAGCCCATTTTCTTGATAACAACATTCCCCATTTAGTAGGACAATCAACAATGACAACATCCATGGCTAAGTTTCTTCCTGGATAATCTGCAAGTTGCACTACTAGACTTTGACACATCCAACCACTGACACTTCTCTTGAATCCATGACAGTACACTTCTCATAAGATGTTGTTACTTTAATATTCAATTCATTCATGACCTCAAGAGGCATAACATTACATGAAGCTCCAGAATCAAACATGCAATTGTGTAACAGTTTGTCCTTAATAATCAGAGTGGTGAAAAATGGATCAACATTTAATTGAGACTCAACCAAAGATGTTCCCAAGTAAACCTCAGGTGGTTCACCTATTTCTTCCAGTACTTGGGGTTTCTCTACTTCTGCAATGGTAGGAGGAGTCTCAACATTGTTTACATTTCTGCCTTGGGAAGTATTTTCTTCTTTCAATCCCAAATACTCAAAGGCCCTCTTCTTATGCTCAGGAATCCTAAGCAACTCAACAATTGGAACAAAAATCTTGATCTGACTCAAGACTTGGGCAATGTCATATGGAACATACTTGGGCAAGGTAGCATGAGGATGTAAATTGACCAACTCATCTGACAACAAAGGAGTTTTTACATTCTGAGCATGGGCAGGGATACCAGTTCTATTTGGGACAACAAGGCCTTTGCCAGATGCATCTTTCTTAGTTGTTTCCTTAGGGATATTGGTAAGAACTGGGGTTTTTGGTTTGGCTTGAGGCCCTTCCCCTTTGACAACTTTACTTCTTGTGTTGTATTCCTTTTCTTGGGAAACAACAACATTCATCAACAACTGCCTATCCTCTTCTGAAGGAATTCCTCCATCATACTTCTTAATCATTAAATCCCGTAAGTACTCAAAATCATTATTAGGTAATTCAAAATATTGCACCATATCTATTTCTAAAGTATGAGAGGGAGGAAGAGGTAGTACCCGGTGAATGCAATCCCAAATAGTTTCAGCAGTTTTGGCATTGATTACTTCAGTTGAAGTTGTTCCTTGCTGTGAGCTTGTAGAGCAACCCACCATGAAGACATCATCATCAGTGTCATCTTCATTAGCTTCTTCAACTTGCTGATCTACTTCACATGGAGGATGGGGAAAGAAGCATTTATCACACCAATCAATTTCACTGGCCTCTTCTATAGTAGGAACCCTGACAGCAGTTAGAGGATCATGCACCATTCTATTTTCCCTAGGATGGGGCTGTCTATTTCCTTTCCCCATGGGCCCTTTACCTCTATCATCAGACCTCTGATCACCTCTAGGATGATTTTCAAATATATCTTGAACTTGTTGTCTGTGCTGACCTTGGGAATTTTGTCCAATTCCCTTCTCTTCTCTGGATAACTTGTAAGAGATCTCTTTAACAGCCCCTGCCAAAGTTTTTACAACCTCCTCCAAATCCACACTCTTTCTTGCTTGAGGATTTTCTAGGTTAATCAGTTTAATACCATCCCTCTTAGGAGGTTTTCCAATTTCTTTAATGTTATTCTCAATTTGCAGAGCCATGGTAAAGGCCTGCCTCAAAGTGCCATGGTTTTTATCCCTCAAATAGTATGCAAATTTCTTGTCAAATGCATCAGAATATTTTATCAGACATGATTCATCACAAGGCCTTAAGATGATAGGAAATCTTCTCAAGGTCTTGTTGAATCTTGTATTGAAGTCATGAACAGATTCATTAGGGTTATTCTTAATATTTTCAAATTCTGATAAAAGAAACCTAGGGTCTATTTTATCTCCATACTACATTCTAAAAGCATTTTCATTTCTATCCAAGAATCTATAGAGTTATCTGGCAAAGCTTTATACTAGTCCCGTGCATCTTCTTCTAAAGTATGAATAAACAATTTGATATATACATCTTCAAATTCTATTTCAAAATCCTCCATCATGTTAACAAAATGTTTTAGGTGCTTTGATCACCAATGATAGCATTATTTCCTTGAAATTTGGGCAATCTATTCCTAACATCTTGAGGGACAACATTTGGATAACCATCCATTCCTCCAAAGTTTATAGGACTAAAGGTATTAACAACAAATGGAGGTCTGGGTGGGGGATGAGCCATATTGTTTTGTGGAGGTGAATTTGTAGGAGATGCAAGATGATGAGGACTAAGGGGTCTATGGGGTATAGGAATATAATTTCCAAAATGAATATCCCCTAACGGCTCTATTTCTTGAAAACCGTATCAGATTTGGAGAATACAGGGACAAAAGAGAAGCAAACCTTTTAAACACAAATGAAGGCCCTCACCAGATGGAGAATTCAAATTACAAGAGGACTACCTATTCAAGAGCTGCTTGAGGAAGAATTACAAACTTCAATGACATGCTGATCACACTTCAAAATTGATAGCTCTTTTGTTGATTTTGCTCTTCAACAACCTTCCAGACTCTTCTTCCTCCAGAGTTTGATTTTCACAGCTTAAGAACAACCTTCTAGCAGGGTCCTTAACGAAGACATATCTTCTTCCTTCTAGCTTTGCAAATATTAGTAACAAATTTCAAATGACAGAGGTTAAGACACTGGCATTTATCAAAATCAAATGAACACGGAGTCGCCACTAAGGATTTTCACCCTAGTTGTGTAAATGCACTAAAATTGATCTGTCAAATGTTTGTCAATACTGAAATCATGCAAAGCTTTACAGATCTGACCTTCCTTTACTCAAATTTATCATATTCAACATATACTTAGTGTAATAACTAGTGTAAACTAGAAATATTGCACACAAAACTTATAACTTCGAATAATCCTTACAAATTTGAATATAGAATGATGTTTTAACAACATATTAGCACAAAAATATGCAAGGAGTATTTACTGTGGTCCGATTGCATTAAATTTTATCAAATCTTCCCTAAAAACGGTGCCACTAGTGTTGGTACCCAAATTGATTCTCCAATGGAAGTCGAGTAGCATCAAAGATTTCACAAGACACTCAGAGATAGACAAATCAAAATATATGTTGTTTTGTAGTCGGGAGGAGATTCATCTAGCTCCTTGTCACTCGATGTTGGAGAATTGGATAACACCTTGAAAGGATTTGATCTATCCTCACTATTTTAGGTTATGCCTTTTAACCAGGGAAAGAGAACCCTTTTTTAACCTCTGTTTGATGAAGGAGATGAAGATATCCTTCTTTTGTAAAATTTTTTAAAAGAAGAACCTTGGGAAAATGATCAATGCACCACAATTTAACTCTCACGAGTTGTCACTTCTAAAGAATAGAGATATTTTCTGAGAAAGGCTTAAGTTACTAAAGATAGTGAAACCTGATTTTCTTATGCATATTTTGATAGTGGAAATATTTCATTTGTGGATACACAGGGCAAAACAGGGGTGGTTCTGGTAGGATTTATCAGTTAAGATATTTTTGGTGGGAAGTTAAACAAGGCAAAGTTGATTTTACCAGATCTTTGAGAGCTTTAACAATAATTGGAAAACTTAACAATAGAAAACTATGGAATAGTCCAAATGTTCCTTCAACCAGAAGGTGTGCATCAATGGAGGCCCAGATTTGCACGTTTTCACACAATCTTTAGGAGTTTAACATGAAGGCTCGAGCTAAAAGACCAAATTAAACATTATCAACCTCTATTTTATCATGCCTAAGATACCCTCAAAGGCTTACAAACAATCTTTACCAGCAAATGAGAGTAAGGTGATTTTAAATTGTTTATTTCATTATCAGATGAAAGCTCTTCTAATAAATGAAATTGCAAATGCCACCAAACATTCAAAGAGATAAGATCTTGTGTGATTCACAAAGGTTTTAATGTAAGATTGCAATAGGAACAAGAAAAACTATTTGCAGACATTCTGAAATGAAGCGAGATGTTAGGAATTAGTATTCACATGGTTTATTATAATTGGTTAGTATGTTTATATTGTTATAACAAATGTATAACAATATATCAACTGAAAGAAGTTTATTGTTTTTATACTTCCTATTTTATAGGAAGTTGTTCAACAACATTCCCAGGCTATATAATAGCCATTGTATTAGCATGAAATATAGAAAATATAATATTATTTTGAGTTATTTCTGTAAAATTTGTTGCTTGCACTTTCATTTGGTACCGTGAGCGTTGCATTCCTTCAATGGAGAAATAATTGTCTACGAGGCGGCTTTATTTTGTTGTCCCAAATTATGTGTCTGCCAATGGGAGGAAGACCGTATTCATCGAGTCAGAGTTGGAAAAGAACTCAGATTCTTTCTTGACATCTCAGACATTCGCAGATCCATTTGTATTATTTCTGGGCAGATACAAAAGTTTTGAGAGAATCAAATATTCCTCATTTACGTTTCACATTGATTTGGCTCAGCTGCAAACCAACTCAAAGCAATCTATTTGGAACTCAACGCAATCTATTTGACATTCAATAGATATTGAATGGTCGCTACCATATTTGTAATTTTTTCTGCTCTATCATCGGTAACGTGTCCTCATAGCTTGTGAATTAATTCGTTGGCCGAATGTTTTTATTCATTAACATCTGATTCGAGTGATCCAAAGTGGAGTGTTATCCAGTGATCCAATAATCCAGGGATTTTATTCAGTTAACATTTGGTTGTTCCACATTATCAATATACACGTATAGGTTAAGGGCTAAGCAGAATTATTGTCTTGGCCACCTATAAGTATCGGTTTGGTGGTAACAAGAAGATTGGCTAATTCGACAGTCCCATACCTGCATTGCGAAAGTTCAAACCATGATCATGTTTTATGTTGTCGTGTTAGATATTCATGACTACGGTGGTTTTGAGCAATCCTTTCAGAGATCTGGGAGTTGTATCACATACAAACTGCAACTCGCTAATGGTTCTGTCTCGGTCAGATCTTATTTGGTGGACACTAAGACTCAGCTATCGCCTGCAAGTGAATCAGATCCACGACTGTATATTGAATAGTATGAGATCGACGCACTTGACGGATTACACATGTAATACATGCAGTTCAACATGAAAATTCCGTATATGCATGTCAATTAGGCTATTTTGTCGTAGTGAATCTAATAATAGCCTCCAGCTATATTAGAAAATTGAGTCGTTATAGTTTAGTTTTTAGATTTTAATTGGTCATTGAGTCTTTTGTTTTTTGTTTTTAATAGTTATTTGAGTCAAATAAAAGTATTTTTAGTAGTTATTGTTGTATCATGTATTAGAGTCTTAAATCGTATAAGTTTTAATTCAATATATTTGGCCATGTTTTAATGTAGTTTTATTTGTGTTATTTTCAATATGTCATTTAACACACTTTCCGTAAGAGTTTGAAATAGGTCTTTTATTTCATGTCAAACATTTTAGTCAAGAATTGTCCTGTTGTAATTGTAAGACATCAATGTGTATGTCAATGTTAATTCCATCATATATGTCTAGGTGAATATAGGTAGTCAATGTTAAATAGGTGATTTTAGGATTATTGTCTTGTCAAGTGTTAAAGTCGTGTCATTGTATTAAGTCCGAAAAATAAAAATTTTTGCCTTATGAACGCATTTTCGGTGGAATCCGACGTTCGGGTAAGGTGTGTAATTTTTGAGCCTCAAATTCCAAATCTGCTAAGTTAAGTAGCATATTGATGGAGGAAGGAGGCATCGGAGGATGGAGGTCAGTCAACGACCTCTCGTCAATCGCCAACGACGGGGCCGCATGAAGTTGTGGTGACAGTGTGTGTGTGAGTTTTCTTTCATTTCTGAATTGCAGTTTGTTGTGTGCAGTATGATTTCAGAGTTCCTGTTTTGGATTGAATAAGTGAAATGTTCACAATGAGGGGGGGAACATGGTCTCATTGTTCCATTTCCATTATGTTTTATTGTTCGATTTTGGAAGCAATGTTTCCTACATAATTCCTCGATGTATAAGCATAGTGGTGAAACGGTAACACCCGCAGTAAGTCAGTTCATGGATCTTGAAAGGGTTTGTGGGAGGATCCAGAAAACCACACGAGGTGGACAGTTGATGAGGTTCCTGTCACTTCAAGGTTTGTGGTAAGCCTGTTTAAAACCATGGAAGGAGTGAGCCTTTCTTTTGGATCAAGGTCATGAGTCACAGAGTTGGACATGCCACAGGGGTGAGCATACTGCAGTTGAGTGTGTGGATGTTTTTCTACCATGTAAACACTAAGGGGGGGAATGTTAGGAATTAGTATTCACATGGTTTATTATAATTGGTTAGTATGTTTATATTGTTATAACAAATGTATAACAATATATTAGTACGGGAAGGTTATTGTTTTGTATACTTCCTATTTTATAGGAAGTTGTTCAACAACATTCCTGGCTATATAATAGCCATTGTATTAGCATGAAATATAGAAAATATAATATTATTTTGTGTTATTTCCTGTGTAAATTTGTTCTTTGCACTTTCAAGACACAAATTTTACCCGAGATTAACACAGATTAACTCAAAATTGATTAAATTCATCAACAGGGAAAGTTATTGAAACAATCTCAGAGCTCGTCAATGGTTGTACACTCGCAACCAACTTGACACGATGTAAATTTAAAATAGAAGATATTAACAGGTCTCTTAGATGGCTTCTCGGGAAGAAAATGGTTTCTCTCAAATTTTCTTGATAGAATTAACAACCGACACCATTTGCATGACTCAAGCATGCTATTTATAACATTTTCATTACATCAAATATTCTTTCCCCCAAAAACAAGAATATTCGAAGCACCTTTGCTTGTTACAATATTTGCTTAGGAAAATGACACGTAATAGATTTACACCCAAAACTGCCAGGTGTTCGAAAAGGTGAATCATTTCAAATATTTGCATCATTGTTCTAATTGGGAGCACATTTTTCATCCTTTGCACATGCAGAATCCTTTTCCTTCATCATTTCATTCTTTTCCTTTGTAATTTATGGATCGATACTTCACATTTTTGCAAGTGCTCGAGCAAATTCCACTTCAAATGTTCAATTGCTACACATCAGATTCACAAATTGAGCTCCACAACCATTAAATTGCACTATGCCATTAAAAACGACAAGAAATCATCAAAATTTGATGAAGAATGATGCAAAAATCACATCTCCAAAGATCTTGGAGTGTTGATGGTGGTAAAATCAGATGCAATGCACAACAACCGTTGATTCTAGCCTTTTTAACTTTGAATTATAGCCATCCACGTGGAGAAATTTGATTTGAAATGGGCATGGGATCACTTTTTAACATTTTATAACCTTCGGGAAAATGTGTGATTTTAACATTTTGCCTTGCCTCTCCGACTTTGGAAAAATGGTGTGACACGTGGCTCAATGTGGGTCCCAGTAGAATCACGGCTCGATTCTGCCATTTTACCTCCTTTTTGCAAAAAGGAAATTTTTCCAATTTTCCCGACATCCCGCCTTCTCGCTTTAGCTCTTGATGTGGGTCCCAGTGGGGCCGCGCTTCATTTTTATACTTTATACCTTTTTCTCCAAAAAGGCTCAAATTCTCAAGTTGCCCGATGGCCCGCACCTCTACTTTTGAATTTTGACTTTACTTCGTTTTTACCAAAAAGGAAAAATATTCATTTTTCCTTCGACGTCCCGCACCTCCACCTTTGAATTTTCAACGATGCTACATGTCCCTTTCGATTGGAGCGGAGTTTCAGATTCTCTTTGAAACTTTTGAATTTTCAAACAACCACATGTCCTCTTCTCGATTAGAGCAGAGATGTGGTTCACTTTATAACTTTAATCCTTTTAAAGTTAAATTTTTTTCAAAGGAACCCGATAACCCACCTTCCACCTTGAATTTTTATTGTTTGATGGGAAAGACACCCGTCAAACAAGAAAAACATAGAACTCTATCGTTCACACCCATAATTTGAGTTTTCACCAAGGATGACGAATTTGTAAATAAAACTAGGCTCCAAGCAATCTGTGACCATGGAAATGGATTTTAAAAGGCATACAAATGTAAAAGAAGATTTTCACGCGTCCAATCGAGAGATAGAAAATACGACGAACTAGGTAGATTGAGAAATTTTTAGGGAAAATTAGGGTAGGATCAAATCGTGCACCAACAGACAACTCACAAGAACTTCCCTTGGAACAAGATCTGGTTCAAAGATCTTACTCTGAAAATAAACCAATTCCTTTGGTTTGTTCTAAATAAAAGCATACTCACCATTGAAAATCTCATCAAAAGAGGATCTACCATGCTGAATAGGTGTTATCACTGCAAAAAGGATAATGAAACTATCCAACATCTTCTTCACTGTCATGTTGCTAGTTCTCTTTGGAAGCACATTTTCAACAGGTTTGAAGTTAAATGGTCTTTTCCAGAGGATATTATACAAGCCTGGATGTAATGGAATCCACCCTTTAAACATGCTCTTCTTCGCATGATTTGGAAAATTATTTTCCCTCACACCATATGGAGAATATGGAAATCTCATAACTCGATCATTTTCAGAGACACCAACAAGACCATCAAAAGCATCCTAAATGAAATCACAAAGGCTGCCAAGAATTTTTTTGAAATTTAAACCTCCCCAAAATCCATATATCCTCAAGAGGAGGTTAGATATCTTAAGCCCTGGAATATTGATATACGAGTGTACTGCCCCCATTCAAAGCATTGATAGGTCTCTTGTACAGTGGATTCCCCCTTCTGAAGGCTGGTATAAGCTGAACTTTGACGGTGCCTCTAAAGGAAATCTTGGTCCAGCACGTGGTGGTGGTCTAATCAGAAACCACAAAGGTCATCTAATTACAGTGTATGTTGGTCCCATGGGTAAGCAATCTAATCACTACTCTGAGACCCTAGCTTCTCTCTCAGAATCAGACTTGCTAGGAACCTCAAAATGGGAAATATCATTGTTGAAGGTGACTCAATGAACATTGTTAATAATATTTCCAAGTCCCTAACTCCTAGTTGGACCGTTAGATAATTCATAAATGAAGCTCACACTTTATGTAATGGTCTAAACATCATTTTCCAACATGTTTATAGAGAAGGAACAAATCAACGGATTTGCTAGCTAATATGGGGGTTTGTATTAATGATTACAAAGAATGGTATGATTCCAATGACACTCCCACCAAAGTTAAACTCATCATTTCAATTGAAGCCAATGATCTCATTAAAACTTCTTAGTTGGCGGATCTTGCATGTGCGTAATCATCCAGCTAGATTTCTAAGGCAGATCAGGCATGCCCAAATTTACTCCCTCCTAACTTCAAAAATTGTATGCATTTTTCATACGGGACAAGTGTGGGAGAAGGAAAAGGGTTTTATCTTTGCAACTCACAAGAATATGGGCTATCGTAGGGCTGTTAGAAGGTCTACTAGTTGTTACTCTTAGATCAACTCTTTGCATTCACAGGTGGTTTTCATAATGAGAGGTTCCCCATGTAGATTAGAACCCATTTTTGATCCACAATGGTAGGAACAAGTCAAGCTTTGGGAAAATATCAAGATGGGAGGTTTCATATATTTTGTCCAACAAATTAAAGGGCACAATAAACAATCTCTTTACAATTCGTGCAGAATTGGAAATACTATACCAACTTCCATATCATTGAAGAGTTCATCTCATTTATAACTAGCTTAAGCATGGAGGGAAACAAATTCTTTAGGAAAAATTTGATAAGGAAGTATAAGAAAAGGTCTTTCTGGATGAGGGAGAAAAGCTTGATATCAAGAAGGAAGGTATTCTTATTTCCTCTACCCCGCAGCCATTTGATGAGGTCGCTCGAATGATGGTTCATTATATCACTTTAGAGGGAAGATTCTCCACCATTCCCCTACATCATTTGGTACTGATTAACCAATTCAGATGCGAGGTGAAGGTGATTCTTTCCCACTATATTCTATAGTCTATGGAAAAGTCTATTTTAGAAGTACAAAGTCACAAGAGGACTGTTCCTCTTCACCAAGGTGTCATTTACCTCATTAATTTTTACATTTTGATGTTGTGGCCCATGAACCTTGCCCCACTGTATCCTCTTCCCTTCCCAAGCAGCCCCGCATTCGCTCTAAAAACCCCATGTACCGTGACTCTATTTCTGAACCACCCCATAAAATAATCCTTCGTAGTAGCAGGAAAGATAAGGAAATTTTGGGCATTTTCTAGAAGGATAAGGGAATTTATGTGGAGGATAGCCCACCCACTCTTCTTCCTGTAATGGAAGAAACCTCTATTCTAGAAAATAAATTCAACATGCAAGTTGAGATAGTGAAAACCCTTGAGGACAATGTGGACTTTCTTCTTAAGTCTATAGTTAAGGAACAAGCTCCAGATCCTATCACCTAGCCTCAAAGATGAAATTTCCACTCTGAAATCTAAGATTAAATCCCTTGAGGAAAAACACAACAACTATATGGCCATGCATAGTGCTATTATAGATCTCATGCAAGTCCACATCCGCCATATTTGTGACTCCATGGCATATCGGCCTCTGCATGGAAGAATGGTAAGATTACCAAAAAGTTTAAAGCTACAAACTGGGACCAATAAAAGGCCCAAAAGAAATAAAGAAAAAGGCCAATAAAAGTGCAAGAGATAAATAAAAATTCCCGAAGAAATTTTCAACCACTGGTTTTATTGCTTAGGAGTCATGTATACATTAGTATGCTTTAGGACCTAGAAATGTACCCAAGTGCATAGATTTTGTGTCTACATATATTTTACGCATTGACATCTCTATTCTTGATTGGTGAAGCAATCCTTTGGCTTCTTAAACTAGTTCTATTTCCTTTATTGGGTTAGGGTAAGAGTCCTTGTATGCACATGTATTTTGGGATCCATTAAAATCTCCACATGTTCTAAGCCTTGTTATTTTCATTGTGATCTAGTAACAATATGGAGACTGCCAATTTTTTTGGGAACCACATTAATCATTTTAACATTGCACATTTTATTTTATTTTCTTTGTTTCTCCAATGCATGATAATATTCTATGTTATGCTATGTATCAATCCTACAATATGCATAAAAAATCGTACTCAATATTCGAATGATAATTTCATGCAATTTTATTTTATTCTCCGTAAAGATAGCAAATCACTCTTTATCATTATCGTCAGGGTCCCATCTTCCTTTATTGGTAACTACCCTGATATCCTCCTTACTTTGCACCATAGGGCCTCTGTGAGACATTACATTCTTAGTTTTGGCATTTTTATCCTCCATAGGATGCTTATGGTGGAGGTACATTCCATCTAGGTGATTTTTGTGGAAAATTAGTGCCCAACCCATATTATTTTGTAGATATGACAGAGCCCAAATTACAATAGATTGTGGAGATTGTGGTTTCCATTACTGGTTTTTCTATGATGAAGAAGGAGACTATTGCACATTAGGTCAATGAGAGGTGACCATCTCTATTTTTAGAAAAATGTTCATACTTTATTATCCAATTGCATTTGTACTTCAAAGAAACTCCTAGTAACTTCCACCTTCAAATCCATCAAATCCCCACAATTCTTAGTATTATGCATATTATCTTAGCAAAATGTACATAACATGTTATGAGGTTATCTAACATAGTGTTGTGGCAAGTGACAATTTTTAAGTGAGTGTCCCTATATCATGCATACTTCACAAAATTCACAATATTCTCATTATTCTCCTGAATTTTTCTTAATGCAGTTTGTTATTATGGTGTTCTTCATATTCACATATTGTGCACCATATATTGATCCTTGGTTTCTTTCCTACTTGTAATTTATCACAGGGGGTTCATTAGTTAGGTAATATCCTAGCACATTCATTTGTATTGAGGTTTTAAAATTGATAAAATCAAAGTCAATATAATCGTAGACATTAGGGGTGAAAGGGTTTAATTTACTAATATTTTGAATTAGGTGTTGCGGGTAGGTTAGAAAGGTGGGCCAAAGGAGGGTGGGGTTGATTTTAACATTAAACCAAAATATTTAACCCCTAGTTTTTAACACTAAATACCTTTAAATTGTAAAAGGACTGTTGTCATGAACTTAAATTACAATCTCTTTTTGAATAGTAAAATCTCAATTAGGAAATTCTTAACCAAGAAATCATAATATTCTTGAAAACTAGGATTAAGTATACTTTTGACACAAATTATATTATTTCACCATCTTAATTATTTTAAGGACTATTGATAAATGAATAAAATTTAACATTACAGTAATTAATAATATGTCTTGAAAAGATTCAAATATATTTCTCGAGAAAAGGCATATTATGAAAATAATAATTGAGTGGAAAACATGATATATTAGGGTAGAAATAAAAATGGGTAAATAAAATTATAAAGGAAAAATAGGTAAGTAAGTTACTTGGAAAAAATAGGGAATATTTTCATTCTAATAATATAACAGAGGGGTTATTATAAATTTAGTAATTGGAGGTAAAAATAACGTTAAGGGTATTCTTTAATACCCTTTGAATGAACGTGTTATACCATATTGTTATAAAAAAATAAGCTCATGCTTATTTTGATAACTTATCTTCTTTTCCTCCTTCCTTGTGCTTCATCTCAAATTTCATGGATTTCTAGCGTTCAAAAGTTTCTAGAGATGGCTTCATCAGATAGGATTTTTCTTCCCCTTTCCAAAAAGGTAAAGAAGTCCTCCTAACTCCAATTTTTTTGAAAGTTATGGCTCGACGGAGGTTGGAAGTAAATTTTCCCAAGTATGAAGGTGGGTTGGTGGAGAGGTGGAGAAAATATTGGCACTTAGCCTTTTTAGGCTAAAAATCCAAATCCAAATCCCACTCCAAAGACCCGCACCAATCGAGAGTGACATGTCATCGGAAGAAGTTGGCGCGGTAGAAGAAAGTTAGGGATTTCACCCTCTTTTTGTCCAAAAAACTTAAGGGTTTGAATTCGGCCGCATCTATCGAATCAAACAATGAAATGTGGCTATCAACGCCAAGGCGGGCCGTCAGAGATATAAAGGAATTTTTCCCCTTTTGCTAAAAAAATCTAAAGGAGAAAAATTACATCAAGTTCCACATCCAATCAAAAGTCACCATGTGTCCAAATGTAGTGATAAGTGCGAAATGGTCGGAAGAAAGTTAAGTTTTTTGCCCTTTTGGCCAAAAAGGTCAAGGCAAAAATGATCCTGCGATCCCATCAGTGAATAGGAAGGTGCCATGTGTCTAGAGCAGCAGCGGGAAGTGGGGCGATGAAAGGATTTTTGACTTTTCCCTTTTTGCAAAAGGCGTAAAGGAAGAAATTCAACCGCATCTCCCTCCTGACGAATCGAGGTTGCCACATGTAATTTCGAGTGACATGCCATTAAATCTTCGAGAGCCGTCGAGAACATTGAAAATTTGCACTTTCACCCCGAAAAGGTAAAATGTTTGTTTCATCCCCCATCCAATCAAAGGGTGACATGTGTCACAACGGAGCTACGTATGGGGATTTTTGAGATTTTTGCATTTTTTGTGGAAAAGAGGAGAAAAGAAAGATTTTTGCCCGCGAACCCGAGTTTTGTCCTAAATTTTAGGGAGGGCCATAGCTTTCGATCCAGAGCTCGATTTTTTTACAATTTTGGTGTTGTTGGAAAGTCACTATTTCCTCTACACGATGGACTCTTCAATTTTTAATTTTGGTCAAAATTGATGGGAGAAAATGGAAAAATGACTCTGGCATGGGAAAAGGAGAAAAACCGACATTCAACTACCAATTTTTAATGCAGTATGGCTTCCATTCTTCTCTAGCATGGTCAAAATATTGGGAATGAAATTTTTAGTGTGTACCCATGCCACTTTGATGAGTTTCATCGATGGTTGAACCTTCATTTCAATTTTCCCATGTTTCTCCTTCCTGGACTCTATTTTTCATCGATATATGCCAAATTTTGGCTCATTTGTAAGGGTTAGATGTTTTTGTTATTACAGGCTCCTTCTTCTCCTAAGCAAGAGAATTTATGGAATTTCAAGCCTTCCATATCAAGACATGTATTTTTCTTCCTTGTCATTGTAAGGCATCGTATCAAATATGGAAACAATAATCCAAGCTCTGTGAATAATTTTTAGTCCTCTCCTTGTGTTTATTGTTATCTGCACTCTTCATTACATTTTGGCAATCTGTGCATGCTCTATTGTTAATTTCTTATGGTCTCGTGTCTATTTGTAAAACAAAATTTCATCACTCCTTTGGTGTATCACCATTTTAGGCTTAGTTTTATTTTCTTTTGCATCTTCTAACTCGCCTCCTTGGAATATTAGAGTAGGATTTAGTATTGAACCTCTGCAAAATTCATGCATACACCTAAACAAAGGAGTAGGAACTTTTAATCTGAGAATCTTTTCCCATTTTTACAAGTCCCGCACTTGGGGAAAAGATTCCTTGTTGTGCAATCACACCAAAATGACCCATTGCTAGATTACAGATCTGAAGGTCATTTTGGGGTGCTGTAGATTTGCACTAACAGTTTTGGCATGCCTGGTGGGACCTTAGAGGTCTTCATCTTCATTACAACAAAGTTGATGTGCATTTGTTGCAAGTTTTTTTCTTGAAAGAGTCTTGATTTGCACATCTGGTGACTCCAAAAGGATAGAATCAACTGGTTTTAGCAGTCCAAGATTGAAGATTCATGAGAAGAATCCAAACAAGGTCAAGGACTAGAGAAGAGGGATTGTTTAACTATCTCGCAATTATCCCCGAGAAAGTGGACAGAGAGGAAGAAGGATTCAAAGATCTCCATCTCCACCAAATAGAACTCTATTAACTCCACCGTAGAACTTTCATCCAATCAACAAGAGTCCTAAGACCAATTATAATGGCACAACAAAATCCTTATGTCAACTTTACTGACAACAACCCACTTGCCCTCAATGTACAAAATCTAGTTCTAGTTGGAACATTGAAGAGCATTCCATTTTTTACTAGAGAAAATCAGACCACCCCTGATAACCATGTCCAAGACATTGCTAATGTTTGTGTAATCCATGAAATTGTGTAAATGGATATTGCTGTCAAGTTGTTGGCATCCTCTTTCAAAGGAAAATCCTTACAATGGTTTAGAAATTTGGAAACAAGCTCTATCACATCTTGGGATCATTTATATGTAGCCCTTCATAACCAATGTGGAGATAAAGGGGACAAATTGTCTCTATTGGAACAACTGACAACTATCAAGAGGGATCCTAATGAGTAGCTAATAGACTTCAATTTCAGATTTTAAAGAACATGGGATAGAATCCCATTGGCAGTGAGACCGACAGCTCAAGGTGTTTTCTTATAATTTCTCAAGGCTTTAAATTCTAACATTTCTATGTTGATTCAATCAATGGGAGGTGAAACTTTGTCTGCATAGCTTATAATATTGTTATTAGGGGGCTGAGAATTGTTTGATCCAAGTTGGCAAGCTTGCACCTAGACCACTCATGCCTTTATATCCGAATTTAGAAGCCCAAGTACTTGCCAAACACCTACTTTAGATCCTATCCCCACTCTAAGGAATCAAAGTTCAGTAAGCTTCTACCTCATCTTCTAGTGCCTCAAATGAGCTACAAGAGGTCATGAAACAATTGCAAAATTTGGGTAATGAGTTGGTTACACTTAAGAGGCAGTAAGCTCAAAGTTTTAGGCCTTCTTATCAGCCTCAATATCAACCCAATAGACCACCCTATCAACCTAATAGGCCACCCAACCTAGTTGTAAAATCGAGAATCAAGTTAGGCCTCCCCCAATAGACCTTTCTAGCTTTATAATCCTAATGCTTCATCTACATCAAGAGCCTTGGTGCCAAGAGAAAACAATATGGCTCAAGAATATGATTGGTGTTTCCCATGCAATGAACCTTAACCAATCTATGTGCTTCAATGGAGCTTTGAACCAATCCTTGATGGTGACAACAACTGGTGTAGAGAGTGAGCCAAATCAAGAAGCAAAACAACAACAAGGGACATCTCGACAAGAGGCAACTCCAAATGAGACTACGCTTGTGAATTGGCAAGCTGAAGATTTTTGTGGTATGAACCAAACACCTTCTCAGAGTGTAGCATCCAACACACGGTCAAAGAAGAAGAACAACCACCAAAATCAAGTGATCCACAACCTTCCATCACTCCACAAGGTGTTGGCAAGAAAATTCAGCTCCAAATGTGCAAGGGCAGCCCAAGCCAACTTCCAGACTCAGCTCAAATACCAACTGTTGTAGCTCATGTGCAAGAAAAGAATGTGTAGGCCAAAGGGAAACAAAGAGATGGTTCATCCCCATTTAACATCATTGAACAAATGAAGAAGACCAATGTGAACATATCTATGTGGGAATCACTTTCCATCCCAAGACAAAGGGATCTCTTGTAAGCTGCCATGAAGAATTGGTCAACCTCAAATCAGCCACCTCATGTATCTGAGGAAGGTACTCACCAATGCGACTCAACATGAAGGAAATCAAGTTGAAGGGTAGAAAGGTAAGAATTTGAAGCCCTCACCCTTCTACGTGTCATTGATTGTTGAGAAACATTTGGTGCACAATTGCATGATAGATTCAGGGGAAAGTAGTTCAGTGATGCCAAAGCGAGATAGCTAATCGATTGGGCCTAAAATATGAGCCAGTTCTCAAAGGAGTAATGCAATTAGATGGGAAAACAATATCAACTATTGGAGTCATCAAGGAACTAAGACTTACCTTGAATGCATGCCCAAATGTAACGGTTTTACAAGATGTGTCTTTGATTGATCTTCAACCACTCTTTGCCATATGTTTGTCAAGGGATTTCAAAGCCAGAATTGAGGCTACTTATCAGCTGATTGGTCACATATGTTGTTTAGGAAAAGGTATGGAGCCAAGGCTACAATTAGATCTGAGCCAATTGCAAATTTCCATATTGAACCTCACACTCCAAGCCCAATCAATGCAAATTGTTCAACTTTTGACCAAGAAGACTATCCAAGCACACATGAAGCTGACACCAAGGTTGGATCTATTCCAGATTTGACTCTTGATGAGTGGGAAAACAAGGTGCATGCTTTTGATCCCTATAAGGAGATAGAAGAATCTGAGCTAGGTGTCTATTGCTTACATGAAGAGAATCATCCTCTTCCTAGCATCACCAAGTTAGAACAAAAAGAGGATAATGAGGTATGGCAAATTTTCTTTGATGGATCAAGAAGTAGGCAAGGTGCAGGAGGAGGAGCCATGCTGGTTTCACCTCAAGGAATTAAGTATTATTCAGCTTTTAGATTCTAGTTTTCATGCTCTAATAACACTGTTGAATATGAGGCTTTGATCCATGGATTGCATTGGGCTAGGAAGAGAAGCATTAGAAATATGCAGGTATTTGGTGATAGTGAGTTGATAGTAAATCAAGTTAAAGGGCAGCATGCTACAATGAATGATCTGCTCAAGAGTTATAAGAACAGAGTTTGGGACCTCATTGAGGATTTTGAGGCCTTTGGCATCAGCTCCATCCCTAGGAAGGAGAACCAAGTCACTGGCATAGGCTTACATCGATTAGAGCAACTTTTGATGTTGTGGAGAATATCAAGAGAGAAAAGATGTAACCACACATTCATGTGATATGAGGCCATCAAAGGACAATAATACAAGTTGGTAAGTGTTTGAGAGTGACCAAAAAATCATCAATTTCTTGTAAGAAGAGGTTGAGTTCTCAACTAGAAATCGGAAAAGTTAGAACAACATTATGGTGATCAAGTGGTGCAACTGAAAACAAACAAACTGCCAAAAGGTCTTGTGACTTTGGATTCTATCTTCAATCCTAATGATCAGCTTAGGAAGGATAAAGCTAACATTTAAGTCAAAGGAGAAGATTTAGAGCCTATCCTGTGGGAAGAGACAAAACACTTCAAATTGGCAAAGTGGTAACCGAGCAAGAAAGGTATGAGTTCACTCAACTTTGCTAAGAGTTCCCGGTTATTTTCTTGGAGCTATGAAGAATTGAGAGGTTTCAATCCCAAATGAGCACATCACACAATTGAATTGGATCCGGATGCCAAGATTGTCGAGAAAAAGCAAAGGCCGGTCAACCCACACATTGAGCCTCTAATGAAGAAGGAATTGAACAAGTTAATAGAGGCAAGTATCATTTTCCCAATCAAGCATTCAAGCTAGGTTGCCAACTTGGTTCCAGTCAGGAAGAAGAGTGGGGAAATCAGATTGTGTGTTAATTTTCGAGATTTGAATAGGGCATCCCTCAAAGATCACTACCCACTTCCATCTATGGAGCATATTTTGCAAGTTGTTGTTAGCTCTGAGAGGTTTTCATTACTAGATGGTTACTCAGGGTATAATCAGATTATGGTGAAGGAAGATGATCAGTTCAAAACAACCTTCACCACCAAATGGGGAACCTATGCCTATAAGAAAATGCCATTTGGATTGTCTAATGTTGGAGCCACTTTCCAAAGGGCAATGGATATGGCATTCAAGGGATTGATCAACAAAATAGTGCTGATATACCTTGATGATATCACTGTGTTTTCTAAAAATGCAGCAGACCATCTCTTCCATTTGAGACAAGTGTTTCAGAGGTGTAGAAGATTTGGGATATCTCTAAATCCCAAAAAATGTATATTCATGGCCCATGAGGGTAAACTTCTAGGCCATATTGTTTCCAAGGTAGGGTTAGCAATTGACCCGAGAGAGTTGAAGCAATCAAAGCATTGCCATTGCCAAGCCATAAGAAGGCTCTTCAAAGCTTCTTAGGAAGAATCAATTTTGTCAAGAGGTTTGTTCCAGACTTTGCTGCTCTTATCAAGTGATAACGTTGATCTTGAAGAAGAGTGTAGCATTCAAGTGGACAATTGAAGGAAAGGTGAGTTTTGAGGTGATAAAAGAAGCTATTTCATTGGCTCCAACTCTTGTAAACCCATATTTCTCCAAGGATTTCATGCTTTATGCCTTTGCTAGGAATGACACGATCTCTGCAATTTTTATGCAATAGAACAGGAAAAAAGAGAGGCCAATTTCCTTCTTCAACCAAAGCCTAGTAGATTATGAAATGAGGTATTCTTACATTGAAAAACACGTTCTGGTAGTAATTAGAAGCTTGAATAATTTTAAGCACTTAGTTTCAAATAACAAAATCCATCTGTTGGTATCCCACGCGGGAATTAAAGACTTCCTTCTTAACAAGGATTTGAATGAAAAACATGCTGGGTGGATAACTCGTGTCATGGAGTATGACATTGAGATCAAAGTCACCAAGCCGGTCTGTGGAAGAGGATTGTGTGAGAAATTGGCCTTGAGCCAACCAATTGAAGCAATCAAAGGAAAGGATGTTGTTTTAGTGTTGTAGGACAACCAAGAACAAGGAAATGGTCAAGAAGAAAATGATGGTGTGCTCACTCCTTACTAGACCCAAGATATAATGCACTTCTTTCAAACAGACATATTCCCTCCAGAGATGAGAAAATCCAAGAGAAGGCACTTCAGATTGCATGCTATTCCATATGCACTTGTTGATGGTATCTTGTTCAAAAAGGATATCAATGGAATGTTGTTGAGATGCATTAGTACAAATCAGATTGAGAGAATGTTAGAAGATTTCCATGATGGATCAGCTGGAGGTCATTTTTCTGACAAGAGGTGACACTCTAAAGATCATGAAGGCTATTATTGGCCTAAAGTGTTTAGTGACTGCTATGCATGGATAAAAAGTGCAAAAATGTGCATTCTTCACGGTATGAAAGAAAGGTTAAACACTCTTCCATTGAATCTAAAATTTATGTTTCCCAACACATTCATCCAAAGAGGATTGGAATTCATTGGAGAGGAAATAATGCAGGATAATATTATATCGAGATAATGCAAATAGTACAATAGGAATGTTGTAAAAACTATTAGCCTAAATATTCCACAAACAAGAATCTATTAAAGTGGTCCTCAATTTTAATTAATGTCATTAGGAATAGGATGTTGGGTAATAAGTAGAAAGATAGGGTCTTACATGATTAGGAATTAGAAATATTATATTTGTACAATAGGAATGTTGTAAAAGTACAAAGAGTAATGTTAAAATGTCAAAGTTGGGATTTAGGGTCTACATGATTATTTATTATTTGTGGAAAAGTCTAAAAAGGTGGAACCTATGTGAGATGATAAGGTTTATCTTATCTTAGAAGATAAGCCTACATGTAAAGGCAAGAGTTTAGGCATGAAATATGATTGGCCGGAAGAGATTTCCTATCCTATCTTAGAGATAAGATGGATAAGCCTAAATTCCTATAAATAAAGAGGCCACCCCCCTCATTTAGCATATAGAAGGAAGTAGTGAGAAATATTGTATGAGTAAGTGTGTAAAGGAAGCCATCATTTTGAAGGTGTGTTAAAGAAGCCATTAAGAAGTGTAATTGTGAAGTTTCTCCCATAGTTATTGTTGGAAGGCAAGTGAAGTCAGTAACACTTGAAGTACCTCATGGGTGAGATTGTAACAATTTCATGTTGATATTATAATTTACACTTATATTTCAGATTTATCGTCATTCCTTCTTATCATAGTCTATGGTATTCTTGTGTTATGTTTGTTGTTGTGTTTCCAGATTCCATCCACCAAACTAAAAGTCTGTGCATTAGTAAATAATCATAGCACGAGGAGTTCCCAGTGAAGAATTATCATAGTGCCGGATTGGTGATGACATTTTGGTTCCGTTGCCAGGACCATTCCTCGTTGGTGGATTTTCTGGAGAGATATTCCCACTTAGTCAAAAAATCATTTGGAGGGTAACCTTGTTTTTACTGTGCATAGGAGTTACCATGGTAAAGTCATTTTTACCGTGAATAGTATTTACCACAGTAACTTCATTTTTTTACCGTGAATAGTATTTACCGCAGTAACTTCACTTTTTACCGTGAATAGTGTTTACCACAATAAAGTCAGTTTTTACCATAGTAAGTCAAGTTTTACCATAGTTTACCATGGTCATTTCTATTTTACTATAGAAAAGTGTAAAGTCACTTTCTATTATAGTGATTCCAATTATTTGTGCACATAAGTCTTGTTGATTGTACTTGTGGGTTGGTATTTCACTGTGGTTACTTTTGAAAATGGGGAAGATTCCTATTTTTTCAGCCCAATCTAATGAAGATGCTTCCTCTTTCATTCAAGAGTTTAAACGATCTTGTATTTGTAATGGCCTTATAAGAAGGGAACAATGGACTGAATTTTTTCCTACCTTTTTGGATGGTTCAACACTTAGGTGGTTTGAAACACTAGGTGAAAATGTAAAAAACTCATGGGATTTATTAACTGAAAGTTTTCTTGAAGAATTTGGTGAGACAACAAAATATGCAGATCTCATGATCGAGATCACAAAGCTAGCCCAAGGAGAGAAGGAGAAGATAAGAGATTATCATGCTCGTGTTCTAGAGCTAAGGAGGAAGCTCGATGCCCAGATCCGAAAGGAAGGATTAGCGGATGGGTTGATGAATGGCGTGGATAATCTCCTCTGTAAGCACTTCATTCTTGGGATGAAGCCAGAGATCAGACAACGAGTGAAGTATGACCACCCAGCTACCATCGAACAAGCAAAGGAGATTGCAAGAAGGCAAGAAGAAAGCATGGAAGAGGAGCCCAAAGAAATTGTTGCTAAAGTAGAGCCTACACCAACACCTTTGGTCCAGAATCCACAACCACTCTCGGTGAGCACAAATATTTCTCCTAGTACATCTACTGAGTATGAAGATCTGCTCAAGAAGATGGGTCAGTTAACTATTAATCTTCTTCAAGGAAAAGAATTTAGTTCTCAGGGAGGAGATAGAGGTCCAAAAAGAAATATTTCTGAAGTTGTATGTTATGGTTGTTATAAAAAGGGTCATTATAAGTATAATTGTCCAGATAGAGCTTCTACATCTGGTACAAGAGATAATGATAAAGGAAAAGCACCTGTGAATTCTTTTGATGTAGTAGATAAGAGCATAAATAATGAAGTAGATGTGTTTGTAACAAAAAGAAAGAAAGAAAAAGATAACCAAGATGGAAATGATCCTAAGAAGATGAAAGGAGAAACTAGTAAGAAACATAGGAGAAGAAAGTTGGGTGTGCAGGATTTTCTGATTTCACAGGACAAGGACCATACTCCATCTTAGAAGATCTGTCCAAAAGGCCTTGCAAATATTACATATGGTCAACTCTTGGCTATGTCTTCTGAGAAGAGGCGGAGCTGCGAAGTGGACTCAATGCTCGACGAAGGAAGGAGGTTGAGGTCCCTGTTTTGGAGGCAGAGGCGGATCCCTATGCTCCACAAGCTGAGGTACTATGTAATGGTATTTCAATTCATGATGTCTTAGTTAATGATGGAGGTGCTGAGTTAATGTAATGACCGAGTCTCAGTAATGAATATGTTGGGTTTAAAATTGATCGCCCTCAACACTTATGTTAAGGTCATTAAATAAGGGAAAACTAAACCAAGGTGTAGTTTCAAATGTGGCAATATCTCATTATGGGTGTCAGATGTGTGGTAGACTTTCAGTGATGAAAAATGGTACTGTTGCATACCCAATGTTGTTGGGAAGACCATGGCTAAGGAGAGTTCATGCAAGAAACTACTGGAATGAAGGCTTCATGACACTTGGACGTGGTAGAGAGAGGGTGAAAATAAACGTGATCCCTCGGCATCATAAGGTAGAACCTGTCGATTCAAGTGATGAAACCGATGATCGACATCCTCTCGATTACTCTAGTACCAGTGAAGTGGACACAGAAGATGAAGAAAGTGAGGTTGATGTTTCGGTCATGGATATCCTTCCAGTCACACCGACTCATGACCCCATAAAATTATCTGAAGAAGAAATTGATGATCGTCTCCAACAAATAAAGATTGGTGATGTTGTGATGGAGAGTGAGAAGGAATCCTACCTCCAGCTCTTTCAAGGTACATACACATATTCACTTTTGATTACAAGGAACTCCATCAAGTAAGTTGGGTAGAACATTCTATTGAGCTGGTAGATGGTGCTAAGCCCATAAAGCAAATGCCATATAGAATGAATCCTAATTTTTCCAAGACTAGTAAAAGAAGAAATAGATAAGTTGCTTGATGCAGATTCATATTTGTCAGGAGAATTCGTAATGGGTTTCTCCCATTGTGATCTCAATAAAAAGAATGGGAAGCTACGCATTTGTGTTGATTACGTACAGAAGCTCAATAAGGCAACAAAGAAGGATCATTACCCTCTTCCATTCTCGCATCGATCTTGACGAAGTAGCAGCCAGAGTGCTATAGTTTTGCTGATGGATATAGTGGCTACAACCAAGTTCGTATAGCGAGAAAGATCAGTCAAGACCACATTCACCACTCCTTGGGGAACGCTTTCTTATAGAGTTATGCCTTTGGGTTGTGTAATGCTCCAAAGAAACATTCCAACGCTTGATGAATAGGGTGTTCAACCCTACATCGGGAACTTCATCGAGTATTTCTGGATGATTTTTGCATCTATGGGAGCAAGATGGACCACCCGCACTGATGGAGACAACATTTCAAAGGTTAGATGAAGCACAAGCCTCACTAAACCCTACAAAGTGTGTCTTTGGATGTTCTAAAGGCATTTTGTTAGGGCATGTCAGATCCAGAGATGGTATTGGTACGATCCCGATAAAGTTTCAAAATCAAAGAGTTACCATTTCCTATGAATAGAAGTAAGTTGAGATCATTTTTAGGCCATGTGGGTTACTATAGAAGGTTCATCAAGAATTTCTCAAAGATCGCATACCACTAACCCAGCTTCTTGAAGAAGGATGTTACTTATGAACCAGAAATAAGGCGCATGAAGCTTTTGAACAATCAAGGAAGCCCCCGTGTCTTCACCTGTTTTAAAGAATCCAGATTGAGCAAGCCATTCATTGTGTATACTGATGCCTCGATGCAAAGACTAGGAAGTACTCCGAGCCAAAAGGATGAAAATGGGAATGATCATCCAGTTTACTTTGGGAGTAGACAAATGAGCAATGCTTGAGGTAAATTATACTCAGAATCAAAAAGAGGCTCTAGCTATCATTTTTGCTGTAAAGAAGTTTAGAAATTACTTGCTAGGGCAGAAATTTATAGTCATGACAAGATCATCGTGCTCTAAAATATATTGTCAATAAGCCTAACCCATCGTGGAGGATAGAAGATGGATAATTTTGCTACAAGAATTTGAATTTGATATTATAGATAGGCCAGGAAAGAAGCATGTCAATGCAGATGCACTCTCTCGAGCCTATGATGGTTTAGGTTCATCTTGTGATGATGATGATTTCCCATATGCAACATTGTTATCCTCGACACAATCCCTAGTGAATACATAGATATTTGGAATTATCTCCAATGAATTCAAGTTTCCCGATGGTGCCAATGCAAAGACTAAGAGGAAGATTACTCAAGCCAAAGTCCATATTCTATTCTGCATGGAGTATTATTTCGAATAGGACCTGATGGACAATACAAGAGGGCAGTTGGACGTGATCAAGGGAAGGAGCTGATAGAAGAATTCCACAATGGTACATGTGGAGGAACTTCTCTGACAACTTACAACAAGAAGGATCTTGGATGCAGGTTATCACTGGCCCACTCTTTTTAGAGATTGTTATAATTATTGTAAGACATGTGATATTTGTCAAACACATGGTAACCGTAAGACTTCATCAGCTCCATTATGCCCTATTCTTCCACTTGGTCCCTTTGAAAAGTGGGGAATAGATATTGTAGGTCCACTTCCAACTACCCCACGCCAAAATAAGTATATTGTAGTTGCCACAGATTATTTAACTAAGTGGGTTGAAGCTAGGCCATTGAAAACAACTTCTATGGATGAAGTGGCAAGGTTCATATATGAACGCATTGTCACCAGATTTGGTTGCCCATTAGAAATTGTAACAGATCAAGGAAGCCACTTCATTAATGAGGTAGTAGAAGCCCTAGTCAATAAATTTTCTATTAAGCACAGGAAGGCAACAACATACAAGCCAAGCACAAATGGACAGGTGGAACGAACAAATTTTGTGTTGTGTCAAATTCTAGCAAAAGATGCAGCCTTGCAGGTACATAAGTGGGATAAAAGGATTCATGCAAAGATTGTGGGCATATAGGGCAACATCAAAGTCAACAACATGATACTCCCCATTTCAGTTGGCCTATGGCATTGATCCAGTTCTTCCTATTGAGTTTGATATTCCCACTGTGAGAGTTATGAAAAATGAAAGGATGGATGAAAGTGATTCAATAAAAGAAAGGTTGGTACATCTTCATTTGCTAGAGGAAATGAGGGAAATAGCAAAGGATACAAGCTATAAGAAGAAAATGAAGCAGAAGGAATACTTTGATCAAAAGATCCGTTGGTCTCCATTTCATGTGAATGACTTGGTTCTAGTATATGATTCCATATACAAAAAAAGAAGACAGAGAAAATTTCTTCCAAAATGGATGGGGCCCTACAAAATAAAGAAATGTGCATGAAAATGGTACATGCATCGACCGGAGGAATTGATGGCACTCCCATTACGAAATGGGTCAACCACGACAAGTTGAAGATTTTCCAAGCACTGAATAGTCTACTCCGAGGACTGGAGTAGAAGCTAGAAGGGGGAAGATGTCGACACTAAAATTTTCCTCCGTAATTTCTATTTCATTAATGTATGTATTAGGAATAGGATGTTGTTAAGTGTAATTAGTAGTAGCGTCCGATGAAGATAACGGCGCCATCAGTATGGTGCCGCCAATAATGTAGAGTACGGTAATAATCAAAGTACAATAGGAATGTTGTAAAAAGTAAATATTTGTCATAAGTGGTCCGGTAATGTTAAAATGTCAAAGTTGGGATAAGTAGAGAAGTAGGGTCTACATGATTAGGAATTAGAAATATTATATTTGTAATAAGGACAAAGAGTGATGTCATAAATATTTTGTGTATTTTATTTGTGGAAAAGTCTAAAAAGGTGGAACCCATGTGAGATGATAAGGTTTATCTTATCTTAGAAGATAAGCCTACATGTAAAGGCAAGAGTTTAGGCATGAAATATGATTGGCCGGAAGAGATTTCCTATCCTATCTTAGAGATAAGATGGATAAGCCTAAATTCCTATAAATAAAGAGGCCACCCCCCTCATTTAGCATATAGAAGGAAGTAGTGAGAAATATTGTATGAGTAAGTGTGTAAAGGAAGCCATCATTTTGAAGGTGTGTTAAAGAAGCCATTAAGAAGTGTAATTGTGAAGTTTCTCCCATAGTTATTGTTGGAAGGCAAGTGAAGTCAGTAACACTTGAAGTACCTCATGGGTGAGATTGTAACAATTTCATGTTGATATTATAATTTACACTTATATTTCAGATTTATCGTCATTCCTTCTTATCATAGTCTATGGTATTCTTGTGTTATGGTTGTTGTTGTGTTTCCGATTCCATCCACCAAACTAAAAGGCATTAGTAAATAATCTCACGAGGAGTTCAAGAATTATCATATGCGGTTGGTAATGAGATCATCAAGAGGACTCTTGATGAAAATCGAGAACTTATAATAAGCTCAAATCAGATTTATGGGCTGATAGAATAACTCTCGGAGTCTGGAAAACTCTCCATTCAAGTTTGTTTATGGAAGAGAGCATGCCTATGTCACTTGAGTTGCCAACATTGGAACTCATGAAAAGGAATTGTTAGAGTTTGAGCTGGAGGTTAGATATGCAATGGAGTTGGAAGAAGTAAGAGAGCATGCAGGCTCAAGCAATAGAAAGGACCAAGCCTTAGTCAAAAAACAAAAGAACAAGAGACCTTCCAAGTTGGAGATTTAGTGTTGAAATGGGATGCAGACCGGGCAAAGCCAGGAAGGCATTCCAAATTTGATGCCATTTGGAGTGGCCCTTACATGGTCACAAGTTGCAAAAGTAGCAATGCCTTCCAATTTTCTACATTGGAAGGTGAAGAACTTCATATTCCAGTGAATGGGATCTACCTCAAACATTGTTGCTTTGAAAAGGAAAGGTTTCACCCTTGTACATACTAGTTTAGATTTTCAATTTCCCTAAGTGCTTGTGCACTTTGTTTTGTTGTAGTTTAGGTTGTTTTCTTCCTAAGTGCTTTGCACATCTCTGCATGTTCTATTTGGAACATGTATGATTTCTAATTTTGTACATAGTTTTTGTGGAGTGTGTTGCCTCTTGCAGTGCTTTGCCCTTGGCATTTGGTCGAATTAGTGTCATTTTCAGTGGGTTTCCAAGTGGCTAAGGGGTAGTTTTTCAAGTTCAGATTAGTTGCAGGCTATAATCATGACTCCATGCCCAATGGATACTTCAAGGCAGATGATAACTTCATCTAGCAGGCAGATGACCCCTCTGAGTCACCAAAATTGTTATAAAAAAATAAGCTCATGCTTATTTTTGATAACTTACCTTCTTTTCCTCCTTCCTTGTGCTTCATCTCGAATTTCATGGATTTCGGCATTCAAAAGTTTCTCGGAGATGGCTTCATCAGATAGGATTTTTCTTCCCCTTTCTAAAAAGGTAAATAAGTCCTCCTAACTCCAAATATTTGAAAGTTATGGCTCGGAGGAGGTTGGAAGTAAATTTTTCCCAAGTATGAAGGCGGGTTGGTGGAGAGGCGGAAAAAATATTGGCACTTAGCCTTTTCGGGCTAAAAATCCAAATCCAAATCCACTCTGAAGACCCATAGCCAATCAAAGAGTGACACATCATTGGCATAAGTTGGCGCGATGGAAGGAAGTTAGGGAATTTTCCCTCTTTTTTGTCCAAAACTTAAGGGTTTGAATACGGCTACATCCCCGCATCGAATCAGATGATGACACGTGGCTATCAGTGCCAAGGTGGGCTGTCAGAGATAAAAGGAAAATTTTCCCTTTTACCGAAAAAGCTAAAGGAGAAAAATTAAACCAAAGTTCCATCCAATAAAAATTCACCACGTGTCTAGCCATGTTAGTAGTGCTGCGGCGGGGGTTAGAAGAAAGTTAAGTTTTTTTCCCTTTTGGCCAAAAAGGTTGAAGGCAAGAAATGAGCCCGCGATCCCATCAACGAATAGGAAGGTGCCACGTGTCCAGAGAAACATTGGGAAGCAGTGTGACAAAAGGATTTTTGACTTTTCCCTTTTTCAAAAGGCATAAAGGAAGAAATTCGACCGCATCTCCCTGACGAATCAAAGGTTGCCATGTGTCATTTCAGTGACATGTCATCAAATCTTTGGTGGGTCATTGGAGAACATTAGAAAATTTGCACTTTCACCCCGAAAAGGTAAAATGTTGGTTTTGGCCCCCATCCAATCAAAGCATGACACGTGTCACAACGGAGCTGTGGGCCATGGGGATTTTTTGAGATTTTTGCATTTTTGTGGAAAAGAGGAGAAAAGAAAGATTTTTTCCCGTGAACCCGATTTTTGCCCTAAATCTTCAAAGGGCCATATCTTTCGATCCAGAGCTCAGTTTTTCATGATTTTGGTGGCGTTGGAAAGCTGTCAAGATCTTCTACATGATGGAATCTTCAATTTTGAATTTTGGTCAAAATTTATGGGAGAAAATGGAAAAATGACTCTGGCATGGGAAAAGGAGCAAAATCGACATTCAACTACCAGTTTTTAATGCAATATGGCTTCCATTCTTCTCCATCATGGTCAAAAATATTGGGGAATGAAATTTTTAGGGTACCCATGCCACTTTGATAATTCTGGTCAGTGGTTGAACCTTCATTTCATTTTTCTCGCATTTCTCCTTCCTGGACTCTGTTTTTCATCGATATATGTCAAATTTTGGCTCATTTGTAAGGGTTGGAAATTTTTGTTTTACAGGCTCCCTTCTTCTCCCTAGCAAGAGAATTTGTGGAATTTCAGGCCTTCCATATGAATTGCAACATGTATTTTGCTTCCTTGTCATTGTAATGCATCGTATCAAATATGGAAACAATAATGCAAGCTCTATGAATGATTTTCAGTCCTCTCCTTGTGTTTATTGTTATCTGCTGATATTTCATTGCATTTTGGAAATCTATGCATGCTCTGTTGTTACTTTCTTATGGTCTGTGTCTATTTTCAAAACAATATTTCATCACTCCTTTGGTGTATCACCGTTTTAGCTTAGTTTTATTTGCTTTTGCATCTTCTAACTCTGCCTCCTTGGAATATTAGAGTAGGATTTAGTATTGAACCTTTACAAAATTCATGCATACACCTAAACAGAGGAGTAGGAACCCGCCTTTAATCTAGAGAATATTTTCCCATTTTTGTTTGGGGGAAAGATTCCATGTTGTGCAATCACACCAAAATGACCCATTGCTAGATTGTAGATCTGAAGGTCATTTTGGGGTTGCTGTAGATTTGCACTAACACATACTTTTACTAAGTGATCCCCCTGTGTAATTTCTCCAATATTCATGTTCTTGTGTTTGATTTTTCTACAATTTTTTTGGCCAGACATACTGCTTTCTTTCTACTCCTTAATATTATCCACCTAGATAAATGCTTCAAAAGCATCAAATTTTTCTTAAAAATTTAGTTTGCAAAGATAAGTGCTTCAAATTAAAAATGGCTTTATCACATTACGAAACCTCATGTCATATCCCATTAAATAATCTCCTAATATATTCCTTATATCCACCAAGTCATGAATAGTCTCCCCTTCACATTTATTTCTTTTAAATTCTTGTGTGAGTGCACTACACACATCCTGTAAATATTGTGCACTAAGATTTATAGAATATATAAATTCTAAAGATCATCCATGTAGTTCCCCCATGAGTTCACACTTCTTTGTAGTATCATATGTGACCCCTTTTTCTCCCCAACATATATAAAAGTTATTAGATAATTCTTGGGATCAACGGACCCATCACAAGGTTGTAAACTTGTATAAGGATTAGGCTACTAAGCCATCTTTCTTCCCATACTAAATTGAATTTTTAGATGAATTTTCATAATAGTATAACTTAAGCTATAAATTGGAATCAATTTCACACATGGATGATTGAAACTTGAACCAATACTTATATTATCCTTATAGGCTTTTGGATTTTCTTCTTTTGATTCTGGAAAGCTAACTCTATATTTTGAGCTTACTGGACTATTGTTACTACACTCCCTATTGCTTTCATAGTTTCCCTTAATGTAATCCTACACAACACATGGTTGCATAATTATAACTCTACTTCCCTGGCATTTTATTCCACACCTATCTCTTATGCTCTTGAATACAACATTGTTTATCGATGGTTAGCTTACTCTTATTTGAAATTATTGCTGAAATTCAAATTTTGACAAGTCATTTAGATAATCCCATGTAATCAATTATATATCTAGATCTAGGGACATATATATTATAAGAGGGGTACTATTTTCTTCTATAGGAATTTGTAGATTCAGTATAGTTTCTTCATTGTGGATTTAACTTTATTAATTTTTACAATACCATGGTCTCCATGATGGTTTTTCTAGATTTAATACCAACTATTTCACGAATCTACTTTTAACTACTTCTTGTATTTTACCTTCAGCTTATTCATTCGGTTCCTCTAATTCCTCTTAGGATTTGGAATAAGGGTTCATGCCTCATTTTGAACTCTCTCAATCACTTTATATTTCTTATTCGATAATATCTTCAAATTCTCTAGGAGGCTCCTTTCCTCTTTCTTTGACATCCTTCCCTAATTTACGCGTACTCATGATTGGTTTGTTTTTCCCTTTAAAATTAATTAAACTTACCCATATATTGTGAAGTATGACCTCTCTTTGTAGTCTTTCAAAACTTATGTTTTCTTCTCTTTGATACTTTTTAGAGCCCTTAAGAGTTGTCTTTAATTTCGTCCACTTCCCCTTTATTTTTCTCTTCTAAGTTTACATCCCTTTAGAGCCTACCCGACTACTCCATACTACATGGAATTTAGATAGTAACCTTTTTCCACAACTATTATATTAACTAAGAAAGGAATTTGTTTGAAAAATTTCCTCTTAATCCAAATAGAAAATTTGCTTCAATCGAATCAAAGAATAAAAATTTTGAACGAAAATTTCAGTTGCATACCCATTAATGGTGGTTTGCATCAAATGGTCAACAACATGAGTCCATAGAACATCCAATTTATAAAATGTTTAAATTTTTTCCTCCATCCATTTGTATTCCTCTCTGCGTTCATATCTATAACAATAAAATTCCAATCGATATATCTAGAAAACTAATTGTTCAAGAAGCTCACACAAGAAAATATCATGAATATCTCCATAGATGTAATCCAAATGGATCTTTTTAGAAGGAATTCCCATCAAAGTATCTTCAAATTCTGCAAATTGTTTCATCTTATATTGCAACCATTTTTCCACATCTATTTACCTCGATAGCCATCTTATAATTTTCAAGTCCCGAAAATGGAACCATTATTAGTATAGGTCCCTAGATCATGACATCAGAGCTTTCACCTGACTATAATCTAGTTTGATTCATGTTAATTCCATTAACAAGACATAATTATCAATTACACAACAATTATAAATTCAACATAATTAAATAAGGAAGAGACAATGAATGAGGAAGTGCATAGGATAAACATAAATACTTAATATTGAATCAAAACATAAACATGCTTCAAAACTAAAGGAATTAAGATAGATTTCTATGAGGATCAAAGATCAACCTTTTCGCATTGTGCTTACATAGTTTTATATAAAAAAATTTATTGTTGAGATACCAATCCATTCTTCTTATCCTCGTACACAAGAGGATATTCACATTCTCTACCTATCCTAAGAGAGAAACATATCTTCTACAAATTTTATTATCTTGAATTATGTATATGTACAATAGGATTGCACAATCATAAAAAATACATTCATGTCAGCTTTCTAATCCCATTTCATACTCTAAATAAGGGGTGAAAATACTTCAATGGCATGAGTGCCTTTGATATAATTACACCTAGAATTATTTCATCATTATGTTTGTGTGGTTAACATTTTCAGCTATATTGGTTATCTTGAGGAAACTATAAACCTAAGGTGGTTGTGTGAATGTTTTTTCTTGGTGCTTGTAAACATAAGAACATGGGGTTATGATTATTTATAGCTACTCTTCTTTATGAGTTGGATATTTAATGTTGCAATTTATGTCCTTATATCAAAAATCTATATAAAAGTGTGCACGTGATGTGAGGTTCAAATGATAAGGATGTTAATGAAGGATAAAGGAATTAAAATAATACCTAGATGTAGTTGGATTAGAGGACATAAAATGGTGCATGTTTTTTATGTAGAAAAAAAATCAGAAACACAGACACATGATATCTATCAAAAGTTAGATAAAATGTCTTGGGAGATGAAGGCAACAAGATATTTTTCAGTGTCAAAGCATGAACTAAGTAATGTATAAAAGGAGGATAAAAAGTATTCCTCTTAACCATCATAGTAAGAAGTTGGCATTTGTATTTGGATTTTTAAACATTCTCCCTCGAAGAACTCTTGGAGTTCTCAAGAAACCTCTTATATGTGTTTAATACCACACTCAAACAAGGTTTTTCTCCAAGATTGTTTCACATAAAAGAGATATAAATGTTAGATATAGACAAGCGAAGAATATGGAAACCAAAGAAGCTCGAATCCCGATGTTTATTATCACGAAAATGGATGTCGACATGAAAAAGGATGCGCCAAGGCACAGGTAAAGGGCGCATGAAAATGGATGTCGACATGAAAAAGGATGTGCCAAGGCGCAGGTAAAGGGCACATGAAAATGGATGTCGACATGAAAAAGGATGCGCCAAGGCGCAGGTAAAGGGCGCATGAAAATGGATGTCGACATGAAAAAGGATGCGCCAAGGCGCAGGTAAAGGGCGCATGAAAATGGATGTCGACATGAAAATATGTGTGCCTTGGTGCACATAAGGGTATGTCGACATAAGGATGGATGCGCCAAGGCACACCTTCAGGAGGCGCAACATTTTGAGCGACATTTTGAGCAAGTGAGCCCGAGCACCACAGCGCGAGATATTCAGATGGCCATAACTTTTCACAGGGAGCTCGGATTCATGCAAGGTTGGACTTTTTGGAAATCTTACGAGGTCCTCTATCCAACTACGACTAGATATCTTTAATTGGGTGAGAAAAATTCTTAAAAATGCAAAATACAGTTCGCCACTTTTTGGGTTTCGCTAGGGTTCTCACCTACCATCATAATGAGATGAATTAAATGCACCTAGAGGTGGTTGGGGTAGATTTGGAATTCCTCTCTCTTCCTCTCTCATTCTTCCTATAAATTGTAAGGAGGGGCTTCTTTCTAAAGGTTGGACATTCTTGTTTTGCCCCTCCCTTCTTCTCTTTGGCAGGTGAATTTGTGGAGTTCAAACCTCCCATCTAAAAATGTAATGCAACTTTGCCTCTTGGCATTTTGTAGTGTATTGTATCAATCTTTGGAGAAAATAATGCATGTCATGGATGATTCTCAACCCTCTCTGTGTTCATTTGCATCCTCTTGATCTTTCATTGCAAATCTGTTATCTGTGCATGATCTTGCATTGCATTTTAATGGTTTGTGTTTATTGGCAAGACAGGTGTTCTTCATTCCTCGGTGCATCACCTTTGTTAGTTTAGGTTTTATTTTATGCATCTTCTTACCCTGTCTCCTTGGAAGTTAGTTTAGGTTTTGAGTAAACCCTCTGCATTTTATATGTGCATCTGAACAGAGGAATAGGAACCGGCCTTCATCCGGAGAGCTTTTCCGATTTCGCAGTCCCACACTTGGAAAAAGCTCCATGTTATCTGTCCATGCTGAGAGTCTCGACCCATCGAGTTGCGAGACATTCGAAGTCTTGTGATTCGCCATCAACAGTTTTGGCATGCCCGGTGGGACCAAGAGGTCATTCCACAAGATTTGAAGGAATTTTCAAGAAATTTGGACTAAAAATTGCAGGTTTTACAATTTCAGATTTTTCACCTTCCAGGCTGAACTTTGAAATCAATTTTCAAGGACTTAACTTGCTCAAAACAAGTCAAAATTTCACCAGTTGATAGATCGGGGGATAATCTTCAAAAGGGTATTCTTAGATTTTTGAGATTTTGACTTTCAAAATTTCATGGTTTTTGGTATTTCGGGTTTTCCCAGTTGCCTTGCATGACACGAGTTTTGTAAGTTGCACCTAAGTTTTTACTTACCTTTCGGGATTAGTAGTTCACAAAAAACCCGATAACCAAATTGAAGAACTACATCTTTTAGATCCTTCAAAGTTTTAAATTCTATTTTTAATATTGTCAAGTTTGGTGTGTAACTTGGCAGATCTAGCATTTTCAGGCTCATTATCTAACACATCTAGGCGACTCTCAGAAGGGATAGAATTCGGTGGTTTAGCAAAAAAATTTGCCCGGGCACATGAGAAGAATTCGAACCGGTCGATACTCGAGAAGAGGGGCTATTTGTCCACTTGCAACTATCACCAGGAAGAGGAAGGAGAGGAAGAAGACCACAAAGATCACCATCTCCACCTAACCGGACTTTGTCTACACCTCCACACAGTAGACCTTTTCTCGCATCAACAAGGGTTCTCGGGCCAATCGAATGGCGCAACCACGAATCCCTTTGTCAATTTCACTTTGGCGGTCCACTTGCCCTCGATGCACGAAATCCGGTTCGATTGCGGCATTGAAGAACATTCCATTTTCAACGGAGAAAATCATACCACTCCTGGTGATCATGTCAAAGACATTGCTAACGTTTGTGCGATCCATGAGATAAATGAAATGGATGTTCTTTGTCAAATTCTTGGCATCTTCATTGAAGGGAAGGCATTGCGATGGTTTAGGAGCCTTGCAGTTGGTTCTATCCAAAATTGGAATCGATTATGCATAGTTCTCCATGAGCGAAGTTTGGAGAAAAGGAGACAATTTGTCTCTACTTAGAACAATTGACAACTATCGAGAGAGCTCCCAGATGAGCGGTGGCCCGACTTCAACTTCAGATTTCAAAGGTCTTGGGATAGGATTCCGGTGGCCGTTAGGCCAGCAGTGAAGGTGCTTTTCTATATTATCTTAAAGCTTTGAATTGATATTTCTATGTTAATTCAATCTATGGGAGGCATGACCTTACCTGCTTTGCTTATAGCATTGCCATTAGGGCTGAAAAATGTCTTATTCAAGGTGGTAAGGTGGCTCCTGAGCCTCCCATGCCCTTGTATCAAACTTAGAAAATCTAAGCACTAGTCGGGCACCCACTTTGGCTCCTATTCCCACTCCTAGAAATCAAAGTTCAAATGAAACTTCTACTTCATCCTCTAGTGCTTCAAATGAACTCCAGAGGTTATGAAACAATTGCGAACCTTGGAAATGAGTGGTGACTATCAAAAGACAACAAGCTCAAAGTGCTTTAGACCGTATCGGCCTCAGAAGCGCGATGCAGGCTAGGCCCCCATACCAACCCGAAAATAGGTCACCAATCAGGCTGCAAATCAAAATCAAAGCCAAGTAAGGCCTCCCGCTAATAGACCATTTCAGCCCTATAACCCCAATGTTGCATCTACTTCTAAAGCATTAGTGCCGTCCAAAACAACATAGCTCAAGAGTATGATTGGTGTTTCCCATGCAATGAACCTCACAACCAATCTATGTGCTTTAATGGTGCTTTGAACCAAGCCTTGATGGTGACACTCTTGGCGTTGAGGGTGAAGTGAGTCGAAAACAAATCAGCAACAAGGGACATCTCGGCAAAAACACGGCTCCAAATGATACCACACTTGTGAATTGGCAAGGCTGAGGATTTTGTGGCATGAATCAAACAATTTCTCGAGTGTAGCAGCTAACACAAGATCAAAGAAGAGGAATATTGGTGAAGGGCGGTCATTGGCTCCAGTGATCTCTGACCTTCCATCACTCCACAAGGTGTTGGTAAGCAAAATACGATTCCAAACATGCGAGAGGACAGCCCAAACCACCTTCTAAACCAACTCAAATGCCAGTTGTTGCTGCCCATGCACAAGAAAGGAATGTGCAAGGCCTAAAGGACAACAAAGAGATCTTTCATCCCCATTTAGCATCATTGATCAAATGAAGAAGACAAATGTGAATATATCATGTGGGAATCTTTATCCATCCCGAGGCCAAAGAGATCTTCTACAAGCTGCCATGAAGAATTGGTCAACTTGAACCAGCGAGTCCATATGCGAGAGAATGTCCTCACAAATGCTTGCTCGGCTGAAGGGAATCATGGAGGACAACAAGGTAAAGTTTTGAAGCCCCTCCATTCTATGTTTCATTAATCATTGGGGATAAACTAGTACACAATTGCATGATTGATTAAGGGCAAGTAGTTACTGTCATGCCCAAGCAAATAGGCTGATCATTTGGGTCTCAATATGAAGTCATATCAAAGGGGGTAGTGCAATTGGATGGGACAGCGTGTAAACAGGTGGGAGTGATTAAAGGTTTGAATCTTACCTTGCATGCATGCCCCAACGTTACCATTTTGCAAGATGTGTCAGTGATAGATTTGCCACCACTCTTTGCCCTATGCTTATCAAGGGATTTCACAGCTAAATTGGAGGCTACTTATCTGCTGATTGGTCACACATGTTGTTTAGAACAAGATATGGTACTAAGGTCACAATCAGATCTGAACCAATTGCAAACTTTCATATTGAGCCTCATACTCCAAGCCAAATCAATGCCAACTATTTAGCATTTGATCAAGAAGATTATCAAGCACAGATGAAGTGACACCAAAGTTGGAAGCATCCCAGTTTGACTCTTGATGAATGGGCAAGCAAGGTACATGCTTTTGATCCCTACCAAGAAGTAGAAGAATCTGAGCTAGGAGTCTATTGCATACATGAAGAAAACCAGCCTATTCCTAGCATCACCAAACCAGACCATAAGGATGACAATGAGGTATGGCAATTATTTTTCGATGGATCAAGGAGTAGGCAAGGTGCAGGAGGAGGAGCTATGCTTGTTTCACCTCAAGGCATCAAATATTATTCAGCTTTCCGTTTCCAGTTTTCCTGTTCAAACAACACAGCTGAATATGAGGCCTTGATTCATGGACTTCATTGGGCCGGGAAAAGGGCATAAAGAACTTGCAGGTGTTCGGGGATAGCGAGCTAATCATCAATCAAGTCAGGGGACAACATGCTACAAAGAATGACCTGCTGAAGAACTACAAGAATAGGGTATGGGACCTCGTTGAGGATTTCGAAGCTTTCAACATCGTGTCCATACCCAGGAAGAAAAATGAAGCCGCGGATAGGCTCGCAGCAGTTGGAGCAACGTTTGATGTGGTTGACAACATCAAAAGGGAAAAAACACAACCACATATCCATGTGATTGTGAGGCCAGCAATTCCAGATAATAACACAAGCTGGCAGGTGTTTGAGAATGATCAACAGATCATCAATTTCTTACAAGAAGAGGCTGAATTCTCAGCTAGGAATCAAGATAGATTAGAGCAGCAGTATGGGGATCAAGTAGTGCAGCTGCGGACAAACAAGCTTCCCAAGGGTTTAGTAACATTGGAGTCTATCTTGACCCTAACGACCAGTTCCGTAAGGAAAAGGCTAACATACGAGTCAAGAGAGAGAAGATTGAGCCAATTACAGTTGGGAAGGCAAAACACTTCAAATTGGTAAAGTGGCCCTTTGAGCGGGAGAAATCAGATTTCATACAACTTTGCCAAGAATTTCCAGGATGTCTTCACTTGGAGCTATGAAGACTTGAGAGGATTCGATCCAAAGTTGGCACAACATACCATAGAATTGGATCCGGATCTAAGCCCATCGGGTAGAAGCGAGAGACCCGTCAACCCTCACATTGAGCCTCTAATGAAGAAAGAGCTAAACAAGCTAATAGAGGCAAGCATTATATTCCCGATCAAGCACTCAAGTTGGGTTGCAAACTTGGTTCGGTCGGGAAGAAGAGCGGAGAAATCGGGTTGTGTGTGGACTTAGAGACCTCAACGGGGCATCTCTCAAAGACCATTACCCACTTCCTTGATGGAACAAATATTGCAAGTGGTATCCGGTTGGAGAGATTCTCTCTCTAGATGGCTACTCGGGGTATAATCGGGTAATGGTGAAAGAAGATGACCGATTCAAGATGGCTTTCACCACCAATGGGGCACATATGCCTCTGAAGATGCCATTTGGGCTATCAAATCTTTGGAGCCACTTTCGAAGGGCAATGGATATGGCATTCAAGGGGTTGATCAATAAAATAGTTACGATATATCTTGATGACATCACTTGTATTCTCCAAAAATGCGGCGGATCACCTCTTTCATTTGAGGCGGTATTTGAGAGGTGTAGAAGATTTGGGGTATCATTGAATCCCAAAAATGCATATTCTTGGCTCACGAGGAAAACTTCTAGGCCATATTGTTTTGAAAGGAGGGATTGACGATTGACCCGAAAAGAGTTGAAGCAATTCGAGCGTTGCCATTGCCAAGTCACAAGAAGGCTCTTGAAAGCTTCTTGGGAAGGATCAATTTTGTCCATGAGTTTGTTCCAAACTTTGCAGCTCTCGTAAAGCCAATAACGCTGATGTTGAAGAAGAGCATGGCATTTAAGTGGACATCTGAAGGCAAGGCAAGTTTTGAGGCAATAAAAGAGGCTATATCTCAAGCTCCGACTCTCGTCAATCCAGACTTCTCCAAGGACTTCATGCTTATATGCCTTCGGTGGTGGAGACACAATTTCTGCAATCTTGGTACAAAAAAACAAAGAAGGATTAGAAACAACCGAGTTGCTTTCTTGATCGAGGCTTGGAGGAATACGAAACTAGGTACTCTTTCATTGAAAAGCATGTCCTTGCAGTGATCAGGAGCTTAAAGAAATTCAAGCACCTAGTCTCAAACAACAAGATCCAATTATTGGTCTCTCATGCGGGAGTCAAGGACTTCCTTCTAAACAAGGATCTGAATGAGAAACGTGCAGGATGGATCACTCGTGTCATGGAATATGACATCGAGATCAAGGTCACTAAACTAGTACGTGGAAAGGACTATGTGAACAACTAGCTTTGAGTCGGCAAGTTGAAGCAGGTGATGAAAAAGAGGCTATCTTGGTACTACAGGATGGTCAAGAACAGGAAAATGATGATGTGCCCACTCCTTGTTGGACTCAGAATATGATACACTTCCTACAGACAGGCCTATGCCCTCCAGAAATGAGCAAAGCAAAAAGGAGATACTTTAGATTACAAGCCATTCCATATGTGCTTGTTGATGGTGTTTTGTTTAAAAAAGACATCAATGGAGTTCTATTGAGGTGCATTGGGACAAGTCAAATTGAGAGGGTGTTACGAGATTTTCACGATGGAGATTCTGGAGGACATTTCACCCCATGAGTAACTCTCAAGATAATGAAGGCGGGTATTATTGGCCCAGAGTGTTCGATGATTATGCTATACATGGATAAGAAAGTGCAAAAATGTGCACTCTTCACGAGGAAAAAAGAAAGACTAGCAGCGCTTCCATTGCACCCAATTTTGGTTGACCAACCATTTATGCAATGGGGATTGGACTTCATCGGGGTCATCAACCCAAACTCAAGCCAAGGCCACAAGTGGATTCTCACGGCAACAGACTATTTCACCAAGTGGACCCAGAGCGGTAGCGCTCTCGAAAGAAGCAAATGAGTCTAACATACTAGACTTTTATGAAGGAATAGTGACCAGGTTCGGTGTGTCAGCCACTATCATATCAGATAATGCATTGGCATTCATAGGTTCCAAGATTATAGAATGGGCTGTCAAGAATGGAATCTATTTGAGCACCTCTTCAAATTATTACCCGCAGGGTAATGGACAAGCAGAGTCCACGAACAAGAATTTGCTAAGAATCATCAGAAGGACTCTGGATGAAAACCAAAGGACATGGCATACCAAGCTAAAATCAGCATTATGGGCTGACAGGATAACGCCAAAGAGATCTACAGGTAATTCTCCCTACAAGTTGGTCTATGGGAAAGAGGCAGTATTGCCTATATCATTAGAATTGCCAGCATTGGAGCTCATGAAGCAATTGGAGTTATCTGAGTTCAAACCAATGGAGGCTAGGTATGCAGAGTTGATGGAATTGGAAGAAATAAGAGAACATGCAATTCTGATGATTGAAAAGGATCAGGCCTTAGTAAAAAGATGGTTTGATAAGAAGGCAAGAGCAAGGACCTTCCAGGAAGGGGACCTAGTTCTGAAATGGGATGCAGATCGGGAAAAACCAGGAAGGCATTCCAAGTTTGATGCCATTTGGAGTGGCCCCTACATGGTCACGGGATGTAAAAGTAGTAATGCCTTCCAATTGTCTACATTGGATGGAGAAGAACTCTCGATTCCGGTTAACGGAATCTATCTTAAACATTGCTACTAAAAGGAAAAGGTTTACCCTTGTAAATATTAGCCTAGTTTTCAATTCCTCTAAGTGCGTATGCACATTGTCTTGTTGTAGTTAGGTTTCATTTCCCTAAGTGCTTTGGCACAAGTTTTGTTGCTCTCAGGTTGAATTTCTACAATTCAGAGTGCTCTCGGAGAAGGAGTTGCGGTATCAGGCTCGGGATCAGATATCAGGTTGGTTTTAGGTTATTGCTTATGACTCCATGCCCAATGGATTGCTAAAAGGCCACTGATCTTCTACCTAGCAGGCAGGTGATCCCATTGAGTCACCAAATTGTTGTATATATCTTTCCCCCCGGGTAGATATAGACAAGCAGAAGAATATGGAAATCAAAGAAACTCAAACCCGATGTTTATTATGACGCATGAAAATGGATGTTGTCGACATGAAAATGGATGTCAGCATGAAAATGGATGTCGACATGAAAATGCGCGCGAGCCTAAAGGCACACAAAAATGGATGTCGACATGAAAATGATGTGCGACAAGGCGTAGGTAAAGGCGCGCATGAAAATGGATGTCGACATGAAAATGGATGCGCGAGGCGCGAGTAAAGGCACATGAAAATGGATGTCGACATGAAAAATGGATGCAGGCACGAGTAAAGCGGCGCGAAAATGGATGTCGCACATGAAAATGGATGTCGCATAAGAGGCATGAAAATGGATGTCGACATGAAAATGGATGCGGTACGGGTAAAGGCGCATGAAAATGGATGTCGACATGAAAAAGATGCGCCAAGGCGCAGGTAAAGGGTGCACGAAAATGGATGTCGACATGAAAAAGGATGCGCCAAGGCGCAGGTAAAGGGCGCATGAAAATGGATGTCGACATGAAAAAGGATGCGCGAGGCGCGTAGTAAAGGGCACATGAAAATGGATGTCGACATGAAAATATGTGTGCCTTGGTGCAAATAAGGGTATGTCGACATAAGGATGGATGCGCCAGGCACACCTTCGAGGAGCGCTTGACATTTTGAGCGGCCCGGCGAAGCGAGACCACGCGCGAGATATTCGAGATGGCCATAACTTTTGACAGGGAGCTCGGATTCATGCAAGGTTGGACTTTTCGGAAATCTTACGAGGTCCTCTGTCCAACTATGACTAGATATATTTAATTGGGTGGGAAAAAGTTCTTAAAAATGCAAAATACAGTTCGCCACTTTTTGGGTTTCTAGGGTTCTCACCTACCACCATAATGAGATGAATTAAATGCAACCTAGAGGTGGTTGGGGTAGATTTGGAATTCCTCTCTCTTTTCTCTCTCATTCTTCCTATAAATTGTAAGGAGGGGCTTCTTTCTAAAGGTTGGACATTCTTGTTTTGCCCCTCCCTTCTTCTCTTTGGCAGGTGAATTTGTGGAGTTCAAACCTCCCATTAAAAAATGTAATGCAACTTTGCCTCTTGGCATTTTGTAGTGTATTGTATCAATCTTTGGAGAAAATAATGCATGTCATGGATGATTCTCAACCCTCTCTATGTTCATTTGCATCCTCTTGATCTTTCAGGTTTTGAAATCTTGGTTATCTGCATGATCTTGCATTGCATTTTAATGGTTTGTGTTTATTGGCAAGACATGTGTTCTTCATTCCTCGGTGCATCACCTTTGTAGTTTAGGTTTTATTTTTTATGCATCTTCTTACCCTATCTCCTTGGGTTTCAAGTTAGTTTTTAATTTCTTTGGATGCTTAGAATGATCAAACTAGAAATATGATCAACATCCGGGGGTTATTCTTGATTTCTTTTATCTTGTTTAATTTAATGGGTATTTTCATCATAAATATATTTCATGATGGCTGGAAAATATTGATCAATGAATATATTATCATAGTTATAAAGCACACAACAATAAATTTAATACATCAAGCCTAAGACACACAAAAATTATTAGTACACTAGTGTTTAGTTGTATGTTATTGTAAATGTTTTTTAACGTGGATTTTTGTAAAAATATATAAATAAATATAATAAAGATAAATTTTCATTTATATTAGGTATTCAAGGCCCATAAAACAACTCTCACAGTAAGAAGAAGGTAGAACATTCTTAATGGAAGAGATTCCCAAGGAGTGGGATGTATGAGGGATTGATTTCTGCTAACCAATTCTACCCATGTTATTTGATAGTGGGAAAAGGAGCCAAAACTACACTCCCGTCCACTCCCAAACCAAATTTACCCAAGGTTAGATTCTTTAAGTGATTTTTTTTTGTAAATGTCTTAAATATTATCCATTTGAAAAACATAGAAACTTTAAACATATCTACAAACTTCTTTGTTGGAGACATGTCTCTCTTCTAAAGTCTTCTCAATGTATGTTTCTTCAATCCTCTTTATCACAAAATACAAACTACAATCGTGTTATCTATTACAATGCACAATAACTATCACATCAATACACATTTCCAAAATACTTTTGCATTTAAATCCCTTCCAACATATGTTGCACCTCAAGTGTGATTGCTAGTTATATACTTGAATAAGTACAATCATTAATTAATTAGATGATAAGTCATAATAAGTATTTCTTTGAATAAATACAATCATCAATTAATTGAATGATAAGTCTTTATTAAGTTGATTTTTTTGAAAATTGTTGTCTTATTAGTCATTTTTTCATGTTATTTATTATTTTTAATTAATTTTTTATTTTTATTGATGGATCCTTTCCAATGTGTAATTATTTCCACAACCTTTTGTGTCATCACATCTGATGGATTTTTTATTTGAAATCCATTTTGATCGCTCTAAACTCTTTAATGTTAATCGAATGGAAAGTTGGTAACAATAAGTCTTGATGCCAAGGGTTACATGGTCGACACGAGAATCTTGAGGACTCTATTGAGGTATAATAAAATTTAGGATTTCATGTATTAAATGGGGACTTCAAAAAGACACCAAGATCAGAAGATGAAAAATACTCCACTCAAACAAAGGTCAAAAACTCAAATAAAAAATGGAGCACACAAACGGGGGGCACATGAATATAAGGATAGAGGGATAGAAGAATTATACAACCCTATTTCTACTCCTCTTACTTGGTCATCTAAGTTATGTACAAGAGTTTTGAATGTGAAAAGTAGAATGGAACACATGGAAGCTCAGGAGCAAGAGAAAAATTGTAATAACCAGGAGATTGTAACAACAAACCAGACTCTTATAGAATACAATAAATTTTTAAAGGATAAGGTATAAATTCTTTAATATTACTTACAAATAGGAAATCATGAATGTCAAAAAATGAACAATAATAATGAAAGGGTGAAAACAACTTGGAAATACATGCTAGCATCGACAAAACTAGGTATGTGTGTAACAAACATAAAAACAACAGAAATAAGGACTTAGAAGGAATAGGGAAAAATACAAGGGATTTGTGGTTGAGGAATGTGCTAAAGAAATAAACACAAATGAAACCAAGTCATGGTCTAGGGGTGTTAAGGGAGCATCAAATAAGAACAACGAGATAGGTGTAAATTAGGTAAGAATGCATGAAAATGAACATAGAGAAAGGCATGAGAGGATAAAAAATCTAATTATCATAAGGGTAACAAGAGAATTTTTAAGAAAAAAACTACAATTTCAAGGGCCGATCATACAAGAAATGAGAATTGTAAAGGTAGATGAAGAAAGGTCCAGACCTATCAAAGTTGTCATGAGGAGGTTAGAGGACGAGTAAAAACGTTTTAGTAAGAAAGGACTCTTGAGGGATTCAAATTTCCTTTTAGATGGTGATTTAACTTCAATAAAATTGGAAGATAAAAGGAAATAATTAACTAAAGTAAGAGCAACATAAGACGAAGGAAAAGGAGCGTGGTTGTACAATGGAAAATCTATTATTAACAAGATAATGTCACATTATTCTTCATAACATGATGAAAATAGGAGAACAATGAAATTCATGTCAACGAGGAATGAGTTAGGCCAATCATGGATGCAAAGCTGTGAGGACCATGCTTCGATTTATCAACACCAAAGTAAATAGAAATCAGGGCCCTCCCATGTATTATTAAAACTTACATGTTGGAATGGTAGAGGTTATCCTTGGAGAAGGGGACTTGGTTTGGGGCATGAAGCAGAAGGGAGAGATGTAATTCGCCTCCTAGAAACTCATGAACATGATAATTGTCAAACTTATTCTTTTGAAGGTTGTAGAAATTTTGTAGTTTGGAATGAGGTAGCTAGAAATGGGAAAGGTTTTGGAGTTATAATGGTTCTAGTTAGAGAAGTGGAGGGTAGAAAAATTCAGTTGGTAAGAGAGGACACAAAAAAATAGTTCACTTGGCTTAGAATATTAGAAAATGAGAGTAACATTAGAACATCATCCTATTGCTTTGCACCTCAGGTCTCAAAAAATTACAAAAAAGGTGGGGTAGATGGGAAAGATCCTTATGCAACCATAAAGAAAGATATTTCATAGTTTTCCCAGCAAGAGGAAGTTATTATTTTAGGTGATTTCAATGTAAGGACTGCAAATGAGAAAGCTAACACTTGGAGTAGTAAGGAAAACCATAATCCACTATGGCTCATGGAAGAAGATAATCAGCAGTGGGAAAGATTGTTGGAAGCTAGTAGGGATATTAATCATTTTGGAAAAGAATTATCAACTCTTTGTGGCATGTTTGATTTGATTATCTGTAATGGCATATAAAGATGGCATAAATCTAGACATTTTACTTGTAAAACATACCATGGGGAAAGTTTTGTTGATCAATTTTCTCACAAAGTTTAATCGAAAGATAAGATAAATGGAGATTGATGATTCGATCGGGAACTAAAGTCGGATCATAATCTAATTTCCATAGTGGTAGCTTGGATGAGAAAGAATCATCTCACGAGGAAAAAACAATTTTTAAAACATCTTTTAGAAAAAGGAAGGATTCTTGTAACACAATAAAATTTTGATATCTTCAAAGTGGTGTTGAGACACTTAATGCAAGAGGGTAAAACACGATCAAAATTCCTTAAAAGCTATGTGTTAACAAACATAATTAAGAGTGCCCTTACAAGTTGTAATAAAACAAAAAAATAAGAAGAAGTAAACAAATTGTTTTATGATAAATATATGGTTTGATGAGGATTGTAAAGTTGTAAGGAGAGATATTAAATAAATAGGAAGAGAGAAATTAAACAAAAATTTGTATAAACAGATCATAAAGCTAAAAACACGAGTTCATGACCATAAGGAGGGAAGAGATTATATAATTAGGGAAACATAACCCAAAAGTATTTTGGAAGGAACTTTAATCAAAGAAAAAACATACAGAAAACAACAATATCATATCCAATCAGTGGTTTGAGTTTACAAAATAGCTTTATGAGTAGGATTCAGAAGTTGGAGGCCCCCTTTTGGTTAACACGACAACAAAGATTTTTACTGTGTAAGAAGTTGAGGAGAGTATTATGAAATTGGGGTTGGAAAATCCAAAGACGTGGATGACTTTAATGAAAATAATTTAAAATGGGGGAAATAATTTCTCACTCGTCACATTGTAGACATATTCAACAACATCATTCAACATGGTTTTTCTAGAGATTGGACTACCAGTCTTGTGATACCTCTTTCTAAGAGTGGAGATGATAACAATTCTCATACTTATAGAACCATCATGATCAACCCTTTGTTAGCAAATTTTTTTAGTAGCATGGTGAAATGTATAATCAACAAGTGGGTAGAAGAAAAAGATAAGAGAGTAAAAGGGAAAACAAGGTTCAGGAATAAGTATTCAACAATAGATCCTGGTATCTTTGAGGCACATTATTGAATTTTCTTGGAATGATAAAGAGGAAGCTTACTATTTTTTTGTTGACTTCAAAAATAATTTTGAAACAGTTCCTAGAGACAAGCTATGAGATAGAATTAAGGAGCTTGGTATTCCAACGCATCACAGAACATGTTTTCATAGGCTTTATGAAAAGGTGTGAGTCAAAATTAGAACTCAAACTGGTATCTAAGAAGTTTTTAGGAGTGATATTGGGGTTAAACAAGGATGCCCATTAACACCTAATTTATTTGGCCTATGTATTGACAAGGTTGAGGAACGGATAAATTTTTAAGTGAAGATGGTGTTCGCCTAAGGGAGTATGTTGTAAGACTTATCCTTTATGATGATGACCTTATCTTGATTTCTAGGTCCACTCAAGGACTACAAAAACATTTGTGTGCTTAAGAAATTTTGAAAATAAGTGGGGATGCAATTTCACACCAATAATACCAAGATCATAATATTCTTCAATAGAAATAAAAGAACTCAATGTATGATGTATATTTCGATGGAAGAATTTTAGAGGAGGTAACGAAGCATAAATATCTTGGGTTTGACGTTAATTACAAGCTCTTTTGGGATATTTTTAGTAAAATGAGAACTTTAGCGGTGGAGAGCCATTTATGCTTTCCAAAACAAATGTAGAGAGATAGAATTATGGGATTGGAAAACTATATAGACTTGTTTTGGATTTTAGTAACTCCAATGGTTCTTTACGAATGTGACATTTTGACTAGCATCATTTAAAACTCAAGGTGGAAAGAATTTGAGAGGATTCAAAAAATCATGATTACTAGCAAGTTCCAATTAAAGATCTCGGTCCCATATGATATTTTTCTAGCTGAAACTAGTGTTGTTCCTCTAGAAGCTAATTCTATGGTTTTTATTGTAACATATTTAAAAAGGGTCGAGAAAATGGATGGTAGTAGATGGCCTAATGTAGTCCTCAACGAGTTTTTGGAGAAAATAAAGAAGCCATGGATGAATCATAACAAAAATGGCTTACAAATGGAACATTTACTTGAATGCATATCCTAATAATAACCAAGAGATAAAGACTTTTTATAGATAAATTCTATGATGTTATGTGGGAAAGATTTCAGGGGAAAGAAGAGGCACTATTTTGAGGAATTTAATTGTATGTGTGATCTTCAACAAAAGGCTTTTATAGGGGCTAATATCCAATGGAAAGAAAATATCTTCATAGCTCAATTGAGGACTAATTCACATCATCTTCGGTGTGAAACATGAAGATGGAAAATACATAAAGAGGTTTAGGAAGAGAGAATTTGTGTCTTCTACATTTTTGGTGTAGTGGAGTCGAGAAACATTTCATGCTAGAGTGTAATGCTTACAATGACATTATGACCTAGTTTGCTAGTACGGTGGCTTATGCATCCTTACATGATATTTTCAGTGAGAATATGGATGAAAAAATAGGGGATCTAATTATCAAAATCACCAACAGGAGATCTAAATTTCGAAATATATTTAGCAATATTTATTGTCCCATAGGTTATCTTTGGTAGCCTCGTCGATGTTCAAAGTTATTCTTCTTCTTCTATCTATTCTTTATCTAATATGAATAAAAATTCCTTCCCACCACTCAAATTTCTCAAAAAAGAACACAAAGGGGATTTTGTAAATGCCATGTAGGATTAGTACTACAAGGAATCTCACCATCACTGTTCATTGTTTAGAAGAGAGGAAATCGAGCCTTGGACTTATCCATTTACGCGTTATAATATTTGGATGCATTGGGAAACTTGGGAAATGCTCTTGGTATTGTCACACTACCACAAAAAGTGTCATCTCACTATTTTAATATCGAGTTCTACATTATGAGAAAAAATTAATAAAGATGTAATAAAATGTGTGTTGTTATGATTAATGATATTGTTTTGGCCATAAAATCTTGTACAATTTATGAGTGATAATGTTTATTATTAGTCTTGGAATTATTAATATGTGAATAATTTAGTTTAAATGTAATTTATACCAATACAATTACAGATATTTTATGCTTATTACAAGATCTCTAAAAATAATAAGAAATACAATATACATGTAAGATGATAAGGGCAGGTATCACAACTTTTAAATTTAGCGTCCACCTATCACAATCAAACAATTTTTTAAAGGGATAATTTTTAATATTATCCTACCAATTTATGTTTGTTAAATGAATTTTCACCTTAACTTATACAAAATAGTATTATCAATATATATTAAATAAAAATATAAAATACAACTTTTATTTATTATATATATAATATTTCAATATAGAAGAGCATGTATATATTTGGATTATAGGCTTTTATTAAGTTAACATTCTTGGAAAGTGTTATCTTGATCGTGTGTACCCACTCAAGGTAATTCATGCCACTGCCATGCCATAAGTAGCTTATGATAATGAATCTCGCCTTTCCTCTAAAATAGTAATGAGTAGAGAGTCGAGCTAGGATAAATATGATCTGGTGTGTTTTCTCTAGTTCCTTATCCTTTCACCAAGAAACCTATGATGGTGTTGGAAACATTGAGGACTCTACCAAGAACTAGTTCATGGAAACAATGGTCATGTACAACATGACAAGAAAAGAGAAAATTCCCATTAGAGAGCACAAGACTAGTTGTGGACATGGTGATCCAAGCATGATCAAGAATCAATTTGGTAGTAGCAGTAATGTGAAAAATGAGAAATAAAAAGCAAGAGTGAATCTAAAAATAGACTATAAAATGGAAATGGAATTTTAGAACAACCATTAAAATGAGCTATTTGGATGGATTTTCACTTTCCGAAAGATCCATATGAACTCTCTCAAGATGAAACATGTAACTTTCTCCTTCTCGGGTGCATGGAGATGTCTCACAATAGATAGATTTCCTAAGCAGTTTAGGAAGGAGTCTTACTTCATTTAAAAATTGAATGAGTTCACATAGAAGCATCATTTGGTGTTAACTATGCATGGGTAACAATTAGAGAAACATATAAGAAATGAAAGTGGGTTGTCCCCCGCATGTACCATAGGTGATTTATGTTTTTTTCCCATTTCCTTGTGTGTTTTTCCCTTTATATTTTTGTGGTGTATTTCCTTTACTTTTTTGTGTGTGTTTTTTTTTTTCATTTTCATTTCACATTCTTGTTAGGACTCTATTTCCCAATGAATAGCACGTTGTTCTACTAAAGCCTAAATTGAGATTCTGGAGTTCCTTCTTGTCTCATTTTCATCTCATGTCAAACCAAGTCAAATCCTTGAGTACGATCTAATTTTTTCATATAAAATTTCACTGCATTTTATATCATAACCCTATCAAAATATTTTCCTCTTTTTGGTCATACTGGTCAAAATAGTCTATATTATCAAAATTGCCAAATTTTCTTGCTTTCAAAGTTCAACTTCTAGGAAGGGTTTTGGGACCCTTGAATCACTTCATAATTCTTGGTTATAGTACATAGAGAGGTATCATATTTTTCTCCATGATGTTATGATTTAACAATCATTCTAGGAGCTTTGGGATGGCCTTAGGAAAGATTTGTTCCTAGGAATTTTTGGAGAAATGGGAGTGTGCATGCTTCATTGAATATCCAACTTCAACGAAAGGTTTTAGGAGCCTCATGAAGTGTTGGGAGAACATATCTAAGGAATTGGAAATATTATGGAGCTTACTTCACATTTGAATTGATAAGAAAATGTTTTGGAAGCATAACAAATGGAAACCTTTTTGACACTGGCGCAAGATGGCCTTTTGTGTAAATGAATTTTCCACATAAGGTTTCAGGAACCCTCAGTAAAGTTGGGATCCTAAAAAATATAAATATAAATTATATTTAATGTTATTCATGAACCTCAAGCTGGTTTGGCTCATGTTCATTTAAAACTATTGTTGGAATTCATCTCACTGACGCATCACCCTAGGAAAAAGGAAGGTACAGGTAAACATTATTGAATAAATATTGTCAAATTTTACTAAATAATATCATTGGATTAATTTTCCCTTTTCCATAAAATTTTATATATTATACGGCCAAATTTCATCGAGGATAGACTCCGGGGTGAAGTAAATACTCTGAGGTGTAAACCATGCTCCAACCTCAACTTTGGCATACTTACACACTTTTGGTGTCCCATTACACCCTTAGAAAACTTATGAAATGCAATTTTACCCCATAAGTATTCTCTCTTCTGATTGGTGGAAATTTCATAAGCTAAAAACATATGGAGTGGGAAAAAGTGTATGCGAAGGATTGATGTGACTTGATTGGTGATTACCAAGCCTATAACACTAGCGCGTTAATAAAGTATAAATATTAATAAATAAATAAACTTATACTTTAATTTTATTTTATTAAATATAATAAATTAAGGTTATTATGCACCTTATGGAACTAGTCTCACATATCCATCAATCACGATTTAGAAGATAGTTTTTCATATTCTAATCTAGTCAGTTCTTAGGTATTTTTTAGGATTTCAACATCCATCCTAAAGGTTTTAGGGTTTAAATTCTACAATCAACATTTGTTTTGTGAAATAATATAGTAATTTTTTAGGTTTTGGGGACTTCTTGATTGGGAATTGAATTTTGTAGGAGTTTTAGATGGGTCAAAACTATATTTGATAAACCTCAAAATTCCTAAAGGAAACAATAATTTCTCAAATATATGGAGTCATGCAATTACTTATAACACATAATAAATCAAAACACATATAAGTTTTTATCAATTCAAATAATTAAGGGAATGGTCATCATGAGGTCTGTGAAGGATCTAAAATATGATGAGGACAATGGGTATAATTAGGAAAGTCATGAGGTCTATGAAGGATCTGAAACATCAAGAGATTCAAATCATCAAGGGAATGATCATCAAGAGCATGATAAGATAATCTCACCATGAGTGATGGTGGAAATAATCTTAGGCTCACAAACAATGCATATTTTATGAGAGTGTTTCTAAACACTTAATCAATGCTTGGTAATGAAATCACATCTTGCAAGTCAGGGAGGTGGAATTTGTAGTGTTTAATGTAGACACCTATAATTACGCCCAAGAAATTTAAATACTTAAATTGCGCTAATTATCCTCTTTCTCGCAAATCAACGACATATCATCAAAAGCACTCATTTTCCCTCATATCATCATTAATTAATTACACTAAGCTAATTAATTAAGTTTCCTATCTAAAAAATACCCTAATTAACAACCTTCCGTTAATAAATCACCCCTTCTACCTAGACTAATTAATTATTATTAATTAATTAGCTTTCCCTTCCATTTAACCAATAAATCAATATTTAATTGATTTAATCCCCTTATAATAGCCTAAATCGCACTAATATTCTTCTAATTGGCTTCTATAAGCTTACACCTACCTATTAATTAATCACCTTTGATTAATTAAAGCACCCCCAACTCCCATGACTTGCTAAACATGTATTAAACCCTTCTAAAGTAAGGTTACCTTTAATAAAGCAACCTTATCCATTCCTAATCATGTTTTACCTTTATCCCACATTCATGAGAATGTGTTGAATCCTTTATCCTTTGGGCTATATAAAGAGCCCTCCACCTACCTTTTTACTTACACCTAAACTCCTTAGAGAGCAAATGCAAAGCATATAGCAAAGAGACTAAGAGCTTGCACCTTGCCCTTTTGAGAGTTCATCATCTTGAAGAGTTAAGCCTCTTTCTTAAAGTGCTTGGGTCATATGGGAGGTGTCAAAAGGGTCTTGTAGCCCAACTTTGATTAGCCCCCATTCCTAGGTTCTTGGAACATTAAGGACAACTATTTTGATAGCCATGGAGCTTACTTAGGTCCATTCATTTATTTGTTGTTAGAGAATAGAGGAGTTTAGATATTTAGCATTGTTAGTTTCAAAGTTTGTATTTATGAATGCTAACATCTAACCCTTGTTTAATTCTTATCATGATGGTGTTTATGCTTTGTTTTAGCTAAATTGTAGAACTATTTTAGGTGGTAGTTCTTGCTTCATTTGATTTAGCATTAAGCAAAGTACACATGCACACATTTAAGTACAATGTGGAGGTCAAGAACATGGAATTCATTCTCGTACATTGCTCCAAGTTTAATTTAGGGATCAATCCTTTTATCAGGAGGAGGAAACCTATCTCCATGAGAATTAATTGAGAAATAGGTTGTCCAGACATCATAAGCATGTTTCCACTCAGGTGACATCTTGGCAGGGAGGTGAATTTTGAGATTAAGAACAGATCATTTCGTTCAAAGGTGAAATGTGAGGCTCAAGGATTGAATTTATGATCATCATATCCTGACTCTACCATTGTGTCCAAATATCTTGAAGAAACAAATAAAACTGAGCTATTAAGGCTACTGAGGCATCCATGATCATCATGTGTGAAAGATCAAAAAGTCACTTATTCTCGTGAGAGGGATATGAGAAAGAAGTGTATGAGCATCCTAAATCTGATTCAATTAAAGGATGATTTTGAATCCTGGAAGGGTAAGAACATGATATTCATATGGAGATGTTTTCATGTGAATTAACTAACCCAAAAATGTAAAACTTAAACCATGAAAACCAAGCCATAATGTGAAATCTTGCTCCTAAATCTTCTTGAATCCCTCTCTGGGCCAGCCTTTCTATTGTGTCATGATCAAATTATCCTTAAAGGTAGTCATAATGCATTGGATGAACCTATATAAGTTTTCAAAAAGGTTTAATAAGGTCCATTATTCCATTCATTGAAGTGTAGTAAAAGACTAATTCTCTGGCAAGCCTAGAAAGGCCAATTTTGGCCATTTCGAAGCTTGTGTGCATCCTTCGGAAGGGTTATGAAAAGGTATTAAGTATAAAAATGTGGTATTTAAAATCCACTAAGGTGTTGGAAGAATTTTAGGAATATTTAGGAAATTTTTGATCATTCAGGGATAGTCTGTTCAACAACGGGTTTTCAGGTGCAATGAATGAGCAGTCAAATTGTGAACCTTGACTTCTTAGGCTGATTCTGGAGATTCGTAAGGAGTTAGGAGGTAAAAAAGTAGGAACCAAAAATATTGAATAATCCTTTACATTATGGGAGAATCTATTTTGATTCAAGGACACCAAAGGTGATGCTAAAAATCATCTCATACTCTAAAATAATGCATACCTCTGAAAAGTGTTTCTAAACATTTAATTAGTGCTTGGTAATGAGCTCAATACATTTTGGAGGTCGGGAAAAAGTGATTCAACTTCAAGTTCTAATTCCACATGGATAAAATTAATCAAAAGGGCATTCTCTACAATAGTATCAGATTCTTCTCTGTAATGATGTGACTCAAGAAGACTCTTAAGTTTATAACCTAATTCTAGGTAGATTTTGTTAGGTAAATTAATTATGCATTGTATTAGGTAATTTATTATTTGGTTATGTATTTAATAACCACATTATTTTCATATTGTTTATTTGTTGCATTATTTTTTTGATAGATAATAATTGGAAAAGGCTCTAAGGACCAATTACACAAGAATATATTATAATAAGTTCCAACGATACAAAATTTCTATCAAAAAACCCCAAAGAGAAAATAGGGCGAGTCAATAGAACATTGACCCACAAAAAGTCTAGAGAGAAACAGAAAACACAACAACAAAAAACTGCCACTCAGCACATAATCATCAAAAGGGCCCTAAAAATTCATGGCCTTGGTTCATGAACTTGGACCAGCTCCACCCTTGTGGCATTCCTCCTCATCAGAAGAATTAATGATCACCTACCTCTTCTTACCTTTAAAATCTGCCACCATCCCATGGAGGGTTTCAACCCTAGTCTCAAGTAATTTAACCTCCCCATTTGACCTCTGCCAAACCTCATAGCAAATTCTGATTTTGGGCTTTGACCTAGCTTACCGTTTCCTCTAAAGATTCCATTTTGCTAGCATGAAAAAAAAACACAGTTTTTTTCCCCTTGAAATCCTCCTCCACTTCCCGGTAAGGTCCTGCAATGCATTCACCACATTCGGATCCTTCACTGCTTTGTCTCTCTTAATGTTCATCAGCTGAGTGCGATCCAATAGCGAGATATGGTCTTCCCATTGTTGTCCAACTACATGCCAATCCCCTTAGTGTTAAGAATCGGTTTACCGACTTTGACAAGTAGCAAGATTAACCCATGGTGTAAAATTAACTCTTTTTTCTTCTCCTTATATTTCTTGACAAAAGCACTCAACGAATTGAAAACATAGAAGGGAATACTCATCCTTCTGTTCCTTCTGAAATGATTTAACAACATCAAATGCTGCGAATGCACCTTCCTATACCTCCCATCCAAAGTGATATATTTCATGATATGAAAACATACCTCAACCCACCTCCCCGGAAGAGAATTCTGAGCAATACCATCCTCCATGAAGCAAATATTTTCCTCATTATCCAAAAATATGTGAACCTCTTCTTGGAGGCGGGATCTGTCCTTAAAAACTTTACTACCCCCACAGTCCATTTTAGTAACATTCCCGATTAATTCTTGAAAACCAAAATCTCACACCTCTCATAGCAACCAACCCATTGTCCCATGCAAGAGCAAACTCCCTTGAGATAACTCTATTCTCCCCCTCAGCCTTTGAATAAAATAAGAGATACCTCCTATTTATATAGGTCCCAAATGAAAGAATCCTATTCCAAACGGTAAAGAGGATGGCTCCACCTAACCCTAGAACCCCCATCATTATCTCTTACAAATAGAAATACAAATTTCTACGAAAATTCTTGACCAAATGGTTTAAATAAAACCTCCAAACCACAACATTCCAGATAATGATTTTGATGGATAAATTCACCCAAGGCGAATTTATTTCCCGTAAAGCACCACTCCCTTTCTCACGCCTGAATCCATCTTTCAGCATTAAGCTTGTCCTTTGTACTTTGAGGCAGCTCCACCTCATCCCACCACCATTTTTTATTATTAATTAAACCACCAAAATTAGCTAACGTGTCCGCACACTCATTAGCTTCCCGATACACATGATTAAACAGAATAACTTCAAAATTTGAAATTATTGACTTAACATCCCTTATTATAGGGTCTATATTAATATGATGTTTAGCCATACCATTCATCACATTAATAATATATTGAGATTCCCCCTCTACATGAAGTTTCTTGATTTGTAAAGAAGTTGCCCAATGTAACCCTAATAACATTGCATAAGCCTCTACATAGTTATTTGATTTATTACCAATAGCTTCCGCATAGGCTAAAACCAACTCACCAACTTCATTTCTAATAATTCCCCCAACCGCCGCTAACCCAGAACTCCCCTTAGCAGCACCATCAAAATTCAACTTCATCCAACCAACAGGAGGAGCAAACCATTTAGCACTTCTTCTTTCCACAGCCTTAGCCTTAGAAATTTTCATCACAGTCATTCCTAAAGATTGAATAATTTCCTACTCATGTTTAGGAAATCCACCTTTCTCTTTTATCTTCACAATTGTAATATTATTTCTCAAAGATCCTAAAATTCCTCTCCCCACCCTATCTGATTTTTTGTTTTTCTCTGAAAATTCTACTATTCCTTTCAAGCCAAATCCCCACAAAAAATGAGGCAAACCAAACTCCAGACCTTAGAAAGATTCAAAGAAACAAAAGGACTAGTCCATTGCTCATACCAGTCAACAAAAGTCTCCTGGAAAGAACCACAAAATTGAAATATTTTCAAAATATAAGACATAACTTTTTGAGAAAAAGGACAGTGAAGAAATAAGTGTTGAATCGATTCATTATTCTTTTTACATAAAACACACCAATTTGGAATCATCATACCTCTTTTCTGCAAATTGTCAATAGTTAAAACCTTATTCTGAATAACATGCCACAAAAACAAATTAACTTTAGGAATAAGGTTCTTATCCCATAGATTTTTCCACAAAGTTTGAGGAGGAGGACAATTCCTTGCTATAGCATACCCTGATTTAACCAAATATCTACCATCCTTTGTCAAATACCTAACCAACTCATCCTCCTTCTTAACCTCCGATATATGTAAACCTCTCAAATTTTGATTTAAGATTATTATGCTTTCCTGATGATCACCATCCACCCCTTCCCAAACCAAATGTTTCCAAGCCCAACCCCAATTAGATTCCTCCCAGTAATCTCTAATCCAAATCCCCATAGACATCTAAAATGATCCACCATCTCTCTTAAAAACTCATGATTGGCTAAAGGAGCCTCTAAAGTAACCACCAATCTTCCCAAAACCTGATTTTAGAACCATTACCAATTAACCATTTACTACCTTTCAGCAAAATCTCCCTACATTTACCCAAACCATTCCAAAAAAAGAGCCTTTTGGCGAGAGCATCATTAGAAACAAAAAGAAACTTGATTAGAGAGTAAGTACTTAGCTTTAAGAATTCTAACCCATAATCCATGTTCATGCTCCAAACGCCAACCAATTTTAGCCATAAGAGCTAAGTTCATACTTTTAATATCTTTCAAACCCAAACCCCCAACATACTTTGGAAGGGTGACTTTTTCCCATGCCACCAAGGGAAGTCTTTCTTTGGATTCCGTTCCAGACCATAAAAACCTACGTTGAATATGAGAAATAATGTGTCTAATTTTGGCCGGAATTTTAAACATAGACATAAGATAAACCACCATACTTTGAAGACAACTCTGCAGTAATTGAATCTTACCAACTTGAGAAAGCAAAGTACCTTTCCATGTTGCCAACTTTTTTTGAAACCTCAAGATTAGTGGATTCCAACTTTCCATCTACATCCTTCCTTTAAACAAAGGCATTCCAAGATAAAAACAAGGCAACACCTAAATAGTACACTCCAAAATTTCCACAATTCTAATTTGGATTTCCATATCCACATTAAAAAAGAACAAAACTTTTCCTAAATTTTATGAGCTGACCAGTAACCTCCTTAAAATCTTGCACAACTTATTTAAAGCCCAAATCTTCCACTTGATTTGCCTTAACCAAGAGAAAGGTGTCATCCACAAATTGTTGTAAAAAAATAGGATCTATACCATTAGAAATAATTAACCCATGCAATTTATTTTTCTATTTATATTCAACACAAATTCTAATTCAAAGTCTCAACCACAATGATATAAAGGAAAGGAGAAAGAGGATCACCTTGCCTCAGACCCTACTAGGATGAGAAAAATCCCTCGGCCTTTTCCCATTAACCAAAATTGAATATTTTGGAGTAGAAATACATTCCATAATAAGATTTATAAAATGAGTATGGAAACCCAATTTCCAAAAATTATTTTCAGAATCTCCATGAAATTCTATCATAAGCTTTATTCATGTCAATTTTAAGCATCATACAACCCTTTTAGAAACTTCCACCGAATGAACTGCTTCATGGATAGTTATCACACTATCCAAAATTTGTCTTCCTTCCACAAAATCTCCTTGATTTTCTGAAATAAAATGTTCCAAAAAACCTTTAATTCTTAAAGAGATAATCTTAGTTATTATCTTATAGACCATATTACACAAACTTATAGGTCAAAATCGACACTTTTTTTTCCCATCTTAGGAACAAGAGTGATGAAAGTAGTATTTACTTCCTTCAACAATTTACCATTCTCAAAAAAATCTTGAATAGCCTCTTCCACATCTTTATGAATAATTTCCCAAAAATATTGGAAAAAAGAAGGAAAACCATCCGGACCCAGAGATTTGTCCCCATCAAGGTTGAAAATAGCAATAGTAATTTCCTCGGTGAAGGATTTTTATCAAATCAACATTTTCCTGATAAGAAATGACAGTTTCAAAAAGATTTGCAATGTCACTTTCCTTACCCAAACTAGGTTCCCTACCAGAAGCTAGTAAATGAGAGAAAAATCTCACAAAATCTTGTGAAATATCACCCTGGTTACTTAACATAACTCCCCTCTCATCCTCAATTTCCAAAATAGAGTTTCTGTTCTTATGCATAGAAGCAGTGAGATGAAAAAACTTTAGTATTCCTATCTCCCTCCTTTAACCATTGCACCCTAGAAGTTTTTTTTCAATACGCCTCCTCTTTGGCTTCTAAATTATGATACTCAGACAATAGAGATTTCTCCTTATCTTTCAACTCTTTATTCAAGCTATGTAGTATCAACCTCTTCCTCCACCTTCTTCAAAGCTTCACTAATCTCGATTTCTATGTAAAAATGTTACCAAAGGTTTCTTTGTTCCATACCTTCAACCTTGATTTAATATGCTTTAATTTAGCCAAAAGTTTAAACATAGGCTTACCTTTGACAACAATTTTCCAACTCGACCTAACCTCCTCCTCAATACTAGGATGTTGAAGCCACATCTTAAAGAACCTGAAAGGCCTTCCACCTACCTCGTTGCTTAATCTAGTTTGAAGGCTAATGGGACTATGATCAGAACCAATTCTAGGTAAAGCCACCACATACCCTACCAAATTTTGAAACCAAGAAAAATTTATGAAAAACCTATCCAACCTGATTTGAATCAAATCATCCCCCAATCTCCTATTCACCATGTGAAGGGAGACCCTATTAATTCAATATCCACTAGGTCAGTAGGTGGCAATAAAGTTAGCAAAATCCTCCATACTATCACTATAAACCCCTAACCCTCCTTTTTTATCTTCCATAAACAGAGGAGTATTAAAATCCCCACCAATTAACCAATTTAACTCATTATACTGACTACAAAAATGACTAATATTAGCCCAAGCTTTCTTCTTTCAAGCATCAATTTGGAGCATAAATATTAGAGAAAATCCACTCAGAACCATCTAGTTTCTCTTTAAACAAAATAGCAACATGATTCTGAGAACAAAAAAACCAACTTACCTTCTCTATCATTCGGATTCTAGAAAGTTACCAAACCCCCTGAAGCACCCACCGATGATACACTTTGAATCTCAGATCTAAACCAAACTCTATTCTTCACCTCCTTCATTTTATCAATAGACATCTTTGTTTCTTGAATTAAAAGAATATCAGGCTTATTCTTCTTTCTAAAAGAGGACAAAATATTCTGTTTATTAGGGTTATTTAGCCCCCTTATATTCCATGAAATGACCTTCATTTCAATTTATTTGGAGAAATACTCTCCTCAATGGAGCATTGTCTTCTGAATCTATTTCTTTGGCTTACTTTCTCCCTCCTATCCCTATTTGTCAAATTTCCTTTTTTTGCTGGAATCTTCCCATGTAATGCTTTAACTTTGTCTTGTTTTTGAGCACTTCTCGTATTAATCCTCTTTTCTTCCATCTCTTCCTTAAATTTCTCCAATTTTAAAGAACAAGGAACTTCTTCCATCTGAAGCAAAACTTTCTCCTCCTTTGAAATCGACGCACTCGAGAGGCTGCATATCTAGATGTTGTAATTCACTCACCCCCACACTAGGGTCCTGATCCTCAAGACCCAACCCTTCCTCATTCAATCTTCCTTTTGGTTCTAAAACCTATCTCCTTCCTCCTTCCTCCTTCTTAATCATTCCATCCAAATCCTTTATCATCTCTAACCTGTGAGTCCTTATTTTTATCCAAATTTACTTGCTCACCTTCTTGTTCCTTTTCCTCATCTTCCAACAAATGAAATTTATTTAAAGACACAAAATTTTGCTGTAAAGAACTATCCCCTTCCATCCTAGATTCCTTTTCTTTTTTTCATACATCTGCTTCCCTTTCTTACCCTCCTTACACTACTTTGCTCATGTCCCATCCTCCTACATTTCTGGCAGAACAACGGAGAAGCTTCATACTCTACCTTCTGGATCCACTCACCAAATTTAGATTTAAGAAGAATTTATTTTCTTAATAAATTACCCATAGGAACAATAACATAGAAATGAGCATACATTAGTCTCATTCTTTCCCTAGTAATAGATCAAACACCACCAAATACCCTAAAGCATTTGCAATGGCATGTTAAGATTTCTTCTTCCCAAAACTCCATTGGTAAACTAGGAAGTTTAACCCATACAGAAACTCATCTAGTTTCTCCTTAAATGGATCAAATCCTAGAATCCATTTTTGAATCAAAAGACTTGATCTACCCATAAACCAAGGACCTCCAACCAATATATTTTTGTAGTCCTCCGGGTTTGAAAGATTTATAATAAAAAACCCATTCACATAGGAAGCAATTTCCATTGATCCCTTCGGGTTCCACTTCCATTTTTCCCATTCATGAAACCATTCCACATTCGGCCTTGATCCATAAAATTTACCAACCAAAGCATATTCCATCCTAGATCTAGCCCGATCTGCTAACCCATCTGGAATATCAAGACTAATCAACCCATCTTTTTCCCCAGCCATATTCAGTTGGTATTATTGCTGTAACTATATCTAGCCATGATTATTGCTATAACTATATTTGTTTGTATTTAGTTAGTTAGTTCTTCCCGGATGTAGTTTGGAAGTTGTTATGATTTTGGTTTTACTTGTGTAACCTTGCATTTTTGCACATGTCTTTTCAATTCCTATAATAATGTCAACCCCTCTATTGTAAATTGATTCAGATGATTAATAAAATACTATAGGCTTCCGTCCCTATTTTACATTTGGTACCAGAGTAGGAATCTGGACTGTGAAGCAACAAAGGGTTGGAGAGAGGTTGTAGTAGGAAGACAAGTGTCTTGGAGAAGAATTTTCTTTTCGGAGAGCCTGTGTTGCCTCTAGAAACTTCCCAAACATCCCTACATCCCCACAACCCCCTCTTCCATTCCAGGTGTTTGGAACGTAAATTTGTTTTTTCATTGGTGCATCTTGCACCGGGTAAAATATGTTCAGGAATACAAAATTTAAAAAAATATTTTCCCCAATCAGGGGTTTTTTTTCCTCTAATATTAGAGGTGCATTTGGTGATAGTATTAGCTATAACTAATACTAGCTAAGTTGTTGAAGAGTCATTGACCGAGTTGCAGAGTTACAGTCATTTTCTGGAGGTTGAACCCCTCCTACCGAGCCAACATTGGTCGAGCCAGGCCATTGCAAGATCTACCCTGCACAAATCATACATGGCAGATTGAGGTAAGTTATTTTGAGAAGGATCCATATCCAATAGCAACATCTAATCGGTAACCCTTGTAGACCATCCCGTGCTCCCAAAACCAACATTAGCAAGGAGATCATACACATTGGGCCATACAGTGGGACATTGGAACAAATGTTGCCTGCGGTGATAGATAAAAAATTTGGGAAGCATTAGAAATAAATCCATTTGAGTAAGTTGATCCATGACCAAGCAATGATCGAACATCGAGCTCCTCAGCCTATCCTCTAACGACATCCCTTCGATCTATGATGAGCTCGATCCAGCACCCCTGTCTCTTCCATATGCCAACATCGATCTCTTCCTCCCAAACAACGACCTCTGCATCCAAACGATGACCTACATCTACAACCACAAACATAACAAACAATAACAATGAACCTACACATCAGAGGCATCATCAATCAACAAAAGTGGTGAAAAGAAAAAAAGGGAGAAACAAATGATAAACAACGGCATAAAAAAGTTAAGTTTCACATCCGAGAAGATGTGAAAAACCTAAAACCGCCTTTCTCCACCTTTGCAACCACGTGGACCTCCATCTCGCCACGTAGGCCTCCCCTCTAGCCATGTCGCCATTGAAAAAGGTTAGTCCTTTTTTACATTTGCTTCAAATCGAGTTGCTTCATTTCACACCTAAGCACTCATACGAGCCGAGTTGGTAATTGAAAATGATTTGGGGATAGAAGGTGAGGGGTTTGACCCCCACCCCAACACAAATTTTTAAAACAATTGAAATTTTGCATGGCATAATTGGAAAAAACTCCAAATTTATAGGTGACTAAAACCTCTGAATTCTGATAAAAAGGCCCCTAAACGTTTAGCGAGGAGACCTAATATAGGGAAAAAACGTTTTTCTCTCATAGGCCTATTTTTTGATTCCGGACAACATTGAAAAAGGGGGTATTGGAAAACTTCATTTAAGAAAGTTTTTTTACAATTTTTGCTCAACAAGCTATATTGGGCTCCAGAGGCCACCAGGCTTGAAAACAATTTTTTTCCTACCATTCATTTTTTCCAAAATTTTTAATGTAATTTGTATACTTTATTATATTGTACTAATTTAAATGTTGTCATAATCAACCACAAAATTATAATTGCTTTCGAAACTAGCAGAGAATTGTAATAAAAAATAGTGAAAGTTAGTTCTAAAAATCTCATGAGATCCTAGATCTCATTCGTAGCGTTTGGTATAAACAATTTTTCTTTGGGAAGTGCTTACGAGTAAATTCATCACTACTACTACACTTAATTCATAATATAGTTGTAACAACTTTATCTAGAATCGAACCTTTAAATCGACAGGGGAGTAATAAGGACATAGTGCATACACTATGATCCATCCCATATGTCTATGAAAATTGCTCGACGTAAATCCATAATGAGAAATTATCCAAGTATATAGTGACATTACACACGTGTATGAGGATATTTCTTTTATCCGATGTCAACAATAATCACACAAACACCTTTTAGTACTATCTTGGTACCACATATCGACATCTTTCACGTACGTTAATGCCTCTTTTATGTACCGTCGGGTATGTAGAAAGGGCGAGCTTCTTCCATGTACTTGATGGATATATTGGAAGGAACGTATATAGAAAGGTTCGGTATATCAGACTAACAATATATAGATTGGGAGACCTTATACTTGGAGTGATAAGAGCCTAACCCTATCAGTGATTTCTACAAAATGGGCACTAATGCCCCCAAATGTTTTCTTCTAGATTCACAACTACTCATAGGAAACAAATGTGTTGCATGAAAGACAAAAATCAAGACACAACTTGATTTTGAAGAGATCTATCCTATTGTGAATGGTACTCTAACCAGATCAACAATTGATACAACACAAAAATGGAAGTTTGATAGATCATATCATAAGGCCAAACTCATCATCTTGTTTGGAGTGTCCAATGATGTGCAACACCACATTCGAGATGTCAAAACATCAAAATAAGTGTAGGATAAGTTGAGCATAGTATATGAGGCCAAAAACAAGAATGTCATTTTGAATTTGCAGAGTCAGTTACACACACTGAATTTCAAACAAAATGAAAAAATCAAAGCTTTATTGAGAAGAGTTGCAGAGTTGAGGGATTCACTTCTATCCCTGGGAGAAGTGGTCACTGATGAAGCTCTCATCCCCATTATTTTGAGATCTCTCCCTTCTTCCTACCACATTTTTGTAACAACCCTAAACTTGTTAGATACGAAAGTGAGTTTTGAAAAGCTGGTTAACCTACTGCAACAAGAGGAAGCCATACATAATAAGGATGATGAATAGGAGCGGTACTTTCTTCTCATCAAAAATGGAAAGGAAAAGGAAAAGGTAAACCTAATTCCTATCAAAAGTCCCAACATAAGAATCGATTATCAACATCGAGGGGAAAAAAATAGAAGAAGCAATTTCTAATTTGTAAAATAGGACATGAGTTGAAATATTGTTGGTATAATACATACAAGAAAGGTTCATCAATTACTTCTAGACCTCAACACGAACAATCTCTCACAAGGGACATGTTGGTGCCATTATTGAGCTTGCATCATGTTGCCCTAATTTTTCCTTCACTATACTTGCTCAAAACATTTTTCCTTTCAAATTGATGATAAAAAACTTCTCCCCTCCTCGAATGATTTAGAATGCTCACAAACATGTTGATTTTCCCTAATTTGAAAGAAAAATCCATGTATGCCTTGTTTGTGCCCTAATTTTTCCAAAATCTATGGGCTCTGTCATTTTTCCCTTTTGCCCAATCAGTGAAAGTTCAAAATTGATCGATTCACACTTGTATGTCTTTGAAAATCCAATTCCATGGTCAAGAATGCTTTAAAAACATGTTTTAGTTGGTTCAATTTTGAATTTTTTTCCGTCCTTGGCGAAAAAAATCAAATTCTAGGGCATCCTTGGCATTTTCTATATTTTGATGGTCGACGGGTGTCATTTTCTGTCATATTCTTGCTTGGCATTCATCGGTGAAGTGGAATGCTCTAATTGGTTGAGGGATAGTGGTCAAGTGTTTTAACGTATAATTTTTTTTAAGGGAAGGCGGGGTTGGATTTTTTGGCAAAGGGGGTATTTTTGGGCTTTTCAATGGCTGGCGTGTTTTGCTTTTTTCCCAAAATGCCTTTACGTTGTGTCACAAAATTTGATTGGTTAAGGGGAAGGTGGGGACTGGTTTTTAGGATTTCCTTAAAGTTTTTAGACTTTATTTTCCTTTTCGCAAAAAGAAAAGGTTTAAAGTCACAAAAATGGGCGGAGCTTCGAAGCTCATTTGGAGGCAAAAATGTTAAGGTAATCGAAAGAGGTGGACCCACAAAATTTGAATTAAATTCCTTGTTTGCATTTTGTCAAATCAAAAATCCAAAAATTTTGTCGGGACAAAAGTGAGGAGTGGGGCCTTGATGGAGGACTTAGAGATTTTGACTTTTGGAAAAATGAGTTAAAATTACAAAATGAAGCATGCCTCCGCAACCAATTTGATTGAGACACGTGGCCAAATTTTGAAAAGTCAAAGGGGAGCGTGGGCCACCGGTGGAGTTTTAAAATTTTCAAATTTTGTGAAGGAGGTATAAAGAAAAAAGGTGAGTCATATCCCCATAGCAAATCATCGATGGACACATGTCAGGGTCAAACTTGGAGCTGTGGGCCCATGGAGCAAAAATGGAAATTTTTCTTTTTTTGGAAAATAGGTATAAAGTCAAATTTTGGAGTGCTAGCCAGCGAGGACACATGTCGGATGCAAAGGGCAGAGGTGCATGAATAGTTTTGAAAATTGCCTTTTTCCAAAAAGAGGTAAATATGCAGAATTGTCCCACGTTTTCACTGGGACCCACTTTGGGACACATGTCAAGCATGTTTTAAAGGGGCGGAGATGTGGAGCAAGAATGTCAAAATTTTCTATTTTCTCCCGAAGAGTTTAAAAGGTAAAATGAAGCTCCCATATCCGTTTCCAATAGAATGGTGCCACGTGGCCATTTCTTATAAAAGGTGCAAAATGGAAAAAGACACCTCCAGGGCCCATCTCCAATGGTTTTTCTCCACGTGGAGAGCTCAGATTAAAAGATGAAGGTCAGATCAATGGTTCTTGTGCGTTGCACCATTTTGACCGCCATTCGAGCTCCAGGAAGCTTGGAGATGCAATTTTTGCATCAATTTTCATCAAATTTTTGGCGAATTCATGTCATTGTTGCCTTCAGGGATCAATGGAATTGATTTTGAAGCTCAATTTGTAGATCAGAGATGTTTTTGAAATGAAAATTTGCCCTAATCCATCCAAACACGTGAAATGCCAAATCTAAAAGTTACAGAGGTAGTTTTGGAAGGAGAAAAGGTGAAATGATGAGTGGAAAGGTGTTTGCATGCCTTGATGATGAAAAACGTGCCTCCAGAAAGGATAATGATCCAAATTTTTTAATGATTCAACTTTTTGATACACCTGGCATCCTTCGAACATTTTTCTTTTAATGTCCCTTTCTACAAATCATGAGAATTTTTGTAACAAACTTGATTCCTTGGCATATTATTTTCTTGGGAAAGAAGGCTTGAGTGTTACAAGAGATATATAATGCATTTTTGGAGAAATGCAAAGGGGTCGGGAAATTGAAAATCATGAGAAAATTTTGAGAGAAGCTCATCTTCTAGAAACCCACCAAAAAACCTGGTTAATGTCTTCTGTGTTGGATCTTCATTCATGTGAGTTGGTTACAAGTGTATATCCATCACACAACTCTTGAGATTGTTCCTGAAACTCTCCCTACTTGATGAATCTAACAAGCTTTTGAGTTAATCTGTGTTATTTTGGGCAATATGATGTCTATTATCATTTTTAAATACCTGCAAATAGTTTTCCTTGTTCTTGTTGCAATCTTGCATTGAAATATTTAAGAATCACACAGATCTCATCCTTATTGATAGTTTAGTGGCACTTGCAAATTTTGTTTGTCAGAAGAGCTTTCATCTGGCATTGAAAATAAGTAGTTTAAAATCACTTCACCTTCATTTTTGACTGAGATTACTTGTAAGCCTTTGGGGGTACCTTAGGCATGATTTGATCAAAGATTTTGATGTTTAATTGAGTCCTTTAATTCAAGATTTTGTGTTGAAGTCTCAAATATTGTGTGAAGAGTGCAAACCTAGGCTTCCATTTGTGCATCTCTTCTGTTGAAAGAACATCATGACTATTTTGAAGCATTTTATCTTGATAGTTGTTCAAATGTTGTAGAGGTTGTCAAAGATCTAACATAGTCAAGTTTGTCTTGTCAATACCCCACCAAAAATCATCTAAACAATAGATCCTACCCTATACTACCCCTGATTTTCATTGTATACCCACAAAAGATCAAAATCCATTTGCCAAAGTATGTAGAATAGATCAGGATTTCAATGTCTTTAGTAACCTTTGCCTTGTGTTGAAAACATACCCATATTTTGGAAGTGACAACTCGTGAGAGTCAGATCTGTGTGTTTGATCATGTTTTCCTCAAGGTCTTCCTCATATAATTCAAGAAAAAGAAGGATATCTTCATCTCCTTCACCATTAGAAGGTTACAAAATAGGTTCTCTTACCTTGGTTGAAAGGCACAACCTAAAATAGTTAGGACAAGATCAAGTCCTATTAGAGTGCTATCCATCTCTCCACAAATCTGAGTGCCAGTTAGATCACATCCCCGGCTACAAAATGACATACATCATGATCTATCTATCTTTAAGCTTCATGTCATATCTTTGATGCTGCTCAACTTGAAAAGGAGAACAAATTTGGGTACCAACATGAGTGGCACCATTGCCGGGAAGTTGGTTCAATTTGATCCATGTGCATGCATATTTGAGGTTTTTAGATGCATATCAAACCTTGGTAATGTTTCTTGCAAGTTCTGCATATAAACACATTGTTGAAGCATCATTCTATACTCATATTTGCAAGATTTAAGCAAAGGTTTCAAGCTTTGTCTTCTAGTTTCCTAGTTTCCAGTAGTTGTTGCACTTTGGTTGCATTGTGATTGATTGATTCAAGTAAAGGAAGATCTGATTTACAAAGTTTTGCAAGATTTCAGTGCTGACTGACATTTGATAGATTACTTTAGTGCATTCTTGCACAACTAAGGTGAAATTCCTTGGTGGCGACTCCATGCTGATTTGATTTTAATAATACCAGTGTCTTAGCTTTCTATCATTTGAAATTTGGTGCTAACCTCTGCAAAACTGGAAGGAAGAAGATCTCTCTTTAGTAGAGACTCTACTAGGAAGTTGTTTTCTGATTCAAGGAATGCTTGAGTTAGAAGGAAGAAGAGTTTGGAAAGTTGTTGGAGAACAGAGCTCAAGGAAAGAGGTCCCCATTGTTGAACTTCAAATTGATCATCCTGTTATTGAGGACTGCAATTCCTCCTCAAGTAAATCTGAACTAGGTAGTCCTCTTGTAGATTTGCATTCTCCATCTGGAGAGGGACCTTCATTTGTTTTGAAAGGCTTGCTCCTAAATCTACCCCTGTATTTTCCAAAACTACTAGAGTTTATCAAGAAGTTGAGCCTATAAGGGATATCCATTTTGAAGATTACATTTCCATTCCCCAAAGACCTCTCACTCCTCATCATTTTGTTTCTCCTCCAAGATCACCACCACAAAACAACATGGCTCAACCTCCACCTAGACCTCCATTTGTTGTTAACACTCTTTGGTCCTATCAACTTTAGAGGGATGGTGGGTATCCAAATGTTGTTCCACAAGATGTGAGGAATAGATTGCCAAAGTTTCAAGGTAACAATGCTATGACTGGTGATCAACATCTCAAATTTTTGTTAACATGATGGAGGATTTTGAAATAGAGTTTGAAGATGTGTATGTCAAATTGTTCATCCACACATTAGAAGAGGATGCAAGGGATTGGTACAAGGCTCTACCTGATAATTCTATTGACTCATGGGATGAAATGAACAATGCATTTAGGTTGCAATATGGTGACAAGACTGATCCTATATTTCTCTTGTCTGAGTTTGAAAATATCAAGAAGAACCCAAATGAATCGTTCATGACTTTAACACAAGGTTTAATAAAACATTGAGAAGACTTCCATTAATCTAAGGCCTTGTGATGAGTCTTGTTTAATCAAATATGTAGATGCATTTGATAAGAAAGAAACCTATTACTTGAGAGACAAAAACCCTACTAATTTAATTAATGAGGTGTACATACCCTACCCCTTAGGATTTGAACTTGTGACCTCTATTTCAAGAGCCTTTACCATGGCCAACTGGTGTACTATTACTGAGATTGAAAACAACATTAAAGCCATTGGTAAACCTCTCAAGAGAGATGGTGTAAAGTTGATAAACCCTGAAAAACCTCAAGCTAGCAAGGGTGCTGATTTGGAGGATGTTGTCAAAACTTTGGCAGGTGTTGTCAAAGAAATTTCATACAAACTAGCCCAGAAGAAAAAAAGGGATTGGCCAAAGTTCACAAGGTCAACAAAGAGCACAAAATCATGATAGATTTGGCAATCATCCTAGGGGTGATCAAAGGCCAGATGATAGAGGTAAAGGACCTATGGGAGGGGGAAATAGACAACCCCAAGCACATGAAAATAGATTGGTGCCTGACCCTCTGACTACCAGGGTTGCTGCTTGTTGAGGAGGTTGCTGATATTGATTGGTGTGATAGATGTTTTCTTCCCCATCCTCCATGTGAAGTGGACCAGAAAGTTGATGAAGCTGATAATGAAGATGGTATTGATGATGATATCTACATGGTGGGTTGCTCTTCAAGTTCACAAGAAGGAGCAACATCAACTGAGGTAATAAGTGCAAGGACTGCTGCAACCTTTTGGGATTGCATCAACCAGGTACCACTTCTTTCTCCTTCTCATACTTATGAAGTAGATGTAGTGCAAGCTTTTGAAATACCTAATAATGACTTTGAGTATTTGAGAGCTTTGATGATAAAAAGTATGATGGGGGTATCCCTTCGAAGATAGACAATTATTAATGAATGTTGTTGTAGGTCAAGAAAAAGAGTATAACACTAGGAGAAAAGTTGTTAAGGGAGTTAGGCCTCAAGCCAAACCTAAAACACCCTTGCTTACAAGCATTCCCAAAGAAGCTCCTAGAAGGGAAACACCTACCAAAAACTCTGTTGTCCCATGCAAAAATTATAGTCCTCCTCATGCCCAAACTGCCAAGAGTCCCATGCCATCTAGTGAATCTGCTTGTCTCCCTTCCAATGTTGCCTTGCCAAAGAATGTTCCCTATGACATAGCCCAAGTATTGAGCCAAATCAAAGTGAGTGTTCCAATCATTGAGTTTCTTAGAATACCTGAGCACAAGAAGAGAGCATTTGAGTACTTGGGATTGAAGGAGGAGAAGAGTACCCCAAGTAGAAATGTGAACATTGTTGAAACTCCTCCTCCAATCATTGCAGACCTTGGAACACCACCAACATTAGAGGATCTTGGGAAGCTCCTGAGGTGTACTTGGGAACATCCTTGGTTGATTCCCAATTGAATGTTGATCCATTCTTTACAACTTTGATCATAAAGGATAGACTACTTCACAATTGTATGTTTGATTCTGGTGCATCATGCAATGTCATGCCTCTAGAAGTCATGAATGAGTTGGATATCAAAGTGACAATAGCCTATGGGAAGTGTACTACCATGGACTCAAGGGAAGTGTTGGTAGTTGGTTGTGTGAAGGGTTTGGTGGTGTAACTTGCAGCCTATCCGGGTAAGAATTTGAAACTTGATGTTGTAATTGTTGACTGCCCTACCAAATGGGGCATGCTTTTGTCAAGAAAGTGGGCTGCAAGTGTTGGTGGCAGCATTCAGATGGACATGTCTTTTTCCACTATTCCCATTGAAGGAAGCCTTGTCAAGCTTTATGGTGAAAAGAAGATGTTGCACCTAATTGAGGATCCCAACAATGCTTCCTATGAAGTGTTGTTTGTTGATGTTGATGCTGATAATTTCATTGGATTTGCTGATGGAAAAGAAAACAAGATGGATCAATCAAAGTGCCTTGAGGTGGTAGGTTCTCCTTGGACCTTGTTTTTTGATGGAGCTTGCTCCAAATTTGGAAATGGTGTTGGTATAGTTCTGCTTTCTCCTAGCTTGGAAGAGTTTGCTTTTTCCTTCAAGCTTAATTTTGAATGTACTAACAACATTGTTGAGTATGAAGCCTTGTTGTTAGGATTAAGAATTGCTTGGAAGTATGGAGTGAAAGACATTATTGCAAAAGGAGATTCAGAGCTAGTTGTCAAGAAATAAGAAAATTATATGCTACAAAAAATCAGCGAATGAAATAATACAAACATGCAGTTTGGGATCTAATTGAATGTTTGATTCCTTCAACATTGTGCATCATGACAGAAGTCTCAATGTTGCTGCTGACAAGTTAGTAGTGTTGGGGTCTAGATTTGGAAATTTACACCATTTCACCTTATTGTGAGTACAATATTGAAGTGTTAACTAGGCCAGTTGTCCCTGACAATATCAAGCATTGGCAAGTCTTTAATGATGATGCTCAAGTGAAAAGGTTCTTACAAAACCAAGGTGAGTTTGCAGATCAAAATATTGATTGGGAGCCAATGGTATGTATGACTGAAGGAAGAGAAACTTTGTTTGGGAAGGATATCATCCAATTAAAAACTAACACCATTCCTAGAGGTCTTGTTGCACTTGAATCAAATTTTAACAATGTTGATTGTATAGTCAATAGAAACATGTTTGCATCTAGGGATGTTGAAGAGCATGATTTGGGAACAAAGGAGAAACCAAGAAAGATTTGGTTGGGCAGAAATCTAAGTAAAGAAGAAAAGTAGTCCTATGTTCAATTATTGAAAAAATATCAAGACTTCCTGGCTTGGTCCTATTCTGAGTTAAAGGCATATAGAGAAGACTTGTTTCAGCATGAGATCCCTCTTGAGCCTAAGGCCAAACCATTCAGACAGAGGAAGAGACCAATTAATCCACTCCTCTCCATGAAGATGCAAGAGGAATTAAAGAAATTGAGAGATGGAGGGATCATTCAGCCCACAAGGTATTCATCTTGGGTTGCAAACCTTGTCCCAGTCAGAAAGAAGAATGGAGATATCAGACTTTGTGTAGATTTCAGAAATCTAAACAAAGCATCCATGAAGGACAACTATCCCTTACCAAATATGGAAAACATGTTGCAGTTAGTGACAGGTTCTGAGTTGCTTTCTACATTGGATGGCTTCTCCGGATACAATCAAGTTGTTGTCAAAGAATCAGAAAGACTTAAGACAACATTTACTACTCCTTGGGGACATATGTTTTTGTCAGGATGCCCTTTGGTTTGATGAATGTTGGTGCCACTTTTCAAAGAGAATGGATGTTGCTTTTGCTGGTTACATCAATGATTTTATTGTTGTTTACCAAGATGATGTGACTGTGTTTTCTAGGGACAGAAATGATCACTTGCAACACTTGGAAAAGATGTTGATCAGATGTAGGGAATATGGCATTTCTCTCAATCCAAAGAAGTGTCACTTTGGGGTGAAAAGGCCAAGCTTGCTTGGTCATATTGTATCAAAGGATGGTGTCATGATTGACCCTGAGAGGGTGGAAGCAATCAGCAAGGTTCCAATTCTAAGAACAAAGAAAGGCATCCAATCTTTCTTTGGGAAGATCAATTTCATTAGAAGGTTTGTGTCCAATTTTGCTGAGTTGACTCTTCCTATTACATGCATGCTAAAGAAGGACCAAGTCATCAAGTGGGAGGAGAAGTAGCCATTCAGGATTTTGAAGGAATTAAAGAAGCACTTAAACATGCACCTGTTTTGTAGCTCCAAATTACAAGAAGCCTTTCCAAATCTTCTCCTTTACTTCTAAAAATACCATTGCATCAGTTTTTTGTAAGGATGAGGATGGGGCTGAGAGGCCTATTGCCTTCTTTAGTAAGGCTTTACAAGCTGTTGAGTTAAAGTACACAATCATGGAAAAACAAGCATTTTCCTTGGTGAAAGCAACAAAGGTTTTCAGGCCTTATATTTTAAGTTCAAAAGTTGTTGCTTATGTTCCCCACACCATGGTAAAAGACATCTTATCAGAGATGGAGATCTCAAGAAAAAGATGTAGATGGGTGAAAAAACTACAGGAGTATGACATGGACATCCAAACCACAAAGTTGGTAAGAGGTTTGGGTCTTGCTAAGCTCATGGCTGAGAGCAACTTGCAGAATGTGGAAGTGAATGAAGTAGAGGAAGAAAGGGTAGATGTTCTTGAGAAGTTGGTAAGTTCTGAGTGGTACAAGGATGTAATATTTTACCTCAGACACCTATGCTGCCCTGATCATTTAAATAAAAATCAGAAAAGAGCCCTCAAGATGGCTTCTCAAAAATACATCATCACTGACTTTGGGCTGGCTTGGAAGAACCCTGAAGGTGTCCTCTTGAAATGTATAACTAAAGATGAAGCTCCCAAAATAGTTGTTGATTTCCATGGGGGAGTTTGTGGAGGACACTTTGTTGGAAGGGTTACAACACATAAAATTTTGAGAGCTGGTTATTGGTGGCCTACTCTCTTCAAATGCAACCCTACTGGTTAGAAAATGTGAGAGTTGTCAACGTTTCTCTGGAAGAATGAAAGCTTCAGGCTCCCTTCCTTTGCATCCTGTATCAATTGAAGCTCCTTTCAAACAATGGGGATGGACTTCATTGGTGAGATTTCAGACCCTTCTAGTGCTGGACATAAGTGGATTCTTAGTAGCCACAAATTACTTTACCAAGTGGGTAGAGGAAATCCCCACCAAGAAAGCAACACACCAAGTTGTTATGGACTTCTTGTTGAATCACATCATATGCAGATTTGGTGTGCCAGTCAAGATTGTAGCTGATAATGCCATGTGTTTCAGAGCTAAACCCTTGATGGCAATGTGCAAGGAGTATGGAACCAATCTGACTTATTCTTCAAACTATAATCCCCAAGGAATGGACAAGCTGAGTCCAACAATAAGAACTTGTTGAAGATTATCAGAAGAACCTTGGAACAAAACAAGAAGAAGTGGGGTGAACAACTGAAATTTGTAGTTTGGGCTGATAGGATAACTCCTAAAAGAGCTACGGGTATGAGCCCATTTGAGTTGGTGTATGGAACTCAAGCTCTATTTCCCTTACATCTACAATTATCTTCATTTCAGTTTGTTCAATAGTTTGAAGATCAAGAGCTCAATCCATATGAAGCAAGGATTAATCAGATTGTTGAGCTTGATGAAGAGAGAAGAGCATCCCACCAAAGGCATGTCAGATTTAGAGAGAAGTTGAAGAGGTTGTTTGACAAGAAGGTCACTCCTAGGGCCTTCAATGTTGGAGACTTGGTTTTGTTATGGGATAGTAGGCATGAAGATAAGGGCAAAACATGGTAAATTTGATGCATTATGGATGGGCCCTTACTCCATTGATATCGAATTGGTGAAAATACCTTTTTTCTCAAGGACTTAGATGGGGAATTGCTTGAACTACCTATTAATGGTAGAAATCTAAAGCATTTCTTGGATTAATCCCCAAATTTGAGGTATGCACCACTTGTATAGTGTATAGTCTTTGTTTTTTGGCTTTGTTTTTTGTTTTTTGTTGGTTTGTGGTTTGCCCTGTTTTCTTGCAGCATTTTTTGTCGGTTTCTCTTTCATTTTTGGAGGATGGTTCTAGTTTTTTTGCTCATATTATTGACTCCTTTGCCCAATGGATATTTTTGGCACTTGGTCTACTTTTTTTCTTGTGGCACTCACTTTGGGAGTGCCCATCCCCGAGCAGGAGCCAATGTTGGTGCCATTTTGAGCTTGCACCATGTTGCCCTAATTTTTCCTTCACTATGTTTGCTCTGAAACATTTTTCTTTTTGAATTGATGGTCTAAAACTTTCCCCTCTAGTCGAATGCTTTGAAATGCTCACAAACTTGTTGATTTTCCCTAATTTGAAAGAAAAATCCATGTATGCCTTGTTTGTGCCCTAATTTTTCCAAATCTGTGGGCTCTACCATTTTTTCCTTTTTGCCCGATCGTGAAAGTTCAAAATTGATCGATTTACACTTGTATGCCTTTGAAAATCCAATTCCATGATCAAAAATGCTTTAAAAACATGTTTCAGTTGGTTCAATTTTGAAAAATTTGCCATCCTTAGTGAAAAAATTGAATTCTAGGGCATCCCTGGCATTTTCTGTATTTTGACGGTCGACGGGTGGTCATTTTCCCATCAAATTCTTCCTCAGCATTCATCGGCAACATGGCATGTTCTAATTGGCCGAGGGATGGTGGGCAAGTGTTTCAACTTATCATTTTTTTCCTTTTTGGCAAAAGGGGCATTTTCGGCCCATGGCTCCACTTTTTCCAAAAATGCCTACGTGGCATGTTTTGATTGGTTGGGGGAAGGCGGGTGGTCAGATTTCCTTAAAGTTTTTAGACTTTATTTTGCATAAAAAATTTAAAGTCACAAAATGGGCCAAAGCTCCGCAGCCTAATTAGGAGTGGACACGTGTCCTAAAAAAACAAAAATGAGAGTGGGCCGATGGAGGACTTAGAGATTTTTAGCTTTATTTTCTAAAGTTAAAAAAGAGATAAAGCCCCACTCCAATCAGAGGAGGACACGTGGTAGGATTAGGGGAGGAGGGGATGGAAGGTACTGGGGAGGACTTAGTGAAATTTTTCCTTTTGGGTGAAAAGGAGAAAAGGTGTGAGAAGCCCATTTCCGCCAGGGAAAAATTTTTGTGTTAAGTGGAGAAATGGAGCTTCGAGAGGTTTTGAAGTTTTTTGCCTTTGGAGGTAAAAAAAGTTAAGTGATGAAAAGGTTCACAGACCCACTAAGTTGAATTATTTCCTTGTTCGCATTTTTGCTTCAAAATAGAAAAGTGGAGGAGGTTCGGGAGGGGTGAATTTGGAAATTGTGCCTTTTAGAAAATGGACTAAAATTCAAAAGGGAAGTTGCAGGAAAAGAGGAAATTTTTTTGTGTGGGACAAAAGTGTTTTTTTTTGGCAAAAATGAGTTAAAATTAAAAATGAAAGTGCATGGCCCCGATAAGGAAGATGTTTGAGGCTTGTGCGAGAATGCGGGAGTCTTAGAGGTAAAAGGAAAAAAATTTTTTTTTTTGGAAAAATGAGTTAAAATTAAAAAATGAAGCATGCCTCCTCACAACCCAATCCAAAAATGATTGAGACACATGGCCATTTTTGAAAATTCAAAGGGGAGCATGGGCCACCGGTGGAGTTTTAAAATTTTCAAATTTTGTGAAGGAGGTATGAAGAAAAAAGGAGAGTCATGTCCCCATGGCGCAATGAATCATCGATGGACACGTGTCAGGGTCAAACCTGAGCTACGGGCCCAGGGAGAAAAATGGAAATTTTGCTTTTTTGAAAATAGGTATAAAGTTAAATTTTGGAGCACCAGCCCACTTGAGGACCCATGTCAGATGCAAAGGGCGGAGGTGCGGGGATATTTTGGAAAATTTTCTTTTTTCCAAAAAAGAGGTAAATATGTAGAATTGTCCCACGTTTTCACTGGGACCCACTTTGGGACACGTGTCAAGCCCATTTTCAAGGGGCAGAGATGCGGAGCAAGAATGTCAAAATTTTCTTTTTTCTCCCAAAGAGTTTAAAAGGTAAAATGAAGCTCCCAGATCCCTTTCCAATAGAATGGTGCCACGTGGCCATTTCTTATAAAAGGTGCAAAAGGGGAAAAAGAAACCTCCAGGGCCCTCTCCAAAATTTTTCTCCACGTTTTCTCCACGTGGAGAGCTCATATTAAAAGATGAAGGTCAATCAATGTTCTTTGTGTTTGCACCATTTTTTCCATTTTACCGCCATTCGAGCTCCAGAAGCTTGGAGATGCAATTTTTGCATCAATTTTCATCAAATTTTTGGCGAATTCATGTTGTTGTTGCCTTCAAGGATCAATGGAATCAGTTTTGAAGCTCAATTTGTAGATCAGAGATGTTTTTGAAATGAAATTTTTCCCTAATCCATCCAAAAACGTGAAATGCCAAATCTAAAAGTTACAGAGGTAGTTTTGGAAGGAGAAAAGGTGAAATGATGAATAGAAAGGTGTTTGCATGCCTTGATGATGAAAAACGTGCCTCCAAAAGGATAATGATCCAAATTTTTGTAATGATTCAACTTTTTGATACACCTGGCATCCTTCGAACGTTTTTCTATTAGATGTCCCTTTCTCAAATCATGAGGAATTTTTGTAACAAACTTGATTCCTTGGCATATTCTTTGCTTGGGAAAGAAGGCTTGAGTGTAACAAGAGATATATAATGCATTTTTGGAGAAATGCAAAGGGGTCGGAAATTGAAAATCATGAGAAAATTTTGAGAGAAGCTCATCTTCTGAGAAACCCACCAAAAACTTGGTTAATGTCTTCTGTGTTGGATCTTCATTCATGTGAGTTGGTTACAAGTGTATAGCCATCACACAACTCTGAGATTGTTCCTGAAACTCTCCCCTGCTGATGAATCTAACAAGATTTTGAGTTAATCTATGTTATTTTGGGCAATATGATGTCTGTTATCATTTTTAAATACTCTACAAATAGTTTTCCTTGTTCTTGTTGTAATCTTGCATTGAAATCTTTAAGAATCACATAGATCTCATCCTTATTGATAGTTTAGTGGCATTTGTAGTTTTTTTGTCAAAAGAGCTTTCATCTGGCATTGAAAATAAGTAGTTTAAAATCACTTCCACCTTCATTTGTTGACTGAGATTGCTTGTAAGCCTTTGGGGGTACCTTAGGCCTGATTTGATCAAAGATTTTGATGTTTAATTGAGTCCTTTAATTCAAGCTTTTGTGTTGAGGTCTCAAATATTGTGTGAAGAGTGCAAACCTAGGCTTCCATTTGTGCATCTCTTCTGGTTGAAAGAACATCATGACTATTTTGAAGCATTTTATCTGATAGTTGTTCAAATGTTGTAGAGGTTGTCAAAGATCTGATATAGTCAAGTTTGTCTTGTCAATACCCCACCAAAAATCATCTAAACAACAGATCCTACCCTGTACTACCCCTGATTTTCATTGTATACCCACAAAAGATCAAAATCCATTTGCCAAAGTATGCAGAACAAATCAGGATTTCAATGTCTTTAGTAACCTTTGCCTTGTGTTGAAAACATACCCATATTCTGAAGTGACAACTCATGAGAGTCAGATTTGGTGTGTGTTGATCATGTTTTCCTCAAGGTCTTCCTCATTGATTTTAAGCAAAAGAGGGATATCTTCATCTCCTTCACCATTAGAAGGTTACAAAATAGGTTCTCTTACCTTGGTTGAAAAGGCACAACCTAAAATAGTTAGGACAAGAACAAGTCCTATTAGAGTTCTATCCATCTCTCCACAAATCTGAGTGCCGGTTAGATCACATCCTTGGATACAAAATGATATACATCATGATCTATCTATCTTTAAGCCTCATGCCATATATTTGATGCTACTCATTCGAGACAAATCATGAGGATCAAAAATAGTTGCAAAAGCCTCCAATGTGGGATGCATGTTCCAGCTTGATTTTTTCCATAGAGATGATCAGGCACTTGTGGCTAAGAACTCTACCTCTGCATAGTTTTGGCATCGGATACTTGGTCATATTAGTTTCAAGTATCTTGAGACACTTCACTAGTGGAATATGGTACATGGTTTACCATCTCTTTAGAAGGATACAAATAAATGTCCTCACTACTTAGTAGGTAAACAACACATAGCTTCATTCCAGAAGAGTACATTTTGAGTTCATGGTAAGCTTGATTTGGTTCATACCAATATTTGAGGTCCGATGCAACCAAGTCATTCTGGATATTATCACTTCATGTTTTGTGTTGATGACTATTCAAGGAAAATGTGGATTTTTTGTCTTCACAAGAAAAGTGAAGCTTTTGAAACCTTCAAGAAGTTTAAAGTAGTTGTTGAGAATGAAACTGGTCGTCACATCAGAACTTTTTGCTCACATCGAGTGGGGGAATTCACTAGTGATGATTTCAAAGAATACCTACAAGATCATGGGATTTATCAAAAATGTGTCCTCCACACACACTACAAAAATGGTGTTGTTGAGAGATTAAATCATAATATCATGGAAATGGTGCGATGCATGATCAATGACTCTAGACTAGAAAAGACATTACTCGGCGAAAGCAAAAAAGAAAATTATGTATTTTTGAATAGAGTGCCCATAGTTGCTCTTGATGGAGTAACACCACATGAAGCATGGTCAAAGATGAAAACATTTGTTGATCATCTCTTAGTATTTGGGTGAAAATAAAGTATGCACATACCCAAGAAAAATATAAAGAAACTAGATATGAAATCACAAAAACTCATCTTCATTGGGTATAGTGAAGAGACTCTTGGGTACAAATTGATGGATCCAAAGACCAGGAAAGTCTACACCAGCAGAGATGTTGAGTTATTTGAGAAGAAGGAAGCAAAGTCTCCTCCTCCAGACTCACCTGATGTAGATTCTTCACCCGTTATAAAAATTGAAGTCTATGTTCCCACTAATGATGAAAGTGATGATGGGGATGATGATCATATAGAACTAAGACCCACGTGAATAGATTAGCATGTGCCCAAGTGGTATACTAACATGTTACGAGATGTAAAAATGGATGCTCCATCGAGATACATCCACCACTGGACCATGGACTCACAGTAAAGAAAGAGAAGAAGTGAAATTTTCCTTGATGAGTAGAGTAATTGAATCTGATGAGCCCTCTATAGTCCAGAAGACCTACGAGTCAAAAGCTTGGAAAGATGCCATGGATGTTGAATACATCTCGAGTGATGAAATGTCAACTTGTCAATCTTCCACCAAGGAAGAAACCCATTAGATGTATATGGATATTCAAAACAAAGTACAAATCATATGGGACAATGGAAAAATACAAAGAAATACTAGTAGCAAAGGGGTATGCACAAAAATAAGGTATTGACTATAAGGAGACATTTGTTCCCATAACTAAAATCAAAACTATCGAATGATCTTTTCTCTAGCTTCTGCATTTGGTTGGAAAGTTCATCGATGGACGTAAAAAGTTCCTTCCTAAATGAATATTTACAAGAAGAAGTCTACATGAATCAACTTGATGGATATGTTGTACGCTGGTCAAGAAGCAAAGGTATGCATACTCGGGAATCTCTGTATGGCCTCAAACAGCACCCCGACATGGTACATCAAAATTGATGATCATCTCGTACAACATGGATTTGTAAGAAATCCATACGATCCCAATCTCTACCTCAAAAATAAAGGGGGGAGATTATGATTATCGTTGTCTATGTCGATGATCTAGTCATCACTTGGAAGTTCAGTGAGGATGATCGATGCAACAAAGAAATATCTTAAATGATCATTCGACATGACAGATATCGGGTTGATACACTATTGTCTTAGATTGGAAGTATGGAAGAAAGAGAATCATATCTTTATTTCTCAGTTGAAATATACCAAGACAATGTTTTAGAAATTTAGGATGATGGATTACACACTGATTTCTATACCTATGGATAAAATTTTTAGTTATCTCATTCAGATCCATCTCCTATGGTAAATGCCACTCTCTATCGACAGTTGATTGGGAGTCTCATTTACCTAACCTACACTAGACCAGATATCATCTTTGCAGTGAGCTATCTATCCATGTTCATGTAGGAACCCAAATTTTGTCATTGGAAAGCAACAAGGCGCATCTTGAGGATATCTCAAAGGATTAGTGGATCTTGGTATATGATACAAGAGAACAAAAATTCTTCTTGTCAGGATATTCGGTTTCAGATCATGCAAGCAATATTAATGAAAAAAAATCCACTTCGGGTTTGTGTTCTTTATGGTATTTGGACCAATATCATGGGAAGAAAGATTCAACACTTTGTTTCTCGCTCTTCCACAAAAGCCGAGTATCATTCTCGTAGGTGAAGCTATCTATGAAACGATATGGCTACGTCACATACTAGAAGGAATTGGGATACCATAGGAGAAAATGACCACCTTGTATGTTGAAAATGAAGGTGTTCTCAAACATGTTCGCAATCCAGTTTTTCATGAAAGAACAAAACACATTGCGGTACAGGTACATTTCATATGCGAGCATATCTTGAAGCACAATATATAGCTTCAGTTTTGTCCAATAGCTGAACAATGAGAAAATATCTTCACAAATTCACTTGCACATGACAAGTTTGAGTTGTTCAAAGAGTTCCTCTCCTCATCTCTTGAAACAATACAAAATTAAGGGGGGGAATGTTAGGTAAATTAATTATGCATTGTATTAGGTAATTTATTATTTGGTTATGTATTTAATAACCACATTATTTTCATATTGTTTATTTGTTGCATTATTGCTGCAACTATATTTGTTTGTATTTAGTTGGTTATTGCTTCAGGATGTATTTTGGAAGTTGTTATGATTTTGGTTGTACCTGTGTAACCTTGCATTTTTCTACACATGGCTATTCAATTCCTATAAGAATTACAACCCCTCTATTGTAAATTGATTTGGATGATTAATAAAATACTACAGGATTCCGTCCATGTTTTACAGATTCATCTTCTAAGAATACTTATCAACTGAGATATTAATATTTTCTTGTTGAAACCCCAAAATAGGGTTTTAGATAACCTGATAGGGGAATATTCATATTTCTAATCATACGCACCCTTATTGACTCATTTACCTATTGAATACGCTTTAGGAGGATTAAATTAAATTTTATTATTTATAACCTATATTTTTGGACACCGAATATGCTCCCAACATTAATCTTTAGGTGAGAAAACCATGAGAATTAACAAAAACATTCAAGGTTGGAAGTAAATGCTATATGTCATGAACTACCATTGTATATTTGTAATGAAACTACTTAGATTTGAATATCACTAGAAATAGAACAACAAGAACACCAAAATGTAGATAAATGATCCCAATATGCAAGTATAAGTTATAGGACTAAGGGCATAGCAATATTCAATCCCTTTCCTCTTGATATACATCAATACATGTGCATCCTTCCAGTCAATGTGCATCCTTCTTATGACCAACCTTCATTTAGTTCAACCTTCACCTTGGCTTAGAGAAAATACCTAAAAAGGTTTTAAGTTTTTTAGCGTGCAAGGATGATTACCCAAGGTGATAAATTAATTCAGTAAGATTCAGTGAAAGATACTTCCTCCAGAGGCCAAAAAGGGCTAGTTTTGGCCATTTTGTGGTTGGTAAACACACTTCAGGAATGTCTATGGAAATTATAAAGCATTTGAGGGTGAATTTGACCATAATTGAAGGTTTCTGAAGTAATTTAGGAAATAAAATATCATCAGGAGATCCATCTATTCAGCAACAGGTATTCAAGGTGTAGGGAATGAGAGCTTGAAAAGTTAATGTTATCTTCTATGGAAGATTCTGGGATTTACCGAATGAGTTAAGAGGAAAAAAATATGCATCGAAATGTGTAATAAATATTCACTTAGAAAATGGGTGCATACGGAGAATCATGAGGTCTGTAAAGGATCTAAAACATGGAGAACCTCGTTGAAATTCAATTCATCAAGGGAATGATCATCATGAGCATGATGAGAAAGGATCACCATGATTGGTAATGGTAGTCATCTCAAGATCACAAGTGGTGCATAACTCTTGAGATTATTTCTAAACACTTAATAAATACTTGGCAATGTGCTCACATCTTCCAATTTAGGGCTTGGATTTCATATTGCTTCAAAGCAATTAGAGTTAAAGAAAATGGAGCTCACCATAAAAATTCATTAAAGTCCCATTCAAGGATCAATATTTCCATATAGAGGAGGAAACCTATTTCCATGAGGAGAAATCAAGTGAAGATGTGTCTAGATAATATAAGCATGTTTCCACTCATGTGACATCTTGGTCAAGGAAGTGAATTGTGAAGTTAAAAGGGTGTCATCATGTTCAAAGGTGAAATGGGAAGCTCTTGGAGTAAGTTGAGGATCATCATATCTTGAATATGCTATCATGTTTAAACCTCTTCAAGGAACAATCCAAGATGATCTAGTCAAGCTACCAAGGCATTCAGGACCATCATGTGTGAAGAATCAATACATCATCTATCTCTATGAGATGCATATGAGAAAAGAGGTGTATGAGTATCCTAAAGTTGATTTCATCCGAGGAGAATTCTGAAGCCAAGAGGGGTAATAAGATGATCTTCATATAGAACACCATGTATAAGAATGATAAATCATCTCAGTTTCACTTGATGTCACTCAATTGGTAGTGTTCTTAAACACTCATTTGAACTTTGTAGTGTGATCACACTTCAAAGGAGGAAGGACATTGCAACCACCTCATTTTAGTCCAACAAGTGGCCACATGACAAAAATCTCATTTAGTGATAAATCCTTCCATCTACATGGTGAATACCTATTTCAATAAGTGACAGATAATCAAAAAATGGTTTTAGCATCATGGAGTTTATTTTTTATCACTAAGGTTAATTATGGGGCCCTAGAAAAGTAAGAGAGTGAGCCTATCTCTTGCCTTGTAATTAGAAGAGACCATCATATTACCATCACAATGCATATCTGATAACAATGTTTCAAAAACTTAAGTCATCACTAGGGGTTTTAAAAACATGCTTTCAACTCATGGTAACTAATTTTTTACCACTTTTTCATGTTAGAAGTTTGTTGGCTTGGAAATGTGTCTTGAGGAAAATTTGTGGTTTTCCTCACTAACACTATGGGAATATAAGTCCCTCTACTTTGAATGGTGCAACTTCCATATTATGCATGTAAAAATGTGGATTCAATGGTGCATTTTCAACTAGATATCCATAGGGGCACTCCACTGACCCTATGACAAAGCCTGCAATTTATTTCTAGGAAAGAAATTGGTTTGAGAGTGGGAAAGGGAGTGGGAATGAAGGAAAGAAGATTAATGATGTAGGTAGGATATCAGATGCCTGCATACATTGATCAGAAAGTTCATAACATGCATTTAAGAATGGAAGAAGAACAAGTTTGCAAAACCATAGCTACAAGACCGAATAAAAACACATTGGTCACAAAGTACCAATCGATTCCTCCATCAAAGGGACATAAAATTCCTTATTTTATTATTAAATGCAAAGTAGAAACTTGTACAATAATAGAAACAGAAGAAAAATGTAGAAAGAAGAGAATATAAGAAGATTGACTATCATTTTTGTCCTCTATTTGCAAAATGCATTTATAGTCTCCAAATTCAATTGCCAACCCATATAATGACTTTCAAAGCCCATGAAATAGCTCACACGAGGTAGTTACAATGTCCTCGAATGACCAATAAGTAATTCTGAAATAGATTTAATCATTTTTCACTGTTTGAATCTTTCCTTTGCAGAGAAATGACCATGGTGGGGGAAAACTAGAAATTCATAATTAAAACTGTTACAAACTTTTCTAGTTTGAATATGGACCGTTAGATTGACCTTTTGTGCCTTTAAATTTGAGCCATCCACATGGTAGAAGGTGATTGGAGTGGCCACGGGGAGCACCTTTTCATTTTATAACTTTTTTGGAATTTGGCAATTTTTCATTGTTTGGCCCACCATCCCGGTTTGACTTTTCAAAGAGGACATGTGGCACCATTTGATTGGAAATGGGGTCACGACTCGATTTAGAACATTTTAAACCTTTTTTGGAAAAAAATTCAAAATCAAAAAATCCTCCTCCGGCCCACACTCTCGTGTTGACTTGTCAACATTGGAAGGACACATTGCACAATTTGATTGGTTGTGGAGGTCACATTAATCTTTTTACATTTAACCCCGAAGGATAAAAACTTGAAATCCCACCAAGGTCCATCGCCCTCTTTGACCGGTCAATAGGGACACGTGGCAACAATTTGATTGGTTACGGAGCCATGGGTAGATTCATCTTCTTTAACTTTTAAAACCAAAAGACTTAAAGTTTTAAAGTCCTCTACCGACCTAGGCTTCCACTTTTGACTTTTCAACTCCAAAATGAACACGTGTTAGCATCCTATTAGTTGCGGGGCTCAAACCTTATTATTTTCTCCACTCCACTCGGGCTCGTGGATCCTTCATCGCCAATTACACTTTTTTCTCGAAAAAGGGAAAAATGGTAAAGAAATCTCCTCAGCCCCGCCAGTCCGCCTTGGGAAAAAAATGCAACTTAGGTCCGTCGAGCCATATCTTACAAAATACGAGTTAGAACAACTTCTTTACCTTTTTGGAAAGGGGAAGAAATTCCCATATGATGAAGCAGGTTCCAAACATCGTTGAGCCCTAAGAAAGAACCAAAAATTCAAAATACTCATATTTGACCATTTTCAAAGGGGACTAACTCAAAAATTTAGGATTAGACTTGAAAAAATGAAGGAAATTTTTGAGGGACAACAATGGCTCTAGCTTGGGGACATGACATGGATTGAACAGGGAGAAAACATGGCATGAGGATCCAAAATCTCAAGTTTTAAAACATATAATGTTGACCAGTGCCTTATCCATTGGGCCTTGCAGAGTCATGTACAAATTCTAAGGAAAGAAAGAAGGAAGAAGAGGACACAAAACCAAAAACACACCAAAATAGAAAGGGGAAAACAAAAACACACAACAGAAAAGGGAAAAAAAAAAACTATGTTACAAGGTGAGGGACAACTCACTTTCACTGATGATATAGCTTCAAATATTTCCCACTCCTAGGCAATCCTAATGGAGTTCCATCCAAGTATGATAAGAGAAAAACATTCTCACCACAAGTTCCATGAATTTGAAAAGGACCCAGCCACAAAGAATCAAATTTTCCATGACTGCCCTTTGGTTCTCTTCTCTTGTCCCAAAGTAGGAAAAAGTCTCCAACTCTAAACTCTCTTGCCTTGGTCCTTTTGTCAAAGAGTTTCTTCACTTTCAACTGATGTTCCCTGATTTTATCCACCACCTGAGATCTATTTTCTTCCAACTTCTCAAGAAAGAGGATCCTTTTTTCAATGGAGTCTTTGTATTGGCCATCATCCACTGATTGAAGCAATTTGAGAGCTGGCATTTCAATTGTGATGGGGATCTCTACTTCAACTCCATACAACAGCTGAAAAGGTGATGTACCTATGGCCTTCTTGGGAGTGATCCTATCAGCCCACAATGCATCATATAATCTCTTGTGCCAATTCCTTTGATTCTCATCAACAAGCTTTCGAACAATGGTCACAATGTTCTTGTTACTTGACTCAGCTTGACCATTTCCTTATGGATAGTAGTCAGAAGAATGGGCTAGAGAGATTCCAAAACCATAACAAAACTCTGTCAACTCTCTTGAAGAGAAATAAGTGGCATTGTCTACAACAATCTTTTGAGGCACTCCAAAACGGACAATGATGTATTCTTTGATGAAACTGCATACTACTTCAGAGCTAGCTTGTTTGGTTGGAATGGCTTCCACCCATTTGGTGAAGTAGTCTATGTGGTGAGCACATAAGTATGCCCAACACTTGAATGAGGATTCAACACACCAATGAATTCCAGCCCCCATTGTTGAAATGGTTCTTCAATGATCACAGGCCTGAGTGGCAATGCAACTAACTATGGTTTTCCAACAAATTGTTGGCATGCTTTGCATTTGGAAACCCAATTTTGAGTATCAAAAAAAGAGAAGGCCAATAATACCTACCTCTAAGAATCTTGTGAGTAGTGACCATTGTTGAGAAGTGTCCACCACATGCTTGGTCATGATAGGCCTTAAGCAACTTTCCTTGTTGCTCTTTATCAACACATCTAAGGAAACAACCATCCATCCCTTTCTTGTAAAGTGCATGATTCCAGATCACGTACTTGGCTGCCTTCATCTTGAGAGTCCTTCTTTGCTTGTAGTCCAGATGAGAGGGACATTCTCCATAAGTGAGCAAAAAGGCAATATCATATACCACTCATCAATAGTGGTTACAAAGAGAACTTGTGGGCAGTCTTCGAGTGGGTTGAGCAAGTGTCATCTTTCTCTCCATGTTGAGCTTTGAGAGTTTCATCTTCAGCAATCAACTTGCACAAACCATTTCCTCTTACCAGATTAGAGGGCCTAATCTCTAGGTCATACTCTTGAGTCTTTGCAATCCAATTTCCTCTTTTGGCTCTAGGATCTTGTTGTGTTAAAATGGACTTGATTGCACTTCTAGGACCATCACCACAGTATGAGAATTGAGAATGTAGAACCTGAAGTTCTGCACATGACCCTAACCACTGCATATGCATGTTTTTCTAATTGATTGTAGTTTAACTCATGCTTCTTCAAAGGGAGCTCATGAAAGCAATAGGTGCTTCCAAATCTTCATCATTCTTCTGGACAAGGACAACAGAGAGAGTGTGTTCTGAGGCATAGTAGTACATGATGAAATCCTTGTTGAAATCTGGAGATACAAGAGTTGGAGCTTTGGCAATAGCTCTCTTGATCTCTTCAAATGCAGTTTTCCCTTCATGGCTCCATTTGAAACTTTCTTGAGGCTTCATCATGGAGGTGATGTGCTTTGTCAGTTCAACAAACTTAGGGACAAAGCGGCGAAGAAAGTTTACCTTCCCAAAGAATGAGTGCACTCCTTTCTTGCTGGTGGGAAGAGATAGTTCTTGAATGGCTCTTACCCTCTCAGGGTCAATATGTGCTCCATGTTTGTTCACAATGTGCCCCAAAAACTTGCCTTTATGAACTCCAAAGATGCATTTCTTAGGATTCAATGATATGTCATGTTTCCTACACCTTGTAAGAACTTTCTCCAAATGATAGATGTCCTCCTCCCTTTTTCTTGAAAATACTATGAGCTCATTAACATATATGAAAATGAAATGCTTTAGATCTTTGAAAGCCAAGTCCATTGCTCTTTTGAATGTGGATCCTACATTGATTAGGCCAAAAGGAATTCTGCTATTGGAAAATGTGCCCCAAGGGTTGTGAATGTTGGTTTGCTACAATATTCCTTTTCCACTCTAATTTAGTTGTACCTGTAAACCCATCAAGAAGAGAGCATCTCAAATCCAAAGGATTGCTTGTAAAATGCGATCCATGATTGGCAGAGGGTAGTTGTCCTTGAGTGAGGCTTGATTCAAATTTCAAAAGTCAACACATATCCTTATCTCACCATTCTTCTTCCTCATTGGCACAATGTTAGCCACCCATGTTGAGTGGTGAATGGGAAAAATTATTCTGGCATTCAACATCTTGGTCACTTCCTCCTTGATGATGTTAACAATCTTTGGGTTATAGGGCCTTTGCTTCTACCTAAAGGGCTTAGCACCTTGCTTCAAAGGAATGGAATGGTGCATTTCCTTTGGTTGGAAATATTTGAGTTCCTCATAAGAGTAAGCCAAAACATCAGAGTACTTTTTGAGAAGAGCAACAAACCTTCTCTTCTCTTCAGGTGAGCAACATTTTCCAATGTTGACCATTCTTGGATCTTTTGAAGTACCAATGTTTTCTTTATCAAAATTAGATGGACACCGAGAAGATAGATTTTCTTTCTCCTGAATGAATCTGTCATGTTTGTCAAATAGATCTTCCAAAGAGACTAAGCCTTTGGGAATCTTGTTACCTTTCAATCTGATCATGCCCTCATCATCAACTTCATCAATTCCATTAGTTTCTTCTTCAGAACATATTCCCTATGAAGATTGACACTTCCTTCAAATAAGAGATTATTGAAATTGTCTCTTTCTCTAAGAAGGTCAAAATTTGATTGTCATCATTGAAGACCTGCCAATGATTTGCATTATCAGGTACACTAGGTCTGAATACCATTTCAATGGTTACTTTATCTTTGCCAAAAGAAGGATGAGGTGTCAATAAGGAGGTTGACACTATAAGAGAATCAGCCCTTTCATTTTGTTGCCTTGGAATGGCTTCAATAGAGAATGCATCAAAGAATTTAATGCAATCCCAAACCCCATTTCTGTAGTGCTTGAGCCTTGAGCTCTTGACTTGATATTATTGGTGGCAAATTTGCTTCACTATCACCTCTGCATCACCAAGGCATCTCAACTTCTTCATTCCCATGTCTTATGCAACACTCATGCCCAAAAGGAGAGATTTAAATTCTGTTGTATTGTTTGTGTTATCAAACTGTAGTTTGTAGGCAAAAGGATGCATTTATTTGGAAGGGGAAAACAAAAGCAACACCAGCTCTTGAGCCTTCCCTTGAATGAATGCCATCAAATTCCATTGTCCAGATCTGATCTTCTTCTTCCTCCATGAGAAGTGGCAAGTTTTCATCTTTTTGTGATGTGAGAAAGTAGTTTCCTAACTCAGAATCTTGAAGGAGGATGTTGGCTCTTAGATCTTTAGACTTCTTCACTAGTGAATTTCATCTTTCTTACAGCAACAACCTCTTCATTTCACCTTTGACTAGGATAGTTGTAGATGACCAATCCATTTTTATCTCTCCACCTAGGTCTCTATAAAAACTTCTGCTAAAAGCATGCCAAAAGATGCTTTGGGATGTCTGCCACTAAGATAGTTAGGAGCACCTTCTTGTTAGGGAAGTCATCCAGAGCTACTTGTGCATCCTTTATTCTTCCAATCAGTGGCACTTGTTTAGATTCCATTGAATAATAGGCTCCATTTACTCTGGTTAGGGTTAGGCCAAGGGCATTTATAACTTTGAGTGGCATTACATTATCAGAAGCTCCAGAATCAATGATACAATTGTTCAACTCAAAGCCATTTATGAGGAGAGACAAATAGAAAGGCTCAACTCTAGTTGTTTTGGAAGCATTGAGAGCTAACATGTTTTGAGATGGAGGTGTGGATGGTGTTGGGAGAAGTCCTTTAGAAATGGGACTTGAGGATATAGGGCTACTACCCCAACTGCATTAATGAATCTGTCAAATTGGGCAGGGTGTGTTTGCAGGTATTCTATCTCTGAGAGTTGGACTTTGGTTTTGCTTGCATGCTCCACAAAATCAAATGGGGCAATGTTGGGTGAGGAGGAAGTTCCTGAAGTGGAGGAGGATTTACATGGAAAAGGATTTGAAGGAACCTTGGATGCTTTGGATGGTAGATTCTCTCCCAAAGGTGAAGCAATTAGTTTAGCAGAAGGTGAAGGTGTAGCCTTTGGCTGAACTTTGGGTATTTTGTAGAGACTCCAATGGAAGGGAAGTGTTCTTAACAACTTGAGAACTAGAAGAAGGAAAAAATACTTACTTGGTATAACAACATGGTCCTTGGAAACAACCAAGTCTAGTTTTTCTTTGGCAGAATCCATAGAAGGTGGTAATGGAGAACCTTTGCTGATGATTATCTTCATGTGACCTCTGAAGTGGAATATTCTTTAGTCTTCTTCTCCTTTACAGCCACTGAGGATGGAGTGTTTTTCTTGGATTGTGCTCTGGTGAAAACATCACATGAGAAACTTGGGGCTTCCTCATCATCTTCTTCATCATCATCAACAAACTCAAATAGGCCATTGTGCATATCAACTTCTTCAACTTCTAGGTAGCTTTCATAGTCTTCTTCATTTTCTCCTTCAGGTTCATCAACTTCAACTTCCTCCCTTATCTCTCTGGTATCACAGGAAACATTGACTGGTGGTTCTTCATAGAGCAAGTTGGCGAGGAGGTGGTGCAATCCTTTTCATATCAAGGAAATTTGGTCTTCTTGGAGCATTTCTCATTGTGATTTGTGACAATGCTTCTTCAAGGCAAACCAATCATTTGCCATTTTTTGGAACATTGGAGTCTGTGGTGACTGAACTTGAACTTTGACCCTTTTGCTTTCCATTTGGGCCCTTCACCTTTCTAGAAAGGATTAGATCATCATCAATCTCAATTGCAAAGTCTTGAGCTTCCCTCAATGTTCTTGGTTGGGCTCTTCTAAGGAAGAAACCAACTTCTGATGGCAAGGCACTGATGAAGAACCTCTTCAAGTTGTTTTCAGGAGGGACTACATCTTCAGGGATTCTTCTTGTCAATCTATCAAACCTTGCTACAAAATCTCTCATGGACTCAGAGACTTCTTTCTTCATCTAGAACCAATTGAACCAGTAGATCTTGGCAATCTTCTATTTTTTGAACCTATGTTCAAATGCACTTCTTATGTCATCCCAACCAGTGATAGATCTTGGGGGAAGCATGTAAAACCATTCAGCAGCTTTCTCTTGGAGTGACTCCACAAAAATTCTAACTGACACATCTTCATCCTCAACCCCCAACACACCACAAGTAGTGATGAATGCTGCTACATGTTCTTTAGGGAGTTGGGAGCCATCTCCTTTAAATTTGGGAAAATTATTTCTTGAGCCTCTTGGAAGATCATGGAGTAGTTGTGGGAGAGAAAGTGGACCAGTGTTTCTTCCCCATGGCACATTTGGTCTACGTGCTTCACGTTCATTATCACCCATTCTATTTCTATTTCCTTCTTGCTTGGAGTCTTTCTTTCTTCCTCACGCTTGAGCCTTTCAATCTCCTTCACTTTCTTCTCTTTCAAATTGAACTCTCACCTCTTCTTCTTCTCTCTCAAGCTCTTCAAAAGTAGGATAAAAAATCCTCATCTCAATTGTCGGGTATACCTTCTATCAGCCAGCTTGAAAGGATTATTGTCTTCTCTGAGGTGCTAATATTTGTCTTTGCTCTTCTAACTCAAGAGCAAGTTCTTATTCTTGGTCCAAGATTCTTGAGGCAATAGAGTAATGATTTACACTCTATCTATTATGCCAAATAGCCTCCCTTAGGTCTGAAATGATATCTTCTTGAATGTGAAAGAGCAAGGTAGGTCTCTCAATAGGAGGATTTTCAAGAATAGCCATGATTTGTATCCTTGTGGATCACAAGGAACTTCAAATTTTCAACAAACTCTAATGATATATTATGACCTTGTGGTCATTTCTAGGGTGTAAATGTTGTAAAATATGCCCCACGGTGGGTGCCAAAACTATTCGCTTGGAAATTTTTATTGAGGAATTTTTTTGGTTTTCCTCACCAACACTATGGGAATCTAAGTCCCTCTACTTTGAATGGTGCAGCTTCCATATTATGCATGTAAAACAGATGGATTTAATGGTGGTTTTTCAACCAGATATCCATAGGGGCACTCCACTGACCCTATGGAAAAGCCTACAATTTCTTGCTAGGACATAAATTGGTCTGAGAGTGGGAAAGGGAGTGGGAATGAAGGCAAGAATATCAATGATGTAGGTAGGATATCAGATTCCTACATACGTTGATTAGAAAGTTCATAACATGCATTTAAGAATGGAAAAAGAACAAGTTTGCAAAACCAAGCTACAAGACCAATAAAATCACATTGGTCACAAAGTATCAATCGATTCCTCTATCAAAGGGACATAAAATTCCTTATTTTCTTATTGCATCCAAAGCACAAACTTGTACAATGAATGGAAACAGAAGAAAATTGTAGAAAGAAGAGAATAGAAGAAGATTGACTATCGTTTTTGTCCTCTATTCACAAAATACATTTACAGTCTCCAAATTTAGTTTCCAACCCATACAATGACTTTCAGAGCCCATGAAATAGCTCACACGAGGTGGTTACAACTTCCTCGAATGGCTAAGAAGTAGATTACAAAAAGATTTAATCATTTTGTAATGTTTCAAATCTTTCCTTTGCGGCAGAGAAAGGACCATGGCGGGGGAAAACCAGAAATTCATAATTAAAACCATTACAAAATTTTCTAGTTTGAATATGGACCGTTAGATCACCTTTTGTGCCTTTAAATTTGAGCCATCCATGTGGCAGAAGGTGATTGGAGTAGCCACGGGAACGCCTTTTCATTTTATAACTTTTTGGAATTTGGCAATTTTTCACTTTTTGGCCCTTGACCGCTTTGAATTTTCAAAGAGGACACATGGCACCATTTGATTGGAAACGGGGTTGCGGTTTGATTTAGAAAATTTTAAACCTTTGTTGGAAAAAAGTTCAAAATCACAACCGAAACTATGTAACCAATCAGGGAAGGACAAGTGGTAAAGTTTGAAAAGTCAAAGGCAGAAGCGAAGTGGATCTGCAGAAGACTTTGAAATTTTTTAAATTCAAAAGGGATTAAAGTTATATTTTGGGCTGAAACTCTGCTGACGAATCGAAGCGGAGACACGTAACATCTAAACCAAAAAATTGAAGGGTTGGCCGATGAAGGACTTTGAATTTTTTAGATTTATTTTGCAAAGTTAAAAATGAGATATAGCTCCGCTGCAATCAGAAGTGGACATGTGGCTTTGAAAAGTCAAAAGAAGGAGGTGGAATATCAAGTTACTTTGAAGTTTTTTAACTTCAAAAGATAAAGGTTAAAATATGAACCTCAGCTCCACTCCAATCACAGAAGAACACATGGCAAGGAAAGACGGAGATGCGGGGAAAATTTTAAAATTTTTCTTTTTCCAAAAAAGAGTTAAAGTAGTAAAATCAAGCCACGATTCCACTGGGACCCACATTGGGACACATGTCAGGCCATTTTTCAAAGGGTGGAGGGGCGGAGAAAAATTTCAAAAAGTGCTCTTAAGCCCATTTCCAAACACATTTTCCATGTGGAGGGCTCAGATTAAAAGATGAAGGAAGATCAATGGTAGCTGTGCATTTCATCTTTTTCCGCCATTCGAGCTCTAGGATGTTTGGAGATGAAGTTTTTGCATCAATTTTCATCAAATTTTTGGAAAATTTGTGTCATTCTAGTCTGTAAGGATCAATGGAATCATTTTAGAAGCTCAATTTGTAAATCTGATATGCTTTTAAAGTGGATTTTGCTCAGGCTCATGTAAAAACGTGAAATATCAGATCCAGAAGTTGCAGAGGAAAATTTGGAAAGGGAAAAGATGAAATGATGAAAGGAGAGGGGTCTGCATGTTCCAAGGATGACAAACGTGCCCTCTATTGAAGTAATGATACAAATTTTTGCAATAATTCACCTTTTTGATGCACTTGACAACTTTTGAATGTTTTTCTATTAAAAATCCTTCTCTACGAATCATGATGAAATTTTGTAACAAACTAGATGCTTAGGATATCATTTTCTTGGGAGAGAAGGATTGGATGTAAACAAATGATATATAATGCATGTTTTAGACTTGCAAATGGTCGAGTTCATTTTCACGAGAAAATTTTGAGAAAAGCTCATCTCTCTGAGAAACCTTTCTGAGAAACTAGGTTAATTTCCTCTGTGTTATGTTTTCATTCATGTTGAGTTGGTTACTGAGTGTATAGCCATCATCAAGCTCTGAGATTGTTTGAATAACTCTCCCTATTTGAATAAATCGATAACTTTGAATTAATTTGTGTCAAATCTCTGGCAATTCTGTGTTTATTTCATTTCAGAATGTCTGCAAGTAGTTTATCTTGTTCCTATTGCAATCTTGTATCAAAATCTCTCTCAATCACATAGGTCTCAATCCTTGTGATAGTTTAGTGGCATTTGCATTTTCAATCTTCAGAAGAGCTTTCATCTGGGAGTGAAATAAGTGATTTAAAATCACTTTTCTTTCATCTGTTGACAGAGATTGTTTGTAAGCCTCTGGGTGTACCTCAGGCGTGATTTACCTTAGATTTTGATGTTTCATTGGGCCTTCTAACTCGAGCCTTCGTGCTAGAACCTCAAATATTGTGTGAAAAAGTGCAAATATGGGCCTCCATTGATGCACACCTTCTGGTTGAAGGAATGTTATAACTACTTTGAAGCTTTTTGTTGTTGATTTCTCCATTGTTGTGAAGTTCCTCAAGGATCGGAAAAGTCTAATTTGTCTTGTTGATCTCCCACCAAAAAATATTCAAATAACCAATCCTACCCTGAACTACCCCTGTTTTGTCCTGTGTATGAACAATTGCAAAATCTCACTTGTCAAAATATATAGAAACAGATCAGGTTTCCAAATGTCTTCAGTAACCTTAGCCTTGTGTTGAAAATATCTCCTTATTCTGGAAGTGACAACTCATGAGAGTCAGATTAGTTGTGTTGATCATATTTTCCCAAGGTCTTCTTTATAACATCTGTGCAACAGAAGGATATCTCCATCTCCTTTACCATCTGAAGGTTACAAAATAGGTTCTCTTACCTTGGTTGAAAGGAACAACCAGAAATAGTTAGGATGAGATCAAATCCTATTAAGGTGCTACCCACTTCTTTCAGGGCTTGAGTCCTAAAAAATTCAAATAAACTCCCTCCCCGGCTACAAAACGACACACAACTATTTATCTGCCTCTCAGTGTCTTGTTCATTCCTTGATGTTGCTCGGTTCTTGAGGAAGGAGATTAAATCTAGGTACCAACACGCTTTTTGCATTCTTGAGGGATTTGTTGAAAATATTTGAACTATTTGAATACATATCAAACCCTGGTAATGTTTCTTACAAATGTTGCATGTAAATACATTGTTAAAGCACCATTCTATAATCAGATTTGTAAGAATTGAGAAAAGTTATTAGCTCTGTGTGCAACACTTACATTTTTCATCAGTTGTTGTAATAGGTTTGTGTTGTATTTGATAAATTTGGGTAAAAGAAGATTAGATCTGTAAAGCTTTGCATGATTTAAATATAAACAGACATTTGACATATCATTTGTAGTGTATTTGCACAAATAGGGTGAAAATCGTTAATGGCGACTCCATATTTAAATTGATTTGATAAATGCTATGTGTCTTAACCTATGTCATTTGAAAAATTGTTACTAACTTCTGAAAAGTTGGAAGGAAGAAGAACTGCTGTCTTCGTTAAGGACCCTGCTAGAAGGTTTTTCTTAGAACTGGAAAAATCAGGTTCTAGAGAAAAAAGAAAATTTTCGAAGGTTGTTGGAGATCAGAGTTCAAGAAAAGAGATCTCCACTGCTGAAGGTGATCAACTTGTCATTAAAGTTTGTAATTCTAATCAAATAGCCCTCTTGTATAGTTACATTCTCCATCTGGTGAGGGGCCTTCATCTATATTTAAGAAGTTTTCTTCTCGTTTTGTCCCTGTATTTTCCAGATCTGATAGAGTTTACCAAGAAGTAGAACCATTAGGGGATAATCATTTTGAAAATTATATCCCTATCCCCCACAGACCCCTCATTCCTCATCATCTTGTATCTCCTACAAATTCACCTCCACATCACAACATGGCTCAGCCCCTACCCAGACCTCCACTTGTTGTTAATACCTTTGGTCCCATAAAATTTGGAGGAATGGATGGTTATCCAAATGTTGTCCCTCAAGATGTAAGAAATAGATTGCCAAAGTTTCAAGGAAATAATGCTATCTCTGGTGATCAACACTTGAAATTTTTGCTAACATGATGGAGGATTTTGAGATTGAGTATGAGGATGTATATATCAAATTATTTATTCATACATTAGAGGAGGATGAAAGGGACCGTATAGAGATTTACCATATAACTCTATTAATTCCTAGGCTGAAATGAAAAATACATTTAGATTGCGGTATGGTGACAAAACATTACCTAGGTTTCTTTTGTCATAGTTTGAGAATATTAAAGAATCCCAATGAATCAATGCATGATTTTAATACAATATTTAATAAGACATTAAGAAGATTGCCTATGAAATTGAGGTCGTGTGAAGAATCTTGTCTTATAAAATATGTTGATGCATTTGATAAAAAAGCTACATACTATATGAGGGATAAAAACCCTGGAAATTTGATGCAGGCCTTTACCATGGCTATGTAGATTGAGAATAACATCAAGGCCATTGGGAAAACTCATAAGAGGGAGGGGGTTAAACTGATAAACCATGAGAAGTCCCAAACAAGTAAGGCTATTGATTTGGAGGAAGTTGTGAAAAATTTGGCAGGGGATATCAAGGAAATCTCATACAAGTTGGCCTGAGCTGAGAAAGGAATTGGACAAACTCCCCAAGGTCAGCACAAGTAGCAAGGGCAAGACATATTTACAAACCACCCTATAAATGAGCAAGAGATCTAATGACAGGGTAAAGGGCCCATGGGATCTGCAAATAGACATCCCCAAGTTAGGGAAAATAGGGTGATGCCTGATCCTCTTACTGCCATGGTCACTGCTGTTGTTGAGGCCAATGAAATTGATTGGTGTGATAGATGTTTTTTTCCCCATCTTCCATGTGAATAAGTTCAGTAGGCTGAGGAAGTTGATGATGAGAATGATGATGATGTCTGCATGATGGGTTGCTTTGTAGGCTCACACCAGGAGTAACTTCAACCGAGTTGATCAATGCCAAAACTACTCGCAACATTTTGGGATTGCATCCATGGGTACTACCTCTTCCTACCTCTCATACTTTAGAAGTAGATGTGGTACAAGCCTTTTAACTTCCTAATAATTATTTTGAGTACCTAAGAGCTTTAATGATAAAGAAGTATGATGGAGGAATACCTTCTGAAGAGGATAAAAAACTGTTAATGAATGTTGTGGTTGGCTAAGAAAGGAGTATAATACAAGAAGTAAAGTGGTCAAAGGGGTAGGGCCTCAAGCCAAACCTAAAATTCCATTGCTTACAAGTATTCCTAAGGAGGCTCCTAGGAAAGATACATTTGCCAAAGGCTCACATTGTCTTAACACAAAAATTACAATCCTCCTCATTCCCAAAGCTCGACAAAAATTCCATGCCATCTGATGAGTTTTCTAATCTCCCTTCCAATATTTCCTTGCCAAAGAATGTTCCATATGACATAGCCCAAGTTTTGAGTCAAATCAAGGTTAGTGTCCCAATTGTTGAGCTGCTTAGGATTCCTGAGCACAAGAAGAGAGCATTTGAGTACTTGGGATTGAAAGAGGAGAAGAATACCCTAGGTAGAAATATAAATATTGTAGAGACTCCTCCTCCAACCATTGAAGACCTTGAAACACCACCAGCATTGGAAGAGCTTGGAGAAGCACTTGAAGTCTACTTGGGAACATCATTGGTTGAATCTCAATTAAATGTTGACCCATTTTTTACAGCTTTGATCATCAGGATAGATTCTTTGCACAATCAGTATGTTTGATTAGGAGCATCATACAATGTCATGCCTCTTGAGGTCATGAACGAGCTAGATATCAAAGTGACAACAACATATGGAAGGTGTACTACCATGGACTCTAGAGAAGTCCCTATTTTTGGATGTGTTAAAGGTTTGGTGGTATAACTTGCAGCATATCTAGGTAAGAATTTGAAACTTGATGTGGTCATTATTGATTCCCTAGCCAAGTGGGGCATGTTGTTGTCAAGGAAGTGGGTTGCAAGTGTTGGTGGGAGTGTCCAGATGGATATGTCTTATGCCACCATTCCAATTGAGGGAAGTCTTGTAAAATTATATGGGGAAAAGAAGATGTTGCATCTTATTGAGGACCCCAACAATGCTTCTATGAAGTATTGTATCACGAAATGTTGATCTTGACAATTTTGTTGGATTTGTTGATGGGAAGGAGAACAAGATGGATCAATGTAAGTATCTTGAACAGGTAGGTTCTCCTTGGACCTTGTTATTTGATGGGGCTTGTTCAAAATTTGGAAATGGTGCTGGAGTAGTTCTGATTTCTCCAAGTTTGGAAGAGTTTGTTTTTTCTTTCAAACTCAACTTTGAATGTACTAACAACATTGCTGAGTATGAAGCATTGTTGTTAGGTTTGAGAATTGCATGGAAGTATTATATTAAAGATATCATTGTCAAAGGGGACTCAGAACTAATTGTCAAACAAATCAGAAAATTGTATGCTACTAAAAATCAACGAATGAAACAATATAAGCATGCAGTCTGGGATTTGATTGAAATGTTTGATTCTTTTAATATCTTACACCATGATAGGAAGTCCAATGCCATTGCAGAAAATATTGCAGTCTTGGGATCTTGGTTTGATAGTTGTGTAACATCCCTTTTTGTGAATATGATGTTGAAGTACTAACAAGGCCATTTTTTCCCGACAATGTTAAAAGCGGCAAGTGTTTGATGATGATGCTCGGGTCAAAAATTTTCTACGAACAAGGGAGAATTTTCTGATCGGTGTATTGATTGGGAACCAATGGTGTCTATAGTAGAAGGAAAAGAAACTTTGTTTGGCGAGATGTTATTCAATTAAAAATTAATACCATTCCTAGAGGGCTGGTTGCTCTTGAGTCAAACTTTGATAATGTTTATTGCATTATTAACGGACATATATAGACTCAAGGGATGTTGAAGAGCATGACCTTGGAAAAAGGAAAAGCCAAGGAAGATCTGTTTGGGAAGTAATATGAATAAGGAAGATAAACGGTCCTATGTCAAGTTATTGAAGAAATATCGGGATTGTTTGGCTTGGTCTTATTACGAGCTGAAATCATATAGAGAAGATTTGTTTCAGGGATGAGATTCCTTTGGAATCTAATGCAAAACCATTCAAAAAAAGAAAAGGCTGATTAATCCACTCCTCTCCATAAATATGCAAGATGAATTGAAAGAAATTGTAGGATGGAGGGATCATTCAACCTCTGGTATTCTTCTGGGTTCTGAAACTTAGTCCCAGCTTAGAACAAATAATGGTGATATTAGGCTCTGTGTAGACTTTAAAAATCTGAATAGAGCATCAATGAAGGATAATTATCCTTTTCCAAACATGGAGAACATGCTGCATTTAGTGACTAGGTTGGAATTGTTGTCTACCTTAGATGGATTTTCTTGCTTTAACCAAGTTTTGTGAAGGAATAAGAAAGAATCAAGACTTGCCTTTACCACTACTTGGGGCACATATGTGTATGTCGGGATTCCATTCATCTAATGAATGTTGGAGCTACCTTCCAAAGGGAAATGGATGTTTCCTTTGCCGGTTACATTAACGAATTCATTGATGTTTATCAAGATGATGTAACTGTGTTTTCCAGGAAGAGAAGTGATCACTTACAGCACATGGAGAAGATGCTGATCAAATGCAGAGAATTTGGTATTTCACTCAATCCAAAGAAGTTCCATTTTGGAGTGCAAAAGGCCAAGTTTCTTGGTCACATTGTATCAAAGGATGGTGTCATGATTGATCCCGAGAGGGTAGAGGCCATCGCAAGTGCCAATTCCAGGACCAGAAGGGAATCCAATCCTTTTTGGCCAAATCAATTTAATTAGAAGGTTTGTGTCTAACTTTGTTGAGTTGAATCTCCTCATTACATGCATGCTGAAGAATGACCAGATTATCAAGTGGGAAGAGGTTGATATCTAGGAATTTGATGGAATCAAAGAAGCACTAAAGCATGCACTGTTTTGGTAGCTCTAAATTACAAGAAGATTTTTCGATGTTCTCCTTTTCCTCGAAAACACCATTGCATCTGTTTTGTTGTAGAATGATGATGAAGGACCGAGAGGCCAATTTCATTTTGTAGTAAGTTATTGCAAGCAATTTGAATTGAAGTACACCATTATGGAAAATCAAGCATTTTCCTTGGTGAAAGCATTAAAGGTTTTCAAACCTTATAACTTAAGTTCCAAATTTGTTGCTTATGTTCCCCACACCATGGTAAAAGATATCTTGTTAAAGATGGAGGTGTCAAGAAAACGATGCGAGATGGGTGAACAAGTTACGGGGATATGACATGGACATCCAAACCACAAAGTTTGTAAGAGGTTTGGGTCTAGCTAAGCTTATGGTGAGAGAAACTTCGAAACCATTGAAGTAAATGAAATAGAAGAGGAAAGGGCACATGTGTTTGAAAATTTGGTAAGTTCGAGATGAGTACAAAGATATATTATTTTATCTCAGACATCTATGATACCTTGATCATTTGAATAAAAATCAGAAGAGATCTCTTAAGATGGCCTCCCAAAAGTATGTCATAACTGATTTTGGGTTAGCTTGGAAGAACTGGAGGGAGTGCTCTTAAGATGCATAACTGAGGATGAGGCCCCAAAGATAATTGCAGATCTTCATGGAGGAGTTTGTGGGGGACATTTTGCTGGAAGAGTTAGAGCACACAAGATCTTGAGGGCTGGTTATTGGTGTCCAAATCTCTTCAAAGATACAACTCTATTGGTAAGAAGATGTGAAAGTTGTCAACATTTTTTAGAAGAATGAAAAATTCAGGCTCCTTCTTTTTCAACTTGTGTCAATTGAAGATCCTTTCAAACAATTGGGAATGGACTTCATTGGTGAGATTTCAGATCCTTCTAATGCTGGCCATAAGTGGATTCTTGTAGCCATTGATTAATTTACTAAGTGGGTAGAAGCAATCCCCACTAAGAAAGCAACACACCAAGTTGTCATGGATTTCAAGTTGAATCATATCATTTGTAGATTTGGAGTGCCAGTCAAGATTGTTGCTAGATAATGCCATGTGTTTCAGAGCTAAACCTTTGATGGCAATGTGCAAAGAGTGTTGAATTAATTTGACATATGCTTCCAACTACAACCCCCAAGGTAATGGAAAAGCTAATTCCAACAATAAGAACTTATTGAATATCATCAGAAGAACCTTGGAGCTGAACAAGAAGAAGTGGGGTGAGCAACTGAAATTTGTTGTTTGGGCTGATAGGATAACTGCCAAGAGAGCTATTGGTAAAAGCCCATTTGAGTGTGTATATGGAACTCAAGCTTTGCTTCCCTTACACTTGCAATTATCTTCATTTCAGTTTGTTCAACAACTTGAAGACCAAGAAGTCAGTCCATACGAAGCTCGAATCAATCATATTGTTGAGCTAGATGAAGAAAGAAGGACATCCCACCAAAGGCATGTAAATTTTAGGGAGAAGTTGAAGAAGTTATTTGACAAGAAGGTCACTCCAATGGCTTTCAATGTTGGAGATCTTGTGCTATTTTGGGATAGCAGACATGAAGATAAGGGAAAGCATGGTAAATTTGATGAATTGTGGATGGGTTGTAGACATCAAAATCAAGTCATGCTTCACTTAGCCCCTTGTTAATTAATCGACTCAAACTAATTCATCTAACCATGGCCCTCTTTCACCCCACATTATATTAATTTAATTACTTTAATTAAATTAATCATTTATCCTCATTATAACTATTATTTAAATACCCTAATTAACTAAATACCTACCCCTCCACCTCACCTAGCCACCTCACCTAGACACCTCACCCTAAGCCTATTATTAGCAAGTTTCCTTAATCAACTAAAACCTAACTAACAACCTAAAATTAAAGACCTAAACCTCATTCTCGCAGACACAATGGTCACTCCCGCTCATGTCCGGATGAATAGTGATATCTGGTAGCCGTTAGAGCCATGATATCCTATTTTTAGCATGCCTTGGGAATATCACCTTAACTTGAGATGCTAGTCACCCCTGAATCGACACCGGCTTTGTAAATCACCGTCGGTTACCATTAATTTCTATTTTCTACCCCATTTTTGAGGTTGGCACATTGAAACACAAAATCTCACATGCAAGCAAGACAAATGGCATTCTTTCACACACGGATGTACAACATCCATCTAAAGGCCATCCAACATGCATCCCAACCAAGATTTGACTAAAACCAAGCAAGAATTAGCCCAGTAGTCCATCAGACGCAAGAGCTCTGCACAAGACTTGGTGATTGCTCCACACCATTCAACTTTATACCAAAGCACCTCCAACCCTCACTCGCACCATCTACACCAGTTTTAAAGTAAGTAGAACATCTTCTCTTCTACTTTCTTTCTGCTACATTGTATTTCTTGTTTTCTGCATATACTTTGCTATCTAAGTTCCCCATGAGACCATATTTTTATACCTACACCCCCACATCCCTGCTAAACTATGCCAAAGCCCGTTTAAACCACTTAGAACCTTACCCTAACCAATCCCATCCTTTGTGAAATCACAAAGGAGTCCTAAAAACCATTTATGTAGGATTTATAGTATTCTCACAATGTCGACATCGATTACCCTAACCAACGTTGGTTACCCTCCGATGTCCCGACCTCGAGACATCCCTCTTTAACTCACCTAACACTCACCTCACCTCCACCAAAACCCTATAAAACCCATCTCCTAACATGTTATCCCTTCTAGGCCTCATAGAACCTTGTCTAACATCTCATTCGGTTCCCGATAACCTAAGAAACTCTCCCTCGGACCCCTATTTATACCCCTGTCCAACTATCGGTGGCGAGTGTGTCGATCACCCTTAATCGACATCGGTTACCCTCGACCGACATCGGTATCTATGTTTCCTATCTTGACCACGAAAAAAACTATCAAACACCTTGATTATTGACCAACTACCCGAATCATACCTTGACCTCGCACTGCACTGTGATGAATACCGTACCTCTCTCGATCTAATTGTAGCTTCACCTGTTATTATTAGATTCCCTTGTTGTATTTAAGTGAGATAACTAAATAATTTAACTACAATAGGATTTCATTTATCTTGTTTACATTAACTTGTTTTAAACATTGAATGACAGATCATCTAGGAAGTATCGCACTTCCCAAAACTAGCACATCTTTGGCAGTCCATTGCCATATATTATTTAACTTCTATTTTATGGTCTTGTTTTTCTTTCGGGTAGTTTCTCCTAGCCAAAAGAAGCTCTCACGGTCAGCTCTAGATCAAGGATTCATTACGCTTGCAACAACCTTCAACCGTCTATACATAACGGGTATTCCTCCTACACCCATTACGTTATCTGTTTCATCATCACTTCTAAGATATGCTAAGAAATCAGGTGAAAAATTTTGGCACGCCTGGTGGGACCCATTAGGGTTCCTTACATTTTTATCCATTCTTAGGTGAAAGGTTGTGTGTTTTTTTCCCTTCTAATAGCATTCACATTAAGTTTTTCTCCTTGGTAACATTCTCTTCTTTCTATTTGCTCTAAAAGACACATTTCTTTTGGTGTACTTAAAAATAATCCTTTCTTCTTGTTTTCTACATTTTAGTGAAAGAGCATTCCTCTTCATGTTCATCTCTTTTGTCATCGAATATCACACTTTCGATTTGGGCTTAAAAATAATTGCATTTCATTTCTACTTTCTTGCATTAGTGAACATTAATTGAGGGCAACCTATACGCTGGAAGTCATGCCCAGCTGATGGTTGAAAAATAAACCATAGAAAGCACTCTCTCTTCTTCTGAGTCATATCCAAACTGCACAAAGAACTAAATTAACACATATTTCTGAAACAAATTCCTTCCTGGGAAAGCCTGCCAATGATCGCACTGATCTTGAGGATTGTCAGGTACTCCCTAGCTCGTTGCTTCTATCGAGTACACCATCAGAAGATGGCCCGCCCCACCATAACATTCCTGAAACCTCACCCTTTAGATTTCCTTCTTTGTAGGAAGCCTTCCTCACCAAAAACAAATTCTATTGTTCTGTTCATAACAATACCCACAAAAATAACATAAACCTGAAAAAACGTGATAGAATAGGAACTCTTAGGAACGTTCTTTCTTAGTGTTTCTATTTGATTTGCATTTTGAGGTGTGAGATTTACATTCTTCATCTTTTTCATTTCTCCTTGCACACTCCTCATCATATTCGGTGTATTCGACTTCGTCTAAGTGTGCCTGGACCTTATTTACATCATTCTCAGACTTCTGGGTTTGATTCTACATCAAATTTTAAATCACAACCACTTTTCTTCTTCTCTGTTTCAATTTCACAATGAACGCCTCGATTAATCTTAACCATCATTGGTTACCCTCTAACTGCATTGTTTTAACCCAACTCGACGTCGGTCTACGGTCTTTTTAGATACCTATCCAAAAGACACTTATTTTCATCTTCTCGGGTTGTTAAAAGTTCTTTTCACTTTCCATACCGTCATTATTCGATAATATTCACCCTCCATATCCTCATGTCTGAAAATTTTCTCATCTCAGAATCAGTAACATCCTCATTTTTATACATTAGAACAAGTAATTTTTTTAAATGCTTCTGGTTCTAAATACATAATTTAGAACTCACAAATCAAACAACCATTCTTATAACAGATAACCATATGCAACTATAATGACTCGGAGTACCTCCGATCTATTCATTCCATGACTCGGTAATCTACCAATCTATTCATGAGTATTAAGAGTTGGCGTTTTTATTTAACACATCACTCTTGTGGTTCTCTTCCCTATTCAGGATTCGAATGCTCGTCTAAGGAACCTATCTCAATAATTGTTACCATTATTCATCGGAATCTCATCCCTTAGACTAGGTGACTTAGGACAACGCAATCAAGAATTGCGATACTTTGGCCAAAGATTTGAAACATACTGCTTATGTCTCGTATTCCTTGACGGCATACTCATCAATCTGGAATACGTCCTTCACCCCATTCCTATGTTATGTAGAATGTCTTATACTGACTTCTGTCAGTCTCTCCTATCCCAAGTTATTCACTCGGAAACGGATTAGTAAGGTGACAACGTTATATGGATGCTCCCGAGGACTAGGGATACGCTGACATACTGGGTCAACCCTAGTTAAACCAGTGTGTCAAGATACCCCGAGTCTCCTAGGCAGCCTTATAACGTGACCACATTCCTAATCAGTCCCAGAGTAACTTGTTCGAGTTAAAGGTGTAAATCTTAATGATCAATGCAAAGGGTGTCATCATAAGTCACCTGCATTGTTGTATCTTCGAGAAGATCCTAATCTTCTCGAAGGTACAACCCTGCAGTTGACTTGTGCCATCAACCTTTAAATCCACCTCGAAAAGATCTACTTATTAATAAGTGTTACGCACGTTGAGTTTAAATTATACTAAAAGACGTTCCCCTAAGGTTAGCCTTTCCCGATCCCTGGGTTCCTCACCTTAGAATGACCTTTCTTAATAAAACCCATTACACAAGAGAAGTTATTAAGACTAGAGGTCCCATCAAGGAGTTCATAGAATATACATAATTCTATATCAACGAAATTGGACAATTACTCTCATCCTTCACATGAGATTGCTAACCAAACCCTTTTTAGGTTTATATCAGTTCTCATAACTGAATTTATATCTTACTTATTAATATCGAGATATAGTGATTAAGAATCCAATTAAACGTTGTCTTGACTTAGGTCAAGACTAGGAAGTAATAATTTATTCAGCTTGTTTAACTTCCTGCTCAGGTTTATTTTAACCCTAGCTTCCAGAAAGACAGTGATCTAAATTCCAATTTTAGCTTTAGATAGAACATACTAGAACTACTAAACAATCATAAGTATTCAGTCACTTATTCTTGCAAGCTTACATTGATAATCACAAAAGTCTCCAAATTATACAATAATAACAATGCTCTCAAGATATTTGAACCGAAGAAGGTCAAACTATCAAGATAAGAATACAAACACATAAGTAACAAATATCTCTCTTTATTCCCTTCAGGCTAATCAAATACATTTTATGCATTCAGCATACTTGATACAATATTTCAACAGAAAAAGAACATCTTTCCTCATATAGTACATTTAGAGAATCAAGCTGTAATTCATCATAAAACCAAATTAAACAATCTGAACATCCTATCAGATCTGCGTGCTTTTACCACTTACGGCAACCATCTGCAAAAATTGTCAACATGGGTCGGTTAATAACTAAGCATGATAAGCACTAACTCTTAAAACAATTGCAATCCACCAACTAGTTTTCATTAAACAACCTGTTTAAATGAGATCATTTCACCAAACAAGTAAACATATTTCAGACTATGCTTTTGTAATACAAACATGACTATAAACGCGTAACTCAAATTATCGTTACTGAATAGTCCTAGATACTTCTCAAATATTTCATCAAAATATTAGGGATCAAGAAGAACGAAAGTATCCAAAACAACTATCCATCTGAATCCCAAGGACAACAAACATCAGACAGATCATTACATTCAACATAGTAAAAGGAATATCATAACAAATCATGATTCCATCAATATGTTAAAAACAGTTCCAACGGTTAGATAAAAATATCAACATATACTTTACAACAGAAGAGAAAGAAAACAAGTCATTCATATTTCCCTTCAAACAAGCTCATGACTGTACCGTCTCCTCAAAAGTAAAGCATTCACCTTATATGCATACGAATAAGTCAGACGAGCCACAAGAAGAACCACAGTTTTGTTAAAATTAAATATAACAAACTCCTGTAGCTTACTAGCAGTACAGTAGCTCTCACGCCAAAACAGTGATGAATATCTATCAAATAGACTCCACATAACCTTCCATACGAAGCGACAAACAAGAAGATATTCAATGCCATCGCCTGTCGAGGTGCAGTCGACAGCTCCTTAGTTCAGTCAAGCTCGAGACTAGATATTCATGCTAACAGAAGACGTAATCATGTTCAAACACAAGAACAATCCCACTGAGTCGAAACTCACATCAACATTCAGTTCAATATAATCCCTACTAAAACACAGCAAGGACAAAAATCGAGAATCGAACCAACATACAACATAACATGGGCTCGAACAGTGCCAAATTCAACCAATACTTAAATTAAAGGTTTCATTTGAAGTTGAATTCGTATGTCAACAAATCAAGAATACCAAAAGTACTCACAGCAAGAACTCCTACAGATGTTACAACATAAATTACTTTTCAGTGTCTCCACCAAAGTTGATAACATTTAGTATTCATAATAACAACAGCATTCATAACCCAGCTTTGAATGAAATTAAAAATACTAGACACCTTTCAAGGACTCCCACCATATCCAAAATCATACAGTATTCATGATATAGCTTCTACAGAAGCCGATATACAAGATAAATATATATTAAGGATTCCAACCGTGCCAATAATGATAAATATTCACAATCAGGCTTATACAGAAGCAAAATACTGGTTTCGTAACAAGGATTCCAACTGAACCCCTACAACAATATTCGCTCTAAGCTTACACAGAGAGGAAAACATAAAAAGTACACCAACTGAGTCTGTACCAAGAATTTCTTGCTAAACGAAGGTATTCATAACAAGACAACAGAAGTCGTATTACCAGTTACCCCTCCAGGACTCCGACTGAATCAAACTACCAGTATTCACATACATGACTTCTACAGTAGTCCATAATATACGAACCATTCCAAGGACTCCACAGAGTCATTTTGTATATAAATAAATATATTGCAAACTATCAACGGGTTAAATCCCGTAATTGCAACACAAGGGAGGGAAAACAACTTCTACAAGGTCGCATTAAAATACTGTAAACACAGCAAGTTATCCGTTCAAAATAACCTAAGTATAATAGCGAAACCCAACAAGGTTCAGTAACCACCACTTATATTAACACGACAGAACTTACAAAGAAGTCGAATTATACTGAACATTCAAACAAAAATCCAACAGTATCCTTTTCGACAAGTATCTACAGCAAGTATCGACTGTAGCCTGAACCCAACAAGGAAACAATTCATGGGCTCCCACAGAGCAGGTTTCGTATACTTTCTTGCATGCATTTCACAAACTTTATCCGGAATGCAAAACACAACGAGATAGTATAATCGTTCGAAACAAATATACACCCATCAAGGGTTCTCTAAAAAAAATCCATCCAGTAAGAAGATACAACAACTAATCCATTCACAGTTACCATAGAAACCAACTGAACCCAAAAATCATTTGAACAGAGTTGTTCTAATGAAATCATTTGAAAGAAAGCAAGATCTTTAAAGGTTAGGGCCTAACATGCCTGGTTATTTGCTTAAAAATCTGAAGAAGACCACTGAAAGAGCTCGTGCCTTCTCCTCTTTTTCCACGTTAGATTCAACAACAATAACTTGTTATTTCCATGCCTTATAAACTTTCCTTGCAGAGAAAAGAGCTAGTTACACTCATATTTGCCATGCACACCAAGTAGATCAAAAGCGAAGAACCAAATGATCGACAGAGGGAAAACCGGAGCGCATGAAAAACCAAACAAACTACCAGTTTTCCATTTTGCATGCCTTCCCGTGAAACCCGAGCTCGAAGACCGAGTTCATTAATTGCATTTACTCCAAATTTCCCGCTCAATTTCCATTGCCACCGACCACCATAGTTGGCGATGGATAAAAACAATTCAAAGACCATATCTAACTTTGGCGACTCTGCCACGTCGGCTCTTGCTAGCCGTTTAAACTTCTACCAAATTACCTGTCCTTCATGCTTATCCATCTATTTAATGCCATAGAAACTGCCACCCATGGCTCGCACCCTTTCATAGGTCCCCTTTCTTCCTTGTTCAATAGTTAGGTTAGTAACTTAGGTTAGGATTTAAGATAACACTTAGTCTAACCTTCATAGCAATAGGTTACTAACTTTGAACATTTAGCTTATAGCTTAGGCCTAGGTTAGATTAACACTAATCTAACCCCTAGGTTATAGTTTAGTTTTAGGTTACTAACCTTAATAAATCCAGTTTAGGTCTAACATTTCAAATGCTCAGAAAAAGAACCTACAACATACATTCACGAATAGGATTCACTCCTGCACTGCCAATAGGCTAGTGGAATAAATGTATCTGAATTTATTACCTGGTCCACGATCAAGACCTTCCTGATATTACGATATCGGGAACCAATTCATTTAACACGATCAGCCTGAGTTAGACTCCTAATAACTTATTCAACGCATTCGCACCTTGCAACCTCATGCGTAAGGTCTATAATTTTAGTTCATCCCGAATAAACTTAAAGCATCACTTGGATCAATTCCACTCGATCCAAGGTCGGGTCTTATAGATGGATAAATCCACAATTCATTCCGTGATCATATTAAACTCGGTGTAAAATGAAAGAAATAAAAGAGTCCAATCATATTCCGACTCGACCAAAGATCTGCAGCTTTTACAAAGAAGATACGGTCCATATCAAGCATGACTTCTCAATCAAAGGGACACATCCTTTTACAAAAGAAATCACATATCAACACTTGAATGCTCGGGAGGAAGTAACAACAGCTTCGTGGTGTTACAAGAACCTCATTTGTTAAACTCATTATTTTCTCACGAATCGCACCGATTTTACTTAACCCGCATTGGTTCACCCTAACCGCATCGAGTTCACCCTAACCGGCATCGGTTTACCCTAATCAAGCCGGTCCATCTGTGCTATTTTACAGCTCACCTATTGACCTAATTCACTCACCATAGTCTATTTTCCCACTTCATTTATGTTATGTGTCATTCAAATAGAATACAGTCTTGCCAAATCAGATCTTATCCACATGGTGCTGACTCGTAGTCGAGCAAGCATTCTCGTATTCCACGCCAGCTTAAAACCACTCCCACCTAGCCCTTCACCACCTTCCATTTCATCACCCATGGATCCCAATCAACCAATAAATATTCCCATAGGTGACATGGAGTTTGCATGACTCCTAGATCGAATCATGTTGCCTTATAATTCAACATCACCCATTCATCCACTCAAGATGCCTCAAAGTCAATTGATATATGACATGCCCATATCCCTACCTATGGCCCTCATGTCCAATTCCACATCAGCCCCTCCTTCCTCCATAGTACCCTCATCTGTTTTATCTCCGGTTGTGTCGCAACTAGTTAGGCCTATGCCGCTTTGACCGCCACATCTACTACTTTTATTGCACCCATGATCTCCACCATACCTTTGTCAACTACCTAGAACATAGCCTTATCTCGCCCCTTATTGTCTCATACATACCAATCACAACACAACCACCCTTGGTGTCGGTGACCTCTACCTAATTTCAAAGCATTTTCCTTTCTATTCCTCAATCTCTACCTCCCATCTCTACTAGAGTCACTATGACCATCCCACCTTCGTATACCTACTACCAGCCACCTCTTGTTTCATCAGTCGCTCATGCAGGTATCTACCCCTTGTGTCTGTTTATCAATTCCCACCTCCTTATTCGACACCACCATACACTGGGATGTCGTATTCTTCATATGTTCAACAACCTCCTTTCGCTACAGGAGGTACCCAATCTTCATAACCTAACAATGACTTTATCAAGTTAATGATGGACAAGATGCAGACACTAGAAGCATCATTTCCGGCTCACGTAATTCTCTCACCTATGACGAAATTTGTAATGAGCCCATTCACCCATCCATTCCCATTCGTCCATATCCCGTACATTGGGAGATGCCAAAATTTAACCGCTTCAACAATAAGGGAGGACCCAACAACATTTGCAGTCTTTCAAACATGGGTGCTATCTTATTGTCCATGATGATGCTTTTCTTCTAAAACCTTTCCCATGTCCCTAACCGGTCCCGCATTGGGTAGGTATAGTGGATTACCTAGACATTGCATCTTCTCATTAAATCGGGTAGCCTAAGCCTTCTTGGATCACTTCTCGATTAACGTCGTTAAGAAGGTTACCATGACTGATCTCTACTCTATGCATCAATATGACGATGAATCTATCACAGATTTTGTCACTCGTTGGTGTAGCCTAATCAATCAACTCACTTTCCAATTACCACAAACCAAACTCATAGAGCTCTTCACATGGGCTTGTGCTAGACATATTTCACCGACCTTATAGGTGCAGACCTTTTGAACATTTGATGAGGCATTCACTATGGCACGAAAACTAGAGATTCTCGAGCATCGAAGAGAAGAAAATCTAATTACGAAACAAGAACTCATCATTCAAATCAAATGATACTTCATGATGAGTTATTCCAAAGCCAAGAGAACTACCAACACAAAGGTACTTAAGGCCGGCCATGCCATGCCCATCCATGTAATCATGCTAAACCTTCCTCTAATCTTTCCTTGGTCGACTTTTCAATTCAAACGTGAACAAAAGAAATACACCCTAATCGGGAGCCATATTCATCCATTTTAGAAAATCTTATTAAAGTCGGTGCTATCACCCTTCCTCCTATAAAACCACACACTAGTTTTGATCCCTCTTGCCCCATACCTATGTGGTACAAAGAAAATGACTTCTATAACTATCATCGTGTAAACGGTCACAGTGATAGCAATTGCATCACTTTCAAAAACATTGTTCAGGGAATGCTCAAGAGCGGCGAGTTAGTCTTGGATAACCCGAACGCACCTACCAATCAAAACCTCCACATATTCAAGAAACCATTTCCTAACCATTCCTCATCTGCTGATCAAACTGGTGATGCCTCAAACAACGATAGTAATACACGCGAGGTCCATGCTATCTTCACTGACATACCATTTGTTTCCCATTTATCTCCTGCTCCCTCCATAGAGAAATCCTAGCCCAAAGTCCTCTACCTACACAGGAACCTACTTCATCTATTCCTCCACCCACAGAGGAATGTCCTTCATCTCCTCCTGCACTCATGGAGGAGTCTCTCATTAGCACTGAGATCATTTCACCTTTAGCTTCTCCACCTAGTGAGCCATCACCAATCGTACCTCCTCCACCCACAGAGGAGCACCCATCATCTCCCTCACCTATCCAGGATCTAATAGATATGTTGTTACCGCTAGGTGACCATTCTCCATCAGCCACCCAAGATCTTGCTGACTTGCTTTTGGCTCTCTTACCCACGAGGGACGCCAAGCTAGCGATTTCCTGGCATCTCAGACACATTTCATGGGAATCACCACTTGATCCACATCTACCTCATCTACCGCAGTACCATTTTCACATTTGGTGATCACCTGGATTATGTTGATAGGGCCTCACTTTGGGGGTCTTTTACTCCCGGTCTCGACCCAAATGCAATCATCCCTCACTAACACTCCTAACATTTACCCAAAGGTGTTTCAACATCCCAAACCACACATGACCATAACTCTCAATACACTTCATTGTATCATCCTCATCTACACCCGACACTCTACTTGCTAGCCGACGTGTTCCAAAATCATCTATCATCTCTAAGCCCGCTCGCACCCTAGGGGTCACACCACGACATCAAACCTTGCCCATCCTCTGTTAAGCTATAATTGGCCACATCTTCTCGTATACCTACTTTGAACCTATCCCCAAACCTAATGGAAAAACCCAACCTTATAGGCTACATACACCAACCTCACCTACCACACCTTTATCACCTTCACCGCTACCATCTATCATGACCTCACCCCTCAACCTTAACCAAATCTTTTCCCTCCAAGGGTAAACCTAAAACTCTCTTGACCCCTTCACTATAGCCTGTAGCTTTTCCCAAGTGAACCTTGCATCCCTCATCACCACCCGTAACCTCTTTACCTCCTATACCACCATTTCCTTCTATACCTCCTTTTTTCCTATGACATTCTCTTCCCATCTACCTATACATCCTTCCCGACCTTGAACAACACCTACCACTTGCACCTCGGTTGTCCCCATGGGTCACTCATCCTCTCCCACCATCATCCTTTCCATCTACATCACGTGCTCCATCTACACCCCTACCTAAGAAAAGACACCCAAAATTGAAAAACTCGTTAGTATCAAAAAGAAGTGGTTAAACATACTACTCCTCGTGGATAATTTTAGTGGTGAATATTCGTAATATGGTGAAAATTTCATTTTAGGGAAATTTGAAAAGGTGATTTTTTTAGAGTGGGTCGGTGTCCTGTTTGCCTAAAATTTATAGTATATATTTTTTTTGGGGTCGGCTTCACCTACATTTGAAAACATATCCTATAAAAACCTAGGTGATTTTCTAGGTAGTATACTACGGTACTACCACCAATACCTTACAAATACCGTGAACTCACATAATCTAAGCACCGGAGATTGTTGTTAGCCTGTTAATAGTTTAGAGTTAGGTGACCGATGATATGTGTTAATGCACGATAAAGGGTTCGGCTTTTGACATGCGAAAAGGATATAGTTTACATGCGAAAAGGAGGTACTGCTATCAGACGTGCGACAAGGAGGTAAGATTTTGATGCGTGAAAATGAGGGTTTGTAGATGCACGAAAATGGGGTTATTTGTTGATGCATGACACTAACGAGATAGTTGACGTGTGACAAGGAGGTACTACGACACAAACACATAACATCTACACGTGATAAAGAGTTTATTGACGCGTGACATGGAGATTTTGTTGATGCGTTAAGGGGAAGGCGGGGCTACGATGCATGACAGAGATTTGTTGTTGTTGCGTGTCAATACACCTCATTAACACGCATCAATAGACCTCATTGACACGCGTAAACAAGGTTGTTGACACGCGTCAATGAGGTCTGTTGACACATGTTAATGAAGTGTACTTGATGCGTGACAAAAATATCCCATCGCGCGTCTGTAGCCTTCTGTCACACCACTTGAAAATCAGGTGAAATTTTTTCATACAACCCCCAAAAAATTTGCCTTCCCACGAAACCGGTTCCGGGGATATTCACCAGGTATTTTCCACCTCTGATTTCCAAGAGGTCTCTTAAAATGAACCCTGCTACTCCTTTTGTTGTTGTTTCCACCATTGTACTTTCACCTAAGAGAGTGAAACCTAAACCTAAGACTGCATCACCCCAACCACCACCACAACTACCCATTCTTCCATCCAAACCCACTTTTACTTTGCATTGTGATCCACTGGTAGGATCGTACGCCACTATCCTTGCTAACCTCCTGGAAAGCTCTGCTATCACACTACCTCCTCTTAGACCTTACAACCCTCTCAAACCTAAACCAAAAGGGTTTGATGATACTAAAATTTACACTTACCATCGTGTGCCAGGACATGATGTCAAAAACTGTAAGGGTTTAAAGGAAGCCCTCATCCAATTATGTCCTTCTGACCCAAATTTTGATGACGATGACCTCCTTGATGATGAACCTATTTCACCTCCACCGCTTCCCAAATCTTCCTCCCACACCTACACCACAACCTTTCTATCCACCCCCAAAATTTGAAATCAACATGGTCCATATCTGAGAGATTGCTAAACCCCCTCCTAAATGTCAGTGTGCTCAAATCATCTTAGAAGGCTCTTACCCACCTCTTGGTAAATGTCCTTCACCGTCGGTATAAATTTCATGGAAAACCCACTCCATCTACCTCTCTCCTCAAATCAATATGGTTCACGTTGCTTCCCATGCTCAAAAATACAAAGGGAAAGACAAAGTAATCGACCCACCAACTAACCTCCTGTACCCAACATACCAATTGCACCCACACCTAAAGTCACTATCCGTGGTCCCGCATATCCTATTTCCGATGGGGTTACACATCGCACGATGCTTAAACAATTACACCAATCCCATCTCAAAATGTCCTTATACAATCTCATCCAAACCTCGGAGTCTCATCACCAAGCCCTCATGGAGGTCCTTCAATCTATTGAGGTTTTACTCGATGACCCCACACCTATAACTTCTATTATCACACCTCATCATGTCACCTCTCTCACCAAATTACCCCTATCTCAACACCTCCACCATCTCACCAGGTTGCGGCCCTTAGTTTCTCAGATGAAGAGATTACACCCCACCAAACCAATGACCCAGATCCTACTCTTTTCATCTCTATCCATATTGATAATATATGCGTATAACATGTTATGATCAATGGGGGTGCTAGTATTAACATCATCTCCTCTCATGCATTCAAACAAATGTGCATACCCGATAACTACATGCATAAACATCCCGTGATGTTGCGTTCATTCAATGACGCTATCACTTCTACACTTGAATCTGTCATCCTCCACATTTGTGTGGGTCCTCGCATTGTTCCGAGTTATTCTACGTCTTGGAAGGGGAATTTCAATATAACTTGTTGCTTTGAGACCCTAGATTCGTGTCATGGGATGTGTTCCTTCTACTTTGCACCGTTGTGTAAAGTTTTAACTTGAAGGACATTCCTATACCATTCTAGGCGACGCATCACCTTTCAAAACCTACAACATGCTTTATCGACCTAATGATGTTCTCATACCTATTAAGGTGTTTACCTCCTGCCTACCTGTTCATCACCTATGACCCCATCCACCGTATTGCCGCTGGAACAACTCACCCTTACCTAAATCTTCTATTCCTACTGCTATCATTTCAGCTTCCACCGAGTCACACATCAACTTCCCACCCAACCGATACCTCTTCCGATCCAACCTCTAACACTTCCTCCATTCCAGCTACCAATATATCAACCACTCGATCCCTTGGAAGGTGTTTTTCAACACCTCACTATGGGGGAGTATCTCACTGTACAACGTTAATACATTCCTTACTCCACAAGAGTACAAAACCTTCACTAGATCCTCACTATGATCACCGCATAGGCGAGCGTCTCTTTTTGGTCCTCCCCACCTTTACACCCATCTTACCTATGGGGACTTGATACTTCCACTTATACACCCGAGCCACCATCACAAACCCGACCCTTCTCAGCTGACCTTCAGTTGCTTACCAACCGCCACTTCGCCCACACTTTCCTACACCGATGTGTATGGAAAGGTTTTGGCTTTGGCTTTGGTTTTTATGAGCAAGGCCGCCACACTGTTATTTCATGTACCACGTGTAAACAAAATGATCGTAGTGGAATCAATTTTACCAAACTACCTACCAAAAAGCTCTCCCGCATTGAACTCATTAAAGATGTTGACCCCTCTCCACCTTCTTCACCTACTCCACCTTCACCACCTTCACCAACAGAGTCGATGGATCCCGAATCTATCCCTCCTAATTTTTTTTTCATAAACACCATTTCCTTGGGACCTCTAACTTATCAACGTGATGGCGAGGCTCCTTCTTCTCTTCCTTTCTTGTATCCTGACATGGTCAGGAGACGATACTCCTATTAATGTCGTTCAATGTCAGGATGACGAGTCCATACTCACCTACCTTGGTGCGGAGGACTCTTACATTCATCGGTCGTTACCTTCTGAGACACAAACAATGTTGAATGAATTGACTATCAAAGTCAACATCCACACTCAGGATGACCCCCACATTCTAAAGATTGGCCAATCTCTCGATGCTGTTGAACAAGAAGCCCTCACTTCTTTTCTTAAAAATCATAACCATGCTTTTGCTTGGTCCTATGCTGACATGCCTAGTATTGATCCCACTATAGTGGTCCACAATATCGTAACCATTCCCGATGCCAAACCCATAAAACAAAAGTTGAGAAAATGCACCCTCGCATTGCTCTTCTTGTCAAAGAAGAACTTCAACACCTTCTTTCAATTTCCTTCATCTTACCCATCGATTACCCCCAATGGATTTCTAACATTGTCCCTGTCACTAAGGCGACAGGGGACTTTGCATTTACACGCATTTATGTGACCTCAATCTCGCTTGTCTACAAGATGATTTTCCTTTTCTCTCGGTATTGACCAGTTGGTTAACCTTATTATTGCAATGATATGCTATCGCTTATGGATGGCTTCTCAGGTTATAACCAAATCTTGCTCGCCCCAGAAGATCAACACAAAACCGCATTCATTACCCCTTAGGGGACCTTCTGCTATCGAGTCATGCCTTTTGGACTTAAAAATGTTGGTGCCACGTATTAGCAAGGCTATGACCTACATTTTCCATGACATCATGCACCATATATTAGAAGATTACGTGGACAATCTCCTCACAAAATCCAAACATCGGGCCAAACATCTTACTATCTTGAAAACCATCTTTGATTGAGTTATCCAAGATTGTGTTCACCTTCAACCCAAGAAATGTGTCTTCGCGGTTCTCTCAGGAAAGCTCCTGGGAATTATCATTTCCTTATGTGGTATAGAGGTTGACCCTACTAAAGTTAAGGCCATTCTCGAAATGCCTACACCCACTAACCTTTACTAACTTCATAGTTTGTAGGGCAAGTTGCAATCTATTCACCGATTTATTTCCCAACTCTTCAACCATTGTCAACCATTTCATCACCTCCTTAAAAAGGATGTCTCCTTCAAATGGGATGATGAATGCCACAAAGATTTTGAGGCCTTAAAACAATACCTTCTCTAACCACCTGTACTTATTCCACCTAAAGACGACCAACCCTTCTACCTATACATCTCTACTACCGATCACTCTTTAGGGCTATGCTCGCTCTTCATGATGAACAACATAGGGAGAAGGCGGTTTATTACATAAGTCATACTCTTCTGACTACGAAACTTGATACACCCACCCTAATTTTTTTTTCTTAGCCTTAGTTTTGTTGCCACCAAACTTCACCATTACCTACTCAACCACAAAACCTATGTTGTGACCAAAACTGACCCCTTACACTTCATGTATGCCAAACCTTATCAAAATCAACATGTTTCACGTGTTGGCTCATGCTTCTAGCTGACTTAGACCTCAAATTCATTCATCAAAAATCTATCAAGGGCTAGGCCATTGCTGACCAGCTCATTGATGCGCCTCTTTCCGGGAATCAATCGTCAAACTTTGATTTCCCTGATGAATCCATTGCTACCCTCTCTTTGGATGATGACCCTTACCAGATGACCTTATTCTTCGATGGTTCCAAATGTCAGTGTGGGGGTGGTGCAGGTGTTATCCTTATTCCTCTTGATGGTGAACCCATGCCTTTATCATTCAAACTCGACTTCGAAGTGCACTAACAATATCACCGAATACGAAGCGCTCATATTGGGACTCTTGACTACATATGCCTTAGATGTTAAGTCCATTAATATATTTGGTGATTCCCAACTCGTAGTGAACCAAGTCAATGGTGTATATTAGTGTCGTAATGAAATTATTCAAGAGTACAAATGTTATGTCGGCATTATGTTGACTACCTTTGACCGCTATAAACTCCAAACTGTTCCACGATCCACCAATAAATTCACAAATACCATGGCCTACCTTGCTTCCCAGATACCTACTTCACCTTCCGATTCAAGATATTTTGTCACCATGAAACACATACAGAGACCTTCTTATGCACCTTGTTGTGTTAACCTCATCCGAACCACCTCACTAAACACACAGGACCTTTGGTATAAGTAGCTTACGGACTACCTTTCCCTTTCTATCTTGCCTCCTGATCTCACACGTAATGGACAATGCACCTTTCTCAAAAGTTCCTCTCGTTATGTCATCATGGGTGGCCTCCTCTATAAACATGGCTTTATGGTATTCTATTATGATGCCTAACGAGTTCTAAAATCCCTATACCATCAAAGAAGTTCACGATGGCATATGCGGAGGTCACTTCAGTGGCCTTGCTTTGTTGCTAAATGCATTCTTCACCTAGGCTATTACTAGCCGACCCTCAACCATGATTGTTGTGACTACGTTAATCATTGTGTAAAATGCCAACAACATGCCAATCTTCATCACACACCTAGTCATGCCTTACAGGTCACTCGTGACCTTTGGCCTTTCTCCCAATGGGGTTTGGATCTTGTTAGAGAGATCAATCCCCACTCTTCCCTAAGACATCAATGGATCATCACCGCTACCGAATACTACACCAAATGGGTTGAAGCCGTACCCCTCATCTCCACGAAAGCTGAGAAAATATGTGAGTTCATCAATCATCACATTATTTGTCGCTTTGGTGTTCCACATCGCCTCATCACTGATAATGGAAAACAATTTAAAAACAAAACCCTACAGAAACTTTGCGATGCCTTTGGCATCTAGCTAAGTTTCTCCTCACCATATTACCCACAAACCAATGGCCAAGCTGAATCCACCAACAAAACCCTGAACAAGATTCTCATGAAAGTGGTTAATGATATTGGGAAGGATTGGCACACGCACATTCCTTTCACCCTATGGGCATACCGTACTAGTATTCACACTTCCACTACTGCTACTCCCTTTTCTCTAGTCTACGGTACCAAGTGACAATTCTACCTCTCGAAGTCCAGATCCCATCTCTTCGTATTTCTCTTCAAGACATGCTCACTGATGATGAATTTTGCCAAGACCATTTAGCACAACTTGAGTTATTAGATGAACGTCGTCTTCATGCTCTCGACCATCTCCAAGTCTACCAAAAATGCATCAAGCGTGCCTATGAAAAACGTGTCCATGAATGCACCTTCAAGGTCGGTGATCTCATCCTCAAGGAAAATCAACACGTAACCAAAGCAAAAAAAAGCAAATGGGGCAAGTTTTCTCCTAATTGGCTTGGACCATACATTATGACTCATGACTATGGATCAGGTGCTTATTATTTGTCTTCACTAGATGGTAAGCCCGAACCTGAGCCCCTTAATGCCTTGCATCTTTGACCATTCTACTGTTGAATTCTAGTCCTACATCACTATTTATCTATTTCATGCTCATCCCTTGAGTGTCATTCACCTTTCTCTTTTCCACACCTCATCTCCAACGACTAAACAAGAATCATGTGATTAACCGTCACCTTTTTTCCTTCTCTTAAATATGTGCACCACAAAGATCGCACATGGCATGATTCTCATGGATACTTTTGTCTTCTTTTAGATCGATCTCACGGTCATTCACCCTTGCCTTCTAAACAAGAACCAAATGCTTCATTATAGTCTTATCCATGACTTAAAAGCCCAAAATAATCATTTCCAAAAATAAAGGGATCAAATCCTTGAGTCAAAATTCCAATACAAAGATGAATCCCTCAAAAGGACATCTTCCGCCCTAAATCACCGCTATAAGTAGATTGTTCCCTCAAAGGATAGCTATAAAAAGCTCGCAACTCTCTACATAGTCTATCAAAAAGAAGACTATTTTCTCAAAAATAATAATATTCAGAAGCTTCCCGCATCGATCAGCTTCGCGAAGACCTCAAGGAGACATATATTCATCCTATATAGACTTCCCACATCGATCAATCTATCTAAAAAAGTTGAAAGAAGAAAAAGAAAAGTAAAATTTTTCATCATGGACTTGCCTATTGTGATCTTGGATCTCTTTCCAAAGGCATGCTACATCTTATCATATGACCTAATCACCTTGGCCTCCTTACTCGTTGTCCCTTCACTTCATACTGCCTCAAGGGACCTACTAAACCTATGAAATTTGGTGATCCTGTGACTATTCTTCACCTTTAGAGTAATCAATCATGCAATGTCTTTAGGGTCTTATGTTCACTAGCCTATCTATAGATGTGGTTCACACGTTCTGATCCTTGCCAATCGGTGGCTTTCTTGCCTCCTCTTATCTTTTCACTTCTTCATTACCTTTTGATTATCCTATATAGGACTAGACCCTCAATGCTTATCTTTTGGGATTTTCTTCTCTCACCACAATCAACCTAAAAACACCCATACCTATCTACCTATACTCCACCCAAACCTAAATGACCTTGACCTAATTATACCTATGACCTAGAATCAAACCTACCTATCAACCTACCAACCTCTTCTTCTACCTTCTCATATTCTTCCCTACCTTATGGGAGAACTACATCGGCCTGAGGTCCCTTTTCACTAGGACTATGTAGGCAGCACTACTTCAGGCATGGGGCCTGGAAGGTTAGCTCGGCCACTCTTTACCCTTACCAATTTCCCTCATTTCTACCATGATTTCTCGTTCATCTCCAAAACTAGTAATCTACACCACATTCTCAATCATCTAAACTATATATACTCCCCATGCATCACATAACCTTTACCACTTAAATTATTTCACATTGTCATACATAACCACTATTTGACCATTTTTACATCACCACATGACCCTTTTTACATCACCACATGCATTTATATTGACATTTATTACCAAAACACCGAAATGAACATCCATGCCTAAACCGACCTAACTCGATCCATGCCTAAACCGACCTGACTCGATCCATGCCTAAACCGACCTGACTCGATCCATGCCTAAACCGACCTGATCCATGCCTAAACCGACCTGACTCGATCCATGCCTATGACCTAACTCCATCATGCCTAACTCATCTAGTTTCCATCCATATCACAATAAAAGTAAACAAAACACACATAACAACATGAATCATCTGAATCTCATATATCTCATCATATACAAAATATCGGTGTATTAATACAATATACACTCATCTCAAAACAATGTGTCTCCCATAATTGTCGACACGTAAACCGCCATATCCAATATAAAATTTCCTCAAACACGTAGGCCGGTATCATGTAAAATAAATCAATACAATTCTCTTCTAGGCACGTAGTGGTGGTCTCCTATATAATATAATAATGTCTCGGCACGCAGCCGATCTATATCCAATCGAGCTCGGTCATACCAATGGATCTCTGGGTCTATCTCTCCTAACTCCTCTGCTCCTACCGAAGGCCCCAGGTTTCAGGCTGCTTTGAATGGCCCCTCACTGCAATTGGCCTCTGTATACCGGTGGCCTCACCTCACTCTCGCCTATGGGCTCATCACCCCACAGCCTCTCCACACTATGAGTGTGTGATCTCGCCCTCTCATTGGGGCTTTGCGCTCTGTACTCTGCATAGGAGGGGACATCTAGCCCGACATCCAACAAGTGATCTTGGTAATAGTGTGCCTCTCCTAAGGCATCCCTGAACTGGCCATGGGCACTGTCTATGGAGGTGCCATGGGTCTCCTTGCTCTGCTGTGTGGGTGCTTCTATATAATGGGACCCTATCCTGAGCCTTCCACGAGCCTTGTCTTTGGTATGATAGCCTAACTCACTGGGATTTGTGCTTGTACCTATACACTGGGCTACGGGGTATAATTTGTGCCTGTTACTATTGTCATCTCGGCCCTCTAGACTCGTAACCTACCTCTGCGCTGCGGCTAATTAGCCTGTAAATCTTGTACTTACACTCTATAGGGTGGCTACCTACCCCCCCTCTCCATCTACCTCCTCTCCATCTCCATCCCCTCGCCTCTCCTCGTACGGTACTCCGATCCTGTCCTTCCTATTCTCAGTGAGTGCGGCTATCTAGGGCCTATAATGTGGCAACCTATGCCTCTATACTCAATTTGCCCTGGATGTGATACCTAGCTACGTCACCAAAGTAGCTACCTAACCCTGTAGGGCGTCCCTCTAAATAGTAATGGTAGCTAAATTAGGTTGCCTGGCCTCGGTGGTACTACTCACTCAGCATGCCCTACACCATTGCTACTACCCATCTACCACTTCACATCATCAATTTGTATGTCCACTTTGGCTGCTCCTTCCTGCCTGGTTGGCATTGTGGGTCATGATGGAGACATAGGCCTCTCCATGCCATCCCTCCGGTACTATGGGAAAGGTGGTGGTATGTCTGTGCCAATTTGAAGCGGCATCGACTCACTCTATGGGTATCGCTCATGCTCTCGGCCCTCCTCCCCTCTATCCATCTATATATCTAGAGCTCATCTAGCTTTGCGGCCATCTATTTGTATGAGGGGAAGCCCACATATGGCCTCCAAATGACATCCACTTTGGACAAGCCCTCTAATAATCACCTATAGTAAGCTATATCATGTGTAGCTCTCGTGCCTCGGTGCTCTCCAATGGCTAGTACCAACCACCTGTATCTAACCCTCAACACTCTCTCTGGAATGCATTTGCTCGAGGCATCCCCACTGGCTGCACACAAACAATGTGCTCGTAGGCCCAATAGTGTAACAATAAGGTACAATATATGTTGAACAACCGTAATCACCCATAGGCCCATAGCTCCTATATACTGCATCAACAACATAGGTACCCATGTGAAAATCAGGTCCTTTGTGTCACCATATCATGTGGACTCCCATTAGTGATCGTGGGAATCTCCTCTCGCATCCGGTAGTGTGAAACAACACATTGCCTCCATCAAAAGAACCACCACCTCATCTCTCGGGATGAGCTCTATACATCACTCCTAGCTCATGCTAGTGCTATGGAACCTTAGATCGGCCACACCCTCACCAAATAATGGTGTCCAGGTAACTCCTCGGACGCCTTCGAGGAGATCGAATAAACACAGGGCCCCCAATATGGGCAACCATCGACTATCCTCCCGGGTGACTACATGTCGGTATGAAAGTGTCTCACACATATCAACCCGAACCTCTGGACTACATGCTATGTGTTGCACTCCTCTTGAGTCCTCTCGCGTGCTCGCTCGTACCTCCACTAGTAGTGGCGGCACCCTGTCTCTCATCCGAAGATGGTCTCTCACCTACATCTAGCAAAACAAACATATTATTACACCTCTTACCCATATCTACACCACTTTACCTTTCCCCGTTGACCCCAACTTTTACCACACCCATCTACCCATACCCCAACCTTTCCCTTTGATATCTCTCCGACCTACTCTACTTACCCACACCCATCCCTTTGACCTTATCACTTTCTATCTACCCTAACCCTTACCTATCTACCCTAACTCTTACCTATCTATCCTATCCCTTACCCATCTACCCTAACTCTTTCCCTACCCACTACCTTATCCTCTTTTTAGTCCATGTTTAATCCCCATGCCAACCGGGCGCCGGTCCTCATTGACCGACCACTGGTTTACCCTGACCAACCACGGTCACCCTATGACCGGCATCGGACCACTTTACGTGTGACCGATACTGTCCCTACCCGCCGATGTTAGTCCAGGGGCGACCAATGTCGGTCACCGTCCGTGCCACCCACCGCGATTCCCAACCCCATTTTCTCTCCCCCTTACTTACCTACCCACCCACCTCCCCTTAACCCTCTAATCCTTCGTAATCCCCCTTTTTCCCTACCCCCTCCCCTTCCCCATTCCCATTTCCCCCTTTATCCCATTTACAAATTTTTCCCTCCCAAATCCCCATTTATTTCTACTTATCATATTTTTCACCAAATTCACAAAACAACAATTCAAAAGGGTCAAGAGCCTACCTCATCCCACTTCCACCATCATGGTGGAACATCATGCCACCGCACCGGTCCTCCCGATCCTCTCTCTACCTCCCCATCCAAGAATGTGCACCGAATCTCCAAACCAACCAACTCTCTTGATTCGATCTCATGGCCCCACTCTCGCTCCACAAACACCATCTACGTGGCTCACAAACTCAGCTCTCCGACGTACTCATTTTCTTCTTCCTCTTTTCTCCTCTTTTGTCATTTTCTCTCTTTTCACAATTCACAAATGAATTTGAAAATGCAGGTTTTTCACTTTTATATTGCGCTTGACTTAAATTGGTGACGGTTTCCCCTTGACCGACGATGGTCGGGTGCCCAAGCCGATTGCTACGTTAGTTCCTTGGACTACATTGGTTCCTATTGACCGATGTCGGTCACCTTCGCATATCCTTGTTTACCCATTTCTACCTAATTTTCTTTCTCAACTACCTTTCAACCTCCCTACACCTTACTTGAACACTTTACCTTCTCCTCTTGCCTCAACCTCTTCAACCTCACCTCATCAAAGCATTTGGGGCCTCATTATTTTAACCATACCTTGGCCTTACCTCTATCTGCAACCTATATACCTAGATTCGAACACTGTTTGTGAACTTTTACCCAATGTGCTTCGCTATACCTTGCGACACCGTTGCGAGTTATTTGACCTCGTGACCTTACTTTTCCTATTTCCGTGATGTATATCCTGACCCAACCTTGGTGTACCAAACATACCTAAAATGTTCCTACATCTGACCCACGTTGTGTTTCTTGACCCTATCCTATACCTGGATACTAGATCACTTCACCCTTGTTTGGATATCCCTATCAACCTTAGATAATGTAGTGTTTGCAAGCTCTTTAACCTGGTACCGTGCCACAATTTATACGTGTGTGTGCGTTGAATTGCCACTACCTTTGACCTTGGCTCATTTACCTATTTTCCCGATTTTACCTTTACCCCATTACCCCATTTTTCAACATCCTTCTTCACATCCACTTTTATCAAACCACTCGCCGATTTTCTCTACCACCTCATCAATTCTGGTTTGAGGGGATACCTTTCACCCTAACATGGGGCAACCACATCTTATTTTTATTGGCATCACTTCCCAAGACAAGCTACACAACAAAAAGGGGCAAAATGTAGACATCAAAATCAGGTCATGCTTCCCTTAGCCCCTTGTTAATTAATCGACTCAAACTAATTCATCTAACCATGGCCCTCTTTCACTTTACCACATTATATTAATTTAATTATTTTAATTAAATTAATCATTTTATTCTCATTATAACTATTATTTAAATACCCTAATTAACTAAATACCTACCCTCCACCTCACCTCACTTAAGCCTCACCCTATTATTATTAGCAAGTTTCCTTAACCAACTAAAACCTAACTAACAACCTAAAATTAAAGACCTAAACCTCATTCTCGTAGACACAACGGTCACTCCTGCTCCTGTCTAGATGAATAGTGAGATCTGGCAACCGTTAGAGCCATGATCTCCTATTTTTAGCATGCCTTGGAAATCCCACCTTAACCGATGCTTTGGTTAACCCCGAATCGACACCGGTCACCTGTAACCATCGCCGCTACCATTAATTCCTATTTTCTACCTCATTTTCGAGGTTGGCACATTCAGAACATAAAATCTAGCATGCAAGCAAGAAGAATGGCATTCTTTCACACACAGATGTACAACATCCATCCAAAGGCCATCCAACATGCATCCTAGCCAAGATTTGACTGGAACCAAGCAAGAAGGAGCCCAGGCAGTCCATGCAAGAGCTCTGCGCAAACTTGGTGATTCCTCCACACCATTCACTTTCATACCAGCACCTCCAACCCTCACTCACAGCCATCTACACTAGTTTCAAAGTAAGTAGAACATCTTCTCTCTTCTACTTTCTTTCCTGCTGCATTGTATTTCTTGTTTTCTACATATACTTTTCTATCTAAGTCTCCCACATACCATATTTTTATACCTACACCCCCACATCCTTGCTAAACTATGCCAAATCCCATTTAAACCATTTAAAACCTTACCCCGACCAATCATATCCTTTGTGCAATCACAAAGGAGTCCTAAAACCATTTCTATAGGATTTCCAAGATTCTACAATGAATCGCATCGGTTTACCCTAACCGATGCGTCGGTTACCCTCCGTGTCCGACCTCGATCATCCCTCTTTAACTCACCTAACACTCACCTCACCTCCACCAAAACCTGTAAAACCCATCTCTTGATTTGTTAGCCCTTCTAGGCCTCACCGGAACCTTATCTAACATCTCATTCAGTCCCTCGATAACTCGAGAAACTCTCCCCAACCCCCTGTTTTGACCCCCTGTCCAACTATCAGTGACCGGCGTTGGTCACCCTTAACCGACATCGTTTACCCTCGGATCCACATCGGTCTCTATGTTTCCTATCTTGACCCTGAACAAAACTATTAAACACCTTGACCATTGACTGAACTACCTTAATCATACCTTAACTTGTACCTTCACCTATGATAGATTCCTTACCTCTCTCGATCTAATTGTAGCTTGGCTTGTTATTATTAGATTTGCTTGTTGTATTTAAGTGAGATAACTAAATCATTTAACTACAATAGGATTTCATTTAATGTTTACATTAACTTGTTTTAAACATTGGAATGATGGCCGTCTAGGAAGTATCGTACTTCCCGAAACTAGCACATGCTAGGCAGTCCACTACCATATATCATTTAACTTCCATTTTGTGGTCTTATTTTTTCTTTTAGGTAGTTCCTCCTAGCCAAAAGGAAGCTCTCACGGTCTAACTCTAGATCGAGGAGTCAGTACACATGTAAAAACCTTAAACCATATATAACAGGGCATTCCTCCTATGCCCATTACCTTATCTATTTCATCATCACTTCTAAGAAATGCTAAGAAATCAGGTGAAACATGGGCAATTACTCTATTGACATATGAATTGGTGCACATACCTTCTTCTTGAAAGACTTAGATGGGGAATTTCTCGAATTTCCTGTTAATGGAAGACATCTGAAACATTTCCTTGATTGATTCCCCAGAATCAAGGTATGCACCATTGTATAGTGTATAGTTCTTTGGTTTCTTTCTATTTTTGTGCTTTTGTTCATTCTGGTCCTTGGTGACCTAGTTTTGCTGGTTTCTCGGTTCATTTTTGGAAGTTGGTTCTGGTTTGTCTGCTCTGCATATTGACTTCATTTCCCAATGGATATTTTTGGCACTTGGTCTACTTTGTTCTTGTGGCACTCGCTGGGAGTGCCCATCCCCGAGCTAGAGCTGATGTTGGTGCTCATTTTGATCTCACACCATTTTGCCCTAATTTTCCTTCACTCTGCGTATTCTAAAAATGTTTTCTATATCTTGAATGAGTAAAGTGAAGTTTTTATCTCCATTTGTATGCCTTGGTTCATTTGCAAACCATTTGTCATACCCCATTTGGCTGAAATCCCCAAGTTTTCCCTGTTCTTTCCCTAAATTTTTTGAATCCGTGGGCTCTGCCATTTTTTCTATTTTCCCTATCATGGAAGCTCGAAAATGATAAATTTATACTTGTATGTATTTGAAGATCCAAATCCATGGTCGTAAATCATGCTTGGCCATAAATTATTTGCAAAATCCTTTGTCCCTGGTGAAAAATTCAAGTCTGAGAAAAATGGTGAAGTTCTGTGTTTTTATTGTTTGACGGTCATGTTTCCCCGTCAATTTCTACCTCAGCATTCTGCATCTTACGTGGCATATTTTGATTAGTTGAGGGATGGTAGAAAATGTGTTGAACTTAGTATTTTTGGCTGTTTTGGCAAAAAGTTTGATTTGGTCCCGTGGCCCCATCATGTTCTGATTGGCTAAGAAAATCTAACCAGTGGAGCAAATTTCCTATTTTTTCCTTGAAGAAGGACACGTGGTGGCTTTTGAATCAAAAATGGAGGGGCGAGTTGTCGGGTTCCTTTGAAATTTTTAGACTTTATTTTGTAAAAGGATTAAAGTCACAAAATGGACCAAAACTCCGCAACCAATCAAGGAAGGACAAGTGGCAAAGTTTGAAAAGTCAAAGGCAAAGGGGAAGTGCATCGGTGGAAGACTTTGAAATTTTTTAACTTCAAAAAGGATTAAAGTCACAAAATGGACCAAACTCCGCAACTAATCGGGGAAGGACAAGTGGCAAAGTTTGAAAAGTCAAAGGTAGAGGGGAAGTGGATTGGTGGAAGACGTTGAAGCTTTTTAACTTCAAAAGGGATTAAAGTTATATTTTGGGCCAAAACTCTGCCAGCGAATTAGAGGTGAACATGTAGCTTCTAAACCAAAAAATGAAAGGGCGGGCCGATGAAGGACTTTGAAGTTTTTATCTTTATTTTGCAAAGTTAAAAATGAGATATAGCTCATTTACTGAATCGAAGTGAACACGTGGCTTTGAAAACTCAAAAGAAGGAGGCGAATATCAAGTTACTTTGAAGTTTTTTAACTTTAAAAGATAAAGGTCAAAATATGAACCTCGGATCTGCTCCAATCATAGAAGAACACGTAAGGAAGGTAGAGATGCGGGAAAATTTAGAAAATTTCTTTTTCCAAAAAGAGGTAAAGTAGCATAATCGAGCCGTGATTCTGTTGGGACCCAAATTGGGACACGTGTCAGGCCATTTTTCAAAGGGTGGAGGGGCGGAGAAAAATGTCAATTTTTTACATTTTTTCCAAAAGTGATAAAATGTAAAAAGCACTCCCAGCCCATTTCCAAACACATTTTCCACGTGGAGGGCTCAGATTAAAAGATGAAGGAAGATCAACGGTAACTGTGCATTTCATCTTTTTCCACCATTCGAGCTCCAAGATGTTTGGAGATGAATTTTTTTCATCAATTTTCATTAGATTTTTGGAAAATTTGTGTCGTTCTAGTCTTCTATGATAAATGAAATCATTTTAGAAGCTTAGTTTGTAAATATGATATGCTTTTAAAGTGGATTTTTCTCGGGGTCATGTAAAAACGTGAAATATCAGATCCAGAAGTTGCAGAGGAAAATTTGGAAAGGGAAAGATGAAATGATGAAAGGAGAGGGGTCTGCGTGTGCACCAAGGATGAAAAATGTGCCCTCTATTGAAGTAATGATACAAATTTTTGTAATCATTCACCTTTTGAGGCACCTGACAACTTTTGGATGTTTTTATGTTAAACGTCCTTCTCTATGAATGATGATGAAATTTTGTAACAAACTAGATGCTTAGGATATCCTTTTCTTGGGAGAGAAGGCTTGGATGTAAACAAATGATATATAATGCATGTTTTAGACTTGCAAATGGTCGGGAGTTCATTTTCACGAGAAAATTTTGAGAAAAGCTCATCTCTTTGAGAAACAAGTTAATTTCCTCTGTGTTAGATTTTCATTCATGTTGAGTTGGTTACAAGTGTATAGCCATCAACAAGCTCTGAGATTGTTTGAATAACTCTCCCCTGCTGAATAAATCTGATAAACTTTGAATTAATTTGTGTCAAATCTCTGGAAATTTTATGTTTATTTCATTTCAGAATGTCTACAAGTAGTTTATCTTGTTCCTATTGCAATCTTGTATCAAAATCTCTCTCAATCACACAGGTCTCAATCCTTGTGATAGTTTAGTGGCATCTGCAATTTCAATCTTCAGAAGAGCTTTCATCTAGGAGTGAAATAAGTGATTTAAAATCACTTTTCTTTAATCTATTGATAGAGATTGTTTATAAGCCTCTCGGGTGTACCTCGGGCATGATTTACCTTAGAGTTTTATGTTTCATTGGGCCTTCTAACTCGAGCCTTCATGCTAGAACCTAAAATATTATGTGAAAAAGTGCAAATCTAGACCTCCATTGATGCACACATTTTGATTGAAGGAATGATCTAACTACTTTAAAGCTTTCATTGTTGATTTCTCCATTAATGTGAAGTTCCTCAAGGATCTCGCAAATTCTAATTTGTTTTGTTGATCTCCCACCAAAAATATTCAAATAACCAATCCTACCCTGAACTAGCCTATTTTTGGTCATGTGTATGAACAATTGCAAAACTTCACAAAAATATATAGAAAATAGATCGGGTTTCCAAATGTCTTCAATGACCTTAGCCTTGTGTTGAAAATATCTCCTTATTCTCAGGTAAGTGACAACTCGTGAGAGTCAAATTAGTTATGTTGGGCATATTTTCCCAAGGTCTTCTTTATAACATCTCAGTGCAACGAGAAGGATATCTCCATCTCCTTCACCATCTAAGGTTACAAAATAGGTTCTCTTACCTTGGTTGAAAGGTACAACCAGAAATAGTTAGGATGAGATCACATCCTATTAAGGTGCTACCCACTTCTTTCAGGGCATGAGTCCTAAAAAAGTTAGATAAACTCCATCCTCGGCTACAAAACGACACACAAATGTTTATCTTCCTCTGAGTGTCTTGTTCATTCCTTGATGTTGCTTAGTTCTTGAGGAATTAGATTAAATCTAGTACCAACACTTCTAAATCTTTAAGTTACGTCTTATTATTCTATTGAACAAGTGAAGATATTATGAGATACTTAGATAGATCATCTTCTTTCCCACACCTTACTTAATCTATATTATAATTTACATGCAGTAAAACCAAATAAATTAAACACTTGGTGTAATATTTCGACCCAATGATTTCTACCATTTAAAATTTAACAACTTTTTCCAAAATATTGATTTTTAATATTTTGGTTTTTGTTTTTTAAATGAAACCAATTATTAATACAAATCCATGATGTAAAATTTGGACACAAATGAAAATACCATTTCCACTTTACCTTTTACCAAAATTTTTAATATAATAATATCATTTAATGTAAGAAATTTTAGTGCAATTTACGTTACAACATTATAATTTAGTAGAAAAAGAAATGATAAAAATGTAGAAGTAAAAGGAAAGATAAAGAGATTATTCACCACTTTTATTGACTTCGCACCCTCTAACATTTTTTGAAACATGTAATGCTTTATAGTTCACCTTTGTCTCATAATTCTTAATCATCGAGAATTAAACCAATTATAACTAAATAATATATTTATGTTAACTTTCCCAAACAAATAATATTTTTAGTTTATTGATTATGTGTGCCATTCTTGCTATGCAAACCATAAAAACATTTCATTAAATTGTGAAAGGGCTTATTAACATTTTTTTCTCAAAAAAATAGGTGTAAAAATGTTTTTATAAACAATTAAATAAGGAGGCCATGAAACATGTTTAAATAGAATCGAGGTTGAATTTATTTTTGGAAAAATAATTCCAAATTTAAATTTGATTTTTAAAATTAAAAGCGCTTGATATTATTTTTAAAAATTAGCAAAATACTTTAAAATTTACTTATAGTTATTGTATAATTAAGTAAATCCATATATCAATTAATTAATTGAAAAATTAAATCAATTCCAATCCATTTTGATCATGGGTTAAATGGCGGTACTATCGATTTTCCCAAATGCACCAATAATTTGTAAAATCCCTCCACAACTCTCTCTTACTTGCCCATCACAAATGTTTCCTCGCTTCAATATCAAGGTGAGGCTATAATGCCTTGAGTCGGTGCTCCTCGGCCATTAGCCACGAAGCATGTGTGAAAACACCTATCCATACCCATTTCCCTTTCTCCATCCACATTGTGGAGGTTTGGTAGCCACTATTTGACGACTCTAACTATAGTGATATTCCAAGAGACAAGGAATTTATAACAAAACACACCATAGTTGCCGCATTAGAAGAATGCCTCTACCCACAGTTTAACCTCACGATAGTCTTACACCTATAATATGCATCCTCCTCTTTCATTATCCTTCTCCATACATGAATCAACCATAGTAAGACTAAGAATTTTCTACGCATGAGGCAAATCTCAAAGAGTTTCAATAGAAGAATAAGGGAAACAAGGCAGAGCGGGATAAGATCCTAGCCGAGGTAGAGAAGAATTAGAAGCTAACGAGACCTTGCGAGGCTAGATCAAAATTGGCTTAAGTAATTATATTCTCGATCACCCGCAAGATAGATGTGCGTGACGACCTTGGAAAGTAGTTGGAAAACATTGTGGAGTACGATGAATGTTAAGGGTGATGAACTAGGTTTTGATGAGGTAAGCGCCTAGTAGGTGACCTCTATCAATAGGCACAGGGTGAGGTGGATGCCTGGGAAAAGATTGAGGCAAATATAAGGAAGGATTTCCCACTCATCCTTCAACAATAAACAAATTCTTCTTCATTCCTCCATTCTTTATTTCTTCCATTTCTCATTCTTCATTCCTTCATTCTTTATTCCAACCATTCAAAGTCCCGCCATTCTTTATTCTTTTGAGAGGATGTTTCGAGGATGGAGAACAAGCTTAGTGTGGGGTGATGTTGGGCCTCAAAATATTTACTAAGTCCTAAAGGCGCATGTGCACGTAGGACCAATGAAGAAGATGGGCGCGCAATGAAAAAGCACGCAGACATGGGTTTTAGAAGGGCTTAGTAGAAACCACAACGTGTGCGCAAGGCATAGCAAAGGATTTAAGGACTTATCCATATTCAGATTTCCAAGAGGCACTTGAGGAAAAATGTGACCCGACTAGGTGTGCTGAGTGGATAAGGTGCCATCTTGATGACCATGCATGGAACATTCCATGCATGGAACATTCCCAACATCATTGCGTTGTAACGTGGAGATCTCGGATTAGAGTAAGCATGCTCCATTGAGGACCACATGGACACTTGGCAAGCAATCTACTACTTCGGAAGGCATGGTGGTGGGTTCTGAGCCTATTTATAGAGATTCTCGGATAGATGAAGAGGTCGGTTGATCAAGATGACCATTCTGGAGAGAGCATCACCATATGGGTCGATGAGGGGAAGCTTTAGGATCATCATAGAGAGGATGAAAGGCAAAGCTCTGTAGAAATAATAGAAGGTTCTAAGGGATGGGGTTATCATTAGAGGATTTTAGGAATGTTAACATATCTAGGGGGATGAGTCTACTAAATTTTTGTAATATGGGAAGCATAGCTAGGGCTTCTGATACATGAGTCATGTTGTATTAATACACTAGTCTGTTATGACCCTTGTGAACGTAATGTGGTTACTGAACTATGGTCAATATGAATATATGGTTTTGTTCTAAATATATTGTTCATGGGTGTAAACCCTAGTGCCTTTTCTCTATGTTTTGGATCAGATTTTATTTGTATGATGTTTCTCTTATTATCTGAATGAGTATGTTGGTGTAATAACTCATCATATGCTTTCAGAATGTATGCATGATCATTTACTCTTTTGCACTTAATCTATCATCAATGAAAATATCTTCTCACATTTCTCACATAAAGGAGGGGCTCAACACCTGCGTGCACCTCGGGTGAGCGCCAACGCCCACTAGGTGATAGGCTAGTGCACATAGAATTAGAAGGTTTTTCTAAGGGCACATAAAAATGACTATAGGCTCTGGGTTAAGGGTTGTTGGAGGAAATGAACTCGTCATTTTCTTCATGCCTTCAGAGGTCTAGAATGTCAATTTGCCCCAAATTTGGAAAATATGGAGAACTTAGAAAGCCAAATTGCATTTATAAAGATAAGCTCGAAGTAAAGGAATGCATTTCGTAAGTAATTCTAGTCAAATTTGTTTTCTTTTTTTTGATACCTGCTACAGGACCAAGAAAAAACCTAGACTTGAAATTTGAGAGGATTTCTGAGGTTCAATTTTATTTTCCAAGATGCATTACTCCAACATTTGAGAATGTTTCTCCAGATGTAACGACATTTTAATTCATACACTCGATGATTCTTGAATGTCCAATCCTACCACAGTCCTAGTAGTCCTCGATCCTTGGATACAAGGAGACATCATTACTAAGACAAACCAAGGACTTTCAAGGAAGAAGAGATTCTTGTGAATATATAGTTTTGACACATCAAATCACAGCCTTCATTAGGCTTGATGACTACCCCTATCTTTTTAAGGCACTTTTGAAAGCATCCATGGGTTTATCAGAGAAGGAATTATCAATGAATGGAAGGTCATTAAGCCATATGCCAAATGAATCCTATTTAGAACTAAACAAGAAAGATTTACTATGCGATTGATAACTCCTTTGTGTTCTTAGCCATACCCCTATCGCTATGTTTATTTTGCACAAGCATACTCAATGATGGTTCTAGGCATGAGACTAGGAAATATGGCCCTAATATTGTCATGGCCTCCTAGTTGAGTCATTCAAGCCATATTAGTCTTGTTAATACTTAGTACTAATTATCAATGAAATCTAATTCTCCAACTTTCATTTTCTTTACTCATCTTCCACGTCATACTGAATAACCAATTTGACAGAGAGCTTCCCTCTTCGACGATGATAAATTGAATATGAATATGATCCTCAAGAGGGGAGATGCACCTGGAAAGGTATTGTTAAACCCTAAGCCCTAAACCTTAACCCTTAAACCCTAAATCTTAAACCCTTAACCTTAAACCCTAAATCTTGTGCCATAAACCTAAACCCTAAATCGTAAACCTTTAACCCAGAGCCCTAAACTCTAAACCCTGAGCCATAAACCCTAAACCCTAAACCTAAAACCCTAAACCTTAAACCCTAAACCCTTAGTCGTAAACCCTAAACCCTTAACCCTAAACCTTGATCCCTAAACCCTGAGCCATGAGCCCTAAACATTTATTTTTGTACATAAAAGCATGCCACAAACACATATACCCCATAACACTTTGAAATGCGAGCGCATTATAACATGAGCGTGTTTTAACGTGAGCGCATTATAGAATGCTCGTGTTTCACCTTTTTTGGGTTTGAAATTCCCAATCCATAGGCTTGGATTTTCCTTGGATTACCAAACCAAAGGTTTGGACTTTGTTTCTGCGTGTTTAAAACCGTGTTTGACAAAAAAACATCAAAATTTCACATGTGCACCCCAATATCTCGTGCATTAAAACATAATATTCAAAAATAAATTCTACTACGATGTCAAGCTCGGTTTTACCTTGATGATGATATAATTCTTTCTAAAATCCGATTAGTTTAAGGCTTTCATCCATATTTTCTTTTACTAGTGCCTTGTTTTCTTGTAAAAACCTATGCATACATTTTGCACAATTTATGATTTTTTCAACCAAATTAAAAAAATGGTTTTTCTAAACTCCATTCTACACGCACTCAAAAAAACTAAAAAACTTTTTTCCCCAAATTTATGGGGGTGCACACACAAATATTTCATTTTTGGGATATGTGCACTTTGAAAATTATAAATTCATCCAAAAATTATGAAAAATTAATGGGACCTCGTACATGGTCTTAGCTAAATTTTTACCAAAGGGATTTGGAAAAAAATATGAAGCTAAAAATGGGGGAGGGGCGCGCGCACACAATAGGTTCTTATCTTTTTCACATAAAAATAAACATACTTTGTGTGCACCACATTTGACCCTCTTAATCTCAACCATTTTCAAAAAAAATTAGTAGTTTAGAAACTAGCTTCTGAGAGCTATAGTACTTATTCTTATCACTTTGTCAAATTTTGAGCATAGGCATGCCAAATTATTCGATGAACTTCAGTTTTTTGATTTCAGGAAAAAGGTGTTCCTTTTTTACCCCCTTTTTGTCCCCCATCTTTGTGCACTTACCCTTTGATCATCACGGATTTGATTTTTGATCAATAGGTTTAATTGTAGAGGCCTAGAAAAGTAAGAGATTGATCATTGCTTTTTCCTTGTAATTAGAAGAGACCATCATATTCCCATCACAATGTAGATCTCATAACAATGTTTCAAAACACTTAATTCATCACTTGAGGTTTTAGAAACATGCTTTCAACTCATGGTAACTCATTTTTTATCACTTTTTCATGTTATAAGTTTTGTCACTCAGAAACACAACTTGAGGTGTTCGGAAGGTGTTTTCCACTCACAATATTTAGCCCCATCCTCATGAGATCCTCACCCATGGTAAACAATAGTGTATTAATGACAATACCCATTCCGAGAGGTACTTAGCAAAATTCACAAATATTCACCTATCACTATGTGGTGACCATCTTTCTAGAGCTTGCAAATTTAGAGCCATTTTTGTTAGGAATCGAAAGTGGCTACTTGTACTATTTTGAAATTCTTCTTGAAACTTTCAAGTCTTAGAGAAAATGGATGTTATCAACATGTATAGGATTCACATATCTTTCTAGTTCCTATTTATTTTCATCCTTACTCCTTACAGAGCTCCCAAAATCATCTGGAGAAGTTAGATTTCATAATTAGAGTGTTTGTTCCCTACACCTAGAAAACCCGTTGTTGAGCAGATTGTCCTTGAATGAGAAAACCTTTCCTAAATATTCCTAAATTACCTCCAACACTTCCAAGATTCCCCAATATCACCTCCGGATGCTTAATATATTTCTTAAACTCTCCCAGAGGGTGTTTGATAGCTTAGAATGGCCTTTTTAGGCCTCTAGGGAAAGTTATCTTCCATCAAGTCAAACTGAACTCATCAATCATCCCTTCACATTCAAACAAACTTAAAGACCTTGTTAAGAATTTCTTCTGAGCTAAGTTGAGAGTGGGAATGAGATAGGTTGGCTAGGGGAAGGACACACCAGTGACCAGGAAGTGAAATATTCAATTGTGGGCTTAGTTTTCATGCTCAAAGTTTCAATTTTTCATGCCATACATTTTTCATGACAACACCCTCTTACCACTTTCACCAAATTCCTTTTTTGCAATGCATGAAATTATTTCATTGGTTTCTTGTCCATATATGAAATTATTTCAAAGGTTTCTTGAAACAACACAATAGGATATTTGAAAGCATTTCTCTTAATGTTGATGTATATTTGATTGCTTATGAAGTATGTGGCACTTGAATAAACCTTCCTAATCCTACACTAGGGTGAGAATGTAACTAATTTACTTAGCATAAATCTTGATGAAAGTCTCGAGTTTCTTTCTCCATAGAAAGTAAATGAATGTGTTGAAGATTTTACACATTTTCACATACTCCTACCCTAACTTTTGTTGAGTGCTAAAAATATATCGATGTGATGCACTCTTTTAGCTTCTAAATCTTCAAGTTACGTCTTATTCTTCTATTGAACAAATGAAGATATTATGGGGTACTTAGATCATCTTCTTGCCCACACCTTACTATTGTTAATCTATATTATAATTCACATGCAGTAAAACCAAATAAATTAAACACTTGGTGTAATCTTTCACTCAATGATTTCTACCATTTGAAATTTAACAACTTTTTCCAATATTTTGATTTTTTATATTTTGAGTTTTAAAAAAAAATGAAACCAATTATTAATACAAGTCCATGATGCAAAAGTTGGACACAAATGAAAATACCATTTCCACTAACCTTTTACCAAATTTTAATATAAAAAAATAATTTAATGTAAGAAATTTCATTGCAATTTGCATTATTAATACAAATCCATGATGCAAAAGTTGGACACAAATGAAAATACCATTTCCACTAACCTTTTACCAAATTTTAATATAAAAAAATTTAATGTAAGAAATTTCATTGCAATTTGCATTATTAGTACAAATCCATGATGCAAAAGTTGGACACAAATGAAAATACTATCTCCACTAACCTTTTACCAAATTTTAATATAAAAAAATACTTTAATGTAAGAAATTTCATTGCAATTTGCATTACAACATTATAATGTAGTAGTAAAAGAAAAGATAAAGAACTCATTCACCACTTTAACCAACTTCTCACCCTCTAACATTTTTTGAAACATGTAATACTTTATAGTTCACCTTTGTTTCATAATTCTTTATCGTCGAGAATTAAACCAATTACAACTCAATAATATATTTATGTTCATTTTCACAATAAATAATATTTTTAGTTTATTGATTATGTGTACCATTGCTATGCAAACCATCAAAAAGATTTCATTAAATTGTGAAAGGACTTATTAACATTTTTTTACTCGAAAAAATAGGCCTAAAAACATGTTTATAAACAATTAAATAAGGAGGCCACAAAACATGTTTAAATAGAAAAGAGGTTGAATTTATTTTTTGGAAAAATAATTCCAAATTTAAATCTGATTTTTAAAATTAAAAAGTGCTTGATATTATTTTTAAAAATTAGAAAAATACTTTAAAAATTACACATAATTACTTATAGTTATTGTATAATTAAGTAAATCCATATATCAATTAATTAATTGAAAAACAATAATGGAATTGATTTTACTTTAAATCAATTAGTACGACAATGGCAAAGTGCGAATTTCAGAGATTCCAAAAAAGAATGAGGCAGGGTTCGAGTCCAGATACATTGGCCCAATAGATACCTCTCCGTCCTTAATACAATTCTTGGCTGCAGCCATGCTTTACATGTTTTTCTACCCATGTGGCTTGGCTGCTAGTTTGTTTCATCATGAACTACTGAGGTTAGACCGTCCATGATGTATTAGTTGCTCAGATGTGGATAAGTATAGCTCGCTTGACTCACCATAATCAAAAGATCGTTGGTTTAGTGCTCAAGATTCACAGTAGGAGAGTTGATATGGCAAAGAGTTTGAATACTGCTTAATGTATCGGTTTCGTTTGGTCTCATAGACTCGTCAGTCTCATGGACGTCAATAAAATCTTTCATTTCATTTCATTCATTTTTCCAAATGCACTATCTATTTTCCCAAATGCACCAATAATTTGTAAAGCCCTCCCCAACTCTCTCTTGCTTGCCCATCACCACTGTTCCCCTCACTTCAACATCAACCGGTTGAGAGAACTGCACCTTGAGTCGGTGCTCCGCTGCCATTAGCCATGAAGCATGTGTGAAAACACCTATCCATACCCATTTCCCTTTCTCCATCCTCATTCTGGAGGTTTGGTAACCATCATTTGACGACTCTAAGTATAGTTTTATTCCATAAGACAAGGAATTTATAACAAAACACACCATAGCTGCCGCATTAGAAGAATGCCTCTGCCCACATTTTAACCTTGCGATAGTGAACTTATCATTTTCATTCTCCTCCTTCACACATGAATCGAGGACAGTAAAACTAAGAAGTGCAGGGGAGTTCGCAGGGGAGTTCACAATTGAATCCATATCTCTTTCCGTCCTTGCACATATTATAGTTTCGGATGGCCATTTCTGCAAATGGTAAACATTACAATCGATGAACATAATTTAGATGAGATTATAATAATAATTACTTCATACTTAAATAATAAACTATTATTAATACCAAGAAGTATCATCACCTTTATGGTTAGAAGACAAGGTTCAATTGCTGATATGTAACATGCTGATAACTCTACTCTCCTCAATCTCTCCATCTGCTCCAAACTCTTTATACCAGGTGCCACGTTCCACATAGTCTCTGCTCTCAATGTCTCCAGCGACTTGCAATGTTCTAAGCCTTCGATTTTCTTCAATTTTCTACTGCTTCCTACGATTTTAAGTTCTTTGAGAGAGTTTAGTTCTGCAAAACTTGGAAGCCCTTCTAACTCCTCACACCCCAGTACATTCAGTTCCTGAAGGTTTATTAGACCACAAATGCCACTTATGCATTTCAACTTTTTGCAATCAGTCAATTCTAGGGCTTAGACTGATATTGGCAAGGCTGTGATCTCTATCAAGTAATTATTTCGGTGAAGCTCTAGTGCTTCAAGGCTGGGACAACATTCTTGTGATATTGATATCCTTGACACACTAGTCCCGATTACTATTAAATATTGAAGGTTAGACAGTGAAGAAGAAATGGACGAGAAAGGCAAATGTCTGATCGGGCAACTGTAAACAATCAAACTTTGAAGATTACTGAGTTGTGCAACTTCTTTTGGTAGACACTCCAAATTTGTAAGTTCGTAAATCACAAGACTAGTCAAAGAGGACAAATTCCCAAGTGACTGGGGCAAGGACTCCAACTTACTACACCCACTATCGCAAGATTAGTCAAAGAGGGCAAATTCCCAAGTGACTCGGGCAAGGACTTCAACTTACTACACCTACTAATTTTAAGACTCAAAGAGGACAAATTCCCAATGGAGTGGGGCAAAGATTTCAGTTTACTACACGAGTAAAGTTCAAGCTTAGTCAAAGACGACAAACTCCCGAGTGAAGTTGGCAAGCTTTCCAAATTAGGACTCACTATTTCCAGCACTTGCAGTTTGCTTAATTCACCAATGCTACCTGGTATTTCCCTTAAGCTGTCCATCCAACCCAGATGGAGTTCCCTGAGTGCTCCCTGATATGGTAGAAGAGGCAACTCTTCCACTTTGCAGCATCCTTCAAAATTCAAATACTCCAGCTTTGTCATATTTTTCAGAATGTCTATGTTCGCCGACGTGAAGTAGAGATAGTAGCAATATTGTAAATTGATATATTTCAGATGTATCAGCTGCTTACAAGAAACTGGCAACATCCTCAACTCAGTGCAGTGAGACAAATCGAGAGGCCGCATGTTTCTCAAATCGCCGAATTCGGTTGGCAGACATTCTAAACTTGCACAGCCTCGTAAGTCGAGGTGCTCCAGCGATTGCAGATAACAAATCTCTTTCGGCAGATCGCGGAGGCCTTTACAATATTCGCAGATTATCTTTTTCAAATCCTTTAGACGTCCTATTGACGTTGGAAGACTCGTGAATCTCATGCCACGTGTAACAATCAGCTCTCTCAACTCTAAAGGAGGCTGCAACGACATTTTAATTAAATTAAATAAAAACCCGTAGTAACAAAACCAAAAATAAATTAAATAATTAATAACATCATTACAATTTAAAAAGGTATGGTTCAACAAATATTAGTAGAGGGAGATACTTACATCAGCCTCGTCTCCCCACAATTCTTCCAAGTTATAAGCCCGATGAAGCTCTAATACTCTCAAATTCTTCAACGAAAGCCACAACGGAAGAGTTTTCTGCTCAAACCCATCCCACCTGAGCCAAACAAGGCTTCTTGACAGTGTTGCAAACTCCTCATTAAAATAGTTGTATCTAACAACGAGGAGTTTTAAATCTCTACTAAAACTTTTACAAGCTCCATGCACTCCTGGAAAGGTGTCTGTGCTTGACTATGGGACAAGCTAGTAAAGCGCAACTCTTCATAAAATTCAGTGGTTTTTGCTTTAATCCCACGAATCAGCATTCCTCTCTGTATAGGAAAAGAGAGAATATTTTAACAGCTATACCCAACAATGAGCAAGATTTCCAGTCATGTAAAAGAAAATATCAAACTCACCTCAATGTCACTAATTTGTTTTGGTAACCAAACTAGACGACCGGATGACTGTCTAGTTGAAATTTCTCTTCCCAAATCCCTCAAATGATCATGCATTCTTATGCGGTTTTTCTCATCAAGCTCAACCAGACACTTATTTGCAAGTGTTTCCCAACTATGCAGACCACTCCACCCGGATCCGTCCCACACTGCAATGGCCAAACTTTTTTGTTCTCCAATGAAGAAACAAGCTATATCTAAGAATATTTTCTTCTCTTCATCATCTAAGGCATCATAACTTATTTGTAGCGTCTCTTGAATGTCTCTATGCAATAATCTGGAGATTTTATTCAACTGAGACTCCCAATAATCCCTTTCCTTTCTATAAAGCTGTCCTACGAACACCTTAAGGGACAGAGGCAATCCCTTGGATCTTTGCGCACACCACCGCGCCACGTCACTGCCACCTGGACGAGTAAAAACACCACCAATGGATGCAGGACCAAATTCTTGACCTCCAGCATTACACTGCCACCTCACTGCCACCTCAGCGCCACGTGGACGACCCGCGTCAGCGAAGATATCGAAAAAGTCGGATTAATTGCATGGGACCAAGTGTTGTCCACTCGCCGCGCCAGTTGTAGTCCGGGCTACCGCCATGCATTGAATGCTCACCCACCAGCCGTTAATGTGGGCGGGTAGGTTTATTGAGATGGTCACCGCCAAATCCTGAACCGCATTTCGTGGGAAATGGAGAGGGAGGTCGTTCGGTCTGGTTTTTCGCCTGTTCTGTGGCAGAGCTCGAGCGACCATTTCGTGGTGTCTTGTAGACCGGTGGGTGCGTGCGTTTTCTCCACTCCTGATCGACTTCGTCCTCGGCATTGGCTCGGCCTGCTAAGAAGATGAGAAGAAAAGGCAGAGGTGAGAGCGTTCTCACTCAGGCGATGATCCTTAGTGTTTTTAAACACTGTACTACTATGGAAATTTTGCTTTACTACGTGCTGAAGTTTTACGATTTTGCTGTAACAATACGATTTTGCTTTGCATTATTTGTTCTTGTAACTTCTTTTGACATGATTGTACTGTGTTTTGTTACTTAAAATGCCTTTGCTTATAATTTAAGGACAGTGTTTTGGGTGCGTTTGGTTCAGAGTTTTCTTGCTCCTCCAAAATGTCTTTCTTTTTCGGCTTTTTTTTGTTTTTCTTCTGGTGCTTTTTGGCCTTGTGGGTGGTGACGTTAAACAGTGATAGAATAGTTGCTGCTGAAAGGATATGCATTATTGACAAAATTTCGGGACGGAGTGTTATGCTTGTACATGCCGATGAATAGTATATTGTTGTGGTTTCAATTGTTCCTCATTATTACTTTCCATGGATGGAGCTGGTTCTTAAATGAATTTGAACTGAAATTTTATATGTTGTTTGCTGTCCACTCAGTCAGGTCAATAAACCGTTTTCTCTTTCCGATTTTTAATATTTATTTACATCCACAAGTCATTGTCTGGTTGAAATGGTGCTTTGAAGACAATCCATATGTTTTATATATTGTGATTTTTTTCCCCATAGCTTGGGTGTCTAAGAACTTCTTAAGATGGAGGGATTACAGATTCAGTGTTGTTTTCATTTTACTGTCCTTTCACCATCTAACAAGGAGCAAGCATAATCCGCTGATGCATTTATATAGTCTTATGAGTTCAGCAGATTTTGTTCAGTTAGTACTTTTAAGGGTAGATCAAACGGGGCTGAGTCTGATTTAAAATTGTCGTTTTGAACCAATTATGTGGTCCTGCAGCATGATTACTGATAAGATTTGCAAATAGTGGCTCTTTATATAAATGTCCTTGAGGTATGACGTTAGGGAAGACATTAATGAAGTGCCATTGAAGTATTAATTATTTTCTTATACCTAATAATACCCAGTTTTGAGCATGTTAATAATTGGATTTTACCAATTATTGATGTTTTTCTTTTGAATTGAAGAAATAATTGAGTTTTAAACCCTACATCCTCGTCTTGATTATCAGGATGATTTCAAATATCAATAGATTACCTTATTTTACTTTTCATGCAGTGTTCCTTTTATTAAGCTTCTTTTCTTTTTCGACATACAAATATCATGAGACAGGTATGAGCCTTTAGTGAAATTTGATGAATAAGGAATCATGTTCTTTGAACCATCTTTGACATGATCTATTCCTTATTTTGATGTAAGGTTGCCCACAAGTACGCTTACTGTGATAGATCCTTCCCTTATTTTTGTTTCTATATGATTAGAGGATTCGATCGCATGCTCTAATAATATTTCAAAGTTTGATTTATCTTTGAACTTACATTGAAATGATTTATCCGTTCTTTGATATGTGATTAGAGGGATTCGGCATTGAAATGATTTATCCATTCTTTGTTGTATGATTAGAGGGATTCGATCACAAGTCTCTAGTAATATTTTAAAGTTTGATCTATCTTTGAACTTACATTGAAATGATCAATCCGTTCTTTGATGTATGATTAGAGGGATATTAGTGATGTATAAAACACACCCATTTTTCGAAAGGGATGGTATTGCATAGGCATGGTATAAAACACACCCAATACTAACTAAGATATTGAACATGTGCCCGCAAACAATGCTTATTACCCCATATGATGATGGTAGTAATTTTTTTGAAAGTCTTGAGAAATGACTTGTTCAAGTGATTGTAATAGCTATGATGTGCATACAATGAAAATATTACTTAATGAGTAGTTCACTGTATAGACTTGGTTTTTGTACACTTGTATTTAAATTAATATATATTTTTTATTTCTATCAATGAATAAGAGAATATTGATTAATATAGACTTGGTTCTTAAGACTTGTTTGCATCTTTCAGATGACAATTACAAATGTTCTATTATTGTCTGATTCCAAAAGATCCACCAATCGAAATATTTCTGATTTCAATTATGTTCTATTATGTTCTATTATTGTCTGATTTCAATATTCTCTCCCTCGATCGAAATATTTAGCCCTTGCTAAATCTTTTTCAATCCTTATTTGTAACTAATCTTCTCTAACAAATCTCATTTCAATGTTCTTGGAACTCAAAAATTCTGATCAGATTGTTTCCTACACCAATTCCAATACTCTCTTTCGTTTCCAATGAGTCAGTAAATGTCTCTATTTTTTAGTATTTTGTTATTAGTATGTTTTTATATTAAGCAATGGTATGCTTTTATATTCAACAATAATATGTTATTAATTCAGTAATGAACTCTGGTTCTTTGCGTTTCTTGGTATTTGATTCTTGGATCTTCTCAATATCAGTTTGTAGTTTTTGTCTAATTATAACATCCCTTGTTGTCAATTCTTGTTCAATATTTCTATTGTTTGAAGAATCGTACTTAGGCGGTGATGGTAAGATTCCCCTAATTTAGTTCTATCAATGAATAAGAGAATATTGATCAATTCAAAAACTGTCTTATTCAACATTTCATGCTTCCATGTTTAATTAATTGGAATAGGGAGAAAACGGTTGGGTTGTATTCACTTCACATATCAACATTAAAGTACTTTCGTGCTTCATGCTTCCATGTTTAAATGTCTTTCTTTCTATGGAATTTTATAGTAGTGCTTCATGCATTGCACCGTTGTAGTGCACCCTATCTTTGCACGCTACGCATCACGCACCACGTCACCACCTGGTCGAGTAAAAACACCACGCCATTCGCCGCGCCAGTTGTTGTCCGGGCTACCGCCATGCATTGAATGCTCACCCACCAGCCGTTAATGTGGGCGGGTAGGTTTATGGAGATGGTCACCGCCAAATCCTTCATCGCATTTCGTGGGAAATGGAGAGGGAGCTCGTTCAGTCTGGTTTTTCGTCTGTTCTGTTGCAGAGCTCGAGCGACCATTTCGTGGTATCTTGCAGACCGGTGGGTGCGTGCGTTTTCTCCACTCCTGACCGACTTCGTCCTCGGCATTGGCTCGGCCTGCTAAGAAGATGAGAAGAAAAGGCAGAGATGAGAGGGTTCTCACCCAGGCAATGATCCTTAATGTTTTAAAACACTGCACTATTAAAATAGTTAGCATAATCATACTGATATATTAACATAAGTTTAATTGTATACAAAGTATTCTGATTACATACGCAAAATTAATATGAGTATTCTGATTACACCGCCAAATAGGGTGTAAAATAAAGAGCGTCATCATATTGATATATTAACATAAGTTCAATTGTATACATGGACGCCAGGAAAGTATTCTGATTACATATGCAAAATTAATATGAGTATTCTGATTACACTGCCAAATTGGGTGTAAAATATGGAAGAGCATCATCATACTGATATATTAACATAAGTTTAATTGTATACATGGATGGCTGGAAAGTATTCTGATTACATATGCAAAATTAATATGAGTATTCTGATTACACTGCCAAATTGGGTGTAAAATATGGAAGAGCATCATCATACTGATATATTAACATAAGTTTAATTGTATACATGGATGGCTGGAAAGTATTCTGATTACATACGCAAAATTTATATTGCACTATATAACTTTAGAGACTACATAGGAAGGCTTCGGTGAATACATCTAGCAAAATTGTATCACCAACAAAATTACTACCATCATCATATGGGGTAATAAGCATTGTTTGCTGGCACATGTTCAATATCTTAGTTAGTGTAAGTAATATTGCCCTCTTTCTATACTGCTTTTGGATTTTCTTTTCCTGCCGATACAGTGTTTGATTGGCCAACTGAAAAGGGATTTAGAATCCCTTTTGACAGAGCATTTGGTTGCCCAATTGATAAAGGATCTGGTCCCCCTGCTGAAAAAGGATTTGGTTGTCCGCTTGAAAAGGGATTTGCACCTGTTGTTGACAGAGGAGTTGGTTGCCCTGCTGAAGCTTGCATCCATGGTGGCATTGCAAATGAACTACTAGGACTGCTTGAACTTGTAGAAAGTAAATGAGGTGATACATACCAAGATGGAACTGTACAAGAGTTATTCATAAGTGATGGAGGTGTTCCAATTTGAGCATAACCTGGAATTTGAATATTTAACATATCTTGAAAAATCCTTCGATTTTCATGATCAGTTGCAGAACTTACACGCATCCTCTTTTCGTATTCCCTTAATTGATTTGCAAGTTCCCTCTCTCTCTTCTCTTGCTCTTTCCTTTGTTGCTTGTGTGCCTTCTCAATCTCTTTCTGTTGCTCCTTAGCCTGCTTCTCCCTTTCTCTTTCAAGCTTCTCCTGCAATCTTTTTTCTTTTGCTGCAAGTCTAGCAACCTTTTTTTCTTGTGCCAGTTCTTTTTTCCGTAACTTTAGTTTTGCTTGTTCCTCCTTTTTTCTTTCCGCATCAACCAATAGCTCCATGTACTCAGGTGCAGTCAAAATCTGTGAATGCCTACTTAGTCTAATAGAACCATCTGATTTGTTTATGATCTCCCTTGGAAGTCGTAGAAAATGGGAAAGTAACTTACCGCGTCCATCTTGGCTTTCAGTCTCTTCAGGGTGGTGAGGTTCATGTGGCAGAACTTCTAAGTTAATTTCATTTTCTTGAGCATCCTCTTGAAATTCGACTTCGTCTTGTTCATCCTCATCTCCAACATCTGCATAGTAATGAATTATTGCTTCTTGTTCTAGTCCTTCAGGAAAGGAAGGCAGATTTAAGCTTTGATCTTCTGTGCTGGATGGTAGCTTGTAACCCAAGTTTTTCATGGCATCCTCTAACCATTGTGGCGGGTTAACTTGACTTGGCAAAGACAAATCATTGTTACTTACAAAATCTGAAGACCCCTCCTTATTGTTGATGATGTTACTTGGGTTTCCAAGAGCACCGTTTAGCTCCACTCCATGTGTTGCAGCTGCTTCCATATCATCTCTAGAGTCAACATTTTGCATGAATTGAGTTTCAGGCACCACCTCTTCACTGTCATTTAATTCAGGATTTATTCGTTGAGATAGGCTCAAAATGTTTGTGACAGCATCAACAACTTCCTCACCTTGCATGTCAAATGCCTGGCTGCATGCCATGTCATTTAGGAGAGCATCATAATTCAATGGCCAAATACCAGTTCTTTTGAAACCTGCAATTATGTTAGATGGTGTCTGTGCCTTTTTTAAGGCTCTACTTGCAAGCTCAGCAATGTCACTCCTTTTCACATCTGCACATTTGTTCTCTGCCATCCATTTGGACCTCTCAGCTCTAAAATATGTCTTGAAAGGGCTGAACACACTCACGTCAAGAGGTTGCAACTTATGACTAGTATGTGCTGGTAGTGTTATCAAATCAATGCCCAATTTGTTTGCCTCCTCCACTGTTTGTAATGCTACATGGCTGCCATGGCCATCAAATATCAATAGGTGTCTATTATTTGGAGAAACACCGCCTGGTACTGAACGTGCAAAATGACATAGCCAATTTAAAAACAATTCCTTTGTCATCCATGCATTTGGATGTGCAGCCATACATGCTCCAGGTTCACAATTTTTAATGTAATTCTTTATCATTCTCTTTCCCTTGAACAAATAAAATCCTGGGATTGACATACCTGCTGCATTGACACAACACAATATGGTGATCCACTCCCTGCTCTTTGGTATTACCTTTGGGACATTACGACTGCCCCTCTTCGCAATTACACGAACTCCACAATTTCTACCAGCCTGCAAACCAGTCTCATCACAATTCCAGATTTTATGAGCGCCGTATGAATAGGTTCCATAGCTTTTGGCCAAATTATCATAAAATTTGGTTACTATTGCAGGGCGCAAGTTTAAAGCTCTATCCCTGTCAAGTCCCTCAGCGGTTCGGATTGCAAGGTCTGGATGACGTTTTCTGAATCCAGCCCACCATGATTTACCAGGAAACCCATCTCTGAAGGGGTTTTGTCTTGTTTCGCAAATCTGAGCAACATTTGCCTTTAGCTGCATTAACTCCAAGCCATGACCCATATCAGCCATTTCTTTGCACCATTCAACAATTTCCTCTTCTTCTTCTTCAGTTAGAACTGTTGGAGGACCCCTCCTCTTTGTGTGGGTGAGACCATTTAGCCAATAGTGTAATGATGTGGGTGGAATGGAATACTTCTTTGCTGCTGCTCTAACTGAGAACCCATTAAACTCAACATCATCTATCGCCTTTTCCATATCTTCTTTTGTCCAACCTCGGATGACACTAAGCTTCTTTATTGCAATGTTCTTCTTTGAACCGAGACAGTGGGTGGGTTTCTACATTCTGGTTCATTACCAGTTGGTGCTGAATTATCCTCTTCATCACTTAAATTATGTGATAATTGTACACCTCTCACTCTTGGCCTCCTTGATCTTCTAGCAATAGCACCTTTTCTCATGGTGTAAATGAAATACCTGATGCACAGCATGAAAGATGATTGTTGGAAAAGAAACTATAAATATACCAAAAATAAATGCTGGAATATGCTAGAATATGAATGATTTTGTTTAATTTTTAGGAATTAATTGACTTGTAGTTTTCATTATGACAATGCTGTATAGTTCAACAATGTTGTATATTGCATTTCAGAATTCACTATATTGTTCGTTAGAAATATGGAAGGGAAAATTTATAATGAAAACATTAACGGCTGCTGGGTGAGCATTCAATGCATGGCGGTAGCCCGGACAACAACTGCCACGGCGAGTGGACAACACTTGGTCCCATGCAATTAATCCGACTTTTTCGATATCTTCACTGATGCGGATCGTCCACGTGGCGCTGAGGTGGCAGTGAGGTGGCAGTGCAATGGTGGAGGTCAAGAATTTGGTCTTGCATCCATTGGTGGTGTTTTTACTCTATAAATTTTCCCTTCCATATTTCTAACGATTGGTAACAGCTTAGCTCTAAACTCTATAAATTTTGCCTTCCATATTTCTAACGACAATTCAGCAAAGGATTGGTTCCATCAAGTCACAATAGATTTTTTTGAAAAGGATTTGTCGAGAGGATTGGTAACAACTTAGCCAAATACCAGTTCTTTTGAAACCTGCAATTATAGTGTTTTTACTCGCCCAGGCAGCAGTGACGTGGCGCGGTGGTCTGTCTTGAATATGGTGCACCACAACCAGGTCCTCTTCCCTAGTTGTTAAAGCTAAGTTGTCGTTAGAAATATGGAAGGCATATATTTACAATGAAAACATTAACGGCTGGTGGGTGAGCATTGCTAGGAGATAGGCACCGGTTGTGGTGCAGGGTCCAATAATGGAGACAGTTTTTAAATTGGTCAATATTATCTTATTCATTGATAGAATTTAAAATTTTCCTTCCATATTTCTAACGAGAACTTGACAAAGTACTGTATTTCTATGTATACAATAAAACTTATGCTAATATCACAGTGATGATTGGAAAAAATGCTTTTCAACTGGAGAATGAGATATCTGGAAAAAATGAACAATACAGTGAATTCAGAAATGCAATATACAACACTGGTGGACTATAGAACGCTGTTGTGGTCATATTCCGACAGAGTTGTATATTCCAGTAGTGTTGTATTTAAAGTTATGTTTTGAATATAACTTTTGCACATGTAATTAGAATACTTTCCATCTTTCTATGTATACAATAAAACTTATGCTAATATCACAGTGATGATTGGAAAAAATACTTTTCAACTGGAGAATGAGATATCTGGAAAAAATGAACAATACAGTGAATTCAGAAATGCAATATACAACACTGGTGGACTATAGAACGCTGTTGTGGTCATATTCCGACAGAGTTGTATATTCCAGTAGTGTTGTATTTGCAGTTATGTTATCTTTTTGTGTATACAATAAAACTTATGCTAATATCACATTACATCATTGGAGGACAGACACGTTCCATGTAGCAGTCTTCATTTTAGCATTTATTAAGAGTTCTCAAAAAGCAAAGGTTCTTTATTATTAGCTTTAGACAAAATATACTGCACTTGTTACTTGCCAGTTAAACGTATCACTGTCCAGTTGAATAAAAGTTATTGCAGAGAGGAAATGAAGAAATGTATAAAAGTTTTTCTAGCTAATAATGGTTTTAGCAGCATTATTGTCCAATCCTTCATCAAAAAAATCTAATGTGACTCGATGGAACCAATCCTTTGCTGAATTGTCGTTAGAAATATGGAAGGCAAAATTTATAGAGTTTAGAGCTAAGCTGTTACCAATCGTTAGAAATATGGAAGGGAAAATTTATAGAGTAAAAACACCACCAATGGATGCAGGACCAAATTCTTGACCTCCAACATTGCACAGCCACCTCACTGCCACCTTCAAATATATGTTTTATCCTAATTTCTCAAAAATTCAGTCACTGAAAAACTAAATAGAGGGCTTGAATTATGAAATAGTTTGTAATTCATGAGTGTCTTACCTGAACTGCACTGCTCCTCACTTCTTCAACTTGGAGAGATGAAAATTGCATGAACAAATGGAATTGTAATCCATCCTCCAGCTTTTATTCTATCATCCTAAATTCTGATTGGTTGATGTTAGTTGACATGGATTCACTATGAAAGTTCAATCAAATGGTTGAGATTTATTGGGATTTAATCCAATGGATAATATTTTAGTTGGTCATTTTTATTATTTTATGCAGCTGGTTACACAATTTATTGTTCATATGGTACTGAGTTTTTAAACACTTTGAAAGGTGAGACTGACCATAAATTCATTTATTGTTATGCAGGTGTATACTTGGATTGAAGACTCTTACATCAAAACTAGTGCATGGGATTTGAGATCTGGGTTGGAAAGTCTTGAGAAGTGACTTGTTGAAGTGACTGTAATAGATATGATGTGCATACAATGAAAATATTACTTAATGAGTAGTTGACTGTACAGACTTGGTTTTTGTACACTTGTATATAAATTAATATATATTTTTAGTTCTATCAATGAATAAGAGAATATTGACCAATTTAAAAACTGCCTTATTCAACATTTCATGCTTCCATGTTTAATTAATAATGATAGGGGAGAAAACAGTTGGGTTGTATTAACTTCACATGTCATTCAAAATATGTTAAAAAAAAGGTGAATGACTATTCACCTACTATCTCCACTAATGGACCCTGCACCACAACCGGGTCCTCTCCCCTAAGAACGCCTAATTCCCTACTTGTCACAATGATTTCACTCCCCGGTCCAAAGCTATCTATCCCTGGCAAGAGAGCATCCAGTTGGTCCTGATGATCTACATCATCCAAAATAATAAACACAGATAGAGATCTCAAACGGCTCGCTAGGACTCCCTTGCCTTCTTCTACATTATCAAATAATAAATAGATAGAGGTCTTGCAATAATTTCTTTTGCTTGTTATGCAAATCCTTTTTAGTTGCCGCTTCTCGTACATCAAAAATGAAAGTACATCTATCAAAAGAGGGACTTTTTCTATTGTATCAAGAATAGGGTAGAAAATAAAGAGTAGATGAGTTTGCAGTGGGAAAGAGGCGGGAACGGGTAAGGAAAACGCGTGGGGAAGAAGGGTAGAAAATAAAGAGTGGATGAGGTTGCAGTTGGAAAGAGAGGGGAACGCGTAAGGAAAACGCGTGAAAGGATGTAGTGGCGTTTGCCATGCTTTTGGAGATGCTTTTCATCTTTTGCTTTTGAAAACGCTCGACACAATTGCTTTATGTACCGCAATCAGCGCTGCTTTGTCTGCTTATACTGTACAGAGTAGACGTTCACTCACACTCTCTCTCACACACACACATATATATATATGAATGATTTGTAATATTTAATTTTTTTTTCAATGATTAAATTTAGTATCTATTTTTATTTATATGTAATGTATACAAATGTATATATGTATATATATAATTACACTTGGAACAAGAAGCCCTACAATGATATTATAGATATTTGAAAGCTTGTGAACAAAAATGGCAACAATTTTCATATCTAATTCTGGAGTGATTTGTTCTAAGTGCTTATGATAATTTTATAGGATCACTCATCATTCGACAAATATGATTAGTCTATGAGTATCAAATTGTAACGTCCGGACATAAAAGAAAACACATTGTCTTGGTTATAAATTTAGGGTAGTTTTTTTTTTTTTTTTTGAAAAACAAATGTGGCGTTATTCTATTCCCTTTAACCTTAGTTGTTAGGTTCACCTTATTAATGCTAACTTTATTTTATTACTAATTTGATTACGAGTTATTTCCAAATTTAATCTTTGCATAAGTGACCCTTAGCATCAAGGGAGTTGATAATTTAATTTTCCATCATGGTCACTAAGTTTTAAACATTTGCTAGGGTCACTTAGGGAAGTCTACATGTTCCTTTTAATTAATTAGGTCCCCTCACCCTCTTTTTATTTATTATTCCATCCCACAAAATTCCATGACTTAAAGTGGTGTAGGATTAAATGTGAGCCCTAGGATCAAACTAATCTTGGCCCTAGATCCAAAGTTGCCCTAAGCCATCTTTATGCTTTCTTTTTTTCTTCTTCTTTTTTCATTTGTTTCATTTGCCCTCTTCCTCTCCTTGGTATTGTAGGTTGTGAGAGGCCATGGTAACCATGAGAGCAAGGATCTCCTTTTTGGTTCTTGGTATTTTTTTTTTTTGCAGAGTTATGTTGAAGAGGATTCTTCCCAAGACTATTCCTTCATGGTTAGATTTGAGAAAGCTAGGTTTTTTTTTTGCAATCTATTATATCTCTTTTTATATATATAGTGTTTCTTCGCTAGATTTATTTCGGTTATGGGTATTATTCTACCCATTTTATTATTTATAAAATATATTGAGATACACACGCACACACACACACATGAGGGTATATAAATAAAATTATTTGTATTGAAATCAAAAGGTCGTAGGCCGAAATACCCTAATCGTTGCGTATAGACATTAGCGATTTAACACATTATATAGCCGTGAGTTTTGGAGGAGTGGTGATGCCACAGTGGTGTGGCCGTAGCCACACCACAATCCACTATGGTGTGGCTACGACCACACCACTGTGGATACATAGTTTAACAAGGATAGGGAGGGCATGCGGCGCCTCCCAAAACACCAATATTACATTTTTAATTTAGTTTTTATATATACAAAACATGATACTATATACTATGTGATATGTTCTTTTTGGTTTGCTAAATGGTTATTATATATATGTGTGTGTGTGTGTGTGTGTGTGTTTTATATATATATATATATATGTTATATATATAATATGTTAATATATACCGTGTTATAAAGTGACCTATTTCACCTTTTATATTTGCAAAATATGCAATTTTCAGCAATTTATTATATCTCTAATATATAAATTTATACACATATGTATACTAATATGAAATGTGATTATAGAAGAAGGCTTGAATTAAGCAAGGTAAATGTATATTAACAAATGATTAACTAATGTACTCTTTCTAATTATATAAAAAGAACAACATTGTACATTTACTTATCCCCATTCTAAAGGGAAATATTTCAAAATTCAAAGGAAACTATTAAAACAAATTTACTTTCAACCAGACTTTTACTATGCAAGGATTAAGGTGGAATCCTACTATAAGTAATTTAATTTAATTTTTTTTTCTAAAACAATAACCAAATTTCTATAAGTTGTATAGGAGTGGAAAATAAACTTGAATCTAGTTTGTATTTTCAATCACTTATTCTTCAATCATTTGTTACAATAACAAGTAATGCAAAAGTAGTATCATTCATTTTTAACAACTTCATATAGCAATCAAGATTCTCTTTTTTCCAAGAGGATTCCAACCTTATAAATAAACTCTTTAACAAAGGAAGGACTTTTAACTAAATACTTGCATTTCCTTTCAAGATACAAGGTTCTTACAACCTTCACCATACAAGGATAGTTTACATCACAATGAAGTTTAAGCTTATAAATAAAACATGTTTTCAATATGCTTAAGATGCACAAAGAAACACTTTACAAGACTTCATTTCAAGATTGAAGGAGGATACACAAATGAATGTACACTAGTTTGCAAAGAAATCCCAAATCACATTATGGGAACCTTACAAGAAATAGAACTTCCCACATAGTCATATCCACATGATCTCAATAAGTGTAATTTTCACAAAAATTTGGCAAACAACAAGATGCCAAGATATCAAGGAAACTCCAACCATCTTTCAAACTTGAGATCCATCTTTTGAGCTCCACAAAGACTCCAATACCAAGAGAGAGGCTTGTTTTACCACCCAACCTATAGGCATCATTACATGTCTTTCCAAAGGTTGGAAGACATGCTAGCCTCCCCCAAGCCCATGGGAGAGAGAGATAGCTTCCACAAATGTGCACAAGAATAAGGGAGAGATAACCACAAGCATGTCACATACAAGACTAACCAATACATCCCAAAAACAAAACAAATTCCAACCAAAATGAAAGAGAAAACCATATTCATCCTCAACAAGGGGGAAGAGTGGATGAGACCTCCAATAATTCCATAGAGCGGGGTCCAACCATAGGAAGCCCACCTAAAACAACACTTCAAAATCCTCCTTATCCCTCCAAATAAATCACTCCTCCCATTCACCTAAAATCCTCCTTGGGAGGATTTTCAAACCCATTGGGTTTCCTCTCCAAGGATGGGGAAGGGGTTCAAACCATATGAACCACCTTCCCCACCTCAAACCATATGAGGGGATAAAGAGAACCAACATGGCTTTCCCATCAAGCCATGAGGTTTAAGAGGGAAAATCCTCCCTCTTCCCCAAAACCAACTCCCAAATCCATCATACCATATGATGGATGGAGAAAACAACAAGTAACACACCCAAAAACCATACAACACATGCAACAAGACAAAGTTTTCAACAACAATCAATTCTAAAAACTAACATGCCAAAAACACAAAGTAGGATCAAAGAGCCTACCTCCACAAGCTCTCCAATCTCTAAGATTTTCCCAATTCCTTTTCCAAGAAAAATATCCAACTCCAAAATCATACCAAGCACAAAGATCACAAGCAAAAAAGTTCTCTTTCTCCCCCATGAGGGAGTATTTGAAGAAAATAAAATAAGTTTCCTCACAAATGAGGGGGTGACATGTGTCACCCCTCTCTTCCCTCCAAGTCAAGATTCCCAAAACAAAATAAAGAAAATATAAACCCACATTTAAACACCCCTCTCCCAAATTACCCAAAAAGAAAGTGAGACAAGCTTATGCAACTTTTCACAACACACACACTCCAACCAATCTTACATGGATGGTGACAAAGAGAGGCTAAATGGGAGGGAAACTCCCTCCTTGCCTTGGAATTAAGCCCCCTACCTAATAGGTAGGGTCCAAGGGCTTATTTTCATGCTAAGTGAACCCCCAAAACCAAAAGGGGTCACTTAAAATGCCAAAAATAACCCAATTTTAGGTTTGGCACAAGTGGACACAAATGTTGAGGATGTGGGGCCCACTCAAGTGTGCTTATGTGGCCCAAATCCTCATTACTAAAGCAAACAAAAACACAATTACATTCCTAATGCAAGTGGGGACCATTAAGTCCCTCAACCTAGTTTATAACAATAATAAACAACCTAACCACAATTAATTTTACATGAAATTCAACATTACAAATAAGGGTCACTCATGGTGCCCAAGTAATCCAAGCAACCAATAAGGCCTCATACAACTAACATGGTTAGGACTTATCCCCGTGGGTCACTTGTGCACATTTGTGTAGCTGCCACAAACCCATGTTCTCTTGTGCCCTGTAACCTTGCACACTCAATGCAAACATTAAACACATCTTCCCAATACAAGTGTAAATCAACTACTTAGTAAACAATCAAGTCTAAACATGTAATCTATGCTAACACATCATCAACATGGAATCATAAATGAGAAACATGCACAATTTCACACAAATTCACCATGTGTAAGCCATGAAATACATATAAATGACATATATCCATGCTATCATGTGTTCTCATCAATAATCGAATAATCTATATCATAAGGTGTGTGACCAAACCATGTATCCATCATATATCAATTAGGCCCAAATAACATAGCAATATGTTAGTATCCACAACACCTACTAAAATGTGCCAACATACTAATCAAAGCTAAATTGGTAATGGTATTACGTGCCCAAATCACCATACATATCCATGAAGATTAAATAAGATAACATAATATCCAAATGTGTCATAATCCCTGTCAAATCATAAATATGAGCAAAAGTCAACAGATAACTAAGGCTAAAAATGTGGGCACTACACAAATTGAATTTGAGTAATTAGCCAATCACATGAAAGACTTGTCAAATGAAAATTTCAATAGTTGTTTCATAAGTGACCTCTAGGAGGAAATCCTCTCATAAGTCAAAATGTTTAAACCCAATATCATGATGGAAGCATTGTGTTTGGACAAATGAGTAGAGGAAAAAATCACAACACAACGTCGACCTTCCAATTTTAACTCATTCAAAAACCCAGTAACAAAATGTGCTTCCACAATTCCTCCTCTAAAGACAACCCCAATTGAATGTCTTACTGGAGTAGAAATGTAATAATACAAAGAAAATTTCCTATTTTACAATTGCGATTACAAGTTCACTAGGGAAATCGATGTCTGAAACAAAAATTATACCTCATAGATGTTGAATCACCCCCAAACTAGAATATTGGAATGATGCTCAGAAAGTCCCAAAAGAAGAATCTTCATTGGATGAATAACCTCCTTAGGAGTCTCAAAATATCTCTTCATGCCTTGGAAGGTGTCACTACCCCTCAAGCCATGAAGGTAAAAGGATATTTCAAAAATATTCCTCTCACTATCTTAATTGATTTAGGAAGCACACATAACTTTATTGATTCATGATTGGCCTAACAAGTAGATTGATTTGTCTATCATTGTTTTAACTTTGAAGTTATGATTACTAATGTTGTTACATTTCCCATTAATTAAAAGTTTTGTAATGTTCGTAAATTGCAATTGTAGATTATAATCTTCACTCCGACATGTTTTTCCCACCCTTAGGTGGATGTGATGTCATTTTGGGAGCTCAATGGTTGCACACACTTGGAACCATCTTATGGGATTTCACTGAACTATAGATGAACTTCTATAACAATGGGAGAAAACACACCTTATAAGGTCTTGCTCTAGATTCCACCAATAGTATTAGTTCCCATCGTATGGAAAATCTTATGAAGAAAAGATCACATGGGGTAATTCATTAGTTATTTTCTATCTAGTTGAGTCCACCTAACTCTTCTAGCACCCCTATAAATTTACAATCCATTTTGGACAAACATGTTATTGTCTTTGCATGAGCCCAAGGGATATCAACCTTCATTTCAAGAGGATCATCATATTTAATTCCTTCCAGGAAGTTATCTTCTCAAAATTTAACCCTAATAGCACCCATTCTTACAAAATAAAGAGATTGAAAATCTCATCCAATAGGTTCTTAAGGTTGGAGACATTCGTCCTAACACCAATCAATATTCATCACCGATTTTACTTGTCCATAAAAAGGATGGCTTGTGGTGTCTCTGCATCAATTTCAGGGAACTAAAAAGGATCACTATCAAGAATAAACTCCCTATTTTAGTGATTAATAATCTTTTGGATTAACTTCATGGTGCTCAATTTTTTTCCAAATTAGATCTATGCTCTGGGTATCACTAGATTCATATTAACGAGGAAGATATTCCTAAGATTCATGATGGCCAATATGAATTTGTTTCATGCCCTTTGGGCTTATGAATTCCCCATCTACATTCCAAGGCTTGAGGAATAAAATATTTTGACCCTTCCTTCATCAATTCATGAGGTTATTCTTTGATGACATCTTGATCTATAGTAAATACTAGGCAGAGAATCTACAAAACATTGATAGGGCATTGCAACTTCTCAAAGATAATTTGTTGTGTGCCAAACACTCTATGTGATCCTTTAAACAAACAAACTTTGAATATCTTGGACATATTGTCTCTACGTAGGGTGTCTATATTGACCCAAATAAAATTAGTACCATGAAAATTGGCCGCTCCCAAAACACTCTGAAGTCATCTATTTTTCGCATTTCAATGGACATTACAAGAAAATTATTAAGGATTATGGTAAAATTGTGGCCCCATTGATATCCATGTTAAAAATGATGATTTTACATGGAATGGGTCGGCTAAACATTGCATTTAATGCCTTAAAACAAATTATGTACAATACAGGTCTGCATTAACCATGCAATATTTCACCAAGACTTTCATCGAATCGAAAGTGATTCATGTGGAAATTGCCTTGTTTTTATTCTCCTCTAGGAAGGTTTCCCCCTTTATTTTACTAGAGAAGATATCATAGGAAGGAATATAGTCTTATCTATCTATGAGAAAAAATTATTACCATTTTACATGCATTAAAAAGTGGTGGCCATAGTGGTTAGGGAGGAATTTCTTCATCAAAACAGACCATCATAGTTTGATGTACTACAATCAATAATGGGTCTCATCTCCTCCTCAAAAAAATTGGGTCACCAAACTCATGGGTTATGACTATGAGATCACCTATAAAAATGAGGAGGAAAATTCGGTTGCAGATGCTCTCTCTCACACTTTTGAGAATCAATTCTTACTCTACGTAATATTCATGCCCATTTCAAAATGGGTGCAACAACTCTAGAAAGAATGGGAAAAGGATCCAACCATGCAACACCTCATTTAACAATTTGTTTTCTATCCTAACTCCTCACCACACTACTCTTGGGACATTAACTATTTAACATCTAAAGGGTTCTTGGGTATTACCACTTAAAAATGAGCTTTGTTATGCATTTTCTTATTGAACTCCATACTTTTCCATCTATGGGTCATTCTATGTTTTAAAAAACCTATGATAGGGTTCATATGAATTTAATTTTATAGGGAATGAAGGAATATATAAAATATTTTGTGGTTGAATGTGATACATGTCAAAGAAACAAGGGTGAAATGGTAGCAAACCAAGCTTGTTGCAACCATTTCTAATTCCAAATAGGATCTAGACGAATATTTTCATGGACTTCATTGAATTCCTCCCCAAATCTGGTAGAAATTTAGTAATCCTAATGGTACTGGACCGCCTCTCCAAGTATTCCTTATTTTGTACCTTAGCCCACTCATTTACTACATCAACCATTTCCCAAGCTTTCATTGACCAAATGTTCCACCTATATGGCATTTCATCTTCAATGTCTTAGGCTATGATGTCACTTTCACAAGCCATTTTTGGATAGAATTATTTCATAGGATAAGTACCCAATTTTGAATGAGCTATGGATATCACCCACAAATAAAATGAAAAATTGAGACTGTTAACAAATGTTTGGAAAAAATCCTTCAATACTTTACCTCTGAGCACCAACAACTATGGGTCAAGTGGCTAGCTCTTACTAAATGGTGGTACAATACGTCATATCACACATCAATAAAAATGAATCCATATGAATAATTTTATGGCCAATCTCCACCACCTCTCCTCCCTTATACTCTTGGCTATTCTCTAGTTCAAACAGTTGACACCACCTTCAACCAAAGGGAAAAAATTCTCTAAATTCTTCAAGAAAATATCCATCTAGCACAAAACCGTATGAATCAAGAGGTAGATAAGCACCACTCAAAGTGCATATTCCAACCTAGGGATATGGTATTTTTTAAAAACCGTATAAATAATATTCCTTGAAACTTAAAGGGATTTAAAATCTTTCCCCTATGTTTTATGGACCCTACAACGTCTCTAAAATATTGATGTGGTTTCCTACAAGCTCAATCTTACACCTGGATCACAAGTTCATCTTGTATTTCATGTCTCTTTTTTGAAGAAATTTATTGAAAACACATCACTACACAAAAAATAATACCTGAGCTTGACAACGAAGGATCCATCCTTCCTTAACTCACAAAAATTATCGATATGTTCTCTTGTTAACTTCGCAACTTCTCTATCATGGAGGTCTTGATCCAGTGGCATGAAATACAACTAGAAGATGCAACTTTGGAGCCCCTTCTCTAGATTCAACAACAAATCCCACATTTGTAACTTTGAGGAAAATCCTTTTTAAGGGGGAGGGTATGTTAAGACCTTCATCCTAACGTTATTTTTTGCATCATTATTATAGTAGATGCTACAAACATGTATGATTTGAAAGTTGTCCCTTAAGCTATTAAGAATAATCCCACAACATGGGTACTAATGGTTTCTAGAATAGAACTAGTATTTTAGGGAGTGCTTATACCTAAGAAGGATCCATTAATATTATTGTATTGAGATTTCTTAAAGGACGTTTCCACCTCAAAGTTACCCGTGATCTAGGTAATGTGATTTCATTCTTCCCATTCCATAAATTATTCTATTGCGTATTGTGTTTTTTGGATAATTTTTTTGCATGAGGTTTATGATTTAATCTAAATTGAATTAAACCTAATTTCAAAGTAACTAATGTAACTAATTATATTCAAATGATAACATAATATAACGTCCAAGACATAAGCATGAAAAGATATGAAACCCTATGAAATTGAGAGAGGAAGGTGACTTAGCTTATTCTATGTGATCCGAGAGTGATTTGGACTAAGTAAGTCTTGGAACATGTGGGAAACAATGTCTTCAAGGATCACCGAGGGTTATGGAACTCAAAACTGATCCAAAAATGATCAAGTTTTTATCTACCTGATCTCGGACCCCTATAGGATTTTAATATTTTCTGACAAGTTGCTCCTTTTAAGTAATCAATTTAAAATAAATGCAAGAATGTAATGACAATTGCACACGATTGATTACGGAGTTCGGAAATGGCCTACGTCTCCAGGTTCTTTCGAACCATTCCACTAGTAAAAATTGTAAGTAAAATGTTATTTCTTATAATAAAATCTAATGGAATTTCCACTTGCCTAGTAGTACGCCAGTCCTTCAAAGAACTTCCGATGATCGGTCGAATCGTTCTCCACCTTCCTGATGCACAACCTCCTTCGAACTCGATCGGCCTTCCCAACACTTCCTTGCATCCTTCGACACTTCGGTCGATACTCCGATGTCACAAGTGAAATATATTGTGGCTCAATGGGCCTATTGGGTAGTTTTCAATACTCCCAATCACAAATATTTCATCTACTATTGCCTAAAAATAATAGGCCAATAAACAATATTTCCTATAGTAATTTTAGGATTTTAATATAGTGCACACAACTATATTAAAATTACCCTATCACTATATATCCCAAATCCACAATTAAGCTTAAGAAATAATAAGCTTCGATGTGTCTTTACAATGAAGAGGGTCCCCTATTTATATTAAAATAGGGCCCAAAATAATGCTCCATAATATATATTAAGGCTATTATTATAACTAACGGTGGCATATGGATGGGAGTATAATCCCACATTGGGCGGTGGATTGCATGTTAAATGGGATAAAATCCCACATTAGAGGAGGTATTTTAGTTTTGCAAGGTATTTAATAGCTTAGCCTCCCTTCCTTTCACTTGGAAACTTCCACGCATGGGATTTGTTTACCCCACCATTTATCCACCACGTGGATTTAGCATATAAATGGGGTTTGGTAGCTTTACATGGGCCACTTACTTCCATGCATAAGATGTGGTTAAATAAGCCCACCCACTTTGACCTTAACATGTGGCATGGCCACATTGCACTTAGTTGGTCGGTTGATGTTGGATGTATAAACCGAGATCTTCGTGGCTTCGGCTAAGGTAATGTGGAAAGGTTGGCATAAAATATAAATGCAATAATTTTGAGCTCGATCATTGTGGATAGCTTACCAAGCTAAAATGTAATTCGATCCTTGCATGACTCGACTAATAGCTCAATGTTCATCCTTGATAGGAAAATCGATCGTGGTGGCTTTAGGGCCCACCACATCAATGATCAATAAATGAGTCCTCACGGTGGTTGGGCTCCCCTCCATAACAAAAGTTGAGCCTCTTGTTCCCGAGCTATACCATTTTACGATCATCGAAGACCGGTGGTGAAAACCTCTTGATCTCTGATTTTTCCAACGCCCTTTTGCCACATGTCACAATGCTATTGGTCCACTATTGACTTGTTCACCAGAGTTGACTTTCCTGTTGATTGAACTTTGACCGGACATAACTGGAGCTCCCAATGTTCATTTTTCGCATTCTCATAGTTGATGGAAATCTATCAAAAATATCTTTTGCATTGACACAATTTAGATATGTTTAGGGAAATTTTGATATAAAAATGATCCCCTATCACACCTCCCCAATAGGAAAGGATTTTTGTCCCAAAAATCTTATATTGGACATTTTGTCATCCTGTCCTAAATTTGGGAACTTTGTTGCCACCTTGGAAGTGCTTTGTAGTAGACCCTTTGGTCTCTTTCTCTACAACCTTCTCACTTTGACAACTTTGTTCTGATCCTGGACCTGTGGGTTATGGGCCCATAACACTTTCGCTACGCCACTCTAATATCCAAAGAATACCTCCACACCTCTGCGATGCGGTGTTTGGATTCCAGATATGTAACAACAAGGATCTTATTTGAATCTATAACACATGTACCATATCCTAAAATATTCTCCGCATGACATCTCAAAAAAAGTTTGAAGGAACTCCATGTTACTTAGAGCTTTGATTGATCTAATGTCGATGATGGACAATGACTTGTCAGGTACCATCCTACTACAGTGTCATAAGATACTATACATAGAATGAAGTTGTGACTTGATGTCATGTCCCTTTCCATACTTCAACGCCTCCAATGCATGATGTTAAGCCTCTTTCAAGACATCAAGCCTCCAATACATGATGCAAGTCTGATGATTAGCTACCATTTTGTTACACGGTCATAATGCCTCTACACAGAACAATGATCTGAGCTGATTTCTCACAATCTCAAAAAATGGTGACTCCAACCCCATTGCATGGCTGCTACCTCTACACGGTACAAATCCTCATGTTGACGATGACTATCAGGTACCACTCTGTTGCATAGTCATAATGCCTCTACACAGAATGAAGTTTTGACCTATTTTCGATGTCAAAATGTTTAGCTACCATTTTGCTACACAGTCACAATGCCTCTACATAGAATAAAGTTCTTAGCTGACACTTGTGAGCTCCATTATCTACACAAATGGTTGATCAATATCCAAACTCATAAATATGAGTATCCAACTGTAATGGTCACTCAAACATTTGATTAGGAGATATGTGCCCTTAAAGGGTCTTTATATAACTTTCAAATACAAGTGTAAGGAAATTATATCCTAATACATCATGTAAATTAGTTGTAAAAATGCTCCATTTTGGAGTCTTGGTACAATAAGCTTAGTTACCAATTTTATAGGAAAATAATTTCACATGATAAACCTATCGCAAAAATTTCTCCTCTTATCGGTGGCTTATGTACTTTGTCTTCTCCACTACATCGCATTGTGGATTGACCTCGTTTGTCTCTTTCCTACTAGACAAATAACTCAACAAGGACCAAAAACATACATATCTCCTGGTATTAGAAATTTACCAAAATAATTTCCCTCTAAGGGGTCTTACTAATGCAAGTATAAAAGAGTACAAACATTGCCCAAGAATTGGGTCTTTTACTAGTGTGTCCTGATCGGTTAGATGTATACAAAAATTGACCACACAGGGGTCTTATTCATACATTCTACCTAACACAAAATTTTATGGTTTTATTACAATAAGAGCAATAAATAATGCTCGAAAAACCAATACAATAGCTTGAACAAAGTCAACTTTATTTGCACCTTAGATTTCTTACCAAATGTAGAATCCTCGGTGTCTATCTAGGATACCTCAATAGGTGTCTCATGGATCCTTGAGATCTCTCTCCTCTACATATGGATCCTCATAGTCCATGGAATGTACGCAACCTCAGTGTCAAGATCTGGCTTGATTATCAGGGACATATGAGCTCGACTCTGCACTAGGATCTGCATGATCCCCGGTACATATGAGTCGAAGGCTCACTTGTCTTTGCCTTGTGCAAGACAAAACAACATGTCCCATCATGAACTCGATCCTCTAGCTATGCCCAATGTGAAGCTCCACTCCGCTCCTATCATCAGTCATATAACCTTGACGAGCAGTCAGGTAGAAGTTTCCTAATACCATTTCATCCATCTCCAAAGGGATGATGTCGAGAGTGATATTGTCGAAACTCATCTCCCAACTATGAAGCTCAGAATGCAATAGATGGTAGACACTCCATGCAGAGTACCATATTCTGTACCAACTATCTTGGTATGAGGAAGTGGTGTCGTGGGAAGTCCTAGTTGGTGCACCAAATTGACAATCACGTATCCTACTCTGATAGTCCAATCAAAAATAAGAGTGACTAATTGTCCTCATGCAACTACCAAATCCATTGTCTCGAGGAACTTGCATGTCACAATATAATGTCTGGATGTTCCACTAGTGCTCTCTATGCCAATGGTGTCACTAAATGGCCAATGGTGGTGATGGGTCCTACAATAGCCTTGCCCTTCTTCTACATCCACTTAGGCCTCTTGTCTGGAGATACAATTTCCAACATTGCTTCGGTGTCGTGCCCTTTTCCACAATGATGACACATGACTGAGTCTGGTGAAGGTTTCCTCTCCAAGTGGTGCTTCCGAAGATGACTTGATTCAACCACCTTCCCAAGTGGAGCATCTAGGCTTCTCTGTAACTTTGCAATGCATTGTTGTTGTTGGTGTTGATGCTCTCGAATAGTAGCCAGGTGGGTTTGTAACTCCACAATCTAGCGATCATGTTCTCGGTGTCGATTCATCATCACTCGAACCATGGTGCCCAATAACGCAAGCATAACTAGAAACTGGAAGAAGAGGTATAGATCCATTTCTATAAAACCAACTCTGCAAAACCAGTTCTGATACCAACTTGATCCAAAAATGATCAAGTTTTTATCTACCTAATCTCGGACCCCTATAGGATTTTAATATTTGTCGATAATTTTCTCCTTTTAAGTAATCAATTTAAAATAAATGCAAGAATGTAATGACAATTACACATGATTGATTACAGAGTTCGGAAATGGCCTACGTCTCTGGGTTCTTTCGAACCATTCCACTAGTAAAAATTTGTAAGTACAATGTTATTTCTTACAATAAAACCTAATGGAATTTCCACTTTCCTAGTAGTACGCTAGTCCTTTAAAGAACTTCTGATGATCAGTCGAATCATTCTCCACCTTCTTGATGCACAACCTCCTTCAGAACTCGATCGGCCTTCCTAATGCTTCCCTGTGTCCTTCGACACTCCGATTGATACTCCAGATGTCACAAGTGAAAAATATTGTGGCTCAATGGGCCTATTGGGTAGTTTACAATACTCCCAATCACAAATATTTCATCTACTATTGCCTAAAAATAATAGGCCAATAAACAATATTTTCCTATAGTAATTTTAGGATTTTAATATAGTTCACACAACTATATTAAAATTACCCTATTACTATATCTCCCAAATCCCACAATTAAGCTTAAGAAATAATAAGCTTCGGTGTGTCTTTACAATGAAGAGGGGTCCCTATTTATATTAAAATAGGGCCCTTAAAATAATGCTCCATAATATATCTTAAGGCTATTATTAGCCTAACCGTAGCATATGGATGGGAGTATAATCCCACATTGGGTGGCTTGCATGTTAAATGGGATAAAATCCCACATGGAGCGGTATTTTAGTTTTGAAAATGGTCAAGTTTTTATCTACTTGATCTCGGACCCCTATAGGATTTTAATATTTTCCAACAAGTTTCTCCTTTTAAGTAATCAATTTAAAATAAATGCAAGAATGTAATGATAGTTGCACACAATTGATTACGGAGTTTGGAAATGGCCTATGTCTCTAGGTTCTTTTGAACCATTCCACTAGTAAAAATTTGTAAGTACAATGTTATTTCTTACAATAAAATCTAATGGAATTTCCACTTTCCTAGTAGTATGCCAATCCTTTGAATAACTTTCGATGATCAGTCGAATCGTTCTCCACCTTCTTGATGCACAACCTCCTTCAGAACTCGATCGGCCTTCCCAATGCTTCCCTACGCCCTTGACTTCTGGTTGATACTCCAGACGTCACAAGTGAAAAATATTGTGGCTCAATGGGCCTATTGGGTAGTTTGATACTCCCAATCACAAATATTGCATCTACTATTTCCCAAAATAATAGGCCAATAAACAATATTTTCCTATAGTAATTTTAGGATTTTAATATAGTGCACACAACTATATTAAAATTACCCTATCACTATATATCCCAAATGCCACAATTAAGCTTAAGAAATAATAAGCTTCGATGTGTCTTTACAATGAAGAGGGTCCCTATTTATATTAAAATAGGGCCCTTAAAATAATGCTCCATATTTTATCTATAGGCTATTATAAGCCTAACTGTGGCATATGGATGGGAGTATAATCCCACATTGGGCGGCTTGCATGTTAAATGGGATAAAATCCCACATGGAGTGGTATTTTAGTTTTGCTAAGGTATTTAATACCTTAGCCTCCCCTCCTTTCACGTGGAAACTTCCACGCATGGGATTTGTTTGCCCCACCATTTATCCACCACGTGGATTTAGCATATAAATGGGGTTTGGCAGATTTACATGGGCCACTTACTTCGCATAAGATGTGGCTTAAATAAGCCCACCCACTTTGACATTAACATGTGGCATGGCCACGTTTCACTTAGTTGGTCAATTGATGTTGGATGTATAAACCGAGATCTTCGTGGCTTTGGCCAAGGTAATGTGGAAAGGTTGGCATAAAATATAAATGGAATAATTTTGAGCTCGATCATTATGGATAGCTCACCGAGCTAAAATGTAACTCGATCCTTGCATGACTTGGCTAATAGCTCGATGTTGATCCTTGATAGGAAAATCAATCATGGTGGTAAGCCATGTGGTGGCTTGAGATCCCACCATATCGGTGATCGATAGATGAGTCCTCACGGTAGTTGGGCTCCCCTTCGTAACAAAAGTTGAGCCTCTTGTTCCCAAGATATACCATTTTACGATCGTCGAATACCGCGGTGAAAACCTCTTGACCTCCAATTTTTCCAACATCCTTTTTCCATGTGTTGTTGTGCTATTGGTCCACTATTGACCTATTGACCAGAGTTGACTTTCCCATTGACTGAACTTTGACCAGACATAACTAGAGCTCCAAATGTTTGTTTGTCGCGTTCTCATAGTCGATGGAAAGCTCTCAAAATATCTTCTTCTCTCGATACAATTTAGGGATGTTTGGGGAATTTTTGATATCAAAAATGATCCCTTGATCAAAAGTGTACATGACGAAGCACCCTGGAGGACATGGAGCGGTTGGGTGATAGTGATTGAACTAGGAACTTGTTTCCACCAAAATGCTCAGGCTCTGGTATTTTCTAGGATGGAAGACCTTTGGCTTTGATATTATTTCTATGTTCCAGTTTTAGTATAATGTTGTCAGTCGTACTTGTAACCTGTAAAATACATAACTAGATGCACATGCCCACAAACCACATCAAACCTAATTAAGAAGATACATAATGGGGAGTCAAACTTACAGAGTGGTCACTCGAATAGTTAACTTATGACCAATCATTGTACTACATCTTGGCGTATATGTAATTCTGTGTGTTTTTATGTGTAATGGTGCCCTAGGTTTCCCTTGTGTAAGTGCACGATGACAACGGGGTAGGTATAGATTTCTCCAAAGTATACAGTATGTGTGTGATGGAATAGAATGAAATCCCCTCCCATGTTGTGTATGCAGATAGATACAACCCTTGTCCCTTGTATGGATGTGATAGATGTATGCCTAGTATTTCTCTTATGCCTTGATGCAAGCTTAGGTGATGATATATAATGATTATAATGTTTGGCCCTTGATTTAGAAGAAGTAACTAAGTATATATATGATTCCCTTTTTTGAATTTTGTAATTTATAACTGAAAGAACAACCGAATGTGTAAAAGGTTACCAAGAAGTAAAAAATACCTAAAATAGTCAGAAGAGGAAAGAGAGGGTCAAGATCACCCAAGAGCGATTAGAGCGTTTGTGAACTTCTGTCTGCTAGCTAGGTCTAATGTCTGAGGCCATCAAAAGATAAATCATTCAAGTTTCAGCAGAGCTGTAAGATTTATAATGCCAGTAGAGTGCAAGAGATAGTAACCAAAGAGGACAAATAAGTTATCAACCACTAATTTTTTGCTTAGGAATCATGTATATATTAGTATGCTTTAGGACCTAGAAATGTACCCAAGTGCATAGATTTTGTGTCTACGCTTATTACAACAACTAATATTCAGGAGAAATGTTTTTCGAGAGATGAGTAAAGGTTAGAAGTTATGATATGTAGCTCATGTAGAGAATATTTTGACACTATAATTAAACTTTATAACCAAGAAATATTTGATTAATAAGAAGCAATTGTACTAGGGGGTATAATGGAGGCACTTATAGGAAAACTAAAACATTGTGCCAAGAGTGGAAATGTGAAACACATATAATTTTTTGTTTGAATATGTAGAGTCTAATGTAGTAGGTCACACATAAGTTAGAAAATCATTTAATAATGGATCTTTTTTTGGAAAAGGAAGTGCAAAACTATTTCATGGAAAGGTACATTGAAGTTTAATAGTTGAAAGAAAAATTATTCAAGTAGAATTTTTGTGTTGACACTTTGGCATAAAAGGTTTGTGTTAACTTGTTATGAAAATGTGTGAGAAGTGTTTGCAGAGTACTTCTAAATCTTATAATTTTTCATCGGTTAAAACTTGAGATCGTTGATTTTCTAGGCATCGATGCCCTAGCTTCAGGGTTAGAATGATTGTGACATCCCGAGAAGGGTTTTGACTAATTCCTTACTCATTTTCCTTTACGGTGCAAAACTACAACTCTCATAAGGTTCTTCACACTTGTTATAAGCTTCCTATATATTCAACTCAATATGAACAATCCCTAAACCCCTCTTCAACTTGAGTTCCTCTATGATTTATATCGTGTTCTATTTTTAAATTAACTATGTTAACTAAGATTTTCACTACTCTTCATTCAACCACACAAGAATACTATGACATTCAAAAAAGCATAGAAATATTTTACTTTCATTGATCAACATGAACATTAAAATCTATGTTTTTGCAAAATACACACACATACACCTTCACACACCTATTGTCCTACATGCCCCCAAAATCAACATGATCTCCCCTCCTTACTGTCTTTGGAATTTTTTATTACCTTATTTTTCGAATCCCTCTTACTTCTAGCAGTTACAAGAGGCCATCATTGTCTCGATAAACCATTACAATTCCCCATAATTAGCCATGATTAGAATTCCTTCTTGAAATTGCAGGTTCTTACAAGCTAAACATTTGAAAACTAATCTTGGCTCATTGCCAAATTGTACACACAATTTTGATGAACCTATAATGGAGGCTAAGTATTTCATGTTGATGTCATTTGAGCACGTGGGTGTATCCCTTCAACCATTCCCCCAACAAAGAAATGATGTTATCTTGTCATAACATCTTACAAACTTCCCTTAAATCATGAAAATTTGTTTGATGGAGCTCATCCCTTCTTCTACTCTAACTTTTGTGAATGTTCTTTCAAACATTATATATCACCCTACAAATTCCTAATTACCTCCATTGTCTCTTAATAGACATCCTTCTAATGCATATGGTCTAGATACTTAGCATGTAGTACCTCCTCCTTTTTGATAACATGCTTCTACTTTGGAACTTCCTAATGCTCGCAACCTCGGGCGCGTATCGTGATCTTCACAGTACTAATTCAGGATCAGGCGCTAACTTTGACATCCACTGATCTTCCACAACGCACTATACTTTGACCTTTTACTACACCTTTTTCCTACTTATTTTCTTACCCAAGTGTTCATATAAGTCTCTGTACATTCTTCATAATTATGATTCTTTCCATAGAAAGAACAAATAATGTTATGGGGGAATTTTCTCCTATAATGATCAGGGGATCCACATGTATAACATGTTCCATGAGGAAACTCACTTCTTCCACCACCATGACCTCGGCCTCTGAATCCTCCATGGTATCCTTGACCTCTACCACGGCCTCCATTAAAGCACCTTTCATTGTGATTATGCTCATGATGTTATCCTTGTTCCAGTAGAATTATTTGAAACATTAGTTTGACGTACACCAAGCTCAATGACATCATCAATCTAAAACAAGATAATTGGAGATTATTAGCAATGAAACCAAAATGTCGTCTAGATTTTACCACCAATAGCCCAAGGTATGTAAGAACATCACTCATCATGTGCATCTTGTTCTGAGGCGAGTGCTCACCCAAAGTGCGCAAGGGTACCAAGTTCCTCTTTTATGTCATCTTGTTCTAGAAGTTAGCATGATTGTCTAAATATCTCGATTCATAACATATAATCAAATATATTTCAGAATATAACTATATCTAGGTCATTAGATGTGTAAAATATAGCTTATACAAGTATCAAGATTAAGTTCACCATGTAATAACTTGATGAGACATGCTTTCAACCAATATCTAGTCACAATGATCCATTATATTAATTATTGTAAAACACGAAGTTGTCACATACATAAGAATGTCACAATGTGTCATGCACACACATAATCTAGCAATATAACTCTATTACAAAAGTGGTGTTCCCCAAACCGTATACATATATACATACATGATACATACATACATACATACATACATATATATATATATATATATATATATATATATACATATATATATATATATATATGTATATGTATATATATATATATATATATATATGTACATATATATATATATATGTACATATATATATATATATGTACATATATATATATATATGTACATATATATATATATATACATATATATATATATATATATATATATACATATATATATGTACATATGTGCATATATATATCTATATATGTACACACACACACACACACACACACACACACACACACACATATATATCTATATCTATATATGTACATATATATATATATATATATATATATACATATATGTACATATGTATATGTACATATATATATATATATGTGGGGACTTGGCCTTACCCCCATGCACCTCTAAAAATTAGCTACATACTAATATATAACCATGTGCCGCTACAAGCTAAGTATAAAAATAATGCAAGCTCTCTAACAATAGATCTACTTTAGTTAACTCCTAGTTCAAATCCTATTAATAACTTGACACTATGCATGTCAATTGGTCTTCGATTTTCCCAAAATAGCATTTGCTTGATCTGCATAAGCCTCTTATCTTCAAAACCTTTCTTGAAGCAATCCAAGTCTATATTTAGATTTCCATTCAAAATTTGGCTAAGTCCTAATCCATTACGTGCCACCTTGTTTTCCATTCAAAATTTGCATCATCGATCCATGTGCAAATCCTATTATCCTCGCGTGCGGTTCCTCATTTGACTTTCTTCTATAATGTCTTTCGCGCGCACTTACCTCTGTTCAGGACTTACTCATTTTCTTGCTCAACATTACCCCACACAAAAAGTATTATTCGTCCTTGGAAACAATGTCCCTTTTTGCTCACACGAGAATTAGTGAAAATAGAACTAAGTACATGTATGTACATAATGACAATATTTTAACTAATTTTATCAATATAGAACTATTGTTTTTACCCCACCACACCTATGAATCAAATGAATAAGGTTGCTTTACATGTCGGCAACTCCTGCATATACACAATGAAGGACATTATTAACATAATTTAATAATTCTACAATGAAAGACATTACTAACATGTAATTTAACATAATATGAATTACATGAGAAATTTAACAAAATTTACGTGTTGTTTGAATACCTCAGTGAGTTGTTGCGTAGATGAAATCGCAGCGGTAACACCTTTATCTACTTGTTGCAAAGATGGTGGGGTGTCTAGTGAAGTCAACATCTTTATCAAACATGTATATCATGTGAGTTAGATGGACATACAAGAACATACATATATTTGACTTCAAAACTAATACACACACACACACACACACACACACACATGTATGTGAAAATTTTACATAATTAACATTATAAATTACCTCTATGAATGTATGTGTATGCATGGTGCTCGCCGCCTATGGTCGGGATGAAGATGCACCTCTCGCATGCTTGTAATATCAATGCATATACATGTACAAATACAATTATTTCAAAAATTTAACATATATAAGTAAATCAAGTACTCCAAACTTTTTTTAACACACATAACAAAACATAAAAAATTTACCTACGAAGGTGACACCGATGAATGTAATCCAAATGTCTCACTCAAAAGGACATATGACATAGTGACATTATCGTGTGCACCCCTAGCACCAGGTGCACCAAAATCAATACGCATGAAAGTATCATCCTCCTCGGGCCCCAAAATTATGTTACCACATAAAGGGAAAAGATGTGGCCTCATGTTAGTACTCCCTGAGGGAATACTCTATGTACCTCTGCAATGCATCGCTCAGAAATATCCTGCGTATGTCGAACAAGGGTCATAGATAGACCCGAAGCACATGGAGTTTATTAATCTCTATTGTCTCCTTCACTGCTTGAGGGACAATCTTAGGGTGAGGGGGCTTATGTGTAGGGAATATACCCTACTGAATAGGTACATGTTGTGCACCTAGTCAATCTTGTGCATATCCTTTTCCTTGGCCTTGGAAATATTAGAAATCAAAATAATTTGGGATCTCGTTGAGGATAAACTCACAATAGAGTTTCCTTAGAAAGTATAGTGGCACCTCGTTGTTATTACAAGGTGGAAAATCAAACACCATCCACCATCGGTCCCAAAAATTATTTTTAATCAAACTATTATTGCACCAATGGATGGGAAATTGTTTACATGACAACGGAACAAGAAAATTAGTGCGGGGTTCGTGAATAAGGCACATATGAGGTATTTTGAAATTTATTTTTCTTTACATCCACATATGACAATTTGTTGGAATAATAAACCCTAAAACCCTCTCTATAAGTTGTCCAATGATCAATTTTCCCATTGCCACGTCAATTTGAACAAGTAATTCCTCCAATGTGTTTGCAAGAGAGGTGCGGTGGGGGTTTGTAGATTGTGAATCCCTCATTGTTTTGATTAAATCCTCAATTTCAATTTTGTTTTTAACTATGTGGGATACTAAATCTTCTTGACTACTCGAGGGATGTTGAGAAATTGTGGGAGTGTCGGGAGGGATGACAAGAATAACAGGGTTTGGTTGTGGTTGATTCCCTCGACCTCTAACTGTAACAATAAAAAAATATGTATTCAATTCAAATTTTAATCTATAATTATCATATTTCAATGTAATTTTGAGAAAATAATTATGCTTACCTCTTCTCTGTGGTGCCATCATCAATTCAGATCTTCCTGGTGATCCATAAAATGATCCTTTGAGCTTGAGATCCAGATGAATGAAAAAAGCGTAAGGGCACGGTTAAGCTTTGAAACTCGCGTTTGAGGGAGATAAAATGATAGAGGATCGGGCCTCTTTTTTTGTTTATAGTAGGCATAACACATACGCATTATGCTTCGGTAAATCCCAAACCTGACAATTGAAAATGTGATCGTGTTATAATAGAACGCGTACACGTTTTAATTTTTTCCAGATTCTTGTCCACTTTTTGGCCCCCCAACTTTGTGCACTTACCCCAATACTATTATATTTGAATGGTTCTAGGTCAGCGGATCATAGTATGTTCATAACCATCATGAAGAAATTTGACATAATAATGTATAGTGGAGAGCACTAATTGCATGACATGGATCCAAGGTCTGCTAGGAGGATATTGAATTAAAAACAATCTTTGAGGACGTAGAATTTAGTAAAACCTATTTTAGGTCCAACGCGAATATGGAGGGATATAGTAACCAAACATGTTCAAGTTGAAGAATCATAACCATGGATGAGAGTGGAGTTATAGGAGATGATATTATCATTGATACCTAAATGTTGTAAGAGAGAATGAGTGTAAAGGTTAACAGTGGACCCATTGTCAATGAGGACACACTTGATACAAGTAGTACTAACGACAATGGTAATGAGTAATGAGTGCACAAGTGTTATTTTTGGTAGCGATGCGATATGTCATTGTCTATATAAGAGATAGAATGAGGAAAAATACAAAGAGAATGAATGATATGGGAAACATATTTGGTAGAGTGGTCACGTTCAACGTGGATAGCGTAAAGGGTAGCCTTAAGTGTGGCCTGTAATCTAGAACATTGTGTAATAAGTTGTAAAGTGATATTTTAGATGGCATATTCTTGATTTGGTCTATAATATCATAGCCTTTGGAAGTAGATAAGGGAGTGGAAGTTGTGATTAGTGGTGGCAATGAAACTAGTGGAGAAACTAGTGGAGTCATGCGAGTGCGGTGGGTAGTCACTACATTGATGGATGGGTCAGATGGAGGAGAGACAAAGGGAGGGGGTGTTGGGTACATATACACATGAATTTGGTGGCGTAAGTAATGACATTGGTGATTTTGGTAGGTTTATAGATAGGATACGAAGATTGGGCCATGACCTAAGAAGGAGATGACATGGTGGAAAGAGGTACAAAACCCTAGAAGGTAGTAAAAGGGGATGTCGAGTTCACCAAAATGATTAACTAAAATAGATGTATATACTAGGATGCTATGGAAATAGTAATCTTAATTAATCTAATTATGAGGACTAAAATGCTATATTAAAAGGGGTAAAATAATATAGAACAAATGCAAAATAATTATTCTAAGAAAAATAAAACCATAATGTGCAAGTAAAGGAGAAAAGGTGAATTAGTTGATTGTTGTAGATGGTCGCACAGTGTCACAGGTCTAAAAATAAAATATAGAAGTGCAGATGACCACTCAAAAGTCCTGTGAAGACTAGATCTAGAGGATCTAATTGACTGAGGTGCCCTGGAAGGTACCGGGGCTTCCCTGGGGCACCCTGATCACTATGTAAATTTTAAAAAACTAATTTTTGCAAGGTTGTGAGGGGTTGCTTTGAACACTTCCCGTCTGTCATGTTGAATTCATTGGATGAGATGTTTAATGACCTATAATACAAGAAGTATGAAAAACCTAGGAAAAATAAAAGATGCAAATGAATGGGTCGAGCCGACCTTAGCCGCCAAACTAGTAGTCTTATCACTTTGAGTGGTGCACTAAATTTCATACCCAAATGTATTTTCAATGAGGGTGTGCATGTCGTTCCCTAGTGCTCTTGTTCTAGTCACACTTTTTAAAGTAACAAGCAATAATAACTATAACAAATGTAAATAACATATGTGCATGGAATATAATATGATCCCTCCCCTATATAGGGTGTTTGATGTAGATCTCCTAGCCTTGATGCATGCCACTATGTGGATGCAAGTGACACAATGGATAAAACTCTAGATGTAGTGATAGTAGTATGTGATGCTTTAGGACCCTCATTATGGTATTATGACTTCATATTTATTGGAATCTTAAGATTTATTTTGTAATTAGTCATGACATGGTTGAATGAGAAAAGGGTAAGCATAAAAAATGGCTAGAAAGGCCCCAAAAATAAGTCTGAAAGAATATGCATAGATAAGCGCACCAATAATGGGACTGGGGCACCCTGTTTTGTGGCGAAAATGATGGGGCGATTCTGAAATGGACGGGTAAGTTATGGAAAAGACACGAGAACAATGAAATAAAATATAAAATGAGGATGGTCAAAAGGTGTGATTAATTAATACTTTATAAGATTGAAAACCTTCTAAATAGTAGTGTAATGAATGGGCTAAATAATGCCTAAAGTGCATAATTTTGTGTCTATAGTTTGCAAGCAAGCCATGAGACAAAAATGATTAGAAACAAAGGGTAAGATGAAGTATTGATGAAGATATCCCCATAAAATAAGGGTTCAATGATACAAAGGGAATCTATGATGATGTTCCAAGAGATAGGAGAAGAAGGGTTCTTGGAAAAGAAGGATGGCTTAAATGAGAAGGTGAGGAAAAATGCCCCAAGAAAGAAGGATTCAAAAAAAGACAAAAATATTGAGGTGATTTTAGGAGTCCTTTTGACATGAAACAAAGGTCACGGTCTTCATGGAGATGACATTCATGTCGTACGTTCTTGTGAGTCATTGAAAATTATAGTGAAATGGAGGGAATATTATGGGAAACCACTCAAATGGATGCAAGTCATGGAGACCAATAGCTTAGAGGCGTACATCAAAACTATGTGCAACTAAATGTTAAAATAATGTGAAATTCTTCATACATGAGGAATCAATTGAAAGGTATGCATCGTAAAGGATGAAAATGGAAATAATGATGCCTTGGTAAAGGACACAAAAATGGCCGAAAAGGCGAGATGGGAAAAGTGACGAAATAGGATTCCCTAAAAAAGGGATAAAAATATGGCCACAAAGGTGGACTTGAGAGAATAAATACATGAGGATATGGTTCCCGACAAACCGACATTACAATGGCTGAAAAGGAAAAGAGGGATAGTGATGATAATGAAAGGTTGAAACAACAGGGATAGTGTGTTATTTGCTTACACAAAAACAAATAAGATCGAAGGAAATATAAAATGATGCGGAAAAGGAAGATTAAGGAGGGTAGTAAAAATTGACGACACTCGATGCAAGTCGATGACAACTAAGGTGATTCATTAGCGACCCAAGGTGGTCAAGTGGAGGATAGGGTGAGGGCTATATAAGCCCACAAATCGGCCGACTAAGCTCATTTTCATGACTCGAGTGATGATTGGACAATTACTGAGCTATAAAAGGAGATTGAGATTTAGAGAGATATAGAGAGAAGAGGAGCATACAGAAACACTAGAGGGTCCACACGATGGGGAGTAACGAAAAACCTAGCTTGTTTTTTAAATTTATTTGACATTTGATTTATTTTTTACATTTTTTAATTATTGGATTTACGCCTAGGAGGTCGGTGGTGATTGGGTAGGGTATCCATCGACTTATCCCTAAAGGGAATCAAACCTAACCTAGGCACGTTGACCCGATCTGGATCGAGAGTTGACCATGGGGAGGATGGGGGTTTTCATAGTTAGATGGAAAATTGGATTAAAAACATGATTAGGGATTTGATGTATGCTTATTTGTGTAATGATCGCGGGCCCGAGAGACCATATACTAGAGAGATAGAGTCCCAACATTATATGATCATATAATTGGGGAGATAGCAGAATCGAGAGGAATCACTTAGCAAAGAGGGATTGGGTGGATTCGATATTATTAGAGCATCCCACCGGATAAGGGTTTGGTGATTGTATTGGTAGAGATATGGGACATGCATACATGTACTTCTTGGTTCAAGACGGTTGAGATGATGATCACCTTAGAGGATGTATATCATATCCTCAAATTTTCAATACGAGAGGGAGCATGTAGTTCCCATTACCGTAGATCGAAAACTAGCATTCTTGACACGATTGTTTGGATTTAATTCCCCACATATTAAATTAAATTAAGGTGTATTTTCATATGAGATGAGATACGAACACGGGATACCACATAGAATATTGATATATCTTGTGATGATGGCTATATCATGTTATGCATTTCCTAACTCAGGGGGAACAATATTTCCATGGATACTAGTAGGATTTTTTGGTAGATATTATTAATCACCAAACCATATTTTCATTTGGGACAACATTTTTAGTGCAGGTGTACCATAAGTTACCGATGCAAAAGATTTGGGAGGAGGATGTGACTAGACGTAGGCTTCCTCCACTATTAGTTTAACGAGAACATTGCGGTTATCCGGCCACTAGGGCTACCATGGGTAATAGGGGATCACATAGAGTTAACAAGGGGATTCTTGAGATGAGGAGCCAACCAGGATCATGGAGATAGAGGGTCAAGACATGGGGATTAGTACAATGACATATTTGCATATCTTGAGTGAGATCACTTCACATAGAATCCATATAAAGAGTTCCTTACATGGACTTGAGTAGATAGATACTTGATTGGGATTAAGATGACTATGTGGCTACATGGCCATAGACTAGAGATGATCAAGGCTATGTAGTTTAATAGGGTCCAATGACAGCTTTCATGTCATCCAGATATTACCCAAGGAACCCATATCCAAGGTATAATGAGATAGATAGGAATTTATCTTTTGCTCACATGGAAGACACAATAGAAGAGCCGTAGAAGTCTTGGGATGATGATGATGATTTGGGATTTATAGATTTGATGAATAGTACCTCAAAAATGTGGTTAGCTTGAGAGAGAGAGGAGATAATGAGGAGGAGAAGATGAAGGCTGAGGAAGAGGCTTCTCCAAGAGGAAGATGAGGAGATGATGACAAATGAGAGTCTACAGAGATGGTGCAACTATGCACAAAGTTATTTCAGATTGAGCACGAGAGAGATATACTACACAATAGGAGTGATATAAAACATGACTAGAGGCCAATAACCTTAGGTAGGAGAGGGATCAAGTGACTAAGGAGTCAACTAGTGGAATCACAAGGAGGAGGATAGATGGCACCTTCACGTCATGATATCCATGGATCGATATAGACCACTAGTCACAAAGGCTAAGTAATATGATTAGCTAGTGGTAAATAAATTACCACAAACTCTAAGATATTGGGAGCATGTGCATTGATGAGTGGTGACTAGAGTTGGGTCATCTAGGAACACAACGAGTGTGGCTCAGCTACACCGAGAGGAGGGCCGGGGTGGGGAGATGAGGCCAAGAGAAAGAGAGAGAAATTTTCCATAAGTGGGAAAGATTTGAGGCTTTCTGATGTTGCCTTTACTAATTTTGATGATATCTCTTCTTTGAGAGAGGGCCCTTAGAGGCCAATGATGTATTCGATACTTTATTTTGATATATATATATATATATATATATATATATATATATATATATATGTATATGTTAATTGATGATGTTGATTATTTAATTTATATTGATGGTGATTTTTAATGTGAATGTGTGATGATGATCATATGTTTGTTTTATATTTGATGATGACAATGAATATATATATATATATATATATATATATATAAGATTATATTTTTTAATACGTAATATGTGATTTTAAGAAAATATTATGTGATAAACATAGGTGTGATGGATGATAAACATAGATAATGATAGATAAGAATTTATGACTAGATGTGAGGTTGTTGATAGATAGTACATAGATGATTTAAATGATATAGATGTTATAGTAATACAACAAAGAGAAACTAAAAGATAAATGAGGTAACTAGAATATAAAACAACTTGATGATGGATGACCTATGGGTATGAATGATGCTACATAATATTAAGGAACATATGAGGAAATGATGCCTCCAACCGCATTGGAGGTAAACAAGAAGGGGATCTAAGTAACGCAATGCACATGCGACCAAAACATGTGTTAACACATAACCAATGATAGTTAGTTATACAAAATATCATGAGGGAAATATGGATAAAATGAACTCATAAAGCTAATATTAATCACAAAAATGGGTTTCGAGATGCAACTTGTACGGGAAGAGGGTTCTCCATAAGTAATTTTCGCTAGATGTATGCCCTAGCTCTAGGTAGGTGATGAGGCCATAAATTACCATTATTTTGTCCTTCCAAGTTACCTTTGAAAGTGGATTTAAATGTAATCTAGGAACTTATAGTTTGCTTAAGATAAAATATAGGATATATATCTTGTTCATTCTTTATAAATATTTTGTTATCTATTTTTTTGGCTAATCTTATTGATTATTTGGGAAAAGATGCAAAGTCTTGTATATGCAAGACATAAAGGAAAGATAATGCTAGTATTGGGAAAAATAGAATTGATCATGAAAAGTACATTTAAAATCAGATATGATTTCATATTCAGATTCCACTCAAAAAAATTAAGTAAGTTAAAAAAAGAATCATCTCAATCTGAGGTCGCATGTAAAAGTTATAGTTGTTTTAAGTTAGTTGTGGAACTTGTAGAGTTAGTTCGGAAATCATAGAGTTAGTTCAGAACTTGCAGGTTTAGTTCCGAACTCACAGATTTAGTTCCAGAACTTGTATCAATTGAATGAAAGTTAGTTCCAGAACTTTCAATTCATGGACAAATCAGATTTAGTTCGAACTTGCAGATTTAGTTCTGGAACTTGCATAAAAGGAATGACAACTTTAGTTCGGAACTTGCATCAACAAAATGACAGTTTTTGAGGGATTGTGAAAACTTAGAGATTCCAATGGGAAATATGAGAGATTTTTTTGTTCATAGAAATTTGTTTAACAAAAACCTCATTCATATTTGCTATAGGTTTTACCAATGAAGAGAGATCTAACTTTTAGTGAGCTACAATTCGAGGAAACGTGTATTAGACAAGCACTAAAAGTTCCATAAACAGAAATAGAAAATTCAAATGGAAAATATGAGAGAGGTTTTTGTTCATAGAAATGTGTTTAACAAAAACTCATTCATATTTGTTACAGGTTTTACCAATGAAGAGAGATCTAACTTTTAGTGAGATGCAGTCAGGAAACGTGTATCAGACGAGCACTAAAAGTTCCATAAACAAAAACAAAAATTAAAATGGAAAATATGAGAGAGGTTTTTGTTCATAGAAATGTGTTTAACAAAAAACTTATTCATATTTTCTACAGGTTTTACCAATCAAAATAAATCTAACTTTTAGTGAACTATAGTCCGAGGAAAAGTGTATTTGACAAGCGTCAAAAGTTCCACAATCAAAAACAACAAAGTCAAATAGAAAATCTGAAAGGTATTTTTCAAAATCATATTTTGAGGAAAATACTCCTTCCAATAATGTAGAGGAATAAAATCATTATGATTCTTGTTACCAAAAATCAAGGAGAATATTTGGGAGCAAATCTTCCTAAAATAAGTGAGATAAGATTTGACTTCAATAATATATCTCTCTCCATATTTTGTGGAGATGGAGATCTTAGTTGTTAGGATTGGAATAAAGATAAGATCAGATTGTATTTCCTAAAATAAGGAGTTGGTTGGATGCATGAATTATAAATGCAACCTTCCACACTTAGATATGTAATACTTTTCTCCAAAGAAATAAAGATCTATTCTTTCCTCTCAAATATTCTGTAGTTTTGAGATCTCAGAAGTATGATTTAAATCCTCTTCTAAGGAATGAGTTGGCCACTCATTCCAAGGAAGATGGATTTGTGTTTTTATGTTTATGTTTATTCATTTGTTTTTAATTCATTTTGTTGTATTATTTTTATCTTTGTATTGTGAAAATTCAGTCTGTTGTAAACCTACAGGTGTTTTGTTCAATTATGTTTACTTTTAATTCAGCAATTTCAATTTATGCAAGTGTGATTTCCTTTATGCAAGCGTGCCTTTATATTCCTACAAGTGTGATTTCCTTTATGCAAGTGTGTTTACATTTCTACAAGTGTGCTTTTAAATTTTTGCATGTGTGATTTATTTTATGCAAGTTTGGATTGTGTTTTCCAAGATATTCTTCTCTTAATGCATACAACCTTTGGACACCAACTTGGATTGACATTTTTAATGGCGAGGATTGATGACCCTCATCATTTTGGCACCATTTCCGGGGACACGGTGTTATTGGGAGATTCAGAGTTCTCTAAAAGAATATTCTAGTGACAGTAGAATACCTTTTAGCAAATTATGTGATAGGAGGTATTTGGTAAGTAGTTTCTTTAGACTTTTATTTCCTACAAGTAGATTAAAATTTCATTTCTGCAATTAGGAATATTAGATTGTAAATATCTCCCCACAAACTAACTTTGTGTATAAGAAAAATGACTATGATGTTTGATCAAGAGGTATAATGGTATGAACAAATAATTCAGATATGGAAATGGTATAATATGATATTGAATCTGGAAGTAGATCCAGTTGATGAAATATCATATTCCATTTTTGATAACCACCACCATTTCCCCTTATATCAACTAACAACTCAGTGATCTTATTACACATAACCTTAGTCAAAAACTGACTTATCCAGTTTGTAATAATGAAGTGGTAGCATTTCTAATTAACTCCATCCATATTCAAGGATTTCATTAGAGCCAAAATAAAAACCCACTCATAAATCCACCCATCCAAATTAGTTTTTCATCCCATAATAAAATTCAATCCCTGAACCATATCCATTAGAAAAATTTGTTTTCATGTCTTTCAATTTCTTTATTTTTGTATATGCTTGTATAACGTTAAGAAGCAATTATGGTGAATATCAAGGAATTTTTTTTTTTTTACGTACTAACATCTAAGGACTAGATCTATAGGAATTTCTAGAGTTGTTCTTGATATCAGCATGTAGATTTTGGAGCACCAATAGTATCAACCAAGGAGCATGCAGATTTTGGAGGGACCCACGGATACCTTCACTTTCTCTTTTAACAACTCTCCATCTTCTTGAGATCACTAGTCCAGGATTTGAAGATTACTATGGTGTTTCTGATATTGCACAATTCAAGATGGGCTTTGAAGACCTAAAAATTGTCTACACAATTTTTAGAATCTTCTTGGAGTTACCAAGTATGCAAAAAGGTTTTTATGAGATCTCAAACATTGCTTCCTATTTTACACAAGTTGTACTTTGATGAATATAGTCTGATGATGGATCAAATTTTTCTCTAATCCTTCTCATGCTATCATTTCAACAAAAAAAAAAAAAAAAAAAAAAAAATCAAAAAGTTTTGATTGGAAAACCACTTGCTTGCCAATCAAAGGAAAAAATAAAATAAAAAAGCTTTGATTGGAAAACCAACTTGCTGGCTAGTCAAAAGGAAAAAAACTTCAATTGGAAAACCAACTCACTGGCCAACCAAAGGCAAAAGGAGGTGACTCTTCTTCAAAGGAAATCAAATGTTACCTGGTGGCTTTTTTCTCAGCACTATTTGACCATGTTAACAATAGGATGAAAAAGACAACTAGAGGTATGATTAAGTCATTTTGTTCTACTATTGTATTTTTAAGCTTTCTTGTAAGTATTTTTACTACAGCTAGATCCACTTTTAAAGATTTCCAAGGAAGGCAAGATAAAATTCATATCTCCCCTTCTTATATGAAAAATATGTGCACCTCTTTACAATCAAATTTTTTTAGTCTAATTTATGGGCAGCCATAAATAAACAACATGCATGAGTTTAGGTGTGGGAGAGAAGGAGAAGCATGAGCTATGCATTTTGATTTTAAATATGAGACACAATAGAAGAAGATCCACACAAGAACCTACTGTAAAATAAAAGAGATTAACAGCAATAGAAGGAGATCCACACAAGAACCTGCTTGTAAAAGAAAAGAATATCAAAAGCAACAGAAGGAGATCCACACAAGAACCTGTTGTAAAGAAAAGAATATGAAAAACAACAAAAAGAGATCCACACAAGAACCTATTGTAAAATAAAGAATATCAAAAGCAACAGAAGGAGATCCACACAAGAACCTTTGAAAGAAAAGAAATCAAAAGTAGTAGAAGGAGATCCACACAAGAACTTGTTGTAAAAGAAAGAATATCAAAAGCAACAGAAGGAGATCCACACAAGAACCTATTGTAAAAGAAAGAAATCAAAAGCAACAGAAGGAGATCCACAAGAATGTGTCCTCAATATGGATAAGAATCTAAGAAGAGGAGATAATAATGTAATTCATGAGGACATGCATAAGATTAAGTGTGGGGCAAATGATGAGGCCATAAATTGGCCATAAATTACCATTATTTTGTCCTTCTAAGTTACTTTTGAAAGTAGATTTAAATGTAATCTAGGAACTTATAGTTTATTTAAGATAGAATATAGGATATATATCTTGTTCATTCTTTATAAATATTTTGTTATCTATTTTTTTGACTAATCCTATTGATTATTTGGAAAAAGATGCAAAGTCTTGTGTATGTAGGCCATAAAGGAAAGATAATGCTAGTATTGGGAAAAATGGAATTGATCATGAACAATACATTTAAAATCAGATCTGATTTCATATTCAGATTTCTCTCAAAAAATTATGCAAGTTCAAAAATGAATCATCTCAATCCGAGGTCACATGCAAAAGTTATAGCTATTTTAAGTTAGCTACGGAACTCGCAGAGTTAGTTCTGGAACTTGCAAGTTTAGTTCCAGAACTCACAGATTTAGTTCCGAACTTGTATCAATTGAATGACAGTTAGTTCTAGAATTTTCAATTCATGGACAAATCAGATTTAGTTCTGGAACTTGTAGATTTAGTTCCAAAACTTGCATAAAAGGAATGACAACTTTAGTTCCGGAACTTGCATCAACGGAATGATAGTTTTTGAGGGATTGTGAAAACTCAGAGATTCCAATGGGAAATATGAGATAATTTTTTGTTCATGTAAATGTGTTTAACAAAAAAATCATTTAGATTTGTTACATGTTTTACCAATGAAGAGAGATCTAACTTTTAGTGAGTTATGCATCAGGAAACATGTATTAGATGAGCACTAAAAGTTCCATAAACAAAAATAGAAAATTCAAAAGGAAAATATGAGAGAGGTTTTGTTCATAGAAATTTGGTTAACAAAAACTTCATTCATATTTGTTACAGAGTTTTACCAATGAAGAGATATCTAACTTTTAGTGAGTTGTAGTCCGAGGAAACGTGTATCATACGAGCACTAAAAGTTCCATAAATAGAAACAAAAAATTCAAATGGAAAATATGAGAGAGGTTTTTGTTCATAGAAATGTGTTTAACAAAAAAATCATTCAGATTTTCTACAGGTTTTACCAATCAAGAGAAATCTAAATTTTAGTGAACTATAGTCCGAGGAAAAAGCGTATTTGACAAGCGTCAAAAGTTCCACAATCAAAAACAACAAAGTCAAATGGAAAATCTGAGAAAGGTATTTGGTAAAAATCATATTTTGAGGGAAATCCTCCTTCCAATAATGTAGAGGAATAAAATCATTATGATTCTTGTTACTGAAAAGTAAGGAGAAGATTTGTGACAAATCTTCCTAAAATAAGTGAGATAAGATTTGACTTCAATAATATATCTCTCTCCATATTTTGTGGAGATGGAGATCTTAGTTGTTAGGATTGGAATAAAGATAAGATCAGATTCTATTTCTTAAAATAAGGAGTTGGTTGGATGGATGAATTACCATCCTCCAAAGCTCGCAGATTCCAATTTACGGGCCATGGTAAAAGCCCCATCAAAAGTTTGGAATGATTGAATCTACAAAGTGGATGAAATATGTTTGGAACATGCACGAAAGAATATTTTGATTTACTTTGGTTATGGTAACATAAAAGATATTTGATTGGTAACGGACCTCCAATGGGCAACGAAATTGGCGATGGATTCATCCTAGAATTTTTTAATGGCATATAGGTCATTAATGGTGACCTTGTTGGCTATGTTGATAGAAAAGTTGTGCAAGTTGTGTGAAAGAAAATTGTGATTGTTGTGGAATTTGTTTGTACCAATCTAAGGCGGGACTAGCGACAGACATGGGAAAGGTCCTCAGCATCAGATATTGATCATGAGATATTAAATATCATGCGTGATGAAAGGAAGATGTGTTGTTGGGGATCTTCTTTTCTATAAAACTTAGTAATTTTAGGAAGTTCCCAATGGGGTGGATATAGTTTATATGGTAGTGAGGGATGAATGGGTTCATTACAAATTTGATCATAAGATACTACCATCTTGGATGAAGATGAAGTAGCTTTAAGATTAGATATGTGGCTTAAAATGGCCAAGAGGAAGTCATTTTACATTTGTTGGTGTGAGGATGAGCCAGGTTGAAATGATAGTTGGCTATGATGTGGGTATACCTAGTAATCGTTGTGGAATGTTTTTACGGTAGGGGGTGTTTTATTAGTGGATGCTTTGTTGATACAATATGTTGTGCTGATAAGAGTTGTTTGGTTGAGGGATATGGTATTACGAAATGTTTTGTTGAGATGTGTATTGTTTACGTAATCCATATTGAGGAATATTATTTTGTGGTAAATTTTTTTGATAGGGAATGTTTTTTTGATGATATTTCGATGATAAGGATTGTTCTACTCTGAGATATTTTGATGGGATGAGAAACATTTTGGGAATCCATAGGATGTGTGCTTTAAACATACAAATATTGCAATGGCATCATTATATATGTGAGTGGCTGATAATACATGGGTTTTTGTTAGGAGTACATAAAAGAGGGGGTAGACGATGGTGCCTGTTGTGAAATGATTTTTTGTGAAATACTATATTGTGGAATGTTTTTCTGAAGTGTGGACTGTGGCATGGAAATCAATGATTGTGAAGGTCATGGTATGTATTGTGAAACAACATGTGTACTAGCGATGGTCTTAGTATTAACCAATGGTTTAGTTGTGGGAATGGACATAGTGATGTCATGGATAGGCGTAGTAACTTATTGGGAAGGTGTAGTCATTTTTACTCCTATAACAAAAGGAATAACCCCATGCGCAGCGACTATCACCCAACAGAAGTTGAGCGCTCACCCGAGGCACGCGCAGGTACCGAGTCTCTCTTTTATGTGAGTTTAGTGGGAAGCATTATCTATGATTAGTGTAAGAGTATTTAGGAAAGAAGTTGAGACATACAAGAACCATAGGGCTTAGAATGGCCTCCAGATCCTTGCAGTCACTTCAGACCAAGTGCTTTAACAGATTCCATAACATATACTATAACAGAAAGAAAGATACAACCATTCATTCGTAGCATGAAAGGAAAGAGAACTCATATGAACGAAATATACATTAAACCCATTGATATTCATATCTATTTATAATAGGTAACCTCAATATATTCATTGGTTCATTACAGAGTGTCACAGAGAGACAGACTGCAGTCATGCGCATCACTGGACGTATGTAGCTAAGCTAACAGAAAATAAAAATAACAACTCCATGCTTAGTACATCCTTTCCTGAACCAAAATATCCACTCACAGCAATTCTGCAGAGCTTCACTTACTCTCTAACCCGTTATTCCCTATGTATATCCAGATGATATATCTCTCTCTCTGTGTATATATTTTCTCGTGGTAGGCACTTGTATTTATCACTTTCTTGGGCTGCCAACTCACCTTTCCACGCCCTCAGATCCATCACCAAGTGTCGAATGTGGTCCTCCATGCAAGCATGTTCCTTCAGGCCTGAGCTCTCCACTCCATCTCATGATGATATTCTAGAAGATTCCATCTAGGGCATGCTCTTTCCTGGGCCAACCTGTTGCCAAGATGGCATCTTATCCATGCATGCAACCGATCACACTTTTCACGTGTTCTGCCTTGGGCACTCAAATTGATAAGTCTCGAACCTCCTTTCACATGTCGTGCACACTATTTTCTTCCTTAATCCTTTCTCTTGCGTGGTTTTTCCTTACGTGCCATTCTATAACTGGGATCCCATGCACCTAAGCACCTTCATACTTGGTCAATATTCCAGGGGCCCAACAGAAGGCATAACTTTAGAAGGGGAAATAGAACCTAATGGGGGTTTTTGTACCTATGTGGAGGCTAGGGAGTAGACATGAAAGAATCGGTACTACTTAGAGGATGTGTGGATCTTGTAGAAGGATTTGGTGAAGATGTGGGTTATTGAGAAAATATGTTTTGCAATGAGATCATGTGAAGGTAATATATAGAATCGAGGATACGTCAGGTTCTTTGGGATGACTAGTGAAAAATTGTTCATTTTACGTTTCAAGGGGTCGATGAGTTTTGGTAGAGATAAGGCTGACTATTGTATGGTGTTTCAAAGATGATTTGAAGTGTATGGATATGATTGCTAGACAACATGATCTTTGTTTTGATTGAGGAGTTGTGCAATGGAATATGAAGGGTTATAAGTGTGCGCAAAGGATTGAGGTGTGAATGGTTTCATTTGGACATTTCTTGCTACCAAATAAGCATTGAGAGCAATGGGATTTGAGTCTATCATTTCTTCAAAAACAAGGTCTCCTCTATTGTAGAAAGGAGGTTCGGATGCTGTGGGAGAAAATGAATGTTCGATTTTGGTGTATAAGGAATTTTCCATGATATTGGTGTGGGGAATGAAATTATTTTTTCTCGTATTCCATTAGTCTGATTGAAACTTGATTCAATTTAAGTATTTTGGGTGTCAGAAAAGGGATTGGATGTGTCTGTTTGATAAAGTAGTTCCCGTGGCTGCATTGGTGAGGAAAATGGTTTAGGAAGTAGTGTAGTATGAAGTGGGGCCTGTTGTTGAAATGAAAATAGTGAGGTATACATATCTTCAAAAGGTTGATTACGTGCTTGTTGTCTAGTAATTACCATGATAAAAAAACATACACAAAACACCTAGAAAATGGAAAACAACTAGATGGGTTGATTTACAAACATCAATAAAATAAAAAGCAAAGTGTCATTTTCTATTTATCTTGATTACTTATGAAAATATAAATGTGTAAGATGGCTAGTGGGGATCCTATAAAATTGTTTTCTATAATTGGCTTCAAGTATGTTTAAGGGCGGAGTCCTCAATATACCCAAAGGTACGTGAGACCCAACTCTATACTTCTATCGGTAGAGGCGTGGTATTGGGGCCTACCCCCTCACTTCACAAGTCTCACTACAATAAGGGAGTTGGGTGCTAAGCCAATATATACCAAAAGACATGTGTTTATACTAATACATGACACTAACTCAGCTTTCCTTTGTTGGGTGTTGAAATCCCAATCAATTTCACCTAGGTGGGATCTATTTGAATGCATTTTTGATTTTGCAGTGATTTTGTTATGTGTGAGGGAGAATGAGTGGATGCAACCAATTAATGTCCTTATTTAATACTAGATGAGAAAGAAGTATGAAAAGCTTCATTTTAAGACCCAAAGTAAAATATTGATTTTGATGAGGACAAATAGGAAAAAATGAAAGACAAAAAGTGAAAAAGATGGTTGTTAAAACTTACAATGCGAGCACTCCTTTTTATTTTTTATTTCAAATTTTGTCATTTTTCCAAAGCGTATGCTTACCAAATCTAGAAAGTATAGTTCTAAGATAAAAACACCCTATAATCAAATTAATAAAAATAGAAAATAGAGAACAAGAAATAGGAAACTGATTATGAAATGATAAGAAAAAACACAGGGAATCGTGGGTGATTGGACTAATTGCGGGTGATTGAGTGAATCACAGCGCGATTGGTAGTCGATAAAATAGTAATAATTCTAATGATAAAAAAATTATTAAAAGGGGCAAGGGATCCCATTGGGTGTTCTAGAAAATCGAAAGTACGCTTTTACCTTAGGTTTGTTTAATTTTTAAATGGGTAACAACCTAACTCAACCTCGATATGCAGGATTTATGGGATACCTATGATGTGGATGGATGATGTGTGGTATTGTGCTCTGTGAAGAAAGTGAACTAGGAATTTTATATGTAAGCAAGCCTACAAGTCAAGGCATTAAAAAAATATTAGTAAGATAAAGGGGCAGGTTGTCAAGTAGAACTCGGTGCCCGTAAGCCCAATGACTTTCTTTGAAGCATATCAACCTGCTCAAGAAACAATGAAGTCTTTTATTGATAATAAAATCATGATAAATTTAAAGTATCACTATATGATGTCACTTATTTATATGGACATATACATATGAGATTAAGGACATGCTTAAAACCACATATCGGATTCTTGATCCGTATACAAATTTTTAGAAAAGTTAGACCCTATAGAATCAACTAGGCCTTCCTCCTTAGTAAAATCATATTCGGGTAAAGAAAGTTTTTCCTCAAAGAAAAGAAATAAAAACTTCCTTCTCGAGTGTCATAGAGATGGACAAGTGTGGTGTCAATATTTAGGATGTTGTTATGGCTATCAATATCAAATTCGGAAGTAGTACAGTAATCTTCCATGATATCTAAACCAACCTCACGCTTGTGTTCATATTGTACAAGGTCTTCTTGGAGTATTTAGGCCTCGTAATACGCATCCCAAAATGCTTCATTACCTCATGGATATGTTGAGTCGATGTAAAAATAGCTTTAATGTGAACAAAGGGTGTGGACCGAATTACACAAATTTTGAGGTCTTGGAGTAGCTCAATCTGCTCCTAGTAAAAAGGATCATGAACAATAGGGAAAGTATAAAAAAGGTAATAGTTACCTCCTAAAGCCATCTTAAATCACCATGTTGGGAAAAATGTTTTTTTATTAATAAAAATAGTTTTTGAAAGGGACTATACCCTTGAATACAAAATAAGGCCTTTAAGCCGAATAAGAGTGAGAAACATAGCAGGACTAACCAATTCCGTGTAATACAATGAAATTCCACGTAGACCGAAACAATACTACAAGCGAGACTTAACAAAGAAAAACATCAAAGAAAAAAACAAGAACTGACGGCCCAAGAAATAGTAAGAATAACAAAAGAGTGCGGTAGAAGCATGCAGACTACTTCTTGGCTGCTTGATCAACACTCGATCTTGACTTTTTCCAAGCATGAAACATACCCAAAGCGGTCATGTGGGCATCCGTCTTATCGAGCTCCTCGATGGTTCTTTTGCTCTCTTTTTCATTGCCCCAAAGTGCACTGGACACCGAGGTTGGAAACACTTTTGGCATGCCCCACGATGAATTCCTCAATGGGCCTAAAGGCGGCAATGTTATAATCATGCCTAGTCTTAGCCTTCCCAAGGCGGAGTCCAAGCAGTCAGATTTTTGTATATGTCTTCAATCAATTATTGTCAATGCTCCCTTCCCCCTCCATGCTTTTCTTACCTTTTTGCTTAGCTAGGTTTTGACCTCGGCCTTGAAAGATTTTTATCTCAAATCTAAGGCCTCCGGTCTCTTGGAAGGGTTATCCATCCGTGCTTCCCTGGGACCTGGCACTACTTATGTTTAGCGGAGTCACATGCAATGTCAAGATCAAGAGGCTCTTTCCCCGCTGCAAGAGTCTCAAGGTGAGTCTCCTAGAAGCCCCTGTGAGTGGACGTTTAGAGGTAGAGGCAAGGTGGGTGGCGGGAGGAGTAGAAGGAGGAATAGAAGGAGAGACATGTACACTGCATGGGGGTAGCAAAGACCAGTGGCAGGGGGCAGCAACAAGGGTAGCAAAGGCAAAGGGAGAAGCGGATCGGCGGCGTGGAGCCCATCGGAGCCGGGCTAGGAGAGGAAGGAAGACCGGGGTACTTGAGAAGGCAGTATTTGTGAATTAGCAAAATAAGCCCTTGATGTAAGGGAACCACCCGGGTATGCTTCTGGAACTCCAAAATGGAGCGCTCAAGAGAGTTTAAAAGATAATGAGGGAAGCAAACCAATCTATTCCTACGGAAGTGGTTTAAAAAGATGAGATGCTTAGCTGGGACAGTAACAAACCTACCTTCCAAGGAGATGAAACGAATCATCATGCGAGTGACTTCATCAAACGGTGATGGAATTGAGCTTACAAGCAGACCCGCTGTGCTAAAAATAAGCTTCTCATCTTCCTCCACAAATCTTCTTTCTTCAGTTTCTTTGATAACCCTTTTGTTGAAGAAGCGGTACCCATCCAGTGAGACCGGTCGCTTCAGGAATGAGCTCTTCATTGACAAGAATTTTCTGTCCCCCATAGTCGACAGTCCTCTCTTTCCACTCCTTAGCAAAGCGTACTGAAATACTTTGATCATGTCCTTGCACCCTTTCAACAAAGCTGGTGAAGCCGCCTATGCTGAGAATGTTCCAAAGCTCGGTGTTTTCCTTCCAATCAGGGTCCGCGCACGGCTCAATTTGACAGGGAGGTCCTCCCATCTTCTCAGTGGTGTGCAGGTTACAACAAATTCCAGAATGCCGCTGAGCGTGAAGAACAGTTCGTTTCTTACTGTTGAAGATCGCATAAGACTGGGAACTGTAGCCATTGGTCTTCTCACGAACGGCTGCGTAATTGCTGAACTGAGCCTGCGGGAAGTCACGTGTGAAAACCCTTTCCCTGTCAACAATCACTTTGTATTTATCATCGGTTTTCGTGGAGTTTGGCATCCGGATATCAACAGCCGTTGTACCTCCCGCGTGCGTGATTTTCAAATCTGGATGACTCCACTTGAAGTTTCTTAAATAGATCTTGCTATTATTTGAAAAAGATATTATTTGCCTCGCCATATAGAATAAAGCAGCACGTGTGAAAGAATTGATGATTTTGATTTTCCTCCAAAGATTAAGGCTTATCTCTAGAGATTGCTTGCTTGTGAAGATCCGCATGGATGCTGTTGTGAAGCTGATTAGGGATACTATCATTATCCCAGACAGTAAAATTTATATTAATGCCATAATTGGCCAGTGCATCCGCCAGATTGTTGCCTTCCCTGTAAGTATGTATGATTCTGATACTATTGAAGGTGTGGCAAATGCTTATGGATTCAGAGATAAAGTCTTTAATACTCCAACTGGGAGATGAGGACTGATTAAGAAGCTTAATGATATTAAGGGAGTCCCCTTCAACAAATTGTCATAAATTTGGGAAAAATGTTGGGAAAAATAAGAAGCTTAATGTTGGGAAAAATGTTATAAATTGTCATAAAATAAGAAAAAATGTCGAGCGATTATAAGAAATAGGTAAAAGTAAAATATTGCACACGCAATTGCTAGCGATTGGTCAATCATTGGCAATTGCTAGACATTTTAACAAATCTACAAAAATAGAGATAAAAACTTAATTAATGTATGATATAAAGCTAATTTTAGAGCACATATGACATGATAAGTAAGATATGAATAATGTTACATATTATTAGTGACTAATATGGACAAAATGGAATGATTAACTTGTGTAACTAGTTGATTCGGTTGATAGACAAGCGAGTATTATTCAACGATGAAATTAGATGATACGATGATTTATTTGATAATTTTGGGGTAGTGTGACAAAGTTGATGGAGCTTGGTTGAAGATGAATGACTTACGAATTCCTAATAAATATCAAAGTTTAACTATAAAAAAACAAAATTTTGTCCCAAAGGAAGCTGACGGTGGTTGGGATTTGACCATCACCGTGTGCACAGCTCCTTTTGATTTCGAAGCAGTCGATGTGTGAGGATTGGTGGTGTTAGGTTTGTTGGTGGAATCTTGGGTTCGGAAATTGGGGTTTTTGTTGCGCAACCACAATTTCTCTTCCTCTAAGGCTCGAATCTCTAGTTTTCGAGCCATAGTAAAGGCCTCGTCAAATGTGTGGAAAGTTTGAATTTGGAGGGTAGGAGAGATGTGATTAGCGCAGGCCCGCGTAAAGAATTCGATAAGTTCGGCCTGAGGCAAGGCATACGTAAGTTGGTTGATAAGGCCCCACCATCGTCCAATGAAATCTGTGATAGATTCGTCTTCAAATTGTCGGATGGCATAGAGGTCGGTGATAGATACTTTCTTGGCAATGTTAATGGAGAAATGATCCAAGAAATATTGGGCGAGTTGGTTAAAAGAGAAGATTGAGTCTTTGGGTTAAAGCAATCGTACCACTCAAGCGGGTCTGATAAGGACATGGGAAAGGTGCAGAGTAGTAAGGCATCGTCCATGAGAAATCGAGATAGCGGGCATGTCTAAATGATCGTAAGTGTTGTTGAGGTCCTCTTTACTATTAAAACGCGTAAATTTTGGTAATTCCCATTGAGGAGGATATGAATGAAGGGGGACGAGAAGGGTGGATAGGCTCCCGACAAACTTGCTCGTATGTCGTGGCGCTACGACTTCACGAAGCGAAGCCTCCGGATTTTGCATTTTGTCCATCATTTGTTTAATTAAATCAGTAGTTGGATGAGATGATGGTACGGTTGTGGTAAACGGAGGCAGATTGGGCCAAGGGCCACCACTAGACAATGGTGGGGTTAAATGTTGATAAGGTATGGAGGACAAATGTGTTGAGGCGACCGAATAGGGATGTCCTATATAAGATGTTGAGGTCACCGGATACGTGTGTGGAAATGAAAAGGTGGGCGGAGCTTGAGAAGGAAAGCTCGTGTGGATAGGTGGCAGAGAGCAAGTCATGAAAGGAGCAGTCTGCAAGAGAGACGAGGTAGGAGCAGTCGGCGGTAATGATATGTGGGGCCCAAGATTAACCAAAGGAAAGCCAATCTGTGCCGTATGAACCCCTGAAGCCGCTGGATTGGGAGACGGGGCTAAGGATGTAGAAGGCAAAACGAGTCCTCAAAGGAGAAGGAGATAAATGAGAAGCTATACTAATAGGCATGCCAACAAGGAGTTGACCATCGGGCACACACGGTCGGGGCATGAGACAAATAGTATTATGCAAAGACTAGGATTAGCGTCCAAAAATTTCACAAATTCCTTATCTCCTACAGGGATTTTGGGAACCTCGCTGGTGTCGGTAGGATTCCCCACAGGATGTGAAGTGGGTGATTCAGGCAAAGGCACGGAGCAGGCATGTGAAACCATGGCTGCAGCTTGTTTCCGAGTGATAACAACCATGGACAAGGGTACACAACAGGATGCAATCTATCAGGAACAGAAGCAGCAACAAAATGTTGGAATTGGTAGGTTGCTGGTTTTGGGAACTGTGAAAGACAATAACCGATATCGGTCAGGTAACCGATGTCGGTCAGGATGTAGCCGGCGTCGGTAAGCTAACCGATGTCGGTATAATAGAACTAGTGTAAGAAGCAGTAGGAAGTTGTTGATTTGGTGTTAACAGTGCTTAGTATGCCTACCAAACTGTTCTGTAGTGATCACAGAAAACAATGTATGACAGAGAAACAGAACTGAAAACAAGCAAGAATGCACAAACAAATTAACAGACTAACCCTAGGGTTAATTTTAATCAATTTGGGCTTATGCCTTTAGACGCAGAATGATGTCAATCCTAAACAAAAGACTTAGGGGAAATGTCAAGTTTGTTTTGGCTTATAAGGTTACCTCAATCGGGCGGAGAATACTTTGCGAAAAGGGGGATGTTTTGAGATGTGTTAATTGTGAAGTGATTCAAGTATGTGTTGTGCAGTGAAAGTAAGATTAATTTCTTGTCAATACCGTGGAAATCACCCCCACGTGTATGACCTGTTACTTAATCTACGTTCACTAGAATTGAAAACAACACGCAAAAATGGGATGCACGTGTTTTAAACCCAAATCGAAAATGATATTCGATGAAGCAAAGAAGATGACTTTCACTAATGCAAAGCTGGGAAAGCAAGACAAATTCTTTTACCAAATATAACAAAATATCATGTGAAATTTTTAGAAGAAGAAAACAGCAAGTATGCTCCCTATATGAAAGCAAGCAAGAAAGAAAGAAACCCGAAATGGGTCCCACCGGGCATGCCAAAATGTTTCACACAGAAATGCTTCCGTTCCTAGGATAGAGTTGCTTCTATCCTTTCATTCCTTTGAGAAACAGATAAGGGTTAGGGCTAGGAGGAATACCTGTTGAATGTTGAGATGGTGTGCACGTGCACGTAGAGAGAGATCGATCGATTGCAAAGAACTACTTTTTGTCCGGGAAGGACTACTGCAAGTAAGAATACAAGACCGGTAGATCTTAGTTAGACAATAAATGAGGGAACTTCCTTGGGCCCAGGAAATGTTAGACTTCCTTTCGAAGGTGGTCAGTTCCCCTTTTAATATGAATTAACACAAATGATAACAAAGAAGCTATTGCAAAATCACGATTTAGGTACCTCGTTACAAAGCAATAGAGACTAAACTATCAATAATAAAACGTCATGTTGTTTGTTTGGTCAATGGTCGTTGATACGTTCAGCTCGAGTTACAGAGATAAACCAGACTGGATCTGAGGTTATTAGGAGACAAATAGGTGAGAGGAAGGTTTTGGGTATAAGTCACAGTGACCGATGCCGGTCACTGGATAACCGACCACGGTTAGAGAACCGCTGCCGGTAGGGGATAACCGACACCGGTAGGTTCAGTAATCTAGGTGCTTCTGGATAGAGGTTGGTTGCAGGGTGACTGTGGGGTTTTTAAGACTGGTGGATGGCTGAGGGGAATAGTGAGATGACGGGGAAGACTCAGAGAGTGATAAAACTGTCTTCTGAGCAATACAAGGATGTATGGATGAAGGTTAAGTGCAGGGTGCTGGCAGGTGGTAGATCTAGGAGTGAGCTTATAATTACTATCAATCAACAGGCTCAAGAAATGGTGCTTAGAAACATACAAGACACTACTTACTCGTTCCTGATGAAGATGCAGGTTCAAGGACTGTGATGACGAAGGCAGGGTTCAGGTAGGATGGTCTGTCAATCCAAGACAAGCTATCCTCTCCTGATGCTTGGATGAGTGTCACTGGGCTCTGTTATTCAGTTGCGGTTTTGGGCTTGATGTCCTTCTCTGCAAACTCCTCTCTTTCCTTCACTTGTCTCTGCTCGGCCAAGTAAATTCTGGATCCTTTCAATGACTTCTGATTCAGATTAACGAAAATCCAACCCTTTGTTTTTGGTTGGGAGCGGTCATTTACAGGGAACCGATGGCGGTTACGTAACCGACGGCGGTCGAGTAGAACCGTGCATTATCGTGTCAAAGTGGGCTATTTTAAAATTGCCAGCTTTCCCTCCTTTTCTCCCGAGGGATTAGTTGCAGGCTTGGTCAAGTCATTATGAGGTTGGTTTTAGGTGCGGGTGAGGAGTAATTAGTTATGGGTGTGGATGTAGACCAAGTTATAGGTCTTAATTAGGTTAGTTTAGGGTTTGGACTAGGTCATGATGAGGTGGCGAAATGAGGTGGTAGGTATGGCGATGTGGATTTATTAATTATAAGGTAATTAATAAATAATTGTGTAAGGTTTAGGTGATGAGGTTAGGTTGCGAAATGAGATGCGGGGCACGGGGGTCGTAAGACACAAATTTGGTGTCTACAGTGCATAAGGCCTATTTGAATATGGACACGCAAGAAGAAAGCACACAATAGAAGGTTTTAGGAGGTTTAGTAAGAACCAAAGTACGCATGCAAGGAAGAGAAAGGATTTTGGGACTTAGCCATATTTAAAAATTTGTGTAGAACACAAGGAAAGCATAACCCAACTACGCACATGCGGAGTGGATAATTTTCCATCCTGGTAACTTGGTGCCCATGAAAGGAATATACCTTGCGATAGAAGATTCCAAAATTTCATCATGGCAAAGAATGGAGAGCTTGTGTCTGAAGGATAATGCTCTCATGGAGGACCACTTGGACACTTGGCACCCGATCTACACCTTTAGAAAGGCATGGCGGTGCTTTTTGAGGCTATAAATATAAGTGCCTAACAAAGAAAAATATATAGAATGAGAAAGAGGCAAAGCTATGCAAAAATAATGTGAGAGTTCTATGAGTTGGGTTTAGAGGATCTATAGGAGTATGATGTATCAAAGGGATGGGTTTGAACATTTTTCTTTGTACTAGGAGGGGCTTAAGCCAGTTCTGATGCATGACTTTGGTCTGCACTATTATATGGATCTGTGATAGCCTTAATGAATGTAATGTGATTACCAAACATATTTAATATGGATATATGTGGTTCCAGTTTTACTTATATATGTATGGATCAGGTTTTATATATATTTCATATGAGTGGGTGTAAATCCTGTGCATTTCCTTTCTGTTATGTTTCAGATCTATGTTTTGTAATGCTCTTCTCATCTAAATGAATACAATATTCTAGAAGAACGTTCTGAGATCTAAGATGAATGTATGGTTTGTTTCCATTCTCTTCACTTAAGTTTCTATCGTAAATAATTCATTCTCACACAACTCACATAAAGGAGGGACTTAGAACCTACGCGTTCCTCTTGTGAGTGCCCAAAGCCTATTGGGTGATAGGTCGGCGCAACGAGATTTCCTTATTCTATATAAGACATAAAAATGAATACATTTTGGTTCCGTTGTCGGGACCTCTTTTCAAAATTGTTGTGAGAAATGGCATGCATATTTTTTTGTGATGTGTGATGATAGAGTTCCTGATCTTAGAAAGTTATTACACATAGTTTAAGAGCATGGAGGATGAATTTTCTCAAAGATTCAACACTAGACCTAGGTTTAATATGCGTAGATGGGTAGAAGATAACCTATACCATGAGTTGTATGAGACATTTTTTTGTTGCTTCTTGGTAGAACTATATGAATGGATTTCAGCCTACGCATCTAGATCAAGATGGTACTATAGATTGTGTGTGTGGGCCCAAGATGACTATCGAGGCTGCAAGGATGCGAGATCGACATGGACATGTGATATTGATCACTGATGGAAGAGGGTGTTGACTAGTTATACTTTAGAATACACCATTTTGACGTATTCTTTCCTGGAGATCATTGAGTTCGAGTTTCTGAGGGAGCCTAGAGGATCATTTTTGCGTGTTATTCCTTTGGCTATGAAGATCTTGGTCGTTAATTTGAGTTTAGAAGTATTCCCCATGGTTGGATAAACTCTCTAAGTCTTTGGGAGAGGAAGCGAGGTGGAGGAAGATGGTGTACATTGGGGCTGAAAAGGAAAGGGAGGAGAGATGACTTAAGTATAATGAAGATCATGAAAGGGAGATGACTAGACAATGTGAGGTTACATGTGTGATGGATCTATTGAGGTAGACATTATGAGAGGGTGTTGAAGTTCATGTAAAGGACATGGAGCTTGAGCGGTCTTTTCTACCCCATCTTGGCAAGTGCGTAAGAGAAGCCCCTTTAGACTTTTGATGAGAATTCATTGCATGAGAAAGAAGAGCCATTGGCACGCATCTAAACGCACCTTGCAACCAATCCACAGTGCTTGGTAATCTAGATCGAGGGAAGAGTATTGTTAACCCAATTGGTATTGGTGGGAGTAACCAATCGGCAAGTCCAAGAGATATAATTTTTATTTTTCGAGACATCCATGGCTGCACATATCATTTGGGTGTTTGGAGGAATGTTTGGGAAAATTACGTATACACAAGCTTTTAATATCATGTCTGGGAGTAGTGCGGGGCACACTACTAGTAGTGGGACATTATCACAGACCATCGGTGCATAGTTCAGTGGGACATTGGGAACCCTTGGCACAACCATCTCGGCATTAGATCTAGTGGATCTGGTGGGTCAAGAGGAACAGGACCTAGTGGAACCAATGGATTTGGTGGAGGGAACAATAGAGGAAACACTAGAGGGAACCAAGGCTCGGATCGGGAGGACAAGGACCCCAACCACCCGCCAATTGTTTTTCGAGATGTCTTTGCACTTACCAGACTATAGGGGTATATAAGATGTCGTAGAGCATTAGCACAAGTGTGAGTTACTATGGCGTGTAAAAAATGGGATCACTAACCCGGAGAGGAAGGCAAGCCGGTTTGCCAGACTACATTACAAGGGCATGTACATATCTAGTATATAAAGTACGACCCCCATCAAATGGTGGTAGACTATACCACATTGAAAAATGCTTTCCTCGTAGAGTTTCATATTCCAAAGTTCAAGTAGAAGATTATCAACGCTTTGAAGGAGATCCAATAGGGAATGGAAGAGAGTGCACGGGAGTATGATGCATAGTTTAAAACTCTCATGTCAAAACTATCATATGACATTCACCCCTCACAACATGCTCAATGGTTTGTTGGAGGGTTGATCACTCCATTTAGAAGGTCATTATCACATTAAATAATCAGCGACCTACGAGGCTTTAGAGGATGCCTTACGTCTTGAAGAGCTGTGGTAGTGTGGATACTAGTGTTAGTCTATTTTGGAGGCCCAAATTGCTGCAATGGAAAATAAGTTAGAGAATTTGTCTGCAAACTCAGCACATGAGGTTCATAGTGGGATTTGGTGTATAGAATACAAAGTGGAGGGACATGTAAAGGATAGTTTCCCTCAGAATTTGGTGTATGGTAGTAGACTATGAGATTTTCCATGGGGATCATGATGCAAGTAGATGCCCTCTACTCCAATGCAAATCCAAAAGAATGTTTCTTGTTATTGTAATATATGCACCTCTACAACCCATAACCCTAAGGATTCCAGACTGATTGAACATATCCATGATGCTATTGATCTAGGTGTGCACCAGACTATCCTTGTTAGCGATTCTAAGGATGATAGCCAATGTTATGAAGGGCACGTAGATGGAGGGGCACGTGGAAGAGGTTTTTGTGAAGGATTTCATGGTCATGGTAATTACGGAGGAGGATGGAGTGAGTTCCCATGAGGAACATGTTATAATTGTGGTTCTATAGAACATTATAAACGTGAGTGTCCTGATCTTCTACAATTCTCATGGTGCGGAAAGAAGCACAAGTACAAAGAGTGTCCAAAATTCTATGCACATATGAACCAGGAGCAATGGAAAGAAAAGGGCACTGCTATGGTAAGTGTCAAGAAGGATGATTTACAATGGATTCCAAGAATGGTGCAAGAGTTAGAACTAGAACTCCTGTGCAGTAGCGACGCGGGCGAGAGGTCACATGCGCTAAGGAAATTCCAAGACCTAGGGCACTAGTGTTAAGAGAGGTGGTAGTACATGGAAAGTACCTGACCACGGCCATCGAAAAACTATACCGGGAAGGCTATGGATGTGATTTAAAGTTTACAAGGGGAGATCCAATGTCTCAAGGAGAAATCGAGATAGGTAGAGAAATGGAAGGATAATGAGGTTCCGGGGATGACCTGGATGAGGTCAAGGAAGTATGTAAAATTATAAGGAAAGAGAATATTATTCCCTTTCTAGGAGAATGGATGAGGGAGAAGGTACCACGCGCTGGAGCAAGCACAAGAGACAAGTTTTGCATGCAAACCTTTCTCCTCATGCCTTGGATATGATAAGGAGATTACTCTGAATGTGGTTGGTAATGGATGGCTTATGAGTAATCCTCATTGAAACGGGAGCAAATGTGAATGTTCTTACCTTAGATGCTTGTCATCAAATGGGAAGGCCCACGTTGTAGCCATCTTCAAATGTGTTATATATGGTGAACAAGACTATGGAAATGCCCATTAGAGTCTTGAAGGATTAATTTATCACCATTCAAGGGGCCAAGTTCACTTTGGAGATTGGTGAAGTATTGCCGAGGAAGACAACTTTCCAACATTTATTTGGCGCTGTGGTGTTACAAGAATAATGCCGACATAAGGTTTAACAAAGGATATATCAATTTCAAAAACAAGGAAGAATGGGTGGTCATCCCTTTGATGGATGGGAAGTCAGCACCCTACACAGAGCCATTAGGAGAAGAAGTCCTTGATATAATCTATGTGCGCTCCATCAAAGATCCTGAGGTAATTCACCCCACGAGGGAGTCATACAATTTGAAGACACACAATCAGGAGTGATACCACTAGTGTGGCGTGTGAAAATTAAGCATACGAGAACTTTGAGTTAATTGGGTGACAATTAAAAGGACCTATAACAAGGGTGAAAAAGGTTCACTCATTCAAGCCCCTTAGAGGAAAGAAGTTGCCTAGCTACTCTAGGGAGAATACCTGTGATTTTCCTAAAGTAAATGGAAGATCGGTGGAGAAATGATAATAAACAAAGAGGAATTCTCGGTATAACCTACTCGGGACTGAAACGCATTGGTGGGCTACACATTGGGAGAACCTCCTGGAGTGGTGCGAGGTAAGAATCATGTTCTCTATGAGGTTTTCAAGGAGCAATGCGTCCACGGCTATACAAGACTACCATGGTAAAGACACCGCTTCTTTCATATCCAAGACTGTGAGAAGGCTAGAATAGGAGATACAAAGGCCTTACCACCATCTTTATGGGTGTATAAGTTGTATTCCACACTACAAGGATGTGCGTGTGTGTGGTATATCCACTCGAAATGTGCCACCGAGATGGGAAATTGGCAAGAGTAAATAAATGATCTCATTCAAGATTTTTTATATCAAAGCACAAAGCCATCGGTGGATAAGGTACTACAAGCAATCAATCACCTTATGATGGGGGATAGTGCTATGGCGAAGATAGGCTACTAGATTTTTTGGGTGAGCCCAATTTAGAGGCATGCTTCATGAGGATGAGTCGAGGATGATGCGTTTGAGTGTGCATGCATAGAAAAGGAAAAATGAAATATGGTTTATGTCATATATGGAGAGGAAATGGAAGGTCTAGATGTTAACCAATCTATAGGTACGCACGATGTTATAGATAGCACTAATGAAAGGATGCGCACCTACCATGAACCCTTGAAGACGAAGAAGGTTAACATTGGGACGGAGGCAAAACCTAAGGAGGCTATCATCAACAACTATTGGTCGAAAAAGTAACTTTTAAATATCATTGATTTGTTGCATGAGTTTTAAGATTTTTTCCCATGCGGGTATCATGAACTCAAAGGTTTCCACCATTCCTTGGGGAGATGAGGATAAAAATGAAGGAAGGTGTGTGCCCAATCCAGAAGATGCCATATCAGATGAACCCAAATTTGCATGCGTATGGGTCAAGGAGGAGATAAAAATTATAGCGTTAGGTATCATTGAGGTGGTTACAAGATTGGAATGGATAAGTCCAATGGTCATCATCATCAAGAAGGACAAGAGTATAAGGATTTTCATTGACTACGGGGATATAAATGCGTTTGTGTCATTGATCCCTTCCCAACCCCATTCTTGAAGAAATATTAGAGGAAGTGGTCGGTAAAGTCTACTCTTTCACATATGGATTCTCGGTACCACCAGTGAGGATTACAAAGGAATACTAGAGATAGAAACATTTCTCCATTACATGGGGAATTTTTCCCATACAGTCATGCCTTTTGGGTTGAAGAATGCGCCTGTTGTGTTCTCACACATTGTAGTACAAGCCTTTGAGGACTTCATCCATAAATTTCTTCAGGTCTATTTGGATGATTGGACTATGTATGGTCTAGTCAAAGACCATTGTGATGACTTAAGACTAATGTTTGAAAGGTGTCGGTAGTTGAGGATATCCCTCAACATCAAGAAGTGTGTCTTTGCTACCCCATTTAGAACCTTATTGGGGCATATCATATGCAAGGAAGGTTTACTAGTAGATTCTACCAAGATTGTAGTCACGGTGGGTTTAGGGGATCCTACTAGCCAAATCACCATGTATGGATTCCTTGGACACATGAGATATTACAGGAAGTTCATCAAGGGGTATGCCAAAACTTCCATGCACTTAGAAGAATTGTTAAAACACAAAAGTGCATTTCATTGGGGAGAGGCAAAGGAGAAGGCATTCAACACTCGAAGGATAGGCTTGTCACCACACCTATACTCTATTTTCCTATTTGGGATAATCCTTTCCATGTTCATGTGGATTCCTCTGGTACAGCCGTTGGAGCGATCTTGGCACAACCCGGTGAAGAAATTATTGACCATCCCTTGTGTTTTGCAAGCAGAAATTTAACATCGTTGAGAACAAAATTACACCACTACCGAGTGCGAAGCACTATCCATGATCTACACACTACACACGTTTAAGAAATATCTACTAGAAACACCATTTGTATTCTACATAGACCACATGGTATTAAAATACTTGGTAAACAAGCCCGTTCTATAAGGGCACATATGTCGATGGGTCTTGCTATTTTAGGAATTTGAGTTCACAGTGGTTGTCAAGCCAGGAAAGAGTAATTATGGACCCAATCACTTGTCTAGAATTGAGTCAGGAGAGGACATGCAAAGCATTGAGGATACCATTCTAGAAGCACAACCGCTTAGGTTGTAGTGCATGCCCTCGGACTTAGAGGATATTGCATTTTCTCAAAATTGGTGTCTTGTATGGGGATGAAAGCATTAGAAAGGAAGAAGATAGCTATGTGCATAGCACCCTACATAGTGGTTAGTGGTTATTTGTATAAGCTAGTACGTGATGAACTATTGCATCGGTGCATGCTATAACATGAGCTCATGGCTAGTATGGAGTAGGCGTATGGAGGAAGTGCAGGTGGACACGATGCATGGGACTCCACATTTACAATTTATTCTAAGTTGGGTTATGGTGGGAGACCCTATATCAAGATTGCAAATAATATTACAAGGCATGTGATCATTGTCAGGGCCTTGGAAAACTAGGGTGGAAGGATGAAATGCCTTCACACCATTCCAATTATAGATCCATTTGAAAAATGGGCCATAGATTTTGTAGGCCCCATTTTGCCAACCGCGCTGTACGATGGGATCACGCTTTGTGGGATCACTTGCATTGATTATTTGACAAGATGAGTAGAAGCGTGCCCACTAAGGATTGTACATTGGCTATAGTAACAACAAGGTTTCGTGGGAAAATATTATTACAAGGTATGGATTCTCATTGATCTTACGTAGTGATAGGGTTACACATTTCCTAAATGAGACCGTCAAGATTCTGATTAATAGAATTCATGGTGACTCACCATAAGACTACCCCTTACCATCCACAAGCAAAGGGGATTGTCAAGGCATTTAATAAAATACTGAGTCATACCCTAACTAAAATTTGTGACGTTGGTAGAAAAGATTGGGATGAAAAAGTATCAGTAGTTCTATGGGCGTATAGGAAAATCTACAAGAGGTTGAATAAAGCCACACCATTTTAATTGGTGTTTGGCATAGAGGTTGTCCTACCCGTTAAATTCATATTACCTTCTCTATGTATAGTGTGCATAAGAGGATTGGAAAATGAACAAGTAAAGTAAAGGATTGACAAATTGATGAAATTGGATGAGAGACGATCATTGGATAGGTGGATTCAAAAGGATGAGAAGGCTAAACAAAAGGCATGGCATGATTGCCACATCAAAAACAAACCGCTTTGAGGTTGGGCGGAGGGTATTGTTATATTTGTAAATAAGAGAGTGTTGCCAATTAGTTTAGAATTTTCCTTTATGCAATCTTTTTTCTTGTGTTTCCCTTTCCGTCATTTGTTCTATTATTTTTTTTGCACTTTCGGCATCGGTAACCACATTATGTTTTGAAGATTGTGTATGCGCGAGAGGACCGCATACTTGTTTTAGAGTGGGGTGGAGTGATGCAAAGTATAGGCCAGTAATACAAGTTTAGCTAGCGGTAGAAGTTGCAGTGAATGGCCCAATTTATGGATACAAAGTGCACAAGGATGAAGGAAGTGCATAGAAGAAGAGGTGGAAGAAAAAGTTTGGTGTCAAGAAAAGACTTGAGAGAAACCACATACGAAGGAAGAAGTGTTGGAACAACACAAGGTAGGTGAGAGAAAAAAATTGGTGAAGGACAGAGAAGAAGTGCCTTCGACACTAATGACATGTGCATAAGAGTATTCTATCGGGATGGATTTTTACACAATATAAGGTTGTAGAATGTTACGCACAAGATTGGGCGCGTAAGTGAAGGTGTGTAAGGAAGGATTGGCGGTGAAAAAAGCCACATTTAGTGTCAAGTATGATGGTAGGTAAAATAGCATTTAATGTTGGAAAGAAGGAAAAGATATAAATAAGAAGTCGGGCACTTCATTATTTTACCTTGCGTTTAAATTAAAGAGAGTTCTCACAAACTAGGGCATCCAAAAGTGATCGATGTAAAGAAAATTTTAATAAATCTAAGAGGACGTGACTAGGGTAGATCTAAAAACCAGTAGAAAGGAGTACACTAGCGTGGATGAAATTCGTTGAGAAGGAAGTTGTTGAGAAATGTCATCTTTGGAAGAATTGTTCTAGTTAGGGTTTGGTAGCTAGGGCATGGTGTTAGGAGGGCTTCTTCACAAGATTGAGCATTGGGGTTGGATAGAGTGGTAGAGCAGAGAAAGGAGAAGATGTTTGGAGTGTTAACCTAACCAAAAGAATGGTGCCAAAGAAATCAACCACCTCACCTAAAAAGTAGAATGGAAAGGGTAAAGGAAAGAAAATGGTTGTCGTTGCAAGAACAAATGAAGAGTGGTATGTAGAGATGTAATACCCGGATGGGGTATTGCTGGGAAAGGAATGGGAGTCTCATTTGTGGAAAATGATTGTGAGTGACTATAATCATTGCACCAAAGACCAGAAAAATAAATGGCTTTGGAATTGGTTTTCCCAACAAACAAGAGGACACCAGAGGGCATTCCCATATACAACGATGAAGTAAAAGTTAAATTGGAGAAGGCAAGGTTACTGCAACTTTACGAATTACCCTACTTCGGAGAAAACCCGAGCTCAGTATCGGTGGTTGATGGCACACATTCACAAGACCATTTTTATTTCACGGGGTGTAAGATGCGCATAACTCCCCAGTTGATTTCCAATTTCACAGCCTTATCTATGAAGGGGATAACATTGATGATGACCTAAGCAATAAGGAGGCCATCAAGGAAATAGTAGCTTCATATGACTATAAGAAAGGATCATGATAATTTGACATTGCAGAGATCCCAAACCTCGTGATGAGAATGGCCATGCGCTTGGTAACCAAGCTCAATGATCAAGAAAGATGGACTCAAGTGAACAAGGCATGGCTAAACATATGCTAGAAAATATCTAAGGGGACCATCTACAACTTGTCCACTTTCATCGCAGATGAAATCATTAGCAATGTACAAGAAGGTGAGAAGATACTATTTGGTAATTTCCTCCTCACAATTTTCTTCTCAGAGATCAGAGTTCCCGATGGGCTGGAAAGGTTTGTTTGGGAGTACCAAAGAGGATCCCTTACCTACGAAGAGGTTCACAAAATATACTTGTGAGACCATGACAACCACTCACAAAGCACACTTAGAGAAGTGGTACAAGCGCATGAGGGACACGTTTGGGTGGAATGGAGGATTCTAGAGTAGTTACCCATGCTCATGAAAGGAGAAGTAGAATTTGTGGTATATCAACACTTTTACATTCGAAGATTTAGGTTGGCGAGATGAAAAATGGGTATGTGGTGGTGTAACTACCCTTCTCCTTCACCGTGTTATACTTCCAAGCCGAGTTAACAGGTTCAAAGAGGCCAAGAGGCTAAGGTTCAACCTTAGTGAGGTAGATGCAGACCACCGTGAGCTGCGCCAGAAGATAGTCTACCCCAAGAAGTGCACATACGTGTAGATATATGTCTCCCATGAAATACAAATGATGAAGCCAGTAACATTTTGATTATTAGAAGGGATGCAGCAAGAATATACCTTCACATAAGACCATAATTTGAAAAGCACGCATGCTTGGAAAATGATGTATCCATCTCTCGAAGACCCTCGAAGGAAGAATCCTACGCCAAAGAAGAGGGAAAGAGAAGAAGGTGCATAAAGCACTAAGTGTTCAGACTACACAAGTGGTAAGCACGCTGGAGATAAGTGCTAAGCCTAGTACTTACATGTGGAGAAAGAATTCCCTTGTGAAAGAAAAGACTTAAAGAAGAAGCACCAAAGCACGAAGAACCGATCACTCAGGAGAAGTCACCAGAGGAGGAGGAAGAAAAAGCAGAATCTCCTATCAAGAAGAAGCAGAAGGTGACAGAGGAGGATAACTCGAGGATACAGAGAGCTTGGAGGCCTATAGAGGTGAAAGAGATGATGATGATGAGGAAGATGAACAAGGAGGTGAGGACCATCCTATCTATGAAGTACATGACTCAGAGGAGGAAGGAGAGGAAGAATAAAATGAGTACATCTTTTTCAAGAGGAAGAATGAAAAGGAAGATGAGGATATTGAGGACAAGGGGGTAAGTGAAGAAATTACAAAAGAACAAAGGACCCCAAGCCTCACAATAGAACATGTAGATGAGACCGCAAAGAAAGAGGTAGAAAAAATCATCGAGGACCTAGTAGAGAAAGAGATAGAACACAGGGCGGACCTGGTGATGAAGGAAGCAAAGGAGGAGAGCATAGAAAAGGAATATGGTAGCATGGGAGGGGATCCTAGTTTGGCTGTAAGCTTTCCTAAGGCCGCGTGCATAGGGAGAAAGAGCGCAAAAGCATCACAATTTCAAAGGATGGGCTACATTGATGATCTAAACAAAGTTTTGTGCGCGTGCTTTTAAAGCACCATACCAATGGAGAAACTCTTGGCTATGGCATCATTTGATGAGGAAGGTGCATACCATTGGATGAGAAAAATGCTTTCTTGGGAATTTGAGTCCCACATCGACGAGCCAAAGTTCAAAGTAAGCTAAGGGGAAATAATGAAGGTGCTAGAGTAAAAAGAGACAACCCTCGGTAAACGATCGGCTCGCCATCGAGACGAACAAATCGTAATGTGTTGAACAAGGTCTCGGTTGAATTAGAAGCCAGGATCTTCAGGAGGAATGACAGGGTGAAGTTCCTAGATTTAAAACTAGAGAGAGAAGAAATAAGAGCTAGAGGAAAGAACCAAGGACTTAAATTAGGAATAACTAATCAACTCTCAACTAAGGTGTGAACTAAAATAAGAGAAGGAAAGGGTGCACGAGGTTTACAAGAAAGTAGAGATGATCACAGATGCCATTTTATTGAAGCATCTAGATCTAACACCACCAACGTAGAAGTATGATCCACCTGGAGTGCCTAGAGAACATGACCCACGTCCTCACAATGGAAAGGTGACCACTAGCCTTGGAATATGCAGAGAGGGGAATCAACACACAAAGAAAAGGAGGAGAAGATGAAGGTTGTGGCAATTTTTGCTCGGTCTGAGAAAGTCCTCGATGATGTAAAAGCCACCGCCCAAGTCACCGAGGCCACCTATGATAACTACGTTGATAGAGATAGAGTGGTACATGCAGAGAGGGACGGAGTATGGGGCCTTCCCTCACGGGTCCCATTAGAACACATGGTGCACCTAGAGCTTAGTCAGTAGGAGCTCGTCAACAAAGAACTCAAACAATCCATACAGGATCATAAGAATCCACAAAATAGATCACTAGAGAACCTTCTTTGGAGCTACATCTCATTAGAGGGGACCAGGTAGTTGCTATGGATGTAGTGTTTTTGGAAATCATTGGAGAGAGTGCCCAAATAACCCTATTAACAAGGGTAAGACACTGATTTAAGAGCCTATAGTTGGCGACATGGGACGTAACCATCGGATCAATACGACAATGAGAACAACCGAGCAAAGCATTAGGGCACAAAGTGGATTGAGACAACAAGTAACATTTGTTATATTCCTACCTCTATTCTATTTGATTCCATCTCATATGATTCTTTATTGCACCATCTTTAGTAGTGCGGTGCAGGTGGTGGTAATTAAACAGATCCTTAGTTGGGACATCGAGATGGATTATAGAGCCAAGATCTCTTGTAAACTCTTTATTTAAGGAGTGCATAGTGGAGATGAGACCCTTCACCACTACCTTGGATATTCGTATCCTTCCTTTGGGTTCGTATGGAGTTATTTTGGGCATGGATTGGTTATCTGCACAAAGATCTAAATTTTATTTTACCATAAGATTATATCATATACAAATTATTTGGGAGTGGAGTTAGTGATAGTTGGAGTTAGGAGACCCATTTCCATTTGCATTTTCCGCTATGTAGCTAAAGAAATGTGCATGAAAAGGTTGTAAGTCGTATGATATTATTAATTAGTGATAGGTCGGAGGATGGGGCTAGTGGACCTTTGCTTGAAGATAACCCATTTTGTAGGAGTTTTCTTATGTTTTCCTAGTGAGTTATCACGATGCCTCCCCGCGTGAGATAGAATTTCACATTGGCTTTGTTCCAAGAGAAACCTATCTCACATGCTCCTTATAGGATGACCACACCTGAGCTTTATGAGCTCAAGTTACAGCTAGAGGTTCTTCTCGAGAAAGGCCTAATCCATCCTAATTTATCCTCTTGGGGTGCACCAGTGATTTTTATGAAGAAGAAGGACAGATCCTTGGATTGTGTGTGGACTATCGTCATCGAACAAAGTAATGATCAAGAATCATTACCCCTTTCCTCGCATCGATGATTTGTTTGATTAGATGAAGGGGACCAATGTGTTCTCTAAGATTGATATTAATTAAGGCTACCATCAACTAAAGATTACAGAGGTAGATATTCATAGGAAACATCTTTTCATATGAGATATGGCCACTATGAGTTCACAGTTGTGTCATTTAGTCTAATGAATTCCCCTGCAGTGTTCATGAGTTTAATGAATGGGGTGTTCAGGAAATTTCTAGAATGATTTTTCCTCATGTTCCTTGATGACATTTTGATCTTCTCTCGTACATGAGGAGCATGAGGAGCACCTTTGTCAGGTTCTACAGTGTCTTCGTGAGCAAAAACTTTACAGGAACCTCGATAAGTGTGAATTTTTCAAATAAGAGGTGCGTAATATTTATGTCACATCATTTTTGGGGAAGGTATCATAGTCGATCCTTCCAATATTAGAGCTATTATGGATTGGCCAACACCCACTAGTGTGACCAAGGTGCACAGTTTCATGGGTTTCACATGGTACTACAAGATATTTGTTTAGGATTTTCTCGGGTTACACATCCCATCACTTCCCTTCAGCAGAAAGGGAAGAAGTTCATTTGGTCAAATAGATGTGAGTAGGAATTTAGGAAATTGAAGGAATGTCTTATGACAACACCCATTCTTATAGTGTAAAATCCTCACGGGAGAGTTATTCATTTACACTAATGCTTCTTCTTTGGTAGGATTAGGAGGTGTATTGATGCAGGAGGGCCATGTTGTAGCCTTTGAGTATCACAAAATCAAGGATTATGAGCTCAATTATCTCGACTAATGACATTGAGCTTGCGTAGTTGTGTATGCCTTTTTGATAGAGGCATTTCCTTTTTGGGAGGAGATTCATTCTCAGGACTAATCATTTGATTCTTGGTCACCTCTTCACGCAACCCAATCTCAACACTCACGGTGGTGTTAGATGGAGTTTCTTGTGAGTACATGGAGATATAGATCATGTGAAGGGGAAGGATAATGTGGTTATAGATGCTCCGAGAAGATGAAGAGACTTGGTTATGGATACTTCATTTAGTACAAATTTATGACCAGGATTTCACGGTGGCTTCCACATGACAACAACTACCTTATAGCAACCAGATCGAGATTTAGTCTCGAGACCCCTTAGGGAATTTTATAGATTTTCATTAGAGGCAGATGGTCTTCTCAGACACAGAGGCCGGATCTATGTACCTAGAGATGGAGGTTTGAGATAGGATATCTTGGTAGAGGCTCATCGTGCACCTTATTCAACCCATCTAGGGGTGAAGAAGATGCATGCCACCTTGAGACAACTATACCATTGGAGAGGTCTATGAATAGATGTAGCTTAGTTTGTTTTGATTGTTTAGAGTGTCATAAGGTGAAGGTCGAGCATCAACATCTAGTTAGCCTTCGATATCCCATGCATGATACTATGAGTGGAAATGGGACACCATTTCCATGGATTTCATTATAGGGATACTTACGTCAAGATACCACCATGATGCCATCATGGTCACAATGGATAGATTGATGAAAGTGGCTCATTTTCTCTAGTGAAGACCACCTATACAGCTAGTGTAGTGGAACGAGTATATCTTGATGAGATTATTAGACTTCATGGGATTCCACAGAAGATCATTTGCGACTATGATCCCTTGTACACCTTCTCACTTTTGGACTACCATGCACCATGCTCTTGGGATGAAGATCAACTTCATTACAACTTATCACCCCGAGATAGATGGATAACAAATATAGGGTGAATAAGATCTTGGAGAATTCTTAGGATGTATGTCATGGACCATTAGTTGAGGTGGGAGGAGTACTTGTATTTAGTGGAGTTTTCCTATAATAACAGTTTTTAGAGTTCAATTGGCATGGCTACTTTTCAGAATTTTATGGCAGGGGAGTGCATCGACACTACCGATAAGTTAAGATAGATTGGAGGACAAGGTTTCTCTTGGGCTGGATTTACTTACATGATATGGAGCAGTAGGTTGTCATGATCCGATAGAGATTATAGGAGGCTTAAGATAAAAAAGAAATATGTAGATCCGTGCAAGACATATCATAGTTTTGAGGTGGGTACGAAGGTGTTTCTTCATGGTCGGGCCTCATAAGATCCCTATCTGCTATGGAAAAGGCTCTAAGCTTTCTCTAGGTTTGTGGGTCCCTTTGAGATCTTGGAGTGTATCGGTCCTTTGGCCTATCGTCTAGCATTTTCACCTAGCTTGTCTCACATCCATGATGTATTTCATGTTTCCGTCTTTGGAGGTACATTCCAGATCCTTCTCATGTATTAGATTAGGCCTCATTGTAGGTGTAAGATCATGGGTAGGTGATGGTGGAGCCCATCCATATTTTAGAGTGCATAGACCTGGGCCTTCGGTGATGAGAGATTGATCATGTTCATGTCCAATGGGATCAATACGATGAGACAATAGCTACATGGGAGGATGCCACACCTTTGAGAGCACAATTCCCACATTGTTCCAAAGAATTCCGGAGGAAGTAAAGTCTAAGGAGAGGGGATGTAGTGCCCACATATCTTCGAAATTATATTATTATGATTCGCTTATTAGGGATTAGAGTTATAGACATTGCTATCACATTTTAGACATTGACAAATGGACATTGTTATATTTGATTAGTTATTTGATAGACCGTATGGATGTTTAGACTTATGACATGATTTACAAGATGGATTATATGCATGTTTTGACATATCAAAATTTGATGATCTTGAGCTTTCTACACATTCGATTTGATATATATATATATATATATATATATATATGTTATTAGATGATTTAGTTGATTTCATTATCTTATTGCTAGTTGATAAATTGATAAATTGAAATAATTGAAATCGTGAACAATTGGTGAATTACTTGTTTAGGGATGGTTTAGTTATGATAATTGATGATATGTATATGCATTTTTTTACTATTTGATGTCATTAATATGGCTGACGAGGCCGAAAAGGTATTGTCTTGAATTTTACAGGTATTCATAACACAATAAACCAAAGGGGGATATGACACCAACAATTAAGGAATTTGGGGTATTGGTAATATGTCACCTTGGCAACTTGTGTTATGTTTGATGTTTTTTTGTTAGATTGTTAGGAGGTCCCCATTGGGGGTGACCTAAAGTGACCTGGGAAAGTTTGTTATTTTATCTTGTTGAATTTATTTAATTGTGAGTTATTGTAATTTTATTAGTATGTGGAGTCACTTTTTATTATTATTTTACTCCTTTTAAGTTAATTAAAATTATTTAACTAAAGCTAGATAGGATGTGACAAAAGGGGGAATAAATTCTGAGTTGGTAGTCTTGGATTGTGGAGGATTAAAATTTAATTTGTTTTGGAGTAGTGTGTACTCAATCTTAAAGTTAATTTCGGATTTTGACTTTCTGGCCAAAAGACTTGGAAATTAAATTGTCTTACACTTTTAAATTCACCCACCCACTTAGGACTATGATGTGAGGGCTTATTTTACACATTTTTGTGTTTTAATGGAGAAAAAGATAAATTAATTGTACTTTTATTACAAGGGTATTTATTTGTGTCCTTTAGGGGTGTGGGTTTGGGTTGAGTGTGTAAGAGGGTGGTCATTCCCTCAACCACCAATTTATTATGCTTTGGGGTTTGGGTTTGACCTTGGTGATGTGGAATGGAGAAGAAATGATGTGGCATCCTACATGGAGCCACATCACCTCTCTCTCCCTCTTTTCTATTTATTCCAATTTGTGTGAGGATTTGGGGTTACTTGTTTTATTTTTGGTCTCTCACTTTTGGAGGTGCTTGTTTTTGGGAGTGCTTGTTGGAGTTGGAGATAGCTTGGGATTGCTTGGGCTTGGAGAGTTTTGGAACTTTCTTGTGGAGTGGAATTCTTACAATGGAAAGGTAGGGTCTTCACCCTTGGTTTCTTTTACTACTTTGTTTTCTTATGTTTTGAATGAATGTTTTATTGCATGTGTGTTGTTGGGTAGTAAAATGGCCTTAGGATGTGTATGAGAAAGTGAAATGGGGATAAATTTTTTTGGGAGGCATAAGAGTTTCTATTGGGTATTTAGGAGGGAGTTGGGTTGGGGTGCCCCACCTTGCTTATCTTGTTTTTTTGTTCATTGTGGGAGGCATAAGAGTGAGGAGGCATAAGAGATATTTTACTTGTAGGGAGGCATAAGAGTTTTGGGGCTTGATTGAGTTTTGGAGGTTTTGAGGTGGGAACCCAAACCCTTGGGAGGCACAAGTGAAATCCCCATGTTCCTTTCTCTTCTTGGCTTGAGTTTAGAGCCATTGTTTTGGGAAACTTATATGTGTGGAAGTGTATGTTTTTTTATTAATCTTATTGTGTGAATGTTGGTTTTAATGTAAATGTGGAAGCTTGTTTTGTTTCCATGGTTGTCAAATACTCCATATTATTTCATTGTTGGGGCTCGAGGGCCAATGAGGAAGAAGGCTTCACTTCCTCATTAGATTATTGGTTGGGTGGAGAGTGTTGCCTACTCCCCATTTTAGTTGTTGTGTTTGATCTTTGGGAAGAAGGTGGAGATCAAATGATGAATGTTTTCTTGTAGAATTTGAGAAAGGAATCAAGAACCTTCTTGTAAAGATTTTACCATGTTGTCTCCATTATGTATGGAGGCTTATAAACTTGACTTTTAAAAGTAAAGCTCTTAGTTATTTTGTTTATCAAAATTGTGATATTAGTCTTCATTGTAAATGAAAGTAAAAGCCTGGAAAATTACTTCCTTGTTTGTTGGAAGGAGAGACTATTAGATAATAGAGTGAACCAATTTCCTTTAAAATTTGTGTATTGTTTTGGTGAAGTAAAAATATTGAAATGGGATTGAAATGAAAATAACTTTGCTTTCAATTTATTGTTTCATTGCCTTCAAGATGTGTGATGTTCATTTTAAAAATATTGGGAAATCTTGTTATAAATTATTTGTTTGAAATGGTTGAAACTTGCATTTTGTGATGAAAGAAATAGTTATTCATATTGTATTACATGAAAGGCATATGGTAGTAAATTAAACTATAATTTTTCATTTTTTATTCTTGAAAGAAAATTTAAAAAGGGGGGTTTCCTAGTTTTACCTTTATATGTATAGATGGAAAGCCTTAAAATTCTTGTTTGTTATTTACCTTGTCAAATAAATCGATTTGATCTTTTAAACTAAGTAGAATAAAGGAAAATTTTTAAAACTATAATCATAGCTATGTTTGATTTTATAAATTTATTATAAATTTAAATATATATAACAAAAAATAATATAATTTAATAATTGTTGAAAATAGAAATGATAAATATCATTTTATATCTATATTATTAGAAAAAACATAGATAGAAAATTCAATAGACATGATTTATTTTAACAAATAATACTAATACTAATACATAATAAATTATTAGTATATAAAGTTATATATATATATATATTATACAAACTTTTATAAAAAAAGGAATAAATAAATAACTAATATTTATTGTTTGACCGACTTAGGCGCACATGACGGCCTTGGGGCTGTGTAGAGTATAGGAAAAGGGGAAGGGTGGGCGGAGGTCACCGATCCGTTCCCCACCACCATTTTTTGGCATGGGATGGGGGTGGGGTTGTCACAACCTCTCCTCCCCCCAAAATTTGAATATACAATGCCACCATTGCGGTGGCCAATACATTTAAAAACAAACAAACTTTAGCCCCAAATAAATAAATAAAAATTCATTCATTTTCGCGGACGTAGAAAATTGGGGCTTCGGCCTTAGCTTCAAACGTGTGTGTAAACAATATCCGTGGCCAGTTCTCCTTTATTTGGTAACATACCGGAAATCAGTATTTAAACCCGAAATCTGAAGGAGTGAATTATATATATATTGTGTGTATGTGTGTGTATACCACTATAATCTAGTGTATATACACCATTCCAACCATTTCTTTAAAATGGGGTAAAATGCCCATATGCCCAGTGGGGAAAATGCAAATAAAGAATAATGTAACAAATAATTAAACAATTTACAAACCCTAGAAGAGGGTATAGATGGAATATAAAAAAGAAAAAGAATGTTTATCCCTCCATGAGCTTGAGATTCCTCTCATGGCCTCCACTTCATTTCTCCTCCAAACCTGCAAAAATAAAGAAAATGAACCAATAAGTCAAATGAAATGAAAAAGAGTCTTTCATAATCATGCTTAGGGTTAGTTGGATCCCTAAATCCAAGGGCTCCAAATAAATCCATTTAATGGATGAGACTCATCCCTATAAAAAGTAGGTGAGAATAATTTTTAAAATAAAAGGCATGGGTAGTTTCCAATTGGGGTCACCCAAGTGGTGTAGGGGTGAATTTACTTAGCTAACCCTAATGTTTAATTGGAGACCCTTTTAAAATAAAATCCTTGACCCCTTGTTTTTGGTGGAATAAAACTTTACTATTTTATAACTTGACCATTTTGAAATTGATTTGATTGTGTATAATCAGGATTAAATTAAATTGTATTAAATTCAAGGGGAGGGAAGCCTAAGCCTTGCCATAAAATGGTTAAATTATTAAATGGTATTGAGTGAATTTATTAAATTAAGTACAAAATAATAATAATAATAATAATAATAGGTTTTTACAGTCCACGATGCCGTGGGGCGGCTTGTTTTTGGGTCTACAAGCGGCTTATAGCATATGGGACTACCTCGTACTCACATGCGGGAGGCAACTAACTTTGCTACAAACGAGGCGTACATACCCTACCCCCTACAGGATTTGAACTTGTGACCTCTATTTCAAGAGCACATGTTCTTCACCATTAGGCCAACTCAAAGTGCGAAGCTAAGGGGATTGTGGACCCAATGTGGGAATTAATAAATATTAATTAAATGTAAATTAAAACAATAAGATTTTGACCGAGAATTAATCTAACGTTGTGAATGGGTTTTCACAAAAATAAATTACTATAATTTTTCTAATATAACCTTTGGTTGTCTTGGGTTTTGTGCACGTAAAATTGTGGGCATTACAAAATGGATGTCGATTAAGAAAAAATACTAGTACCACCCCAACTTTCCTCAAAATATACACACCCATGATATGGGGTACACATTTTTATTATATTTTGTAATTTAATTAAAAAACATTTTTAAGAAATTGTAATTATGCATGTTCATAATGATAGGTCTAGTACTTATAGATACCTATAGGTTACATCTATTGAATATTTCTTTATTTTTAATAGTTGACATCCCTACCCTCTAAGGTATCAAGATAAATGCTTGTGGGTGTGTGTATGTATAATTATTTTTAATTTCAAAATTATTTAATTTTTCTCAAAAATTCTATAACACTTGTGTATCACGAGTTAACTTCCCATATATACTTAAAAGTTGATGATGGTGTTGGAAAAAGAGCACTTCCTTTGACTCCTCTTATGGTACAAGGTACATTGGGCTATAAATTTAAATTTAATTTCATAATATTTTAAAAAATATTTAAATGGAATAGTTATAATAGAAATAGATTATGTGAGATCTATATCCCATATCATGAACGAAATGTTTTAAAAGTCGTAAGATAAGGGATTCATCTCGCATAGATTAATAAAGTAAATTCATTTATTATTTATCTTTATTTTAATTAATTATTTCATAAAGAGGAAAAAAATGTGTAGATCGTCCTCATAGAAGGGTACCTCTCATTCAATTAGAAATAAAAACTAATAAAAAAATTGAAACAATAAGAGATTACCCCAAAAATTATATAAAACCCACTCTAAGGTGGGTTAAGGTGGATGATGACATAGTCTCACCCCCTTCAAAAACATTTACTTATAGGCCATCTCTATCATAATAATTATAAACAAAAAGTACAAGGACTCCTCGATTTGAACTCTAAGTAATTAGTTATATATATATTGAAGTTAAAATGTTTTTTACTAGAGCCCTATCCATGAAAAACAAGAAGGTTACAATGCCAAGATGAAATAATGGGACCGAACAAAACAAGAAGAGGAAAAAATGTCTAATAACTTAGTAGAAAACAATAAGCAAATATAATTAATCGAATGAAAATACAACAATAAAACAACATGACAAGAGAAAATAAGCCTTAGAACATAAATCAACCCAAGGTATGAAATTTGAGAGATATTTTACAAGCGTCTTCTATTAACTTAGAAGAGTTTCTATTTTTGTTATGGACCACAATCCAATCATCCTTGTTGGAGTCTTCAACAACTTGAGGGATGCACAATAGGATAACTTCAATGGATTTTATGGGCCAAAATGAAGACAAACATGCAAAAGAAGGGTATTTCCTATACACATATGTATCAAGATGGACTGGGGTTAGTGAATTAGGAATATGACAATGCGCTTGAGGAGGGGTCTCAACAATAATAAGGGTGGTTTCCACCCTTGAGGGACATTTATCAAAAATCAAATAATCAACAATTTCAGAAGGGGAACTAATGGTGAAGTGGAAAGGGAGACAATCCTTCAACCTCTCCTTATACACCCCACTTTTACTCTTTGAACTCCGAGAATCCTTCATCAGGTTTCCAATAGCAAAGCATATGTGAAAATGGAAAGATAGTCTAGGAAGAGGTATAAATCAAGATTAATTGAGTCCATGTCACCTAATTCCAATCTAAAGATTAATATTAATATTTCTGGGACATCTAGGAAGAGGTATAAATCTACCAGAATGTGATCATAGGTAGTATGAAACATTTCAGATCGGAATCATCTATTTTTAATAAATCTCTCCAAAGTGTCTCCTATAGCTATAAGGAATGGTGCATTCTAACTTTCTATAAGGGGAAACTAGGTAGTCACACCTAAGTAGGAATGGTATTAAAAGAATATTTTGAAGGATCGAAAGAGCGAAACTAGGGTTTACTCATGAGTACATTATCCCCCCACACCTAATATAGATTATGAATAGTATTTTAATCTTCGAAGATTTATAAAAAGAAATGAACTATGCCTTAGAAAAAGGATAAAGTTCAACCTTACCCTTACTTTTAGGAATACATTTCTATGCAAGTTGGGAGAGATTAGGACATAACTATTTGAATCCAAAAATGAGACCAAGATTTCTACAATATTCCTCTAGATCCTGAATTATTTAGAGTAGGTCATCATCAAATTTGGGGATAGGAATTTTTAAAGCGGGTTTCGTAGAGGTTGCTTTTCCCAATGATTTTTTTAAAGTTTAGGTTGAGATACCACATGTAACGCCCGCAAAAATGACGCTCTAGGAACACGTTTAAACCTAACACTTATCTCAAATTTGTGACTATTTTTTTTTTTGTTTTAAGAAAAAGGTTATAAGGGTGTTAACCCCTAGGTACATTAAATTAACTTACACTACTAATCTCAACTTTACGATTGGGTAACTAGGTCTAGTTAATGATTAATATATTCGTAATTTATCCCTACGGTCCATTGATCAACAATTCAACTAGGAAGGTGCCCTAATTTAATTTACTTGGTTAAGTGTTTTCTCCTCTTTAGATAATTTCCAATCCCAATATGGTTAACCTCATGTTTAATTGTTTTTTTTTCATTATCCTAATGGATTTAAGTTCTTTTATTAATTTTCTAAGACATACTAAGAACTAATAAATAATTTACACCCCAAGGCTTGTTGTCTAAAATAAGCTCACTCTTATTTTTAGTCAACTAACCCCTGTTCCCACTTTTTGCTTCAATATGATTATTTATATATTTTAAGCACTTAGGGTTTCTGAAAACATCTTCATTAGATAGGAAATTTATTCCCCTTTCCAAAATGTAAAGAAGTCCTTCTAACTCTTCATATTTTGCAAGTTGCATGGGCAGCAGGAGCACTGGAAGGATTTTTTGCTAAAGGCGGACTGCGGCCTTGGGAAGACTTTTTCGCTAAAGGGGAAAATTGCGGTTGTGGGTCGGTGGGAGATATGTTGGTATTTTTCACTTTTTGCAAAAGGCACAAATGTCAATTGCGGGTTTATAAGCCCGAGGATGATTTCTTTTGCTAAGTGAATATGCAGGGGCGCGGAGGAAATTTTTCCCAAATGGAAATTTAGGCCGATGGGACATTCTTGGCACTTTTCACGTTTCACTAAAAGTGAAATTTACAATTGTGGGCCCGCGAGCCCACGGAGGATCTTTGCGCCAAATGAAAAAAATGCCTAAGGCCCACAAAGGGACACGTGGCCATGTTTCAAGTCAAAGTGGGAAGGCGGGTCACCAGAGGTAGTTTGAATTTTGGCTTGGTTTTTGAAAAGGCATAAAGTATAAAATTAAGCCACACCTCCACCGATGCCCGTGAGAAGCCACATGTCGAATTTGTTAGCTACGGGAAAGCGGTCGGGAATTTTTTTGAAATTTTGCAACTTTTGCAAAAGGCGCCAAAATGAATTTCGGGGCCATGGATCCGTTTTGCAAAACTAGTTTTTTTCCATTTTTGTGCGATTCAATTCAAATATTCAAATCGACATAAAATTTGATCCAGTTCTCGAAATTCAAAAAAATTATACGATTGGAAAGGTCTCGAAATCCTCTACGCCATGGAAGCCTAAAATTTTAATTTTGGCAAGGTTATGTGGGTGAAAAATAGGAAAACGTCTTTCATGCCATTAATGTATGATCTGATTGCTTCGACTACTAGATTTTATTTTATCCGCCATCCTTCCTTCTTCAACACACCTAATAGACATAGAGAACCAGACTTGACAGATTGCAGGTGGATTTGCAGGGCATTAATGGTGGTGGTTGAGATTCCAAATGAGATTTCCCACCTCCTTCTCTTCTCTTATCTTCTCTTCATCTATAAAGGTAAGAGCTTGGCTCATTGTAAAGGGTTGATTTTTCTATTTTGCACCCTCCCTTCTTCTCTTTGGTAGGTGAATTCGTGGAGTTTCAGACCTCCCATATAGACTGTAATGAAATATTTGACTCTTGGCCATTATAATGCACTTGTATCAATCTTTGAAGAATAAGATAAGTCCATGGATGATTTCAACCCTCTCTTGTGTTCATTACATCCTCCTGATCTCTCATTACAGTTTGGTTAACTATGCATGGTGATTGTATGCATTTTTATGGTTTGTGTCTATTTGCAAGTAGGTGTTCAACATTCCTTTAGTGCATCACCTTGTTAGCTTAGGTTTATTTTCTCGCATCTTCTTAACCTTGTCTCCTTGGAAAGTTAGAGTAGGTTTTAGAGTAGATCCTCTGCAATATGAATGTGTGCACCTAAACAGAGGAATAGGAACCGACCTTCATTCGGAGAGCTCTCTTGATTTCAAAGTCCCACACTTTGAGAGATGCTCCATGTTATGCAATCACACTGAGAGTCTCAACCCATCAAGTTGCAGACATTTAGGGGTGCTTTGATTCCACATCAACAAGGATTTTAAATGGCCCCATTCACCCATCTACACATATCCTTAAGGATTTAATTTAAACACTAAAAATATATTCCTACCAAACAAAATTAGGGTTGATCCTCCACCCTTAGATCAATTCAATTGTGGCCACTAGATCCTAGGGTTCCAAACTAACCCTAAATATCCTTATAAATTTTTATTTAATCTCTTTCTTTACCCAAGTCTCCTCATTTGGTCATTTTTCCTTTGTTTAATTTATAGGTTGGAGAGAAGGAAGCCATGGGAGCAAGAGAGGAAGAACTATGGAGGAGTCTACAAGGAGATCAAGCTTAGATTAGTTTATTTGTAGTTTTTATCATTGTAATTTATTTCATTCAAAGATTGAAGGGGGTTTTCCTTTCCAAACTGGTTTTATTTCAAGCCATTGTATTTGGGGTTCTCTATTTGGGGAAAACCCTACCCCCATTAATATAAATGAGAAAGAGTGTTTTTAATTTTCTATTTGAAGATTTTATTGCTTAAAACCATAAGATTTTTCAATTGTTTGATTGCTAGAGGTGTCCTTAGTAAATTTACATGCTTAAAATTTTTAGTTATTACAAGTTAGAAATTACACAGCACGTGGATCCGAGATTCTCCGGCGTAAGTGACAGTAACCACCGCCCGCAGCAGCCGATGGTTCTGGGACAACCACCCTACCTCGGTGATGAACGATGAACCGCTGCCTTAAAAAGTGGTGGTTTTGAGACCGTTGAATTTCCTAAGCGGTGGTTATGAGACCGCTGCTTTGCATAGGGTGGCGGTCCTATTTCTTAGAAATAAAACCTAAAATTTTGATTTTTCTCAAAAAACAAAAGTCTCCAATATGTTTAAAAATACATTCTGAACTTAATTTTACAGGTCTAAAGTTTCCAATTGTAAGATTTATTTCTATTTATTCATTCATTAGTTAAAACTACTCATTTTAAAGCATTTCTTGTTCAATACTAACAACAACAATGAATCTTCTTAACAAAATAATCTTCTTAACATTTATCACAACTATATACTTAAATTTTGTGGCTCATTCCATTTCCACTACAATTTATATATTAAAAAAGTATACCCATTTTGCTCTACATTCAAGTTTACTATGCATACATTTTTAACTCTTATGCATAACTCATAAAAGAAACAAGTAAGCAATGCAAGAATTCCTTGTCCAAGGTGGGGAACCCAACCAAAACTCCCTCTAAAACATGAAATAAACTCTTATGCCTCCCTACATGAAATCTCCCCATAGTCCCCTCGTACACCACACTTAGGCAATATACCCAAACACCCAAAAAGAATTCCAAAACATTCAAAACAAGCACATACACACAAAATAACAATAAGAACATTAAGCAATATTATAGCTCCTACATTTCCATGGTAGAGCTTGTTCAAAGAGTCAATCTCCAAGCTTCTTCCAATCCAAGCAATCATCAACAAGATCCAATAAAGACCACAAGCACTCCAAAATCCTCTAACTCCAAAAATTGCAAGAGCACAAAAGAATGAAATAACCCCAAACAAGCAAAAGAACTTGAATAAATAGAAAAGGGAGAGAGGAGGGTGAGGTGGCTCTATGTAGGATGCCACATCACTCATCCTCAAATCCACCTCATAAGTCAAACCTCAACCCCAATGCACAATAAATTGGTGGGTGAGTGAAATGAAAATTACTTACACACACAATCCAAGCCCACACCCCCTAAGGACAAACTTAAAGACCCATGTAAGAAAAGTGCAATAAATGTCACTTTTTGACTTATAAAACACTTAATGGGGTCTATTTTTGACCCCCAATCCATAGGTAGGGTTGGCATAGAAATTTAAGAGGTGTGGGACAAGTTTAACTTGTCCCACAAGCCTTCAAAATTGACCCTTAAGGCCAAATTCGAATTTCCATGAAGGGGTAGAGTGTACAACACTCAAGATCCCAAGCACTCAACTTACAACACAAAATCCAAGAGCCATCTAGTCTAATAAATGAAAAATTTATCCTATCCCTAATTAGATTATAACAAGTTTAAATTAACTCAAATAAGACAACTAAACTCATTAAAGATAAAAGGGAATATAAACCAAAATCTAAATAATTAATACAAGGAAATTACATCACTAAAATTCACATACTAACATTAAATAAAGGAACTAAATGAAAGACAACACATAAACCCCTTGGTGAAAATTAGAGGTGACCCCCATGGAATCCCATAACCAACAATTCAAACACATACACAAAAATACATGTTGCCATAATGACCCTTGTTGAATTCACCTAGCATTCCAATGTGGTTGGTCTCGCAATCCCCCATTGTTTTTTTGTGAATATATTTACCCGCAAAACACATAATACCTCATTCGGCATAGTGGTCGCATGAAAACATCTAAGATAAAATATGAAATTTAAATCCACTATCATCTACATATGAAACGATTCATCATCTAGGAAATTATAATATCATTTACAATTTCTAATAACATCTCTATTCTACATTTTATCCATGTTAAAATGATCAAAACATTAGTTCAATTACCAAGGCTTACTCATTGTGACAAAAATATCGCATGTCGAAATATATATAACCATTTCAATCACATATCTTCATCAATATCAAAATTTCTCTAATAATCCACACACATTAGATATGAGTCAAAATCAACAACAGTCAAGTATCTCTAACATCTACATCATGCTAAATCAAAAGATACAATAATATCCATAAGTATGGTCGACACTATCGAAATCAATAACAAAGGTGTCAAAGGGAAGTGGGCACTACATCCCCCTCCCCTTAGACTTGACTTCCTCTTGGAAGGCACTCGAAACAGTGTGGAAATTGAAATTGTAGCAGCGTAACATCCTCCCATGTAGCAGCAGCCTCGTCATACCTGCTCCAATGGACTCGAACCCGGTAAATCTCTACCTCAAAGCCCTAGGGTCTTGCACTCTATGATACGATGAGCTCCACCATCACTTTCCCTTGATCCTTCACCTGCAATGCGGTCTAATCTTATACATGAGAAGGATTAGAAATATATATCCTAAGCACAGAAACGTGAAACACATCATGGACGTAAGAAAAGCTAGGTGGCAATGCTAGATGATAGGCCAAGGGACCGATGCGCTACAAGATCACAAAGGGACCCACAAACCTAGGAGCAAGCTTTGAAACTTTTCCATAATAGGTAGAGATCTTATGTGGTCTAATATGAAGAAACACCTTCGTGCCCACCTCATAACTATGATATGTCCTATGCTAATCCACATACTTCTTCTTCCTATCCTACGCCTCCTGCAACCTCTACCTCGATCAAAATAACCTGTTGCTCCATATCCTACAATAAGGTTGGCCCAAGAGAAACCCTATCCTCTAACCTGTCCCAATTAAGAGGTGTCCTACACTCCCTGCCATATAATGCCTGAAAAGGAGCCATGCCTATCGAACTCGAAAACTATTATTGTAGGAAAAATCCACCAAGTACAGATACTCCTCCCATCTTGACTGGTGATCCATAATGTACATCCTAAGCATGTCCTCTAAGATGTGATTCGCCCACTCATCCTATCCATCCGTCTCAGGGTGATAAGATATGCTGAAATTGATCTTCGTCCAAGAGCATGTTGCATAGTGGTCCAGAAATGGGAAGTGTACAAAGGATCACGGTCGCAAATGATCTTTTGCGGAATCCTGTGTAATCTGAAAATCTCATCAAGATATACCCATGCCACTGCACTAGCTATGTAGGTGGTCTTCACCGGAGAAAAATGAGCCACTTTTGTCAATTTATCCACCGTGACCATGATGGCATCATGGTGGTATCTCGATGTCGGTAACCCAACAATGAAGTCCATGGAAATGGTGTCCCATTTCCACTCTAGTATGGCGCAATGAAAAAGAAGGACAACCGGATGCTTGATGCTCAACCTTCACCCTCGACACTCGAACAACGCAACAAAAGCCGAGCCACGTCTCTCCAAAGTCCTCTCCAATGGTATAATTGTCTCAAAGTGGCATGCATCTTCTTCACCCCGGGATGGGCTAAATAAGGTGCATGATGAGCCTCTATCAAAATGTCCTATCTCAAACCTCCATCTCTAGGAACATATATCCGACATATGTGTTTGAGAAGAGCATCTTCCTCTAAGGAAAATCCATCAAAGTTCCCATCAAGAGGTCTCTCGAGTCTCAATATATTCTCTACCTATAAGGTAGAAGTTGTCATGAGGAGGTTGCAAAAATCCTACTCCGTAAATTGGTACCCACCGAGGTAGCCACGGCCACATGTCTTCATCTACTCGGGGCATCTACAACCACGTTCTCCTTCCCTTAAACATGATCTATCTCCATATCATACTTGCAAAGCAACTCCATCCAACACCGCTTGACGAGTGTTGAGATTGGGCTACGTGAAGAGGTGGTGAAGACTTAAGTGATTAGTCCTGAGTGTAAACCTCCAGCCAAGGAAGAAGTGTCTCCACCGCACCAAGGCATGCACAAATGATGCAAGATCAAGATCATGAGTTGGATAATCGAGCTCATAATCCTTGAGTTTTTGAGACTCAAACACAACTACTCTTCCCTCTTGCATCAACAGACCTCAAGTCATGCCAAAGAAGCATTTGTGAAAACGTAGAGAACTCACCTTAAGGGTCTCGAAACTACAAGAATAGGTTTTTTCGTGAGGCATTCCTTCAGTGTCCTGAAGGCTTGATCACATCTATCTTACCATATTAAATTCTTCCCTTTCCATTCAAGGGAAGTGATGGGGTGTGCAATATGATAAAAGTCTTGAACAAATCTCTTGTAATATCCTTCCAAGCCCATGAAGCCAGGCACCTCTGTCACACTAGTGGGTGTCGCCTACTCGAATCTTGGAAGGATTGACTGTGATACCTTCCCCAGAAATGATGTGGCCCAAATAATGTACCTTTGTATGAAATAATGCACACTTCTCCAAGTTCCCGTAAATATGTTGGTAATAAAGATATCTTGAAGAACCTGGTGAAGGTGCTCCTCATGCTCCTCACGCGTACGTGAGTAAATTAGATTTTCGCAAAGGAAAATGAGCACAAAGAGATCCAAAATGTCCTCAGTATACCCCATTCATCAAGCTCATGAACACTGCGGGGAATTCGTCAGACTAAAAGGTACCACTTTGAACTTGTAGTGGCCATATCTCGTATGAAAGGAAGTCTTATGAATATCTACCTCCGTGATCCTCAACCGATGGTACCACTGACTAAATATCTATCTTGGAGAAAAATGTTGCCCCCTTCATCTGGTCAAATAAATCATCAATGCATGGAAGGGGGTAACGATTCTTGATTTTTACTTTGTTTAGTTGGTGGTAATCAATACACAACCGCAGAAATCCATCCTTCTTCTTCATGAAAATAACCAAAGTGCACCCTAAGGGGATACACTAGGACGGATTAGTCCTTTCTCCAAAAGTCCCTCAAGCTGTAACTTGAGCTCACGAGCTCGGGGGTAGTCATTTGATAAGGTTCTTGTGAGATAGGCTCTGTGCCCGAACCAAATCTATGTGGAAATCTATCTCATGTGGGGAGGTAACCCTGGTAGCTCCCCTAGGAAAACATCAAAAACTCTCTCAAAATGTGATGGTCATTAAGGGATGGTCCACTAGACTCATCCTCGATCTCATCACTAACCATAATAGCATACATCCGACAACCTCGTCACATAATTTGCTTAAGCTGCATAAAAGAGAAGGTGGGAATGGAAATGAGCCTCCTAACTCCTGCTATCATTGACTCCACTCCTAGATCATCTGTACAAGCAATAGTATTATGGTAACAATCCACTCTAGCTTTGTGTGCAGACAACCAGTCCATGCCTAAGATGACCCCATACGAACCCAATGGAAGGATACAAAGTTCGAGGTAGTGGTGAAGGGTCCTAAATCCACTACACACTCCTTAACTAAGGAGTATCACGGACATTTTGGCTCCAAAATCCATCTCAACATCCCAACTATGACCCTACCTAACTGCCACCAGCCTGCAATGCTCTATTAAGGATGGTGCAATAAAATAATTAGATGAACCAGAATCAAATAATATAGAGGCGAAACACCACCAATACTACCCGTCTCTCTATCACAAGTACTGCTCGGTTCTCATCCCGGCGCTTCTCAACCACTACATAGATTCGATGGCTCCATCCCATGTTGCCAATAGTAGGCTCTAAGATCTACATCTTACCCTTGTTACTAGAGTTTTGTGGGCACTCTCTCCAATGGTGTCCAAAGAATGTCATAACCATAACAACTACTGGTCCTCTCCGGTGGGATACAACTCCACCCGGTATTCTAGAGGTATGTGTTGTTGATCCCGACGACCCAACTATGGACTACTAAGTTCTTTGTTGATGAGCTCATGTTGACCGAGTTTACAAGTGCACCCCGTGTCTTGATGGGACCCCAGGAGGAGGCCTCATACTTCACCCCCACTGTGCATCGAATCTCGAGGAGGTTTGTAAGGTGGACGGGTCTTACTCGCCGCCGAGGTGGTGGCATTTGGGTGGCTTGAATGAAGACTATCCCTGAACTTTGTCCACCACTAGGAAGACAAACCGACCCCCTCGATCTGCTATCTTGAATCTACTAGATACACTATGAACTCTGTCTCTCTCCTACCGCATCTTTCCCGAGTCTCCTCTGTAATATAAGCTTTCTCTAAGGCCTCTGCTAATGTCTGTGGGCAATGAATGCACACCGTACCACCCAAATCAAAATTTAGGCCCCTAATAAACCTGTGAATCTATACCGCTCATCATGTATATAGTTGACATACTGCAGTAGGTTCGTAAATCGACTCTCATACTGGATATAGTCATAGATGCACGACGGAGGTCATGAAACTTGCCTATCTCTCTTTGAATAAACCTCCTGGTAAATATCTACTCTGAACCACTCCTCAAATAACTCCCAAGTAACTATCTCAGAGTTAACATGGAGCTTCTACTCCTCGATCCTCCACCAGACTCTTGCTCCATCCTTCAGAGATGGATCACAACACGAGATTTCATGTTGCTAGTACAAGGGTAGAGCTTGAAGCATCTGCTCAAGCTTACCAATAGGCCTCTTCCGAAACCCACCTATATCTCCAAAATAGTGAGATAATCGTAGCTTCGAGTATCTCCTTGATATGGTCTCGAAGCTAACGTATGACAACCCCTAGGTCTCTCTGCATTCTCCTCTCCTCCTAGGGCTCTGAGATCTATCCCTATGTCCCAAATTCTATCCCCATGCCCTCTTTGTGGTGACTTTGCCTTAGCTGACTCCACGCATAGTTCTATTCCCTATACTCCTCATTGTGTCGAGGAGATGCATGAGCCTCCACCGATGGCTCCACATCATGTCTAGCAAGTCATCCTCCTAAGGACCCTCCGCGTATAGTGGCATTGATGTCTTGAAGCATCTAGTAAAATATGAGGTAGAATGGCCACTACCGCTTGATTTGGAGGTGGTAAATCTAGGTCTATGTGAAAGGACCCCTCGTCTAGTCCACGCCTCCTACATAGACCAAGGTGAGAGTTAGTTCATCGTTCTAGGTTTCATTTCAGTTTTTTTAGGTTTTCTATATTATACAATTATCAGACAGTGTGGTTTTCTATGTTTAAAATAAAATAAAATTGTGCTAGGTTAAATGTTCATGTCTTGTGTTTTCTAGGTGTGCCCAAGGGTCCATGATTTGAACCCACAACTCTGATACCAAGTGTAATGCTTGCAAAAATGATGTTCTAGGAACATGTTTAAACCTAACACTTATCCCAAAATTTGTGTTTAATTTTATTTTGTTTTAAGAAAAAGGTTACAAGGGTGTTAACCCCTAGGGTACATTAAATTAACTTACACTACTAATATCAACTTCACGATTGGGAACCAGTCTAGTTAATGATTAAGATATTCTTAATTTATCCTAAGGTCCATTAATCAACAATTCAACTAGGAAGGTGCCCTAATTTAATTTACTTGGTTAAGTGTTTTCTCCTCTTTAATTAATTTCCAATCCCAATATGGTTAGCCTCATGTTTAATTGTTTTAGTTTCATTATCCTAATGGCTTTAAGTTCTTTTTATTAATTTTCTAAGACATACTAAGAAATAATAAAGACTTTACACCCCAAGGCTATTAAATGGCCCCATTCACCCATCTACACATACCCTTAAGGATTTAATTTAAACACTAAAAAATACATTCCTACCAAACAAAAGTAGGGTTGATCCTCCACCATTAGATTAATTCAATTATGGCCACTAGATCATAGGGTTCCAAACTAAACCAAAATATCCTTATGAATTTTTATTTAATCTCTTTCTTTACCCAAGTCTCCTCATTTGGTCATTTTCATTTCTTCATTTGCGGGTTGGAAAGAAGGAAGCCATGGGAGCAAAGCAAAGAGGAAGATCCATGGAGGATTCTACAAGGAGATCAAGCTTAGATTAGTTTATTTGTAGTTTTTATCATTGTAATTTATTTCATTCAAATATTCAAGGGTGTTTTCCTTTCCAAAATGGTTTTATTTCAAGCCATTGTATTTGGGGTTCTCTATTTGGGGCAAACCCTACCCCCATTAATATAAATGAGAAAGAGTGTTTTTAATTTGCTATTTGAAGATTTTATTTCTTAAAACCATAATATTTTTCCATTGTTTGATTGCTGGAGGTGTCCTTAGTAAATTTACATGCTTAAAATTTTAGTTATTACAAGTTAGAAATTACATAGGTGCGAGATATGAGATTCTCCGCCGTAAGTGACAAACAGCCACCCAGAGCAAGCTGGAGGTCTTGGGACCACCGCCCTACCTGGGTGATGAACCACCAACCGCTACCTTACAAAGCGGTGGTTCTAAGACCACCACCTTACCCGAGCGGTGGTTATGAGACCACGTTTACTCTACACAGGCGAAGGTCTTATTTCTTAGAAACAAAACCTAAAATTATGAGTTTTCTCAAAAAACAAAAGTCACCAATATGTTTAAAAATACATTCTGAACTTGATTTTATAGGCCTTAAGTTTCCAGTTGTAATATTTAGTTCCATTTATTCGTTCATTAGTTAAAACTACTCATTTTAAAGCAATTCTTGTTTAATAATAACAACAACAAAATCATTGTAAATTTTTTTTTTTGCTTAACATTTATCACAACTATATAATTCAAATTTTTGGTTTATTCCATTTCCACTACAACTTATATATTAAAAAATAACTATAACCACTTTTCTCTACATTCAAGTTTACTATTCATACATTTTTAACATCTTACAACTATATTTCTTCTTTCTTATCTACAATAATATAATTTCACAAAGAAGGTAACTTTACTTTTCCATTGAGCATAGCTCATTTCTTTTAAACAAATAACTTCTTTTCTCACCATACAACTAAAATTTCAAATAGAGATAATAACTTTCTTTTCTATTTCACAAGACTAACTTACAACACAATTCTTTCTTTCTCTTTTTCAATATACAAAACAACTTTCATATCCAATAATTGAATGAAACTTTTTCTTCACAAGATTATTACAATGTCTTTCACTTAAAGTGGGAAAGTAAGTGATAATGTAAGCTACAAAGAAATACAATATTACAAGTTCCTCCACCTTAAGTGGGAATAACAATAAGAAGGTTTTGTCACAAGGGAAAGTTCTTAAGGACTCCAACAAATCTCCAAGATTCACATCACCAACAAGAGAGCTCCATCATGCTTCATTTGATCACAAAAAAATGGGGAGAGGCAACACTCTCCACCCAACCAAGAATTCCAATGAGGAGGAGAATCCATCCTCCTCATTGGCCCCCAAGCCCCAACTACATTGCAATGAAAGGTGGATCCAACACATGGCAACAAACAAGCTTCCACAACACAAAACCAAGTATTTCACAACCATTCCAAAACACAACCAACTCAAACTACAAACACAAGAAGGAAAAACAACAAAAATATACAAGGCTTCTAAATGAAAAGCCAAAGGAGCAAGAACCTATGGGGAGGTCACTTATGCCTCCCAATGGGAAATGGGTGCCCACCTTAAAACCTCCAATACATATCTCAAAACCCCTACACACTCTTATGCCTCCCTCAAGTGCCTCTTATGCCTCCCTCATTCTCTTATGCCTCCCTCATAAAAGAAACAAGTAAGAAATGCAAGCATTCCTTGTCCAAGGTGGGGCACCCAACCCAAAATCCCTCCAAAACATGAAATAAAATCTTATGCCTCCCTACATGAATTCTCCCCATAGTCCCCTCCTACACCATACTTAGGAAATCTACCCAAACACCCAACAAGCATTCCAAAACATTCAAAACAAGCACATACACACAAAATAAAAGAAGAACATTAAGCAAGAGTATAGCTCCTACCTTTCCATGGTAGAGCTTGTTCCAAGAGTCAATCTCCGAGATTCTTCCAATCTAAAAAATCACCAACAAGCTCCAACAAAGACCAAAAGCACTCCAAAATCCTCTAACTCACAAAATTTCAAGAGCACAAAAGAATGAAGTAACCCCCAAACAAGCAAAAGAACTTGAATAAATAGAAAAGGGAGAGAGGAGGGTGAGGTGGCTCCATGTAGGATGCCACATCACTCATCCTCAACTCCACCTCATAAGTCAAACCTCAACCCCAATGCACAATAAATTGGTGGGTGAGTGAAATGAAAAATTACTTACACACACAATCCAAGCTCACACACCACTAAGGACAAACTTAAAGACCCATGTAAGAAAAGTGCAATAAATGTCACTTTTTGACTTACAAAACACTTAATGGGGTCTATTTTTGACCCCCCAATCCATAGGTAGGGTTGGCATAGCAATTTAAGAGGTGTGGGACAAGTTTAACTTGTCCCACAAGCCTTCAAAATTGGCCCTTAAGGCCAAATTCGAATTTCCATGAAGGGGTAGAGTGTACAACACTCAAGATCCCAAGCACTCAACTTACAACACAAAATCCAAGAGCCATCTAGTCTAATAAATGAAAACTTTATCCCATCCCTAATTATTTTAGAACAAGATTAAATTAACTCAAATAAGACAACTAAACTCATTAAAGATAAAAGAGAATATAAACCAAAATCTAAATAATTAATACAAGGAAATTACATCACTAAATTTTACATACTAACATTAAATAAAGGAACTAAATGAAAGAAAACACATTGTAGTGCCCACTTCCCTTTGACACCTTTTGATACATCATGATTAAATTATAAACATTTTTATGTTTTGACTTAGTGTGATGTTAGACATTTGATCATGGATTATTATTGATCTAGATTTGATTATGATGCATGATGATTATTAGAGACCCCTTATATGTGGATGATGATACACTATTTGACATGGATGATTTATGGATGTTGTTCGGACATGTGATTTCAGATATTATGAGTAGATCTAGAAAATGGATATTATATGATGATGATATAGTTGTTGATTAAAAATGCAAATGATGTAGTTGTTACTTCGATGTTGTTGTGATTCATTATATAGTTGATTTAGTGATTTTATTTGTATCATATTGGATGTTTTGATATGGCCACGAGGCCGAAGGAGGTATTTGTATTTTGCAGGTTAAAAATATCACAACAAACATTAGGGGATCGGAGACCAACCAAAATGGAATTCTAGGTGAATTCAACAAGGTCACCATGGCAACTTGTGTTATTGTGTTGTGTGTTGTTTGGTTAGAGATTCCCATGGGGGGATCATATTTACATGTGACCATGGGTTTGTGTATTTTATTAATGTGGTTAAATGTTTATTTATTGTTGTATGTATTTTATTAGTGATGTGTTCCTTTCTTTTAATTAATTAAAGTTGTGATAGATTAATGTGGAAATCATATGATTAAAATTTAAATAAATCAAATTGGAATATGGGAAAATAATAATGGAAGTTGTTGGTTTGTGTAAGAATATGTTTAAGGCTATTTTGGAGTATGAAATACTCCACCTCCATGACAAATTCGAATTTGTCCTTGGGAGCTGTTTTTGGAGGCTTGTGGGACAAGTAAAACTTGTCCCATGCCTCTAAATTTAATCTACCAACCATACTTATGGATGGAGATGTGATTTGTGACTTGTATAATGCATTTTATTCATCATGTTGCTTGTTTTGGATTGCACTCTCTTACATTTCATTTATTTTTCTGTCCCTTGAGGTGTGGGCTCTTTGGAGTGTGCAAGTAACTTGTCATTTTTCACCCACCTCTTTATTGTGCTTGGGAGAATGAAATATTTTATTTTGTGTTTGAATTTGAGGATGTGTGATGTGACATCCTACATGGATCCACATCATCCTCTTCTCTTCCCTCTTCTATTTAATTCAAACTCTCTTCTTGTTTTGGGTTGTTGAACCTTTTTGCATTCTTCCTTGGGGGCGCATTTTTCTTGTGTGGAGCTCTTGTTTTGGAGAAAGTTTTGCATGCTTGGGAGTTGTTGTTTTGGACTGTGTTTTCTTGGCATTTGAAGCTTGCTGTTGGGAGAAAAAGTCACCATGGAGAGGTAGGAATTTAACTCTCATTCTTTTGCTGTCATTCCCTTGTTGTGTTTTGTGAATGGTGCATGCTTTGTTTCATTTGTTGGCTGGTTGGGTAGACTGCCTTAGGGAAGGTGTAGGAGAAGGATATGGGGAATCCATGTGGGGGCATAAGGAATGACATTAGAATCATATTTTTGTGGAGGGATTTTGGGTTTGGGATCCACCATGGAAAAGAAATAGCTTGCATTTCTTACTTTTTGGGGTGCATAAGGACATGAGTGGTGAAATTTATTGGTAGTTTGTTTTGGTGGATGCCTAGTTCCCAATTGGGAGGCATAAGTAACTTTCCCCATAAGCCTTGCTCCTTTGGCTTGCATGATCAAGCTTGAGTTCTGTTTGAAATGATTTTATAAATGCAATTGTGAACTGATATTTTTGTGTTGAATTGTGCTTTTAAAAAGAAATGTGTATATTAAAGAATGTTGTGTTGTGGAAGCCATTGTTGCCATGGGTTGAATTGCATCTATTATTGTATTTTGGTTGCGGCTTGGGGGAAGATGATGAAGGAAGGCTTCTCCTTTCATTGGATGTCTTAGTTGGGTGGAGAGCGTTGCCTTCCCCCTCTTTTGTTGTGATTAATTTAGAGAAAAGAAAATGAGCATGTTGCTTTCCTAGAGAAAAAGAAAAATGTAGTTTGATGGTCCCTTGTGAGGACATATTTAATTGTAATCCTTTCCCACTTGTTGTGGATGATATTGTAACATGTATTTGGTGAATAAAGATGTATGTAATTGGATTAGGAACTTAGATATTCAAATTGGAAAATACATTTAAATTTTGTTCTCATTTATTGGAAAGAAATGGAATTGTGTTATTACTTTCAAGAAATGGAAGAATGTGAAGATGTAAAGTTTTATAAATGAATTCAATAAAGAATTGCAAGTTCATCTCTCTTTTGCATTGTTGTGATTGAGTTGGAACATCAAACTGTGAATGGAATCTCTGTTTAATTGCAAAGGAAAGAAAATACGCATGAGAGAATTATATTGCTTGTCTTCTTTTGATAAATATATGAAATTGGAAATCGACATTACCATCTATCTTTGCAATAAATTTCTTACATACAACTAAATGTATTAGAATAGGTTAGAAATAAGATATTACACTTAAATGATAAATTGGATATATAGAATTTTCCTTGAAGTGAGTCTCTGCTGCAAATTTCTAAAACTGGTAAATTTAAATAAAATGCACAGTTTGGACCAGCACTTAACAATCAACTTGGAAACCTTAAAATTCAACATGATATATTAGTAATGAACTCAAATTGACAAAGAAGATTTAAGAGAATAACTTGAACCATTGCAAAATTGAGCTCAATCTCTTCCTCAACCGTTTTCTGTCATTTGTTGGACAAATTCAATTTTGAATCAATTGAACAAATCAACTTCTCTAAAACACTTTAAACCCTCCCTAGATCAATTCTCCATGCCTGTTTGGCATGTTGAGTGAAGGAGGAGATCCAATTTAAACAAATTGAAAAGTTGGAAATTACTAGTTGGCTTATTAAAAGCCTGCAGATCCTTTTACAAAATTGACCCCTTAAAATTTATCAAAATGTAAAATGTATGTTTCATGTGCAAATAGGGCATCGAGAGCTTTCCAAAATGTCCTCATTTTCCCAAAAATGGGCTTTCTAGCTCAAGTTATGGCACTTTGAAGTGTTTGTGCCTTGGCGGGAAAATTTGGGAAAATTTTCCTCGGTAAAGCCCGCAACCCAAAAATTTCCCGTCAAATTGCCTTAGAATTTTTTTTGAAAATTTGGCTTAGGAAAAATTTCAACTTTTCCTCCGCCACACTTTGCAGCCAATCAAAGGCTACCACGTGTCTTCATGGGGTAGCGGCGGAGGTGTGACATTTTCTTTGCCCTTAGACTTTTTGAAAATTTTGGACAAATTTTCATTTTAGCCCCATCGGCCACGTCCAATCACAAATTTCCACATGGCAAATTTTGGTGCTAGCGTAGGGGGTGGAACCCTTTCATTTTGTTTGGGTTTTTGGCCTTTGGAAAATTTGGAGAAATTTCCTAGGGCCCCACATTCCCTGTCCCCACCTTGGGATTTTCTCCTCCACGGACGCACGGACCCATGCTCACCTTCCACCCTCCTTTCCCCTTTTGGCAAAATCCACCAATTCTCCCCACTCCGCCCTTCCCTCACCCTCTCCTACTTGATCTTGGACCCGACGCGTGTCCACCGGGGACCCGCAGAGGCGCGGCAAATTTTTTCCTTTACGCCCGCGTTGGGGAAAAATTGCCAAAGCCGCCCGGGACCCTTGCCAACCCGCCAAAGGGGTTTTCACCCCTACTTGACACGTGTCCCCTTGGGGAAAATTTGACCCCTAAACTCCGCTTGCTCATATCTTGAGTTTCTGGAGGAGTTAGGAGGACTTATTTATATCACCAGAAAGGTGAGAAAATTTCCTATCCAATGGGAATGATTTAGGAAAATTTTGAATACGTTAAGTGTGAGAAAAATTAGGTTGAAACTCTGAGCCCGCTAGAGAGTGGGTATGGGGTAAATTACTCCCTGAACCTAACTAAAACTTCTAACCCTAAAAATTGAACCATGTGACCTTGATAATTGTTAATAAATGTAAATTTTGTTCTTGTAATTGTAGACTAGTTTAGGAACCTGTTAGTGACAATGTTGCCTTACACCTCGATTGTGAACACTTCAAATAAAAAAATTATTCTCTAATTTTCTAACTAAACCTAGGTTGTTTCTTGGGTCTCAAGTGGGTTGTTTTAACCGAGCATCACACACATAAACCCCTTGGTCACAATTAGAGGTGATTCCCCCCATGGGAACCCCCTAACCAACAATTCAAACACACATACACAAAAATACATGTTGCCATGGTGACCCTTGTTGAATTCACCTAACATTCCAATGTGGTTGGTCTCCAATCCCCAGTTGTTTGTTGTGAATATATTTACTTGCAAAACACATAATACCTCCTTCGGCCTCGTGGCCACATCAAAACATCCAAGATAAAATATGAAATTTAAATCCACAATCATCTACATATAAAACAATTCATCATCTAGGAAATTATAATATCATTTACAATTTCTAACAACATCTCTATTCTACATTTCATCCATGTCAAAATGATCACAACATTAGTTTAATTATCAAGGCCTACTCAAGTTGTGATGAAAATATCACATGTCGAATATATATAACCATGTCAATCACATATCATCATCAATATCAAAATGTCTCTAACAATCCACATGCATCAGATATGAATCAAAATCAACAATAGTCCAATATCTCTAACATCTACATCATGCTAAATCAAAATCTACAATAATATCCATAAGTATGGTCGACAATATCCAAATCAATAACAAAAGGTTCCGAAGAGAAGTGGGAAATACACCACAAATGTAAAGGAAAGGAGCCCAAGATTTGGTCTTATAGGTGTGAGATAAGGTCGGGGTCCCGTTAAGAGGAACAAAGAGGTTAGAGGATAGAAATATTGTCTATCAACATTGGACACACATGATTCCTTAAACCCCTAATATCCAAGAATCCCAAACAAGCTAAACCAAAGGGTTATGAAACACCGAGGACCCCAACTCACCCCCAACAATTTTCCACCATCATATTTATTTTTTCATAGATATTCTCATCCCCAACCCTATCCATATCAATAACACCATCTCCTCGACTAATTTTGTTTCTTTGATAAAGGAATGTGGGTAATTTATGTGCCCTTAGTTGATGAAAAGAACATGGGATCTCTATTTTTATTTCCCTCTCCTCACCACGAGGCCAAAACCTTTTAGTAGTAGTGCACAAGAATATTTCACCTTTTCTTAAATCTCACTTGTCATTACGCCAACAAACACACCTACCTAGTTAGGGTTAGGCATGAGGATGGACAAAAACTTTCCATTACACCTTTAGAGAAAATAAATCGGTATAAATAAGACATGATGATATAAATCACTATTTAGGAAATAATTATTTTAGTGTATTTTATTCCAAATAGAATATTGGTATTTATTTGAGTTTATAATAGTATTAGATTAATTTATTTTCAACTTTTTTAATTTTTTAATTTTAGTTATTTTCAATTTTTGTCATTTTAAGTATTTACAAAATAAATTACTTAACAAAATACAAAAATTGATTAATTCATACGTTCATCTAGAGTGGATTAGAATCTCACTTGAGAGATGGAGAATCTTTGTTGATGTAACTTTCTCCATATTTTTAAGGACCCATGATTACTCAAATATAATTCAAAAAATTTACATTAGAATGGTTTATTACACTGAGAGGTGTTCAACAATGGCAGAACAGATTGTAATGGCATGCGTTGATTGAAAAAACTATTCATTTTCTCGCATAATATATAATGTTAAAATAATTTATTTTTAAATGATGACTCAATGTTTAGGACATAAAATAAATATATCATTTGTATTTGTACATGGAAATGTAAGTTCTTTTCAAAGTGCAAAAAGTGTGAATCAGTAAATAACTGTGTGGGAATATTACTACGAAAGTAAATTAGTGCAAGGATATTAGTTTTTATAGGAAGATAATAGGTAAGTAACTATATTATTATTATATTGAATCATTTTTAGTTTTTTAGTTTTCTACTTTTACATCTAACTAATTACATTTTTTAAGTGGAAGATAATTATCATCAAAATAAAATATGTATGGGGTAAAATATTTAAGTTAGTTTATACTTTTATAACAAAAATGGTAAATATTTTAATGTATCGGGTGAAATTCTTTTAGATATATAATTAAAATAGTAGTGAGGTAAAATATGTATGGGGTAAAATATTTAAGTTAGTTTTTATTTATATAGAATCTATGGTATGGTAAAATATTTTACATATATGGGCTAAGTAATATTTTATATGAATAAGTAAAATAATAGTGCAATAAAATATGTATTGGGTAAAATATATAACTTAGTTTTTACTTATATAGAATCTATGGTAAGATATTTTACATGTATGGGTTAAATTAGCATAGATATCTTAAATTAGAATAGATATTTTAAATAAATTTATCTAAAAGACACCAAGAGATATCAATCTTGAAGTGCCTATCTAACTTATGTGAGAATACCAACATAGGCACCTCGAGATTGATATCTCTTGGTGTCTTTTAGATATATTTATTTAAGTCATCTATGCTAGTTATAATAAAGGAAATTTTAGGGTAATTATTTGTGTAAATATAATTTCTACTAAAATAGTGTATAATTTTTAAAAAATAAATTATATTTAAAAATTTACAGGTTCAATATTGAGAAAACATAGATGTCTAGAGGATGCTTCTTTAAATTCATGAAATTGATAATTATTCTTTATTAAATTTATGTGGCAACTGGACACTTTAGTGCCCAACAAAATTAACAAATGTATATAAATCAAAAACATTAAAAAATAAATAAAATAAAATTTGGATGCGTGCTGGCAGTGGAGTTAGAGGGTGCATGGGATTGGAGACATGATGGAGTAGGTGACCTCCCCCCACGTGAAGGCACATGGGCTTCATCAACTCCTAGTAAAACCCATCATTTCCTTCCACAATAATTCAAGCACTTTAATTATGCTCTACAAATGTCAACCACCTCCCAGCTTGTGCCAAAATGGGAACAATTCCTTTTCTTGGAATATCAAGATTTGCATATTATTTGGGGTTAATGATAGAATATGGAAAGTGCCATGGGAGAGATGAAAAAACTCCAAATAGATGCATTTAGCAAGAGCATGCCAAATCCCACAACTATTTCCAGCATCCTTTGTGCAAGTGCCAAAATTAGAGGTTTTTATCAGGGTATGGATCTCCAACGAAGCACAAAGGAAGAGGAATTTTCTAGGTGTTTTGGTTGCAAGTGATCTCTAGATGATATTCCTACAAAATGTGGATGCATGCATAAGGCATGTGAACTGTGCACCAAAATTCCTAAAACAATGTGGCCTCATGGACTGCAATGGCTGCAGGATATGCAAGAAATGAGTTTGTTGAAAAGGCTTAGAAACTTTTAAGCAAATGAATTTATAGGTTTAAAGAAAAATTCCACCCCTTCTGCCAGCATCTCCCAACCCTTTTCAAAATATTAGCTTTGGAACAGGGTATGGACACCCATCTAGGCATAAAAGATAAAAGGAATTTTTAAGATGTTGTAGTCGTAAATGCTCAGAAAGACATGTATTTTGAATGTGGAACCTTATACACAACACATGTGAACTATTTGAATGAATGACCAAAAGAAATGTCTTAAAGGGATGTTAGCATCCCAAGATGTGATCAAATGGGTTTGTTAAATGGCTTTGAAAGTGCTCAAGAAAATGTGATTGATAGAGCTAAATCCAAATTCCACAACCTTGGCCATCACTCTTCCCTATCTACGCCAATGTGAGCCTTGATATAGGGTATGCAAAAAATGGTTTCATTGAAATGACTATAGAAACTTCCAATCAAATGTAAGAGAAATTTTAAAGCCTAACTACCAATTGAGGAAACCTATGCCCAAAATGAGAGCTTTAAACAGGGTAAGAAATCTACACAAAAAAAAAATTTGAAATCCAGTTTTTACTTTAGTATTGGGTGTTGTAGCTAAAATTCCCTGATAGTCATGTATGCAAAATGTGGAAGCATTCAGATGGCTCACCAATTGTTTGACATATTGCATAATGAAAATGTGGTCTCATGGATCGGGATGACTACTTGAAAAGCACAAAATGGTGTTTTGATAAGGCATGAATGCATGACTAATACTTTGGGTCTTCACGTGACTATCTGACATCATGTCACAATAATGGTGGTCTCAATGGATCGCGAGTGTAAACCACCTGGATCCCTCATACTTGCTTTTGGTCATCATTCCCAAGCATGGTTCATCTTACCTTATCCTTCATAATTCTCGTAATTTAGTTTTACATTTGCAAGAAATAAATTTAAAACCTTGAGTGTCTCACATTTGATTATTTTATATAAAATTGTTGAGTAAAAACATAAAATGAAATATGGCACTTATGTAACCCAAATAACACTTGGTAGCCAAGCATAAACTTAAACCCTCCTCCGGACACAATCTGGAAAACTTCGTAACTAGACTATTAGTGTGAAACAATAAAACTCCTTATGATCTACATTACCAACTTGTAATTTGATCATCACCCATGGTTGCGACCACAACCTTAGGCATTGCTAGACCCAGGGTATCAAAATTGGTGCTTGTTTCCATTGGTATTGGTGAGTGCCAATTGAGTCGCCAACTAAAACAAATTTCTATCTACTTAGCAAAGTGAGAAAAATGCAATTTCTAGAGACGTGCAAAACAACATGTTGAGCCCATAAAAGAGATGAAAAACATCATCGTATGTGTTCCTTACTATGAGGAGATTCATATCCAACTTTAGACTAACCCCCAAATGAATGTTTGTACTCTCTTCGTCGCTCCTCTAGAGCTTGGTTACCTTGTTTTTCACTTTTAGGAGGCTGCTAAAACTGAAAAGTTGGGTTTCATTTTGGCTCGTCCTTTGAACCCTAAGATATGAAGTCCACATCCTCGTTCATAAACCTCTAGTATTTTTACTAGAAAATATTTGTAACCTTTAGTTTGGAAAAAAAATCTCCTATAAAATTTGGTGGAGGCATTTTGTAGGCCTCGGGTCGTTGTTTGACTTGGTCAAATAGGCTCAATTAAGATACGATGGTGGCTCCAAAAAATTGTCATTTTTTGCAAACCATTTGCCAATTATCAATTTCGTCAACTCCAACTGGTAAATTATCTATATATATGATAACATGTAAGAAATATTCCTTTGCATGTTCTTCTATCAAAGGGAAATTTTGTTGAGGTTTTCTTAGCCCTCAAGCTAAAATTGATTGTTATGGAAACTTGATTGATTATGATGGACTCTAAAAAACCATCCACCAATTTACACCATTCACCAATTCTAGATTCCATCAGTCCTTGTGGATTATTGGTATATAGGTGGACACGTAGGAATTCACTTGTCATGAATTTTCTTATTAGAAGATAATTTTTGAACGCACTTTCTTAGTCTTTGAGTCAAAGTTGGACATTTCACAACTATGAGGGAAAATGTTAAGGATGACCATAAAACCCTAACCAAGTTAGAAAATAGGCATGAAAACCTCTTGACACTTATAGATAATTGTATGAAATTTATCTTGTGGCTTATTGTGTGAAATTTGACTTTTAGAAAAATAGTGTTTCTCTCTCCTCCCTATCTCTTTCTCTCTCCTTAGTTAAGAAATGAAGTGAAATGAAATGAAATAAATTTATGTCTCTAATCCTCTTCTTTCGAATGTAAATTATTATAATTATTATGTAAATGGGAAACTAAAAACGTTAATTATGCTAGACCTAGATGGATGCCATTCAAACAATTTATCATTGATTTCATGCTCACATGGTTTTGTAGGATGTAAGAAAGATGGTGAAAAGGCGTGGTGTAATTCATTTTTTATTATTGTAATTTATATAGGTCATTGTAGAATGTATATATGTATAATGTATTTCCATGTTACAGAAAGGTTTATATTTGAAATTTGGTAATATGTATGAGATGATAGTTTTAGGGATGCCTTGGGAAATGTGCATTTAATCATAGATTCCATTTTCGATTTAGATTTACGTATGGTAAAAGGATGTTTGATATATATGTTAAATAAATTTATATTTAATATCTTTTAGTGTATTTATTTCAGTGCACAATAAATGATTAATTAATTTGTGTGTCATGTTTTCCTTAACTTGAAAATGCAATAAAGAAATCTAAATGAAACAGTCAACCCTAGTTCAAATTCGTGCATAACTAACCTTCTTGTGTTAATCCTTTACCATAGAAAAATGAAACCTTCGAATGAACCTTACGCTTGATGGAGCCTCCTCATTTAGGTAAATAAGATCCCAAGTTTGAGTGGTCATCATAGCCTACATGCTTATGCTTACACAAGTCTTTGTGAACCCAATGAATATGATCGACATTGTCAAACATTATCTATAGTATGTGGTTCCCTTCTAGGATTTTAATCGTGTATGTAGGAAGGATAATGTTTTCTCTTATGATAGTACTCCTTGGGAAACAAACAATTAAACACAATGTACACCTCTCTTTCAGGACCGGAACCCATGTTGAATGGTGAAGATCACCCACTAACCTTGAAAGTCACCTTTAGAGTTGGGATCATAAAATAATCCGATACCCAAACCTCAATTATCATTTGGGTTCTATGGTGCAATACTAAGAGTCAGTTGTGAAACCTAACCACCCTTTTAATTTATGATTAGTTGTGGGAATGTAACCATAATATGGTGTGCTAGGAGAAAAGTGAAACTTAGACCATTCATAAAATGTGCATAAACCATCTTGTGGCGAGGGACTAAATCCTGACGTGTGATCCCTAAGGTGAACCGTAATCCTCTAAATGAAGGAGTATTCCCTCTTGTTCTCAAATTTTCCTAATGCGTAATGAATGTACATTATGAAACTATGTGATCATGTTCCTTGGGCAATTCCCTAGGATGAGAGCTAGTAGGCTCACAAGCTTGCAAATGTCCTTTTTACAAATGGATTACTCAACAAATTTCAAAATGCTAAATAATAAAATTAAGTGAAATCATTTTAGGATGAATGTAAATGATCCGAGTGGGCCCTATGATTTAGATACCTACACATGAGAATACTTGTGTGAATCCCTTTAACCCCTCTCAAACAAGAGTTTCATCTTGACAAGAAGTATCGAATGTACCTATAGTTACAAGATAATTTGGGAGATAAGGGTGTGCAATAACTCTAGTTGTGACCTTAGTAAGGTGTGTAAAATTTATAATCGAATATCTCCTTATAACACACATCTAATGCTTAATTTTCAGGAATCCAAACCTGGTGGAGTGTGAAATCATACCCGTTAACACCTTGATGACTAAGAATCGAGTGAATTAGATGGGATGCATGGTTATTTGTCATAACATAATACAAAATAGACTAACCTTAGAACTTAAATGCTAATATAAAAATAACACGTAATCTATCTAATCTTGAATCAATAAAATTCCTTTACTTCATGAGAATCACCCCTTTTTTACAACTTAGAAAATGAATCCTTGGAACAAACACTAAATGAATAATGTATGTCCATATGTTCATACCAACAAACAAGTTAACAAATTCGGTTTGATGAGGGAAACAAGCAAAATTAGATGGGGTTACTTATAGGTGAAATGTTAACAATAGCATGCGAACACGGTTGTAGAGGAATGAAGGGTCACATGTTTGGTGTTTTGTAGGTAATTTTATCCAACTAATAAAAATAGGATTGCAATAAGTATTTCACCATGAAAAAAATGATGTGTTGTGGGAATTTCTTATGAGTCGGTGTATATCATAGTGGATCGTTGTTGTACCTTGTCATTTTTAACCCGGCTTGTATATATATATTTTGAAAAAAATGACAAGGCTACAACAACGATATATATATATATATATATATATATATATATATATATATATATATATATATATATATATATGGTGTTATCATGTTGCCTATGTGGGTTAGTGTTTGTGCAAATAGATCATGTGTTGTGTGTTGTCATAAGTGATCCCATGTAGTGTCATGTGAACTACAATGTGAATAAAACATTTTATTCTTGTATTTAAACTGTTCTATTTGTGTGTGTAAAAAGTGGGCGTTACAGGACAATTTGGAGGAAACTAATAGGATTGTGGGTTAATTAATGAAAGAATTTATATATGTTGACATTTGCATTATAAAGTATATTGTTTAAAGCTTTACACTTTGGAGAAGTAAAAGGATTTCTTTAATTTGAAAATTTATATTTGGTTTCCATTAACATCTTAAAAAATATAAATATTATTCATGATCAAAATTTAATGGTAATTTTATAACAAGATGATTTATTAAAAATTTAATAGATATTCAAATTATGGAAGTATCAAAAGTAATGCGCTCAAGAGGTATGAAGAAAGAATCTAAAAGGTTTTTCGTGATTCATATTTTAGGCTTGATAAAACTTAGAAGAGGTTTATAATAAATTTTTATTTTCTATATTAGATATTTATAGAGTTATGTTATTTTATTTTAAAAATTTAAAAATAAAAATATGAATATATGTAGTTTATTCATATGCTTTAGTATATGCATGAAGAGTCTTATAGGAAGTTCACAAAAAGAAACTGTGTGCATCATTAAAAGAAATGGGATGGATCATGAAATCCTTTAATAAGTTGGCCCAAGATTATTTATTTGTACCGATAAGACATGGAGTGTTAATGTTTTTCTACATGTAAACCATATCTTAAAATTAGAAAATTTTAAAATTTTGTCATGGTAAAAACCATTAAATGTAAAAGGGTGTATAGAGGAAAGAGGATGAGGAGAATGATAAATATGAGTATAAGGAGTGCGATGAAGAGGATGATGAATATGATTAGGAGGAGAAAGGTGAATATGATGATGAGGAGAATAATGCATATGAGGATGAGGATGATAAGGAGGATCATGGTACCAATAACAAGAAGATTGTGAGGATTCCTGGGAGGAGGATGAGATGAATCCCTAGGGCATTTAGGATGTAGTTATACATATATTTTTCTTCTAATTTGGAAGGACCGCTTAGTAGTCCATAGAAATTACACCATTACATATTATTTAAATCATATTTTGAATTGAAAAATTACATTTTTATTACTAATAATAATTTCAGGGATAATTTTTAGCATATAATTTCTCATTGATAATTAAATATATAAATAATATTTAATCATCTAATTTTTATACCTATAAATAATAATAAATTTTTAAATATAATTATTAATCATTATACAATTTTTATTTTAAAAACTTTATCCCAAACAATTTTCATCACATTTGTGAAGCCCATCAATCTTAATGATGTCTATGTCTTCCATCGCTTCGTGATTGCACAAAGTAGATAGTTTCACTTAAAAATACACTAAATTGGTATTAAAAATGTTAATTTGATAACAATTAAATTTTATAATTAATTTGTGTGTGCATTACATTTTACACCGAACCAATTTCTTGAAAAAAAAAACCAAAAATACCTTAAAATGTCAATTTTCAAAGCAAACATGAACCAAAATATGTCTCTATTTTTACCTTGTATATTACTATATGATTAGTATCTATTTAGGATGACCTTCCGATTCCCTTATAGAACCCTTCATATTCTATTTTTGACATTTTTCATACTCTCCATTATATATTAATAAATAAACTGTTTTGAATAAATATATAGATTTCCAAGTATATATATCTATATTGTATTTTTCAAGTTCATATACATTTTGAATTAGAATAAAATTAGATTGTCTTAATAGATATTTTATTGTGAATTGATTTTTATAGTATCATCATTACTATATTATCTACTAAGTTTCACCTTAATCTAAATCATTATGCCGAGAGGCATCTTCACACACACACACACACACACACATTGAGTGGAGGATGTCATTCTCATGAAATTTGAAATTTGTGCCCGTGATATTTATAAAAAACACTTTACTAATTTAATTTGTAAAATTTGTGTGGGGAAGTTACAAAACACTTTAGTAATTTAATTTGTTAATTTAAAAACTATATAGTGGAAAATCTAAAATATTATATTTATAAGGGCCCTCACTTTTAAATAAGTGAATTATTTAAAACTTAAAGTAAATAAATTGTTTAAACAGTAAAAAACACTTTAATGATTTACTTTGTTAATTTGAAAACTATATAGGGAAAAATCTAAAATATTATATTTATAAGGGCCTCGCTTTTAAATAATTACATAATAATAGGGAAATATATTATTTGAATTATTGAAATAGATAATAAATTTTTATATCATATTTAAATTTATATCATGATAAGATTTAATAATTTTGAATGAAAAGAAAAAAATCCAAATGAGATGTATTATTAAAAGTTACTTTATGAAATTTATATTCTTTTAAATTTCTATCTTGGTAAAATTTATTAATTTTGAAAGAAAAATTGTACTTGAAATTTTGAGTAATTTTTTAAAAATATGTAGACATTGCAACACTGTAAGTTGAATTGTTTAGAAAAGATTCCAGTTGAGATATATTATTAAAACAACATTTCTATGTGTGCAAGACAATTACAACTTTAATAATGTTTGTATTTTTATCAACCCATGTATTGAATAATAATTTTCCTAACACATTAAACATATATTTCATGTTTAATATAGGTTTCCATCTTCCATGACATAGAAAACCAACATTTCTATGTGTGCATGGCAATTATTACTTTAATAATGTTTGTATTTTTAATAACCCATGTAAAACTATTTATTTTTACTTTAACAATTTATTTAAATAAATTTTTTAAATAGTTATTATTCAAAGTGATATGTAATTTATAATAGTAGTAACTTAGAGTGAGATGTGATAGTCTCTCTACAAACTTTTATTTTAAAAAGACAATCGAAACATTACAATTAGAGCAAATATAGAATATGTATTAGCAATATCCTTGTATCAATCTAAAAATTATAGAAACTTGTTCCATATGGTTGTTCAAAAGATGTATGGTTTCTAAAATATGGGTGCTAAAACCATATTACTAGTTATATTGATTTTTTCATATTGGAATATAGTTACATAGAAATGAATTGATTTTCGAGTTTTAAAGCATCGACTAAACAAGTTGTTTACATTTGGTATTAAACCACACTTGGAAGGCCATTTAACTTAAATAATAACTATATAAAGTAATAAAAAGACATTAAATATTTATATGCTAATTGATCAAGAAATGCCTCAAGGATTTTGCAAGTTGTTTAGATGTTTTTAATAATTTAAAATGTTAAAATAAGTGACTTTAAAAATATGATTTTCATTTAATTTAAACATTAAAATGAAATAAAGTATATTCAAAATTTGAAGGTATATATAAGAAAAATTTAATAAGTTAAATATTACATTGATGCTATACATTATAAGTTTAAGAGATTCGAAAAATATAACACAAATGAAAATAGAAACTTTTGAATCTAAATAAAATTAAAATAAGAGATTTTTATTAATGTATTATTAATGAAATATACACATCTTCATATGTGATTGATAGAAAAGAAATATCTATTAATTTTGATTTTTAATTAGTTTTGTTTGATTTCATTTTTAATTTTATTTGATTTTTTTATATAACTTTATTTTATTTATTTTAATTTGTAATTAGTTTTTTTTTAAATTTTTATTTGTTTGATTCATTCCAAATAAAAATTAGATCTTTGACTAGAAGTATTGGATTTGGGATTTTGTTAAAAAAATGGTGAAATTTTAAAATTGAACTTGTATGGAAGTTTGAAGTTGGGAGCCCAAACTCATTTTCTATAGAATTGGAAGGTTTTACATATGATTACGAGTAATTCATTTCTATCAATTTTTAAATATTTTCTAAAATCGTAATTTGAATTTTTAATCATATTCCTATAAATTTTAATGATTTTTATAAATAGTCAAATTAATTAGTTCAAAATTAAATTTTTATAGAAAAATGAATCATGAAAATTATGAAATTAAATAGTTCAATTTATTATCTAAAATTAAATAAAAGTCTTGTAACTATTAAAGAATTGTAATGCCCACAAATTACACACACAAATACAACGGTAATAATACTAGGATATTTTTTTTTTTTTACTTACATTGCTCACTACACAACACCACAAGGCTCTAAGCAGAGAAACTCAACAACCCATAAAACACTTACATAAGTCATCAACTCACATAGACACATGACAACACCATATACACGCTAATGCCACACTTTCTCCAATGAAAGAATGCTAGAAATGACCCAACCACAAGAAAAGGGCTCAAGGATTGGCAAACCCACAACACATCATTACCATGATTACATCTTAGTTACGGTTAACATTCCAAGAACATTATTGTGAAAGGATAATTTTGTCCTTTTTCTACCTACTTTGGTTCTTAAATTCATATCACATTTAACTTACTGTTTGACCATTTAAGTTGGCTCTTTATCCCTTACGAAAATATTCATAACTTACATAATTATTTTCCATATTTCAAATTTCATACAAAGATTCTTAATTCTCTCATTCTTATGTTAAGCATATGCTTCTCAAATATTTATTCAATGTTCAAAAGTTTACCCTCACTACAAATTGAATCGACGTGACATCCAGAAAGAAATTTTAGGATTTAACAAAGATTTAGATTCAAGATACATTTTTTTCCATGAACATTCTTCGATCAAAGCATCCCTATTTCCTATCGTAGTTAAAATAGTTCGATAACTTAATGAATCGATTCAAAATTTCCACATCAAGAAATTTTATGTAGATATATATATATATATATAATTTTTTTCTCAAAGTTGATGTCACCAAGGGAAATTCTTAATATTTCTAACACACGAAAATGTTGAATTGTGTTATAACGACCCCAAGAGTGACATTATTCCTAACCTAAAATCTCTTTTTACTCTTATATGTTTTACTCTTACATGGCACTATGGTCTCATCATTAGAATTGTTTTATAAAAAAGGAGTTATGGAAGTATTTGTCTAACATCTTGAAGAAGTGCATGATTAGAAGCTTTATAAACTACACATGAACCACACGTGATTTTTGTTCAAGATAAGATCCTAGATTTCGACATTTCACGATTTTGTATGTGAAATTTATTTTATTCCTAATGTCATAAAAGGGCATAACAAGGGATTATGGGACAAATATTTTGGTTTCTTGGGTTCTCTAGGGTCAACATATTTCAAATAAATTTCATTAACAAGGAGTGACTTAACATCTTCTACCCACAAGTTAACCTCCTAATCAACCGAGGTTTGGTTTAATTCCAATTGCACTCAGGGCTATATGCCCTATTATAGACCGGATTAAGGTGTGAAAACATATTTACCATATAAACCCTCTGCAAAAGATCAAGGCACTATATTGTCACTATCCAAAGTAATAGATTTAGCTCTTTGTAGTGCCCACATTTTACACACCTAAATACAACGGTAAAAAATACGGGATAATTTTTTTTTTTTGACTTACATTTCTCACTACACACAACACGGTAAAGGGATCCAAGTACGAACTCGACATACATGCTAGCAATCACATAAGTCATCGACTCACATAGACACATGCAGACGACATTGACATGTCGATACCACACTCTTCCCAACGAATGAATACTAGCAAAGACCCAACCACAAGAAACGTGACTTTAGGAACGGCAATCCCACGACAAATCATTACTTTAAATGTATTTTAGTTACGGCTAACTTCCCAAGATCCTTATTAGGTAAGCATGATTTTCTCCCTTTTTCCACCTACATGTCCTGAAAATTCGTTTCCCAGTTCACTTATTGTTCAACCATTTAATTTTCTCTTTACCCTTATGACAATCTTCAGAACTTACATAAGTATTTTTCCATATTTCAAAATGCCTACAAGATTCTGATTCTCTCATTCTTATGTTAAGATTTTGCTTCTCAAACGTTTATTTAATGGCTACAGTCTTACCCTTACACTCAAGCGAAAGTGACTTGATGTCCAAAACGAAATCAAGGATTTGACGGAGATTTAGACACAGGGCAGCTTTCCACCAAAATATTTCTCGATTCACACTATATTTATTTCTCTACCATTGCTATTATAATTTGAAAACTTATTGAATTCCTATAAGAGTTATATATAGCTAGGTATACATATCTTTTGTTTTCTCATAATTTGGTCGCACCAAGGTGACTTATATTCTTTGAAACACTTGATTATGTTTAATTAAGTTTTAAGGACTTCATGAGTGACCTCAATCCTAATCTCCAATCTCGTTCTCATCTTAGGATATGCTTATACATCGCACTATGGTCTCGTTCATAGCATTGTTGTGAAATCAGGAGTTACAGAAGTATTTGACTACCATCTTGAAGGGGTATATGGTCGGAAGAATTGTAAACCATACACGAACCACAAGTGACACCTCCTAATCAGCTGAGGTTGGTTTCTTCCATTATGCACTCAATGATCTACGCCTCAACTATATAAGAGTTTAAGGCAGGTGGACAAAAATATACTAAACCACATTCAAGGACATACCAAGGGGTTATTTTGATAGAATCCAGGGTTGCACTGCTTAGTCGTTCCTTCGAACAAGGACTCATAAGGTGACTCCTAAGGTGGTCTTCAACACTCAGCCTGGTATCGGACCTGAAGAGAGTACATTCTTCTCGCGAATGCCAAATCTAGAAGGAAACCGCATACTCTGGATAAGGTTGGACCATGTTATTCCTAAAATATGGGTTCACGACAATGTCGCTAAACCTAATGACTATGACGGTATACTCCAACGAGGGGTTTTATTTACCTAACCTATGAGGTCTCATCAAGTGCAAAGTTTAAGGTCGTTCTACGGTTTTAATTTTCTTATATGGTAAAAAGGGATCACACATACAGGCAAACTATACACGAATATTTTATTAGAGTTGAGTGTTCCCATTAACACTCTTTATTGTGTTTGCAAGGTAAGAAGGTAATCCAGTAATTAATTTAATCGTCTATTGAAAACTGAGAAAGTGCTACAATATATTAACTTCAATTTCAATTTACTATATATAAATCAAATCCCTTTTTTTTTGCCATACACAATTAAGAATCAAACTGAATCGGTGATTAGATGTACATTTCCTAAGTTATCCCTAAAACTAGCATCTCCTACATATTAACAAATTCCAATTATAACTTTTCTGTAACAAGAAACTACATTAGGCAGTTATTCATTTTAAAATGACCTATAAGAATTACAATAATAATAATTAAATTTCACATCGCCTTCTTCGTCGTCATTCATCCGACTGCAAAACCCACGTGAGCATGATATCAGCGATAATTCGCTGGCATGGCATCCACCCTAATCAATCATAATTGTCATTTTTCAGTTTCCCATTTACATCAGACAATAATTACAATTTTCCAATCGAAATAAAAAGTCTAGAAACATGTATTCATTGCATTTCATTTTTCTACATTTTATAAACCTAGGAGAGAGAAAGAGAAAGGAAGAGAGAGAAAACATCATTTTGTCAAAAGTTCCAATACACACAACAAGTTTCATTATAGTGTTTTAAATAGTTATCTACGTGTGTTAAAAGTTTCCAGGGTGATTTGGCAACCCTACGAGGGTCCGCAGCTTTCTACTTTTACATTTTCTCACTAGCTACAAAACGTGCAAAACGGGCTCGGAGGCTAAGAAACTACTTCCAAAGGTTATCTTCCGATGAGCACACACATCACAATTAACTTTCTACGTGTCCCCAGATATACCAAGAGCTCATTGCAACTGATAGCGGAATTGAAAAGGAGCACACGGTTTGCGTTTGGCGGTTAGTTTTCCTGGGGCCACTGGTCATAGTTCACCCAATTGTAAAAAGACAAAAGTTAGCTCAAGTGGCCCAGAAAACCGTGTCCAAAACGACGTTCGATGGAAGAGCACGAAACGAGACATCTCCTACTAGTTCCCCTATATAAAGAGAATTCATGGGAGTCGACGGGACTGAGAACTAGAGAGCCATTTTTAAACGGCAACAAGTTTTCTGAAGCGACAAGACGAAGTTGGACCAGTTTGACCTCGTCAAACTACGACCGGAGGCCTACAAAATGGCTTCGCTAAACCATCCCGAAAGGTGCTCTTTCCTATGCTGAATGTTCCATGCATTTGTCTAGTATAAATGCTAGAGGTTTGCGAAGACGGAACGTGATTTCTCTTTCGGTTTTCAATTGGTGGTCCCAAACGAAAGCCAACTTTCTAGTTTAACAACTCTCTACTATGTTGTAAACCGATGTAACAGGGCTCCTATAAGAGCATCAGAAGGATGTCATATGATCGTTTCGGGTCAAACCAAAAATCAAGGCGACTTCTCGTATACCAAGGTACACGAATGAGACTTCACATCTCGTTTCCAGAGTTGCGCGGGGTACTTAGAGAGCCTCCGAAGATTGCAAAATTTAACTGTTTTAAGCAGGAAGAAGGTCAACATAATCAATGGAGAGTCAAATTTGTCTGGTCGATAAAACGATGTTGAAGCGATCAAAAGAGGTAAGAGTTTTCTAGATCATCTCGAAGTGAGGGTGATAGTCCATGTTTTAAAGTAGGTGAGTTATAATGGCTTCGAGAGTTGCGACACGACACTTTATTGTTTTGCAATGAGTTGAAGAGACATTTAGCTGTATTAAAAATCTAATAACTTAATATTCTATTAGTTGCAAAAGAGAACTAACACACGAGAATTATGAGAGGTAAGGAAAGGAGCACCATGCCTGGAGAACGAAGTCGGTCGAAGCCGCAGGTTTGGGTTCAGTCTCTTGCTCGGGCACTTTGCCAACCAGTTCACGAGCGTCCTCAGCTCCACCATGTCACACCAACGTCCCGATCACTTGAAGTTTTCCAACGGGTGAGTAGTTGCTTGTGCGTTTCTAAAACCTTTTGAACAGATCCATTAAGTGCATATCTTGCAATCCTGGCAATCCATGAGACAACATTTCTTTGAGGCGTTTTGTCAAACAGTTGACTTGCCTTGTGTAAGCTTCCGCCATTTGCATACTTGTCTACTAGCGCATTTGCAACTAAAAATCCTCTAACATTATGCCTTGACGGTTGTCCGAGGCCTACTCTAGAGCTCCCATTTTGACAGAGGCTGTGAGGATGCTGGGACAAGGTAGTGGAGTCTGGCTTTACACGTGCCAATTGCATTTGCTTGAAAGTTTCCAAGGCCTTTTCAACAAACTCATTTTTTTTTAAATTTTTTTTTGCACATCCTGCCATCATTGCAGTCCATGAAGCACATTTATTTCAGGCATTGTCGAACAGCTCGCATGCCTCCACATTTTGCATATGTATCTGTCGGGGACTTGCAACTAAAACAAACAAAAGGAATCCCTTCTCCATAATGCTTTGGCAGATGTCTGAATCAGTTTTCAAAGCTCTTATTTTGGTGCAGGCTGGGAGTATGCTAGCGAATGGAAACTGAGCAGGTTGGAGACCTGGCTGCTGCATACGTGAAATAGTGTGCTTGCCTTAAGGGGAAAATTTGTGTTTGTTTGTATACTCTGCTGTCCTCACCTTCAAAGGGAAGTTGTCTTGCTCTTTCATTTGGTCAAACACTAAAAACAACGCCTACCCACGCATTTGCATATCCTTCCCTCGTGGCCTTCCAAGAGCCGCATCTATTTGAGGCATTCTGTCAACAGTTCACACGCCCCCTTCTACACATTTGTTTTGTGCATACATGTCGACCAGGGCAATAGCAACTGCAACATCTGACAAAAACGCCTCCCTAGTTCGTGTTTAGCAGTTGTCCACGCAGGAACAGGTTTCCCCCATTTTGGCGCTGACAGGGGAAGAAAACAAAACTGACAGTAACCAAAAAAACAAATTTCCATTATGCTTTGATGGATGTGCGCACCCTGCTCCAAATCTCCTCTTTCAACGCAGATCAGGAAAGCAAAACGTGGCAATGTAAATCAGCCTGGTGGAAGAGTAAACGTGGTTCAGAGTTCTCCCCACCTCCCTCCATGGCAGCGGTGCTTTCCTCCAACAACAAAACCAAAAGGATGAAAAACGACCCCCAAAGGAGCCCGAGCCCTAAATTCGCCCCAACCAAGAGTTCACGGGCTTCTGAATTTTAAAACTTTTATTTTATTTATTATTTATTTTATTTTTTTAATATTTAAAATGAGGCATTACAGTACATGAGGAACTAAAGAGATCATTAACAAGATTTTAAGTCATAGAAAAACTATTTCACTAGCTCCGTTTGTGTCATCTAGATCCCACTAAGAATTCATTCGATCATGAAGAAAATCATAGATCTAACTTCGTAAGGCTTGGTAGACGAATAGGATAATAAGGAGATGTAATTTCTACTTACTCCGATAAAGTTTGTTCAGTTGTTCCTAACCATTGGGTTTACGATGATGATGCTAAACATACCGACTATGATGATAACACAAACTAGGGGTCTTATTTACCTAAGCTAGGAGGTTCCATCGAGCACAAAAGTTTAAGTTCATTCTATGGTTTCAATTTCTTCTACGCTAAGAAGGATCACACATGAAGAAAAGTTATGTACGAATCTTATACTAGGTTGATTGTTGTGGTTAGATTCCTTTATTACATTTTCAAGGTAAGAAACACAACATGAATTATTTAATCATCTATTGCACACTAGAAATGCACTACAAGATATATTAAATTCAAATTCATTTAACATATATATCCAACCCCTTTTCTTTTTTTTTTAAACATACAAAAATATGAAACAAAATGGCACCTATGATTAAATGCACATTTCCCAAGGCATTCCTAAAACTAGCATCTCATGCATATTACCAAATTTCAAATATAAAATTTTCTATTACATTGCAACTACATTAGACATATATACATTTTCCAATAAAATATATAAATTACAATAATAAGTAATGAATTACACCATGCCTTTTTTCCATCTTACTTCCATCCTACAAAACCATGTGAGCATGATATCAACGATAAATCGTTGGCATGGAATCCACCCTAATCTAGCATAATTATCATTTTTAGTTTCCCATTTACATAATAACATTAATAATTTGCATTCGAAAGGAGAAGGTTAGAGACACATATTTATTTCATTTCAATTCACTTCATTTCTTAACCAAGGAGAGAGAAAATATGAAGAGAGAGAAACACTATTTCACCAAAAGTTCAATTTCACACAAAGTCACATAGTAGAGTTTCAAGTAGTTATTTATAGTGTCAACAAGTTTCCACGATGGTTTGACAACCCGACAAGGGTTCTACAACTTTCCTTATTTTTACGTTTTCCTACTAGTTACAAAAATGTTCAATTTAGGCTCGGAGGTGAAGAAACCACTTTCAAACGTTGTCCTCTGATGAGAAAATACACCATAGGTAAGTTTCTATGTGTCCTCCTATACACCAAGAATTCATAAACTGATGGAATTTAAAAATGGTGAATGATTTATGATTGGAGGCTAGTTTTCCGAGGCTATTGGTTGTAATTGACCTAGTTGTAAATAATCAAAAGTTAGCTCGAGGGCGTAGAAAACCACGTCTAAAATGACATTCGATGGATGAACGCGTAATGAGAAACTTTCAACAAGTTCCCCTATATATGGAGAATTCACTAGAGTCGATGGGACAGAGAACTAGAAAGTGGTTTTCAAATGAAGACAAGTTTTCTAGAGCCACCAGTCATAATTGGTCCAATTTGACCTAGTCAAACTATGACCAGAGGCTTCTAAAAATGCCATTTCCAAACTATCAAGAAGAGTGTTTTTCCCCAAACTGAAGGTTCTAGGAAATTTTCTAGTAAAAATAATAGAGGTTTGCAAAGGTGGATAGGAATTTTGTTGCTCAGGGTTCAAATGACGAGCCAATACAAAACCCAACTTCTCAAATTTAGTAGCTTCCTACAACTATGCAAGATGATGTAACAAGGCTCCTAGAAGGGCATAAAAAGATTAAAAATGATCATTTGAGGTCGATTCAAGGATTAAGTGACTCCTCACATAACAAGGTACACTTAGAAACTTAACATCTCCTTTCCAGGAGTTACGAAGGTTATTTTGCAAGTCTCCAAAAATCGTGATTTATCTATTTTAACAAGAGAGCGGTCAACATATTTATAGGGTGCTCAACTTCAACTTGTCAGGGAAAAGGGTACTGTAGCAATCTGGTTTCATCAGGAAGTTTTTAGATCATCTCAAATGAGGGTTTGAGTTTATGCTTGTCTACCAAGGAATATTTTAATTGTACAAGCTATGGTATGACATATTTTTGTTTTGAAAACAAGTTTATTTAAAACTATCAATTCTATGATAATGCTACATTTAAAATTTTATTTCGCTGCAAATGAACAACTAAAGAACAAAAATTATGAAATATAGGGAGAGATGAACCATTCCTGGAGGAATGAATTCATCGATATTGCAGATTTGGTTATGCATTTCTAATGGACATTTCCTCAAGCGGTGTGCAAACATTCGAAAACTCCTTTATGTGTAATTGTTTGAAAGTTTCTAAAGCCGCTTCAAAAAAAATTTGAGCTTTCAAATACTTGGGCTCAACCCACATTGCATATGGAAATGCAGAGAACATAGAACCCCAAATTGAAGGGCATCATATAACGTAACGGTCTCATTAGAGAAATGGAAGATATGTCACTTCCACCATATGAATTTAAACATGACAATAGTGGTCATGTTCCTTGATCTCGTACCTCTGATTTCACTAGTTAAGCATTGGGATGCATTGTACAACAATAACCATTTTCATCATAATCATCTATGCAATTTTCTTCATATTAATACATTCAAATATTTATTACAGTTTCCTTTTACTAATATTTAACTACATCCTCTCCCTAGTCCCTTCAAATCTTCTGCAACAAGATAACAAACAATCTATGCAACTCAGGAGGAACCCTTTATTGAATTCCCATAAACCCATCTTTTGAATCTCATCTTTATTCATTGGAGATCGGATAAGCACACCTTTTGAGAAATATTCGAAGGCACACCAAAAGCTACAGTTGCATTACTGAGAAGACTAATTGGGAAATTATAGATCCCAGTCGGTTTCTATTTATAAAGCAATGTTGGTTCTCTCTATCCTAGGTCTACTTTTCTCAACGGATGAGCCGATTGCAAGCAAACAATGGCCATATTTCTTGTCAAACATTTCACAGGCCATGTGTATGCTCCCATGTTTTTCATCCAAGGCTACCCAAGAATTTTCAACTACATGTTTGAAAATACCCCCAATTTGGCATATGCTAGGAGGAAGTTGAAATAAATCAGATTTCCATTATGCTTTGATGGATGTCCATACTCTTTTCGAGAGCTCATGTTTTGGCACAGGCATGGAGGGTGTTGGAAAATCCTGGCTTTCCATTTCTTGAAAGGTTCCATGGCATTTTTAACAAACCCATTTTATACATATTCTTCCATCATTATAGTCCATGAGGCCATGTTTCAGGAATTTAGTCAAATAGTTCACATGCCAAGCATATGCTTCCACATTTTGCATGTCTATCTACTAGAGCACTTCCAACTACAACATCTAACGAAACCTCTTATTTGGCGCACAGGCCGGAAGAAGCTTGAAAGGTAAATCGATCATGTTGGAGACTTGTTTTCATCCAAATTTGTAGGAATATCTCCCAGGGCACTTAACTAAGACATTTGACAAAAAAATTCTATCCCTTCTCCATTTACTATGGACCAACCAATTATTGCTAAAAAAATTATTTTTAACTAGAGTTTTCAATATGGAAACTAGGTGGAGGAAGTAAAGTTTTTGAATTATTGTGAAGGGAAAATTATACGTTTTAGAAGGCCCATGTGTTTTTAGGAGGACCATATGCCTTCACATGGGGCGGGGGAGGGTGGGTCGAGAGGGGTCACCTGCTCCTTCACATCCAACTTCACGCATCCACCTTCTATGTCCTTTTTTAAATTCTTATATTATTATTCTATTATTCTCGGGCACTACAAGAATATTAAAAAGAACAACATCCATATAAAATTTATGTCAATTTATATAATTTACAATAATTATTATAAAAATAAATTTCATATGCATATTAAATTTACAATAAAAAGTGCTAAATAACGGTCAAAATAGAGAGGTGCTCGCTAAAGTGAGATCTTCTCCCACACAATTTACAAATTTTAATTAAAATGTAGCCTTAAAAGTTAGTCAAAAATAAGAAATAGAAGTAGTGTCTATACATTGTGATGTTCTAAATAATATGATGTCACCACCTTGCTTATCAAATTATATCTACAAATAATTGTCCCCACTTATCCTATTTTGTAACATCATTAATGCCAATAAACTATACTCAAACCGAATCTTTGATGTCAAACCCACAGGTTACTACACTTTGTCCCACGATAGTACAACTAAACCAAAAACATTTCTAATCTATCACGAACAAAACATATGCAAATCCACAAGCATTTAGTCAAGGTCCCCGATATGCAAATCCACAAGTGTTTACTTAGGATAAGATCATTCTCGTGAGTGATGTGTTTAAGGGAATCTTTATTTGAGTTCTTAACAAAATGATTCTCATGAACATGTCAGCCTTAAGCCCATAAACATCTCTAAAATGCCAAATTTTATCAAAATCTAGTCAAAATTAATATTTTCTAGATATCTTTCTAGAAACAACTCCACTGAAAAATAATTTAAGATATTTCATATCAACTCTAGAAGCTCAAGTTACGTCATAAAATTGCTCCACTAATACTTCTCTCTAACTACTTTTCGATTCTACAAACTCTCATCGTAAGCATTTGCCCATTGAGCGAGAGCGAAATTAAAGGTTGAGGGCGCCTTTAGGCAATAGTTTGAGTGGACACCCTCCTCACAAATTTAGTTAATATATTTTTCCATAAAGTAAATAAATAAAACATGTCTATATTCTTTTATTTTTAAATTTACATCATGGTCATAATAAAATAATAATAAAAATATATTAATAAATTATCACATAAGGATGAAAAATATTTTGTGGATGGAAAACATTAATCGTAGCGGATGCTCAGAATGCAAAAAAATCAATATTTTATACAAGGCTTCTTACAAGTTTGATTTAGCCATATCAAGTAGGTGACAATAACTCTATCCTGAAATAAAGCACCATTTCTTTGCAAAGAAACAAAAACGTTTATGTAGCTCCCATGGTTTTGTGAAGAGTTGTATTTGGACCAGGCCTACGAATTCCTCCATAACAAAATAATAGAAATTTTCCCCAAAAAATTAAGAATAGAAAATAAAATACTTTTTCCTTCAATTATACTCACCTCTACTAGATACACCAGTGACATTATAAAAAATACATTAACCTTTTTCTAGAACAAACTACACACCTACATAATCTGGAGCTACATCAGAGAATGAGTAACAATACCAACAAAATCATATGTGCTTATAAATATGTGATATTTTCTTTTACTTGCAAAAATTACAAAAAAATTATGTGTATGCGTGAAATTTATGTTACTATACAATAATATCTATAAATGGGTTGATCAATATTAAATCTTCAGATAAATTATTTTAAAGTTAAGTTCTAAAATTAACCGACAAAAGGAAATTTTTAGATTCAGGCGCCCCTGACTGTTGGCGCCCTAGGCAACTGCCTAGTTTGCCTAAGGCTTAATCCCCTACGTGCACGGGGAAGAATGTGGAAATTTTATGCTAAATTTCTTGACTAGATGATAGATATAACTTCGTTATGAGTTTATCTCCTAAGACAACTATTTACGAAGGTTGGTCTTGATAATCATAAGAAATAATCATGATTGTACATTACTAGCTTTACCTACTAACCACTTAATACTCTGTCCTTATGCCTAATTTTATGTGTCCTTAATGCCCTTAGGCCTTCCTCCAACTTATCGAGGCTTCACCAACTTCAAACAAATGGAACAAAGACTATTTTTTCTAAAAGTACATCTTTCCTATCCCTCAAACTAGGAATTAACATTTCTAGATTGTATTTGCATGTTCCTTTGCTTTTATTATTATTTAGAGCTTGTACTATGGATTTTAAAACTCTTGGTCTTCTTATTACCTTCCTCCACACTTATCAAGGACTCTACAAGGCATAATTATTAACTTTTACAATGAATGTTCTACTCTAGGCCCTTAAGACTAGGCACACATAGTTAGGATTGTGTTCACGCAAATTTAATTTAAGAAATCCTCCTTTAGATGGATTATTACCTTTTCTTGAATTTTGCAACACCAAGTCCTTGTGATCAATTCCTTGAAATAGACTCAAGGATTCCATTGAATCATTATGTTCATGCTACATACTACTAAACTTCTAAAACAAGGTATAATATGGTGTGAGTAAGTCTTTCTATCTATTTTCCATTCCTTGGACACTGTGAGGGTTCCATGAAGCCTTGAACACCATTATAGATAAGAAAACAATCCAAAACAAGATATTTACATGTGAAATAACTTTATAAAATAGTCTCTAACCTCACAAAGGATATATCGTCTGAGAGGAATATGTCATTAACACATAAGCCTATAACATACCTAGATCTATCTCAAACATTCAAATTATATATTTAGAGGGAAACTCCCTATTCTTTCCTATGGAGTCCAAATGGACTAGTACAAGATATGACCATCTCAAGTGGACCCAAGATACCCCTAGTTACCGAAGAAATCCAAAATTTATTATTAATAAGATGTTCATGCATCACAAAGGAAGGATACACAATGATTGAGAAGACTTACTTTTAATTAAGGGCATAGTTGTCATACTTCAAAATTTTAAATTTCCATGCTAGTTATTTTGACCATTCTAGAGATATTAAAACACCTTCTAGGAGATTTTATGAAATATCTTAAGCATCTAAAGATGATTTCACGGGGATATTGGAAGTGTTGAAGGTAATTTAGGAAGATCTAGAAAGGTTTGATCATTCAAGGGTTATCTTCTCAACATCGGTTTTCTAGGTGCAAGGAAAAAACACTCTAATGGTGAAACCTAACTTCTATGGAAGATTCCAAGAAGGAAAAAAATAGGCATTGGAAAGCTATGTAAATCCTCTACATGTAGGATAAATCCATTTTCTCTAAGGATTGAAGGTATCATGAAGAATTTAAAAATAGTTGAAGGTTCTCATTTTGGTTCCAAGCTAACACTTCACCTTGATGTAACACTTTGTGACACCAAAAGCAGGCACTACCAATCAACCTTCATGCTTCTTGATGATTAACACCTCACGATGACTCCTATGTCACATAGACACCCTTTCCATCAATGCAAATTTACATCAATGAAAAACCAATGACACTATGTCCAACGTATGTGTTTTGATTTGTTATATATTATAAGGCATTTCATGAGTGCATATATTTGAGCAATCATTGTTTCCTTTACGAGTTTTGAGGGTTGTAAAATCTAATTTTGACACATCTAACACTCCTAAAAGTGTTAAGAAATAATTCAAACGGCCCAAAACCTAATCAAAAACTATATTCATTTCCAAAATAGACATTTATTATAGAATTTAAGCGCTAAAATATTTAGGTTGAATGCTGAAATCCTTAAAATTACCTATGTATTGACCATATTAGATTATGAAAACTATCTCCTAAACCATGACTTATGGAGCTATGAGACTAGTTCCATAAGGTGCAAAGTGACCCTAATTTCTTATATTTACTAAAATAAATTTAAAGTATAAGAAATAATAAAATATAAATAATAATAAATGAAAAACTTATACTTTAATGCATTCATATTATAACGCGTATGCGTTCCATTTATCACGCCCCAAACCAAGAATTTACAAGCTTGGAATTGCCTTGGTTTCCCAAACCTGCGCCTTGGACCTATAAAAACACAACAACCTACGTGTTTTTGAAAAATATGAAAAAACTCACCTTCCACCATGTTAAATCCTACAAAAACGTTATCTATCTTTCTTAAAACATTTCCTACAACGTCAAGAAAACTATCATCTTTCTAAATATGTAATTTTTATATATTTTTGACTATTCTAAGGTTTCCATTTATATTTAGTTCAAACTATGTCTTTAATACCTTTATTTTTTAGTGATTGTAAATGCTTATCTTTTGTCGTGTATCTTTTTTTTTTTTTTTGACTCATCGAAATTGAATAAATTTTTTAGGCCTAAACTAGGCCTAATTATATACATATTAAAACAAAACTAATTTTTTATTATTTTGAGGTAGTTAGGGGATAAACGGTCGAGAGATCCATTATTTTTCAAAATTTTAAATTTATGTGCTAGAAAAATCATAAAAAATGCTCACTAATAAAATCTATTAAAAAATCTAGCCCAAACTAGATGCTTCTAGCTATCTTTCTACCAAAGGGTTTTAAATAATACTAAATATTGCTAAAAATGGTGGGGGTATGAAATAATGTCTACTATGTTTTTTTGACAAAAATTGGAGAACATGTTGGTATTTAAGTTATTCAACCACTTAAACTTAACCATTTTCAAAAACTTTAGTAGCTTAGAAACTAGACTCAAAATGCTATGATTCATGTTTGAAAAACATCTTCTAATTTTGACCATAACTATTTCAAATAACTCATAAAAGTTGAAGATTTTTATTTTTAGAAAAAAAAATCCACTTGAGACCCCCTTTTGGACCCCCAGTTGGTGCACTTACCCCGCATTATATCATTATCCCTTCAAGATGACCTAACTAAGAAGGCACTCGACATGAATCAAAATGGATCAAAATGGATTGAAATGGAACTAAATATGGTCTTTATTCATCTACAACAGCTTGGAACTTTTGAGGATATAGTCATAATTAAAGAGTAAAATTAGAAATCTCTCCTAACACTCTTCCTCTAGGTGGTAGGATGCGCAAATCCTTCGATTTTTCAAACATACAAAATCGTTCGGGAATCGGTCACTCCCACCTTCACAATTTCCATTGGAAACAATTCAAAATATACAAATTCTCCAAATCAAGTCGATAATTTGTCCAAATTTCTCCTTACAATGGTTCGTTATCTCTATTTATGCCACATGGATCAACACATGTATCCATGGTTTTCCACACTATGTGTTCTTATAATCTACGTGTACTTTTACAACAAGGATTCATTGAACTTCTCAAGGTATGTTCCTCACTCCCTTTACACTACTTAAATTTCATTCAAATATCATAAAGGGGGGAAAAGTAGACATAAAATCATGTTTATACTACTATTTTACTATGCTTAGCAATCATGTTATATATATAGATCTTGCAGCAAGAAAAATATTCGTTGGTGACACAAACCCTTTTTCATCTACTTTTTTGTCCCATTTCTATTGTATTTCTCTTCCTCTGTCACTTCTATAATCCCTTCTGTTTAGGTCATAGAGATCCTTGTATTTCAGTTTTTTCACATCTGTCATCATTTTTTCCAGGACACTAGTGCCCATCTTGAACACTAGTACCCGAGTGCCTATGTCCACTCCTAGGTGGTCATGTCCTTCTTATTTCTTCTTTTTATTTTGACATTTGTGGTTGGTATTTTCAGTGTTACCATCCTTATCATATGGTACAAGTCGGCATGTCATGTCACTAATGTCAAAATTTAAACAAGAGGTCCTTATATATACACAACATACACATGTTATCAAAGGGATTGCATTTTTGGGTTGCTTATTATGCATACACTACATAGGAAGGGGAAGTTATGAATTCCATCCACACATTTGCATTCTATCTAGATTCTAGACCACTATCTTGGCGTCATTGGCATGATGGAAGCCTAAAGACACAATTACACACAAAAGCACAAAAAACTACATCCATGAGTCTCGAAATGTAGTTCAACACTTGGTCATAAGTCACTCAGTCGGTAACCACCGGTTCGGTCTAACTCCCCATTTGCATCTTTTATTTTTAGGATTTTATGTGTTTTGGGGTTTTGCAGAATATCTTTCTCTTTGTAGGTTATATGAGAATATGCAAACATAGTGCACCATTCAGTGATCAACAAGCAAGGGTTAGCACACTTGTAGGACACAAGAAAATTTAGATTCCAAGCCTTTGTGCAGTCACAAGAATCCATAAGAGGTATCTAACACGTTAGCACCCTAGTCTAACCAAATTTGGCAGTTCCATAATTTTCTAAGTGGCGTTACGATAGTCGTTTATCTCTGTTCTTCATTCTTTCAACCCATGACACTTCGGATTAAGTGAATATCAACTAAGTCATTCTATTCCTTCTCTTTCATTTAGGAATTTCATTTCATTATATTATTTTCTTATATCAAATCTATATTGTAGTATATGTTGTTGAGTTGTGGAGCTAAATTGCTTCACAAGTAGCATGTTTTACAACTTGCGGGTTTACATGAACCGATGTCGGTCACTTGGGAGGAACCGACATCGATCTGTAACATCCCTATTTCATGATTACAAAAGTAGAGGATTTTTTTGTTAATATCATTGTTCACAATTCTAAATTCATCATTTAGAACCACATTAAACATGAAACCAATCCTACAAAAGTAACTATATGCAGTTGTTATGACTCAACATAAACTGATCTCTCATATTTCATTTAAATTTTGACTCAAAGTATAGAACCAATCTCTTATATTTGATTTCATTGTATACTTAGTATACTTGTGGTTCCCTAGTTTGTTTAATGGCTCATTAAGTGAAGATGACCATGGGCTTATCTAGGTATTTGTTACAAGTACCCATCTTATATACCACACCTTAGTCTGGTGAATTTAAGACAACGTAACCATCAGCTTGCGATACTTTGGCCAAAGTTTCAGACATGTTTTTCATTCCTATATTTCGATATGAAATACTCGTCATGAAGGAATATGAATTTCACCACACTTGAAACTATTATCTTGATTATAATTTCTTGACTCCTATAAATCCTTTTCATTTCTGTGTTAGATGTTAAGAAGAGATAACTTACATGGGCTAATACGGATAATCCACTTACGGTAACTAAGGGTCATCAAGTGTATTTGAATCGACCCTGTCACTTCGAGTACACTTCATCACCCATAGTCAATGCAAGTTGACATCAACCATAGACCATGGACTCATCACTTGCCTAGTGTTTAACAATGAATTGAGATCCCATTCCGATACGGTCTCGATTAGAGGAGTTGAACGGGTTATTTTTCCATAACAACTACTCCACAGTAACCACCCAATGAACCCCGTCATTGGATGGGTAATGTGTAACAGTGGTTATGCTATAACAACCCATTAAGTTCCAGAAATATAAACCTCCCTTCTTAACAAGTTCATTAATCCCTTTAATTCACATTGTTAATCCCACCCTAGTTATTTTTAGCCTTTAGGTGTCATTCCTAAGGACTAACTCAGGTTCTATCAACATTCCATTAAGGAATGTTATGTTTCTACTTAAGTCAACTAGAAGGATCTGTAGGTTTATTTCTTCTCATTACTTATTCTCTTTAAGTATGAAGCCTCCATTAGTTGATTACATATCTTAGAAACATCTTATAAGTATATTGTATGGAAATAGCCTCATACATCCAATTATACTTTTAGGAGCATTTTAAAGTTCATTTTAATGACTCCAAACGGGTTTTATGCATTCAACCCGCAATAGTCTCATGACTTACATTCACTTTCCTTTAAGTCATTCAACTATTCAAACTGTCATCACTTAGTTAAACTTAATCCCTAAGTGTGTCTCATCTATGATGGAAGGATATTTTGCATCCACCTCATAGTCTATTTGAAGGGTTCATTTTATTACCCAATAGTGAACATCCCCCTTTTTATCAAGTTTTCATAACATAATTACATTATGCATGCAAGTCAAATATGTATCATATTTATGACTTCATTGTTGCAACAAGAAGAAATTTGTTCTTAATTCCTTAAAGGTTAGTTCAAGTTATACATCTAACCCCATGTTATCATCCTATCCTTCTTAAGTACAATTCCTTTCCATTATTGTACTTATTCATTTATTAGGATAGATATATTACATTATAGTATAATCACTTAGATCCCTTTACTATTAATCATGCAACCCATTTTTTATATCGTTCCTCCTAAAATAGTCATACAAGTATTGTTCGTAATGATGTAATTAAGCATAGTCATTCATAACTTAATTTCCACAACATATAACTTGTTTGAATATAACTCATTCATTACTATCTTATTCTAACAAATTCAGTAATTAAAAGTTATAACAACCAATGAATATTTAAAGGATAAGAAATTATATTTAAACCTTTTATATAGGTCATTAAAAGGGAAATGATTATTATCTATTCCCTTTTTCCTTATATTAAAATATCAACACTAATATTCCTTTTTTATAACAACAATATAAAGTTGGTAACATTTCATATAACTTTTCCCGAGATTATTAATCAATGTCAAGAAGTAAAGAAATGCATATATAATGATTCCCTACAAGCTTACTTTCCAAGTGAAAGAAATATTTTAAATTGAAAACATCATTTGCACACAACCAATCTAGTCAAGAGAGAATGATTCAAGCAATCACTTCAATCATTTCCAATTTAAGATGTCAATTCAAGTAGACAAGAAATAATTCAAATTATTTCAACAGTTTACATTACGGCCTTAGGCCTTACACACTTATTCACAAGAATAGTTCAATAAATGAAACATAATCTTTTCATCAAACTACATTTCTTCAATCAATAAAATAAATGTAGCTTTCCATAAGTCTTCCTCTTTTCCTTTTTCACGAAATTTATCTGCAAGAGCGTTAGCATTGGTTAGTTCATTTGAACTAAGCATGATAGGAGATAAATCCTTGGAACCATATGTTCTAACTAAAAATTTCATAAAGGAACATTTCTTATTAATAGAAAATAGTCAAGGGTTCAGAAAGATATTTTCTTGTTTGATCACTTCAAAGCACCATACTCAAATGTATCACAAAACCCTATAATGTTAACATTTAAAATCTAAATGAGTATGATTTCTATCAACTAGAAGACTATCAACAAATAATTTAACATTCATACATCATCCAACCAAAAAAGTAACCCAAAATATACAAGTATACATTCCCGCTTAAGCAATATCACACCAATAAAGAAAAGCCAAGTATACATAATATCAGGTGGGAAAACAAGAGTAGAAATGTCTTAATCATGCAGCCCATACTACATGATTAAAATATTTTACTTGAATCCAATTAATTGCATACAAAAATGAATTCCATTTCAATAGTCTAACAATCCAAAGGTTGGACAAGTTTACAACTGAGTATAAGGATAATGACAATGACTCTCAAGGCCCAAATCTATTTTAGCTTATCATACAAAGCATTCCATACCATAACTATTTGGCTCCAACCAAATGAGAAGCATACAAGCCATTAAAATACATTATACAAGATTTATAAGATAAGGTTTCCTAGGAACCATACAGGTATTCCATACAAGACTGGTGCAAATCATACTTAACCAATTACATCACTCAGATAGAGAAAAGGAATGATTCCACCCAGGAAGAGAAAACTCACAATAAAACAACCTTTCAATGACTAAATGATATCCTTGATCATCTTCGTATGATCAAGGGTCAATAAGAATTTTAAAATGATCAATACTTAAGAAAGTTTAATGAACCATCCAACTGGTTTTGATTGAGGTTCCAACCACAAGACACGGCCCTGTAAGATCATTAAAAATGGTGGTCAAAACTTAAACCTACTAGTTGAAACAACACACTGGAATTCTTCTCAAGAGCCGAACAATTCATAGAGTGATACATAATAACCCCCAGGTATCCATTACACTTTCTTGGCTTAATACAATCCTATTCAAAACTACATTAAATCATCTACCTTGGTAGTGTAGAATTAATTCTAATAGTCATCATGGTGAAAATAAATGGCCCAAAGTTCATATGACCCAGAAACAGATAACCCTCCATAGTTCCATGAAACAAATCCAATGCTTAAGTCGAAGAACAATCAAATGAATTTATTACACATAAAAGATAATGCATTTAATCACAATGGGTGTGAACATTACCCGAAGCTTCAGATCCAAGTTCTAATCTGACTTGGGTTGTCAAAAAATCAAAACCTTTCTAAAATGTTCACCGAATAAAGAAACAATGACTATACCAAATTGGGTTGAGCAACAACTCACCAACATGAGGGTGATAAAGAAACAAAATATCCATGAACTCTTAGTTATATTGATCATGAATTTGAGTATTTAAAAACAAACTCAAACAGACCCAAGATAGAAAACAATATCCTTAATATGACATCAGTCTAACTCGACTGAGTGCTCGAATTCCCAATCAACCCATATCACATGGTATTATTTTTATTAAGGGTAAGCACATGTAAATCTAGAGTCATCAAAATAACATTACAAAGATCAATATCACCATAGAAAAACTGATTTGTAAAGTATTTACACATGCAACTGAAGAATAACACTTTTTCTTTCCACTATAGTCATGGTGAGTTTATTTCAAAATTACTAACACAATCATGTAAAGAAAATCAACATTTCAACCATGATAAAGAAAGTATACAATTGCAAGATCAAAATCCAGTTCTAATAACTACTTACTAATCAACATTCCATTTTATTGATCAATAATAAAATCTAGAACCCCAAAATGCTTTCTCTTATAAGAAAAGTTCTTGTCATGAAATAATTAGATAGAGTTTTTTTTTTGTAAGGGATTAAAGCCTATAATGTCCGGTAGAGATTCCCAATTTTTTTCCAGCTCCCAAGATCCTTCTTCTAAATCCCATGAAAGCTTATAAAATTGAAGCAACTAATATTCCATAAAAATCTCTCCACTTCACTAGAATCTTCCCAAATAGCCTCTCCATGAAACAGAGAAGCATACATTCAAACCAAAATCGAAAACCAGTTCAAATACCAAAAACCTCCATTTGCATAACGAGAAGGAGAAACAAAATGATGAATGGAAATCAACAACAATACTACCTTTTATGAATACAACATGTTTCTCCCTAGGTAGTTTTAAACATTTTTCCAAATCATTAATGTTTTCTAGGGTGACCCATTCCTCCCGCTTGACCCATCTGAATTCCTCTAACCTCTCTAGGTTAGCTTATAACTAACTTGCCAACCAAACAATCGTGGTAGATTCATTTTTAACAACTTTGCGAAAATTCAAATTTGGCTTACCACTAAGGAGTGGTGGTGTCTTCCATTAATGAAATTAAATAAAAGTTCTAGTACATGCAAAGGTGGTGGTAACCACCACTTCCCAATTGACCATGCATCCCCTTCCCAATGCCAACCGGGGTCAACATTGAGTTAGGGTCTGAGTCTCCCTTCCATCATAGGTTAGGATTAGATTAATCTTAGTATCATTACCATTAGGCATAGATAATTTAGGTTAGGTTCTTAGGAAATCAACTTAGTTCATATGCCTTAGGCCTTAGGTTAGGTCATTAAAATTCAAATGTTAATAAAACATCAGTCATAGTCTAGGATTATTAACTACCACAACCGAACCTTACCAAACCGAAATATTTTTTTAAAAATGGAGTCGTTCTACTTAAGTCATCTCTCAAAACTTTTTCGGTCCTCAATACGGGACTAAATCATAAGAAAACTTGAACAAGTCATATAGATTAATTAGTATAGTTAGATAATTCACAAAAATGAACAACTGCAATTTCATGTATTAATCACAATTGTAGATCAAATTAAGGGAATGTGATACAACCTAGAATCTATAGTGAATAACTCAGGAATGCTAACACATCACTCAGCCTAAGATGAGCACTCACCCAAAGTGCGCAAAGGTACCAGGACCCTCTTTAGAGTTGCTTGTGTAGGATGTTAGTGTGATGATGATAAAACATATTTAGATCCATAATTAAACATAAAAATTCCATAGTGCATAATCCAGATCTAGATCTTAGAGAATCATGAACTAAATAATAACTATAATAAGATTAACCATACATGAACCATATTCAGTTATGTTTAACACCATTATCCAACCAATATACTCCATTGCATTAAACACTGTAAAACACATAAGCTTATTACATTATAAAGTATATCCATAAGTCATGCGTGCATCAGATCTAGTAGCATAACTCTATAATAATTCAGTCCTCTAAACTACATAGTTCAATACATATTTATAGAGGTGGGGACTTTCCCTTCACCACCTATGCACTTCTCAAAATAGGTCACATGCTGATAATAGCCATGTGCCTTTACAATAACATGTATACATGCAAGTGTTCTAATAATAGATTTCCTATAGTTAACTAGAATAATAAATCCTATTATTAGCTCAAACCATGCATTGCACTTATCATCTGCTCATTCCCAAAATGCCATTGCATGTCGTGTAAGTCTTTATCTCCATGTGTGTTCTGCATACTATCTCCAAAAATAGTCCTTATCCATAAAAACAGATAACTCCTGAGCCAAACTATTCTGACACGTGTTTCCTTCTCTATCCTTCCAGCATCTTTAAATGCACCTTGTTCCTATGCATGTATCCTTTATGTGTCTATGCCTTAGAGAAACATTCTGTCTGCTCAACATTACCCCACACTAAAGTACATTTCCATCCTAGAAATGGGAATTCTTTCTCATGTTCCCAAATAAAGAATAAGTGATGAAATAATTAAAGAATCACTATACAAAGAATGAACCTTCACTCTACAACACCCTCTTCTTCAACTAGGAGGATTAATTCTCGATATTCAGTTTTGATTTCAGCCTCCAATTTCTACCATTCACTCAATGTGGTCCTTGTGTTCTCTAGAATATATGTGGCTATTGCATCCAATTAGTATTGATTGATCTTTTCATTTTCATTCTATAGTACCCAAAACATTGGCCATACCTAACATCATTCCTTCTAGGAGGTCCATCTTCCGTGCTATGATCTTTCCAATCTCATCTATCCTCTCCTTATGTGGATCCTGGGCTATTGGGAGGGCCTTGCACTTTTGTTTTACTAGCGCCAATATTTCTATAAACCCTAATGTCTCATCTTTCATCACTTCCGAACTTCATTATCTTCTACAAGAGTTCTGGTCCTTATTAATGCTTCGGTGCCATGCACAAATTGAGAGCATGGGCAACATTCTTCAACTCATCCTTTAAAGTTTGGAGCAATATCTCATAAGTTGATATTTTTTTATCATAGAGGCCCTTTCTCTCTCTACTTCTTGTTTAACATATTTTGGTGCGGGCATTTGAATTGGTCCATCTTCTAACACTAAATCAACAAAAGTGCACACATAATGCATAGTAGAAGGAAACTTTTGAGGTACCTTAGGTTCTGGATGAGGCCTTGCTTTTAGAATGTGATCCCTAATCTCCTCAACCATGCCATGCAAATGCATCATTCTTTACTCCCTCTGGTTCCTTCTCTTCCTTTAAACGCATCATCTCTACGGTTTTATCTTTGTTATCTTTCATCGATGCTCGAATGGTGGTGGCCTTATCAACATTTCTCCATACCACCTCAGTAGATACCTTGACCAAGGCATAGCTAACTAGATCATCATACATTAGAGTATGTTTTATTGTCATGTGCCTACGTTGGTGTGCCTTCTTCACTCTTTACGAGACACAAGACTTCTCACACAAGTCAAAATCTGGTTCGTTGATACGAGTCTACATGGACTAGGATAAATGCTTCCTTATACACGTAGTGGACATATCAGGGTCCATCGGATCCCACCCATGTAACTCTATAAGGCCCACAATACTACGAAATGGTGCATGGATGATTTTTCTTATGTCCTCAACATAACCCATACTAGGGAAAACATACTCCTCACTTATTCTTTCTCTTTTTGTTCTTGGCCCCATAAAACCTAGGAGCCAAGGTCGAGTTGGTCCTTCATCCTTCTAAGTAGTAATGTTCACCCTGGGTGGATATTTCCTAGTTTCTTATGCTTCCTTCACCCCTTTTTCTTCATCTCTCATTTCCTCATCTCGGTGATTCCTCCACATCTTCATGTTGAATTGGGGTTCTTGGCACACTCTCTTCAAACTCCTCCTCATTAAGCTTCAAATTTATTCTTCTCTTTCTCTTGGGTGCTTCTTTCTGAGGGGAGAGTCGAGGTGACCTTTGTAAAGGTTGTGATGTTCTTGCGCCTTGGGTCCTGGTTCTTCTAAACACCTTCTTAAATTGGTGCTCCTCATGGACTGTATCCACATCCAAGTCTTCCTCTCCTCGTGCCTATGGGGGAGTATTTGCACACTCACTTTCTAATTTTTCTATGGGATTCCTCTGGCCTCTATGGTCCAAGCCTACCCTATCCTTGTGTTCTTCTTCTTTGTCTATCTCTATGGTCAAGGTAGGCTTTGGAGCTACCACATTTTCAACTGTCTATTTTCCTCTTAGGAGGCCCTGGGAGCATGAACTCATTCTCCACATACTTTTATTTTCCAACCTAGGATTAAGCTAAAGATATACGAGCGTGGATCCACTATCCCCAATAGCCAAAATTACCAACTTCATACTTATAACATTTGAAATGAGCCTCTCAATGTAGGTAGAATGACTTGGATAAACATAAGTTTTTCTGAGAGTATGGTAGTCACAATCTACCTTTTCCACATTTTAACTCAACCGACGTGCATTAGTAAACTTGTGTACTGCTACCTAAAACTAACGTGTTGTGAAGGCGTAAGTCGGTTTGGACCAGAAATCCATGTCCTATCCTTCAGTGAATCGTACGTGATGCAAAAATGCTTTGATACACGAAAAATGTATTACCTTTCCCACTTCCAGAGGCTAACTCCTTTGTAATGCACCATTCCTCCTCAAAATCTACGTGAAGTCGATCATACCATAGTTCTTCCCTTTGTTTGAATGGGCCACTCATTGTTCCTTCATACAAATAATTCTCAAATCTCTCTGCGAGGGACTTCTTCTCCATGTGTTATTCGTAAATTTTGTTCTTTGGCCTATCGGGCACTCCAATTTCTACAATCACAAGAGATAGTAGGATAGCACCAAAAACTATCTTTTCACCTATGCATGCTTCCTCAATAACTATTTTTGCTCGTAGTCCGCTAAATTGTAGGCTTCTCCTTGTGACATCTTCTTCGCAATATGTAGCCACATGACATTTACCTGCGACCATCTCTCTTGATCATTCAACTTAGTGAGTAGATGCGCATGGATGCCTAAACCATAGGGCACTTTATTTGTAGATGTCCATTTTGTGTGGACCCTTAGTGTATCCTAACTTGTTCTTTGGTGGCTATAAGTTGCCTTATCGGTCGATCACTAATAATATCTATCCTTGTGCCCTTTAATCCTATCAATGTGGAAATCAAAGGCACGGTGATCCTTACCCATCGTCCAACAAAATAGAAAAAGTCCTCATGGACTCTACTCATAAGCCATTGGTATAAAATTTATGGTTTTCCAAAATATGGGAGTTCATATAGTTGATACACCCCTACCTTCTTGAGAAACTTCCCCAACATCATCATATATTGGCATGTCATCCACCGTGCACTTGTTGGTCTTCTTATTTAGCAAAGTGTCCAACTCCCCCTTGTTGTTAGTGGTGCGGTGGTTGTAATCACTTACTTTGCATATGTGGATATGGAAATCCCAATCCCGCTTGAAAATCACATCTCTGGATGCTACATTTCTAAAAAATTTCTCTCAGAGCAACTTTGACCTCGAATTCCACCTTTTTCTTCCCCTTCGTACCTACTAGGTGCTTTCCTCTATGCCATTATAAAAATCTTACCTTTTTTCTTTTTGTTAAGTAAGTATTTCGTGCCCTAGTTAGAAACCCCATGCCCTAGCTCAAAAACCCATGCCCTAGCTCAAAAATGTGAGCCCTAACTCCTTCTCAATGCTTCTTCTTCCTCAAACCCTTCTCTAATGGGGACGTAAGCCACTTCTACACACAAATATGCTCTCCATGTCTAGTTTCGCAACTCTCCACACCTCAACACATTTCTCTTGGCTTGGTCGCAACTAGCTCACTCGAATACTTGTGATCACAAAGGTAAAAATGAACCTGCATCATGTCCTTATATAGATTTTTGAAAAGTTATTGCATTTATTTCTCCTTTACCTACCACCGATCCTCTCATTAATTGACCATTTTCCCAACTTCCGCATGGCACACCTACGCGCCCCAGCTATAACCTTCTAGCGTGCCTTCCTACTTTTGGATACAAACCTCCTTCTGCGTGCTTCCATGCCTTTGAAGTACCTTTCCACTTGTGCCTTCCTCTAAGAGTTTCTATGACCGTGTAGCTTACCTTGTGTTTTATTGTTCATTCATTTATTTCCAACGGTGATCTTCTCTTGGAGCAATCTTATTTCTAGCGAGATCCTTTTCATACTTGAATAACACATGTAACAATATGTTCTTATGTGTACCTTTTTTGAATAAAAACCAACCCACACAAATGGTATGTGCAATCCTCTACACATAAAAATACTTGATTGTAATTAACTTCCGGCCATACGTAAATACACTTATTACAAAAACAATAAACTAAATTGAAAAAGTATAGCAACGAAGAAGGAAATGCACTATAATAAATGTAGAAAGGAAACATGTACTAAATGGCAATACTACCTTAGTATAAACACCAAGAAGAATTATTTATAGTAGGGCTTCAACCTACTCCCGTTGAAGTAATCGAGTAACATATTCCATCAAGCATCTCTAACTAAAAGCGCGGATTCAAGTATGTTAGTGATAACATACGGTCCCAACCAATGTGTTGCTTTGAAAATATGTCGGTTAGGCAGTCGTGGGAAATAGGCCAACGGTGTGTGGGACAAAGCCCCTCTTTGAGGCAAAGAAAGAGAAACTAGTTTATTGCTATTCTATCAAGATGGAATCCATGCAAATCTACACTATTCTAACTTCAAGGGTTTGGGATCTCATCCCAGTAGATGGCGTTCCAATTGCGAACATAAATGTAAGAGGAAGGAAAGGAGGAAGGTAGATCTGAAGGGAGAAAATAAATGAATTCCAAGATAGAAAGGTCGGAGGGTTTATGCTTTGGGCTGGTAGTAAACAGAGCCAAACTTACTTGCATAAACAAACAAAGCAATACTGATGAACATATGACGATAATAAGAATGAATCTAATAGAATAGAAACACAGATCTAACCTAAGAAAGGTTTAATGCAAATAACACATATATTGAGCACAAAGTATTAACACATATATTAATATCTCTTACATTACAAGAAGGCACAAAGTATTTCTCTCTTGAACTCTTTTTCATAAAAAAATGCCCACATGAAATACAACTATTCTAGTATTTATAGAAGGAAAAGGAGAAAGAAGACAAAAATAAGCCAACCACTATTTACAAAATATCTTACAAGAAAATTACAAAATATCTAAAAAGTAAAAAGTTGACTTTGCGCAAGTTTGTGGATGGCAAAATTCCATGGTGCAAGATGGATGATGTCATCATAAATGCTAACATACTTTTTAAATATTTCTAAGAAAATATCGCGTACACAGAAGAAGAAAACTATTCGTCGTCATCTCTTTGCTTGAAAGGAGTGTCTTGCTTTAAATTGAGAGAGGTGATGTGACACTTTGAGCTCGGTACTCCATAAAATTATTAATCATTGTCGAAGTTGATTGTGTCGGATTGTTGAAATGGTCGTCAATAACTTCACAATTTTCTTTTTAGTTTTGAGCTTGTTAGGTATACCGACATACTCTTCATTTGCCTCAATCAAGTATCGAATGAAATCATGGCAAGCCAGAAGGTTATTGATAATCTCTCGGTCAAAAGTGACCTTTGGCGCCAAACCTTGTGTTGCGATATCCTTGAAGATCTTGATTGTATCGTTTGCCTCCTTGAAGATGAATGTTTCACTAAGAATCTCGGAGCCATCTTTATGTAACCGTCTACTCCATGCTATGTTTTACATCTAGGGCTTCCTCCTTGATTTTGTCTATCCTTTCCAAGACATACTCCATTTGATAAAATTGGTAATCCAGGTTGCAACGAGCTTTGTGGTGTGCCCATGGGTGATCAATGACGTTGACCTTTAATAGGTCGTCACCGAAAGCTTGATTGACCATTGCACGAAATGTTTAATGTTATAATCGGCATTGTCCAACTCCTTGGAGAGGGATCCTCGCTACTTCCTATAGCTCCTGTTTGCACATCTATACTCTGGTAGAGTCTTGTGAATTTCTTGATTATTTCCTCACTATCTCTAAGGATTCACTCTATCCAGGAGGACACTGCCGTACCTTGTTCACCAATCTTGGCGTATTCATTTATCTTGTCCTAACTTAGAACTTCAGGAGGTTCGGCGGTAGTCATAGGGGAGCATTTCCCATTCTTTGCAAAGCTTGGAGAAGATGTTTGTTTTGTTCCTTTAGTATCCTCTTCTCCTCCTTTGCTTCTTGAAGTTTCTTGTAGAGGGCATCTACTGCAGACAAAGCCTCTCCTTGCAGGCTCTCAAATGAGGTTCCCATGGTGACTTGGGTCATGGTAAAGTCTGTAGGAGACAAATATTTCTTCTCTTTAGTGGGATCAGGATATGCAATCTCCATGACCCTCTCTCCCGAAGTGCTCTTTGAGAAGTGAGTTATAGCTTTTTGCTTCTTTGGTCCTTTCTTCGGAATGACAGAGAAGTCCATGGGTGCTATGGGAACTTTTCTCTTGAGCTGACCCAGATGGTTAGAAATCTAACTTAGACTTATGGGAGAAGGAGTGGAGGGAATGGAAGAAGAAACGGGAGTGAAAGGGGAAGCAACTGAAGGGGCCGCAGGGAAGAATGTTGAGACACTTGGTGGTGGCATTGACAAGTAGTCTAATGCGCTGCTGCTTATAGGGCCTGGAGTTACTATAGGAGAAGAAAAGGTCATGGAGGTGGAAGGGATCTGTAATGGGATGGAGGGAACACTAGGTGACAGATCATGCGGGAGAGAGGAGAAGATGGAAGAGGTGGGAGATGGAAGGGAGGAAGGGAGAGAAGAAGAAGCATCCATTGGGATAGATGTTTCGATGATAGGGGGAGGAGAAGGAGCAGAAGAGGGAATGGTGGGTACCTTAGTGGTTGTAGCTATGACTACGGCTGAGTGGATGTGTCCATCAAAACTTCGGTGGTCTTTTTCTTATTTACTCGGAGAGATTAGGTCAACCACTTGCTTCTCAAAAGTAGTAGGAGGGATTTGAGGATCTTCTTCTTTGTTGATTCTCCCTCCTCGTCTTTCCCTTTTCCTTTCGGCTCTTGGGATGACTTTGGAGGTGCTCTTCCTCATGGAGAAGCAAAGAAATCTACCCGAGGTAGGTGAGACCATTTTTTTGCACCAATGTTCGGTGTGCTACAATGTGTGCTTGTCTCTTTCTGAATGGTCTTTGGTGCCTTGGCTCTGTCAATTTTTGTAAGCGACAAATCATCCTCATCTATGTCAGGTAAGCTTGATCAATTTCTTGATCGAGTTCTTGGAATTCTTTTGGGATGATTTCCATGCCATAGTGTTTGATTTCTTCAAGAGCCATCACAGGTGATCCTTCCTCCTGAGATCTATTTTGTGTGTCGGAGTCGATGTAGATGTCCTCAATCTCACGGACATGAATAGGATCAATTTTTGCCTTTGGGAGGCAACCTCGGCAATCACAAGTAGGCCCTCGGCTGGGAAGTTATGCTTTAGATTAAGAAATTTAAGCTCGACATACATTTCTCGTGCTTTGGCCGAGTGTTGTGCAAGTGTATCGGCCACATGAAGGGGGAATGGAGTTCCTCCCTTATTTCTCTTCATGCATCTCTCATGATATGTGATTAGTTGCCTTGAAAAATCTAAGAGAATAAACTTGGGTCCTGCATACCTTGGTAGCTTGGTCGGTTCACCCTCAAAATTCACCGCCCTGAGATAGGTGAATGTGGGAAACTGCGTGAACAATGCTCCCCACTTCTTTGTGACAATGACCACACTTGGGCTAGTTCAACCATGTCTCATATTTGGCCTTAATAGGTAGATTACCTCATAGAAGAAGGCGTCGTTGATTTTTTAGAACTGAGGGATGTTGTTCTTGAGCCTTAGCTCTAGGTAGTATTCATATATTTTGACCTGAGGCCATACCCCATTTCATGTTAGGCCTATGAAGTCTCTCGGCCCACGATCTTTGCAAATGTATACAACATAGGAATTCATATAGAACTTCCCAGGTTGTCATGACACATTGAAGTTCTTTGAGAGATGGTATTGCTAATGATTTCCCCTAGCCAAAAGCGATACTTAGGCACATTCTTGCTCATGGTCTCTAAGTACCTCAAAGATCAATTTATGGAAATGATGGGCATCGGGAAGCCCATATACTTTGCTCAGAAGGTGATTGTATAACTCGGTTCCTTATCAAGTTCTTGTTGTGGATGGTCCGTGGACATCGGCTCACTGAATTTTTTTTTTAAGATATAGGTCATTCATCATTTGCATACATTTGTCTTCATTGTCGTCCCATGCCTTCTTGCAATATTCTAGGCTTATGGTGACGTCATCACGGTGATGAGGGATGCCCGGTTTATTTCAAAGTGACGAGGAGTTAGGTCATTGACCATCTTTCCTTCTTTATCCTCGACACATCTTGTGTCCTTGTTATAGCATCAAGCCACCAACATGATGAAATCGTTATTAATAGCACTTCCGGCAGCCCAAATTCTGCAAAATATAATCCACTTCCTACATGTTTGTTCATCCAGGGGACCACTAGTGGCTTTGGTTGGTTCTTGCCTTAAGTTCTCCATATCAATGTTCCCGAGATTGGAGTCTTTGATGTCAAGATCACTCTCTTTGTATGAGTCGGCATCTTGACTTATTGATACTTGTACTTCATCTCTTGCTCTATCAACTTAGCTTTACCTTTAGACTTGGTTGGCTTCTTGCTCGACGAAGACATGTGTGAGCTCGAGGATGGCTGTTGTTGTTTTGCAAGGAGAATCAAGGAGGTCCAACACAGAAGAGCCATGTCAATCGTCATGTTATTCATAATGAAAGCTTGCAGAAAGAAGAATGAGAAATTATAAGGCTTAGGGCGCAAGGCGCAAGTTCATAGCATACTGCAGAGGCTTAAAAAGGTTGGGTGCACTTTTGGGGATGTCAACATGCAAAAAAGGTGTGCTGTGTTGAGAGAGGAAAAGCTGCGCCAAAGGGTTATAGAGGGGTGCACTTTTGGAGAGTGTTGCATAAAAGGTTTTAGCGCCAGTAGAAAGGCGCGGGGCGCGGGTAAGTAACACACAACATGCAGTGTTGGTGTTATAGAAATGGCGCCAATGCTTTAAGAAGAGTGTTTTGGTGGGGCGCAGAAAAGGATGGTGTTGCATGACTTTTAAGTGCACCCAAGGCGTAATTTTTGAAGATGTTGCAAAGGAGCTCAATGCACCAAAGGAAACGTGCTTAGCGCAGATTTGGGAACACAACATCAAATGTTGATGTTGGTTGGGATGCTCTTGCACCGTTAAGAATTTTTTAAGTATTTATACTTGGCGCGGAGTTATGGATGTGTTACATGTGAGAGCAGTGTGCCAGGCGTGACTGTGGGGTTTGCAACAGGAACGGACAGTGGGCCAAAGGAAAAGAATGATTTTGCACTTTATTTACAGCTTCTCGAGTTTTTATCTTAACAAGACTTTTCTCTCTCTTTGGTTTTGTAAAATGGCAGGGAGGAGAGGGACTTCTTGCAGGTAGAGCCTTCTCGGTTTGTATATCTGGAAGGAGGGAAAATGGGGTTTTCGGATGGTTATAGAATGGTGGGCTTATTCATTTTAGGTTTTAGATTTATAATAACCCTAAAACCTAACAACCAAGAAACAAAACCATAAACAACAATAAGAGTGATAAAAACCACTTACCCGGTTTAATAAAGGACGAAGGATGAATTTGGGGTCCACAAAATTGAAAAGTGGAACGCGGGCATGACAGGGGATAGCTGACAGTGTAGAGGAATATTTTTCACAATTTTCAAATCGTGAAAATGACAGGTGTTAAGCGCCTATATATAGAAAACTTGGAATTTATTACCCCACCCACTTTTCTTTGGCACACTTTTCAAAGTGTTGACATGAGTATAGATGCACCTTAACACAATTTGGTTAGTGTCGACACAAAAGTTTATTTTCCTTAAGTGCATGTTTCATGATGTCGACATGAAGTTTCCAGCGCCGAAGGGAAATCTACTTAGCACATATTTTTATGTGTTGACATCATTTTTCAGCGCCTTAGCGCACTTTTTAGGCACATGTTTAATGATGTTGACATGTCCTTCCCTGCACCAAAGGGGCGTAACTTCTCTGATGTTGACATGTCATTTAGGGTGCCAAAGGATTTTCTAAGGGGCACACTTTTTATTGTGTCGACACAATATTTCTTGCGCTAGTTCAAAAAGGCTGAAAATGGCTAAGTTCTTTCAAACTTGATTTCCGCAGCGCTTTTAGGCCATTTTGAATGTTATCGATCTCTTGAGGACCAAAGTGAAAATTTGGTATGGTTATCTGCAAAATTTCCCTTGTTAATTTTACAGGATAACAATTTGGATCTTTACTGGGACTATCCGAAGTGAAACTTAAGGGTAGAGAATTCAGCATTTCTACGTGCCTATCCATTGGAGTTACAGTAGATTCAAAAACAAGGGTGACCAAAAAGGAAGAAAGGGAACACACAAAAACAAGAAACAAACACACTTCAAAAGAAAACACATGACAAAAGTAAGTTTTACAAAGAAGAGAGAAAGCTCTACTTCATGAAGATATTTAGGTGTTGCCCACCGTAGGAAGCGGGAGCTCGGTTCCTTCCAGATATGGGAGATAAAAATTATTCTCTCCATTGAGCTGTTTGATCTTGTATGGTCCCCTCCAAAGAGAGTCAAACTTTCTGTGCATACCTTTCGGTTCTCTTCATTTTTCCCACGAAGGACAAGATCTCTTACCTAGAAATCTCTCTACCTAGCTTTCTTTTCAAATAGCCTCTTGACTTGATTCTGATGTTTAGTGATCTTGTCGACCACTTTTACTCTCTTTTCTTCAAGTTCCTTCGTGTACATAATTGCATTTTCCAGAGAGAAATCTGAAAAGTTTCATCTTTGATTGATCGAGCCAAGCGCAGAGCAGAAGTTCCACGGAGATAGGGATTTCGACATCGTTCCCATATAACACTTGGAAAGGTGACATGCCGAGAGATCTCTTTGGAGTGATACAATCTACCCATAAGGAATCGTATAATGACTTGTGCCAGAATCGCTGGTTCTCATCAACTAGCTTCCGTATGATGGTTACCAGTTTTGTTGCTAGATTCTACCTGACCATTTCCCTGAGGATAGTAATCAGAAGCATGAGCCAAAGTTATTTTGTATCCATAGAAAAAACCTAATAACTTCCCGTGAAGAGAACTTGGAAGTGTTATCAGCAACAATTTTGTGTGGGATGCCAAATCTCACAATAATATTTTCCTTGATGGTTCTGAAAGAACTTGAAATGGCATTCTTGACGTGTATGGCCTCCACCCATTTTGTGAAGTAATTTTTTGTTGTTAGGACATAACTATGCCCAACACTCGATTGAGGATTGAGTGCTCCAATGAAATCAATTCCCCATTTCCTAAATGGTTCATCAATAATGATGGGCCTGAGGGGAAATGCAGCCAGCTTTGGTTTTCCAACGAATTGTTGACAAAGTTCACATTTCACTACCCAGTATCTCGCATCCTAAAATAGCGTCGATCAATAAGCATACCTAGCCCCGAAATGATTTTATGTGCCATCACAGATGAGGAGAAGTGACCACTACAGGCTGAGTCATGAAAACTTTTTAACAATCTTATCTATTGCGACTTATCAACACATCACGAAAGACACCGTCGATTCCACGTTTTACTGATCCATCATCCCATATGACATATCACGTAGCTCGAGCTTTACCGCTCGCTTTTATTTAGTGTTTAGGTGAGTTGGGAATTCTCCATAAGTGAGAAATAATGTGATGTCAGAATACCATTCATCATTGGTTGCGACAAACAGAACCATGGGTAAAGAATCCACTTTCTCCAACTCATTTTGTTCTTCATCAACGTGAGCAGCTTGCTCCTCAGGTGCCTCTGAGGTCTTTATTTTCAGCCATTAGCTGACATAGGTCCTTACCCCTTACCAACTTGGTCGGTCCCGATGTCTAGATCATATTCTTGGATGTTAATGATCCAATTCCCTCATAAACTCCCTAACTCCTGTTGAGTTAGGATAGACTTAACAACCATGTCTAGAACCAATACTACTGTATGAGAATTCAGTATGTAGTAGTGGAAACTTTTGACTACTTTTACCATGGCAAAGGCATGTTTTTCCAATTGTGACATCTTCAGTTCATGAGGCTTTAGAGGAGAGCTCAGGAAAGTAATCAGGATTCAACATCCTCGAGTTCTTCTCCGTATTAAGATAGCGATATAGTATGCGTGGATGCATAATCAGCCATGATGAAATCCTTGGAAAAGTCAAGACATACCAGGACAGTGCATGCATGAAAATGGAGTGTTTTATATCTTCAAATGACATCTTTCCTTCTTCACTCCATCGGAATGTTTGTGAAAAAAATCGAGAACAAAGCATCTGAGAAAATTTACCTTTCCGAAGAAAGAGTGAATGTCGGTTTTGCTTGTGGGCAAGGTAAGGCTCTAAATAGCCTTGACTCTTTTGACATCTATCTTTGTCCCTTCTTTTGCTAACGATGTGTCCTAGCAATTTTCCTTCGGTGACCCCAAAACCGACTTCTTAGGGTTTAGAGAAATTCCGTGTTCTCGGCATCTAATCAAGACTTGCTCCAAATGATCACAGTGATCACTTCATTTTTTAGAGAACACGGTTAAGTCATCTAGGTAAACTACGATGACCTTTCCCATCATACCTTTGAACGCGAAGTCCATCACTCGTTGGAAGGTGGCACCAGGCATTGGTTAAACCGAATGGCATCCTGCTATAGGTGAAGGTGCCCCAAGGAGTGGTGAATGTTGTTTTGAATTGGTCTTCGGTGTGACCTAAATTTGATTGTAACTGAAAACCATCAAGCATGGACAACATTTCTGAACCAGTTACTTCCTACAGAACTTGATCCATTATGGGCAGTGGATAGTTGTCCTTTAAGGACGCCTGGTTCAAGTTGTGAAAGTCTACGCATATGTGTATTTCACCATTCTTCTTCTACACAGCATAATATTTGTAACCCAAGTACTATGATGAATTGGAAAAATAATTCTTGCATCCATCATCTTCTGAATTTCAGCCTGGATGGTACCTGAGATCTTGGGGTTGTAATGCCTTTGCTTTTGATGAAAAGGCTTGACGTCATCTTTTAGCGGGATGTCATGCTTTGAATGTCCTTAGGCTTAAATGACTTCAGATCAGCATAAGACCATGCTAATACATCCATATATTTTTTAGCAATTTGACAAAAATTTCTTTTCCTTGGGTGCACAACACTTCCTGGTGTTCACAGACCGAGGATGTTCTGTAGTACTCAGATTGACAGATTCGGTTTCTAGAGAAGAGCCAAGGTTATCCTGTCACTTTTTCTTGACAAAATAGTCATGCTTATCAAATAATCATTCCAGGGAAACTAAACCTTTCGAATCTTATTTCCCTTGAGCTGACATATGCCTTGACCTTCTACCGATTCATGCACTTGGCCCATGAGAGACTCACGACATGCAGAAGTCGATCCATCAAAATGGAGCTCTTTGAAATTATCGATTTCTCTAGGAAAGTGATAAGTTGATTATCATCATTGAATACCTTCCAGTCTTTATGAATTATCTCGGCACATTTAGGTGGAAAAATACCTCAATGGTATATGTGTACGTCTTTAACCCTAGGTGAGGGAGCATGAGAGAGGCCGAGATGGCCAAAGAATCAGCCATGTCATTTTGAGCTTGTGGAACTGCTTTGATTGAGAAAGCGTCAAACTCCTCGATCTGTCCCCACACTGCGTTACGGTAGTGTCGGAGCCTTTCATTTTTTACTTGGTATAATTGTTGTATGTATCTTCCCCCTCGGGTAGATATGGGAAAAACAAGAGGTAAAGGGCACACGACATAAGGTGTCGACATGAAGAAATTCGTGCCTTGCGCAGTAAAGGGTGCACGACATAAGGTGTCGACATGAAGAAATTTGTGCCTTGGCGCAAGTAAAGGGCACACGACATAAGGTTTCGACATGAAGAAATTCACGCCTTAGTGCAGTAAAGGGCGCACGACATAAGGTTTCGACATGAAGAAATTCGCGCCTTGCGCGCGAGGTAAAGGGCGTCACGACACAAAGTGTCAACACCAAATTTTCAGTGCCTTTGGCGCATGTAAGAGTATGTCGACACAGGATGGATGCACCAAGGTGCACCTTCAGAGGCGCAACATTTTGAGCATTGACAAGAAGCAGACCCTGACCCAGATATTCAAATGGCCATAATGTTTCACAGGGAGCTCGGATTCACATGATGTTGGAATTTTCGGAAATCTTACGAGGTCCTGTATCCAACTAACGCGATCGGATATCTTTAATTGGGTGAGAAAAATTATTAAAAATAAAAATATAGTTCACCACTTTTTGGGTTTTTAGGGTTCTCACCTACCACCATAATGAGATGAATTAAATGCAACTTGGAGGTGGTTGGGGTAGATTTGGAATTCCTCTCTCTTTTCTCTCTCATTCTTCCTATAAAAAGAAAGGAGGGGCTTCTTTCCAAAGGTTGGACATTCTTGTTTTGCCCCTCCCTTCTTCTCTTTGGCAGTGAATTTATGGAGTTCAAACCTCCCATCTAAAACCTGTAATGCAACTTTTCCTCTTGGCATTTTGTAGTGTATTGTGTCAATATTTGGAGCAAATAATGCATGTCATGGATGATTCTCAACCCTCTCTATGTTCATTTGCATCCTCTTGATCTTTCACCGAAAATCTAGTTATCTTTGCATGATCTTGCATTGCATTTTAATGGTTTTTGTTTATTGGCAAGACAGTGCTCATCATTCCTCGGTGCATCACCTTTGTTAGTTTAGGTTTATTTTTATGCATATTCTTACCCTATCTCCTTGGCAAGTTAGTTTAGGTTTTGAGTAAACCCTCTGCATTTTTATGTGTGCATCTGAACAGAGGAATAGGAACCGGCCTTCATCCGGAGAGCTTTTCCCGATTTCGCAAGGTCCCACACTTGGGAAAAGCTCCATGTTATGCAATCACACTGAGAGTCTCAACCCATCGAGTTGTAGACATCCAGGGGTGTTGTGATTCACCATCAACAGTTTTGGCATGCCGGTGGGACCAAGAGGTCATTCCACAAGATTTGAAGGAATTTTCAAGAAATTTGGACTTAGAAATTGCAGGTTTTACAATTTCATATTTTTTTCACCTTCTAGGCTGAACTTTGAAATCAATTTTCAAGGGATTAACTTGCTCAAAAAAAGTCAAAATTTCACCAGTTGATAGATCGGGGATAATCTTCAAAAGGGTATTCTTAGATTTTTGATATTTTGAATTTCAAAATTTCATAGTTTTTAGTATTTCAAGTTTTCCTAGGTGTTGAGCATGTCCCAAGTTCTGACACAATGCATTTCAGGTTTTGTAAGTTGCCTTGCATGACCTAAGTATCACCTATACCTTTCACGGATTAGTAGCTACATGACAATACCCAATAAGCCGAATCAAAGAGTTGTATCTTCCGGGTCCTTCAAAGTTTTAAATTCTATTTTTAATATTGTTAGGTTTGGTGTGTAACTTGGCAGATCCAGCATTTTCAGGCTCATTCTCTAACACATCAGCGACTCGAAGGGATAGAATTCAGCGGTGTAAACAAAATTTACCGGGAACATGAGAAGAATTCAAACCAGTCGATACTTGAGAAGAGGGGCTATTTGTCCACTTGTAACTATCACTAGGTAGAGGAAGGAGAGGAAGAGGACCACGAAGATCACCATTTACAAACTAACTGGACTTTGTCTACACCTCCACCTGGTAGACCTTTTCTCGCATCAACCAAAGTTCTTAGGCCAATCATAATGGCACATCTACCACCGAATCCTTTTGTCAACTTCATTGGCAGAGTAGCCCACTTTCCCTCAATGCACGAATCCGGTTCAATTGTAGTATTGAAGAACATTCCATTTTTCACTTTGGAGAGAATCATACCACTCCACGGAGATCATGTCAAAGACATCTCCAACATTTGTGCAATCCATGAGATAAATGAAATGGATGTTCTTTGTCAAATTGCTGGCATCTTCGTTCAAAGGAAGGCATTGCAATTGTTTAGGAGCCTCGGAGCAGGTTCTATCCAAAATTGGAATCGGTTATGCATAGTTCTCCATGATCGGTTTGGAAAAAGGGGCACAATTTTTCTCTCTTTGAAACAATTGACAACTATCAAGAGAGCTCCCAATGAACAACTAACTGACTTCAACTTCAGATTTCAAAGGTCTTGGGATAGGATTCCAGTGGCCGTTAGGCCAACAGCTGAAGGTGCTTTTCTATATTATCTTAAAGCTTTGAATTCTGATATTTCTATGTTAATTCAATCTATGGGAGGCACAACCTTACCTGCTACTTATAGCATTTCCATTAGGGCTGAAAACTATCTTATTCAAGCTGGTAAGCTAGCTCCTAGGCCTCCCATGCCCTTGTATCCAAACTTAGAAAATCCAAGCATTAGTCAAGTACCCACTTTGGCTCCTATTCCCACTCCTAGAAATCAAAGTTCAAATGAAACTTCTACTTCATCCTCTAGTGCTTCAAATGAACTCCAAGAGGTCATGAAACAATTGCAAAATTTGGGAAATGAGCTGGTTACACTCAAGAGGCAGCAGGCCCAAGGTTTTAGACCTTCTTATCAGCCTCAAGCTCAACCTAATAGGCAACCATACCAGCCCAATAGGCCACCCAATCCAGCTGTAAATCAAAGCCAAGTAAGGCCTCCCGCTAATAGACCATTTCAGCCCTATAACCCCAATGTTGCATCTGCTTCTAAAGCATTAGTGCCAGTGTAAAACAACATAGCTCAAGAGTATGATTGGTGTTTCCCATGCAATGAACCTCACAACCAATCTATGTGCTTCAATGGTGCTTTAAATCAAGCCTTGATGGTGAAAAATACTACCATAGAGGGTGAAGTGAATCAAGAAACAAATCAGAAACAAGGGACATCTCAACAAAACACAACTCAAATGATACCGCACTTGTGAATTGGCAAGTGACAATTTTTGTGGCATGAATCAAACAATTTATCGAGTGTAGTAGCAACACAAGATCAAAGAAGAGGAATATTGGTGAAGGGAAGTCATTGGCTCCAAGTGATCTACAACCTTCCATCACTCCACAAGGTGTTGGCAAGCAAAATACAACTCCAAACATGCAAGGACAGCCCAAACCACCTTCTAAACCAACTCAAATGCCAGTTGTTGCTTCCCATGCACAAGAAAGGAATGTGCAGGCTAAAGGACATCAAAGAGATCTTTCATCCCCATTTAGCATCATTGATCAAATGAAGAAGACAAATGTGAATATATCAATGTGGGAATCTTTATCCATCCTAGGCCAAAGAGATCTTCTACAAGCTGCCATGAAGAATTGGTCAACTTCAACCAGCAGGTCCAGATGCAAGAGAATGTCCTCACAAATTTTGCTTAGCCTGAAGGGAGTCATGGAGGACAACAAGGTAAAGTTTTGAAACCCCCTCCATTCTACGTTTCATTAATTATTGGGGATAAACTAGTACACAATTGCATGATTGATTAAGGGCAAGTAGTTTTGTCATGCCCAAGTAGATAGCCGATCACCGGGTCTCCAATATGAAGTCATATCAAAGGGGGTAGTACAATTGGATGGGATAGTAGTATCAATGGTGGGAGTGATTAAAGGTTTGAATCTTACCTTGCATGCATGCCCCAATGTTACTTGTTTTGCAAGATGTGTCAGTGATAGATTTGCCACCACTCTTTTCCCTATGCTTATCAAGGGATTTCACAGCTATAATTGGAGGCTACTTATCTACTGACTGGTCACACATGTTGTTCAAAACAAGATATGGTACTAAGGTCACGATCAAATCTGAACCAATTGCAAACTTTCATATTGAGCCTCATACTCCAAGCCAAATCAATGCCAACTGTTCAGTATTTGATCAAGAAGATTATCCAAGCACAGATGAAGCTGACACCAAAGTTGGAAGCATCCCAGATTTGACTCTTGATGAATGGGCAAGCAAGGTACATGATTTTGATCCCTACCAAGAAGTAGAAGAATCTGAGCTAGGAGTCTATTGCATACATGAAGAAAACCAACCTATTCCTAGCATCACCAAACCAGACCATAAGGATGACAATGAGGTATGGCAGTTATTTTTCGATGGATCAAGGAGTAGGCAAGGTGCAGGAGGAGTTATGCTTGTTTCACCTCAAGGAATCAAATATTATTCAACTTTTCATTTCTAGTTTTCCTGTTCAAACAACACGGCTGAATATGAAGCATTGATTCATGGACTTCATTGGGCTAGGAAAAAGGGCATAAAGAACGTGCAGGTGTTTGGAGATAGCGAGCTAATCGTCAACCAAGTCAGGGGACAACATGCTACAAAGAATGACCTGCTGAGGAACTACAAGAATAGGGTATGGGACCTCATTGAGGATTTCAAAGCTTTCAACATCATGTCCATACCTAGGAAGAAAAATGAAGCCGTAGATAGGCTCGCAGCAGTTGGAGCAACATTTGATGTGGTTGACAACATCAGAAGGGAAAAAAACAACCACATATGCATGTGATTGCGAGGCCAATGCTTCCAGATAATAACACAAGCTGGCGACAGTGTTTGAGAACGATCAACGGATCGTCAATTTCTTCAAAGAAGAGGATGAATTCTCGGCTAGGAATCGGAGACAGGACTAGAAAAGTAGTATGGGGATCAAGTAGTGCAATACGGACAAACAAGCTTCCTAAGGGTTTAGTAACATTGGAGTCTATCTTCAACCATAACGACTGAGTTCCGTAAGGAAAGGCTAACATACGAGTCAAGAGAGAAGATTCGAGCCAATTCCGGTTGGGAAGGCAAAACACTTCAAATTGGTCAAGTGGCCACGAGCGGAGAAATCAGATTTCATGCAACTTTGTCAAGAATTTCCGGATGTCTTCGCTTGGAGATACGAAGACTTGAGAGGTTTCAATCCAAAGTTGGCACAACATACCATAGAATTGGATCTAGATGATAAGCCCATCGGGTAGAAGCGAGACCAGGTCGACCCTCACATTGAGCCTCTAATGAAGAAAGAGCTAAACAAGCTAATAGATGCAAGCATTATATTTCCAATCAAGCACTCAAGTTGGGTTGCAAACTTGGTTCCAATCAGGAAGAAGAGCGGAGAAATCATGTTGTGTGTAGACTTCGAGACCTCAACAGGGCATCTCTTAAAGACTATTACCCACTTCCTTCAATGGAACAAATATTGCAAGTGGTATCCGGTTCGAGAGAGATTCTCTTTCCTAGATGGCTACTCGGGGTATAATCAGGTAATGGTGAAAGAAGATGACCAGTTCAAGATGGCTTTCACCACCAAATGGGGCACCTATGCCTACAAGAAGATGCCATTTGGGCTATCAAATGTTGGAGCCACTTTCCAAAGGGCAATGGATATGGCATTCAAGGGGTTGATCAATAAAATAGTTTTGATATATCTTGATGACATCACTATATTCTCCAAAAATGTAGTGGATCACCTCTTTCATCTGAGGCAGGTATTTCAGAGGTGTAGAAGATTTGGGGTATCATTGAATCCCAAAAAATGCATATTCTTGGCTCACGAAGGAAAACTTCTAGGCCATATTGTTTCAAAGGAGGGATTGATGATTGACCCAAAAAGAGTTGAAGCAATTCGAGTGTTTCCATTGCCAAGTCATAAGAAGGCTCTTCAAAGCTTCTTGGGAAGGATCAATTTTGTCCACAGGTTTGTTCCAAACTTTGTAGCTCTCATAAAGCCAATAACGCTGATGTTGAAAAAGAGCATGACATTTAAGTGGACATCTGAAGGCAAGGCAAGTTTTGAGGCAATAAAAGAGGCTATATCTCAAGCTCCGACTCTCGTCAATCCAGACTTCTCCAAGGATTTCATGTTATATGCCTTTGGTGGTGGAGACACAATTTCTGCAATCCTAGTACAACAAAACAAAGAAGGATTAGAACAACCAGTTGCTTTCTTCAGTCAAGGCTTGGAGGAATATGAAACTAGGTACTCTTTCATTGAAAAGCATGTCCTTGCAGTGATCAGGAGCTTAAAGAAATTCAAGCACCTAGTCTCAAACAACAAGATCCAATTGTTGGTCTCTCATGCGGGAGTCAAGGACTTCCTTCTAAACAAGGATTTGAATGAGAAATGTGCAGGATGGATAACCCATGTCATGGAATATGACATCGAGATTAAGGCCACAAAACTAGTACGTGGAAAGGGACTATGTGAACATCTAGCTTTGAGTCGACAAATTGGAAGCGGGTGATGAAAAGATCTGTCTTGGTGCTGCACGGGATGGTCAAGAATAGGAAAATGATGATGTGCCCGCTCCTTTGTGGACTCAGAATATGATACACTTCCTACAGGTAGGCCTATGCCCTCTAGAAATGAGAAAAGCAAAGAGGAGATACTTCAGATTACAAGCCATTCCATATGTTCTTGTTGATGGTGTTTTGTTTAAAAAAGACATCAATGGAGTTCTATTGAGGTGCATTGGGACAGATCAAATTGAGAGGGTGTTACGATATTTTCACAATGGAGATTCTAGAGGACATTTCTCCCCATGAGTAACAGCTCTCAAGATAATGAAGGCGGGGTATTATTGACCGTGACGGTGTTCGATGGCTTGCTATACATGGATAAGAAAGTGCAAGAAATGTGCACTCTTCACAGGAAAAGAAAGACTAGCAGCGCTTCCATTGCACCCAATTTTGGTTGACCAACCATTTATGCAATGGGGATTGGACTTCATCGGGGTCATCAACCCAAACTCAAGCCAAGGCCACAAGTGGATTCTCACGGCAACGGACTATTTCACCAAGTGGACCGAAGCAGTAGCGCTCAAAGAAGCAAATGAGTCTAACATACTAGACTTTTATGAAGGAATAATGACTAGGTTCGGTGTGCCAACCACTATCATATCAGACAATGCATTGGCATTCATAGGTTCCAAGATTATAGAATGGGCTGTCAAGAATGGAATCTATTTGAGCACCTCTTCAAATTATTACCCGCAGGGTAATGGACAGGAAGAGTCCATGAACAAGAATTTTCTAAGAATCATCAGAAGGAATCTGGATGAAAACCAAAGGACATGGCATACCAAGCTAAAATCAGCATTATGGGCTGACAGGATAACACCAAAGAGATCTACAGGTAATTCTCCCTACAATTTGGTCTATGGGAAAGAGGCAGTATTGCCTATATCATTAGAATTACCAGCATTGGAGCTCATGAAGCAGTTGGAGTTGTCTGATTTCGAACCAATGGAGGCCAGGTATGTAGAGTTGATGGAATTAGAAGAAATTAGAGAATATGTAGTTCAGATGATTGAGAAGGATCAGGCCTTAGTAAAAAGATGGTTTGATAAGAAGGCAAGAGCAAAGACCTTCCAGGAAGGGGACCTAGTTCTAAAATGGGATGTAGATTGAGAAAAACTAGGAAAGCATTCCAAGTTTGATGCCATTTAGAGTGGCCCCTACATGGTCACGAGATGTAAAAGTAGTAATGCCTTCCAATTTTCTACATTGGATGGAGAAGAACTCCTGATTCCGGTTAACGGAATCTACCTTAAACATTGCTACTAAAAGGGAAAGGGTTTACCCTTGTAAATAATAGCCTAGATTTCAATTCCTCTAAGTGCGTATGCACAATTTATTGTTGTAGTTAGGTTTCAATTTCCCTAAGTGCTCCAAAGCCACGAGTTTTGTTGCTCTCGGGTTGAATTTCTATAGTTCGGTGTGCTCTCGAAGAAGGAGTTGTGGTATCAGGCTCGGATTAGAGATCAAGTTGGTTTCAAGTTATTGCTTATGACTCCATGCCCAATGGATTGCTAAAAGGCCACTGATCTTCTACCTAGCAGGCAGGCGACCCCGTTGAGTCACCAAATTGTTGTATATATCTTCCCCCTCGGGTAGATATGGGAAAAAAGAAGAGGTAAAGGGCGCACGACATAAGGTGTCGACATGAAGAAATTCGCGCCTTGGCGCAGTAAAGGCACATGACATAAGGTGTCGACATGAAGAAATTCACACCTTGGTGTAGGTAAAGGGCGCACGACATAAGGTGTCAACATGAAGAAATTCGCACCTTGGCGCAGGTAAAGGGCACACGACATAAGGTGTCGACATGAAGAAATTTGTGCCTTGGCGCAAGTAAAGGGCACACAACATAAGGTGTCAACATGAAGAAATTCATGCCTTGGTGTAGGTAAAGGGTGCACGACATAAGGTGTCGACATGAAGAAATTCACGCCTTGGTGCAGGTAAAGGGCGAAACGACATAAGGTGTCGACATGAAGAAATTCGCACCTTGGCGCAAGTAAAGGGCGCATGACATAAGGTGTTGACATGAAGAAATTCGTGCCTTGGCACAGGTAAAGGGCGCCACGACACAAAGTGTCGACACCACATTTTCGGTGCCTTTGGCGCACGTAAGAGTATGTTGACACATGGATGGATGCGCCAAGGCACACCTTCAGGAGGCGCAACATTTTGAGCCACCGACAGAAGCAGAACCTTGACCCAAATATTCAAATGGCCATAATGTTTCATAGGGAGCTCAAATTCATGCGAGGTTGGACTTTTCGGAAATCTTACAAGGTCCTCTGTCCAACTACGACTGGATATCTTTAATTGGGTGAGAACAAATTCTTAAAAATGAAAAATACAGTTCACCACTTTTTGGGTTTGCTAGGGTTCTCACCTACCACCATAATGAGATGAATTAAATGCAACTTGGAGGTGGTTGGGGTAGATTTGGAATTCCTCTCTCTTTTCTCTCTCATTCTTCCTATAAAAAGAAAGGAGGGGCTTCTTTCTAAAGGTTGGACATTCTTGTTTTTCCCCTCCCTTCTTCTCTTTGGCAGGTGAATTTATGGAGTTCAAACCTCCCATCTAAAACTGTAATGCAACTTTTCCTCTTGGCATTTTGTAGTGTATTGTGTCAATATTTGGAGCAAATAATGCATGTCTGTGGATGATTCTCAACCCTCTCTATGTTCATTTGCATCCTCTTGATCTTTCACTAAATCTAGTTATCTGTGCATGATCTTGCATTGCATTTTAATGGTTTTTGTTTATTGGCAAGACAGTGCTCATCATTCCTCGGTGCATCACCTTTGTTAGTTTAGGTTTATTTTCATGCATATTCTTACCCTGTCTCCTTGGCAAGTTAGTTTAGGTTTTTGAGTAAACCCTCTACATTTTTATGTGTGCATCTGAACAGAGGAATAGGAACCGGCCTTCATCCGGAGAGATTTTCCGATTTCACAAGGTCCCACACTTGGGAAAAGCTCCATGTTATGCAATCGTCGAGAGTCTCAACCCATCAAGTTGCGAGACATCTAGGTGCTTGTGATTTACCCTCAATAATAACCCTTTCACCTGATTAAAAATTAGCTCAGCATCACCCTATACTTTTAGATTCTTGATTCCCCTTTCCTTTGCAGCTTGCATGCCAAGTAGCAAAGATTCGTACTCGGCAGTGTTGTTTGTATTGAAAAACTACAATTTGAAAGAAAGAGGGAAAATCTCCTCTTCAGGAGATATCAGAATGGCCCCAACACCACACCCACTTGTTGCACAACTACCATCAAACTGCAGTGTCCATATCTTGTTGAGGTCCTCCTCTTGGATGAGAACTTCCATCTTATCAGAGTCGGTGGACAAGAAGTAGTTCCCCATCCCTGATGATTCAAAGAGAATCTGGGCCTTAGGGTTGTCAGAGTTGGTGACCAGATATTTCTTTTGTGATTCAAGCTCTAACGTCTGCATCACTCCTTTGACAAGGATCCTCGCCTTGGACCAGTCCATATGAATTTCCCGCCAACTTCTTTGCGAATCTCCTCCCCAGCAATATTCCATATGTTTCTTTGGGATATTAGCTACGAGAATAGTCATTTTTACTCTTTTATCATGGAATCTTCAAATGTGAACTGTGCATCCTTGATCTGACCTATTAATGGTACCTGTTTGGTTTCCATGGAGTAACATCTGCCGAAAGGTTTAGTGAGTGTGAGACCCAAAGCATGGGCAACCTTTGCTGGCATGACATTGTCGGACACTCAAGAATCAATTATGCAGATTGCTTAACTTGTGACCATTAATTAGGAGAGATAGGTAAAAAGGTTCAATTTTACCCAACGCGGACGTCGACGCAATGTTTATGAGGGATGCGGGAGGAGTGGAAAGAATTCCCTTTGGAGAAACTGGTGAGAGATGGTAGCTCGACCTTGAATATACTTGGTTAATCTAATAAGCATCTTCATTAGATTGGGCTGAAAAAACAGGAATCTTCCCCATTTTCAAAAGTAACCACCGTAAAATACCAACCCACAAGTACAATCAACAAGACTTATGTGCACAAATAATTGGAATCACTGTAATAGAAAGTGACTTTACACATTTCTACAGTAAAATAGAAATGACCACTTGGCAGTAACTATGGTAAAACTTGACTTACTACTGGTAAAAACGACTTTCTTGTGGTAAACACTATTCACAGTAAAAAGTGAAGTTACTGCGGTAAATACTATTCACGGTAAAAAGTGACTTTACTGTGATAAATACTATTCACAGCAAAAATGACTTTACCATGGTAACTACTATTCACGGTAAAAAACAAGGTTACCCTCCATTGATTTTTGACTAAGTGGGAATATCTCTCCGAAAAATCCACCAACGAGGAATGGTCCCAGAATCTAACCAAAATGTCATCACCAATCCAAAGACTATGATAATTCTTCACTAGGAACTCCTCGTGCTATGATTATTTACTAATGTACAGCCTTTAGTTTGGTGGATGTAATCTGAAACACAACAACAAACATAACACAAGAATACCATAGAATATAATAAGAAGGAATGATGATAAATATGAAATATCGTAGTAAATTATAATATTAACATGAAATTGTTATAATCTCACCCATGAGGTACTTCAAGTGTTATTTCCTTCACTTGCCTTCCACCAAGACTATGGGAGAAACTTTACAATTACACCTCTTAATGGCTTCTTCAACACACCTTTAAGCTGATGGCTTCCTTTACACACTTCATACAATATTTCTCACTACTTCCTTCTATGCTAAATGAGGGGGGTGGCCTCTTTATTTATAGACTTCTAGGCTTATCCATCTTATCTCTAAGATAGGATAAGAAATCCACTCTGACGAATCATATTCCATACCTTAACTCTTATCTGTACATGTAAGCTTATCTTTTAAGATAAGATAAACCTTATCATTTCACATGGGTTCCACATTTTTAGAATTTTTACAAATAAAATATACAAAATATTTATGACCTCACTCCTTGTCCTTATTACCAATATAATATTTCTAATTCCTAATCATATAGACCCTACTTCTCTACTTACCCCAACTTTGACATTTTAACATTACTGGACCACTTACGACAACTATTTACTTTTTACCACAACATTCCTATTGTACTTTTGACTATTTCCGTACTATACATTATTGGCGGTGTTCGTTGGCGGCGCATTATCTTCTATCGACGCTACTTACTAATTATACTTAACAACATCCTATTCCTAATACATACATTAATGAAATAGAAATTACGGAGGAAAATTTTAGTGTCGACATCTTCCCCTTCCTAGCTTCTACTCCGTCCCTGAGTAGACTCTTTGCAGTGCTTGGAAAATATTCAACTTGTCATGGTTGACCCATTTCGTAATGGGAGTGCCATCCAATTCATCCAAATCGGTATTACGTACCATTTTCATGCACAATCTTTATTTTGTAGGGCCCCATCCATTTTGGAAGAAATTTTCTCTGTCTTCTTTTTTTGTAAGCTGAATCGTATACTAGAACCAAGTCATTCACATGAAATGGAGACCACCGGATCTTTGATCAAAGTATTCCTTCTACTTCATTTTCTTCTTATAGCTTGTATCCTTAGCTATTTCCCTCATTTCCTCTAGCAAATGAAGATGTACCAACCTTTCTTTTCTTTGAATCACTTTCATCCATTCTTTCATTTTTCATTACTCGACCATGGGAATATCAAACTCAATAGGAAGAAGCTGGATCAATGCCATAAGCCAACCGAAATGGGGAGTATCATGTTGTTGACTTTGATGTTGCCCTATATGCCCACAATGCTATTGCATGAATCCTTTTATCCCATTTATGTACCTACAAGGCGTCATTTTTGCTAGAATTTGACACAACACAAAATTTGTTCGTTCCACCTGTCCATTTGTGCTTGGCTTGTATGTTGTTGCCTTCCTGTGCTTAATAGAAAACTTATTGACTAGGGATTCTACCACCTCATTAATGAAGTGGATTCCTTGATCTGTTACAATTTCTAATGGAAAACCAAATCTGGTGACAATGCGTTCATATATGAACCTTGCCACTTCATCCATGGAAGTTGTTTTCAATGGCCTAGCTTCAACCCACTTGGTTAAATAATCTGTGGCAACTACAATATACTTATTTTGGCGTGAGGTAGTTGGAAGTGGACCTACAATGTCTATTCCCCACTTTTCAAAGGGACCAAGTGGAAGAATAGGACATAATGGAGCTGATGAAGTCTTACGGTTACCATGTGTTTGACAAATATCACATGTCTTACAATAATTATAACAATATTTAAAAAGAGTGGGCCAGTGATAACCTGCATCCAAGATCCTTCTTGCTGTAAGTTGTCCAGAGAAGTGCCCTCCACATGTACCATTGTGGAATTCTTCTAGCAGTTCCTTCCCTTGATCACGTCCAACTGCCCTTCAGATCTTGTCCATCGTGTCCTATTCGAAATAATACTCCATACATAATAGAATATGGACGACTGGCTTGAGTAATCTTTCTCTTAGTCTTTGCATTGGCACCATCAAGAAACTTGAATTCATTCAGATAATTCCAAATATCTATGTATTCACTAAGGATTGTGTCAAGGGATAACAATGTTGCATCGGGAAATCATCATCATCACAAGATGAACCTAAACCATCATAGGATCGAGAGAGTGCATCTGCATTGACATGCTTCTTTCCTGGCCTATCTATAATATCAAATTCAAATTCTTGTAGCAAAATTATCCATCTTGCTATCCTCACGATGGGTTAGGATTATTTATAATATATTTTAGAGCCCGATGATTTGTTACAACTAGAAATTTTGCCCTAGCAAGTAATTCCTAAACTTCTTTACAACAAAAATTATAGCGAGCCTCTTTTCGATTCTGATATAATTTACCTCATCACTGTTCATTTGTCTACTCCCAAAGTAAATTGGATGTTCATTCCCATTTTCATCCTTTTGGCTCAAAGTACTTCCTAGTGATGCATCTGAGGCATCGGTGTCCACAATGAATGAATTGCTCCAATCTGGATTCTAGGTGAAGACACCAGGGCTTCCTTCAGTTGTCCAAAAGCTTCATACGCCTTATTTCCTGGTTCATAAGTAACATCCTTCTTCAAGAACTGGGTTAGTGGCTATGCAATCTTTGAGAAATTCTTGATGAACCTTCTATAGTACCCCACATGTCCTAAAAATGATCTCAACTTACTTCTATTCATAGGAAATGGTAACTCTTTGATTTTTGAAACTTTATCAGGATCAGTACTAATACCATCTCTGGATACAACATGCCCTAACAAAACGCCTTTAGAACATCCAAAGACACACTTTGTAGGGTTTAGTGAGGCTTGTGCTTCATCTAACCTTTGAAATGTTGTCTCCATTTGGTGCAGGTGGTCCAACTTACTCCCATAGATGCAAAAATCATCCAGAAATACTCTGATGAAGGTTCCAATATAGGGTTCGAACACCCTATTCATCAAACGCTGGAATGTTGCAGGAGCATTGCACAACCCAAATGGCATAACTCTATAAGAAAACATTCCCAAGGAGTGGTGAACGTGGTCTTCACTGATATTTCTCTCGCTATACGAACTTGGTTGTAGCCGCTATATCCATCAGCAAAACTATAGCACTCCTGGCCAGCTACTTCGTCCAAGATCTGATCTGAAAATGGAAGAGGGTAATGATCCTTCTTTGTTGCCTTATTGAGCTTCCTGTAATCAACACAAATGTGTAGCTTCCCATTCTTTTTTATTGAGATCACAATGGGAGAAACCCATTTTGAATTCTCCACAGAAAATATGAATCCTACATCAAGCAACTTATCTATTTCTTATTTTACAGTCTTGGAAAAATTAGGATTCATTCTATATGGCATTTTCTTTATGGGCTTAGCACCATCTACTAGCTCAATAGAATGTTCTACCCAACTTACTTGACGGAGTTCCTTGTAATCAAAAGTGAATATGTGTATGTACCTTCGAAAGAGTCTGGAGGTAGGATTCCTTCTCACTCTCCATCACAGCATCACCAATCTTTATTTGTTGGAGACGATCATCAACTTCTTCTTCAGATAATTTTATGGGGTCATGAGTTGGTGTGACTGGAAGGATATCCATGACTGAAACATCAACCTCACTTTCTTCATCTTCAGTGTCCACTTCACTGGTACTAGAGTAATCAGAGGATGTCCAATCATCAGTTTCATCACTTGAATCACGTGTTACGCCTTATGATGTCAAGGATCACGTTTATCTTCACCCTCTCTCTACCACGTCCAAGTGTCATGAAACCTTCATTCCAGTAGTTTCTTGCATGAACTCTCCTTAGCCATGGTCTTCCCAGCAGCATTGGGTACGCAATAGTACCATTTTTCATCACCTGAAAGTCTACCACACATACAACACCCATAACAGATATTGCCACATTTGAAACTACACCTTCTGGTTTAGTTTTTCCTTTATTTAATGACCTTAACATAAGTGTTGAAGGGCGATCAATTTTTAAACCCAACATATTCATTACAGACTCGGTCATTACATTAACTGTAGCACCTCCATCAACTAAGACATCATGAATTGAAATACCATTACATAATACCTTAGCTTGTGGAGCATAGGGATCTGCCTCTGCCTCCAAAATAGGGACCTCAACCTCCTTCCTTCGTCGAGCATTGAGTCCACTTCGTAACTCCCGCCTCTTCTCAGAAGACATAGCCAAGAGTTGACCATATGTAATATTTGCAGGCCTTTTGGACAGATCTTCCAAGATGGAGTATGGTCCTTGCCCTGTGAAATCGAAAAATCCTGCACACCCAAATTTCTTCTCCTATGTTTCTTACTAGTTTCTCCTTTCATCTTCTTAGGATCATTTCCATCTTGATTATCTTTTTCTTTCTTTCTTTTTGTTACAAACACATCTACTTCATTATTTCTGCTCTTATCTACTACATCAAAAGAATTCACAGGTGCTTTTCCTTTATCATTATCTCCTTTACCAAATGTAGAAGCTCTATCTGGACAATTATACTTATAATGACCCTTTTTATAACAACCATAACATACAACTTCAAAATATTTCTTTTTGGACCTCTATCTCCTCCCTGAGAACTAAATTCTTTTACTTGAAGAAGATTAATAGTTAATCGACCCATCTCTTTGAGCGGATCTTCATACTCAGTAGATGTACTAGGAGAAATATTTGTGCTCACCGGGAGTGGTTGTGGATTCTGGACCAAAGGTGTTGGTGTAGGCTCTACTTTAGCAACAATTTCTTTGGGCTCCTCTTCCATGCTTTCTTCTTACCTTCTTGCAATCTCCTTTTCTTGTTCAATGGTAGTTGGGCGGTCATACTTCACTCATTGTCTGATCTCTAGCTTCATCCCAAGAATGAAGTGCTTACATAGGAGATTATCCATGCCGTTCATCAACCCATCCGCTAATCCTTCCTTCGGATCTGGGCATCGAGCTTCCTCCTTAGCTCTAGAACACGAGCATGATAATCCCTTATCTTCTCCTTTTCTCCTTGGGATAGCTTTGTGATCTCGATCATGAGATCTGGCATATTTTTGTTCTTCACCAAATTCTTCAAGAAAATTTCAGTTAATAAATCCCATGAATTTTTCACATTATCACCTAGTGTTTCAAACCACCTAAGTGCTGAACCATCCAAAAAGGTAGGAAAAAATTCAGTCCATTGTTCCCTTCTTATGAGGCCATTACAAATACAAGATCGTTTAAACTCTTGAATGAAAGAGGAAGCATCTTCATTAGATTGGGCTGAAAAAACAGGAATCTTCCCCATTTTCAAAAGTAACCACCGTAAAATACCAACCCACAAGTACAATCAACAAGACTTATGTGCACAAATAATTGGAATCACTGTAATAGAAAGTGACTTTACACCTTTCTACAGTAAAATAGAAATGACCACGGTAACTATGGTAAAACTTGACTTACTGCGGTAAAAACTGACTTTACTGTGGTAAACACTATTCACAGTAAAAAGTGAAGTTACTGCGGTAAATACTATTCACGGTAAAAAGTGACTTTACTGTGATAAATACTATTCACAGCAAAAATGACTTTACCATGGTAACTACTATTCACAGTAAAAACAAGGTTACCCTCCAATTGATTTTTGACTAAGTGGGAATATCTCTCCAGAAAATCCACCAACGAGGAATGGTCCCAAAGAACGGAACCAAAATGTCATCACCAATCCAAAGCACTATGATAATTCTTCACCGAACTCCTCGTTCTATGATTATTTACTAATGTACAGCCTTTAGTTTGGTGGATGTAATCTGGAAACACAACAACAAACATAACAAAAGAATACCATAGACTATAATAAGAAGGAATGATGATAAATCTAAAATATCGAGTAAATTATAATATTAACATGAAATTGTTACAATCCCACCCATGAGGTACTTCAAGTGTTATTGACTTCACTTGCCTTCCACCAAGACTATGGGAGAAACTTTACAATTACACCTCTTAATGGATTCTTCAACACACCTTTAAACTGATGGCTTCCTTTACACACTTCATACAATATTTCTCACTACTTCCTTCTATGCTAAATGAGGGGGGTGGCCTCTTTATTTATAGACTTCTAGGCTTATCCATCTTATCTCTAAGATAGGATAAGAAATCCACTCGACGAATCATATTCCACACCTTAACTCTTATCTGTACATGTAAGCTTATCTTTTAAGATAAGATAAACCTTATCATTTCACATGGGTTCCATATTTTTAGAATTTTTACAAATAAAATATACAAAATATTTATGACCTCACTCCTTGTCCTTATTACCAATATAATATTTCTAATTCCTAATCATGTAGACCCTACTTCTCTACTTACCCCAACTTTGACATTTTAACATTCTTGGACCACTTATGACAACTATTTACTTTTTACCACAACATTCCTATTGTACTTTTTACTATTGCCGTATGATACATTATTGGTGGCGTCGTGCTTGCGCAGCACCGTTATCTTCTATCGATGCTACTACTAATTATACTTAACAACATCCTATTCCTAATACATACATTAATAAAATAGAAATTACGGAGGAAAATTTTAGTGTCGATGACTCATCGACATCTTGATCATCTTCACCTGCTTGATAAAGGTTCTTCATAAATTTGCTCATCTTCTTCAATCTCAACCAATGCATTAACTTGAGAGGCCTCAATCACCAATATTTGAGAAGCGGTGGGAAAATTTTTCCTTTGAGGGCGTTGTTGGGAGTGAAGTTCCTCCGTGGGATATCCTGGTACGGAGTGGTAGACAAAGTTTGAGCTAATTGCTTCTTCAATAAGATAAAATAATTTTCCATCTTCTCGGAACACTAGATCCGATGAGGTAGCTTTGAGAAGAAGTCGAAGCCTTTAATTTTAATGGCTCCCATATTAACTCACAAGAAATAAGGAGGTTATCCTCTATCCGAATGGCCACAGCTTGAGCAAGAACCAAGTCTGGTATTTGTTCCTGTAAAAGTAAGAAACTTACTCTCAAACTCATTGTGTTCACAAAGAAACACTTTTGGTTCTCCAATGTTGGCAACATGGCAAGTGGCACACGGTTAATTAGAAATTTGAATCGGGCAATAATATCATGCATGGTTTCATTGGCCTCCTTCTTCATGTGAGTGATTTTTGATAGTAATGTGAATGCATCTTCTGAAGGCTTATACTGTCTTGAAATGCGATCAGTAATGTGGCCTAATTGGTGATGGATCCGGTGGTAAATGCTGGAACCATTCGATGTAGGCCCTTGTAAGGTCTTGAGAAAGAGACATATGGATACATCTTCATGAGTCACATCCAGAATACTGCATGACATAATAAACGCAGCTATATGTGCATCTGTGCTTTGATTTCCACTCCCATCGAATTTTAAGAAATTCATGCAATTTTCATGAGGGAGGGTGTGAAATAGATGCGGTAGCACTAGAGGACCCATGGCATTTGCCCATGGTACAGGTAGATTTATCACCATTTGAAATGTGGGGAAAAGAACACGAGCAGGGAGACTGGTTCCACTCAGCAAAAGAGCATTGCAAATTGATGTCGAGGCACCTTGTGAAATCCGGCTCCTTCGCGGAGGTGAGGCACTTCTTACTGATCGATCCATTGAGCTTAGTGATGTGAATCATGTTGGAGTGATACTGAAATTGTGCCTTTGAAGTAGATCAAATATTAGATCAACTTCTCCATGAGCTCTTCTGCTATGAGTAAATTATTCACTCGCCAAAGATAACCGTTTAGATCTACAACACTTAAAAGCGATTTATAACAATCATTTTGTTTGTACTTGCTGATTTTCTAATTTTTAAGCAAAAATCAGTAGCATGCACTTTTTAATATTTAAATTTTACCCTCTTTTAACAACAACCGATTGCACGGTTTTCTGACAAAGATTAACAAGGATAAAAGGTGGGTCAATTTAGAAAGCTGATTTTAAGATATTTGAACTGAATTTTTGCAAGGTTTTGAAAATATCAGAAGATGTTAGATTCTCAGATCTATGGAAATATACAATTTTTGTAAAAACTCAACGAACTAAAATCTCCTATCTGGTCTAGATCTATGGATTTTCCTAAGGAAATTTTCAGTTTTGATCACTTCTACAAAAATTTTAATTTTTAATAAGAGTTAAAATTTGCAAACTGGTAGTGATTTTTACAGTTTTTTTAAATATTTTCTTAGTTAGATCCCAAGAGAGTCACCAAAAAATGTTGTTTTGAAAATCTATCGATTAGACAGGTCATGGGAAAACAGGCCAACATGCAAAGGGAAAACCCTCTTTGAGACAAAGAAAGCGAAACTAGTTTATTCGCTATTCTATCAAGCAGAATCATGTGCAAATATAAACTATTCTAACTTCGAGGGTTTGGGATATCATCCCAAGATGGAGTTCCAAATGTGAACAAAAATGTAAGAGGAAGGTAGATCTCAAGGAGAAAAGAAAATAATTCCAAGACAGAAAGGTCGGAGGGTTTATGCTTTGGGCTTGTAGTAAACAGAGCCAAACTTACTTGCATAAACAAACAAAGTAATACTTGATGAACATATGATGATAATAAGAATGAATCCAATATAATAGAAACACAGATCTAACCTAAGAAAGGTCTAATGCAAATAACACATTTATTGAGCAAAAGTCTTAACACATATATTAATATCTCTTCATTGCAAAGAAGGCACAAAGTCTTTCTCTCTTGAACTCTTTTTCATAAAAAAATGTCCACACGGAATACAACAACTATTCTAGTATTTATAGAAGGACAAGGAGAAAGAAGACAAAAAGAAGCCAACCACTATTTACAAAATATCTTACAAGAAAATTACAAAATACCTAAAAAGTAAAAAGTTGACTTTGGGCAAGTTTGTGGATGGCAACATCCCATGGTGCAAGATGGATGATGTCATCGTAAATTGCAACATACTTTTTAAATATTTTTACAAAAAGATCAAAGTGTACACAGGAAGAGAAACTATTCATCGTCATCTCTTTGCTTGAAAGGAGTGTCTTGCTTCCGATCGGGAGAGGCGATGTGACACTGAGCTCGGTACTCCATAAACTTGCTAATCATTGTCTGAAGTTGATTGTGGTCTAGACCCTTAAAATGGTCGCCAATAACTTCACAAGTTTATTTTTCAGTTTTGAGCTTGTCAGGTATCCTGGCGTACTCTTCGTTTTCCTCAATGAAGTATCCAATGAAATCGTGCAAGCCATAAGGTTATTGATAGACTCTCGGTCAAAAGTGACCTATGGCGCGAAACCTTGTGTTGTGATATCCTTGAAGATCTTGATTGTATCGTTTACCTCCCTCAAGATGAACGTTTCACTAAGCATCTCTGGAGCCATCTTTGTAACCATCTGCTCCATGCTATGTTTTGCATCTAGGGATTCCTCCTTGATTTTGTCTATCCTTTCCAGGATATACTCCATTTGATCAACCCGGTAATCCAATGCAATGAGAGCTTTGTGGTGTGCCCGGGTGATCAATGACGCCGACCTTTAATAGGTCGTTATGAACAGCTTGACCATTGTCTAAAATGTTTCATGTTGTAATCTGACATTGTCCAACTCCTCAGAGAGGGATCCTGCTCACGTATGTAGCTCCCTGTTTTCCTGATCTATACTTTGGTAGAGTCCTAGTGAATTTCTTGATTATTTCCTCACTATCTCTGAGGATTCGCTCTATCCAGGAGGACACTACCATACCTTGTTCACCAATCTTGGCATATTCATTTATCTTGTCCTGACTTAGAACTTCAGGAGGTTCGGCGGTAGTCATAGGGGGAGCATTGCCCATTCTTTGCAAATCTTGGAGAAGATGTTTGTTTTGTTCCTTTAGTATCCTCTTCTCCTCCTTTGCTTCTTGAAGTTTCTTGTAGAGGGCATCTACTGCAGACAAAGCCTCTCCTTGCAAGCTCTTAGATGAGGTTCCCATGGTGACTTGGGTCACTGTAAAGTCTGTAGGAGACAGATATTTCTTCTCTTTAGTGGGATCAGGATATGCAATCTCCATGACCCTCTCTCCCGAAGTGCTCTTTGAGAAGTGAGTTATAGCTTTTTGCTTCTTTGGTCCTTTCTTTGGAATGACAGAGAAGTCCATGGGTGCTATGGGAACTTTTCTCTTGAGTTGACCCAGATGGTTGGAAATCCAACTTGGACTTATGGGAGAAGGAGTGGAGGGAATGGAAGAAGAAACAGAGTGAAAGGGGAAGCAACTCAAGGGGCCGCATGGAAGGACGTTGAGACACTTGGTGGTGGCATCGATAAGTAATCTAATGCACTACTACTTGTAGGGCCTGGAGTTACTACAGGAGAAGAAAAGGTCATGGAGGTGGAAGGGATCTGTAATGGGATGGAGGGAACACTAGGCGATAGATCCGCAAGAGAGGAGAAGATGGAAGAGTTGGGAGATGGAAGGGAGGAAGGGAGACAAGAAGAAGCATCCATTGGGATAGATGTTTCAAAAACAGGGGGAGGAGAAGGAGCGGAAGAGGGAATGGTGGATACCTCTGGTCGTAGCCGTGACCACATCCCGAGTGGATATGTCCATCAAAACTTCGGTGGTCTCTTTTTCTTTTCCTAGAGACTAGGTCAACCACTTTCTTCTTAGAAGTAGTAGGAGGTCTTTGAGGAGCATCTTATTTGTTTGATTCTCCCTCCTTGTCTTTCCCTTTTCCTTTTGGCACTTGGGATGGATTTGGAGGTGCTCTTCCCGAAGGATAAGTAGTGGAATCTACCTCGAGGTAGGTGATACCATTCTGTTTGCACTAATGTTCAAATAAGCTACAATGTGTGCTTGACTCTTTCTAAATAGTCTTTGGTACATCGCTCACAATTTCTCACAACGGCCAATCATCCCCATCCGTGTCAAGGTAAACTTGATCAATTTCTTGATCAGTTTCTTGGAATTCTTTTGGGATGATGGCCACACCATATTGTTTGATTTCTTCCAGAGCCGGCTCGGATTGATCCTTCCACCTGAGATCTATTTTGTGTGTCAGGTTGATGTAGATGTCCTCAATCTCATGGACATGAATAGGATCAATTTTTGCCTTTGGGAGGCAACCTTGGCAATCAAAAGTAGGCCTAGTCGGGAAGTTGTGCTTTAGATTGAGAAATTTAAGCTCAACATACATTTCTGTGCTTTGGTCCGCAGTGGTGCAAGTGTATCGGCCCACTGTAAGGGGAATGGAGTTCCTCCCTTCTTTCTCTTCATGCATCTCTCATGATATGTGATTAGTTGCCTTGAAAACTCTAAGAGAATCAGCTTGGGTCCTGCATACCTTGGTAGCTTGGTCGGTTCACCCTCAAAATTCACCACCCCGAGATGGGTGAATGTGGAAATCGCTAGTGAACAATTCTCCCCACTTCTTTGTGACAATGACCACACTGGGGCTAGTTCAACCATGCCTCATATTTGGCCTCAATAGGTAGATTACCTCATAGAAGAAGGTGTCGTTGATTTTTGAGAACTGAGGGATGCTATTCTCGAGCCATAACTCTGGGTAGTATTCATATATTTTGACCTAAGGCCATACCCCGCTTTCATGCTAGGCCCAGAAGTCTCTCGCTAATGCTATAACGTATACAAAATAGAATTCATATAGAACTTCCCATTGTCATGACTTGCTGTGAAGTTCTTTGAGATATGGTATCGATGATGATTTCCCCACCAAAACGCTACTCGTGCACATTCTTGCTCATGGTCTCTAAGTACCTTAGCATCCATTTATGGAAATGATGGGCATCAGGAAGCCCATATACTTTGCTCGGAAGGTGATCAGTATAACTCGGTTCCTCATTGAAGTCACTACGATGGATGGTCCAGGCCATCGGCTCGGTGAATTTTTTTTTAAGATATAGCTCATTCATCATTTGCATACATTTGTCTTCATTGTCGTCCCATGCCTTCTTGCAGTCTTCTAGGCTTATGGCAATGTACTACCTATGATGAGGGATGCCCAGAGTTATTTCAAAGTGACGAGCAGTTAGGTCGATGACCGTCTTTCCTTCTTTATCCTTGACACATCTTGTGTCCTTGTTATAGCATCGAGCCACCAACATGATGAACTCATTATTAATAGCACTTACCGGAAGCCCAACTACAAAGTGCAATAAATTTCCTACATGTTTATTCATCTAGGGACCATTAGTAGCTCGGTTGGTTCTTGCCCGTGTTCTCCATATCAATGTGTCTGAGCTTGAAGTGTCTGATGTCGAGATCACTCTCTGCGTATGAGTCAAGCATCCTGACTTTTTGATACTTGTACTTCATCTCTTACTCGGTCAACTTAGATTTACCTTTAGACTTGGTTGAATTATTGCTCGATGACGACATGTGTGTTCTCGAGGATGGCCGTTGTTCTTCTACAAGGAGAATCAAGGAGGTCTAACACAAAGAGCCATGTCAACCATCATGTTATTCATAATGAAAGCTTGTAGAAAGAAGAAAGAGCAATTATAAGGCTTAGGGTGCAAGGTGCAATTTCATAGCATACTACGAGAGGCTTAAAAGGTTTGGACACACTTTGGGATGTCAATATGTAAAAAGGTGCACCTGTGTTGAGTTAGGAAAAGCTGCGCTAAAGGGTTATAGAGGGGTGCACTTTTAGAGAGTGTTGCATAAAATATTTTAGCGCCAAGTAGAAAGACATGGGGTGCAAGTTAAGAACACACAACATGCATTTTTGGTGTTATAGAAATGGCACCAATGCTTTAAGAGTAGTGTTTTGGCGGGCGTAGAAAGAGTGGTGTTGCATGACTGTTAAGTGTGCCCAAGGTGCAATTTTTGAAGATGTTGCAAAGGAGCTCAATGTGCCAAAGGAAAAGTGCTTGGCGCGGATTTGGGAACACAACTTCAAATTTTGATGTTGGTTTGATGTGCTTGTTCCTTTAGGAAATTTGTTAAGTGTTTATACTTGGCACATGTTATGGATGTGTCAGCATGCGGGGCAAAGTGCGCCAAGACGTGATCAGGGGTTTGCAATAGGAAAGGACAAAGGCGCTAAAGGAAAAGAATGATTTTACACTTTCTTTACAACTTCTCGTGATTTTATCTTAATAAGACTTTTCTCTCTCTTTGGTTTTACAAAATGACAGGGAGGAGAGGGACTTCTTACAAGGAAGAGCCTTCTCAGATTTGTAGATCTAGAAGGAGGGAAAATGGGGTTTTTAGATGGTTATAGAATGGTGGGTTTATTCATTTTAGATTTTAGATTTAACCTCTTAGATTTATAATAACCCTAAAACCTAACAAAACCAAGAAACAAAACCACAAACAACAATAAGAGTGATAAAAACCACTTACCCGGTTTAATAAAGGATGAAGGATGACTTTGGGGTCCACAAACTTGAAAAGTGGAACACAGGCATGACAGGATAGGCGACAGTGCAGAGGAATATTTTTTAAAATTTACAAATCATGAAAATGACAGTGTTAAGTGCTTATATATAGAAAAAAAGCATTTATTACCCCACCCACTTTTCTTTGGCACACTTTTCAAAGTGTCGACATGAGTATAGATGCGCCTTGGTGCAATTTGGTTAGTGTCGACACAAAAAGTTTTAGCACCTTAAGCGCATATTTCATGATGTCAACATGAAGTTTCAACGCCGAAGGGAAATCTACTTAGCGCATATTTTTATGTGTTGACATCATTTTTTTAGCACCTTAGCACACTTTTTAGGTGCATGTTTAATGATGTTGACATGTCCTTCTTCCTGCGCCAAAGGGGCGCAACTTCTCTGATGTTGACATGTCATTTAGGGCACCAAAGGATTTTCTAAGGGGTGCACTTTTCTTTATGTCGACACAATATTTCTTGCGCCCAGTTCAAAAAAGGTGAAAATGGCTAAGTTATTTCAAACTTGATTTCCGGAAAGGAGTTTTAGGCCATTTTGAACGTTATCAGATCTCTTCAAGGGACCAAAGTGGAAATTTGGTATGGTTATCTACAAAATCTCCCTTGTCAATTTTACAGGATAACACAATGCACCTTAAGTTTTCCTAGATGGCACAAAAACTTGGAATCATAAAGAAGTACCATCTTCCCAACCTCATGCTTCTTATCCCCGATGTTTCATGCCATGTATTTTCCTGGACTTTTCCTACTTCGACTCTAACGTGCTATGGCATGCCTCTCATCCATCTGTATTAACTTGTTAATTATTTCTTCTAATGCATACTCATCAGCTAGACCTCCCACGTGCACAATACTTAAAGAAGGTAACATGAATTCCATGGGAAGAACTACTTCTATGCCAAAACCAATTGAAATGGTGTTTCCTTATTCAACCTTTTGTAGGTTTTTCTATATGCAAAAATTAGAGCAAAAACTTTATCATCCCAATCCTTCCTTCCAACATCACAATTTTTGTTAAAGTATGGATCAATATCTTGTTGAAGGCCTCAAAAGTCCCATTTTCTTGAGGGTGATAAGGTGTAGTCTTGTGGTGCACGACCATAAATTCATCCAACAATATCCTGATTATCTTATTCAAGAAGTGTGTGCCCCTATCACTTTTCAAGCTCAGCGGACATCCATACCTAGTAAGAATATTTTCCCATAAGAACCTTACTATTGTAGCCACTTTGTACAATCCTTTGTAGGTGCTGCTTCTTCCCACCTTGTAAGATAATCTATACAAGTGATGATGTAGCGTGATCCGTTTATGTGTGGATGGGGAAATAGGACCCACAAAGTCTATTTCCCATTTTTCAAATAACTCTGCACTAGGAATAGGCCTCAAAGGCATTTCATCTCTTTTCCTAGGTTTTCCAAGGCACTAATAGTGATCACATGCCTTACAATACTCCTTACAACCTTCAGTGCAGGTTTCCCACCTTAATACATCAAGTAGAATCTTGTGTGCGGTGACGTCACCTACATAATACCCACCTAGAATGCCACCATGAGCCTATTCCATGATATCCACATACTCATGTTCCAATACACACCGGCATAATAATTCATCTCGGCCTAGTTTGTATAAGTCACCACTGATCAACATGAAGGGTGTGGCGTGAATTCCAAGTTATTTCTTCTCTAAGGATTTCATTCCTTCTGGCACCATACCTGTGCATAAACAGATAGAAATATCCTCCAATTTTGATGGTGTGCTATATAACTTGTACAACTTTGCATCTGGCATTGTATCTTCAATTTTTGCGCATCCTCTTCTGATTGAATTCTTGATAAGTGGTCTGGGCCAAAATTACTTTTACCTAGTTTTACCATGACTATAAAGTCAAATTCTTGGAATAAGAGAACCCATCGACATATGTGCTCTGTAAATGGGATTATTTACCAAGTATTTTAATGCCATGTGATCTATATAAAATACAAAGGGTGTTGCTAGTAAGTACTATCTAAACTTATGCAATTAGGCATGATCATCGACAAAGCCTCATGCTCTATAGTTTTATAATTATGTTATGTAGAGTCAACTTTATACTAGAAAAATAGATAGGATCATCAATAATACCTTCTCTAGGCTGATATAACACTGTGCAATGGTCATGCCAGAGGGCATCCACATGTACATGAAATGGTTGGTTCGTTAAGGGAAAAAAATAGAATAGATGTTGTAGTAAGTCTCTCCTTCAATGCCTAAAATGTGTGCTGCTTATGGTTCTCCCTAATAGAATGTCCCTTTTTCTTTGAGTAACTCTTCCAAGGGTGTGGCAATATTTGCATATCCTTTGATAAATTTTCTATAATACCCTATGTATCCCAAGAATCTGCACCTCACTGACCGGGTAGGCTCCTCCGTGCCTACGATAATCGCAACCTTAGCTGGATCTACTAATAAACCTTCCTTGCAAATGATATGCCCTAGCAGAGTTCCAAAAGGTGTAGAAAATATGCACTTCTTGATGTTTAAAGAGATGTTTAACTTTCTACATATTTCAAACATTAAGCGAAAGTTGTCACAATTATCCTTAACAAGCCCATACACCGTCTCAATCATCCGTAAACCTGCAAGAATTTGTGAATAAAATCTTGGAATGCTTGAACAACTATGCACGGAAATATAGTGGGTGCATTCTTCAAACCAAAGGGCATCACCATATATTAAAATCTTCCCCATTCAAAGTGGTGAAGGTCATCTTCTCTTTATCCTCCTATGCAATTCTTACTCGATGATACTTAGAAAATCCATCCATAAAAGATTAAAATTTAGCCCCACAATGCCTTCTAATATTTACTCGGTGAAAGGTGTAGGAAAAGGATCAATCACACATGAAACATTTAGCTCCCTGTAATACACACAAATCCTAATCTGACCATCCTTATTTATATTGATTACCATGGGGCTAACCCACTATGATTCTTCTAGGGGCTTAATAATTCTAAATTTCAACATTTTGTCAATTTCTTCTTTAAATTTTACGTGCATGTTAGGATTCATTCTCGTAAGGTATCTTTCCGACAGGATGTGAACCTTTCTTTAGCTTAATATTCATCTCTCCTAATGAATCATGAACTCCTTTTAAATCATGATAGACCCTAGGAAATAAGTCCTAAAAATCCTGTAATAACTCAATTATCTTTTCCACTTTGGAATCAAACCAATAGTCTCAAATTATGGCCTGTTTAGGTTTAGCATCCATGCCATTGTTCACTTTCATGGTCTTCAGAGGTTCATGATAGGAGAACACAACTTTATCCACACTTTGTAAAATTTGTGCATACCGCTGAATGATCTATGTCCAAATTTTCTACTTCTTCATCATCCACTATGTAGACAATATTTCCTTTCTTCTTCTCAAAGAAAGCACACTTAAATAGTTCGACATTTGTCTCATCTATTTCATCAAAATGTGCTTCTTCTTCTTTCTCACCGAATAACTCCTAAATGAGTTATTTAGCATTTGCTGACTGCCTCCCATAGTCAAGTGTTCCATAACCCATAATGCCTCTCTCACTCGGAGGTTTAGTAGAGAAGTAGTCAAAATTATGGACCATTCCTGCAATCAAGTCTTGCCGATTTCCATTCTACCTATCCAATTCCGCATAAACATACCAAGCGCGTGTGCAGCCTTACAAAGTGGCATAAAATTTATGCACCAAAAATAAAGGTGGTAAAACTTCTTTCCCCTCTATCTAGAGTCTCTCTCACTACTGAACGTGGTGTTGAATAGGTTGATTACTAGGATATATGTAGATTTGAGTAGGTGCATTACTCTTGAGAAATCGGGTTGTTAGAGCAATTCTTACTTCATTCCATTCCATGAGATTATCCCTGTGAACCATCCACTAGTGCACTTTGCCATTCCATGTAGGGTATACACTAACATATTTATTATTTCCACTTGATCTATCCACCGCTCCTCCATGGTGCATAATAATACCATAGGATCTCCTACTCCAGAGTGTACCGGGTACCAAATTATTACCTATCCTTCTAATACAATGAGGTTTGTTTCTCTCGCAAAATGTGCTTCTTACTTTGCACCCAACCATTTCATAGGTTCCATGTGCCCAATTATCATAAGAAATACTTGTACTATCATTAATATATTGTGCATCTTCCCACTGGAGGATTCCTTCCTTAGATGGCTCAAGTACTTCTTGATCCCGAATGCCACACACATAAATTTTGTTAAGGTATTCCTCACTCAAAGGCTCAGCATAAGGTGCATATTTCCCATTTTTCAAAGGGATAATAACTCTTTCTTTATTGTTCTCAAAACTTTTATACCCCTTGTTGAACCATAGATCAACATTATTTGCATAACACCAAGGGTGCCCAAGTAGATCTGGGAAGATTTCTACTTCTGCAAGAGCTAAAACCTTAAAGCCCCAAGTGAACTTGGCCCCCTATATAGTAATGGATGCATCCTTTAAAACTCTAATTAGATTGGCCTTATTCTGATTAGCCATAAAAAGTACATTAGAGGATGGTTGTAATGGAGGTCTTCCCATATGTACCGTGCATCTAAAGTAAGCACATTCCTTTCCACACTTGTGTCAATCAATATATTACTCAAAATCCATCCATCCACAAAAACATTCAGAGTGATTTCCTTATCATAATCCAAACTATGGGGGAAGATTACTATGTAGGATCTGTCATCCATTCTCAATACTTGCGTGCAAAAGTGTTTCCCTTTAACCAATTCCCTAGTAATGGAATAATATTCTCCTAGCGCAACATCTTGTATACCTCTTTTAATTCCCCGAATATTCCTTTAAACACTGTATTTCACCTTGAAGATTCCTAAGCACCTCCATGGTTTCCTGATAAACCTCCTTCTGATGTGTAAGATCTCGGGTACTATTGTCTAAACTAAGCTCAATCTTATTTTTAGTCAACTAACCCCCTTTTTCCCCCCTTTTGTGCTTTAATCTGATTTTATTTATATTTTAAGCACTTAGGGTTTCCTAAAAACATATTTATGAGATAGGAATTGTTTTCCCTTTCCAAAAATGTAAACAAGTCCTTCTAACTCTTCATATTTTGCAAGTTACTGGTCGGAAATTTTGGGCCTTACAAATATTTTTACCAAAAGCAGGTCAGCGGGCTTGGGAAGACTTTTGCCAAATGGGAAAATTACCAAAAGTGGGTCGGTGGGAGATATGTTGGCATTTTGCACTTTTCGCAAAAGTCACAAGTGACAATCTTGTCCGTAAGCCGAGGGATGATTTCTTTTGCTAAGTGAATATGCGGGGTGTAGAGGAAATTTTTCCCAAATGGAAAGGTAAGAGCTTGGCTCATCAGTAAAGGGTTGACATTTTTCCTATTTTTCGCCTCCCTTTTTTATTTGGCAAGTGAATTCATGGAGTTTTAGACCTCCCATATAGACTGTAAATGCAATTTTTTCCTCTTGGCCATTGTAATGCATTGTATCAATCTTTGGAGCAATAAGATAAGTCTGTGGATGATTTCAACCCTCTCTTGTGTTCATTACATCCTCTTGATCTCTCATTATAGTTTGGTTAACTATGCATGGTGATTGTATGCATTTTTATGGTTTGTGTCTATTTGCAAAGAGGTGTTCAACATTCCTTTGGTGCATCACCTTGTTAGCTTAGGTTTATTTTCTCACATCTTCTTAACCTTGTCTCCTTGGAAAGTTAGAGTAGGTTTTAGAGTAGATCCTCTACAATATGAATGTGTGCACCTGAACAGAGGAATAGGAACCAACCTTCATCTAGAGAGCTCTCTCAATTTCAAAGTCCCAAACTTTCAGAGATGCTCCATATTATGCAATCACACTGAGGGTCTCAACCCATCATGTTGTAGAAATTCAGGGTTGTTGTGATTCCACATCAACATTATAGCATGCATGGTGGGACTAAGAGGTCTCTATTTTTATCACGTAAAGATTTATGTGCACTTGTTGTAAGTTTTCAGCTTGTAAGGAGCTTTGAAATTACACATCTGGCGACTCCAAAAGAGTCGAGTCCACTTGGTTTCAGCAGCCCATGATTTGTAGATTCATGAGAAGAATTTAGACTAGATCAAGAACTAGAAAAGAAGGATTGTGTGTCTATCTACACTTGTCCCCGTGATAGAGGGATAAGGGGAAGAAGATCTCAAAGGTATCCATCTCCACCAAATAGAACGTTGTCAACACCTCCCCTGTTAGGCCTTTCATTCAATCAACAAGGGTTCTTAGACCAATCAAGATGGCACAACCAAATCCTTATGTCAATTTCACTAGAAGCATCCCACTTGCTCTCAATGCACAAAATCCAGTTCCATTGCAGGCATTGAGGAACATTCCATATTTTACTAGAGAATTTTTTTCCAATTGATCATATTCACAACATTGCAAATGTCTGTGCAATTCATGAAATCATTGAGATGGACATTACAGTCAAATTGTTAGCCTATTCATTTGAGGGTAAAGATTTGCAATGGTTCGAAGTCTAACAACAGGGGATCTATCTAGAATTGGGACCATATGTACACGATTCTTCACAATCAATTTGGAGAAAAAGGGGATAATCTTTCTTTGTTGGAACAATTGACAACCATTAAGAGGGATCCTAATGAACAATTGACTGATTTCAACTTCAGATTTCAAAGGACATGGGATAGGATTCCATTGGCTATGAGACCAATAGCTAAAGGTGCTTTCCTATACTTTCTTAAAGCTTTAAATTTTAATATTTCTATGATGATTCAATCCATGGGAGGTGTAACTTTACCTACATCCTATAACATTGCTATTAGAGCTGAAAATTACTTGATTCAAGCTGGTAAACTTGCACCTAGGCCACCTATGCCTCTATATCTAGAATTAGGAGCTCCAAGTACTAGTCAAACACCCACATTAGCTCCCATTCCTGCTCCAAGAAATCAGAATTCAACTAAAGCTTCTACTTCATCTTCCAGGCCTCAAATGAGCTCCAAGAAGTCATGAAGTAACTACAAAATTTGGGTAATGAGTTGGTGACACTTAAGAGGCAGCAAGCTCAAAATTTTAGACCTCCATATCAACCTCAAACTCAACCCAATAGACCACCATATCAGCCTAATAGGCCACCTATTCAAAACATAAATCAAAACCAAGTAAAACCTCCTGCTAATAGACCATTCCAACCTTACAATCCTAATGTTGCATCCACATCTAGAGCCTTAGTACTAGTGCAAAAATAACATGACTCAGAATATGACTGGTGTTTCCCATGCAATCAACCTCATAACCAGTCAATGTGTTTCAATGGTGCTTTGAATCAAGCTCTGATGGTGACAAAAATTGGTGTAGAACAAGAAACAGGCCAAGAAGTAAATCAGCAACAGGAGCATCTCAACAAGAGGAAACTCCAAATGAGACTACACTTGTAAATTGGCAGGTTGAAGATTTCGATGGTATGAATCAAGCACCTTCCCAAAGTGTATATGTCAATAAATGGTCCAAGAAAAGGAATACTGGAGAGGGAAAATCATCAAATTTAAGTTATCCATAACCCTCCATTACTCCACAGGTATTGGTAATCAAAGTGTAGCTCCCAATGTGCAAGGTCAGCCCAAGCCACCCCCTAGACCAACTCAAGTGCCAGTTGTAACAAACCATGTGCAAGGAAAATGGAAACAGAGAGATGGCTAATCTCCATTCAACATCATTGAGCAGATGAAGAGGAAAAATGTAAACATCTCAATGTGGGATTCATTGGCTATCCTAGGACAAAGAGACCTATTACAAACTATTATGGAAAATTGGTCAACATCAAATTAGTCACCCAATCAACAAGAGAAAGTTCTTACCAATGCAGCTCAGCCTGAAGGAAATCATGGAGGACAACAAGGTAAAAATTTGAATCCCCCACCATTCTATATCTCATTGATCATTGGAGATAAATTGGTGCATAATTGCATGATTGATTATGGAGCAAGTAGCTCTGTAATGCCAAAACAAATAGTTGATCAACTGGGTCTTCAATATGAAGTCATTTCCAAAGGTGTGGTGCAATTGGATGGGACAACAGTAACAACATTTGGAGTAATCAAATATTTGAGCCTCACATTGCATGCATGCCCCAATGTGACCATCTTGTAAGATGTATCAGTCATAGACTTGCCACCACTCTTTGCCTTGTGCTTGTCAAGAGACTTCACTACTAAAATTGGAGGTTATTTTTCTGCTAATTGGTCACACATGTTGTTCAGAACAAGGTATGGAGCTAAGGCTACAATCAGATCTGAGCCAATTGTAAATTTCCATATTGAGCCTCATACATCGAATCCAATCAATTCAAACTATTCAACCTTTGATCAAGAGGATCTTCCAAGCACTTATGAAGCAGATACCAAAGTTGGATGTATACCAGACTTGACTCTTGATGAATGGGAAAATAAAATACATGATTTTGACCCTTACAAAGAAATAGAGGAATCTGAGCTAGGAGTTTATTGTTTACATGAAGAGAATCATCCTCTCCCTAACATCACTAAGCCATACCACAAGGATGATAATGAGGTATGGTAGTTATTCTTTGATGGCTCAAGAAGTAGACAAGGTGCAGGAGGAGGAGCTATGCTTGTTTCACCTCAAGGCACAAAGTATTACTCAACTTTCCATTTTCAGTTTTCTTGCTCAAACAACATAGCTGAGTATGAAGCCTTGATTCATGGATTTCATTGGGAAAGAAAGAAGAGTATAAAAACTTGCAAATATTTGGTGATGTGAGCTGATTTTCAACCAAGTCGAAGACAACATGCTAAAAATAATGATCTCGTTAAAGAACTAAAAAAATAGGGTATGGGATCTCATTGAAGATTTTAAAGCTTTTAGCATCAATTCCATTCCAAGAAAGAAGAATGAAGCAATAGACATGACTGAAGAAATTGGGGCAGCATTTGATGTTGTAGAAAGTATCAAAAGTGAGAAATATTAGCCTCATATCAAGGTGGTTGTGAGGCCAGCTATCCCATATAACAACACAAGCTAGAAAGTCTTCGAGAATGACCAGAAAATTGTCAATTTTCTACAAGAAGAAGTTGAGTTCTCTCGCGTAAAACCAAGACAAATTGTAAGAGCAAGTATGGTGACGAAGTGGTGCGCCGAGAACCAGAACCAAAAATTACCAAAAGTTCTTGTTACCTTAGAGTCAATCTTCAACCCAAATGATAAGTTCCGGAAGGAAAAGGCAAACATTCAAGTAAAGGGTGAAGATTCAGAGCCCATTTTAGTAGATGAAGGAAAGACATTGCAAATTGGGAAAGTAAGTACTCCACAAGAAAAAGTTGAATTTGTTCAATTTTTTCAATAATTCCCAGATGTCTTTGCATAGACTTATAAGTATTTAAGAGGTTTCAACCCAAGATTGGGTGAGCATACAATTGAATTAAATTCTCGAATCCAATCCTATCGAGAAAAAACAAAGGCCGTGAACCCTCAAATTGAACCTATCATGAGAAAGGAGTTGAACAAGATGATTGAGGCTAGCATCATCTTCCCTATCAAACATTCAAGTTGGGTTACAAACTTGGTGCCGGTGAGGAAGAGAAATGGAGAAATCAGATTGTGTGTAGACTTCCATGATCTAAATAGAGCATCACTCAAGGATCACTATCCACTTCCTTTAATGGAACAAATATTGTAGGTTGTAGCTAGTTCTGAAAGGTTTTCATTGTTAGATGGATACTCAGGCTATAACCAGATAATGGTGAAAGAAGAAGATCAGTTCAAGACAACCTTCACTACGAAATGGGGTACATATGCTTACAAGAAGATGCCATTTGGATTGTCAAATGCTCGGAGCAACATTTCAATGAGCTATGGATCTGGAATTCAAAGGCTTAATCAATAAGATAGTACTTAGGTGTATCTATATAATATCACCATCTTCTCAAAGAATGCAAGAGATGACCTCTTTGACCTCGTAAGTATTCTAAAGGTGTAGAAGGTTGAGTGTCATTGAATCCAAAGAAGTGTGTATTCTTGGCACATGAGGGAAATTTTTGGGCCACATTATCTCAAGATAAGGGTTAACAATTGATCCTAAAATATTTGAAGCCATCCGAACACTTCCATTGCCACAACACAAGAAATCTCTCCAAAGCTTCTTGGGAAGAATAAAATTTGTTCACAGATTTGTGCCTAATTTTTCCACTCTTGTGAAGCCTTTAACAATGATGTTGAAGAAGAGTATTGCATTCAAATGGACAGTAGAAGGAAAATATATTTTTGAGGCCATCAAGCATGCAATATCACAAGCTCCAACTCTTATCAACCTAGACTTCTCAAAGGACTTCATGTTGTATGCTTTTGGAGGATCAAGCACAATCTCAGCTATCTTGGTACAACTGAATAGAGAAGGATCAAAGCAACCCATAGAATTCTTCAGTCAGAGCCTGGAAGATTATGAAGTAAGGTATTCTTTTATTGAAAATAATGTCCTTGCTATCATTAGGAGTTTGAATAATTTCAGACACTTGGTCTCGAACAACAAGATCCAACTATTAGTGTCTCATGCTAGTGTCAAGGAATTTCTCCTAAACAAGGAATTGAATGAGAAGAGAGTAGGTTGGATCACCCATGTAATGGAATATGACATTGAAATAAAAGTGACCAAGCTGGTTTGTGGAAAATGTTTGTGTGAGAAACTCGCTTCTAAACCACATGATGATTCAAAAGGAGAAGGAGAGAGAGGTTGTCCTACTACTACAGAATGATCAAGAGCAGCCAGCTAATGATGCACCCATTCCATGTTGGACTCAAGACTTGGTGCATTATCTCCAAATAGGTTTATTCCCTCAAGAAATGAGCAAAGCAAAGAGGAGATACTTCAGATTACAAGCCATCCCATATGTGCTTATTGGTGGTGTCTTGTTCAAGAAGGACACAAATGGTGTTCTATTAAGATACATTGGAACATGTCAAATTGAGAGGGTGTTTCATGAGTTCCATGATGGAGAAGTAGGAGGCCAATTTGCTCCTTGAGTAACAACTCTCAAAATCATGAACGCTGGTTACTATTAGCCCATAGTGTTTAGTGATTGCTACTCATGGATCAAGAAATGCAAGAAGTGTGCATTCTTCACAGGGAAGGAAAAGTTAGCAGCCCTGCCCCTTCATCCAATTTTAGTGGATCAACCATTCATGCAATGGGGATTAGACTTCATTGGAGTGATTAACCCAAATTCAAGTCAAGGCCACAAATGGATACTTACAACAACATACTATTTCACCAAGTGGACTAAAGCAATGACACTTAAGGAGGTAAATGAATCCAATATATTGGATTTCTCTGAAGGGATAGTCACTAGGTTTGGAGTCCCTACCACTATCATATAATATAATGCATTGGAATTCCTTGGTACAAGGATCACTGAATGGGATGTCAAGAATGGTGTATACCTCAGTACTTCATCAAACTATTACCCTCAAGGTAATGGCAAAGAAGATTCCACAAACAAGAACCTACTAAGAATTATCAGAAGAAATCTTGATGAAAATCATAGAACTTGGCACACAAAGCTCAAATCAGATCTATGGGTTGATAGGATCACACCCAAGAGATATACAGGTAATTCTCCCTACAAGATGGTCTATGGGAAAGGAAATGTTGCTTATATCATTAGAGCTTCCCACATTGGAACTCATGAATCAGCTGTAGTTGTCTGAGTTTGAACCCATTGAAATCAGGTATGCAAAGTTAATGGAACTAGAAGAAGCAAGAGAACATGCAAGAAAACCATGGAAAAATATCGCACCTTTTTTAAAAGATGGTTTGATAAGAAAACAAGAACAAGGACCTTTCAAGAAGGACTTAGTTCTAAAGTGGGATGCTGACCGTGCAAAAATAGGAAAGAATTCCATGTTTGATGCCATGTGAAGTGGCCCCTACATGGTCATAGGATGTAAAAGTAGCAATTCCTTCAAATTTTCTACATTGGATGGTGAAGAATTGCAGATTCTAGTCAATGGGATCTACCTAAAACACTACTACTAAAAGGATAATTTCTCACCCTTGTAAATATTAACCTAGAATTTTGATTCCTCTAAGTGCATATGCACACTTTCTCTTGTTGTAGTTTAGGTCTCAATTTCCTAAGTGCTGGTGCACATGCTCTATTGCTTCTAGTGTATGCTTGTATATAGTTCATCTTACTCATGGAAGAGACTTATGGCCACAAGAAATTAAATCTATAGAGTATCCATATTGGAGTAAGTCTTGTTGTTTTCATTGCACTCTAACATATCAGGTTTGCAGAAAATCAAATGAGGGAGAAGTTTCTAGGTTTCAGACAACTCTCTACTCTCACAAATCTTGAATCCAAGATTTTCTTGCAAAGATAAGAGTGCATGCAGCAAAAGAGGTAGTTCCGCACAAGATTTGAAATTACTAGGTAGACTCCATGCCCAATGGATGCTTCAAGGCCACTGATCATTTCACCTAGCAGGAAGATGCCCCCTTATGAGTCACCAAATTATTGTCTAAAATAAGCTCACTCTTATTTTTAGTCAACTAACCCCCTTTTCCCCCTTTTTATGATTTAATCTGATTTTCTATATATTTTAAGCACTTAGGGTTTTTTGAAAAACATATTTATCGAGATAGGAAATTTCTTCCCCTTTCCAAAATTGTAAAGAAGTCCTTCTAACTCTTCATATTTTACAAGTTACGGGCCGATGGGCCTTAAAAGGATTTTTTTGACCAAAAAGCAGCCGATGGGCCTAGGGAAGACTTTTCCAAAGGGAAATTTTCCAAAAGTAGTTCATTGGGATATATGTTGGAATTTTTCACTTTTCACAAAAAGGAACAAGTGATAATTGCGGGTTTGTAATCCCGAGGATGATTTCTTTTGCTAAGTGAATATGCGGGGGTGTGGAGGAAATTTTGCCCAACCGGAAATTCGGTCGACGGGTCTGCAGGGGACATTCTTGCACTTTTCACTTTTCTCTAAAAATTGAAATTTACAATTGCAGCTGCTTGAGCCGGTGGAGGATATTTTCACCAAATGAATAAAAAATTCCTAAGGCCCGTAAAGGGACACGTGGCCATGTTTCAAGCCAAAGCGAGAAGACGGTAGTTTGAGATGGATTTGTTTTGAAAAGGGGGTAATGTATACAAGTAATCCGCACCTCCGTAGATGCCCATAGAGAAGCCACGTGTCGGGATTTTGTTAGTGGGGAAGTAGGCCATCGGGGATTTTTTTTTTAAGTTTTGCAAAAGGTGCCAAAATGAATTTCAGGCCATGATACATTTTGCAAAACTAGTTTTTGGCCATTTTTGTGTGGATTCAATTAAAATATTCAAATGGGCATAAATTTTGATCCATTTCTTGTAATTCAACAAATTCTATACCATTAGGAAGTTCTCAACATCCTCTACACCCTGGAAGCCTAAAATTTTAATTTTGGCAAGGTTAGGTGGGTGAAAAATAGGAAAATGTATTTCATGCCATTAATGTATGATTCGATTGCTTCAACTACCCAAATTTGATTTGATCCACCATACTTCCTTCTTCAACATGCCTGACAGACATGGAGAGCCAGACTTGACATATTACAGGTGGATTTGCAGGTCATTAATTACTGGTGGTTGAGCTTCCAAATCATATTTCCCGCCTCCTTTTCTTCTCCTCTCTTCGCTTCATCTATAAAGGTAAGAGCTTGGCTCATTGTAAAGGGTTGGACATTTTTTGGTTTTTCACCCTCCCTTCTTCTCTTTGGCAGGTGAATTCGTGGAGTTCTAGACCTCCCATATAGACTATAAATGTAATTGTCTCTTGGCCATTATAATGAACTCGTATCAATAGTTGAAGCAATAAGATAAGTCCGTGGATGATTTCAACCCTCTCTTGTGTTCATTGCATCCTCCTGATCTCTCATTATAGTTTGGTTAATGATGCATGGTGATTGTATGCATTTTTATGGTTTTTTTCTATTTGTAAGTAGGTGTTCAATATTCCTTTGGTGCATCACCTTGTTAGCTTAGGTTTATTTTCTCACATCTTCTTAACCCTATCTCCTTAGCAAGTTAGAGTAGGTTTTAGAGTAGATCCTCTGAAATATGAATGTGTGCACCTTAAAAGAGGAATAGGAACCCTCCTTCATCTAAAGATATCTCTCAATTTCAAATTCCCATAGTTTTAGATATGTTCCATGTTATGCAATCACATTGAGAATCTCAACCCATTGAGTTGCAGAAATTCGGGTGCTTTGTGATTCCACATCAACAGTACTTTGCATGTAAAACCTCTTCCTTACTAATGGTAGGCTTCGTTGTAATTTCACTTTAGTGGGAAAAGATTTAATGTGTGTAGTAATCTTCATAGGTATTACCTCGGGTTAAGGTTGCCAACTTGGCATCCACTAATTTTCTATGCCAAGTTGTATTCTAACCATCTTTGTGCCCTTGTTCTCCTATTTATGTTTCTTGCTAAGATGCTCATATAAGTCTGAGAATTCCTCATAGTTATGATTCTTCCCAAAAAAAGAACAAGTAATATTATGAGGGCATTCACAACCTGTAGTGGTCGGGAGTTCCGCATGTATAACATGTTCATGAGGAAACTCGCCTCATCCACCACAACAGCCTTGGCCCTTGAATCCACCATAGTATCCCCGACCTCCTTACCACGACTTCCATAAAATCACCCTTCGTTCCGATCATAGCACCCTTTAGTGTGTTCAAGATCATGGTGTTCATTTTTAATTTTAGAGTTATTTGATACTCCTTGTCTATCATACACAAATATCTATAGCATCATGGATCGACCAATCAACTCGTAGTCTTTTGTAATGTGAGTCGTGGACTGAAAATCATACAATAGGAAGATACAATATTTCTTATCGTGCATTGTAATAATTGGCAACGGCTTGGATCATGGTCTAAATGACATATCTCGCAGTCCAACAAAAATGAACGTACTAACCTACGGGGACAACTATCCTTATTTTCCCCTTCCACTTCACAATCTATACACCATATCCTAGTGTTCATCTCATGTGCTAAATTGACGATAGCTTCTTCAACTAATTTACCATAGCGACAATCTGTGCTTCTAGGAATGGGCTCACTCCAGTGTTTATAATTTCTACTACCACAGCGTGTAACGATGCTTCAAGTGCTTCACGCGGATATGTATATAAATTATGTAACAATGCCCTCCTAAAAGGTGTGATCAAGCCCCAACGAACCACTATGCATGCTTTGGCTTGCATGAATATCATACGAAATCTTGGGAATAAGTGTTTTGAAATGGGCATCATATTCCAAAACACTCTCAGTAGTTCCCTACTTAATATACTTGAGCGCACCTATACTCTTCTACTCAAAATCGGGATATAAAAATCCTTAAGCAAAGCATCACATAATGATGCATAATCTACGTAAGTCTGATCAGGGTCAAACTTTATGTACCAATTGTGTGTGTGTTCCTATAATTTAGTTGTAAAATGAATTTGCTTGCACTCAGAAGTCGTGATTCCTTTTTCACACCATAGTATCTCACACATGTGCACATGCTCAGTAGAATCTTCTATTCCCCTATACTCTAGAAGACGAAGTGACATCTCCATGTAAATATTTTGGGGTTTGTGAGGACCATGCCCACTTGATCTAGAACCTCCTATGTTACCTCTACCTCTAGACCCACTAGATCCACCAGAACTAGAGCCACTTATGCCCCCTAATCCTCCACTTGTAGCCGGAAGTGGACTTATGGATGTACTTCCCTGTGTCCCAACAGTGGTACTAAACTCGAACTCCTACACCTGCAAGGTGGTACTACACCTAGAAGTGAGCCCAAAATTCTGCATGCTTGAATTATCTCAACGATGCACCTAAAAAGGTACCTCTAAATAAAAAAGAAGACATTTTCCCAGCCATAGATGTACTTTCTATTTGATTTAATCTTGTTCATTTACTTGCCCAAACTATATTGTTGATTCTTTTGGTTGTACTAAGTCCTGGAAAACCAAGCGCAAGGGCTAGGTTTCCAGGTATATTTAGATGCACGCCCATGGCCCATTTTATCTCTACTAGCGCACTCCCATATGAGGCTGAGGAGGTTCCCCTGTAATGATTTCTTAAATAGGGGAGTTCCAGATGCTCTAGCTCCATGTCTTCTACGTGAGCTTCAAATCCTTCACGATCCATCTCTCTCCTCCACACCATCCATTATGTAATATCACACTGCGCTTCTCTATCTCCCTCTCGCACACCTCATTGTACTTAATCTTCCTTTATTCTCTTTTACTGCTCTTCTGCTAGGTCTACCATTCTTCACCAAACCTACTCCTTCCCCGCGCATGATGGGGTTTAGCTAGCCATCGATTTTCTTCCAAGTTCGATTAGCATCAAAATTTTAGTCACCAAGGTGGAATGCCTTAGATAAGTTCCCCTAGGATACCATAAAAAAATAGAACTCAGCTACCTCGAGCAAGAGTAAGTGTAAATTCGATACTCCAAAATATAACTATTTAGAACACCATGAAACCAAGTGTCCACAACGCGTGTCCAAATCATCTTAGCATCATAGAGGGCTGGAAATTCTTCCTATGTCCGAGAAAAGTGTGCAATACCTCCAATTCCTTTCGACATATAAGCATCCAACCACTCGCACAAATCTATTGGAAATATAGCAAAGAAGCTCTCATATAAAAAACCGTACAAGTTACGCTCCCACCCACATGCGTACGTCAAACTCGAGATCCAGGTCTTTGAACCTCTGAGTGTACTCTTCTTCTAGATATTTTATCCACTCCTCAACACTTGTTAGGGTCAACCGGTACGTTTTCATCATGAAACATCCTAAAAATAGCTAAAAATAGGTCCTGCAGCAATGTGAACTAATGATGCGACTAGAATCTATGGTGAATAACCTAAATGCATTGGCACATCACCCAAATTCCTAAGCCGAGTGCTTTCCCGAAGAGTTCAAAGGTACCAAGCCCCTCTTTAGAGTTTCTTGTGCAATATTTTAGTGTGATGATGATAAAACATATTCAAATCCATAATTAAACATAAACATTCCACATTACATAATCTAGATCTAGATCTTAAAGAATCATGAACTAAACAATAACCATAATAAGATTAACCATACATGAACTAGATTCGATTATGTTAAATAGTATTATCCAAATAATATACTAGATTGCATTAAACAATGTAAAACACAGAAGCTTCTTACATTATAAAGTGTATCCATAAGTCATGCTTGCATCAGATCCAATAACATAACTCTACAATAATTCGGTCCTAAACTACATAGTTCAATGCATATTTATAGAGAGTGGAAATTTCCCTTCAACGCCTATGCACTTCTTAAAATAGGTATCATGCTGATAATAGTCATGCACCTTTACAATAGCATGCATACATGTAAGTGTTCTAATAATAGATGTCCTATAGTTAACTAGAAGAAGCAATCCTATTATTAGATCAAACCATGCATGGCGTTTATCAGCCACTCATTCCCAAAATACCATTGTGTGTAGCGCAAGTCTTTATCTCCATGTGTGCTTTGCATGCTATCTCCAAAAATAGCCCTTATCCATAAAAATGGCTAAGTCCTGAGCCAAAATGTTCTGGCATGCATTTCCTTCCCTATCCTTCCTGCACCTTTAAATGTGCCTTGTTCCCACGCACGTATCCTTTGTGTGTCTATTCCTTGAGAAAACATTCTTCCTACTCAAAAGAATTCCTTGGATCAATGAAACTAATCCAAGGTATTTTCTTAAACGATTCTCAATAAGAATAATAAGTTATTATTGACATAGGATTTTTTTCAAATTTTACCACTTACCTAAAGGTTCCAAGAGCGAGAAATCAAACTTTCCACAAGTTACAAAAATCTAGTTAATTTTATGAATCAATTAAATAACATCACAATTCAAGAGTACCTTACAAATAATGTATGATTAATTAAGCAAATATCAATTTGAGATAAATATTAATATAACAACATGATTCATTCAGTTCTATGGAGCAACAACTCAAGAAAATCACATGTCAACGTTGCAATCCATTTCTCAATGAGCAAGTACAAATGAAAATATGGTAGAGGTGTTATATGGTCGAGAAATGACACGTCAACAATCATGGAACCGACATCGGTCGGGAACTGGAATCGGTCTCCTATGCGTGAAATGTTTTTATTTAAGTCACATGATTAGATCTAACCTTTGATTAAAAGGTGATATAAAGGTTGTAAATGCATAGCTAAGATTCCTAATTTTGTATAAGATTATATATGCTAGAAAGCTAGGGTTAGAATCATAGATTAATCATTGTTAACCGAAATTTACCCTGGGCAATTTTGATAATTTGCACAAATTCTTTAGAATCGAGACAAATAGAAATGGTGAAAGAAAGAAATCTATATTTTGGGGCATGCCTTTGCTTTTCTCTAACTTCCCCATTCAAGGAAAATCTCAGGAGTTAATGAAAATTTGCTAAAAGTTTGAAAAACTGAAAAAGGACCTATTTTAATGTATTGCGGGTCTAGGGGCTATGGATGGAATGACTGCAAATTGAAACAGGGTTCCTCGTCCTTGACTTGGGTCTGAAATGCTAAGGAAACAATGAATTGCGGAAAAATCGGGTCCCGGTGGCCTGTGCAAATCCAAGTTCCCGAAAATCTGATTTACTGATTTGTAAAAGGAATGAAGAAGAAACAATGAATTGTGGAAAATCGAGTCCCAGCCCCCAAAGCGGTCCAAGTTCCATCGGAAAAAAAGTTCCCCAAAAATATGATTTACCCAATTTGTAAAAGTAATGAAGAGGAAATAAATTATTACGGTAAAAGTGGAAGTTCGCATCCCATGTGGTCCGAGTTCCATCAGGTAGTGAATTCCCCAAAATTCGACTTGCCCAATTTACGAAGGATTTGAAGCGGGTCGATCACATTGCAACGATGGTAGATTTGGACAACCTAAATGTCCCGGAAAGTTGGGAGATGGGTATGCGAAAGGCCAAAATGGTCGTAGGCCTATATGGTGTGGCGATGGAAGGCTCAGGCGGTCCAAGTGGCCCAAGTGTGTCGCGGGCTTGTAAAAGCCAAAACATTTGTAGTAAGTTGGATGTGGGTAATGCAAGAGTTGGCGGTCCAGGTGGCCCTTGTACTCAAGTGCCATGAGTTCCCCGAAAACTTGCAATACCCATAATACCTGCAATACAAATGAAGGTGGTGTGATGTGGATTGTGAGAGCGCGTGTGGGCACGCTTGACCCTTGAAGTTCAAATGAGCATAACTTTTGACCTAGAGCTATGATTTTGAAAAAAATGGAATTTTCGGAAAGCTCTCGACATATTCTATGCCATTGATATTGGATATATTAATTTTAGTAAAGGTGGGTGGCTGAAAATAAAATAAACATCTCCAACTCCAATAAATTAAATGCTCAGTCCCGTAAAATGCAAGAAATCCTGACAAACGCAAAACATCTGCACACACTCAAAAGGCCATAACTTTAGAAATTTTCAATGGATTTTCACAAAATTGGTCTTGTTAGAACCATGAATCTGAGCACAATGCAGAGAAATCAATAAATATATAAATTGATGAATTTTTGATGATGATTTTAAGGAAAAATTTGAGGTTTTGAACAGTGATTTTATTAGTGGTTGGAGAGGCATTTAATGAGCATGGGCTGCCATTCCTTCTCTGTTATAGGTTATGGGACACCTTGAGATTTATTTTACAGGTCCAAAATCACCAACCACACTCATTTATTATGAATTGTAATTGGTTGAAAAGTGGATTTTAGGATTTACATCCCTTCTCTCTCTTCCAAAACTCTATAAATTGAAATATTGGGCTCATTGTAAGAAGAGGATAGTTTGAGTAGCAAAACTCTATCATTTTGGTTTTGTGAAGCCAATGTGCTATAGGCCTTTATAGTGGAATCCTTGCATGGTGATCTAGGCCTTTCCTTTGTAATATTTTAGACTGTGCATATTAATGAAGCAATATATTCAAGTTTGTGGATGTATCTTCCTTGGTGAGTTTGTTGCATTCTCCCTGCCTCTCTAATGTTATTGCAAATGTTTATGTCTACTCTATACTCTTTCAGGGACCTATTATTATTATGTATGCATGGAAATGTGTTGTGAATGTTGTTATTAGACGACGGAGACCTGTCATCACTATCTCGATATGTATTTTGCTTCCATTTTCACACATTGGAAATTGTTTTCATTCCCTTCTTTTGGTGCATCACCTCTATAGTGTAGTTTTCTTTCATTTGCATGTTATTTCTCTCTCCCTGGTCCCTTGGAAATTATAGGATAGAGATATTCAAAGAGTTTCATATCATTATAGTTAGTTTGCACTAGTATTAGGAAGAAGAACCATATTTATCTAGAGGTCTATCTCAAGTAGAAAGTCCCACAATTTGGAGATAGTACCCATGTTACCTAGTCACACTATGATCTCAAGCACATAGACTTGTGTAAAGCATAGGGTTTTGTGATTCAGATGATAACAATCATTCTTGTAAATGGATAGATTGAATTGATTCTCCTTGGTTAAGAGAATGAAGAAGAAAACTAAGAAGAGAAAGAAAATGAAGGTTACATGATGGCAAAGATTTCATGGAAAGAAGTCGACAAAAGGAAATAACGAGTACATCCGTATGGTGAGAAGAGGGTAATGTCTTATTCTTTATTTCCTTTGTATTGTTATTTTCTCAATGTAATGGCTTGCATAGGATGAAAAACACATAGGGTTTCTTCTTGTAGATCCACATATTGTTGTGAGATCTTGTATTGTAGTTTTTCTTGTAGGTCCACATGTTGTTGTGAGATATTGTATTGTTAGATCCACACGCTTGTTGTGAGATCTTGTATTATAGATCCATGTAGATCTAGTATTGTAGCTCATTGGATAGATTGTGGATACGTGATAGTATCTAGAGATATTGTAGAGCATTTTATCTTAATTTTTACACAAAGCCGATGCGGTGATGGAGGAGAGACTTACTTCTTGGTGCACAAGATTATGATTGCACATTGGTAGACCCATGTGAGAGGTTTTATTTGAAGATTCATAGGAGAGTTTGGTTGTAGTTAAGAGATGTAGTATTTACTTGGTTATGTGAGATCTTATGGTGGTTTGGAGGAACGGTTGTAGTGGAATCATGGAGTTCCGATTAGAGATCTTGTAAAGAATATATTCTTGGAGAGATGTATTTTACTCTTTTGGGAAGATTTGGTTTGTACTCTTGTTTATTATATATATTGAGATCTCTATCTTTGGTAGTACTAGCCCATATTGGGTGAAATACGGTACATGTTGTGTTATGTGTGTGTACTTTGTTTTGATTTGGATTTATCTAGTTTACACTTTGCGCCACTTCTTGTGGATTTTGGGGAATTGTTTCCATTTCCAAAGTACTAATTCCTAACAACTCATTTCAGAGCCTTGTGTGTTATCTTATCTGATACCAAAAGTGGTATCAAGAGAAGTGTCTTTAGTTTTTCAGAGAAAGGATTTACTTCAGGGTTTTGTTAGTGGTATTACTAACAGATATATGAGAGTAAGTTTTTTTTCCTGATGTGAAAATCGTAGGAAGAGATTTTAATCTCAAGTGGGAGCTGAAAATGAAAGGTTGTTAAAAATGATATTGACCGACGTCGATATACTAATAGATTCTAGTAATGATGTTCCATAACTAATGTCAGCATGGCAACCATGGTCGGTTAGAGGGAACCAACATCCGAAACCCTGGTTAAACAAAAAATTACAGATTTGAAGAAATTAGAGAAGATACAATGAATGTATCTTGATTGTTGAGGTGTCCCTAGTTCTTGGAGGCATAAGAATGTTGGTCAGATTGCAGATCTAGATTATAGAGGTATGGTTTTTTATTATCTTGGTATTGCAGTGCTTGTATATTTTGGTTGCATATGCATGTTTAGGATTACAGATCTGAGTTAGAGATAGAGTAGGTATGCATCCTTTGGTGCAGTTAGATGCATGGGATTCATTAGAGAGGCATAATATAATCACATAGAATGAATACGGTGCTTCCATCGAGAGGAAAATACTTTAGTTAAAGATGTGAGTGAGTGTATTAGTGCTTTGGTAAGGTGATGTGTTTCATCTTCATGCGGTTTCATTGCATGTATTATTGTTATAAAGTTTGTTGTGTAAGGTTTGGGTACTTCTTTAAATAACCTTGGATCAACACAACTATCGGATTTGGTTTGTGTAGGCACCTAGTTTGGTGTACTATGCCAATTTATGGCATTTTGGTAATTCCAACAACACCAATGTCGGTCACGAGAGGAAAATCGGTACCGGTCACCGAGATCGTGGTCGATGATCTGTGAAAATGAGTTTTCACAGGGTTTCTTATAGTAGAATAGAGCATAAAAGGTTTAATGCCCAGTTATGGAGGATTTGATTTCTTACACATAGTGTATAGATAGCAACAAAGTAGATCACTTCAAAGTTTAAATCAGAAAGAGGATAGAATTGGCTCAATGAGTCCAATGAGAATTGGATCAAATTTAGGTATCTTTATATGGTTCATGTTTTATTTATTTCTTTTAAAGAAACTAGTATTATGTTTGGATTGTGTGTACAAGTAAAATTTGCACCATGGATATTTGGTGAGCTTGAATTTTATTTATGGGATGTGTTGGAATCTTGAGGAAAAGGGTATCTATTCTAAAGATGAGATCCTCAATGAAAATTCATGTTTAGACACAGTTGCAGGTAATGAGAGATGTTGAGTACACATGGATGAAAAGAAGGTGGTTTATCCTACTTCACAATAAGTCCAAACTTATGTGATGTAGAAGTATTATTTTATAAGAAGGGAATCGAGTTTAATATTTTCTTTCATCTATTTTATTTCTCACTGATATATATATATATATATATATATATATATATATATATATATTGGAGCTTTTGAGCTTGGTGATTAGAGGCAGTACAGGAGTTCATGTTGAGTGGGAGAAATCCATGGTTGTTGGAATTACAGGTTGGACACATATACACATGCGGAGTGAGAGGAGTATGCTACTATTCAGAGTGGCATGAGGCACAAGTTGTTTTGGAGGAAAGTCATAGTTTTATAGGTATTTTGTGATTAGTGCATGATGACATCACTTCTAGTTTTAGTTATAGTTCCTTATGGGATGGCAGTTGATGGTTGTTCAACCTGGGTGAATAAGAGAGACAAATGATTTAGAGTTTGAAGGCTGAAAGAAAGAAAATTATTTTGTTATAGGTTACAGTGTGAAAAATTGTATATTTACATCTTATTGATGTTTCCCTTGTTTGCTTTCATATTGGATGGTTGTGCAATATGTTGATGACATTTTTTACTGGTATTTGCACTAGTTATTAGTACCATGGTTAGCATGGTTTTTTTAATTTACATTGATGAGCACATGATTCATATGTGGCCTTGGAGTTAATTGGTGAGATACTTGGAGCTTCTGGAGAGCCTGGTGATATGGATGGATGTATATAGCGAGTTTATACATGTAGATAGATTATATTCTGTGAGTCTATGATGATGCAAATATTTTTTTGCACATGGATGCCTATGAGATGCTTTAGATTCCTTGAGTATGAGTTGGGAATGTTTATATTTCCTCTTGTTACTATGTTACTCCATGATAGATATATTTTCTACATGGTTGTCTTGGACATGCAAATTGTTTATATAGGGTTGGATTTAAAGAAAGCGGTGTTATGGATTCTTTGAGTTATGCAGGCATGTAGAACTCATTTGGGCATCTTGACACAGGATCTTGTTTTTCTTATGCATATTCTAGTTTGACTTGTCTTTAGTCAATTTCATTGGTGATTAACTAAAAATAGAAATTTATCTAACTATTTTATGAGTTAATCTAAATAGAAACTGAATACTATATTGAAATGATGGAACTAAATGTTATGCTTTAATATTTGAATATATTGGAATAATGGAAATGAGAGGGATATGTTAATAACCTCAAATTGACTTACATTGAATTATGTTGGATTGTAGCAGATCGATGTGCAAATTGAGCAAGTTGTGAATGAATGGCCTCCAAAAGGTCAGCAATTGAATGTTGGACTGCACCGAGTTTCCCGAGAGTGTACTTGGGTGCCCTAGGGCACCTTGTGCAGGTTACAGGTGATCAAGACTGTGTGGATGCTCGAGAATCTGGGTTCAACGATGTCGTAAGGATGTTTGAAATCCTATCTCGGGTGTTCCAACGGATTCACTTGAATGAACTAGATGATACCCTATAGATTAGAAAGAAGAAGGGATCGGACCAACCTCGTAATCCAAATTAGTGGACTTACAACTAAGTGCTACACTAAATTTTTAGACCTTGATGTAGTTTTGATTAGTTGGTATACAATATTTTTTCTAAGGTCCCCTAGCACCAATGACGCGGTAGTAGATAGAAAATAACTAATTGTAGGAGTGCCAATAGTAAATGCAATGAAAGAAATAAAAATGGAAAGAATACAACCCTTTTTGCCTATGCTTATGTGATGTAGATTTAGAAGAATCCCAAATGTAGTCCTTTCCTTAGTAGATAGCTTCCTTTGATGTGTAAGATGTCTTCCCATAATGTAGTGACTATATTTTTTATATAGGAATCTCTTGCTCAAATTTCGAAACTAGTGACCCGAAACTATAGACTATGACCTAAGGGAATACACAAGGTGACCGTTAGGACCAACCTCGAACATAGAAATTAAGACCATAAGTAAAGATAACATGGGAGCCTAAAATCATGGACTTGGGCACCTCGTAGTTCCCTAGTCCTACCCTAAGTGCCCAGTAGACATAAAGACAACAAATAAGAGAAATACAGCATCTAAGACATCCTAAAAGATGCCTAAAACTACCGAGACATATGATGACCGACTAAGTGACAAAAAGACCTAGGGATGGGTCACTAGTGAATACTTTTATCACGTAAGATTCATATATAAATTAACATACCTAGTGGTATAAATTTAATAGTAAGTGTGTGATTTTGTGACTACATTTGGCCCCTCTTTATGTTGGTGAGCGGAAAGCTTGGTAACAAAAAGGTGATAGAGATGTGTACTGAGAGAAATTCGAGAGAATCCCAAGATGTAGAAGAATGTACAAATATGTAGTAGAAGCATGTATATAGAACCATGTAAAAGCGTTTTGAACCATGGATCAATGAGTTGATCCATGTAACGAAAAAAAAATGCAAATGTCAAGGTGAATGGAAAATGATGATATTAGATGATTTCGAATGTAGTTGAATAGGTGGGTAGGGAGTGATCGGTTCAAACCTGGACACTTGTATATGGATGGAATGATTGAAGGATTTGGGTGTCCTACCGCCAAGGAAGAGTGTAGGGAGAAAAGTGTGTTATTCTCCAAGTTTTAACTACATATTCAAGATCTAATCGTTGTAGATAGACTCGAGATCAAAATGGGGAAATATTGGATCCAAATGATTTTGATTAAACAATTAAACCATATAGGAGTGATAAAGGAAAGGAACTCTTGCGTTCACTCCACGAGCATCACAAAGATGTATAAGGCTTCTAAGTTAGGTCATCTATAAGTGCACGCGATAAAGGATGAGATGGCTTCCAAGTTGGTTCATATGGAAGTGGATGTGAAATATAGAATAAAAGCCCAAGTTAGGTCATCTAGAAAGAAGTGATGAATGTAACTCCCAAGTTAGGCCATCGAGAGACCGCTTGTAGGTTTGAATGCATTTATTTTGATTAGTTGGTTAAGTCTTTTGGTTGGTTACTCATGGAGAGGTTTTTCACTAATTACCCCTAGGTTAGGTCACTAGGGGAAAGTTGCGAGAAATTGATGAAATGTCACATAAAATGATTCTGGTCATTTCTTTCCCCCAATTTAGGTCATTAGGGAGATTTTATAGGTTATAGCGTGTGATCATGTTTAGGAAATGCTCAATGATTGTTGCCCCCATATTAGGTCTATTTCACTAGATTGTAGTAGATAATGAAACAGATAAGGGTAAAAGGCCAAAGAGGAATACCTATTGTATGTTGGTTGAACGTTAAGTGCACGTGTTTTGATTTCTTATCAAAACTGATTTCTTATCGAAACCGATTGTGTGAGCTTCCTTTTAGCTAGGAGTAACTACCTCTAATACAAAACAAGACCACAAGATACAATTAATACCAAAATTTAGTGGACTTTACTAGTGTGAAATAGATCCGAGGAAGTGTGATACTTCCTCATTGAACAGTTTATCAATCCAATGATATATATAATTGAATATAAATTAAATGAACATGCAAATAAAAGAATCTAATCCTAGTGTTCTCGCTTTAGGTATCTCGATTACTATCAATTTTAATCCAATTAAATGCTTGATAACTAATTGATGAAGGTCACGGATCAAGTTGTAGGCTATGTAGGTGGTCCGAGGGTCATAGGCGGGTTTGGGTAAGTTTTGGTGTAATTTCAGGTTGATTTGGGTGATTAGGAGGCTTTACGGTGTAAAGTAGTTTACCGACACGAGAGACGGATGCGGTCAAGGTGACCGATGACGGTTTATGTATGAATGATTCTAGTTTAAGATGATCTATATCGTTTCTATGTAGAATTGAAGAATGTCAAAAGTGGGTGGCTAGGCTCTCTGTGTCTACACAAAAAAGTTAAGAAGGTCTATGGTGAGGTTATAAGTGGGGTACCAGGGTTTGGGTAACGCTTTATGAGGTTTTGGGGATGTTAGGGGTAGTTTGGTGAAATTTAACAGGGATGTAGTAAACAACATCGGTTGGGTAACCGATGCTTTGGTATAGAGGAGAGACCGACGATGGTTAAGTTGAATGACATCGATAGGGGAAAAATGGTGGTAATCAAATAAAATTAGTTATTGGACTTCTCTTGTGATTACACAGAGAATGGAGGGAGGATGGTTGGGTTTGTAATAAGGTCAAGAAAACTTAGGAAGGTATAAAGGTTAGGTAGGAGAGCTAGAAGCTTGTGGGTGGTTGGATAGGTAAATGGGAAGGAAGGTGGGAATGGAGGAATACAAGAAAGAACATGAACTACTAAAAAAATAAAGAACCTATTAGGTAAGTAGAGAAATAATGCAAATCAAACACAATTACTTGTATTTGTAGGTCTTGTCTATGAAGGAAGGTAATGGTCGATCTGTGAATAAATTTGTGGTCAATTCTGCAACAATACTTCTGGAGTGCTCCCATGAATAAAAATTCATGTGGACGAGTATCAAGTACTTGCTTGGGCCTATGGTTGAATGTATTCCATCATCTGGATGCTAAGAAAATCTCTGGTTCATGCTTGGATGTAGATAGATTTCTCAAAAAATAGAATGACCAACCTAGGTAAAAGGTTGTAAAATGTTATATATGGTAACGATGACGGTTAGGGTGACGGCATTGGTTGAGGGTTAATCGACATCTGTTAATGCGGGAAATACTAGGTTTACCAAAAATAATAGATCTTGGATATTTTTGGTGTGCTCTGATTGTCATTTTGGGTCTAAGGTGATGGTTAGTGCTTAGATAAGTGGGAGTGTTGTTGGAGAAGGAATAGGAATTTAATTTTAGGGTTAGAATAAGTCCCAGTTGGTTAAGATAAATGGAGACTCAGTATTAGTTAATGAATAAGCTAATAATAAGTCCATTGTGAGGTGTCTAGGTGATGTGGCTAGGTGAGGTGTAAATTAACTTAATTAAAGTAATTAAACTAATTAATAGTGTGAGGATGAACATTAATTCAATTGTAAGTAATTAAATTAATATGAATGTGGGATAAGGGATCATGGTTAGGTGAATACATTACGTTAATTAATTAAAAGGGACCAAGGGGAGTGTGTGACCCAAATTTGGTGTCTACATTTTCCACTTTTTTCACGTAGCTTGTATTGATAAGCGACGCTGACAAAAATAGGAAGTGGTTTCCCCAAATATAAGTGAGAGTGGGGTTTCCCCAAGTAGGTATAAAGGTGAGGTTTCCCCAAGTGTGGGTGGAGGTGATCCCCTTAAAACTAGGAACTGATGAGGTGTTAAATGAAGTCGGTGAGTGGTTTGATAAATGGGTAAGTGATGAAAGTGAGGGTAGGTTGGTTGCGGGAGGGTATGAGTACATTGGGTAATAGGTAAGGGTTATATTGAGTAATGGGTAATGAAAATTTAATGCACGACACACATAGACTATGACATGGTACTAGGTGGAAGAGCTTGCAAAATCTACATCGTCAAAGGTTGATAGGTTTATCTAAACAAGGTGGAAGTGATTCAGGTATCCGAGTGGTCGTGATATGGTCCGAAAACACAACTAACGTTAGGTTCAGAACATTTAGGTATGATCCAAAACACCAAAGGTTTGGTCGGGATAAACAACATGACAATAGGAAAGGTAAGGTCATTAGGCTAAACAACATGGGTAACAACATCGCAAGGTATAACGAGTACACAAATTCTAATGTCACAAAATGTGGTTCAGGTCAGGGTATGTAGGTCATGGCATGGGTAAGGCTGGGGTATAGGTAAAGAACATGTCCCTAAACGTAATTAAGGAAATGTACAGGTAATTTAGGCTTTTGGGTAGGGTGTAATAGGTGTTGGTAAGGTCAAAAGTAGTTGAAGAAACATTGTGTTTAGGAAAAATGGGCATAGGATAGGTCAAAGGGTGCTGGTGGGTGATGTACTTGTTGTTAATTCCATTTTTATTGTGTATTAATGGAAACTAGGTGAATTAGGCATTATTAATTCGAGGTCATGTAGGTATGATTTAGTCCGGTATAGGCACGGTGGATTCCAGGTGAGTTAGGCATGATGGAGTCGCATATAGGCATGGTTTGGTCATTTTTTTGGTTTGATTTAATTTCCAAGTTATTAGTATTATGGAAAATAAATGATGATATATATGTATGTTGTGGTTTAAATTTCCAAATATTTGATATCATGGAAATGTGAAATGATTGATGTATGATATGATGATGTGATAAAATGATAGGTATGCATGTTTGTCTGTTTGTTTAATTTCCAAGTGTTGTGTAAAATGGAAACTAACTAAGGTAACATGTGAATAGAAAAATGGGGAAAGTTGGTTAGGGTAAAGAGTGGCCAAGCTAACCTCCAAGGGCCCTATGCCTTCGAAGTTTTCCTATATAGCCCTAGAGAAATGGGGCCTCGGGACGATGTAGTTATCGCTTAAGCTAGGGAAGAATATGATGAGGTAAAGGAATGGGTTGGTAGGTTTTAGGTAATATTGAGTCTAGGTCCTTTAGGCATGCTTGAGTTTAGGTTGTTTAGGCATGGTTAAGTTTAGGTTAGTTAGGTATGGTTGAGTTTAGGTCATTTTAGGTATGGTTGAGTTTAGGTCACTTTAGGCATGGTTGATTGTAGATCAAAAGAGGAATGGGTGATTGTGGGTCATAGGTATGGGTGATTTTGGTGAAAGAGGAATTATGAAAATATAGGTGTCGATGGTCTAGTCCTGTATAGGAAGATCAATAAGGAAGAAAAGAGGTGAATGGTAAAGGAGACAACAAGAGCCACCTAATTGATAAGAACCATAATGAGTCTATCATACCAAATATTGGATTATGAATGTAAGACCCTAAAGGCGTTGCATAATTGACTATTCTAAGGGTGAATAAAGTCACATGATCATGAAATGTCACATTTGTGGCAAGTCCCTTGAGCAGGCATGAAATTTAGAAAGGAAAGGTGATGAGGTGAAGGAAGTTGGTTTGCAGGATAACTTGGTGTGAGACATCATGTCTTTTTGACAGAAACCTAAGATCAAGATAGGCAAGTCCATGATGAAAAAGTTATATTTTTATTTTTGCTTTTGTTTCTATAGAATGATTGATGTGGGAAGTCTATGTGGGATGAATATAATATCTCCTTGAGGTCTTTGTGGAGATGATTGATGCGGAAGCTTGAGAATATTATTATTTTATTTTGCAAGAATAATGTTTTTTGTGATAGACTATTGATCGTATATGGCTAGCCTTGTATAGCTGTCCTTCAAGGAGTAGTCTATTTATAGAAGTGATATAAAAAGAATAGATTTCATTTTTTAGGGAGTCATCTTTTTGCTATAAGTTTAACTCAAGGATTTTTACTTAAAAAATCCCGTATATTACTTTTGCATCATTTTTGGACTTTTAGGTCATGGATAAGACTATAAAGAGGATAGGATCCCATTATGAAGACAAAATCATAGTACAAAAAGGTCAGCTATGCAAGAGAGAGGTTTTAAGGGATGAATCGACCATGGGATTCCATCTTTAAAAAGACAAAAATTATCCATAACAATCCTACCATGAGTAGAGCCGTGGTACTCATATTGAAGATAAGGCTAAAAAGTGATGGGTAATCACATGAATCTTGTTTTGTCATTGATCCTCAAAATAGGTAAATGGAAGGTGAATGGAGCTCAAAGGACGAGCATTTTTAATACACATAACATGGTATAAGACTTTATTCAACAATAGAATGGTCGAAGTTGCGAGGCATTGAGGGCTTAGGTTCGAGTTTACCTTCGAGTGAAGACAAATGATAAGTATCTCGATCCATAGGTATGAGTAATGATATAGGGTCCAATCTAATTAGGAGTAAATTTTTCCATATTAATTGTCTCCTCTTTTGTTGTATGTTGATTTTCCCTCGAAACGAGGTCACCAACCTGAAGGTTCATTTATGGACACGTTTTTCATAGGCACGTTTGATACATTTTTATATATTTGGAGGTGGTCAAGAGCATTGAGACAATGTTCATATAATAACTTGAGTTTTTATAAACGATCCTGGTAAAATTCATCATCGTTGAGCATCTCTTTAAGTGAGATACGAATAAATGGAATTTGGACTTCAAGAGGTAGGACAACCTATGTACCAAAGACTAGAGAGAAAGGCGTGGTAACGCAGTTGAGGTACAAATAATAGTATGATAAGCCCATAAGGAAAAAGGAATGTGCATGTGTGAATCCTTTCCAAGTATCACCAACCAATTTCATATGAATTTTGTTCAAGGTTTCTTGGTTGATTCTCGCTTAGCCATATTTTTTTAGGGTAATAGGGTGAAGGAAAAATGATTTGAATGCCAAAGGAATCACAGAGCTTCCATAGGTTTTGTTTTTGAATTGTTTTCCATTATCAGTGATGAGGCAATGAGGAACACCAAAGTGACAAATGATGTGATGATTGATGAATTCACATATTTTCTCATATTTTGTAGAAATAAGGGGTATGGCTTCGGAATAGTGATGATATTGTGGACCACAATGTTTGGGTCAATATTGGGCATATCAGCGTAGGACCAAGAAAAAGTGTTGCTTTATGATCTTGGAGGAAAGAAGTAAAAGCTTCCTCTTCATAGCATCTAAAGATTGGCCTATCTTTAGAATGTGCGGGTCATCCCGAGTATAAATATTGATTTCAATGGTTGATTTGTTCAACATGGTTTGTGTCTCATAAGGTAATGACTTGTGAATATATGAATCATCCGCACCGAGGTAGGTGAGAAGAAACTCATCATCCTGACATTGAATGATGTTAATAGAAGGTGTATCGTCATCGATCATGTCAAGATATAGGAAGGGAAGGGAAGAGGGAGCCTCACCATCTCATTGATAAGTTAGAGGTCCCAGGAAATGGTGTTCATGATTTTTTTTTAGGAGGAATGGATTCGGATCCATAGACTTTGTAGGTGAAGGTGGTGAAGTTGGTAAATGGGGTGAAGAAGGGTTTTCATCCTCAATGAGTTCGACTTAGGACTTCTTGGGAGATGGTTCAGAAAATCCAATACCACTTTGTGGTTTATTATGTTTATGTGTGGTACATGGGATGATAGTATGGCAGCCCTATTCATAGAAACAAAAGCCAAATCCCTTCCATGCACAATGATGGAGGAAGGTGTGGGTGAAGCAATGGTTGGTGAGATATTGGAGGTCGATAAAAATGGTTGTGTTTGGGAAGGTGGCTTGGGTGAGTAGGTAGAAGTATCAAGTCCCCATATGTTAAGTTGGTACAAAGGTGGGGAGGACCATAAGGGAAAACCTTGCCTATGCGGTGATCATAGTGAGGATGTTGGCGAAGGTTACCATACTCTTGAGGAGTAAGGAATGTGTCAATGTTTTATAGGTGATAATCCCCTAGAGTGAGACATTAAATAACACCTTCTAGGGATCGATAGTTGATATGTGCCTATTCGAGAATGGAGGAATTACTAGGCAGTAGGGGAAGAAGAAGTATTGGTTTGTTTGGAAGTAGATGGGTTAGCGAATGGGTCAGTCTGCAGAGGATTTAAAAGTAATGGGAATAAAGGTGTTAGGTGTGGGAGATTTAGCGAAATGTTGGTGGATGGGGTTGTGGGTGAAGGATAAGTGGCAGCGGTGGTAGATGCCTTAAATGGTATAAGGACATCATTAGGTCGATACAACATGTTGCAAGTTTTGAATGGTGAAGGGTCACCTGGAATGGTATAGTTATTTCCTTCATGTTCAAATTTTACGCAGCGATGTAAAGTTGAAGGAACACAATCCATGATGTGGATCCAAGGTCAGCCAAGAAAAATTTGTACTTGAAATTCCCCACTAAGACATAGAACAATTCCGAATGATAGTACGGGGCCCACATGAACGTGGAGAATGATGGTGCCGAGAGTGGAAGTTATGGCATCATTGAATGAATGCAACATAACTAGGTTATTATGCATGTAATTGGTAGGGATGTGCATTTGGTTGTAAACATGGGAGGAGATGGTGTTGATGATGGCACCACCATCGATCATAATGCATCGAGCGTGTATATTATTGATGTAAATAGAAATGATAAGGGAAGGATCAAGATCAATTGATTAGAGAGGTACAATCTCGTCATCGGAAACCGAGTGACTACTTGATGGGTGGTAGTGGGTGTAGAAGAAGGGGATGAATTTTGAGAGAGGCCACATGGTGAGGGGGTGATAATGGAAACCACATGTGTAGGTTCGTTAGGTAAAACCTTGATGGATTACAGATTCTCCATGAGGGCCTATCGATGCCACTTAGAGGTTTGGACAATGTCGCATGCAAAGACATTTTTAGAGGGGATTGGTGAAATTGTTTTTCATTGTAAGATGGGAGACCCCATTAGAAAGAGGGTATGTGGTTTCCCAAATGGTGATTTTTGGTGCAGGTGTAGACGGTATAGTGGGTATAAGATTGGCAGATGGGATGGTGACTTTTTCCTATCCTTTATCTTTTTGGTGCGAGTGGTAATGTTAACCATATTAATATGGGGTAAGGCGCTAAATGAGTCATGATATGTGTAGTGATAGGATGGGAAATAGTAGGGTGAGGGCATGTATTGGTGTGGTGTAAAGAAGACAACGCATTAACATTTGGGCAGAGGTTGGATAATTCTCTTATGGGGACCATATTAATCTTGAATATTGGAGGAGGCTAAAAAGGTTGTGGAGGTGGAGATGCGGGTCACTTTGAATAGGTAAGGGGTGAGAATGTGTGGTGAGAGGTGAAGATGGAATAGGGTCCTCATATAGAAGATCATCATCGTTAAATTTTTCTTCAGGAGGAAAAATTTAGAGAAAAACAATTTTAAGAGCCTTATAATTTTCTACATCATGCATTGGCACATGATGTTAGGCGTACATTTCAGTATCATGAAACCCTACCGGTGTGGGTTTGATTGGGTTGTAAGGTCTAAGTTGTGGCAATGTGATGACAACGGTCTCTAAAAGGTTTGCTAGAATGTTGGTGTAAGACCCTGCCAATGGATCACAATGTGAGGTAAGTGTGGGTTTGGATGGAAATATTGGTGATTTTAGTGGGAGAGGCACCACGGAGGTGGAATTGGAGGTGGAATAGGTTTGAACATTGGTTTGGTAGGTAGTAATATTTTAGTTTTGGGTTATACCTTCTTGGGTAAAGGTGTAGTAGATGAACTAGTGATTGAAGGTGTTATAGGTTTAAATACCTCTTTGGAGGGTAGTGGGTTTTTCAACTTTGGTTGCACATTCTTGGGTAAAGGTGAAGACAAAGTGTGTGATTTAGAAGGGAAGACAGATGGCGGTAGAAGATGGGTTAGCCAAGGTGATAATGGAGGTATAGTGAAGGTTTTTGGAAGAGGCGAGGTGGGAGGTATTGGTTGAAGAGAAGGGAATATCATAGGTAGTGATGAGGTGGCTTGAAGTGGTGTGGGTATAGGTGGTAAAAAGGATATAGGTGACTAAAGGTGTATAAGGTGCGGAGTAAGTTAGGTTTAACAAAGGCTCGTGATAAGGCGGTGGGCTCTTGTGTTTTTAGTATACCTTGGGTAGGAGGTTGTTTGGCCAAGGTAGATGGGTGAGGTCTTAGGATAGATGGAAGGGGTGAAGGTGAAAGAGGGGTAGTAGGAAAAACCGGTGTATGCGGCCTAGAAGGTTGGGTCTTCCTCTTAGGTGGGGAATAGTCTTTGCGTATGGGCTTGTGAGGACATTGCTAAGTCTAGTTTTATAGGAGGATGGACTAGGCTTGATGTCGGCATGACTCCTATGTGGTAGCAGTTCTAGATGTAGGAAAATCATAGGTACAGTAAGGTTTTAGGAATAGGAACAAGTTTGGTTATTGGTAAAGGTTTAAGTGTGGGTGAGGGTGATGAAGAAGAGGCCACTCCAATTGGCATGGGCATGGTTGGTTTGGTTGTTTGAAATACCTTTAGATAGATCGTGGAGGTATCAATAGACAACATTTGCATCTGGGTTGAAAAGGGTAGCCGAAGGTGTCCCCAAAGCATGGAATTATCAACATAATCCAAGTGGTCAGCCAGGCATGAAAATAACACTATTGTAGGAGGAGATGATGTTGATTTAGTAGTAATCCCTATAAAGTATGTCCGAGATAGGAACTAATTGGATTCGAGACTTTGTGGGTAAAAGAGCCGAGAGTAAATCAACAGGATCTTTGAAGGCTGATGGAGAGTTGTCACCAACAGGAAGAGGTGATTCTAAAGGATCCCCTATGGGTAGGGAGATGACGAGTGGGATGAGGTAGGTTCCTCTTTCGGTGGAGAGGAAGGTGAGCACGACTCTCCCGTGGGTAGGATAGTTAACACCGTAGGTTGTTTGTTAGGTTGCGAGGTGAGTGGTGAAATTACATCGATAGATATCATGGACTCATACATGGGTGAAGGGGGAGATAAGGGAGAATCCTCTAGGGTGAAGGAGTAGATGAAATAGGCTCCTCCATGGGTAAAGGAACTCATGTAAGAATATCCTCGATAGAGGGGATAAGAGGAAATTGAGGAAGGGCTGGTATGACTTTGAAAACAACATGAAATTCACATACATTACTGTCATTAGTCGAAGGTTCGTCATTTTGGTTAGATGATGGGGTGTTATTATGGAATGCCTTCTTGAAGATATGCAAGTTCGATTACCTGGTGCATTCGGGTTGTCCAAGATGAGATCTCCATTATCTAACATTTCCTGGACAATGTTTTTGAAGGTTATAAAATTACCATCGCTATGACCCTTAATGGGATGAGGGTTGTAATAGTCATGTTCCTTGTACCATGCAGGCATAGGATGAGCGGGGTCAAAACCAGTATGTGGTTTTATGGGTGGAAGAGTGATTGCTCAATTTAGAATTTTTCATAAGATTGAAGAATATGGCTCTCCTATTAGAGTGTATTTTCGTTTGCTCCTTCTTGAACTGAAAATCTTGAATGAGAGAAAGGTTAGAAGAAGGTTTTGATTGATTGGATGGGTGAGATGGGCCAGATTTTAAAACTATTGCATTGGTTGGCAGATCCTTTGGCTTTGGAATAATTGTTTTGGGGTTTGGAAGAGGAAGAGGCATCATTTGATTTAAATGCAACATTTTTTTACACAATTGAATTTTCTTCTCTTCAATGACACGAATTTTCAAGTTTTCTATCCATGGTCAAGTACGAAATGTTTGGACTTGGAGAGTTGGTGAGATGTGCCTAGCACAATCCCTGGTAAACAACTCTATAAGCTCGGTTTGAGGTAGTTGGATAGTGAGTTGGTTAATGAGACTTTTCCAATGAGTGACAAAATCTGTGAGAGATTCATCTTCATATTATCGTGTTGAGTACAAGTCGATCATGGTGACCTTCTTGACAATATTGATCGAAAAATGGTCCAAGAAGGCTTGAGCCACTTGGTTGAATGAGTAAATGGAATGTCTAGGTAAACCATTATACTAATCCAATGCAGATCATGTCAAGGACATTGGAAATGTCCACAAGAGTAGACCGTCGTCATGAGAGATTAGATAACACCCATGTTTGAAATACCAAAAGTGTTGCTTGCAGTCTCTTCTTTGTTGTTGAACTAGTTGAATTTGGGAATTTCTCAATGTGTAGGGTATGGAAAAATGGGAATAGACTGATGAATGGGCTCATTTCAGATTTCATCCTATGTTAAAGAGTTGTGAGTGTCGGAGACCGATGCTTCCAATGTTTGCATCTTTTCCATCATCATTTTAATAAGGTTGTTGGTAGGTTGTGATGACTAGGCACCCCCGTACTATAAGGGGCTAGATGATGAATGTATGATGAGGAAAATATCCCAATATATGGTGGCGGTGAGTACGAGAATTACAAGGGGGAATAAATATAGGTAGAAAATATCTCAAATAGATGATAGATGAGATTGGGGGCTATTGATACATGTAAGTAGATGGGGTGGATGTAACGACTCTTGTAGTGATTGGGGGTAAGGACTGTGGGATAGAGAGGAAAATATTTTGGAAGGGAGTATGGGTTACCAACACCATGGGTGGTTGTGATGCAATAGGTATATAAAATGTGGCGGCAGTGCAGTGCAGGGCTATGCTAAAGATGGATGATGACATAATGGTTAACACCATGAGAGTAATTGATGTCAAAGGCATGATAGATGCCATAGGTGTAACATATATATATGATATGGGGTCGAGTTGGTACACCACAAGTGGTAAGGTGGAAGAAATTAATTTTGACCTAGTGGTTACTTTGTATGTACCCAAAATTGTACGGTATTGTACTACCGAACAACGTAACAGTGCCCCAATGATGACACAGGTCTCCTCGCAAGGTGTTCGAGATCCAGAAAAGCTCTCCAAGTGTGTGTTAACATCCTGCAGCCCCGCTTAGCCCCGCGTACCTTGTTTTTCCCTTTTCCCCTCTTTTCTTGGCCTTTTTCTCTTCATGGTGGCAAATCACCGCCCCGATTGGGCGGCGGTCTCGTGACTTCCGCCCTAAAATGGCGGCGGTCCTGTAACCGCCACCCTGCTAAGGGTGGCGGTCCTTACACATTTTCCAGAAAGCTCTTTTAACACGACTCACGTAATTTCAATGTTTTACCAGCTTTCTTTCACCGCCATAAGCTTACATTTATGATTCGGATCCCTGGAATAGTGTTTTGCCATTGTTTATAGTTTAAGAGTTCTATTTGGTTTTTACCTTGGGTAAATGCAAATGCTATAAATAGTTGGCTTGTGCTCAAGCAAATGGCCCCTCAAATTTGCCTCTGAATTTCTCTTTGCAATAGATTAGTCTTTCATTTTGTTTAGAGTCCTTAGTTTCTTTCATTGCATGCTTAGTTAGTATTGTTTTGCTATTAGGAAGCCACATATCCATCTTGTGCAAGTGCTGATTGATATTTCATCCAATCCATTGGAGTAGAATAGTTTGTTTTCAATAGGAAGCCATTAAAGTTGTAGGTTTTGTTCTTCAAACATGATAGTTTCAGGTTCTGGACGTTTCATGTTGCATGACTCGCAATAAATCCCACTAGGAATTGCATAAGCCAAGCTCTGTACTCTTGTGCTATCCCTCTCCTACTCGCATTGTATTCAGTCTGTATCTTGAGTTTCCTTTGTCCCAATATCTACTTCTGTTGATGCTAGCATTACACGCTTTTCTAGATCCATGTGAACATGAAGGAATGAGGAGATCACACTGAGGGGACAAGATCACACACACCATCGGATTCGCCACTGTTCTACAGAATCCAGGTTCTAGCTTTCAAAGTTCTAAATTAGAAACATATCAAATAGAGTAGTTAATCACTTTATTTTAGTCAATTTCACTTTCGATATTTCCAGGGAAGTTGTGGGGATTGATAGTTTCTGAGAGACTATGATTCATTCCTCACTTCTGAGGTAGGATCGAGAGTCTTGCAAATAGATTAGATCAGTTATTTCATTGTTTAGAGTAGATCTACAAATGGCACAGAAAAATAGCTATACTCGGTTATTTTGTTTGTTTTAAATTGTTATTTTAGCTGTCAATTCTAGATATGTTAAATAGTTACTCTTTTAGATTCATTCGAGTAGTTCGTCAGAAAATACAAAAATAGAGAAATCATATATGCTATAGATATATTCAAAGTAGTTAAATTTCACTTTGCTGTAGTTAATCTATATTGTTGCTTCTGTATGAAAATCACGGGACCTAGGGAGCCCAGAGAATACATATTCGAGCCAATCGTGCCCCAACCCAATCTCGTCACAGCCATAAATGACATAGATCGAATCTCGGATCCAAGTCTTCCGAACAACAAAACTTGTAACAAATCAGTTCCAATCGCACGAGTTAAACATAGAAGACGACCAAGCACACATATTTTGGTCAAGTCAACCAAACTACAGATTACCCTAGATACATGCCCACATGACTGTGGAGGGGTTTGAAAGAGAGCAAACGTTTGGTTGTGATCCTTTGGTCCCACAGCCAGACGACAGGAGACACCCTCATAGATATAGATACCAGCCTAAGAATTCGGGTTGCACGAACAACCTAAGATACTCTACGAGAAGATCGCACAGCTTATTGATTCTAAATATAGAAGTTTGAGAAAGCATATGATTACTAGGTACTAGGGATTAGGGGCTGATTCCATACATGACCATAGTAGGACTGCAACAACCATTAATATACGGTTGTGATCCACAAATCCCGCAACCCAACGAATCCGTAAGTGAATCAGACATAGATACTGGCCTACGTACACTAGTATTCAGATCCACTCCACTTCCACCTATCATCTTCAAACAGCTTATGTTTACTAGATACAATAGCTAACAAAGCTAAGGAGTTCTAGACTAGGCCAGAGAATCACCCATAGAGTCAACTATATTTACCATCCACCCTATGACCTTATCTGGAGACATACACAAAACTATCCCAGGTCATTTTCCACGTATTCCAAAACCTATAGACCGAATCACGGTAGAGATCAATATTGATTGGAGCCTTCGAGAAGTCATCGTTGCTGATCGATCTATCACACCAATTCAGGTTAGGAGGGCCTTCTTTGCCTTAGATTCACAATTTCCACTAGTGCGTGTAGAAGACATTAGATTTCCTAACTAGTTTGTCTGTATCCCACACATATTCCATCCCCACCGGCTGTCTCGGCACGACCTCGGGAGGTCAGGTGTGAGGAAGAGTTACTTGTAGATTCCCATGCTCACTTGTCACTTTTCCATCGTACAAAATTGGTGAACCCGACGTGAACCTTCCTACTTTCTAGTTCGGAGTCATATTATTACGTGTTCTTCCAAATTAGTATACTTTTCATCTTTTCCACCTCATTAGCCTTCACATCAGCTTCACCAACAAAATTGGTGAACCCGATGACATGAAACTTTTCTACTTTCCACTCTGAGTCGATTTCTACTAGTTCTTTCAAACTAAATGACTCTTTGTCTTTATTACCTCATTAGCTTTTACCATCACCTTCACTCCTTCCCATTATTCTACGGGTATTCATATACCCCCCGAATATGTCGGGATTCGATGCATATGGCAGACCCCTCTTGGGCCTTGAGGCATACTACGCCCAACAAAATAGGCAATCATCACCCTCACTCTCAGTATGGGGTGACAACTACTCAACTAACCAGTTGTCAACACAAACTCCAAGGATCAGATATAACTCATCTTTTCAAACTGAGGAGTTAGATCAGCTCGCTCAAACACAACAAACAGAGCCTTCAGGCTCGAATAATATGATGTTCACCAGAGAGAATCAAGTTCGTCTCCTCAGGTACTACTTAGACCACAAATTAGTAGACAATCAGACTCATACCTGGGTTTAGATGATGAACATTCGGTACGTTATGCCAGGAATGAACAACGTTCTCAAAGAATGTACCCACCTATAGGAGGTTTACAAACACAACCTGAAATCTCTTTCCAAGAAAATACCTCCATACCATGTCATATAGTAAATGCCCTCGGAAAAACTTGGCGAGGCGGCAACAATCGGTTCATAGCAGGGTATCATAGACCTATACAACATCAGAATATACAACAAACGCCACCAAGGCAAAATATCGTGACTTCACCATATGAAGTCATTTCGACTTTAGTAGAAAAAGTTAGGGGATTAGAACTTGCCCAAGCAAGTCAAAATTCTCAATTCATGCAAGCAGGAAGTTCCAATCCCCCACACCATCCTAGCCAAGTAGACCTCCTCACAGGAATAGGCACGTTAGGCATGCCTCCTCAGTATTCACAACAAACGCCAACTAGACCCACCATCTCTAACACCGTTCCTCCCGGTCTAGTGCAAAACAATCCATTCCTGGACAATACCCCGTCATACTTAAACATGTACTCCAAATCACCACAAGGGGATATGTTCTCCTCTCCCAGCATGGTTTCTCAAACACAGGGGTTTCCTTACACCCCCACTAACATGTACGCTATGCCATGTCAACAACCCATTCCACCACCGCTCCCTCAACAGGCACCATCAATGGTCGAAACCTATGCGATAGGGACTTACTCAGAATATTTGAAAGAGCCCTTAGATTTCACCATATGAAGCATCATGCTTCCAATACCTCTTCCCGATTTTCCCAAATACAAAGGTGAGGGAGATCCAAATGCACATATCAAGGCTTACGTAACAGCCATCCGAGAACTACTCCCATGGGATGGGGTTGTTGCTAAAATATTTCCAAAACCTTGGAGGGCATTGCTCTCGATTGGTATTATAGAATACCCGAGGCTTCCATCCATTCGTTCAAGAAAATCGTGTCGAATTCATCAAGGCCTTTGACATGAACAAATTATTAAGGACGAGGAATCGTGGAATTCTTACACATCAAGCAAAAACACAATCGAATCATGCCCATTTCATCCAAAGGTGGCTTACGGTTCTTTATTCTTTGTGCAAGTGCTCAGAACATGGATCGAGATGGAACTATGTGATCTATTCCTTCATTCTCTCGAGAGAGGTAAAGGAAGAGGTCCGAGAAGTTCCCACTAAGAACTTACGATGAAGTACTTGAGAGTGCTCTCCGAATAGATCAAGCGACAATTGATAGTGGTCACAAAACATATGGAGAAAATGGGATGTTAATCACCTCCAACCGAACACTACAACTTATCCTACTACCACGGACGTGAATCAAGGACCTAAAATCCTTAATAAAAATTGGGGTGTAACACATATGGAGTAACCGATCAGCCTAAGAAGGTAAATGTTGTCAATACTCCACAAATAAACAACCAATGAAACAACAAATTTACCCGACAATCAACACAAAGTGGATTTTAATCACCCTCAACAACAACACAACAATGGAGAAATCCCACATAGGGTCTAAGCCAAAACTCAATTGGTTATCAAAACCGAGAATGCAAACCAAAGACAACAAATGCAAAATTTTAATCCTAATAGGAAACGGTTTGATTAAAATTTTGGCTATAATATGCACCAAACCAACAAACGAGGAATTACAATCCTAATTTGTAGTGCGGTTTCCACAAAATTTGGGTCCATGACACTTTAACGCATCTGTGACTACGATAAATTCATGCAACATTTTCCAGGATGAACAAAGAAAACTTTTCATAGATATGTTCTTGGTAGATCCTACGTCACCACCAAATAATTTTACGAGGGCGGTTTCCCCTCAAAATGCACCCCTCAAGATCTTTAATGATCCGCTCCCAAATCACGATAATAATAGGCTAAATCTAATTAGGACAAACAAGAGCGTAATGACAAGAAACAATGATCATGAAGCTTCAACTTCGCTAAATCCATTAGTTGCGCCACAACTAGGGAGTCAGCCACGACCTAAGATAGTCGGTTTAGTAGAATTAGACGCCGAACTACCCATCGAAGCTGTAACAAGGACATGAGAGTATTTCTCTCAGCCAAGTCCAAGCCACCTACTAGAGACAGATAACTTCCAACAAGTAGTAGCAAAACCTGTGGGTGCCTATGATTTAATTAACGACCTAGAAAAAACCTTCTCGCACATTTCATTTTTAGACTTACTAAAGAACTCTCACCTTGCAGAGGCTGCTCTTTTAGAAGCATTAGGTTTAGGTCATTTAGTTAACATCACTCCACCTCCGAAACATAGGTAAATCATATATACTTTGATGTTCATCCCAGGACAGGCGGATAGGGATGTTGAATTCATATTCAAATAAACAAAATGTTTGAAAGATCTTTGAGATGACACGAGGTGATCCACCTTACACTTGCAAGTATGGGTTTATAACAACTATGTAAAGCGTGTAATGATAGACGATGGGGCAACGGTCAACATAGTCCCCTTATCTTTTCTTCAAAAGCTAGGGTATGGAGAAACAAATTGTTCCATGACTCGAAATACATTGAGAGGCTATGATAGCCTTAAGGCCACTTTGATTGGGACTATAATACTACCGGTCACCTTAGGACCCAAAACAATCTGATGAGTTTTATATTATAGATCGGGAAACTAACTATAATATGATCATCGTCCGACCATGGATACACCGCATGAAGGCAATCCCTTCTACACTATTTCAAGAAGTAAGGTTTTTACACTTAAGGAAGATATTCATAGCCAAAGGTGATCTAAAACCATTCGATATACACCTAGATGACTTAAAGAAAATACGGTGTGCACTCGGAATTTGAACTTCCAACAAACCAACTTAATAAACCCACTAACGTAAAACCAGAGGAAAATTTGGTACCTACAACGGATCTTGAGACTATGAGTCTAGTCAAGACAATCCCAGCCTCAAAGATGAGGCTAACATTGTAGAAACAGTATCATTAGGAACTACTGCAAAAATCATTGAATTGCTAGAACAGGATCTACCAATGTTCTTACCATTTGATTCTGTAGGCATGGGATATTCCCTAGGTGTTGGTTCTCTTCCAGCAGAGGATCTCTGTATGGTGGAAGTAGAATGCGCAAACACAACAAATATCCCAGCGTCCATATTCCCAGCTAAATATTGGACACTCCATTTTGATGGAGCTAGATGTCGTTACGGAGCGGGGGCAGGTGTAATCTTTACTTCCCCTGAAGGAAAAGTCCTACCGTTCACCTTCAAACTAAATTTTGAATGTACAAACAATGGTGCTGAGTACGAAGCCCTCCTCCTTGGCCTCATCTTAGCTAAGAGAATCGGTGTTAATAACATCAGGGTGTTAGGAGACTCACAATTGGTAGCGAACCAAGTCTCTGAGATATATGAAATGAAATTGAGCATTTACACTTTACAAAACAGTTGTATTAGGTTTAAGCAAGGAGTTTGACTTCATATCAATTGAAGCAATCCGCATGAGAAAAATATTCTCGCTGATTCAATAGCAACTTCAGCATCACGCTTCACTCCAAATAGTAAGTTATAGGATATCCGTTTTATGGTATCCCTTCTGATGAACCATTGATAAAAACAATACCAAAACCTCTTTTAAACGGAAATAAAAACAAATCTACTATCCTAGACCACATTGATAGTGATATGGCCACTCTGAATTACTTAAATGCCTATGCGGCATTACATCTCTCCTATCATATGATAGATTTGTCCTTAATCCCACATTCATCTTCCTACTTCGGAAATCCCATGATGGAGCTTCCCTCACAAATGGAGCCTAGCATAAACACAGTAGAAAATGGGGACGATTTGGATTTACCTCCAGCCCCACCTGAGTTTGAAGAAGGTAATGCCTCTTTAATCGAAGAAACAATTGATGTTAACATCGGAATGGAGGATGAACCAAAGATCTTGAAACTAGGATCCTCGTTAACCCCAGAAGAAGTAGAAATACACACTCGAATCCTCAAGGAACATCAGAAGGCTTTTGCATTTAATTATAAAGAAATGACAGGGCGTTGCACCACACATTGCGGTACATAACCTCGTCACTAAATCAGATGCAAAGCCGATTAAACAAAAATCGAGACCAATGAAACCTAAGGTAGCTCTCATGGTGAAAGAGGAAGTAATAAAACTCCTCCAAGTAGGATTCATCAAACCAGTCGATTACTCTCAATGGGTATCTAATATCATCCTGGTTCTCAAAAATAATGGAAAGATACGCATCTGCATAGACTTTCGAGACATTAACAAAGCATGTCCTAAAGATGACTTCCCATTACCATCCATTGACGCGTCATTGTTGATGCGGCAAATTTAGATTTGAACTTTTGTCTCTCATGGATGGATTCTCGGGATACAATCAAATCAGAATATCTGAACAAGATCAAGCTAAAACCACGTTTATAACTCCTTGGGGAACCTATTGCTACATTGTTATGCCATTCGGTCTCAAGAATGCTGTGCTACATACCAGGTGAGCTATGACGTATATATTTCATGATCTAATTCATAAAATTGTGGAATCCTACGTAGATGACTTGTTGGCTAAGGCCAAGAAGCGTTGTGACCACCCGGAGGTGCTCCGCGTCATTCTTTCACGTCTAATAGAATATGGAGTCACGCTAAATCCAGAGAAATGCATCTTTGGTGTAACAGGAGGAAAGCTCCTAGGTTACATCATATCGTCACAAGGGATAGATGTTGATCCAACCAAAATTCAAGTGTCCTCGAAATGGTCCCACCTTTGGATGAATCTAGAATCAGGTCATTTCTCGAAAAGCTTGGTGCAATCCGGAGATTCATCCCGGACTTAAGTTTCATCATTCATCCAATCAACAATCTACTCAAGAAAGATTATAGCATTGATTGGGTGCGGTTGCAATGAAGCTTTCGATGCGATTAAGTGTTTCTTGTTATCACCACCTACGCTAATGCCACCTAAGCTAGATCACCTGTTAATTTTATACTCATGAGCTACCAATGTCTCGCTTGCCTGTATGTTGGCTCAAGAAGATGATGACAAGAGAGAACGTGTGATTTATTTCATTAGCTGAACATTGCTCGACTATGAAACATGTTATACACAAGCAGAATGAGAATGCCTCGCCATAGTCTTTGCAACCAAACGCTTAAGACATTATATGCTAAATCAAGAAACAAGGGTCATGGTAAAAACTCGACCATTTACAAACTTTCCTCACGCAAGGGTCCTTGTCTAAAAAGGCTGGACGTTTTATAACCTTAATGGGAGAATTCGAATTAACATTTGTAAATTAGAAGTCCGTTAAGGGACAAATCATCGTGGATTGGTTAGCTGATAACCCATTAGATGGAGGCGATCTAGTAGATCTGGATTTTCCAGATGAGTGCGTATACTACATTGAAACCAAACCTCCTATCTCCGAGTGTCCTTGGTACACTGATATCATTAATTATATCATGGACCATACGTATCCAGAAAGTGCTACTCCACAACAAAGAAGGCGGTTACGCATTATCGTAGCAAAATACGTCATTATAGAGCAAGTTCTCTATCGAAAAGTGTTTGATGGAATGCTTCTAAGATGTGTCGACACAGAAGAATCCAAGAAGATTCTCCATGAATCTTACGAGTGGAATGTGTGGGGTCACTTCGGTGGCCATGCCACCACTCACAAAATACATCGAATGGGCTATTTACGGCCCACTCTAGAACATGATGCGGTAGAGTTTGTATGCAGTGTCATAAGTGTCAAGAATTCTCCCACGAGATTCACATGCCAACACAATCTCTACACCCGATCGCTACTCCGTGGCCCTTTTCCACATGGGGCCTAGATTTGATAGGAAATTCTCTCCCTCATCCACGACGGCCATAATTTTATAATCACAACCACCGAATATTTTACCAAGTGGGTAGAGGCTATGCCTCTTACTCTCTATACCGGGTTACTGTGTCGCCAAGTTCATTTTGAACCAAATCATTTTGCGGAGTACGGTGTCCCGAAATCATTATCTCGAGATAATGGAACTTCTTTTAAGAATGACGAAGTTTGCAAATTGTGCAATAAATTTAAAATAAGCCATCATACGGCTTCATTATATTACCCTCAAGCCAATGGACAGGATGAGGCGACAAACAAAACATTAAAATCCATTCTCCTTAAAACGGTGAAAGAAAACAAATGAGATTGGCATTTGAAGTTATATCCGGCCTTATGGGCCCACCGAACCTCAATAAGAACACCAACAAGAGTGACTCCTTTCTCGCTAGTATTCGGGGCAGAAGCAGTTCTCCCACTTGAGGTTGAAATACCCAGTCTCCGCATTTCATTACAAGGGATCCTGGATGAAGATGCTTATAGAGAAGCATGTATTTCCCAACTAGAAAGCCTAGATGAAGCTAGGTTAGATCTTTGAGCAATGGCACACGAGTCTATCTTGGATGTGCCGCGGTATAACAAGAAAAGTCTATGAACGTGACATATATGAAGGTGATATAGTTCTAAGGCTAGACAATAGGATCGACAAGAAGACCAGGCGAAGGAAGGAAGTTCCAGGCCCAAATGGTTGGGCCCATACCCGAAGTCATGAAGGACTATGGAAATGGTGCATACCTCTTATGTACGCTGGAAGGTGAGGAATTTGGTGAAACAGTCAATTCCCTACACCTCAAGTGGTTCTACTGCAGCGTAAGCAAATAGCACTATTTATAGCTATATCTACATTGCATCTTCATATAGATTAAGATCATTTTATCCGCTTGTTTTATACAACAAAAATTGTGATCAAGGAATTTTGTTCTCAAAGAAATTCATTACAAACTCATGATGTTGTTGGCATAAACACTCTAATCATACTTCTCCATTTCCATGATATCATCAAATTATCTCGGAATCATTTTATCAAATAAAGCTAGATATGACAAAGTCTTAACGGTAACCATGCCAAGATCTGCAGGTTTATTCTCACTTTTGGTTTCTTCTTAGGATAGGTGTCTTGCCTATGGTCTATTCTAGAAGCTTCATGGTGTCACATCTATCCCATATGTATATCTCTTTGGAAATAAGCACATACTGACATTTTACTCAAGTAAACAAGTCAAATATTGATCAAACAGAAAATTTTAATTTTACACATTTCCTTGCCCCACCAACCTTTGGTGATGAGCTTACGTCTCTTACTAGTGACGTAGGGTTGGGAAAGGATGGAAATTCCCTTACTCGCCTATGCTTTGCCCACGGTGATAAACCCACGCTTCTTACTAGTAGCATGGGGCAAAGTGTAGGGGGTCCTCTTGACAAACAAACGTTAAAGGTCATAAGCAAACAATTCAAATCTTGAAGCCTTGAGTCAAAAACAAATGAATCAGATGTTCAAAATTCCAAGAGAGTTAAAATCCTAAAAACCCAGATTTTGTCTACTATGTGGCCATCTACGGGTCTAAGTCTAGATAAACCGCAAGGCAAGTTGCATCCTAAACTATGAAAGTCACTCGGGTAGAGTAAGCTTGTAGCTTCCCAATTTGGTTCCACCAAAGCTTTGTCTATCTTTCATCACTATCATTTCAACACATTTCATAACTTGCACCCTTCCCAACTCTCGGTGATGAGCCCTCACATCTTACTAGTTGCGTGGAGTTAGGAGTAGGGGCAGGTTTATCTGCTCATCATATCGGTTTATCTTCACCACTTTGCCAAAACAAATATGAAGTATCCAAAATTGCTTACAAGAAACTAAGATTCAAAATCACATTGTATCTACATTATCATATATCAGCATCATGAAATACAAAAATAAAATTAAACACTTGCATCATTTGTTCTCCATTACATACATTCTAAGGAGCATACATACATAACATCATAGTTTACATGAGGAAACTGGAAAGGAAACAAAGCCATAAATGCCAAAAGTCTGATCCAAAAAGAATATATATATATGATCAAAGTTTCTGTACAATGCCATCATGCGCTAAGCATGGTCAAAACGCTCAAAGAGCCCGGGATATACAAAAGAATATATCATACAAAATCTAGGAGAGCCAAGTGGCTTCTCAATCCCTACGAGACCCCTCTGAAGGCGCACGCCCATGCCTAGGACTCTGGCTACACTGGTGCTCTGAGTGCACGGAGGGCTCAGGATCCCGAGGGGCAGCCGCAGTCTCGCCATGAGAATGACTCCTCATCAAGTGCTCAGCTGTCCTATACCCCGCTAGCTCTGTGCAGAGATTTGATACCATCCCGCCACATGCCGAGGAATGGGGAAAAGACGTCAGTATGTCTACTAGCTATTGAGGGATCCCTAGCATCTATAGACAGCTCTACACGGGTCCTCTCCATGGGGATCATCAGGGTATCGGTGCATACCCTGCGAATCAAGTCTCGCCACTCATTAGCGGTCTCTGTAAAACAAAGGAGAAAAAAATTAAAAACAAAACAAGAGATTAGAAATACAAGATAAAACAAAAGGAGAGATAGAAACGAAGGAGATCCTAACTAAAAACAAACATTAAAAGGAGAGATGGTAACTTACACGGATCACCGAGGCCTCAAGATGGATAGCTTCAGGGTCGCACCTACCACGATGCCGCCGCCAGACGAGGGCTACTCCTATGACTGGAGCAACATAGCGCCCCCAACGGACTCATCCTCCCCACTATGGCCCTGGGAGAGTGGCTCCTCTGCAAACCGGAGTAACTCTCTCTCGCACTTTGCTTGGCCCTCGCTTCTGCATAATATCCTGGAGTGTCATGCCACTCGGGATCACTGTCCTCCTCTGTCTCTCCCCCTGTAAACTCCTCAGACTCGGAGTCTATGTCAATAGGGTCATCGCTGCTATGGGTAGGACCCACGGCAATCTGAAGCAAGGGTTCCTGAGGCGCACTGGCTCTCCCTATGGCACGTCTTGCCCTCCCGGGACGCATAGGAATGCTGAGAGTAACCACCGTCCCAACCTCAAGCCTCTAGGACCCCCTCGGCCTCTCGAATGACTCAGTATCCGCGCTACTGGGAAGCATGCCCATGTAAGGTAGGCCAAACTGCTGAGGAACTTGGCCAAAGGGGTGTATCTCCACTCGCCCCACTCTATCAATAAGCTGCCCTGTGGTGGAGCAGGAGATCAAAGTAAGAGCCTCCTCGCCCCATATACCTGCCATAGTCTGATACGGTGTGGCCTCCATGTCAGCAGTGGTCAGAGAAGCAACTGGCTGATGAGGTGCTCGAGCACCGACATATCTGTCCATCTAGCTGCCCTCATAGCTCTGGGATCATCACCTCTACACCTCTTCCATAGGGGATAAAGTGCTCATAAACCCACTCATGACCGAGGGTCGGGTAACTCAAGGACCCCCCTATAAACAAACTACCACTGTATAAATCGTGGTAGGTGGTCCCAAGTATGTCTACTCCCTAGGCATATATTCAGCCATGTCCCTCTATCTGTGTAATAATGGGGGACCAACAATATAACAATGTGTCTCCTCCCTTGTCCCCGATCAGTCTCGAGGCAAGGATCCCCATAATAGCCTGGCGAAGTAGGGGGATGGGAAAACTGGGAATAGATCGAACTCTGACCCCCTTCTTCGAACCCGTGGAGATGACTACATCTCCCATATAAGTGGCCCACTATGCTATCTGGGCCCGTGAACCTGCTGTCTCTAGGGTGAGTCGTCTCCCGATGATCGGGACCCCAAGATACTGGTAAACATCCTCTAAAGTGATGGTCCACTCACCGCGGACCCCTGGTAATTGGAAGGTGTTCCGATCAGCATCCCAATAGGAAAACAAGTCACAGAGTATGTGACTGGATGGTGCAACATGAGGCACGCGTGATATGCGCAGTATACCAGCCCGCTGAAGAGTATCCTCCTCATCCTGTGAGAGGGCATCTAACACTTTCTTTGGGAGCCAGTCGCACTCCTCTCCAGGCTCCACCGAATATACTCCTCTCTCACTGCATACACCCAACACACAAAAATAGAGCAAGTTGGCATCCAAGTGATACTAGAAAAATCATGAAAACATGTAGAAATGCTAAAAATGCAAAAAAACTTCAAATAGATATTCTTTTGGCATTACTGTTCAAAACCATCACCACGAGTAGGGATGTGGTTTTATAACCGCCTTACGCCACTTAAATGCGGTGGTCATGTATCACCACCACTGAATAGGGGCGGTGATTGTGTAAGCTGGCATGCCCCAGGGCGGCGGTGGGTCGTGGCCCAAAAAACCCACGCGGGTTTTGTAGCTTAAAAAGCCTAAAAACACTTAAAAACAACCATTTTAGCTTAAAAAAGCCTACCCAGCAGTAGGCGCCCCCTAGATGGACCCTTTAAACCTATCATTTTCAAAATAGCCCCCACCACAAAGATTTTAGCATTTTAAAATTAAGGGGTAAAAGGATAAATTGAAGAAAACTAACTTGTGATCTCACGGGTCGATGTTCCACTCGTGGAGGCATGATCACTATCCCTTCACGAACGTTTTGACTCTACTCACGCAAGAAACCGTCACCGTGGGTTCCAGAGCTCAGAATCAATCAAATAAACTCCGCGTGAAATGAATAGGAAAATGGGCCCACTTTCATATATATAGTAGCCTGATTCATTTTAAATACCTTTTCCAGAGGTTTGGAGCGCCGACGGAGGTAAGTTCTTATCCCTGCACAAATGGTACGTTCTCATTTCCTATTATTTTAGCGTTTATTTTCCAAACTATTGTGTCTATCTGCACTTGAGTTCTCTTTTCGTTTTGTAGGTAGCGAGAATTTTGGATGATGTCATTTCAACACACGACGTATCAGGTATAACTTGCTAACTTCCCATTTTGGACAGCCATACTCGGACCCACCGTTTTGCGCCTCTTCATGGGTAAAACTCTTCTCAGGGCAGTATGTACGTACCCAAAATTGTAAGGTCTTGTATGCTTCACTTTGGAACAACATAACAGTGCCCCAATGATGACACGAGTCTCCTCGCAGTGTTTGGGATCAGAAAAATCTCTCCAAGTGTGCGTTAACATCCCGCATGCCCCACTTAGCCCCAAGTGTACCTTATTTTTCCCTTTTCCCTCTTTTCTTGGCCTTTTTATTTCGTGAGAAACCGCCACCACCTGAGGCGGTGGTCTAGTGACCGCTACCCTAAACAGGCGGCGGTCACCTGTGCCGCCACCTGCTCGGGTGGCGGTCCTTTACGCATTTTCCGAGCTCTTTTAACACAACTCACATAATTTCAACATTTTACTAGCTTTATTTCACCGCCATAAGCTTGCATTTATGATTCTGGTTCCCACTGGAATAGTGTTTTGCCATTGTTTATAGTTTAGGAGTTCTATTTGGTTTTACCTTGGGTAAATGCAAATGCTATAAATAGTTGGCTTGTGCTCAAGAAAATGTCCCCTCAAATTTTCCTCTGAATTTCTCTTTGCATAGATTTAGTCTTTCATTTTGTTTAGAGTCCTTAGTTTCTTTCATTGCATGCTTAGTTAGTAATATTTTTTTTTGTTAAGAAGCCACATATCCATCTTGTGCGAAGTGCTTGTTGATTGATATGTCATCCAATCCATCGGAGTAGAATAGTTTGTTTTCAATAGGAAGCCATTAAAGTTTCTGGTTTTTTCTTCAAACATGATAGTTTCGTGTTACGGACGTTTCATGTTGCATGACTCGCATATAAATCCCGCTAGAATTGCATAAGCCAAGCTCTGTACTCTTGCGCTATCCCTCTCCTACTTGCATTGTATTCATTACGTATCTTGAGCTGCCTTTGTCCCAATATCTACTTGTGATGCTTAGCATTACACACTTTTCTAGATCCAAGTGAACACGAAGGAATGAGGAGATCACACTGAGGGGACAAGATCACACACACCATCGGATTCACCACTGCTTTGTTTTGCAGAATCTAGGTTCTATCTTTCAAAGTTCTAAATTAGAAACATATCAAATAGAGTAGTTAATCACTTTATTTCAGTCAATTTCACTTTCGATATTTCCAGGGAAGTTGTGGGGATTAATAGTTTCTGAGAGACTATGATTCATTCCTCACTTCTGAGGTAGGATCGAGAGTCTTGCAAATAGATTAGATCAGTTATTTCATTGTTTAGAGTAGATCTACAAATGGCACAGACAAATAGCTATACTCGGTTATTTTGTTTTTTTTAAATTGTTATTTTAGCTGTCAATTCTAGATATGTTAAATAGTTACTCTTTTAGATTCATTCGAGTAGTTCGTCAGAAAATACAAAAATAGAGAAATCATATATGCTATAGATATATTCAAAGTAGTTAAATTTCACTTTGTTGTAGTTAATCTATATTGTTGCTTTTGTATGACAATCACGGGACCTAGGGAGCCCACGAGAATACATATTCGAGTCAATCATGCCCCAAGCCAATCTCATCTCATCACAGCCATAAACTGACATAGATCAGAATCTCGGGATCCAAGTCTTCCGAACAACGGTAAACTTGTAACAAATCAGTTTCTTAACTACACAAGTTAAACATAGAAGAGGACCAAGCACACATATTTTGGTCAAGTCAACCAAATAATAGATTACCCTAGATACATGCCCACATGACTGTGGAGGGGTTTGAAAGAGAGCAAACGTTTGGTTGTGATCCTTTGTTCCCACAAATGACCAGGGCGTGGAGACACCCTCATAGATATAGATACCAACCTAAGAATTTAGGTTGCATGAACAACTATAAGATATTAAGAGAAGATCACACGATTATTAATTCTAAATATAGAAGATGAGAAAGCATATGATTACTAGGTACTAGGATTAGGGACCGATTCCATACATGACCATAGCATGGAGTCACGTAACAACCATGAATATACGGTTGTGACCCACAAATCTCGCAAAGCCAACAAATCAGTAAGTGAATCGGACATGAGATCTTGGCCTACGTACACTAGTATTCAGATCCACTCCACTTCCACCTATCATCGTCGAATGATTATCTTTCTTAGATACAACAACTAACAAAGCTAAGGAGTTCGGACTAGGCAGACAATCGCCCATAGAGTCAACTATATTTACCATCCACCCTATGACCTTATTCGGAGACATACACGAAACTATCCTAGGTCATTTTCCACGTATTCCACAACCTATAGACCGAATCACGCCAGAGCTCGATATTGATTGGAGCCTTCGAGCAGTCATCCTTGCTGATCGATCTATCACACCAGTTCAGGTTAGGAGGGCCTTCTTTACCTTAGATTCACAATTTCCACTAGTGCGTGTAGAAGACATTAGATTTCCTAACTAGTTTGTCTGTATCCCACACATATTCCATCCCCACCGGCTATCTTGGCACAACCTCGGGAGGTCGGGTGCGAGGAAGAGTTACTTGTATATTCCCATGCTCACTTTTCACTTTTCCATCATACGATTCTAACGCATAAGTGGGGGTGAGGTAAGGAGGAATTGATAAAGGCATGTCGTATACTAATTGTCCTAATGAGTCTCGAGTGGATGACTAGGCTAAGTGATATTTTAAGGCAACAAGGTTTTGGTCAAGGAGTCTTGTAAACTCCTCATCACCGGTACTAATGATAATGGGCTAAGTGGGATCCATAGGTGACAGGATGGAAGGTAGTGATGGGCTAGGTGGGAGCGGCTGAAGGCTAGCATGAAACACAAGGGTGTTGGCTTGGCTATGAGTCAAAACCATGTGAGTTAGCATAGACTTGGTAATATGATATCTTTAGATGACACGAGGCATAGAGGAAATGGGGAAAATATATTTTAGGAGGTAAAAATGGCCATTATTTAAATTAAAAATTAAAACACAGGAACCGACGGTGGTTGGGTTAAATGATGACGGTGATAGAGGGTAACCGATGATGGTTAGGGTGACCATACCGATTCTTATGGAAAATAAATTGTTTTGCAAATGAGGCAATAACTAATGAAAATGAAGAAAAATATAGATTTGATAGTGATTTAAAAGATCCAGAGGTATGATGATGTATCTGAGAAACCCCAGAAAGAATAAAAATGTTATGAGTGTTGTTTTGGTAAAATGACCAAAAAGTAGGTAATCTGACAATGGTCAAGTAAACCAACGATAATTCGGCTGACCGCGCTCACTGATCATTGTGAAATTTGAAAAGATGGAGAAAGGTGATTTTAGTGACTTAGATCAGATAAAATACCAACCTAGAAACCTGAGTATGGAAATGATGGACCCTAACACACTCGAAAAATTCAAAATACACCAACTATAATTTTGGAGTGTGAAAGGAAGAAAGAAAAATGGAGAACACGTCCTCACAACTCAAAACAAAAATCAAGCAAAAAGTTAAGAAACACGAAATCCTATGGGTGAATTTTATGTTTCAAACTTATGTTATTTAGGATTGACTCATGAATAGAACATATTTGTTTGTTTGATAGAAGGTACCCTATGAAAAGCCAAGATCCAAGGATGCTTTTAGGTAAAGTTTTAGTGTGGGTGGTCCTTTTCCTACGAGATAATCTCTAGAAAAGAAACCAGCTCGGCACCACTTTGTCAATCCTTCTATTATGTGATCATTGACAACTTCTTTCGGGTAGGATGATGTTTAAGAAGATGTGTAAATTTTTTAAGTGGTTTGGTATAGAGAATGTGCAAAGTGAACTATGATTGAATTATTCAACCATCAGTTGGGCATGACTTCCAATGTATAGGTTGCCCTCAAATTAATGTCTGTCTGCTACAATGTAACACACCATAATGAAATGCAAATTTTTAAGCCCAAATCCACAATTAAGTTCAATGTAGCAAATAGAGAGCAAGAAGAGTAATGTTATTTCACTAATGCAATGCGGTGAAAGGAAGACATGTTCTTTTAAAGCACCAAAAACAAAATTTCTTTTAGACAATAGAAAGAAGGAGAAGATTCCGCAGAGAAGAAAATTAATGTGCATACTTTTCAAAGGGATATAAACACACAATTTTTACCTAGGGATGAACAAATGTAAAATAAACCACTGATGGGTCCCAAATTGCTTAAAATGTTTTAATAGATTGTAGTAGATAATGAAATAGATAAGGGTAAAAGGCCAAGGAGGAATACTTTTTTTATGTTGGATCAACAAGTTGATCCATGTAACAAAAAAGGAAAAATGCAAATATCGATGTGAATGAAAATGGATGATATTAGATGATTTTGAATACGATTGAATAGGTGAGTAGGAGTGATCATTTCTGAATTCAGACGCTTTTATATGGATGGAATGATTGAAGGATTAGGGTATCCTACCACCAGAGGAAAAGTGTAGGGAGAAAAGTGTGTTATTCTCCAAGCTTTAACTACATCCTCAAGATCTAGTCACCGCAGAGGGACTCAGATTGAAATGGGGAGATATTGGATCCAAATGATTTTGATTAAACAGCTGACCCATATAGTAGTGATAAATGAAATACTCTTGTACTCACTCCACGGATGTCGTAGAGATGTATAAGGCTTCTAATTTAGGTCATATAGAAGTGCATGTGATAGAGGATGAGATGGCTTCCAAGTTGGGTCATCATCTGGAAGTGGACACGAAATATAGAATAAAATCCCAAGTTAGGTCATCTAGGAAAGAAGTGGTGAATGTAACTCCCAAGTTAGGTCATCGGGAGGCTACTTGTAGGTTTGAATGCATTGATTTTGATTAGTTGGTTAAGTGTTTTGGTTGGTTACTCATTGAGAGGTTTTTCACTAATTGCCCTTAGGTTCAATCGTTAGCGAAAAGTTGCTAGAAATTGGTGAAATGCTACATAAAATCATTATTAGTCATTTCTTCCCCCTAAGTTTAGGTCATTAGGGGGATTTGATAGGTTATAGCGTGTGATCCTATTTAGGAAATGCTCAATGATTGTTTCCCCCAATTAGGTCTGTTTCAAATTGGATTGTAGTAGATAAAGAAATGCAGATAAGGGTAAAAGGCCAAGGAGGAATACATTTGTATGTTGGTTTAAGGTTAGTGTGCACATTTTGATTTCTGATCCAAACCGATTGTGTGATCTTCCTTTTTGGCTAGGAGGAACTACCTGTAATATAAAACAAGACCACAAGATACAATTGATAGAAAAGGTTAGTGGAATTCCTAGCGTGAGCTAGATCCTTAGAGTAGGTATTTACCTTAGCTCATGTTCACTGGTACTTTATTTACCTTTATTGTATTTATCCTCACCTACTTATGTGTGTGGATATTTATTTTTATTTATTTAGATATTAGGGGGATATTATCTAGTTGTTAGGTATAGTTATTTCCTTGATATATGGTATTGACTAGTTCTTTCCTTGATCTATGGTATTGACTAGATCCTTGATGTCTAGTTCTTTCCTAAATCTATGGTCTTGACTAGTTCTTTCCATGATTTATGGCTTGATCTATGACCTTGACTAGTTCTTAGATTGTTATTCCTTGCCTATATAAGTAAGGCCCATTCTCATTGTATTTCATTGAGTTCCATAATAATATATGATATTGTTGCTCATTTGTTTGCAAAGGTTTATGTAAAGTTATTTTGATGAATTGATTTCATCTTATTGATCATGGTGTTTGATTAGCATATGTGTTCTTGGCTTGGTACGATCTGGTTATCATTCCTTTTAGATCCGGAAGTGTGATACTTCCTCGAAGATTTTCAATCCACTGATATATATAATTCAATATAAAATAAATGAACATGCAAATAAAATAATCTAATGCTAGTGTTTTGATTTAGGTATCTCATATTACTATCAATGTTAATCCAATTAAATGATTGATAACTAAGCCGATGAAGGTTGTGGGTCAAAGTTACAAGCTAGGTAGGTGGTCCAGGGTCATAAGCAAGGGTCTAGGTAAGATCTAGTGTAATTTGGGGTTGATTTGGGGATTAGGAGGCTTGTTGGTCTAAGGTAGTTTACCAGACATAGAGACCAACGTCGGTTAGGGCGACGTGATGAAAGTTTAGTATGACCGATTCCAAGTTCTAGATGACCGATATCGGTTTCTATGGGAATGGAAGAATGTCAAAAGTGGGTGGTTGGGCTCTCTCTATGTCTACACAAAGAGTTAGGAAGGTCTGCGGTGAGGTTATAAGTGGGATACCAAGTTTGGGTAAGGTTTTGTGAGGTTTTGGGGGTGTTAGGGGTAGTTTGGTGAAATTTGAAAGGGGATGTAATGACATGGTCAGGTGTGACCGATGCCGATTTTAGGAGAGATCGACGATGGTTAAGTTGACTAGTGTCAGTAGGGACAAAATGGTGGTAATCAAATAAACTTAGTTTTTGTACTTCTCTTTGATTGCATAGAGAATGGAGGGATGATGGTTGGGTTCGTAATAAGGTAAGGAAAACTTAGGAAGTTATAAAGGTTAGGTATAGAGAGCTAGAAAGTTATGGGTGGTTAGATAGGTAAATGGGCGGTGAAGGTGGGAATGGAGGAATGCAAGGAAGAACCATATCTAATAACCTATTAAGTCAAAAAATCAAACACACTTACTTGTATTTGTAGGTCTAGGCGATGAAGGAAGGTAATAGTTGATTCGTGAAGAACTTTGTGGTCATCTAGGAAAAAATACTTCCTAGAGTTCTCCCATGAATGCAAATGACTATGAACGAGTATCAAGTACTTTCTTGGGCCTGTGGTTAAATGTATTCCATCATCTAGATGCTAAGATAATCTCTAGTTCATGTTGAATGCAAATAAATCTCTCAAAAATGAATGAATAACACAGGTATAAGGTTATAACATTGTATATATGGTAATTGATGATGGTTAGGGTGACTAGAATTAGTTGATGGTTAACTCGGTGTGTCGATTAAGGCAAGATATCCTAGGTTTACCAAAAATAGCAGATGTTGACTATTTTGGTGTGCTCTGATTATCGGATCCAGGTATCGGTGATGGTTGGCACTTAGATAAGCAAGAGTGTTATTGGATAAGGAATAGGACTTTAATTTTAGTGTTATACTAAGTCCCGAGTTAGTTAAGATAAGTGGAGACTTGGTCTTAGTTAATGAATAAACTAAGAATAAGTCCATGGTGAGGTGTAAATTAACTTAATTAAAGTAATTAAATTAATTAATAGTGTGAGGATGAATGTTAATTCAATTGTAAGTAATTAAATTAATATGGATGTGGGATAAGGGTCATGGTTAGGTGAATACATTACGTTAATTAATTAAAAGGGACCAAGGGGAGTGTGTGACCCAAATTTGGTGTCTGAGGTCATTAGGGAGATTGAGCGTGAAATGTCATGGTATAATCTGCAAGGTTTTGGATTTATGATTTTGAGCGTTTGGTGACATAAGGGGATTATAGGGGGACCCTAGTAATATGCCCCATTTTCGTGAAAGAGGGAGGGGTGCGAGGAATGATCTCTAAGTCGAAAGTAATGACAAGAGTTTAAAATGCAGATGTGGTAGATAGAAAAGTATGATGAAGAAAGATAATATGTGGGACATATTTACTATCACGATTAGTAGTGAAATTCTAAAAATAATGCCACAAAAAGTGTAAATCAGAGTAAAAATTCTCAAGATATAGCCAAAATAGTGTAACATCTACTAGTGGTGGCAAGAAGCACAAAAATGGACCATAGTAAAGGTGGCATTAGGGAATGTTGTTATAAATAATAAAGTGAAAAGGTAACTTATCACTTTATATTTCTTTACACGAGTTTGAGAGCTTGTGTGGAGTAAGTAAGGATGCCTCAAGCGAGACCATTACATCCTAGCCGGTTTGAGTGAGTGACAACTGCTATACCATCACGTACTCAACGAGTTGATAAGTGCATTATTTTTACAAAATGTAGGGTGTACTTAGAGCGGTTTAGGTGAATTTTTGAATTTTTGGGGTTTTTAAATTTCTTACGATTTGGGACCCAAACAAGAGTGGTGAGGGAATTAGTAACCCTTAGGACTAGTGTACCCAAAATCGAGCACTAATGTCCTGCATCTGGGTGTAAGGTCCATAAATTTTTGTATTTGTGAATAATTCTAGGGAAGATGTTTCTATTAGTTGAAAGGTTTTGTTTGATCATGTGTAAGGTGTTCTAATGTTATGTTTTTTGTTGTTCGGTGTTGTGTAGAAGGATATCCACTCGAGGCGGTTCCGTGGTGGTCGGAACTTAAGAACATTATTGGATTGGGCTTGTCGGATGATGATTGGGATGTGATGGATTGTGCCCGACTGCGACATATATCTAGGATGGGGATGTGCCCCATAATATGCCCATGTTGACCGAATGTGCGAGAGGTGGTGCGTGACACATGCACATTTTGGTTGCCTACGAGAGAGTTGGCAATAGTGACATTAGAGGATGTATATTACATCTACCGTGATTTCTAGTGGTTAGGGAGAGAGTACGGTGACGAAAGTAGTGAATATTGAGAAATATATGTGTTTGGCTAGACAATATTTTTTAGGGGCTAGGTACCATCCAAGGCTCATATCAGTTTGGATGTGATATTGTAGTCTAGGGTTTTGTGGTTGCGGAAGTTTATCGTGGTGGTGATAACATCCTATATAAGCAATGGAGGGAGGGTGTCGACATCTTGTATAAGATACATGACATATGTCGAGTATATAGGAGGATGGGATGAGATACATGTGGAGTACGGTGTGTGTTGTACCATATGTACGAGAGACTTGTATCAATTTATGAAGGATGAGCATAGTGGGGGTATAGGGGCCACCATCTTTTGCTACATGTATGGGCCTATGATAATATAGCTATGTTGAGACCAATTGTAAGGCCACGAGGGAGTGGGCTCGGCCGAGATATATTTTCTCGTTATTTGGGTGGATATCCTCGGTAGGAAGATGAACACGAGATAGTTTTAGAGAATTGATTGATAGGATGGGGCGAGTCCATTATATGGAGGCCATATCAATATTACGAGAGATGGACGGAGGATGTTATAGATTTGTGTTGTATTCGGAGGAGGATCTAGCTAGAGGATCGATTTCAGGAGTGGAAGAGTTATTTCCCCAGGTAGTGAGACGGTGTCACGGGGAATTTTGGTATGGCCTGGATGTGCCCCTAGATCCATATATATGTTAGGAGCGGTGAGGGACCCTAGGAGGGTGGAGGTGCTTCTAGGCCAAGGCCCAAAGAGGAGTTGATACTTACTAGGGCAAGTTGTAGTAAGCCCAACGATAGCGGTGGTAGATGGAGATGATTTGGGGTGTAAGGATGATTTTTGAGAGTGGTGGGCAGCGCATCGATGGGTCCTATTTTTATCAAATGTTTGCAGGTGGTATGGAGTTACTAGTAGGAGGATTGGGTGAGGGAGGTTTCCTGAAATTGTATGGGAGCAACAATTGCATTGCAGGCGTAAGTATATGTCTATGCTTATATTTTTCTTAATAAATTAGTTATGTTGTATTGGGTGTGTTATACTAATGTGTGGTTGTATGTTGTGATTAGAAGAGATGCCTATTGGTCATTGATAGTAGATACATTAATCTGAATGTAGACATGGAATGTGCCTAGCAATGTTCTTTGTGGAGGGATACCGAGAGCACATGGATGACATTGTGGGTGAGTATGCCCATTTGTTAAAGCTAGTGGTCATATCAGCGATGACATGTCTACAATACTACTTAGTGAGAGGGACGAGGAATGTGAGGATATTCAACATGCTCGTGAGGTGGTAAGTGGTGGTCCCTTGGCCTAGGATGTGTTTTTCTATTATGTGGATTTGCGGTGTGAGTTTTAACGATAGAAATGTATTCATTCCAAATAGAGGGTACTTATAGATAACAGATAGAACTACAATAGAAAAAGGAAAATACATAAGGATTTACATCTATTCCATAACATCCATGAACATAAATGAAAAGATATAGATATGAACCAAATCAATTACATTCATACTCATTCATGTTTGTAACCTCATTACATTCAATGGATCCATTAGACTACCACAACTTGATCAGACCAAAGTCATACATCACAATAGGGATCATGTCCTTCATCCATACAGAGAAAAATTTATATCCCAACCCCTTAATACATTACTCCTTATATAGCCTCTACCCAATCCCATAGAGTTCTCACAGTATTTCTATAGAGCTCTCGCTCTCTATATTCTCCTCTCATCTATCCATCTATCTATATATTTTTTTCTCATGGGCACTCACATATATAGGCATCCCAAAGTGCTAACTCATCCTTCTGCGGCCTCAGATCCGGTGCCAAGTGTCTGAATGTGGTCCTCCATGGGAGCATGCTCCTCCAAGCCTAAGCTCTCCACTTTTTGCCATGATGTCTTCTAGAACCTTCTATCACAGGGCATATTCCTTTATGGGCATCATGTTGCTAGGATGACACCTTATCCACTCCATTATGCATGATCAGGTCACGCTTTTCTCATGTGTCCTACCCAAAATGCCCAATATGGCTAAGTCCTGAAAACCTTAGCTCTATCCACGTGCATGCCATGGGTTTTCTTAAACCCTTCCTTAAACCTTCCTACATGCACCTTCTCCTTGCATGCGCCCTTCTTCACTAGGCCTTGCGCGCCTACACCCTTTTGTACTTAGCCAATATTTTGGGGTCCCAACATCACCCCACACTACGCCTGTTCTCCATCCATGGGAACACTTCTCCAATGAATAAAGAATCATAGTAGACTTATGTCTTGGAAAAATAATAAGGGGATGAAGAATTTGGGAAAGAAGAAAGAATGGGGAAGTGATGGCATTATTTCAACAAGCTAGGAAAATCTTTTTGCAAGTTCGGCCTCCAACTTGTTCCAGGCATCGACTTCATTTTGCTCTCTGATAGAGGTCACCAACTAGGGTGCTTACCTCCCCAAAAACTTAGTCCATCTCCTTGAGCGTTCATAGTGTCAAAATTTTCTCCAACTCCTTGCTCATGTCTTCAAGTGCATCCATCCTTCTAGTAATCTATGGGTATAGTTCCTTCAACTAGTTTTTGATTGAACCCCTTAAGGTTTCAATGGCCTCAGGATTTATTTTCACCTCGGAAAGGATTTTGTCCCTTTCCACCCTATTTCCCTTATTCTTCTCTTGAAACTCCTTCATCTCTTGCTTCATGAGTGGTGACCAAGATGCTCGCCACTCTATCCTATCTGTGTAATTATCATACGCGGCCTCAGTAGATTGGGTAGCAATCTTGACATCCATGCAAGTACCTTGCTATACTCAACAATGATTGCTACCACTTTCAATTTTCCTCCCTCTCCAAGCATGTTGCCACTTCTTCCGGACTCCAGGGCCAATGGTTGTCTCTCCATGGTGAGGATGCGCATCAGATCTTCTAAGCATTCAAGAGTGGATCCATACTTCTACGTGGGTAGCGTTAGGTCTGGATGCTTCAACATAATGGCACTTGTGATAGACTCCATATTTTTGTATACTTCATGCACCTTCACCTTCTCATCCCTTAGTTTGTGCACTTCAGTTGTGCACGTTGATCAACTCTTCTTGTTTTAAGCCCTTAGTCTTCTCAGCCAACTCCTCTTCCTTCTTTTCTAGCTTTCCCTCTAGAAATCTTACTCTGTCATTTCTTCCAAAGAGCCTAGCCTCAGTCTCGATCGCATGACCTTGTTGAGCGCATTACATAACTGCTCATCAAGAGTTTTTGGGCATTTACCAAGGGGTTGGTTCCCTTAGACTCGATCTGGCATGATTTCCCCTTGGTATACTTCAAACTCTGGCTCATCAATATGGGACTCAAACCCCAAGAGAGCATCTTCCTTGTCCTGGGGTATGCGCCCTCCTCATCAAATGACTCCATAGCTAGAAGTTCTTCCATGGGTATAGTGCTCTGGAGCACGCACGTGTATAACACCTTCCTTTGGTCATCAACATAGCCCATGACCTGTCCTCATTCTGTATCAAGGCTCTTCCTTCCCAGCATGTGGCTTTGGGGAAACTCACCATTAGACTAGGACCTCCTCCCATACTTGACTTGTTCTTTCTCAATGCTTTCCTCCTTACCTCTTCCATCACTATGTCAACGTTGCACTCCAATTCTTGTTCTACCAAGGCCTCGATTATTTTCATTGCTTCTCTTTTTGCCACCTCATTTACTTGCTCTGCGTAAGGCTTGGAGTTTTCTACTTCTACATGCCCAACCTCCTCACTTCTTCCCATGTCTGGGTGCCTTCCTCCTCCTTGGCTACCCTTGCACCACATGAAAAGGAACTCATGTTCTTCTTCTCTACACCCTTCTTCTTCTTGAATCATGCATGCTGAAGACAAGTGGCTCTTGATCTCTTTTAGGATCATCTTCTTCATCATCATCATCCTTTTCACCTATGTATTTCTCCAAGCTCTCAATTTCTTCTGAGTCGGCTTCCTCTTCTATCCTCTACTTCTTTATGAGAGGTGACTCTTCCATAGGGGATCCAACCTTCTCTGCTTCCTCTGTGACTTCTCCTTGGTGAGGGGTTTCTCTAGGCCTCCTCTTCTTCTGGGTCTTCTCCTTTACTGGGGACTTCTTCCTATGCATATAGGTGCTAGGTTTGGCACTTGCCACCGGTGCACTTACTGGCTGGGTAGTCTACACACACTTGGTGCTTTTTCTTCTTCTCTCTCCCTTTTCTTGAGTGTGGGATTTCTTCTACCCATGGGATCTTCAGGTATGGAGACATCATTCTCTAGGTATGCACTTTCTCAAATTTTGGCCTAATGTGGAGATATACACATCGCATGGAACTTTCCTACAATTGTTAGAGTCAGGGGTTTCATCATTCTGATTTCATGTGCTACGTACTTTTCCATGTATACACACTTCTTGGGGTAGACTAGCATCTGCGCATCTCCTGTGGTCTGATCAACTTCACTAAGGTCAAACCTTAGTCTCTTTGCTTCTTTGAACCTGTTAACTCCCACTTGGAAGTACTTGGGTGGTGAAGGAGAATGGGAGTTTACACCATGGGCTCATGGTTTCATCCACCAACATGAATCTACCTATGTATAAGTGTTGGTACATAAAAACTCAACTTCTCCCTTGTAAGCACCGGTAGTTTCTCTGGGATTCTCCACTCTGCCCCAAATGCATCCCTTAAGCACTTATACCACTTGTCCAGGCTGTGCCTTGTGGGAGGTTGTCATTGTTTCACATGTATACTTTGAAAATATTTTCACGGGTGAGGGATCTTCATTGGATACTCCCAAACAAACTTGTTTGCCATGTCAGGAACACTCTATCTCTGAAAATACAATTGTCAGGAGGATATTTCCAAAGAGTATCTTGTCTCCTTCTGTGTGTTTTGATTATCTCATCTGTAATGAAGGCTGATAAATTGTAGATTGTGCCCTCTGATATTTTTACATACATTCAACCAGGCCTTATTCACCTACATCCACCTTTCTTGATCATTTAACTTTGTGACCAGGTGCATGACCATTCTCATGATGGGATCTGGGATTTCCACAATATCAAAATACCTTGACCCCTTCTTGTAATCATATGCAGCGATGGTTTCTTTGATGGCTTCCTTGTCACTCAGGTCATCATCTATGTTTCTCCCTCATAGATGAGGCATATAAACTTTGAAATCAGCTGAGGGGTTATGTGCATCTTGCACCCCATGAAGTAAAAGTGGTCCTCATGCATGCGTGACATCAGCCACTGATAGAGGCACTCAGGCTTTCCAAAGTAGGGCAACTCATAGAGTTGTAATAACCTGCCTTCTCCAACTTCACTTTTACCTCATCATATAGATGGGAAAACCCTCTAGTGTCCTTTTGTTCATCGGGTGCACTAACTCCAGTGCCATTTCCTTCTCTTTGTTGTGTTGTGTGATGGTTATAATCACTCACCACCATCTTTCTCAAATGGGATTCCCACTCCTTCCCAAGAAAAACTCCATCCAGGGTACTTTGCATTTCTACATACCACTCCTCATTCATGCTTGTGGTGGTTGTTGTTGGCTCTCTTGCCCTTGCCCTTGCCCTTTCCCTTTGGCTTCTTGGGTGACACGGTTGGTTTCTTGGGTGCCATTTTCTAGGTCCTCTTATCACTTCAATCTCTTCTTGTTACTCTGCTCTTCCACTTCTTCCAACCTTAGATCTCAAACTTGTGAAGAAAACCTCTTAAACCCATGCCCTAGTTTTTCAAACCCTAAGCTAGGATAATTCCTTCACAAGATGACACCTTCTCACAACTTCTCTTACACCCGTGAAATCCCTTCCTTCTAGTTTGCAAATCCAAACTAGTTACTCATGCTCAAACTCTTCAAATTTTTCTTCACACGGATCAGTTCTGGAAGCCCTAGTTTGTAAAGATGCAAAAGTGCTTCTTTCTTCGTATACACAAAGTAAATAATGAAATGCCTCGACCCTCTATTTATAGTTTTCCCACTTTGTAACATTAAATGCTACCTTACCTACCACCATACTTTAACACTTAATGTGGATTTTTCAAACAAACCCAACTTTAGCACTTTAACTCATGCCCCAACCTTGCGCGGAAAATTCTCCAACCTTCTGGCGTGCAACCAATCCATCTTGACAGGAGACTCTTGCGCGCACATAACTAACACCAAAGGCACTTCTTCTGTCATGATTTTTTCTCTCACCTACCTCATGTTTGCTTTTGCTTCTTCTTCTCTTGTACATGGATCCCCAATGTAGCCTTATCCTGACACCAACCATCCTTTTTCACCTTTCCTTGCATGTACTTTCTTCACAGGGCCATTCATTGGGCTTTCCAATGTAATCCTTCTGGCACTTCACACTTCAATTTCTTCCACCTTACTCCACCCCACACTAAAATGATGTGTGGTCCTCTGCGTAGTTACAACCTTCAAAAAGTAATGAGATTATTAGCACCCCAAGGTGCAACACAAAACAACAATGAGAAAGGGAAACACAAGAAAGGAAAATGCATTAAAGAAAATCCTAAACTAACTGCAATACTACCTTATTTACAAACACCAAGAAGACTTATTTATAGTAGGGCTTTAGCCTACTCCCATTGAAGTGTCTAGAAATCTCATCCCATCCAGCACTTGTAACTGCATGCCCAAATCAAGGATGTATGAGATGGTGTAGGGACCCAACCAATGCACTTTTAACTTCCCAGGATGGCACAAAAACTTAGAATCATATAGTAAGACCATCTTCCCAACCTCAAACTTCTTGTTCCTAATGTGGTGATCATGCCATGCTTTTTTCTTTGCTTTTTCTATTGTTTGGCTCCACCTGGCGAGTGATCATCTTTCATCCAGCTTCATTAATTTATCAATCCTTTCTTCCAGTGCTTGCTCATCATGCCATCCCTCCTGTGTGTGCACTATTTATTCACAGAGAAGGTAACATGAACTCAACCGGTAGGATAACCTCCATGCCAAAACACCAATTGAAATGGTGTGGCTTTGTTCAACCTTTTATAAGTTGTCCTATAAGCCCATAATATGGCATGATACCTTGTCATCCCAATCTTGTCTTCGACATCACAAATATTTGTCAGGGTATGACTCAATATTTTGTTAAATGCTTCCATGGTTCCATTTTCTTGTGGGTGATAAGGTGTAGTTTTGTGATGAGCCACCATGAACTCTGCTAATAGGATCCTCACGGTCTCATTCAAGAAATGTGTACCCCTATCATTGGTTAAACTTAAAGGGCATCCATACCTCGTGATAATGTTCTCCCACAAAAATCTTGTTGTTGTAGCTATTGTATAGTCTTTAGTTGGGGCTGCCTCTGCCCACCTTGTCAAATAGTCCATGCAAGTGATTACATAGCGTGATCCAGTCCTACGCGTTGTTGGTGTAATAGGGCCTACAAAGTCTATTGCCCATTTCTCAAAAGGTTCAGCGCTAGGGATAGGGCACAAAGGCATTTCATCTCTCCTCATCTGGCTTGCCAACATGTGCTTGACAATGGTCACATGCTTTACAATACTCCTTGCAATCCTTATACAGAGTTTCCCACCACAATCCTACCATTAATATTTTACGTGTGGTGGCATCACCTGCATAATGTCCACCTGCACTTCCTCCATGTGCTTCCTCTATGATGGTGAAGTGCTCATGCTCTAGTACACACCTACATGCAAAAATTTCATCACACCCTAGTTTGTATAAGTCCCCACTGATCAACATGTAGGGCATGACGTATATGGCTAGTTGCTTTTTCTCTAATGTCTTCATCCCTTCCGAGTGCCATACCCATTTTAAGGAACACAACAATATCCTCCAAGTCGAGGGCATGTGCCACAACCTAAATAGTTACGCATCATGGCATGGTATCTTCAATGCTTTGCGTGTCCTCCCCTGAATCAATCCTAGACAAATGGTCAGGTCCGGAATTACTCTTTCTTGGTTTGACAACCACGTGAACTTGAAACTCTTGGAATAATAGCACCCACCGACATATGCACCCTTGTAGGATGGGCTTGTTCACCAAATATTTTAATGCCATGTGGTCAGTGTAGAAGATAAAGGGAGTTTCCAGTAGATACTACCTAAACTTATGAAGCACGTAGATCATAGACAATGCCTCACGCTCGGTCGTAGTATAATTCTGCTCTGTTGGTGTCAACTTCCTACTTGCAAAGCATAGGGGGTGATCAAAATTCCCTCACCAGGTTGTGCAAGCACTGCCCCAATGGCCATTCGGAGGCATCTACATGAACATGGAAGGGCTTATCCCAAGAGGGAAACATAATATAGGCACGGTGACAAGCCTATCCTTCAATGTGTCAAATGCCTTCTATGTTGCCTCTCCCCAATGGAAGGCACTTTTATGTCTAAGAAACTCTTCTAAAGGCATGGTGATCTTGGCATACCCCTTGATGAACTTCGATAGTAGCCCATGTGTCCAAGAAACCCACACACTGTGCTTTGACTAGTTGGCTCCCCCAATCCCACAATCACTTGCAATTTTGGCAGGATCCACCAACAAGCCTTCTTTGCATATGATGTGTCCCAACAGGGTCCCAAATGGGGTAGAAAATACACACTTCTTGATGTTGAGGGATATCCTCAACTGCTGACACCTTTCAAACATCAATCTCAGATTGTCACAATGGTCCTTGACCAGTCCATACATGGTCCAATCATCAAGGTACTTGGAGAAACTTGTGGATGAAGTCTGGAAGGCCTGCACTACAATGCATGAGAACACAATAGGTGCGTTCTTCAACCCAAAAGGCATGACCATATAGGAAAAAATTCCCCACTCGGTGGTGAAGGTTGTCTTTCTCTGGTCTTCCTTTGCAATCCTCACCTGGTGATAGCCTGAGAACCCATCCATGAAAGAGTAGACTTCACCCTACCACTCCTTCCAAGATTTCTTTAGTGAATGGGGTTGGGAAGGGATCAATGACACACACTACATTCAGATCCCTATAATCAACACATATCCTTATCCTTCCATCCTTTTTGATACTAATCACCATTGGACTTATCCATTCTGACTCCTCCATAGCCTCTATGATTCCTGATGCTATCATCTTGTCTATTTCCTCCTTGACCTTCACGCATGTAGATTAGGATTCATTTGGTATGGTCTCTTCCAGGACCAGGGCGCACACCTTCCTTCAACTTAATTCTCATTTCCCCCAAGGAATGGTGAACGCCTTTGAGTTCATGATACCCACGTGGGAATAAATCCTCAAACTCACGTAAAAGATCAATGATCTTAGAGACTTCCTTCTCGACCAATAATCTCCAATGATAGCTTCCTTGGGTTCCACCTCCTAATATTAACCTTCTTTGTCTTTAAAGGCTCATGATAGGCGCGTGTTTCTTTCATCAACACTATCCATCACTTCACGCGAGCCTAGAGAATGGTTAACCTCCAAATTTTCCATCTCTTCACCATCTATGACATAGACCATCTTGCCTTTTTCTTTCTCTGCACATGCACGCTCAAATTGCACCTCATTAGACTCATCTTCACCAAATTGTCCCTCCAAGCATGGCTCTCCTAGAAATTCTACAAGCCTATCCTCTTCCTTTGCACTATCCCCCATCGTAAGGTGCTTGACCTCCTGTAATGCCTTATCCACTGATGGTTTGGTGCTTTGATACTCAAATGCTTGGATGAGATCAGCCACTAGTTCTTGCCAATTCCTATTTGGTGGCGTGTCTCAGAGTGGATGTACCATGCACGTGCACACCCTAGTGTAGAATATAGTTTGTGTACCCAGAGGGATGGTGGTAAAGCTTTTGCCTTCCCTCCAGGGCTCTCTCACATGCTTGGATGTGGAAAGAGGTGGGCTCCTTACCATGGTAGTCTTTGATGGTGGTGGGCACATTGCTTCTAGAAACCTAAAAGAGAGGAAATTCTCACTTCACCATTCCAAGAGATTATCTCGATGTGTTTCCCACCAGCGTGCATAGCAGTTCCTAGTAGGACATAACTTAACATCCCCTTCATTCATTTTCCTCCTTCCATTGAGCTTCCATCTTCTACAAAAAATACCTCAGGGGAGGCTCCTCCTGAGTACTTAGGTAGCTCCTTTCCTCTAGGTGCACCGACCATGTGTGCCTTTGTCACCTTTGTCATCGATCCTCTCAAATGTCATCTGATTAACTCATAGGTTCCATGCACCCAATTATCACATGCTAGACTAGTGGTGTCACTTACCGACTGAGCATCCTCAAACTGGATAACTCCATCGGTAGGATGGATTATCTCTGGATCCTGATTGAGTGCACATATATTCTATCCAGGACCTCTTCTCCCAAAGGTTCAGTATAGGGTGTTGACTTCCCATCAGCCAGGGGTATGATGACCCATTCCTCCTCATTTTCAAAGCTTATGTACCCTTGTTGAACCAAAGATCCACATTGTTCTTATAACACCATGGGCACCCAAGTAGTGCTGGGAAATTGTCTACCTCGGTGAGCACCAAGACTTTGAAGTCCCCAATAAACTTAGCTCCTTGAATGGTGATAGTTGCATCCTTTAAGACACCGATGGGCATTGCCTTCATTTTTTTTTTCCATATACAACACATTCAAAGATGGTTATAATGTAGGCCTTCCCATCTGATGCCATGCATCCAAGGTGAGAACATTGACCTCCACACCTATGTGTCAATGAGGATATTACTAAGGAGCCATCCATCCATGACCACATTTAATGTGATCTCCCTATCATAGTCAAGGTTGTGAGGGGAAGGTTTACATGCAATACCTACCTCTCACACTCTTCTCGGTGTGTGGTACCTTCTCTCTCAACCATGCTCCTAGCAAGGGAATAATATTCTCTTGCCTTAGCATTTTACATACTTCCTTGACCTCATCCAGGTCATCTTTTGGCACCTCGACCTTCCTTCTTTGCTCCTCCCTCTGGACTACTCCTTTAGACACTGGATTTCTCCTTGTAAACTCTTGAATGACATCCATGGTATCTTGATATACCTCCTTTTGATGTGCAGGGTCTGGTACTTCCATGTACCACTTCTTCCCTTGAAACTAGGTTCTTCTACCTTGGTATTTCCTTTGCACGTGTGGCCTCTACTCTTGTTGTTACCATAACAGGTTCTAAGCTATCACATGTTACCCATGGCATCCATTGTGTGTCTGTCTTCTTAATGCTTACCATTGCAGTGCCCTTGTCTTTTCGGTGTTGTTGATTCATGTGCTCAAACAACTCAGGGCACTCCTCATACTTGTGTTTCTTCCCACACCATGAGCACTACAATAGAGTCTGGCACTCTCATTTGTAATGCTCTGTAGACCCACAATTAAAATAGGTTCCACATGTGGAACTCACTTCTTCCTCCTCCATGGTTACCATGACCATGAAATCCTCATGAAATCCCCTTCCACGTGTGCCTCCATCTGCGCACTCCTCATAATGGTGATCATCACCTTTAGAACTACTTTAGAAATGCTTGGTCTGGCACACCCCATGATCAATGGCCTCATGGATCTGGTCAATAAGCCTACAATCCTTAGTATCATGGGTTGTAGAGGTGCAGATCTTATAGTAGTAAAGACACATTCTTCTAATTACACGTTGTAACAAGGGACATCTACTTGCATCATGGTCCCCATGAAAAATTTCACAGTCTATTGTTACGGCATGTACTATCCTCTAGGAAACTATCCTTGACATGCCCCTCTACTTCACAATCTGTACACCATATACCACTATGAGTCTCATGGGATGAGTTTGCAGAACAACTTCTCCAGCTGCTTAGCCATAGCAATAATTTGAGCTTCCAAAAATGGGCTAACACCAGTATCAACACTTCCAATAACTTCGGTGCATAGAGAAGCTTCTAACACCTCACGTGGGTCTGTGAAAGTTTTATGAGATAAATCTCTTCTAAATGGTGTTATCAACCCCCAAAAAACCATTGAGCATGTTGTGAAGGGTGAATGTCATATGATAATTTTGACATGGAGGGTTTTGAACCATGCATCATACTCCACACACTCTCTGCCATTCCCTGTTGAATCTCCTTCAGGGCATTGATGCTCTTCTGTTCAAACTCAGGGATGTGGAATTCTACCAAGAAGGTGTTCTTTAAAGTAGTATAATCCACCACCATTTGATGAGGGTCATATTTCCTATACTAGCTATGTGCATGCACCCCTGCAACATCATTGCAAAAACTAGCCTTCCACTCTGGGGTTGTGATCCCCTTTGCATGCCCATAGCAGCTCACACTTGTGAACATGTTCTGCATAGCATCTTCAATACCTCTATAATCTAGAAAATGTAAAGACATCTCAAAGAAGACTTGAGGAGGTGGTTGGGGCCCTTGTCCTCTTGAGCTAGAGCCTTGGTTCCTCTGGTGTTTCCTCCGCCCCGGATCCACCAGATCCACCAGGTCTTGTGCCTCTGAGCCACCGAGATCCACCGATCCACCGAGGTCTATGTTCCTCTGAGCCACCAGGATCCAGGATCCACCAGGTCTTGTTCCTCTAACCCACTAGATCCACCAGGTCCACCAGGTCTGTAGTGGTCATGCCAAGGGTCCCCAGTTCCACTTGAACTACACCTGCGTGCGTGCAGTGATAATAATGCCCCACTACCACTAGTGTACCTGCACCACTCCCAGATGTGAGACCAAAGGCTTGTGTACTTTCTCCTTGTCAAAAATTCCTCGAATACTTGGAATATATGTAGTAGCCATAGAAGTGGGAAATGAAAAATTGTATCTCTTGGGTGCAGATCTATCACTTCCACTGATACCAACTAGGTCAATGATACTCCTTCCTTGATCTGGAAAACCAAGTGCCAGGGTTTGGTCACTAGGTGGGTTTAGATACATGCCAATGACTCTTCTCTCTCCACATGATGAAATCTCATCAGAAGCCAAAGGGGTCTCTCTTACACACTTTCCAAGATGGGGTAGCATAGACTACTCAGGTTCCATGTCCTCTGCGTGAACCTCAACTCCTTCCCACAACATCTACCTCCATAGATCCATCACACTTGTAACCTCATTTGTCTAGCAATCTCCCTTTCACGTGCTTCACTATACTTGAGTCATCTCCTCCCTTTCTTTCTCTGTCATAATATCTACCATCTTCCTCCACCCTAGCTTCCTCACCCAATGCTCAGAATGGTTTAGCCGGCCATTGGAAATGCCTCTAAACTCAAGGTAACAATCAAGATCTTCATTTCCAGAGGGATAACACATAGAAATGATCCTCTGGGCTCCCATAGAAACTCAAACTCAGTAACTTCCAGACAAGAATATGTAGAAATAGCATACTCCAGAGTGTAGCTAGCCAACACACCTTTCCACCAATGATCCACAACACGAGTCCACATCAGATCTGCATCCTGCTAGCCTCTGGTATTCTTCTTGGGTCCATGCATGTGATCTATAATACCATCTTGATCTAGATGCATATGCCGAGAGCCATTCATACAGCTCTACTGGGAAGAAACAGAAAAAAATTTCATACAAATCATGGTAGAGGTTCTCTTCTACCCATCTACGTGCATCAAACTCAGATCCAGTGTTGAATCTCTTGAGAAAATTCATCCTCCATGCTTTTAACCATGATTCAACACTTTCCAAGTTAAATTCTCTATCATTACTCATTACATAGATCATGATGTATGCCATTTCCCACTATAACTTCAAAAAGAGGTCCCAACAATGGAACCAAGATGTAGTCATTTTTACACCCACCAAAAGAAAAGGGAATCCCATGCATGCACGGCCTATCACCCAGTGGGCATTGGGCACTCACCGAGGCATGCGTGGGTGCCGAGTCTCTCTTTTATGTGAGTTAAGTGGGAAACCATCATCTATGTCAGGAACTTAATGAATAAAGGTGGAAATGAGACATACAATCATCATAGGGCTCAGAACGGCCTCTAGAAAAATGTATTCATTCCAAATAGAGGTACTTATAGATAACAGATAGAACTACAACAGAAAGGAAAATACATAAGGATTTACATCTATTCCATAACATCCATGAATAGAAATGAAAAGATATAGATATGAACCGAATCAATTACATTCATACTCATTCATGTTTGTAACCTCATTACATTCAATGGATCCATTAGACTACCACAACTTGATCAGACCAAAGTCATACATCACAACAGGGATCATGTCCTTCATCCATACAAAGAAAATTTATAACCCAACCCCTTAATACATTACTCCCTTATATAGCCTCTACCCAATCCCACAGAGTTCTCATAGTATTTCTATAGAGCTCCTCTCTATATTCTCCTCTCTCTATCTCTCTTTCTCTATCTTTTTCTCTAACTCACATATATAGGCATCCCAAAGTGCCAACTCATCCTTTTGTGGCCTTAGATCCGGTGCCAAGTGTCTGAATGTGGTCCTCCATGGGAGCATGCTCCTCCAGGCCTGAGCTCTCCACTTTTTTCCATGATGTCTTCTAGAACCTTCTATCACAGGGTATATTCCTTTCAGGCAAACATCATCGCAGGTGACACCTTATCCACTCCGCATGCATAGTCGGGTCATGCTTTTCTCATGTCCTGCCCAAAATTCCCAATATGGCTAAGTCTTGAAACCTTAGCTCTATATATATGATGTATGGGACCTTACCCCTCAAATGATGAAACATAGTTTTGGGATGATGATTATTTGAACGATATATGTATGGACATATATTTTTCTATATACGAGATTGATGTTGATATGTGTTATTTTGGTGATCTAATGGATGTTGTATGTTGTTATGTTTTTTTATGCTAGCATACGTATGTGCATTGTATGTAGTGAATGATGATGTGAGTAATGGTAAATAGGATATGTATGGTGAATAATGTAATAGATAACTGGTGTAATAAATGAGATGAGTAAAATGTGTAGAGCATGTAGTTAGCATAATTATGATAGTCGGAATAGATAAATATATGAAAATGTAGCGTAATATGAATAGTGTAAGGTGATGAAAATAGGAGGGGAAGGTAATGATGCCCCCTAACATATGGATGAATAGGCTCATGTAGGATGGCCCCTCAATAGTCAAGTATGAGCCACATAAGTAAGAGTGGGTCACCAAGAAATGATTGACGGGTGTTGGATGAATGATGAAGTGCGTGATGAAAGTTTCTTAAAACTAAACCCTCAATAGTCATGTAAGAGTTGTAAGAACACAAGTGCATCATCAGGAGGAAGGTGAGGAGAATCACCTACCAAAAACATGGTGGTGGTTAGAGGTGGAAACATGTGGAATGGGTGAAGTGAATGGAGTGTCAAGTGTAGTATATACGGGATATGTGAAATGGGTGGAAAACCATGAGGTGTAGTGGTATGGAATTATGGATAATGTGGATAGAATGGATGTAATGTATGTGGAGGGAAAATGATGAATGATGTGGAGAATGAACTGGTAGTGGTGGAGTTTGATGAGTGAAGTGCATATCAGGTTGCGAAAGGATGAAGTGGAGGACGTCGACATGGACAAGAAGAAGGAGATAATGAAATATCCTGAGGAGAAAATGAGATAGTGTCAGAGTCTACAAGGTGTTGTATTCGTTCATGAAGGGTAAGACAATCATCATACTTATGTCTAGAAATATAGTGATAATTGCAATATTGTTGATCGGGATATCTCTTTAATCATTGTGGGGGATGATGGTGATTGGAAGGTAACCAAATTAAGAACTCATTAAGAATAATGTAGAGGATATCATGTGGTCGTGAATAAGGTGAAAATACAATGGTTTTAGGGAAAGAGGTGGAGTAATGGGAGTGACATGTAGAGGTGGAGTTAGATAAGAATGGGTTGGGGGAGGAAAAGAAGATGAGCTTGTTTAGGATATACTTTAGGTAGCAATGGAAGTGAGCATGATTGTTCAACAAGAGGTAGTGGAGGAGGAACCATAGATGGGCCTAATGGAGCAACGGGCGGAAGTTATGGGTCTAGTGTGGAGGAAAGGTGATGTTCAAGATCAATAACCTTATAGCACAAGAGAATGAATGATTCAAAAGTATCATATTAGAGTTTGAGCTTAAGTGGTGGGAGAAGACCATGAAAAAAGATAAATTATTTTTCTAAGTCACTAGGCTAGAAAATAAGCTGGTGTATGCTGCATTGAACTCTAAGATATATTCCATGAAAATTTTGGAGGAGCCTTGGGGTAAGGTAGGAAGGTGGTCATATGTAACCCTAGAGCCGTTATTAAGAATAAAGCGATGGAGGAAAACATCCTCCATGTCATAGAAAGTTCTAATGGACCCAGAAGGTAAGTGTGTATACCATTGTAAAGCATCATCTGTGAGACTATAATGAAAGGCCTTAAGTAATAATCATTCATTAGAATAATTAGCCATAAGTGTGTGATAATGTAGGATATGGGCATGAGGATCACCGGTGCCATCAAAGAAAATAAAAGAAGGCATGGAAAAGTCTTTTAGAAAGGTAGAATTGTGTATCTTTTTAGGGACTAGATTGCCATGTAGAGAATTGTTGTCAATGGAAGCGTAATAAGCTTGGATTTCTAAAGTGAGATTATAAATTTGTGAATGAAGCTGACCAATAACATGCATAAGGAAAGAAGATCTTATGAAGGAATAAGAGAGGGTAATAAAGTATTAAGTGGTTGAAGCTTTCCATTGTGGGTAATCATAGGGATGTCAAGAGGTGATGTGGTAGTAGTAGGTGAAATAGGTGAAGTAGGTAAAGAAGAAGCTTTGATGGGAGAGGAGACAAGAGGAGAACTAGAGGAGGAATGAGAAATGGTTGGAGAAAATTCATGTATAGGAGTAGAGGCAACCTCGAAGAGGATAATAATGGAGTCGGGGAGCCACCTAAAACAATATAGAAGGAAGGAGAGTCATGATGGGAATCAATAGTAATGTGATCGCCATGGGAAATGAAATGGTCAGCCAAGGGTCAAGGGTATCATCAACATAATATGAAGGAGAAGGTATGTTTGAAGTATGGGTAGGACTAGAAGGAAGAGGAGGAAGGAAAGACATGCAAGAAGTAGGAAGAGAGGGTGGAGGTTGGGATTGATACCTAGCATATAATCAACAATGGATGGATCTAAAACATCAAATGGTGTGTTAGGAGAGAATTAAGAAGGGTCATAAGAAATGGTTTGATATGGTGTGTAATGAGTAAAGGCAACGTGATCATAAAAATTACATAGACCAATGGGAGAATCATCGAGGATTAGGAGGTACCTATTATTGGCCTTCTAGAAGTAATTTTTGAGTAGCGGGAGGAAGAATCATGGGAACACTATCCAAGGCGATTAGTTCAACTATATGACAACCTCATCATAAATAGGGTTTACACTAAAATGTGACATAATGAAAGAAAGGAAAAGAAGACCACTTTGTTAACACTAAGGTATGAAATAAGGAAGACAATAAATGTTCATAAGGTCGAGTTCACCAAAATGATTAACTGAAAATAGAAATTCATCTAACTATTTTATGAGTTAATCTAAATAGGAACCCAATACTATATTGAAATGTTGGAACTAAATATTATGCTTTAATATTTGAATATATTGGAATAATGTAAATGAGAGGGATATGTCACTAACCTCGAATGGGATTATATCACATATGTTGTATTATAGCGATCAATGTGTAGAATGAGCAAGTGTGATTGAACAACCTCCGGAAGGTCAACAACTGAATGTTGAACTATCTTGAGGTGCTAGGAGTGTATTAGGGGTACCCAGGGGCACCCTAGTTTGGATTCTAGGTGCTCGGGACTATGTGAATGCTCGGAGAATGGGTTTAGCGAGTCTCGTAAGGATTTTGAAACCCTATATGGGTGTCTCACTGGATTTTCTGAATGAACTAGATAATACTCTACAAAAGAGAAAGAAGAAGGGTTGAATCGACCTCAACCACCTAACTAGTGGACTTATTACTTTGAGTGTTTCACTAAATTTCCAAACGATGTAGTTACGGTTATTTGGTATGAAATCTTGTGTCTAAGGTGCCCTAGTGCCAATGAAATGATAGTAGAGGAAAATAACTAGATGTAGGAATGCAAATAGTAAATGTAATTAAAGAAATAGGAATGGAAAGAATACAACCTTTTCACCTATGCTTGTGTGATGTAGATGTAGAAGAGTCCCAAATGCGGTCCTTGCATTAGTATATAGCTTCACTTGATGTGTAAGATATTAACCCATAATGTAGTGAGCATGATTTGTTTAATAGGGACCTCTTTCTAAAATTTTGACACTAGTGACCTTAAACTATTGACTACAACCTAGGGGAATACACAAGGTGGCTATTAGGACCGACCTTGAACATAGAAATTGAGACCACAAATAACGATGAGACAGTGCCTAAAATCATGGATTGGGGCACCCGATGTACTTGATCTACCCTAGGTGACCTAGAGCAGAAACATAGATAAAAAACAAACAAAATACGACATCTAAGACATCATAAAAAAGATTCCCAAAACTGTAGAGACTTGTGATGAATGAACTAGAAAAGCACAGTGATGGTGATTAAGTGATGACAAGACCTAGGGATGGGTAACTAGTGAATAATTTTATCACGTAAGATCCATATATAAATTAAAATACACGTGGTATAAATTTTATAGTAAGTGTGTGATTTTATGACTACAATTGGTAGTTACATGGATAAATTGTTGGATAACATGGTTAGTTTTATAGGTATGGTTATGGTCATTATTGAAGCTTAGCACTTTAGTTTGAGTGGGAGCTCTTGCAAGTGTGTCGATCATGGTGGCTTGGTTGTGCGAGAGGCTTGGTGTTACAATTTAGTATGGTCTTGATGAAAGGAGAGCTCGTGTATCATGGATTAGTTGTAGCTTTGTGTAGGTATATGGTAATTCATGGTTTTTTATCTTCTTAGTTTTAGAAGATGGTTTAATCTTCTTGATTTTGAGAGAATTTTTTAATTAAGGAATATTAGTCTTCACGGTATGTTGAGGATGGTACTATATAGGTACAAGTTCATCAATTTATCTCCAAGTGGGATATTGTTGAGTTTTGGAGCTAAATTGATTCACAAGTAGCATGTTTTATAACTTACAGGTTTACACGATGGCCGACATCAGTGGGTAACTGGTGTTAGTCACCTTGGAGGAATTGGCATCTGTTAGGGAGCGTACCAATCGGAAAATAAGGAATCGACATCGGTTAGGGAATCAACAACCGGTCACAAATAGGGATCCAACATCGGTTAGGAATTCATAGTGTTTTCTGTGCGTGAATGTTTTTATTTAAGTCATGGGATTAGATCCAACCTTTGATTAAAAGGTGATCGAAGGTTGTAAATGCATAACTAAGATTCCTAAGTTTGTATAAGCTTATATAAGCTAGAAATCTAGGGTTAGAATCATATATTGATCATTATTGTAAAAGGATATATTGAATTTATTCTCCTTGGTTGAGAGAATTATGAAGAAGAAGAAGAGAAATAAAAAGAAGGTTACATGAAATCGAGCTTTCATGGAGAGAAGATGGATAGAAGGAAATAACTTGATTACATCGTATGGTGAGAAAGGGTAATGTTTTCTTCCGTATTTCCTTTGTATTGTTATTGTCTCAATGTAATAGCTTGCATAGTATGAAAAGCACATAGGGTTTCTTCTTGTAGATCCACATGTTGTTGTGAGATCTTGTATTGTATATTCTTCTTGTAAATCCACATGTTGTTGTGAGATTACGTATTGTAGTTTCTTCTTGTAGATCCACATGTTATTGTGAGATCTTGTATTGTTAGATCCACATGTTGTTGTGAGATCTTGTATTATAGATCCATGAGATCATGTTGTATTGTTGATCCATATAGATCTAGTATTGTAGCTCATTGGATAGCTTGTGGATACATGATAGTATCCAGAGATATTGTAGAGGAGGTTATCTTCATGTTTACACAGGTTGATGTAGTGATGGAGGAGAGACTTACTTCTTGGTGCACAGTTATGATTGCACATTGGTAGACCCATGTGAGAGGTCTTGTTTGCAGATTCATAGGAGAGCTTGGTTGCAGTTCAAAGATGCAGTAGTTCTTGGTTATGTGAGATATCTTTTGGTGGTTTGGAGGTACAGTTGTAGTTCACTCATTGAGATCTGTTTAGAGATCTAGTAGAGGATATATTCTTGGAGAGATGCATTGTACTCTTGTGGGAAGAGTTGTTTTGTACTCTTGTTTATTATATATATTGAGATCTCTATCTTTGGTGGATGTAGCCCATATTGGGTGGACCACAAGTACATGCTACATTATGTGTGTGTACTTTTTTATTTAGATTTATCTGGTTTACACTTCCACTATTGTAGATTTTGTTGAATTGTTTCCATTTCCGTAGTTCTAATTCTCAACATATGTGACTCTGCAATTTTAAAATTAATAATCTATATTTTGTTAAAGAATTGAGCTTAAGAAGACAAGGAGGGAAATTTTGAGAAAGTGAGTGTTTTTAAAAAAAAATTGGTATTGAGTCAATTTTCTTGTTTTTTTGGAATGGTGTATGGATTGTGGAGTTTCATGATGAAGTTTCTGATCCTAATCAAGATGTATTCAAGTGTGTTGAGTGCTCAAATAATGATAGTATGATGAAAGTCATGTTATAAGAGACTGAGAATATCTTCTAACAAAGTGACCTTGCTTAAAGTCTTTAAAAGATATAAATGGTTCATCACAATCTTATTAAGAGCATGGAGTATTATCTATAGAAAGTGAAGTTGATGCAAGGAGTTTTTTGAGTGGTCTAGGATGGTCCTAGGGTTGTATTCTCCAAGTCATATGTACAAATGAAAAATTGGTTCTCTGAGGTATTTATACTTTTCAAAATGGTGATATTCAAAGTAAGGTTCCATTGTGAAACATGGATTCCATTGAAGGAAAATTCATGACCTTTGATATTTGTGTGAGAAATCTTCAAGGTGTATTCCAAGACGAATAAGTGCATTATATAGATTATTAGTCATGCATCACGGTATGATAAGAATGAAAATTTATCATTATAAATCTTATAGGTTTTTCCATATTTGGAGGTTGAGATCCATGAGCTATAATTGTAAAGTGTGTCATTTCTCTATCTGTAAGTATTATTTATCTCATCATGTTCTACGGTCTATATGCATATATTTGTGTCAATGTTATTATCTTTATCAAGTTTTCAAAGATGCTCTATCTACTCGTAATGGTTTCGATGATCAAGTTACATTTTCTTAACTTAAATATTTGGTGTTATCATGAAGTCGAGGTCACATAATATGTATTTCAATGGTGAAGTTTGTGAAGCTACATACATTGCAAGCATATAATTTAGGTTTCTTCACGCTCAAAGGAAAAAAAGTGTGTAAGTGTATCATATTATATCAGGTCCACATGAGTAAAAGCTATAGGTAGCTATGACAAGCTACGAGAAGGTTAAGGTATCAATTAAGTATCAACAAGGATGATAGTTTTGTACAGTGACAAGGAATTAAAACATGTTCTCGGTGACCTAATATTATCTACATGAGTTTATAGTTCCTAGGAGCTTCAAGTATGATAATATGAATTAGTTAGATACGAGAGATGACCGTAAGGGTTTGATGGTTAAAACCCTAGTTTATGCTATAGTGAGTTAAGGTACAATGTTCCATGGGTGAAGTGTTGTAAGAAGTGATATATAAGACCGTGACATAATTTGAAAATACATGAGAAGAACATTTAATGGTTCAAGATAAACATATGGACCGAGTCTAATGTTTTTGAGAAATCCTATTGCGGGGAGAATATTTCCTAGCCTTCACTTGATGATGATGATCTTGTTGTTCTTTATGAGATCTCCCTTTATTATAGACATTATTTCTCCAACTATAGAATATGATTCATCTAAAATTTTGAAACCCATTCCTGTAAATTTTACATAAACTCCGGCTGTTGGTTTTCTTAAATTAGCTACCCCTCTCGACTAATTTTTTGATCATCACCTTCCTGAATTGGGCTTGAGGATGAAGGAGTGGGAATGGGATGCGTCTCAACATGATTTGACAATGTTTGGACAAAGGGTAAGGGTGTAAAATCTACATGTGAGGAAGATGGGTTGGGAATAATAACCTAAAAATAGGCCCGAGATGGTAGACAAGAAGGTATGTTGGAACATCCCACCGATGTGAGGTTATTCTACCTTGAGCTTGTTGTCCTCTAATGCTTGTAATTTTTCAATTCATTCATTGAGAGCTTGATATGTTTTCTATAGTCTCGAATTTTTCTTTCAAAATCTTCCTCCTGTGTAGAATTTATTACATAATCTGCATAACCTACATATTCCTATGCATAACCTTGTTCCTGAATAACATAATGATTGTAATGATGACCATATTGATTATCAAGGTTTGGGTCATGGGGATATTCATTTTGATAAGGGTTATAATACTGATTTGGAGGAGGATATTGGTAGAAAGGAGGTGTATTGGGATGGATCCAATCTTTGAGAAAGGAATTCCTTTGAGGAACCTGATAACATGAATGCATGAACTCATAAATGATTGAGAATACAAAAGTAAAAATAGGTCTTCTTCTTATTGTAACACCCTGAACTGTTGTTACTTCCTCCTGAGCATACAAGTGTTGATATGTGATTTATTTTGTAAAAGGATGTGTTCCTTTGATGAGAAGTCATGCTTGATATGGATGTATCTTCTTTGAGATTGCGAGATCTTGGTAGTCGATTATGATTGGACTCTTTTATTTCTTTCATTTTACACCTGAGTTTAATCTGATCTCGGAATGAATTATGGAGTTATCCATCTATAAGACCTAGCCTTGGATCAGTGGTATTGATCCAAGTGATGCTTTAAGTTTATTCGTGATGAATTAAAATTATAGACCTTACGCGAGTTGCAGAGTGCGGATGCATTGAATAAGTTAGTCCGAGTATAACTCGGGCGATCATGTTAAATGAATTGGTGCCCGATATCATAATACACGGAAGGTCTTGATCACGACCAGTAATAATTCATTACATATAATTCAATAGCCTAATGGCGGTGCGGGAGTGAACCCTGTTCGAGAATGTATGTTGTAGGTTCTTTTTCGAGCATATGAAATGTTAGACCTAAAAGCTGGATTTATTAAGGTTAGTAACCTAAAACTAAACCTAACCTAGGGGTTAGATTAGTGTAAATCTAACCTAGACCTAGGCTATAAGCTATTGTTCTAAGTTAGTATCTATGTGCTTTGACGTTAGACTAAGTGTTATCTTAAATCCTAACCTAAGTTACTAACCTAACTATTGAGCAAGGAAGAAGGGGACCTATGGAAGGGTGCGAACCATGGGCGGCGGTTTCTATGTCATTAAATGGTATGGATAAGTATGAAGGACGGAAATTTGGTGGAAGTTTTAAACGGCTAGCTAGAGTCGGCGTGGTAGGTCGCCAAAGTTGGAAATGGTCTTGAACTGGTTTTATCCATCGCCAACTATGGCGGTCGGTGGCAATGGAAATTTAGCGGGAAATTTGGAGTAAATTCCATTTATGAACTCGGTCTTTGAGCTCGGGTTTCACGGGAAGGCATGCAAAATGGAAAGTTAATGGTTTGTTTGGTTTTCATGAGCTCTGGTTTTCCCTGTCGATCACTTGGTTCTTCGCACTGATCTCTTCTTGGTGTTGCATGGCAAGTATGAGCGTAACTAGCTCTTTTCTCTGGCAAGGAAAATTTATAAGTCATGGAAATAGCAAATTTTTGTTGGTGGATCTAACTTGGAAAAGAAGGAGAAGGTTCGAGCTCTTTCAGTGGTCTGCTTCGAAATTTTAAGCAAATAACCAGGCATGTTAGGCCCTAACCTTTAAAAATCTTGCTTTCTTTCAAGTGATTTCATTAGAACAACTCTGTTCAGATGATTTATGGGTTTAGATGATTTTATGGTAGCTTCGGGTGATTTTGTTACTGTATCTTCTTGTTGTTCGATTTTTCAAGTTTAACCCTTGATGGGTGTGTATTGTATTTCAAACTGTTGCTCCATTTTATTGTGTTTTGCATTCCGGCGTAAGTCTGTGAAATGTATGCTTGAAAGATACTTGACCTGCTCTGTGAGAACCCAAGTATTGTTCCCTTGTTGGGTTCAGGCTACAGTTGATACTTGTCGTTGATTCCTGTTGTCGATACTTGTTGGATAAGATACTGTTGGACTTTTGATTGAATGTTCGGTATAACTCGACTTCCTTGTAAGTTACAGTCGTGGTTTATTATAGATGGTGGTTCTGAGAATCTTGTTGGGTTTTTATGATATTTAAAGTTGTTTGTGAATGGATAACTTGGCTGTGTTTGATATTTATTGCGACCTTGTTGAAGTTGTTTTTCCCTTGCGTTGAAGTTATGGTATTGAACTTGATGATAGTATTCAATATATATATTTATTGTATTCAAAATGACTCTTTGGAGTCCATTGAATGATTCGTATATTATGGACCTCTGTATATATATATATATATATATTTGAATATTGGTAATTTGATTTTGTCGAGTCTTGAAGGAGTAACGAGTAATCGACCTCTGTTATTTTGTCATGAATTTTGGTACAGACTCTTTGGGTGTATTTTTACGTTTCCTTTCTGTGTAAGCTTGAGCGAAAAATATTGAAGAGGCTCAGTTGGATTCCTTGTTGCGAAATCAGTATTTAGCTTTTGTTTAAGCCTGATTTTAAATGTTTACCATTGTTGGCACAGTTGGAATCATTTACTATTATTTATCTTGTTTACTGTTGTTCGGATTCAGTTGAATCCTTGAAAGGTAACCAGTGTATCTGCCTCTAATTAAGCCTGATTTGGTACACTGTTGTTTTTGACACTGTTGGGGTTCCTTGAGTATAGATAGATATCATGTGTCTTGGCTCTGTAAAAGTGGGTTGTGAATACCATACTTTCAAACTCTGAATGCGTCCAGAAGTGAATACGGTATGTTATGTTTCCTTTCTGATTAATTTCAGTTAGATGTGGCTGTGCATGTTGCGTGGATTTCGTTTAAAATCTCTCTGCCTAGTCATAGGGAAACGTCATTGCTTTAATGTTATTGAGTCTCTTGTTGACTGCGATAAAAGAGAAGTTCTTTTGATTTCGACCTTGGATCTAAAGCCTTACAGTATTTAGTAGGGATTAGAATGAGTTGTATGTTGCTGAGAGGGATAGTTGTCGTGTTTAAACATGATTACGTCTTCTGTTGCATGTATATCTAGTCTTGAGCCTGAATGAACTAAGGAGCTGTCGACTGCACCTCGACAGGTGATGTCAGTGAATATCCTCTTGTATGTCGCTTCGTGTGGAAGGTCATGTGGAGTCTGTTTGGTTGATATTCATCACTGTTTTGGCGTGAGAGCTACTGTACTATTAGTAAGCTACAGGAGTTTTGTTATATTTGATTTTAACAAAACTGTGGTTCTTCTTGTGGCTCGTCTGACTTATTCGTATGCATGTAAGGTGAATGCTTTCCTTTTGAGGAGATGGTACAGTCATGAACTTGTTGAAGGGAAATATGAATGACTTGTTTCTTTCTCTTCCGTTATGGTAATATATGTCGATATTTTATCTAACCATTGGAACTGTTTTTAACATATGGTTGGAATCATGCTTGTTATGATATTCCCTTTTCTGTTGAATGTAATGATCTGTAGGATGTTTGCTGATCTTGGATTAAAATGGTTAGTTGTTTTGGATACTTTCGTTCTTCTAGATCCCTAATATTTTGATGAAATATTTGAGAAGTATTTAGGACTATTCTGTAACGATAATTAGAGTTACGCGTTTGTAGTCATTTTTGTATTACAAAAGCATAGTCTGAAACATGTATACTTGTTTGGTGAAATGATCTCATTTAAACAGGTTGTTTAATGAAAACAATTGGTGGATTGTAATTGTTTTAAGAGTTAGTGCTTATCATGCTCAGTTCATCGAACTGACCCATGTTGACAATTTTGCAGATGGTTGCCGTAAGTGGTAAAAGCAAGCAGATCTGATAGGATGTTCAGATTGTTTAACTTGGTTTATGATGAATTACAGTTTGATTCTCTAAATGTACTATATGAGGAAAGATGTTCTTTTTCCATTGAGCATTGTATCAAGTATGCTGAATGCATAAAATGTATTTGATTAGTTCTGAAGGGAATGGAAATAGATATTTGATACTTATGTGTTTGCATTCGTATCTTGATAGTTTGACCTTCTTCGGTTCAAATGATCTAAAGAGCATTGTTATTATTGTTTATATTGGAGACTTTTGTGATTATCAATGTAAGCTTGCAAGAATATGTGACTGATTATTTATGATTGTTTAGCAGTTCTTGTATGTTCTATCCAAAGCTAAATTGAAATTTAGATCACTGTCTTTCTAGAGGCTAGGGTAAAAATAAAACCTAAGCAAGACGCTAAACAAGTTGGATTAAATTATCAATTCCTAGTCTTGATTAAGCCAGGACAACGTTTAATTGGATTCTTAATCATTATATCTTGATACTAATAAGTACGATATAAATTCAGTTATGAGAACTGATATAAACCTAAAAGGGGTTCGGTTGGCAATCACATGTGAAGATTATGGGTTATTGTCCAATTTCATTGATTTAGAATTATGTATATTCTATGAACTCCTTGATGGGACCATAGTCTTAATAACTTCTCTTGTGTAATGGGTTTTATTAAGAAAGGTCATTCTAAGGTGAGGAACCCAGGGATCGGGAAAGGCTAACCTTAGGAGAACGTCTTTTAATATAATTTTATCTCAACGTGTGTAACGCTTATTAATAAGTAGATCTTTTCGAGGTGGATTTAAAGGTTGACGGCACAAGTCAACTGCAGGGTTGTACCTTCGAGAAGATTAGGATCTTCTCGAAGATACAACAATGCAGGTGACTTATGACGACACCCTTTGCATTGATCGTTAAGATTTACACCTTTAACTCGAACAAGTTACTCTGGGACCGATTAGGAATGTGGTCACATTATAAGGCTGCCTAGGAGACTCGGGGTATCTTGACACACTGGTTTAACTAGGGTTGACCCAGTATGTCATCTTATCCCTAGTCCTCGAGTGCATCCATATAACGTTGTCACCTTACTAATCCATTTCCGAGTGAATAACTTGGGATAGGAGGGACTGACAGAAGTCGGTATAAGACATTCTATATAACATAAGAATGGGGTGAAGGACGTATTCCAGATTGATGAGTATGCCGTTAAGGAATACGAGACATAAGCAGTATGTTTCAAATCTTTGGCCAAAGTATCATGCAAGCTGCGATTGCGTTGTCTTGAAATCACACTGGTCTAAGGGATGAGATGCCGATGAATAATGGTAACAATTATTCGAGTTAGGTTCCTTGGATGCCGAGCATTACGAATCCCGAGAATAGGGAAGAGAACCGCGAGTGAAGTGTTAAATTAAAACTCCAACTCTTATTACTCATGAATAGATCGGTAGATTACCGAGTCATGGAATGAATAGATCGGAGGTACTCCGAGTCATTCTGACTTGCATATGGTTATCATTATAAGAATGGTTATTTGATTTGTGAGTTCTAAATTATGTATTTAGAACCGGGAAGCATTATCAAAAAAAAATTGACTTGTTCTAATGTATAAAATGAGGATGTTACATCTTGGTATCGAGTGAAGGTTGCGGCTCTTGGGCCTATTGTGTCCATAATCCGATGAGAACACGAATTTTCTTGTAACGAAAAATGGTTAGAAAAGGGGAATGTTGCGAATAATGCTCCACCCGAAGGAGGGCGGCAACAACCCGAAAACTTGATGAAATCCTTGCTGCCTGTTGGACACAAGAGATCGTTTAGCTATACTTGAACAGTGGCGATGATGGGAAATGAGGAGGATGAAGAAGGCGGTAATGAATATCAGCCACCTCTGAGGACAACCCCGATATGGGTGTTGATGTTAATGCTTTGGAATGCACCGGTCCAACCACGAGAAAAAAAAAGGCCGGGTTGCGTGAGAACTCACTAATGATATAAAAAGGATAAGCCCACCTAAGTATGATGGCACCACATTAGGAGATGGAGTGAGAAGCGGCTCGTGAAATGGAGAAGTACTTTGCAATAAGAAACTTCTCGGAGAAACCAAAGCTATTTGGGGAGCCTATCGGCTTTCCCACGAAGCATCTTCATGGTGGGATAGCTGTAAAGCTGAACTAAATATTGATGAGACCAATATTACTTGGGATCAATTTAAAGGCTATTTTAGGCAACGTTGGCTGCCACAACTTTTCTATGATCAGAAAATGATAGAATTCAGAACTTAGCTCAAGGGAAGCTAAGATGGCTCAATGCAGGGAGCGGTTTACAAAACTCCTCAAGTATGTACCGCATATCAAAGCGACGAAAGTTCGAGAATACGGAAATTCATCATGGGATTGAATCCCGTGATAGGGGAGAGGTCGATGTTCACGGTCCAACCACTATGGAAGGAGTTGTTGAAAAGGCCATAAGGAAGAACAGAAATTAAAGGCTATTTCTTGCTCATAAAGAGGAAGTGCGGAAGAAGGCTGCAAATCCTTCTTGACCTCTCTTGCACCCCAAAAAGGACCATGGAAAAAGTTTGGAAACAAGAGTAAGTTTCCGGGGGATAATAGATAAGAAAGCGATAGTAAATAAGCCTGCTTTGGAAATGTAAGGGATAATTTTGCTAAAAATTATAACAATGGCGAAATCCCTATGGAGGACAACGTGACAATTACAAGGCTGGAGGCAATTTTGAGCCTAAAAGGGACTGTAGGAGGCTGCTTTGCAATTGTGTGGCAAAAGACCACTACGCAAATCAGTGCCCTTTGAAGAAGGATGATCGATTGGAATCAGCGACATAAGATACATCTTTGCGATGTAGCAGACAAGCAAGTTTGAAAAGCAAGTGACACCTATAGAAGTTCGGGTAAGTTATTTGGCATACTGTCACTATTATTTTTGATACTGAGAGCTCTTGAATGTTTCATTTCTAATAAACTTGCTTCTAAACTTAAAAGAAAAGATGGAAAAATGGATAAATCTTGGGTATGTACAATATGGTAATAACTCTGTTCATACGGTGAGTATGTGTCTTTTTGGGCTAGTCCTTGACTTACCTAATTTCTCCACGGAAGTTGACCTCTATGTTACACCTTTGGGATCGTATGACATTGTCATCGGTGTCAATTGGTTAGCTGACCATAAAGCAAAGGTAGATTGCTATGAAAAGAACATAAAATGTTTAGATGATCAATGGAAACAACAAGAGATTCAAGGTGTGAAATGGGAAATTTCAGTTAGAAAACTATCAGCTATGCAACTTAAAAAGGCTAAGAATAAAGGATGTACCCTTTATGCAGTAAAGATATCTGAATTTTCAGAAGAAGATGGTGATTGCATGAAACAATTTCCTCTGTTACAAAGTTTCAGGGATGTTTTTCCTGAGGAATTACCAGGGTTACCACCTAAAGGGAATTTGACTTCACCATCGAAATCAAACCGAGCAGAACCTATTTCCAAAGCACCTTATCGGATGACTACTACGAGTTAGTCGAGCTTAAGGCACTTGATTGCAAGAACTTTTGACTAAAGGTTTGATTAGACCAAGTGTTTCACCTTGGGAGCGCCGTAATATTTGTGAAAAGAAGGATGGAACACTTAGGTTTGTGTATTGATTATCGGATGTTGAACAAGGCAACAATCAAGCAGATATCCACTTCCAGGATCGATGATCTATTTGATCGAGATGCGTGGAGCGCAGGTTTATTCTAAGATAGATCTTGATCTGGTATCATCGATTAAGGATTAGAGAGGAAGATATTCATAAAAAAGCTTTCCGAACAAGATACGGACATTATGAATTCACGGTTCTACCCTTTGGATTAACTAATGCACCATGACCTTTATGAACTTAATGAACAATATTTTTCAAGAATATCTGGACAAGTTTGTACTTGTATTCTTGGACGATATTCTCATTTATTCTAAAAGTGTTGAGGAGCACAATGAGCATTTGAAGATAGTTTTGGGAATTTTGAGAAAAAGAAAGTTGTATGGTAAGTTATCCAAATGTTCTTTCTTTGATTCAGAAGTTCACTATTTGGGTCATGTCATAAGTAAAGAAGGAATTGCTGTAGATCCTTCAAAAATAGTGGCAATAACTGAGTGGCCTGCACCAAAGAATGTGCACGAAGTAAGAAGCTTCATGGGTCTTGCTGGTTACTATAGAAAATTTGTAAAGGATTTTTCTAAAGTAGCTGCACCAATAACTTCATTGCAGAAGAAGGATAAGAAATTCATATGGAATGATAAGTGCGAAGCGGCTTTCAAAAGTCTGAAAGGCCAGTTGACTTCTGCACCTATATTAGCTATACCAGACCCTAATGGGAGTTTTACTGTTGTAACGGATGCTTCTGGGGAAGGCCTTGGAGGTGTTTTGCTACAAAATGATCAAGTCATTGCATATGAAAGTAGAAAACTTAAGTTACATGAACTGAATTATGCTCCTCATGATTTGGAGCTTGCTGCCATTGTTCATGCACTTCAAGTCTGGAGACACTATTTACTTGGGAAACCTTTTGAGTTGAAAACTGATCACTTGGGGCTGAAATATATTTTCACTCAACCTAATCTTAATGCCAGACAGAGAAGGTGGTTAGAATTTTTATCACAATATGATTTTGATATTAGCTATATCAAAGGGAAGGAGAATAGAGTAGCTGATGCTCTAAGTCGTAGGAGGCACATTTCTGCTCTTATAACATTAAGAACTCAGTTCAAGGATGAGGTAAAGAGTGCCTCGAGATCGATAATACTTTCAGCAAGTAAAAGCAGTGCTTGCTGCAGAACCTAATGATGAAAGGTATAAAGGTTTTCATTTTGATAATGAAGGAATCTTGCGTTATGAAAACAGAGTATATGTACCTATGTTGAATGATTTGAGAAAGAAGTTGTTAGTTGAATTTCATAATTCACCTTTCTCTGGACACCCGGGTATCACAAAGATGCTTGCTGATTTGAAACAACAATACTTTTGGAAAGGTATGAAAAAGGATGTCATAAATTTTGTGACCCATTGTTTGGAGTGTCAGCGGGTTAAGGCAGAACATATGCACCCTGTTGGACTGTTATATCCTCATAGCATACCGCAGTACAAATGGAAAGTAATAACCATGGATTTTGTACAAGGATTACCCATGTCTAGGAATAAACATGATGTTATCCTAGTAGTTGTAGATAAACTGACTAAGGTAGCTCATTTCATCGCTTTGAAATCTAAAGGATGATTCACGGTCTTTGGCCAAAAGATTCGTACACAAAATTTTCAGATTACATGGTGTACGCAATTGATTATATCGGCGGGATCCAAGAATGACGTCAGGTTTTGGCAAACGCTTAATGACTCTTGGAACGAAAACTAAACTTCAGTTACGCATATCATCCGGAAATGGATGGAAAAGCGAGAGGGTAAATCAAGTGTTGGAGGACATGTTGCGAATGTATTGCATGGATCAACGCAGTATAAATGGGAAGAGTATCTTCCATTAGTTGAGTTCGTATATAACAACACTTATCATTCATCTCTCAAAATGGCACCATTTGAAGCACTTTATGGAAGAAAGTGTAAAACTCTGTTAGGCCCAGGATAGTGTTGAGGATAGAGTGGTAATTGGACCGAGAGATTCTCACGAAAATGGAACAACAAGTTAAGCTGATTCGTGAGCGATTAAAGGAAGCGGCGGATAGACGGAAGAGCTATGCTTGACCTTAAGCGGGTTGATCGAAGGTTTGAGCTTGGTGAGAAGGTTTTCTTCGTGTTAAACCCGAGAAAAGAGTTCTATAACTTTTGGCAAAGGCTGCCAAGTTGTCACCTCGATTCGTGGGACCTTTCGAAATTGTCGAAATAATCAATCCTGTAGCTTATCGTTTAGCATTACCACCTGCTTTATCTCGCATGCATGATGTTTTCCATATTTCTTTGCTTAAGAAATACGTTTGAGATCCGTCACATGTTTTAAATTGGAATTCCTTGCGGTCAAAGACCCGGGAATAATCGTGGTTAAACCCACACGAGTCTTTGAAAACTCGCCAATTGCATTTGAGAAATCGTGAAATACAACAATGTAAGGTCCAGTGGGACCAGTTTAACGAAGAAAGTGCAACTTGGGAAAATCTGGAAGAGATGAAAATTGCTTTTCCTTCTCTTTTTCAACAGAATGAAATCTGTTGACAAAACATTTCTTTTATGAACTTATTTTTAAAGTAATTATGAAAGCCAGATGAAGGCAAACATTATTCAGGCTGAATAAAATGTGTTGTGACATTGATTTCTGGAACTATTCAAGTTGGAAAATAGTCGCATTGTTTTGTGAACTAATAAATTGGTTGACCTGAAGGTTAATTGAATATGTAATCATCGGGATGATGAATCTTTTAGGAGGGAAGCATGTAACACCTTGAACTGTTGTTACTTCCTCCTGAGCATACAAGTGTTGATATGTGATTTCTTTTGTAAAAGGATGTGTTCCTTTGATTGAGAAGTCATGCTTGATATGGACTGTATCTTCTTTGAGATTGCGGATCTTTGGTAGTCGAATATGATTGGACTCTTTTATTTCTTTCATTTTACACACAGAGTTTAATCGATCTCGGAATGAATTATGGAGTTATCCATCTATAAGACCTAGCCTTGGATCAGTGGTATTGATCCAAGTGATGCTTTAAGTTTATTCGTGATGAATTAAAATTATAGACCTTACGCAGGTTGCAAGGTCTGGATGCATTGAATAAGCTAGTCCGGAGTATAACTCAGGTTGATCATGTTAAATGAATTGGTTCCCGATATCGTAATATATCTGGAAGGTCTTGATCGCGGACCAAGTAATAATTCAGTTACATATAATTCTATAGCCTAATGGCAGTGCAGGAGTGAACCCTGTTCGAGAATGTATGTTGTAGGTTCTTTTTCTGAGCATTTGAAATGTTAGACCTAAGCTGGATTTATTAAGGTTAGTAACCTAAAACTAAACTATAACCTAGGGGTTAGATTAGTGTTAATCTAACCTAGGCCTAGGCTATAAGCTAATGTTCTAAGTTAGTATCTATGTGCTATGAGGTTAGACTAAGTGTTATCTTAAATCCTAACCTAAGTTACTAACCTAACTAATGAACAAGGAAGAAAGGGGACCTATGGAAGGGTGCGAACCATGGGCGGCAGTTTCTATGGCATTAAATGGAGGGATAAGTATGAAGGACAGGTAATTTGGTAGAAGTTTTTAAATGGCTAGCTAGAGCCGGCGTGGCGAGTCGCCAAAGTTGGAAATGGTCTTATTGGTTTTATCCATCGCCAACTATGGCGGTCGGTGGCAATGGAAATTTAGCGGGAAATTTGGAGTAAATGCCATTTATGAACTCGGTCTTCGAGCTCGGGTTTCACGGGAAGGCATGCAAAATGGAAAGTTAATGGTTTGTTTGGTTTTTCATGCGCTCTGGTTTTCCCTCTGTCTGATCACTGGTTCTTCGCACCAGTCTTCTTGGTGTTGCATGGCAAGTATGAGCATAACTAGCTCTTTTCTCTGGCAAGGAAAATTTATAAGTCATGGAAATAGAAAATTTTTGTTGGTGGATCTAACTTGGAAAAGAAGGAGAAGGTTCGAGCTCTTTCAGTGGTCTGCTTCGAAATTTTAAGCAAATAACCAGGCATGTTAGGCCCTAACCTTTAAAAATCTTGCTTTCTTTCAAGTGATTTCATTAGAACAACTCTGTTCAGATGATTTATGGGTTTAGATGATTTTATGGTAGCTTCGGGTGATTTTGTTACTGTATCTTCTTGCTGTTCGATTTTTCAAGTTTAACCCTTGATGGGTGTGTATTGTATTTCGAACTGTTGCTCCATTTTATTGTGTTTTGCATTCCGGCGTAAGTCTGTGAAATGTATGCTTGAAAGATACTTGACCTGCTCTGTGAGAACCCAAGTATTGTTCCCTTGTTGGGTTCAGGCTACAGTTGATACTTGTCGTTGATGCTTGTTGTCGATACTTGTCGGATAAGATACTGTTGGACTTTTGATTGAATGTTCAGTATAACTCGACTTCCTTGTAAGTTCTGTCGTGGTTATTATAGATGGTGGTTACAGAATCTTGTTGGGTTTCGCTATGATATTTAAAGTTATTTGTGAACGGATAACTTGTTGTGTTACAGTATTTCATTGCGACCTTGTTGAAGTTGTTTTTCCCTTGCGTTGAGGTTATGGGATTCAACCCGTTGATAGTATGCAATATATATATTTATTGTATTCAAAACGACTCTGTGGAGTCCATTGAATGATTCGTATATTATGGACCACTGTTGAAGCTATATATATATATATATTTGAATATTGGTAATTTGATTTTGTCAGAGTCTTGAAGGAGTAACAGGTAATACGACCTCTGTTATTTTGTAATGAATTTTTGGTACAGACTCTTTGGGTGTATTTTTACGTTTCCTTTCTGTGTAAGCTTGAGCGAAAAATATTGAAGAGGCTCAGTTGGATTCCTTGTTGCGAAATCAGTATTTAGCTTTTGTATAAGCCTGATTTTGAATGTTTACCATTGTTATGTTGATTGGAATCATTTTCTATTATTTATCTTGTTTAGTGTTGTTGTTGGATTGATTGAATCCTTGAAGGTAACAGAGTGTATCTGCCTCTAATTAAAACTGATTTGGTACACTTTGTTGTTTTTGACTCTGTTGGGGTTCATTAGTATAGATAGATATCATGTATCTTAGCCCTGTAGAAGTGGGTCGTGAATACCATACTTTCAAACTCTGAATGCGTCCAGAAGTGAATACGGTATGTTATGTTTCCTTTCTGATTAATTTCAGTTAGATGTGGCTGTGCATGTTGTGTGGATTTCGTTTAAAATCTCTCTGCATAGTCATAGGGGAAACGTCATTGCTTTAATGTTATTGAGTCTCTTGTTGACTGCGATAAAAGAGAAGTTCTTTTGATTTCGACCTTGGATCTAAAGCCTTACAGTATTTAGTAGGGATTAGAATGAGTTGTATGTTGCTGAGAGGGATAGTTGTCGTGTTTAAACATGATTATGTCTTCTGTTGCATGTATATCTAGTCTTGAGCCTGAATGAACTAAGGAGCTGTCGACTGCACCTCGACAGGTGATGTCAGTGAATATCCTCTTGTATGTCACTTCGTGTGGAGGGTCATGTGGAGTCTGTTTGGTTGATATTCATCACTGTTTTGGCGTGAGAGCTACTGTACTGTTTGTAAGCTACAGGAGTTTTGTTATATTTGATTTTAACAAAACTGTGGTTCTTCTTGTGGCTCGTCTGACTTATTCGTATGCATGTAAGGTGAATGCTTTCCTTTTGAGGAGATGGTATAGTCATGAACTTGTTGAAGGGAAATATGAATGACTTGTTTTCTTTCTCTTCTGTTATGAAAATATATGTTGATATTTTTATCTAACCGTTAGAACTGTTTTTAACATATTGATGGAATCATGATTTGTTATGATATTCCTTTTACTGTTGAATGTAATGATCTGTCTGATGTTTGCTGTCTTGGATTCAGATGGATAGTTGATTTGGATACTTTCGTTCTTCTTGATCCCTAATATTTTGATGAAATATTTGAGAAGTATTTAGGACTATTCTGTAACGATAATTAGAGTTACGCGTTTGTAGTCATTTTTGTATTACAAAAGCATAGTCTGAAACATGTATACTTGTTTGGTGAAATGATCTCATTTAAACAGGTTGTTTAATGAAAACAGTTGGTGGATTGCAATTGTTTTAAGAGTTAGTGCTTATCATGCTCAGTTCATCGAACTGACCCATGTTGACAATTTTGCAGATGGTTGCAGTAAGTGATAAAAGCACACGATCGATAGGATGTTCGATTGTTTAACTTGGTTTATGATGAATTACAGTTTGATTCTCTAAATGTACTATATGAGGAAAGATGTTCTTTTTCCATTGAGCATTGTATCAAGTATGCTGAATGCATAAAATGTATTTGATTAGTTCTGAAGGGAATGGAAATAGATATTTGATACTTATGTGTTTGCATTCGTATCTTGATAGTTTGACCTTCTTCGGTTCAAATGATCTAAAGAGCATTGTTATTATTGTTTATATTGGAGACTTTTGTGATTATCAATGTAAGCTTGCAAGAATATGTGACTGATTATTTATGATTGTTTAGCAGTTCTTGTATGTTCTATCCAAAGCTAAATTGAAATTTAGATCACTGTCTTTCTAGAGGCTAGGGTAAAAATAAACCTAAGCAAGACACTAAACAAGTTGGATTAAATTATCAATTCCTAGTCTTGATTAAGCCAGGACAACGTTTAATTGGATTCTTAATCATTATATCTTGATACTAATAAGTAAGATATAAATTCAGTTATGAGAACTGATATAAACCTAAAAAGGGTTCGGTTGGCAATCACAAGTGAAGATTTTGGGTTATTGTCCAATTTCGTTGATTTAGAATTAAGTAAATTCTATGAACTCCTTGATGGGACCATAGCCTTAATAACTTCTCTGTGTAAAGGGTTTTATTAAGAAAGGTCATTCTAAGGTGAGGAACCCAGGGATCGGGAAAGGCTAACCTTAGGGGAACGTCTTTTAATATAATTTTAACTCAACGTATGCGTAACACTTATTAATAAGTAGATCTTTTCGAGGCGGATTTAAAGGTTGATGGCACAAGTCAACTGCAGGGTTGTACCTTCGAGAATATTAGGATCTTCTCGAAGATACAACAATGCAGGTGACTTATGACGACACCCTTTGCATTGATCGTTAAGATTTACACCTTTAACTCGAACAAGTTACTCTGGGACCGATTAGGAATGTGGTCACATTATAAGGCTGCCTAGGAGACTCGGGGTATCTTGACACACTGGTTTAACTAGGGTTGACCCAGTATGTCATCTTATCCCTAGTCCTCGAGTGCATCCATATAACGTTGTCACCTTACTAATCCGTTTCCGAGTGAATAACTTGGGAAAGGAGGGACCCAGAGTCGTCGGTATAAGACATTCTACATAACATAAGAATGGGGTGAAGGACGTATTCCAGTTGACGAGTATGCGTTAAGGAATACGAGACATAAGCAATATGTTTCAAATCTTTGGCTAAAGTATCATGCAAAGTGCTTGATTGCGTTGTCTTGAGAATCACACAGTCTAAGGGATGAGATGCCGATGAATAATGGTAACAATTATTTAGTTAGGTTCCTTGGATGAACATTACGAATCCCGAGAATAGGGAAGAGAACCGCGAGTGAAGGGTTAAATTAAAACTCCAACTCTTATTACTCATGAATAGATCGGTAGATTGCCGAGTCATGGAATGAATAGATCGGAGGTACTCAGGAGTTATTACAGTGCATATGGTTATCTTTATAAGAATGGTTATTTGATTTGTGAGTTCTAAATTATGTATTTAGAACCGGGAAGCATTTATCAAAAAAAAAAAATTTTTGACTTGTTCTAATGTATAAAATGAGGATGTTACACTTATGAAAATAACATGTTCGGACATTAAAATAACCATATCCTGTTCTAAAAACACCTCTTGAAGGATCTAGCCAAATAAATTGTCATCTTAGGCATGGAAAGTGTAGTAATTATTTGAAATTAACTTCTCAGAGTCTCTCAATGTGCTCTTCTTTAAATCCTTAATTTATGAAGAGTCATCATATAGTCCTCGGTCCTAACCAAGCATGCGAAAATGTTTATCCAACAAAAGCATACTTTTTTGAGGATTGGTAGCTTCTAGCCTTTTTTCTTCTCACTTTTTGGATATAAAAATGGAAAAAATCATGGGATGTGGGTATCCCAATGGTTGAGGTGAATCTCCAAATTTGAAGGGTTGGTTCCCTTTAGTGTATCCCTAACTAGATTTGATCGGGGGTTAAGGGTTAGAATGAAAACTTGAGAAAGAAAGGGGTGATACACCATAAATTTTGGAGACTACTAAGAATAGGAGTCTGCAAAAAATGAAAAATGCGTTAATTATACATGAACTTAGGGATTTGAGTGAGTTTTCAAGGAAAAATAACAAAAATATGTGAAGGGATAATTCATAATACACAATTTTTAGTTTGCATGCACACTAAAAAGAAACATAAACCACCATTTCTTGCAATTGGGAAGATTAAATAATTAATTAACTTAAAAATTCAAGGATAAATCATAAGAATCAACTATCTAAGTGCACAAGATTGCATAGAAATTTAGGAAAGGCAGAAACCTTTATTTCCGGTAGGGAACAAGCTGAAAAATTTCTACAATAATTCCTTACAAAACCTCTCCCCGGGGCTTGAAAAGAACTAGTACATATAACAAAATTATCACACCCTTGAATCCAAAATATCTCATCCAACACAACTTTAAGACTCATCTAATTTGGATATAAATCCAAAATTATCATTACATGCATAATTTTAAACAATTTGCAAAATTACATTCTCAATAAAAAATGTGCACGATAGAAAAATCTAAAAATAGGATTTGCATATTCCAATTACTCCTTTTTAGTTGTAAGTTGTTTTTACAAAGCCCAAGGTGATTTGTATAGATGCCTTGGAGAGAAAAAGGTAAAAATAGTATTTTTATTATCTCGAATAAGATATATTCTGTCATGACTACATGTTTGACATCTCCTTTTTAACTCCTTATTTCATCATGCATTGGAAAATAATGGGTTAGTTAACCTTAGTGAGCAAATCCATCCACCCTATGAAATAGTTAATCATTAAATAATCCAAACCCTCCCCCTGCCCCACTTGTGGTTGGGAAAACTTGACCATGGTAAAATTAAACCCTCTGGTTTATTAGCAACCATTTAGGGAAAAAAACCCTCAAAATAATTCACTTTATTATTTTTGTTTTTGTGAAGGTTTGGAATCTTCTTATGGTGGCCATAGAGGTTTTTTTGAGCCATATTTTATATTGCATGCTTGCATTAACTTGTGGTTTCAACGTATTATGCTCTTGGGATCTATTTTTATGCATTGAAAGGGGTATGAAGCTCATGGTTGTTGCATATTGGCCACATTTATGAAGCTTATGAAGCTCTCTTTTTATGTTCTAGGCCATCATTGAAAGATTCGATCTTGGCCTTTATTTTTTTCTAGTAGAGCTTGAGATGCTCTGTTTTAGTTTTCATGGCCTCCATTTAAAGTTCATTATTTTTGAGTCTGTGATTTTTGAATTATTACTCGATCTTGCATTAAAGAATCTCTTGATATTTTTGTTGAGCTCGTGTTATTGTGCTTTCCATTGTTAATCTCACTATGTTTACATTTTCACCATTGAATATTAGCTCACTTTCACCTATTAGCAAATCGGTTACTCATTCTTTACTTTAGCATGTTGTTTTATGTGGTTTTGTGGCATTTTGGGATCCACTTATCAATGCAAATCTCTTGATATTATTCCACTTTAAATCATCATGTATGTCATTTTTGTAGCCAGGGAGGGGATTCAGTTGGCTCTTTGTCACTCAAGATGTTGGAGAAATGGATAGCACCTTCAAAAAGGATTTGATCTATCCTCACTACTTTAGGTTGTGCCTTTCAACCAGGTGAGAGGACCCATTTTGTAACCTCTGTTGGTGAAGGAGAATGAAGATATCCTTCTTTGCACAAATTTGAAAGGAAACCTTGAGAAAATATGATCAATGCACCACAATTTAACTCTCACGAGTTGTCACTTCTAAAGAATGGTGATATTTTCTAAACAAGGTTAAGGTTACTAAAGACATTATGGAATCTTGATTGCTTCTACATATTTTGGCAGTAGTAGAATTTATTCATTTGTGGACATACAAGGAAAATAGGGGTAGTTCAGGTAGGATTCATTGTTTTTGAATAATTTTTGGTGGGAGATTAAGCAGGATAAACTTGATTTTTCCAGATCTTTGAGAACCTTCACAACAATTGGAAAACTAAATGACAAAATGCTTCAGAATAGCTAAAATATTCCTTCAACTAGAAGGTGTGCATCAATGGAGGCCCATATTTGCATGGTTTCACACAATCTCCAAGAATTTAACATGAAGGCTCGAGCTAAAGACTCAATTAAACATTAAAGACCCCTGGTTCCTCACGCCTAAGATACACTCAAAGGCTTACAAACAATATTTATCAACAAAATGATAGTAAAGTGATTTTAAATTGTTTATCTCATTACAGGATGAAGGCTCTTCTCATAATGAAATTGCAAATGCCACTAAACTATCACAAGGGATGAGATCTGTGTGATTCAGAGGGATTTTAACACAAGATTGCAATAGGAACAAGAAATACTATTTGCAAACATTCTAAAATAAAAGAAACAAATTTTCCCAAGATTAACATAGATTAATTCAAAGTTGATTAGATTCATCAGCAGGGGAAGGTTTCTTGAACAATCTCAGAGCTTGTCAATGGTTGTACACTTGCAACCAACTTGACATGATCAAATCTAAAACATAAGAGATTAACATGTTTCTCGATGGTCTCTCAGGAAGATGGGATTTCTCAAATTTTCTCGTAAGAATTCAACCCCCAACCATTTGCATGACTAACTCATGCCCTTTATAGCACTCATTTACATTAAATCTTCCCCCAAACAAAGAATATTCGAGGAACCTTTGTTTGTTACATATTTGATCATGATTTCTAGAAAAGTGATGTTTAACATATTTACAACAAAAATTTTCAGTGTTCAAAAGGTGAATCATTTTAAATATTTCCATCATTGTTTTAACTGGGGCATCCATTCATCTCCTCTGGCAACACATTTTTCATCCTTTTTTACCTATAGCTTCCTTCTCCTCATTCTTTCCTCTATAATTTTCTCTGCTGGATCTATCAATTCATTTTTTACAGGTGCCCAGTAACTCTGTTTCAAAATATCAACTCTTACACTTCCTTAGATTCACAAATTCGAGCTCCACAACACTTCAATTGCACTTTGCTGATAAAATGAAAAAGAAATCATTCAAATTCACCATGAAAAATGATGCATATTTGCATCCCCTAAAGTCATGGAGGAATTTAATGGCGTGGCAAAAAACTAGATGCATCACGCCATAACCATTGATTCTTCCCTTTCACAACTTTAAATTAGAGTCCATCCACGTGGAAGATTAGAGCCAAAATGGGCCTGGGGGTGCCTTTTGCATTTTATGACTTTTGGAGAAAATGTGCAATTTTCACATTTTTCCCCACCCCTCCACCTTTGAAATACGGGCTCACATGTGGCTTAATCTGGCCTTTGATGGAGTCATGGCTCATTTATGCAATTTTACCCTTTTTACAAAAAGGAAAATTTCCAATTTTCCTCCAGACCCACTTCCCACTTTTATCTTTTGATGTGGGCCCTATGAGTCACTTCATTTTTATACTTTTCTCCTTTGGGACACAGCTTCATTTTTATACTTTTCCCTTTTTCAATTTTAAAGGAAAAAACTTCAAAATGCTCCACAACCCTCCTCCCCACTTTGAATTTTGATGCTCAATGCATCAAAGTTCCCTTAGATTTTATAACTTTTCAAATGAAAACTCAAAATGTGACATCCTCCTTCTCTTGCTTCCAATCAAAGGATGTGGGCCCAAAGAGTTGTGGGTTTTTATAACTTTTCTCCTTTTTCAAAAGGAAAAAAACTTCAAAATGTTCCATCGACCCGCCTTCCCGCTTGTAACATGAAAAACTGCCACGTGTCCTTCTTCGGGTCAAAGTAAGACTTTTTCCTATTCCACTTCATATTTTGTTGAATAGCCAATCAGAGACTATCGGGGCCACGGGGCCAATTTGGTATTTTTACAAATGTGACCAAAGTGGAAAATTTCACCAAAAATACCCATGAGCTAACCAATTAAAAATGAACACGTATACACCTTCAGGGAAAAAAAGAGAAATTTTCTCTCACCTTTATAAATTTGACCAGCCAATCAGAACTCAACGAGGCTGGGGGCCAAATTGATCTTTTTGCAAACATAGAAAAAAGTTACAAGTTATAAAATAGACCCGATGTGCCTCATCCAATCAAAAGAGACCACGTAGTGAAGATGCTTGAGATATAATTTGATGGGAAAACACATGCCCATCAAATCCGTAAAATGTAGGGAAATCACCATTTGCGCCCAAAATTGAATTTTTCTTTAAGGAAAAAGAATTTGGAAATGATATAAGGCCCAAATGTGATCCATGACCATGGAGAAGGATCTTCAACAACATACAAATGAAGAAAACCTTTCACGCATCCATTCGGGAAATAGAAAATAAAATACGAGAGCCCATGAAATTGATTGAGGAATTTTTAGAGAAAAAGGGGGTGAGATCAAATTGAGCACCAACATCGGCTCCGACTCTGGGGATGGGCACTCCTGCGAGTGCCACAAGAACAAAAGAAACCATGTGCCAAAAATCCATTGGGAAATGGAGTCAAAGAACAAGCTTGTAGAGCCAAAAGATAATAACCAAATCCCCCAAGATGAACTGAGAAACCAACAAAAACTGGTCACCAGGGACCAGAAACAAAAACAAAAAAACATGAAAGTAGAATGAAAACAAAAGACTATACACTTTGTACAATGATGTGTGCCCCTGATTCAGAGAAAATAATCAAGGAAAATTTTCAAGTGCCTTCGATTCTAGATATGACCATGCTAAGTAGTTCTGATACGTCTTTAACAACTGGTCATATGATTGTTTCTCTTTTCCATCCAAGTTTCTATCTGACCACATTTTTTTAGGCTTATCCTTTGTGCCTATGTCAAGTTTTTCAACATCTCTCGAGGCTGCATCAAACATCAAAGTCCTAGGAAAATCAATCTACTCTCAGGATATCTGCATTGATCAATTTCATACTCCTTGAAAACAACATAGCTCACAGAGTTATCAACATCAATGTCTATGTGCAATACTTCATAAGAAGCATTGTTGGGGTCCTCAATGAGATATAACATTTTCTTTTCACCATAGTAACTTCACAAGGCTTCCCTCAATTGGTATGGTGGCATAAGACATGTCCATTTGCACACTTCCACCCACACTAGCTGCCCACTTTCTGGATAATAACATTCCCCATTTAGCAGGACAATCCACAATTACTACATTCAAAGTTAAGTACTTTCCTGGATACACTGCCAATTACACTACTAAACCCTTGACACATCCAACTACTGGCACCTCTCTTGAATCCATGGTAGTACATTTCCCATAAGTTGTTGTTACTTTGAGATTCAACTCATTCATGACCTCAAGAGGCATTACATTACATGAGGCTCCTGAATCAAACATGCAGTTATGTAACAACCTATCCTTAATAATCAAAGTAGTAAAAATGGATCCACATTCAGTTGAGACTCAACTAGAGAAGTTCCCAAATAAACCTCAGGTGGTTCACCCAATTCCTCCAATGCTTGTGGTTTTTCTAATTCTACAATGGTAGGAGGAACCTCTACATTGTTTACATTTTTACCCTGGGTGACCTTTTCTTCCTTAAGCCCCAAATATTCAAATGCTCTGTTCCTATGCTCAGGGATTCTAAGCAATTCAACAATAGGAACAAAAATCTTGATTTGACTCAAGATTTGGGCTATGTCACAAGGAACATATTTGGGTAAGGCAGTATTAGGAGGAAGGTTTACAAATTCATCTGATAATATGGGAGTTTTCACAGTCTGAGCATGGGGAGGAACACAAGTTTTATTTGGGGTGACAAAGCCTTTTCCAGATGCATCTTTTTAGGGGTTTCCTTAGGGATACTGGTAAGCACTAGAATTTTTGGTTTGGCTTGAGGCCCTTGCCCCTTTGACAACCTTACTCCTAGTATTATATTCCTTTTCTTGGGACAACTGTTGCATTCATTAACAATTGTCTATCCTCTTCTAAAGGAATTCCTCCATCATACTTTTTAATCATTAATGCCCTTAAGTACTCAAAATCATTATTAGGAACTCAAAATCTTGTACCATATCAATTTCAAAAGTATGAGTGGGAGGAAGAGGTAATACCGGTGAATGCAATCCCAAAAATTTTTTCAATAGTTCTTCACACTCATTATTCGGTTGAGGTTGCTCCCCTGTTGTGAACTTGTAGAGAAATCCATCATGCATGCATCATCATCTGTCTCATCATCATCAGCTTCCTCAACTTCTTTGTCTTCATCACATGGGGCATGTGGCAAGAAACATCTATCACACCACTCAATTTCATTAGACTTCTTCCATAACAAAACTCGGCAGAAGTCTAAAGGATCGGGCACCAATCTATTTTCACGGGTTGGGGCTTGTCTATTTCCTAATCCCATGGGTCCTTTACCCTCCATCATCATCTATCTATGATCACCCCTAGGATGATTTGCAAATATTTCTTGACCTTGTGCTTTATGATGACCTTGGGAACTTTGTCCAATTCCTTCTCTTCTCTCTGCTAACTATAGGATATTTCTTTAACAGCTCGGCCAAAGTTTTTACAACCTCTTCTAGATCAACAAACTTACTTGATTGAGGCTTCTCTGGATTGATCAACTTGATACCTTCCCTCTTAGGAGGCTTACCAATTACTTTGATGTTGTTTTCAATCTGCAAAGCCATGGTGAAGGCCTACCTCAATGTTCCTGGGTTCTTGTCCCTTAAATAATAGGAAGCCTTTTTGTCAAAAGCATCAAAATATTTTATTAAACAAGAAACATCACTTGGCCTCAAGATTACAGGTAGCCTATTCAAGGTCTTATTGAACCTTGTATTGAAGTCATGAAAAATTCATTAGGATTCTTCTTAATATTTTCAAATTCTAACAAAAGAAACCTAGGATCTATTTTATCTCCATACTTGCAATCTAAAAGCATTTTTCATTTCTATCCATGAATCAATGGAGTTTATCTGAAAATATTTATACCAGTCCATGTGTGAATCCTCCTCTAGAGTATGAATAAACAATTTTATGTACACATCCTCAAATTCAATCTCAAAGTCTTCCATCATATTGACAAAAATCTTTAAGTGTTGATCACCAATAATAGCATTATTTCCTTGAAATTTAGGCAGTCTATTTCTAACATCTTGGGCACAACATTTGGATATCCATCCATACCTCTAAAATCTATAGGACCAAAAGTATTAACAACAAATGGAGGTTTGGGTGGGGGCTGGGCCATGTTGTTTTGAGGTGGTGAATTTACAGGAGATACAAAATGATGAGGAGTGAGGGGTCTGTGGGGCACAGGAATAATTCTCAAAATGAATGTTCTCTAAAAACTCTGTTTCTTGGAAGATCCTATCAACTTTGGAAAACATAGGGACAAAATGAGATAAAAAAATTTCAAATACAAATGAAGGCCCCTCTCTAGATGGAGAATTCAGATCTACAAAAAGTACTACCTGATTCAGAAGCACTTGAGGAAGTATGGCAATCTTCAATGATAGGCTGATCAGTTTCCACAATTGATAACTCTTTTCTTGATTTCTGATCTCCAACAACTTTCCAAATTCTTCTTCCTTCAGAATTTGTCTTTCCCAATTCTGGAAACAACCTTCTAGTAGGGTCTTTAATGAAGAAATATCTTCTTCCTTCCATATTTTGCAAATATTAGTGATAAATTTCAATTGACAAAGGTTAAGACACTGGAATTTATCAAAAATTAATTCAACATGGAGTCGCCACTAAGGATTTTCACCTTAGTTGTGCAAATGCACTAAAATTGATCTGTCAAATGTCTTTCAACACTAAATTCATGCAAATATTCACAGATATGACCTTCCTTTACCCATATTTAACATTGATGATGTAAACTTAGTGCAAAAACCAACAAAAACTAGAAATATTACACACAGAACTTGTAACTTTGCTCAAATTCTTACAAATCTCAACAAAGGATGACGTTTAAACAATGTATTTGCACTTTAAAATTTGTAAGAAGAATTACTAGGGTCTATATGAATTTGTTGATGGTGTTCAAAATCCCACACACACCTTTGCCACAAATGTCCTTTGAAATAATCCCAAAATAAATCTTGGTGTTGTTACCAACAAATAATCCCGGAAATAATCCCTAATGATAATAAGTGCACGAATCTGGTGTTGTTGTTGTCCACAAATATAGTCTCCCGTGTTCAAATAATCCTGAATGCTAATAAGTCCCCAGAAATGATGCTAAAATGGTGTTGTTGCCACAAAATAAGTCCCAGAGTTCAAATAATCCCCGAAAAAATAATCCCCAAAATGGTATTAATCTAGTGTTGGTATCCAAATTGATTCTCCTTTGTAAGTTGAGCATCATCATAGATTTAACAAGAAGCCTAGAGATAGATAAATCATCATGTATGTCATTTTGTAGCTGGGGAGGTGATTCAGCTGGCTCTTTGTCACTCAGATGTTGGAGAAATGGATAACACCTTCAAAAGGATTTGATCTATCCTCACTACTTTAGGTTGTGCCTTTCAACCAAGGTGAGAGGACCCATTTTGTAACCTCTTTTTGGTGAAGGAGAATGAAGATATCCTTCTTTGCACAAATTTGAAAGGAAACCTTGAGAAAATATGATCAATGCACCACAATTTAACTCTCACGAGTTGTCACTTCTAAAGAATGGTGATATTTTCTAAACAAGGTTAAGGTTACTAAAGACATTATGGAATCTGATTGCTTCTACATATTTTGGTAGTAGAATTTATTCATTTGTGGACATACAGGGAAAATAAGGGTAGTTCAGGTAGGATTCATTGTTTTTGAATAATTTTTGGTGGGAGATTAAGCAGGATAAACTTGATTTTCCAGATCTTTGAGAACCTTCACAACAATTGGAAAACTAAATGATAAAATGCTTCAGAATAGCTAAAATATTCCTTCAACCAAAAGGTGTGCATCAATGGAGGCCCATATTTACACGGTTTCACACAATATCTCAAGAATTTAACATGAAGGCTTGAGCTAAAAGACTCAATTAAACATTAAAGACCCCGTTCCTCATGCCTAAGATACACTCAAAGGCTTACAAACAATATTTATCAACAAAATGACAGTAAAGTGATTTTAAATTGTTTATCTCATTACTAGGATGAAGGCTCTTCTCATAATGAAATTGCAAATGCCACTAAACTATCACAAGGATGAGATCCTGTGTGATTCGGAGGATTTTAACACAAGATTGCAATAGGAACAAGAAATACTATTTGCAAACATTTTGAAATAAAAGCAGAGACACAAATTTTCCCAAGATTAACACAGATTAATTCGAAGTTGATTAGATTCATCAGCAGGGGAAGGTTTCTTGAACAATCTCAGAGCTTGTCAATGGTTGTACACTTGCAACCAACTTGACATGATCAAATCTAAAACATAAGAGATTAACAGGTTTCTCAGATGGTCTCTCAGGAAGATGGGATTTCTCAAATTTTCTCAAGAATTCAACCCCCGACCATTTTCATGACTAACTCATGCCCTTTATAGCACTCATTTACATTAAAACTTCCCCCAAAAAAAATATTCGAGGAACCTTTGTTTGTTACATATTTGATCATGATTTCTAGAAAGTGATGTTTAATAGATTTACAACAAAAAAGTTTCAGGTGTTCAAAAGGTGAATCATTTCAAATATTTCCATCATTGTTTTAATTGGGGCATCCAGTCATCTCCTCTGGCAACACATTTTTCATCCTTTGCACCTATAGCTTCCTTCTCCTCATTCTTTCCTCTGTAATTTTCTCTGCTGGATCTAAATTCATTTTACAGTGGTGCTGAGTAACTCTATTTCAAAATATCAACTCTTGCACTTCCTCAGATTCACAAATTTGAGCTCCACAACACTTCAATTGCACTTTTTGATAGAAACGACAAGAAATCATTCAGATTCACCATGAAAAATGATGCGTATTTGCATCCCCTAAGTCATGGAATGTTAATGGTGGAAAAACCAGATGCATCACACCATAACCATTGATTCTTCCCTTTCACAACTTTAAATTAGAGTCATCCATGTGGAAGATTAGAGCCAAAATGGGCATAGGGGTGCCTTTTGCATTTTATGACTTTTGGAGAAAATGCACAATTTTCACATTTTTCCCCCCCCTCCACCTTTGAAATATGGGCTCGACACGTGGCTTAATCTAGGCCTTTGATGGAGTCATGACTCATTTATGCAAATTTTACCCTTTTTAACAAAAAGGAAAACTTTCCAATTTTCCTCCGCGACCCGCTTCCCACTTTTATCTTTTGATGTGGGCCCCAAACATGGCAGCATTTTCATTTTATACTTTTCTCCTTTTCACAAAAAGGCAAAAAATTCAAAAACTCTATCGACCTCCACCTCCCTACTTTGAATTTTCAAATGTTCCTTTTCACTTAAAAAGCTAAAAAAACTTCAAAATAGTGCTCGACACCTCCCATTTTCTTCTAACTTTGATGTGGGCATCATTGAGTTGCGGGTCATTTATAACTTTTTCTCCTTTTCACAAAAAGGCAAAAAACTTCAAAATGTTCTGCCACTTCCCACTTGTAACTTGAAAAATGGCCACGTGTCCATCTTTAGGGTCAAAGTAAGACTTTTTCCCTATGCTTTCATATTTTTTAATAGCCAATCGAGAGACTATCGGGGGCCAGGGGCCAATTTGGTATTTTTTTCATAATGTGACCAAAGTGGAAAATTTCACCAAAAAGACCCATTAGGCCACAACCAATTAAAAATGAACACGTATACACCTTCGGGGAAAAAAGAGAAATTTTCTCCGCCTTTATAAATTTGACTAACCAATCAGAACTCAATGGGGCCGGGGCCAAATTGATCTTTTTGCAAACATAGAAAAAAATTACAAGTTATAAAATAGACCCGACATGTGCCTCATCCAATCAAAAGAGACCACGTAGCTAAAGATGCTTGAGATATAATTTGATGGGGAAAACACACTCCATCAAAATTGTAAAATGTAGGGAAATCACCATTTGTGCCCAGAATTGAATTTTCTTTAAGGAAAAAGAATTTGGAAATGATACAAGGCCCAAATGTGATCCACGACCATGGAGAAGGATCTTGACATCATAAAATGAAGAAAACCTTCTTTGAAGTCCATTTTTTTATTTCTTTACCAATTGTGAGTTTATCTAATGCTATGTAGATATGGACTGTACCATTCTTTGGAAATTTCTATGTTAACCCAATGTGTAACTTCCTCATAGGATGTTTTGAACATTTCTTGTGTCTTGTAAACATTTCTTTACTTTTTTAATCTCATAGAGTTGAATATCTCAAACTTGATATCATGGAAATTAATGGGCCTTGCATTGACTGTTTTAAATCGGTGATGGCTATGTTGTAGCTCCATTTATTTTTAAGTTTTTTTTACATATCATAAGATGTATATTGATATGAAAAATGATATGCAACCTAATATTTCTTCCTCTTCTATTTCTTGCACTATACTTGAATACTTAATACAAGATCCTAAAATCCTGTTATGGATGACTCAAACTGTAATTTCCTCCATCAAAACATTTTAAAAGAACAACCAGTACATTCTCTCCTTAGAAATGGAAAATATTTATGCATCCTTATGTAGACCAATTATTATCATGGATTGGTGGAGATCACATTAGTGGCTTAGTGATGGAAATCTACCATGCTTTTAATTTAATGTTCTTTATTAAATCCAAATGTGTAATTGTCTCTATATTTTAAAACATTTTTGACATTAAAAGCTCATACTTTCATGATTTGTCCTCCATTTATCCTCTTTCTTATCAGATGATGAATTTATTATATAATTACCTTTTTCTTTTAAATCCAAATGAGGTCCTTTAAATTTGGCAATTTGTGTCATTTGCATTCTGTTCAGAAGCTACTTTAAAACCTTAAAGCTTGGAAACCCGTAAGTTGTATTCTTGGGTTTATGCATTATTGTACTTTTATTCTTGTGATTTTTAGATCACATGGCTTCCTTCTGTATCCTCAAACATATATGGTTATAGAGGCATATTTATTGGAAAAAAATCTTTTAAAAGAACTGATTGAATTGTGCTTGTTTATATTAGTAAGAATTTTTAAGATTATTTTTCTTTGTAAGAATTTGTGTCTGTAAGATGCAAATGGAATACCACTCAATTTAAAAATCTTTACTTGGTGAGGTGATTGCTAGTTCTATTTTGAGATCTATTGTTGTGATTTTGCAAGTTGTATGGTTGTATCTTACCTATAATCTTGTTGAACTATTTATGGACACAGTCGGTGACCCATATTTGTATTTGATAACTATAGTAATCTAATTGATCTTAACACCTAGATGAATACTTTCCCTTTATAATTAAAACATGAATGAATCATAAATGAAAAGTATTCAATTTATTTAATTTTAGACATAATAAATAAATAGTAAAATATGTTCTTTAAATACATGTACTGCACATTAAAATAATGTAGTTAGAAAATATGGTGGAGGTCATAGGCCTCTCTTTTCTTTATCTCTTTTCTTGACTTCTTCTTCATGATACGGTTCTAAAATTTATTCTTGAATTCTTATAGATGATAATAATCTATTGATTTTCTTAGTATGATGTTTACTTCATCTTTCTTGAATCTAGAATAATATGTTTATTATGATCATTCTATTTCTGATTCCATATCATGTTATGTTGTGGATCTTTTTTCATTTGTGGAAGTGTCAAATATTGTATACTAAAATTATTGTACACTCTCCATAGTTGTCTCGCTGAGGTGCAGATATTTGACCCATAGGTCGAAGGCGCGTTTTGACCCATGGTTTTTATACCCATGGTATTGTAAAACTACTTAAGCAATTTCTTATTGATGTGATTTTTATCTTTTGATAGGGTAGTCATATTATTGTAGACATGTGTGAGTTCAAGGGTGAATTCGGGAGAGTTTGTCGATCATAACTCTAAACAGATCTTGGTATTGTATTGAGAGAGAGAGGGCTTGTATTAAAATATGAGCAAGTGATTCTTGGTGGGCGTAGCCCAAATTAGAGTGAACCAAGTTAAATATTGTATATGTGTTATTTTTTTAATTTTTGCACTTTTATTTAAGATCTCAGTAATATCTTTCTGCAGATTAGTTTCTACTATTCTAATTCTATGTGGGTTTTCACATATTTTATACCTTATTTCCTAACATGTCATGCATCTTGCACTTTCTGATTTAATTGTACACATGAAAGAAATTTCATATATCTGAAGCTATATAGTGCATAAGAATGAAGAAAATCAAAATCTCAAACCATATTTTGATCTTTGTTATCGAGGTATTCTAGCAGCTTGGAAGGAAAGAGGACAAGAACAAGGCTACAGTAAACAAAAGAGTTACAAGTGAAGGAAATCTTCCTCTTTCAAGGAAATGATGGATTTTCTTCCCTTCTCTTGTATTTATAGTTTCATATGTATTCACTTTCCTTTATATGTAATTGATAAGTCATTTCCCATTACTTGTGTGGGATCATTGTATTCCTTCTTTACGATTAAATGAAACTTGATTAATGTGATGACTGTACATTTTTCTTTTTATTTCTTTTCATTAACGTGAGGTTAAATGAATATTTGTAACTCAAGACACTAATTTAATTTCATGTAATAATAAGGGAATGAATTAATTATACATTGATTAATCATAAAACTAAAATAGATCAAAATAAATAATCTAAATCACTTCAAATTCTAGCTAGTGGATTATCTCTCTGTTTGTTTTAGGATGTCCATCTTCACTTTCCATGCCTTTCCTATCTCTATCAAGACATTGCATCAGTTCTTAGAGGGTTGATGCATGATCTTGATGAGGATGATGACTTTGGGAAGGCATTTCAGAGGATGATATGCATTCTAAAACTATCATAGTGAAATTATATGCTCACTTCTCCATCCTTAGTTAGGTCCATTAACTTAACCCCTCTAATCTGAGATATATATTTTTTTGAGTTGACCTCTTACACATCATGGTTGATGTGTGATAAATGTCAACATGAAATTGGGATAAGAGTAAGAAAAACAAAAAGAAAAGCACAAATGTCAAAAATGGGAAGAAGAATAAAGGGGACAGGAGCGCCCGAGGATGGACGAGGAACTCCTCAATGCTGAAGCATTTAGACTAGGCACCGACATCACAGGATAGCGATGAAAATTGTGAGAAGACTGAAAGACATAGATCCCTATGACCTAGCCAAAACTTAGTGAATAAATGACATATGTGGGAGATAAAGAGAATAGAAATAACCAAATCAAGGAGATGGACTATGTATTTTTCACTAGTGAAATATTCTTTTAGTCAAGATCCATGCATATAACAACATATATGGTGGTATAGTAAAATAGTAATATGTGCATGATTTTTTTATCTACATTCCCCCCCTTTATGTTGTTTGAATGAAATTAAAGTAGTGTAAAGTAAGTAAAGAACATACTTGTGAGAAGTCTAGAGAATCGTTGCTACAAAAGTTCATGTAGAATATAAGAACATATAGCGTGGTGAACCATGGATCAACATGTCGATCCATGTGGCATAAATAGAGACAGTGAACCATTTTAAAGAGAACTTGGAGAAATTGATGATTTTCTTTGGATAATTTGGATATTTTGAATTGTTGTTGATGATTATTTGAAGGGGTAGGGAGTGATCAATTCCCAATCCAATTTTGTAAAATTTTGATCAAGGAGGATTTTGGCATCTTGCCACCGGAGGAAGAGAGTTGGGGAGAGAGGTCTAGTTTTAATCTCCAACCATGACTAAATCCTTAGAAGTTCCAACCAATACGAGATAGATAAAGACCACACTTAGTTCCATGTTGAATAACTCATAAAGGAGCAGCGATATATGAAAGGAAGTTATGTCTCATTTTCCCCACTCCCATTGGTATTTTGATTCATATAGTACTAGATGGCTTCATTTTAGGTCATCTAGAAGTGATATAAGGTGATTACCATGTTAGGTCATTTGGGAGAGATAGTATTTTATGTTATATTGTATCGATCGATTGGATTCAAGTTTGTAAGAGATTGGTTTGAAAGCTGGACATATGCGATGGATTAATCATTGAGATTTGTTTTCTTTTGCCCCCAGATTAGGTCATTAGGGGAAATAGATAGAAATAATTTGAAGAAATAGATTTTTTCCTTTGTTTATATAACATGAAAGATTTTTTTTTGATAATGATGTATTAGGAGTATTGATTGATTGTAAAGTATCTTGAGAGGGATCATAAGGTGGTCCTAATTGTATGCCCCCCTTTCGACGAAAGGGTGAGGGGTGAAGGTAACAACCACTAAGATGAAAGTAGTGGTGAAAATATGTAATGATGATGAAGAGGTAGTATAGAATATGTTGAAATATTGCATATATGTTGAGTAGTATATGTGTGAGATTGGAATATATCATTATGCAATGTGTATAGTATAGTGGTAGAAGAAATTCCAAACTGAATGGTGTAAAAAAGAAGAAAACAAAATAGAAAAGATCAAGATATGAGTGAATCCATGTGCCGAGTATTAATTGGAAATACGAGTGCAAATGGTAACTATAGTAAATATAAAATTGGAAAATTATTATATATAGTGATAGTAAAAAGTGAATAGGAACTTCATTTGAATTGTGATTGAGTTAGAATTTGAACTCGATCTTGCGAGGATGCCGCATATTAGGGAAGCAAGGTTGAATAGGTTTGAGAGGGTAGCGATGGCCATGGCATTGCAAATGATGGATGAGTTGGTAAGTATGATATTGTTTGAAAAATTTGTTAAACTTTTCCTATTTTGTAAAATTTGGTAAGTATGGAGCTTATGGTCAAGGCATTGACATCTTGTGGGATGTAAAAACCATTTTGAGATACTAGCGGCCTATTTCTAGGTGCCATCCTACACACCAGCAGGCACTAGAACCGAGAGAGTGATTTGATAACACAATGTGAAATATGGGGATTTTGATGACTTTTTTAGTATGAGTGGTTGTTTTTGCATATATATGAGGTACTAATGTCAATATTTCATTGGTGTTTATGCTATGTAGAGAGATATACACTCGAGGGAGTTTGTGAGAGATTGGAATTTGAACACATTAATGAATTTAGGATTATCGATGCTAAGCGGGATATACTATACCGTGTTGGCTTGCGGCACATAGTGAGGTTGGGGAGGTACCCCATAATATGCCTATGGTTACGTTATTGTGTTAGCGATTATGTCCATATATATGTACTTTTTGGTAACTGCAAGGGATATCACATAAATATAGAAGATATATTTCATATATTTTGTTTGCCAGATTGTGGGTGAGGTATTTTTGGTGATGAATGTAGTGGATGCTAAGAGGAAGATGCGAGAAACTAGGTGATACTTTACAGGAAAAAGTATAGAAAAATACCCATATTAGTCTAGATTCCATATTGAGATCAAGTGTTTCGTAGTTGCACAATTTTACAAGTAGAGTGGGCATCTTGTATAAGATGCATGATATTTTCAGCACATAGAGGATTATGGGACCAAATTTGCATGGGTGAGGTGTATGTTGGCCCATTTATACATATATCTATATAGATTCATGTAATAGGACCATGGGGGTGGGCTTGGAGCCACCACATTATTATATGCACAGGTGCATGATAAAATCACAATATTTAGGCCACTTTCTGGGCCATGAGTTGATTTTGTGAGGCCTAACATTTTGCAGTGAGGTGGGTAGGCACCCAAAGTAGGAGGATGGATAACACTACTTATATATCTATGCTTGATTATATGATATAAGGGGCCATCATATGGAGGTCATATAGAGACTACAATGGTTTGGTAGAGGATGTAGTTAGGATGTGGTTAGTTGAGATCGGTTTCCTAGAGTGACCAATTTTTTTCGGGAAGAGCGTGTGTTGAGGCATTTCGTATGCCCCAAGAGGTTCCCACAGGAGCCATATGTATGGGTGTGAGTGACTATAACACTAAGGAGACCCAAAGAGAGGCCATTTCCAATAGGAGCACAACTATTGCATCCTAGTCTAGATGAGGTGGATGTGGCCATAAAGAAAATACATGTGGACGTTGTAGAATGTACCCAGAATATATGGGTGGTGGGAAAAACATCGATGGCGCTATTATTTCTAGATATCATATATGCGGTAGGTGGACCTCAGTTAGAGGAGCAAAGGAGCATTAAACCTACACTTGATAGAGATGACATAGTAGCTACATTATCTGAGTGTAATTATTGTTCGTTTATATTTTTTGATGGTTATGTGTTGTTGTATATTGGTAAACACGTGTGACAACCAATGTGGTATTGGATGGTTACATGGATGCTTAGTTTTCCTTGATCATTGATTCATCACTTTGCACATTGACGTGGAATGTGTCACCAGATGTCCTCGTGGGAGGTGAGATGTTAGAATGAGTGGATGTCATTGCAGGAGAGCATGTCCATTTGTTTGAGCTAGTGGCGATAGTGGCAGCCACATGTAATCTATTATTTAGAAAGCATGATGAGTCTCATGTTGAGACTTGACTATTTAGGGAGGACATAAGGTGAGGATCCCTATATCAGGATGTATTCATGAAATATGTGGAGTTGTAGGGCCAATTTTTGGATCAATCAGCTAATGTAGCTATATTAGGAAGGTAGGTGGAGAGATATAGGGGTCGCGACTAGTGGTGTAGATTGAGCGGTGAAGCATCTATTTCTAGATCTCCTATGATTATGTATAGTGAGAAAGTGATGATGATGTATGACATATATAGATGTAGTTATGTATGGGGATTTTCCCCAACGATTGTATTTTTGTAACTATGATTTTTAATGATATATATATATATATATATATATATATATATATATATATATATATATGGATGATTGGTATTATTGTGTTGTGTTGATGTTCATTGATATGTGATGCGATGATTGTTGTTCATATGTTGGTTTGTGATGTTTGATTTACATTGCATAAATGATTATGTTGATTTGAAATAGATGATGATGTAGTAATGCTTGAAAATTGGATTGTATGTATGAATGAAGATGGATAATATGTGATAAATAGTAATATATGTATGTGATATAGTGTAGTAGATAAAATGAATGAGCCATGGTATAGTAGAATGATACATTAATAAGTGTAAGAGATGTAAATGATTTATGTAAGTGCGTATAAGAGTAATGAAGAGGGAAAATAAAATTGATGCCCCCAACATGTGTGTAGAAAAATGAGGTTCATTTATATAAGACCCCTTGACAATCAAGAATGAACCATAGAAAAGATTGCATCATTAGGAAATGGTTTGATAGTGTGTGCTGAAACAGATAGATCAATTAAGTATAGAGTGTAAATATTTGTGAGTTTCTTATTGTAACAAATCCATCAACATTCATTTAAGAACCTTAAGAACACATGTGCATCATCGGGTAATGATGTGATAATACATAAATCACCTACCAAATATAGAGATGCATGTGAGGGATGGTGGAAGCATGTTAGGAGGTAACATCAGGAGTGTAAGAGCCAAACTAAATGTCTGATTTAATGGTTCCAACAATGTTAGATGCGATAATAGAACCATATATGCAAACGGCTTATGAATCCAATGAGATGTTGTAACATTATGAGTTATATGAGATGGTGGGGGTAATATATACGTTATATGGAGGACCTAGATGGATAATGATTTTAGGAGGTGGGTGAATGAAAACCTTATAAGTTTGTGGAGGTGACAAGTGAGAAATGGTGGAAGTATGTTTATGAAGAATGGGAGAAATTTACCACTCATGAAAGTGAGAGAGAAAGAAAAGACACCCTTATTGTCTAATTTTGTAACTTTTCATGAAGGGAACAATAGTCATTGTCACGGTGGCCATTGATGTAGTGGAAATTATAGTAAGGGTGATCGTGCTAGAGATACAAGCGATGAGGAGGAGGATGCTGATTAGAGGGAAACTGAATTAAATTCTTATCAAGCAAAGAACACAAAACATCATGAGGCTTAGCAACATGTGATAAATGAAATGGATCCCGAAGTAAGAGATGGAGAAGAATTAGGTGGAGATCGACGGTGGAGGAGAAATAGGTTGATTATATGATAGAGGGCATGTAACTTCCTTGTGAGGTGGAGGATATAGAGACTATGGAGGATGAGGATGCTTAATAGATGGTAGGGGAGAAGAAGTAGAAGACAATGAATTAGTAGAAGAAAATTGAAGGGGGTTATATAATATTATAATAATTAAAAATCATTCGAAATCAATGAATTTATAGCATAAAATCATAAATGATTCACATGTATCATATTATAATCTTTCTTTCAATGTAGGAATCAAGCCACGAGTAAAGATAAATTTCTTTTCTAGATATATAGGATGAAATAATAACTGATGCATGCAAGAATTGAAATGTAAAATATAATCTATAATGGGTTCTTTATTTCATTGATCCAAGATAGGTAAGTGATCATGTGTAAATCTAGGAAACAATTTAAGTATAAAGAGTCTAAGAAAAACATCTTCAATTTTACAAGATCTACTAATAGATCCATAAGGAAAATGTGTATACCATTAAGGAGCATCATCAATAAGAGTATGCCAAAAATATTTTAGTAAAAACCGATCATTAGAATAAGAAGCCATGGCTAAACGATAATGCTTAACATGTAAATATGTATTTCCAATTCCATTAAAACATGAAAAGCTAGGCATGATCACATCCTTAGGAAAATTTTAATTATGAAGTTTCTTTGGAATGGGATTTCCATTTAGAGAGTTCTTATCGATGGATGTATAAAAGGATTTTCTTTTGAGATTAATAGATTGAACTTGAGACTAAAAATGCCCAAAAACATGCATGAGTGATAAAATACCATGTGAAGGAATTGTAGAAGAGGTGAGAGGAACACAAAGAGGTTGAAGTTTTCCATTATGAGTGATCATGGAGATGTGAGAAGAAGAAGTGGAGGACGAAGGCGATATGGGAACACTAGATGTAAATTAGAAGAAACAAGAGGATGTGTACTTATAAGAATGGTAGAATCAACGTGAATGACATCTAGAGAAGAAGAAGATAGAGGTGAAATAGGATGAGAGAAACATGTGATTAATCTAAGATTAGAATATATTATCCTAATATGATGCTATATGAGTAGTAAAATAACATAATAATGAAACAATGAATTGTTGAAATTATACCCAAGAAAACTAAGAAAGTAGAATATGAAACACTAACATGCAAAAAGGGTTAGAAAGGCCTTAGGTAATTTTTATATATCATTGGGTAGTACGCAGAGGAGACCGACTAAATAGGAGGAGAAATCATCACATAGGGACTTAAGAAAATGTATATCTAAAATGTCTAGCTTGATTGGGCACCTCAAGAATGATAGGGGCACCTCGGACACCCTAGTCTATGTAAATGACAAAGGTAATTCATATGAGGTGCATTGAATGTTCACCTATGTTCGCTTCTTGTCATTGTGTGATCGTTGAAGCACTAGTAAACTGTGATAGAAGAATCACCTTGAAAACCCTAAAAATAAAGATGCATATGAATGGGTTTCACTTTTTCCGTAGCTACCAATGGATGGAATTATCACCGATCACTACAATACATCTTAGACCCAATATAGTTCTAGGTGTGTGTGAGTCACACTTTGTGAGTAGAAAGTAATAACTAAATGGATAATGTAAATAAATGGTACATGGAATAAAATAGACTCCCCCTACATGAAGTATGATGTAGAATAACCAGCCTTTATGCCTTGTGATGGAGCTAGATGGATGCAAATTCGTATTAAAAGTCCTTGAGGATCTGACCTTAGATGGTGATAGTGGTGATTAGTTCTTGGTCCCTCATTATGGTCACATAACTTTATATTTATATGGTTATCTTACTTTAATTTCTAACGAACCCCAAAAAGATAGAAATCTCAAACTAGAAAGTGCCCAAAATTTGAGATGAGAGTAAAAAGAGGATCAGGGGTGCCTGGAGGTGCCCAGGTCCTCATTGGGCATCCCACTCAAAAATAGGAAAAACACAATATAAAAATATGGAATGAGAAAGTGTGGGTGTAAGATCAAAAGTAGCAATAGAAAACAAATGCAATATGACCAAAGACATCGGTTAATTAGTACTCTTTTTCACTCAATAGCCATATGAATAGTACTATGAAACCAGAATAAATAATTACCCAAAGTACATGATTTAGTGTCTACATTTCCCCCACTTTATGTTGGTGAGCGGAAAGCTCGGTAACATAAAGTAGATAGATATGTGTACCTCGTATCCATGTAGATCAATGTAGAAAGCATGTCGAGGGACTAGACAAAGCACAAAGTGACCAAAAGGTGGAGTGTGAAGAATACATATGTAAAATTTTAAAAAATTTATGAGAGTGAACTTAGGGTGGAAGCACATGTGTGTGATGTACCTACATGTTAGTGTCGATATGTGTGATTTTGAGTGATGTTCTTGTTGACATTTATTGCATGCTTCCCATATGGATGGGCCTGCAAAATAAAAGATGATCAAGTAGCCAAATACACATGTATATATGTAAAAACATGTGTATAGACTCATGTATATGTGTGAAAAATGTGAAAATGAAAAAGGAACATGTCCACTGATGCGTAATGAGAAATAGGGTGTAGAAAAAGATCTTGTCAATTTATTGTGAGATTTTGGGAGATCTTACGCCATTGGCCGAAGAAGGGTAGGGGAGGAAAGTCTGATTTAGCCTCCAACATGGCGATTCCCAATACTAAAGAGATCTCTTTACTTCCTGGTTGTTTGGGCGATCCGACACCACTTTGGCCAAGGTAGTGTAGAGAGGAAGGTCAGGTTTATCCTCTAACTTGTAAAAACTATTGTGTATGGATTTCTACCCACTCGATGTGTAACCCAGCGTGTGATGGATGAAAAATGAACTATACTTAGTCTTTGTGTGTAAAGCAAAAATGATGCCCCCATCTTTGGGGGCACATGAGACATCATCATTGTAGGAGGATATGGCCCCAAAGAGAGGACTAAGCGCTAAATTTGAAACTCTTCCTAGGGGGAAGGGGATGTTTTTAGTAAAACCAGGCACATGTAAAAAAAAGGGCTAGGAGACAATTGTTAGTACAAACAAGCATGCATGTAAAAGACAAGTGTAAGCTACAAAGACAATGTGTAAGCTAGGACATAAGATAATAATGTAAACACCTAACAAGACAAAGTATGCCACAAAAACAAGGCTGTAAATATGGGACATCACTCATGATGTCACAAGACACTCAAGGCCATACTATCTGTGAAAAAAAAAAGCAAATGTGCACATAAAACAAAGGGAAAATCCCGCATAAAATGACAAACCGAGACAAGCAAGGAAAAACAAACAGATAACCATGGTAGTGAGTAATCCTGCTAAACAAATGCTACACATGAAACACCCGTTAGCATGGTAAAAATATAAAATGTATGTCAATAGCATTTATCACTAATAATATAAATTTCTAATTACAAAATGAAACAATAATACATGTAGTGTACGAAATTGGATATCCCCGAGGAGCCTCTATGGGACTCGCAGTGTGTCAATCATCCATGCTATTTATAGAAGCTTTGTATCGTAATCAAAAATAGAAAATGAAGTGAATAATAATATGTATATGGTAAAGATAATTTCATACAATAAATCTATTAGAAACATGTGTAATAAGATGAAAAGTACAAGTAAATGCAAGTAAGAGTAAAAGTAACCAAGATGTGCATTATGTTGTTGATGAGTTAGAATGAAATACAAAGTGAATGATAGAGTCGAGTGCCACCCGAGTGAATGGAGTTATATGCGGTGAGGCTCATTATTTTATACCCCCTCAAAACTCAAGAATGAACCATAAATGAGAGTGTTTCATCGGGAAATGGTCAAACTATGTGTTGTGTGTAGGGTGTTGTGGTGAATGTGTAGTGATGATATGCGACAGGAGAGATGATGTAATGCCAAAATTTTACCCCTCTAATAATGTGTAATTCCCTCCATTTGTTTCCTTATGTTGAATGGTTATAAATTAAAAAATAAAAATAAAATAAAATAATCAATAAGCATATGAATAGTTCCTGGAATGCGTGCAAGTGGGAGGACAGTGTTAATGTTTAAATTTTTGTTTGTATTTTCTTGAGTCACCTTTGTTAGTATATTCCTTACCTACACAAGTTCTTGTAGAGATTGGAGTGAGACCCATCATGAATGTCCTTTCGTAGAACTTTCTATTTCCTTGCAGTATAATACAACCACTTTATTTGAGAATCTAAGGTGTTAACCAACAGTAAAACCCAAGTTAGTCTTTGGAAATTTAGAATAAATTGGTTAGTTGTGAGTTTATAATTATATAATATCATATTTAAATAAAAAAAAAGAATGTTACGGGAGTGTTGTGCTAATGCGAAGCTCTCACCTATAGCATCCCTAAAATCATACCCATTATGGGTTAAGGCACATGCTACACTGAGAAATAGATATGTAACCGGATATCTCCTCTTATTTTTGTATACCATCAACTGCTTTGGATCTATACTGGAATTTTCAAGTGTGTTCATTTGTCTTAGAGAGGAGAGGAAATTGTTTCATGCTATGATTTTGTTAGTTATGTGTAGAAGAAGATTGAGAATCAAAAGGTGTTTCATTTGAGCATATGTCTAGCCATCCTAAATTTGCTTCTTATGCTTCTAAGCTCCTATTTTGTGTGAATTGTATCCTTTACAAAAAGCAACTACCTCCTTATTTTTCTCTTTATCATTTATTGGAATAATTGTTGATGAGATAGAAATATGTCTCATTATATCACCAAATAACACTCTTATTCTCTCTCTTAAAATCAAGCTTTCAAGTAAATTTAGATGTAGTTTTAATAATGGATAGCATATTTAAATTAGAATATAATATTTATCTTATCATCTCTTTAGAAATATATTTGCAATCTAATTTTTGTTATTTCCTGATATTTCTTCAAAATTTAGAATGCAACAATGTGTAGAAAACAGGTCATAAGAAAATCTACTCCAAGTTCATAGATTGCTGCTACCAAAAGTCTTCACGCAGCTACTTGAAAGACCCAACTGTTCATATTCTTGCTACTAGATTTTAACTACTAAAATCATTCACGCAGCTACCAAACACACAACTAGTGAAATTTTTGGTTTTTTCTAAAGTAATGTAAAGGAGCACAAACTATTCAACCCACTCTTTGCTTCCACATCATCAACAAAGAATATAGATCCAAACATGTGGCAATCCAAATTCATGCATGCATGTGGTGCGTTCCAAGAAGAATTCAAAGTCATGGACTTAACACTCATCCATTTTCTCTCCATGTTTCAAGGATGAGAAAATAGTGGAATAATATTAGGAATGTTGAATAAGTACTCTCCCACTTTGTGTTCCTAGATTCAAGGGATGAGTTGTAGAAATATTTTCCATGATAAGTGGACTGTTGTAGTTAAATTTGTTTAGGATTTATTTCTTTGAATAAATTTCTCAAGAATAGGTAGTTAGTTCTTGGTGTGTGGACTAAGTAAATTAGAATAAAGAGAATATCAAATTGTATTTTAAAAAAAGGAGTTAGTTGGATGCATGAACTATAAATGTAACCTTCCACACTCTTGTATGTAATATTTTACCAATCAATGAAAATACGTTCTTTCTCTCCAATATTCTGAGTAAAATTATTCTACAAGTTTTGAATTAAAGTTTACAAGTATGAATTAAGTCCTCTTCTAAGGAATGAGCTAGCCACTCATTCCAAGGAAGATGGATCAATGTTTAATGTTTATTTCTTTATTCTATAATTTTCCTTTTTTTGTGAATTTATGATTTTATGTTATGTAATATTTCTTTCCATACAATTTCTTTTGTGAACTTGTAAGTGTCTTATTTATTTTTAATTTGTTTTAATTCAACAATTTATTTTATGCAAGTGTGATTTCTTTCATGCAAGTTTGATTTTGATTTTTCATTTCCGTAAGTGTGACTTTTAATTTATGCAAGTTTGGATTGTGTTTGAAGGATTTTTTCCAAATATCTCTTTCTCCTATTACATATACAGCATCGGACACTAGCCTTGGATTGACATTATTAATGAAGAGGATTGACAACCCTCATCATTTTGGCATCTGTTTTGGGGATCATGGTGTTATTAGGAGATTCATATTTTTCTAAAATAATATTCTAGTGATAGTAGAATACCTCTTAGAAAATTCTGTGACATGAAGTATTTGGTGACAATTTTTAAACTTTTATTTTCGCAAAATAGATTAATGTTTCTTTTCTACAAATAGATTAAATTTTATTTCTAAAATTAGATTTAGAAACCTATTGGAGATTTCCAAAATCAAACCCCCCCCTTCCCCATCAATAAAATGGAAACATCATTTCATGTTTATTATTTTCATGCAATGAGGGTTTTCTATTTCTAAAATATTTCTTGTTTGCATGTATTGTTACTTATGCAAAGATTAAATAACAGTTCATGCATACAAGAAATACAAAAAAAAATAACTTTTTGTAGGTTAGCAGAGACAAATATTTCTATGGAATATTTGTGAAAACAGATTGGGAGGAAAAATGCAAAAGAAATGAGGCATTGCAGAGGAGGTCAAAGAAAAGATTCAATTGATAAGAGATTTTATGTGAAAAATAACAACATTTTCCAGATGAAAACTACTCATAGCTCACAAAGAAATAGCTCAAATGATTTCTAGGTCTTGTTCTACATGATATGATATTTCTATATCATTTTGAATCACTCATTTTTTAGATAAATGACCAAGATATTGCAGTTTGAATGCACACTTGCTAAAAAAAATAACATGTTGAAGACTATTTTGATAATAGTGTTTTCTGATGCAAACTTCTCACAGCTCATAAATAAATAGCTCAAAATTTTCTAAGTCTTGTTCTACACAATATGAGCTTTCCAAATAATTTTGAATCACTCATTTTTGTTGAGAAATGACAAAGATATCACAGTTTGAATGCACACTTTATAAAAAATAACATGCTAAAGACTATTTTTTCTTTAAAAAAATCTTATGATGCATGCAAGTATTCTTCTAATACTCCTCATTTTCAGTACCTGATTCATTCCATGCTACCCTCTCTGTCTCATTTTTGTAGATTTTTTAAAACTCATTTTCCCAACTACTAAACCACTAAAAATTCCTCCGATATTTTGTAGTCAATGTTAATCCTTCTCATGATTGTAGAAAAATACTGGCTCAACTAGTATATGCTAATTGAAATGCCAACATACCATTTGTATTTAGGATCATACCCACAACCTCTCATAATAAACCATCCATTCCCAATAAATGAAGAAGTCCCTGAACCATTCCATTTCCCAAAACAATTTACCATTGTTTCTCAATTTCTAAATCAACTTTCTAAATTGGTTGGATGTTGCAAACACTCTGGAAGATTGCTTCTTGATTTTCCATCATGTTGAAATTTCTCAAAAGGATAGTGATTGGTTAGAAAACCAATTTACTGGCTGACCAATTACTAAAAAAAAAAAAACAAAGGGGAAAGTTGAAAACCAACAAATGGTTACTTTTCCCAAACAAAAAAATTTTCACTTCAAAGTCTTTCTTGGATCCATATGACTTCTATTATGCCAACTTGGTTGATGAAATTATTTTCTACTAAAAATTATATGTTGTAGAGGCCTTGAATTCATATCTATTTGTTTTGTTTAGTTACAGATGGAAATCAAGGTTATACAACATGATGAAAGCAAGGATAACTCTTGAGTATGGTATGATAACTTCTATTTTTCTATTCTCAAATATTGTTATTTGTTGTTTTAATTACAAATAGATTCACTTCTAAAAGCTTAAAAAATAGAAAAAAAGAGATAAATTTGTCAAGATCTACATGTGCTGATCAAGTCAAGTAACAAAGAAAATGATGCGATGATCTTTCTAGTTTATAGAAATTGGGATCTATAATTTACTCCATTAAAAAAATGTTTGCATGATGGCATGCACAAAGCTAAGTGTGGGGAGACTCACTCTCTTCCAAATATTTTGAAGAATGCATGAGAAAAAAAGAGCTAAGTGTGGGGGAAAAATCTCTCTACATTATCTAAGAAAAACCTCATGAGAGCATGAATAAGAAAGAAGTAAAAATTTTACTTCTAGAATCTTAGTTTGCTGTTATCATGAAAAAATGAGAAGACAATTTGAAAGATGTAGAAGTATTGACAAAATTAGATTCTACAAGAAGATCAGTAGCTTGCATGAGGGCATGCAAGAAGTTAAGTGTGGGGGAAATGATGAGACCAAAATATGTCTCATTATATCACCAAATAACACTCTTATTCTCTCTCTTAAAATAAAGCTTTCAAGTGAATTTAGATGTAGTTTTAATAACGGATAACATATTTAAGGTAGAATATAGGATTTATCTTATCATCTCTTTAGAAATCTATTTGCAATCTAATTGTTGTTATTTCCTGATATTTCTTCTAAAGTTGGAATGCAATAGTGTGTAGAAAATAGGTCATAAGAAACTCTACTACAAGTTCATAGATTGCAGCTACCGAAAGTCTTCACACAACTACTGAAGGCCCAACTATTCATAGATTGTTTCTAGATTTTATCTACCAAAATTCTTCACACAACTACTGAAACACACAGCTAGTGAAATTCTGTTGGTTTGTTCCAAAGTAATGTAAAGAATCACCGAACTATTCAACCCACTCTTTTCTTCCACATCATCAACCAAGAATATAGATCCAAACATGTGGCAATCCAAATTCATGCATGCATGTGGCATTCAAAGAATAATTCAAAGTCATGGAATTAACACTCGTCCATTTTCTCTCCATGTTTCAAGGATGAGAAATAATGGAATAGTATTAGGAATGTTGAATAAGTACTCTCCCACTTTGTGTTCCTAGATTCAAGGGATGAGTTGTAGAAATATTCTCCACGATAAGTGGACTGTTATAGTTAAGTTTGTTTAGGATTTATTGCTTTGAATAAATCCTCCCAAGAATAGGTAGTTAGTTCTTGGTGTGTGGACTAAGTAAATTAGAATAAAGAGAAGATCATATTGTATTCCCCAAAAAGAGGAGTTGGTTGGATGCATGAACTATAAATGTAACCTTCCACACTCTTGTATGTAATATTTTACCAATCAATGAAAATCCATTCTTTCTCTCTAATATTCTAGTAAAATTATTCTATAGGTTTTGAATTAAAGTTTGCAAGTATGAATTAAGTCCTCTTCCAAGGAATGAGCTAGCCACTCATTCCAAGGAAGATGGATCAATGTTTTATGTTTATTTATTTATTATGTAATTTTCCTTTTGTTGTGAATTTCTAATTTTATGTTATGTAATATTTCTTTTTGTACAATTTCTTTTGTGAACTTGCAGTGTCTTATTTATTTTTTTTTAAATTTAGCAATTTATTTCATGCAAGTGTGATTTTAATTTATGGAAGTTTGGATTGTGTTTTAAGGAGTTGTTTTCTAAATATATCCTTCTCTTATTGCATAGAGCCATCAAACACCAACCTTGGATTGACATTATTAATGAAGATGATTGATGACTCTCATTATTTTTGTATTTATTTAGGTAGATAAAGTACTTTTCTCCTACTATCCCATGCATTGTCTCTTCAATATTTTTTCTTTCACTCATCCTCTAATGAAAACCTCTGTTTGTCATTCTCGGGAATAAACACAAAGCTCCATAAATTTTGCAAGCATGATCCATTCATGTGCCAAAATGGGTGCTTAGAATGCCATAAGAAAAGTCCAGACAAGTAATATGATAGGTGTAAGTAGGTTGTATAAATGTATTAGAGCTTACTATGGGAATGTAGAATGTACGTCTTTGTGATCCCGGTATCCTTTGAATGTTCATTCTCATCTCGTTTCAAATGGAGAAGATGATAAGATTAGTATGTTATAGGGTTATCCCTTGTGGTGGATGACATTGAAATTATGTTCTCTCTTGGTCACTCATGACACCATACCCAACTTTGATAATCCCACTATGTGGGGCAAGGAGATATTGAATGGTGGCATGATGGTCATTGAGAATAGTTTTCCATAAAATGAAGGCTATATATTTGTATTAACTAGAAGAAATTTGAAAAGTATCTATAGTACTCATTGATTTGTGAAGATTTAAAAATCTTGGCATCAAATATGAAATTAGGCCAGTGTATCATGCTTTTTGTAGTCAAAACATGAATAGTATGAGTGTGACCAAAACTATAAAATGGAGAAAGATAACAATTTTTGACAAAATCCTCGAGACATGTGTTTAGTTTGGTCACAAAATTGTTGGTGATGCAAAGTGATGAAGCATGAGAAAGCCTACAAATTGTTTCCAGAATGCCTAAAGTTGATGTGATCTCATCAAATGCAGGGGGTCATAGGATTAGCTTAAAGGTATGGATCACTCTTCCTTTCAATTCAAACTAAACATTTCATCATTTATTTTTTTAGTGTTGGATTTCAGTATGTTATATATTAAAAAAAGAGGTAGTTTAGAATGAATGATATGGCTTTTACCTTTCCCGAAAATAATTTTTAAACTTTTAAGAAAAAACAAATTAGGCCTTTGGAACCATGCACATGGAGCGCCATGTCGAATGGTTAATGGGAAACAAAACCTCAAACAAGATCCATGTCGACCCAAGACACCATGAATTTTCTTAACCAAGATGACTAACTTGATTAGATGCCTTAACGAGGTGAGATTCGATACCCTTTTAACACTTTAATCACTTTTGGTGATGACTTTATGATTTGTGATCGGTTTTGATTAAATGTCATTTTGATTTAGTGTAATTGGAAAACCTTCACCTACCTCTAGCACTCCTATGTGAGAATTGAAACCAACTCTTAGTTTCATAAAAATAATTTCATAAGTTAGAGTTTCAAGTGGATGTTGGGGCCCACCGATTGTCATACTCATAGAAGTGTTCAATGTGTTTACGATAATTGGTCTCAATTCACCTTCATAAATTGAGCCATTTAATGTAATAATTGTGTCCAATCTAGAGAGTTCTTTGTTTATAGGGAGTAGGTAGGAATCGATGAAATTTATGTTTGAACTTAAAATGAGTGGTTTTAGAAACCATACCATAAGCACTTTAGTTATTTGGTAAGTTTTCACACAATCACTACTTAAGCTAGAAAATATTTCTGAGGATCCCATTGGTTTTGTAAATTACTTGATAAACCCTTTGTTATAGATGTTAAAGTGTGTGTAGATTATTATTTAATCAATTACTTTGTATGAATGGATTTTGTAATTTATAGTGTTCTCTCTCTCTCTCTCCTCTCTCTCTCTTTAAAATAAATATGAAATTTTGGTTGGTCTTGGAAATGTGAATGGATTAAAATGCAGATGAGTTAAATAAAATGAAAATGGGTATGAATTGAGAAATGGTCAAAATATTGTGAATAAAAAAGAAAATGTTTTATAGTTTCTCTCTCTTCCTATTCTCTCTCTTGAAAAAAATGTAAATGAATGTGTGAGGAAATTATCTCTCCTCTCTCTCCTTATCTCTACCTCTTCTTTGTACTTTGTTTGAAATTACTTGAAATGATGAATGTATTGTTTGTGCTTGAGTGTAAGGGTTTTCCATACTAGTCTTAGACACCTGACAATGTTGGTTGTAGGTACTCCGAACAAGATGGATTAAGAGTGTGATATGTTGTAATCTAGTGAGATGACATTAAGATATTATATATTGATATGAATTACGAATGTTAAATGAAATTTAATTAAAGATAATTGCATTATCAAAAGTAGTGTGTTGAAGACTATTGTTCCTCTTGGAATCTTATATTTCAAGCATTGTACATGGAAAACTATGTTGTTTGTATCTACCTTGTGTTAAAGCTAACCTTACAACACTAGTAGGAGTGACACATAATTAATGTAGGAACAACTATGTTAGCTAGATAAATGAGGAAGATAGTTGAATTTTGTAAATGGGTAAAAAGCATACCATTCACTTCATAGGTGTTAAGCCCATTTGAATTTAAATATGGATCTCATGGTTTAGATGATTGAAACAATCACCTGCCTAATAGTTATTGTGGTTCATAGATAAAATCAAAATGTTTGGAAGTAACTTATCATTTTTAAACCATATAAATGCAGCGAGTTTGTAAAATTTTCGTAACCTCCATCACAATCATGTCACATCTAGGTTTGCAAAACCCTAATGTCTTAAGAAATACTTTAATCCTCACAATTAGACTTCTTGTCCTACACTTAAGAAAAATTATTCAAAGACCATTTATATAACTTAAATTTCCTTACATGCAGCAACAAATCATTTGAGTAACCTTTTCATTCATAGGGTAAATAGGACTAACACTTCTTGGTGTCATAGGTCTACTCATCTTCATGGATGAGTTAGAGTTCAATGTTTTGTTGGACCTTGGTGTCCTAGTGGTCAACCATATTCTTAAGAAGATAGTTTGGATACCTTCATCATTGAATGAACCCTTCGTAAGATCCTGATGACACAAGTGGAGTTAGTGCACTAGTTTTACTATGCATTAAACTCGTGTTAATGATCTCTTTAGTTCCTCACAGATAAATATGTCACCTTGGCTAGTAACAACTTTACACCTTTGTCCCTTACAAAGGTTTAATGGGATAAATATGTTTTCACACCTTAAACTGATCTATAGTCAGGCATAGAGCCTGAGTGCAATTGGAATTAAACTAAACCTAATGGAACCCTTTATAAGCTAAGTGTTAAATGAAAGTGAGAAATTATAGTCTTGGAATACCTCAAGTGACATGAAGGCTTTACAAGAAAGGACATTTGATTACTCTAAATTTTGTCTTGTGGTAGGGTGTAGAAACCTCGAGTAGAAATGAATGTAATACATCAGTGACCTCTTATGATGCTAATGAACAAAGGAGCTATGATGTATTGTTACCAATGATTGTAAATATTACCTTAAAAGGATTTTGAAACACATAAAATTTTATAAATTTTGCATTTGAACTCCCTTTGTCCCTCTTAGATAATTTGACCCTTAGTAGCAGATTACCATGTGCTTTCTCGTAGGGTGTAGTTTCCCCATCCATATTAATTTCAAAGAAGTTAATAGATCATAGAGCTTATCTCTTAAGGGTATTAGTGAAAGAAACACTTGATGCATTTTATTAAATGATTTAAATAGTTCCTTGAAGAAATTTAAAAAGCATATAAATTGTAGGGTTGTTTGTTATATTTTATTACTTGGGTTTTTAAGAGTGGTGAAATGAGTTTTTAGGTAAAAATTCACCACTCTCCTTATATTTATGAAACCCTAAGTATAAATTATGTGTCATTTAAATTACAATTTTCTAAAACAATGCCATAAGAGTCCAAAGTAACCATGTAGAGTAATGGAAAAAAGAGTAAACAATATATTTTTAGAATAACATTATTCTTGAAGTATTCATAATTTATTTAGAAATTATCTTGTTGTTAAGAAAAAAAAATAATAATATGAATTTTTCTTGGAGAAATCATGTATTTTAGCCAAAACAAACTCTTATATAATAAAAAAGAGAAAATTTATGACGTGTAAATGTTAAATCAACTTAAACAAATTGTTTAACTATAACAAACTATCACTGGAAAAATAGGGTACTATGATGGAAGGATGTTTATGTGAAGATGTATCTTAAATCTAAATCAACCTTAAATCCTAAGAATTCATTCCTTGATCTAACAATGGTTTCCCCTTTTCTAGAAAAGATAAATTTTAAAAATCAATTATACATCTTAAAAGAAGAACCTTAATATCTTATTAGTTCCTATTCGTAACAAGGATAAAATTTAATGTCAATTAAACATATTTTGAGAAACAAAACCTTAACTTAAGAATGAATATTGGGAGGCTCATAGGTGTTTAAAATGAAATTAATTAACAAATGAGTTGTGGATAATTAAATGAAACTGAATAGTTTTTCTCTTTAAAAGCTCATTTTCAAAAAATAAAGGGATCTCATCATGTTAACCAAATATATTTTACACCCCCCACATGATGGATCCCGATGCAACCACGTGAGTCATTAGGCCCACCATGTATCCACCAAATTAGGACTATAACATTGGAGGAAATAACACCGAGACTGTTGTGTAGGTCACTCATCCTAGTACCACTCTAGGTTGGGTGCGCTTTTCTTGGTTTATGATACATGAAATGATTTTTGATGTCACACTTATGAAGCTTGAACTTTGTATAATGGTCCAGGGATATCATCATGTTAACCAGATATTGACACTTAATTTTGGATCCCACACAATGGAGCCGTGTCTGCAACCACGTGAGTCCTATTCATACCATGTATTCACCAAATTAGGCATTACAATATTAGGTAGGAAACAACATACTCTCAAAACTTCCCAGGGAGGTCATCCATCCCAAGATGACTCTTCAAATGTGCTTGGTGCATGGCTGGGAAGATACCATTTGATATTTTCCATCACACAAAAACTCAAACTTTCAATGGAGAGGCATCTCATTATGTTAACTAATACATTGTGTTATCACACACCGGATGATCTTATGTGCATCTCCTTCTTCTTCTTTCTCTTTGAATTCAATGATGATTCTTTCCTTAGATTTACTTTGAATATTTCTTCATGGATATTATTTTTTCATAGTACCTACATCGGCCTAGTATATATCGAGGACTCATACTATGAACATGCCACTTAGATTTTGGTGCAATGGTAAAAGTTACATGGTATCAAGTTGTTTAAAATGCCCGACACATATAATACTAGAATGAGTGACATCCCGAGAAATCTTGTCATGCCTCCTAATGTTCTCAACATTGGCCCCTTTGGTGAACATTAGGCGAAGGTGGGCCTAGGGCTCACGTGGTTACATATGCCCATCATATTTTTAGGTGCATTGGTCCTAGCTCTCCTTAACATGATGAGATCCCTCTCCACCACCTATTTCAGCTTTGTGTGACCTTCCATGCCAATGCAATTGAGAAAGGAACATACACTTGCATTATCTTTTAAAGGATAATGCTTTAACAAAATAAATTATTTGAATTTTTTACACCGGCTGCCCCTCTGTACTACTATTTCTTGCGGTAGACACCTTCCATGAAAAAGGAAATTTTACACCATTACTAGTTAAATCACAAATCCTATAAATTATTTAATGGAAAACTAAATGTAATAAATATGTAAACCCTAAAAAGGACATGTTTTTGAGTATCCATCCTCCATGTGTCTTACTAGTAGTTGGTCATTATCTTGGTTTACATCATTTGAGTAAGAAATTGATGTCTCTTTATGTTACATATCTATTATATGAGTGGGTTCATGTTTGTGTAAGTGTCCTCCTTTTGATCAAGTGATGTAGAGTTTCTTTATTTGGATCTCATCTAGTGTTTTTATGACATGTCCTATTAAAGATAAAAAAGTTATTATGATAATTTTATTGTTGTATTTTGTGTTTCAAATATGTGGGCATGACATATGGTATTTTTGAGCGAGGTTCATGCTCTCAAACCTTTGGGTGTACATATGGACTTGTGATGATTTTACATTGGGTGGTGGAGATGGGAAGAGTAATGTGATATATGTTGTGATGTGACCAACGTTGTAATCATGATATTTTGAATGCATATGTTTTTTGCATGTCACTTAGTTTATTTGTTATCATGTTCATGTGCTTGTGAAGAGAGTATTCAATCTCATTTTCATGGATTTGATGAGGAGTTCACGTGTGAGGTGATACTTTTTGATGTGTTAAAAAAATGTTATTTGGATTACAGTGTTGTAGTCTTTAATTATTTGGTGATATCTTAGGAGTGTGTCTGATGTGTCTACTGTATGAAAAATTAGTTTAGTTTAAATCCTAAATTTCCTTTGTCTTTTGTTAAGGAATAGTTTAATATCATGAACATTATTATTGTGCAAATAATTAGATCCTTGACTTCGTTTCAGAGATCTCTTGAGATTCTAGGTTTATTGAGTGAGAATAGGATTTTACAGATAAGTGAGAGTTTGTTGAAGATTAGAGTTGAATCTGTTTCATCTAGAACTCCACTCTATATATGTAACCTTATCTTATTGAATAATATCCATGGATCAATACATAGAAATAATATAATTGTTATTGTGTTCAAATCTGGTGCAGCTTTGTCATTTGGTATCAGAGCTGGTGGAGTCCAAAATGAAAGTCGTTTGAATTTTTTTTATGGATTGGTGAGAGCACTGATAACAACATGCAATATCTATTAAGTGCATAGTTCTATTATAGCTATCAGATATATTACGAGGTACTAATTGCATTCAAAATAGTGAAGCTATGTAAATTAGACATCCCGCCATTTTCATATAGACATCGTAGAATGGGTTCTATATGCAATTGGAATGAAAATATAATATAAAAAAATAGATTCTATTGAAATTTCTTCACTACGTATTATTGATTAGGTGCTTTGTAATGATTATAGTTACTAGTAGTTCAACTTTGTTCTCCAATAGGCATTGTCATTTGTAGATGTATTTATCTATGATTTGATTATATCTGTTATTTTCAAATGTTGTGGTAATTGATTAAAGCATTCAAAGATTGGCGAGCCATGAATGATCCGTCATTCTGATCCATTGCTTCCATTGGAGTAGTATCGTTGGCATTTACATCTTTCAATATATGTGATCTGCATGTGTATCAATATGGAATTTGCATCTTTCAATATTCGTGATCTGTTACAAATTTTTGATCTATGAACAACACCCCAAAAATGCACTCGCGACATTGAGTATTGTGTCATATAAGTTGAAGTTTGAAAAATCCATAGTTTTCATATGGCGTATACAAGATCTGTACAAGTTTCTGTGGATCACACGTCAATATATTCAAGAGTATCAGCATTCTACTTATGACAAATCAAATTTTTTAGATCTACTTTACATTCATTCTTGTTCACATGAGAAAATCATGGCTAATTATAGGAGCATTTTAGCTAAAACTAACTCGGAGCTTGCGTGAAAGGTGGTTCTGATCTTCATTCTTCTCATTTGAAATCATGTTTCTCCTCTGCACCAACGCTTAAACTCGGCCTTGTATGCTCCTCATCACCGAATTTTCCACCAAGGACGTGTTCTGCAGTTCCATAGGCTTGGCCACTCCCATAGCTTCCACAGATGGAACTCTTCTCGGCATAAAAAATGCATGTTTATCATTATTAAATAGTATATTGTGTCATAGTTATTCATTAGATATTCAATTAAAATCAACTTCTATACTAAAATTTAGAGTCAAGAATTGGATTGTATTTGATGTTGTAGGTGAAAAATGTCATTTCATATTCTTATTAAATAGGTGATCTTAGTATTTTTATATTATCTTTGTGCCATCATATCTGAGTCAAAAAGTTTAAAAATGATGGTTTATGACAAATGAGTGCATTTGGTGATCGTAATGACACTCAATTTTAAGGGAAAATGCAAATGGGTTTCGCTTAAGGGCTCCGCCCTCGTACTCTAACACATATCATCCTCATTATATTTTTATATATACCATAGTAAGACATTGATGGAGGTTGCAGGCAATGGAGGAAGGAGTTGATCAGAACCTCTCGTAGCACCATTGACAAATATTCCATTTTGGAAGTATTTTTAGTTGGTGTGTTTAATTTCAGAGAAGTGTGTGGTAGATAATAAAATAGATGATAATTTGTATTATTGTAATGTGTGAAAACATTCCTATATAACCTTCTAGGTGAAAAATATGAGTGGGAAGTAATAAAATACATGTAGACATGGATCTTCGAACCACTTCATGGAGATCCGAAAATTACATGAGGTGAAAAGCACCATAGTCTAGTACATAGAATTTTTCATGTCCAGGTTTATAAATCATTGTAAAACCATAGAAGGTTGAGCATTTTCCCTTCCTTTATATCAAGGTCATGAGCTACAAAGCGATGCCGTAGGTGTTAAATTTGTTGAGATGTGTAAAAATTTCAACCTTGTTCACACATTAGGAATTAGGAATTAATAATGTTAATGAATAGCGTTGCTTTGTTAGCATGAATAGTTTAATATTGATGAACGATTATTATTGACACGTGCAAATAATGAGTTGGTGACAACTCGTAGAGATCTCTTAGAGATATTGGGAGGTTTGTTGAGTGAGAATAGGTTGGGAGAGATAAGTGAGTTTGTTGATATCATGATTAGAGGTTGACTCCTCTTTCATAGAAGAACTCCACTCTATATATGTAACCTTTTTTATTGAATAAGATCCTGGATCAATACATGAGATAATATAATTTTTTATTCAAATATGGTGCAAATTTGTCATCATGATGTCGCTACCATGATGTGATGAATTATGTGTAGTCACCATGTTGTTGTGTGAGTTGACTTATAAGTTGTAATGTTAGTCTTATTGTGCATCATACGTATAGTTCTTGTAATATGTGATGGTTCAATGTTGCCACACAATTAGGGCATATGGTGATCACATGTCCCCTAAAATCTAGTACTTGCACTTTTTCATGCATTATGTTAGAAAATGATGTTGTTTTGTAAAAGTCGTTCATGAAAGTAATGATTGTTTTACCCTATATATATACCATGGTCATAAGATGTTATGGTTAAATCAATCATCATTGTTTTAGTAATGTAGTTATGTGTTATGTTTTGAACCTTACACCTAATTGATCCTAAGGAGGCATTAATAAAAAGTGTATGTTTGGAGAGAGGAAATGGGTACCCTTGACCAATCACTTGATCGATAGTATGAGATAGGAAGTGGAGTCTTACATAGACTTAAAATCCACCTCTGTTTGTTTGGTATGTATGGAAAATTACCTAATGGGCACCATATATATTGTGTTTCGCAAACACCTTAGGATTATTAGATGGCGATCGATACCTTTTTCTCTCTCCCTATATGGTTTTGTTTAGATGTGTATCTTAGCATTGCTTTACCATTGACCAATCACTCGAGCCAAGTACAAGATAGGGAGTAGAGTATTAGATAGATTGAAAACCCACATTTTTTTTATGGTATGCATGAAGTTTCCCAATGGGCAAACATATATTATTTTTAAGCTAACACCTTAGGCTCAGGTGAATGGAAACCTATATACCTCCCATCTTAAAATATGTTGAGACTATGGTGAGCCTTGGGAGTATGGAGGCATGATTCAAACATAGATGATGACAGTTATATTAGTTGATATGTTATTTTACAAGCCTGAGGCTTGATGTTTGAGTGCCATAACTCAATGAGTAACTCTTTTTGTTGTATAAGGCCACATATAGTTATGTGATGTGGTATTTCTCTATCCATATTTTATTTGTAAATTTATCTTTTTTTTCTCCCTTTTAGAACCGAAAATTATTTTATTTAACTTTTGGTTGAGTTGTTGCAAATTTGGGCATTTTATTTGGTTGTTGCACTAACATGCAAATTTTTAACTAACTATGGCTATTTAGCCATTTGTTTTTCATAGTTTTAAATTTTCTTTTCAAGTTTAATTTTTTTATAGGCTATCCCAAGGCTTGGGATTTTTACCACTATGCATTTGAAATAGATTTTTATGTTGGTTCTAATTTTGCATAATGTGTTGGAATAGGGTCGTGAGATTCACCTTGGAGTGGTTGGACCTATGGAGCCACTTCGTTGTATGGGGCTACACCTCAAGAGGGTCATAGGTCCGTGTATTTTTGAACTACAAAGAGTTCTTATGCCACTTGGGTGGGGTGATGGGGCTCTATTGCCTAGGGCCATAGGGTGACATGGCCTCATTAAATGGAAAAATAAGGAGATGAGACTCTATGGTTGAGTGACTGATATTTTGATGGGGATCTATGGTTAAGTGGCCCGATATTCTTGATGGGGATCTATGGTTGAGTGAAAAGATATGGAGAAATAAGGAGATGTGATCTATCGTTGAGTGACCCGACTTGGTTTTGGCACTATAATTATTTCTCTTTGAGAGGTATATGGAGCTTTTTTGATGCTTTAGGAGGTATATGGAATATTTTTGTGATGCTTTGGGAGATATATGGAGGTTTTTGTGATGTTTAGTGATGTGTGGAGTTGGTGTAATGATTTAATGTGTACGCTTGTGAGTCTTGTTAAGCATTGTTATCATTGAGGTTTGCACTCCTCTTGGCTAGAATGTACTATTAGATATTGACTTGGCACACTATTTTGAGTGTCGGTATAGTCATTGTCTTTGGGTTATGTGATACCAATTTTATATGTATCAACGTGAGGATTTTGTTTGTTAGTCACATGTGTGTTTTGGATTTATGCCTATAACATAATTGTTGGAAATTATTTGTTATGTTGACTAATTTTTTGTCTTTCCATGGTGGGATTAGAGGTCTTGTGATGTGATACAGTCATGAAAGTATGTAACAAGATGTCTCATGGGTCATTTGTGTTGTGTTGAGTTTTGTGTGACATCTTGAGGCCAATTACTATTGGGCACCCACAAACATAAGAAAATTGAAATTCTAAACAATGAATACTAAGAGCTTTGAGATTAAGAAATATTGTAAAGGAAAAAAAAAATTAAATAACAAAGTAAAAGATAACTAACTACCAATCTTCACATAACATTAAAATTTAAGATATTGCAAAAACCAATTTTCCTCCTTGTGGTCACGTTATCTTGAAAAGTTACTTTATTAAACTGCATGTGTCATTATTGACCATATTGCCTACATATCCTTTGAGCTTTAGTGTTGTGTTGCATCATGGACAATGCTCTTGTCGGGAAGGGATATGTAATGCTAAACTTACCCCACTCTAAAACAAGTAATTCCCTCCATTTGTTTCCTTATCCTGAATGGTTATAGTTTGAATAAAATAAAATGATCAATAAGCATGTGAACAATTCTTGGGATGCATGTAAGTGGGAGGAAACTGTTAATGTTTAATTTCTTGTTTTTATTTTATTGAGCCTCATTTGTCGAGTCTCCTCCTTACTGCGCGCTTATTGCGGAAGATTGGGTGAGAAACATCATCAACGTCCTTTCATAACTGTATCTTTCCTTACTGATATAATACAACCACTTTATTTCAGAATATGAGGTATTAACCATGGTAAAACCCAAGTTAACATTGGAAATTTAGTAGAAATTGGTTAGTTGCGGTGATTTTATAGTTATATAATCTTGTAATTAGATAAAAATATAATGTTACAGGAGGGATGTGTTGAGCGATGATCTCACCTATAGCTGCTTATAAAATCATACCCATTATGGGTTAAAGCACCGATGCACACAGAGAGATAGATATGTAACTAGACATCTCCTCTTATTTTTCTATACCATTGACTGATTTGGATCTATACTAGACATTTCAAGTGGGTTCATTTATCTTGGAGAGGAAAGGACATTGTTTCTGCATTGATTCTCGCTAGATGTATGCAAAAGAAGATTGAGAATCAAAAGGTGTTTCATTTGAGCATATGTATAGGCATGCTAAATTTTCTTCTAATACTTCGAGATCCATGCTACGTGAATCGGCCTTTATGGCGAGTAGCTACCACCTTGTTTTTTTCTTCTCTCTATCTTTTAATAGAATAGTTGTATTGATTTAGGAGGAGAAAGTAATTTTTCTTACATCCCATGCATTGTCTCTACAAGATTTGTTTCTTTCACTCATGCTCTACGTGAAACCCTCTTTTTGTCCATTCTCGAGAATAAAAACAAAACTCCATAAATTTGTGAAGCATGATCCGTTCTGTGCAAAAATGGGTGGTTGTAATGCCTTAAGTGAAGTCCATACAAGTAATATGACAGGTGTAAGTAGGTGCATTTGCACAACTATTTTCAGCCTCCTTGTCACATAAATTCTCGGAGCTTATTGTGGGAATGTACAATGTATCTTTGAGCTTGGTATCCTTTACAATGTTCATTCTCATCTCGTTCCAAATGGAGAAGATGATAAGATCAGGATGGTATAGGGTTATCCCTTGTGGTGGATGATATTGAAAGTATGTTCTACTGGTCACTCTATGATGCCATACCCAACTCTGATAATCCCACTATGTGAGGGGGAGATCTTGAAAGGTGGCACGATGGTCATTGAGAATAGTTTTCCGAAAGGAAGGCTATATATTTGCATTGACTGGAAGAAATTTGACAAGTATCTGCAGTACTCGCTAATCCGTGAAGCTTTCAAAATATCTCGCATCAAATATGAACTTAGGCTAGTGTATCATGCTTTTGGTGGTTAGAACATGAATAGTATGAGTGTGACCAAAACTATAAAATGGAGAAAGATAACAGATTTGTAAAATATGGAGGCATGCACATGGCATGTGAAATTTTTGACAAAAGCCTTGAGACATGTGTTTAGTTGGGTCATAACCTTGTTGGTGATGCAAAGTGAGGAAGCATGAGAAATCCCACAAATCGTTTCCAAAATGCCTAATGTTGATGAATAAAATGTGAGGGTCATGGGATTAGCTTATAAGGTATGGATACTTCTTCCTCTTGCTTAAAAAAAACATTTCATCATTTATTTATTTTAGTGTTGGATTTCGGTATGTTATATATTAAAACAAAGAGGCAATTTAGAATGAATGATATGGCTTTTATCTTTCTGAAAATATTTTCTTTCAAATTTTAAGCAAAAGAAAAATTAAGCCTTTGGAACCATGCATATGGAGCACCATATCGAATGGTTAATGGGAACTAAAACCTCAAACAAGATCCATGTCGACCCAAATCACCATGAAGTTTCTTAACCAAGATGACTAAATCTACTAGATGCCTTAACGAGGTGATATTCAATACCATTTTAACACTTTAGTCACTTTTGTTGATGTTCCCACTTTATGAAATTGTGATCGGTTTTGGCTTACAAATGTCATATCGATTTGGTGTAACTGGAAAAAACCTTCACCTACCTCTAGCACTCCTATGTGAGAATTGAAACCAACTCTCAGTTTCATAAAAATAATTTTGTAAGTTAGAGTTTCAAGTGGATGTTGGGGCCCACCAGTCATCGTACAACATAAGTGTTCGATGTGTTTATAATAATTGGTCTCAAATTCACCTTCATAAATTGATCTCGTGTTTAACGTAATCAAATTTTTTCCAATCCGGAGAGAAGCTGTGGTTTATAGGGGAGTAGGTAGGAGTCAATGAAATTTATGTTTGAACGTAAAACAAGTGGTTTTTGAAACCGTACTATAAGCGCTTTAGTTGATTTGGTTAGTTTTTGCACACTCAGTACTTAAGCTAGAAAATATTTCTAAGGATCTAATTGGTTTTGTAATTAACTCGTGAACCCTTTTTATAACGTTATATTATGTGTACAGTATTATTTAATAAATTACTTTGTATGATGGATTTTGCAATTTATAGTGTTCTCTCTCTCCTCCCTCTCTCTCTCTTAAAATAAATATGAAATTTTGGTTGGTATTGGACACATGAATGGATTAAAAATATAGATGAGTTGAAAAAAATGAGAATGGGTATGAATTGAGGAATGGTCAAAATATTTTGAATAGAAAAGATTTTTTTACAATTTCTCTCTATTCCTTATTCTCTCTCTTGAAAAAAAATGTAAATGAATGTGTGAGGAAATATCTCTCCGACTTTCCTTGTCTATACCTCTCTCTGTACTTTGTTTTAAATTACTTAAGATGATGAATGTATTGTTTATGCTTGATCGTAAGGGTTTTACATACCAGTCCTAGGACTCACACAATGTTGGTTGTAGGTACTCCAAAAGAAGAAGGATTAAGAGTGTGATATATTACAATCGGTGAGATGATGCTTAGATATTGTATATTGACATGAATTACAAAGTTAAATGAAATTTAATCAAAGAGAATTTCATTATCAAAAGTATTGTATTGAAGACTATTGTTCCTCTTGGAATCTTATATTTAGAAAACTATGTTGTTTGTATCTTCCTTGTGGTAAAGCTAACCTTACAACACTAGTAGGAGTGACACATCATTAATGTAGGAACAACCATGTTAGCTATATAAACGAGGAAGATAGTTGTGTTTTTGTAAATGGGTAAAAACGTACAATTCACTTCATACGTGTTAAGCTTTGTTTGAATTTAAATATGAATCTCATGGTTTAGGCGACTAAAATAATTACTTGCCTAATAGTTATTGCGGTTCGTAGATAAAATTAAAAAATTTGTAAGTACCTTATCATTTTAAAACCATTTAAATGCAGTGAGTATTCAACCTTTTTCATACCCTCCCTCTCAATCATTCCACATCTAGGTTTACGAAACCCTAATGTCTTAAGAATTACTTTCATCCTCACAATTAGACATCTTGTCCTACACTCAAGAAAATTCTTCAAAGACCATTTCTATAACTTCAGTGTCCTTACACAAAGCAACAAAACCAGTTGGGTAACCTTGTCATTCATAGGGTAAATAGGAATAACACTTCTTGGTGTCATATGTCTACTCATCTTCAAGGAGGGGTTAGAGTTCAATGCTCGCGTTGGACCTTAGTGTCCTAGTGGTCAACCATATTCTAAGAAGATAGTATGGGACACCTTCATCATCGAATGAACCCTTTGTAAGTTCCTGATGACACAAGTGGAGTTAGTAAAATATTTTTACTTTGCATTAAAATCACGTTAACGACCTCTTTAGTTCCTCACAGAGATAAATATGTCACCTTTTCTAGTAACAAATTTACATCTTCGTCCCTTATAAAGGTTTAATCGGGTAAATATTTTTTCACACCTTAAACCGACTGACCTATAACTAGGCATAGAGCCACAGTGCAATTGGAATTAAACTAAACCTAATGGAACAATTTATAAAGAATTAAATGAAAGTGAGGAATTATAGACTTAGAATACCTCAAGTGGCATGAAGGCTTTGTAAGACAGGGACAATTGATTACTCTAATTTTGACTTGTGGTAGGGCTTCGAGTAGAAATGAATGTAATATATCGAGTGACCTATTATGTGGGTAGTGAAAAAGGAGTTATACCAATGATTGTAAATATTACCTTAGAAGGATTTTGAAACACATAAAATTATATAACTTTTGCATTTGAACTCCCTTTATCCCTCTTAGATAATTGTGACCCTTAGTAGTAAATTACCATGTGTTTTCTCATAGGGTGTAGTTTCCCCATCCATAATTTCTTTTGAAGTTAATAGATCATGGAGCCTCTCTTAAGGGTATTGGTGAAAGAAATGCTGATGCATTTTACTAAATGATTTAAATAGTTCCTTGGAAGAAATTTGAAAATCATATAGTTGTTGAGTTGTCTTGTTATATGCTTTAATACTTGGGTTTTTAAGAGTGATTAAATGAGTAGTTAATTACATGGTCACCTCTCCTTGTAGTCATTAATCCCTAATTTTAAATTATGTGTCATTTGAATTATAATTATTCTAAAACCACGCCAATAAGAGTCAAAAGTAACTATGTGAGAGTAATGGAAAATAAGAGTAAATAATATATATATATATAGGAATAAAGTTATGCTTGAAGTCTTCATAATTGATTTAGGCATTCTCTTGTTGTTAAGAAAAAAAAGAATATGAATTTTTCTTGGAGAAATCAAGCATTTGAGCCAACACAAACTCTTATATAATAAAAAAAGAGAGAAATTTATGATGTGTAAATGTTAAATTGACTTAAACTAACTGTTGAACTATAACAAGTTATGCGGAAAAATATGGTACTATGATGGAAGGATGTTTATGGGAAGAGGTATATTGAATCTAAATCACCCTTAAATCCTAATAATTCCTTCCTTGACCTCACGATAGTTTCCCTTGTCTAGCAAAGGTAAATTTTAAACATCAAATATACGTCTCGAAAAGAAGAACCTTAACATCTTGTTAGTTCCTTTTTAACAAGGATGAAAATTTAACGTCAAATAAATATATTTTGAGAGACAAAACTTTAATGTAAGAATGAATATTGGGAGGATCGTAGGTTTTTAAAATGAAATTAATTAAAAAATGAGCTATGGATAGTTAATGGAACTTGAGAAAGGAACCAACAATGCATTCTCTTTTAAAGGCTAATGCTATAGGAAAATAAAGTATATGGAGTTTTAGAAAAGGAAATTTTACACCCTTAATAGTTTAATTCACCGAAATCGTATAAGTTCATATAATGGAAAACTAAATGTAATAAATATATAAACTATAAAAGGCCATGTTGTGGAGTATGCCTATCCTGTGTGTCTTACCATAGTTGGGTTATTGTCTTGGTTTACATCATTTGAGTAAGAAATTGATGTGTACCCTATGTTATCTATTGTATGAGTGGGTTCATGTTTGTGTAAGTGTCCTACGTGATGTTGAGTTTCTTTATTTGAATCCCCTGTGGTGTTGTGTAGCATGCAATTAAAGATAAAAAAACTTACTCTGATAATTATATTTTTGTATTTTGTGTGTCGAATTTGTGGGCATGACAGATGAGACATACATGACATTGTAGCCTAAACATATATCATGAAAAGATGATCGAATGAGTGATGATTTATCTTAATGCGTATATCACTAAAATACGATTAGAATCGGTGATGATGATGATAGAGTAAGTGTTGATATAGTATAAGGCATATATCACTAAAAGATGAGAATAATAAGTGGTGATATATCCTAAAGGGTATACCGCTAAGTGAGGCAAGCGGAAGTGACTATGTAGCATGTTGTGTATATCACTAAACTAGGAATGTTGCATGAGGGATAGGATTGAATGATGAATGTGTGAGTGTGATGAGGTCTATTGGTGATGTATACCCTCAACAGTCTAGTATGGATGTGAGACTAGAGTACATCATCGGGTAAGGATTGTAGTGGGTATAAGTAGATGTGTAAGATGTGTAGTAGATGTAGTAATGAGACAATGTCATGTGGTGTGTAGAACACACAATTTATAATGTAGCGTGTATAGTATCTATTGTGCAAAGGTGTGTGGGGTTTAGGTGTGTAATAATACCTCAATAATAAAGTGTGAACTGAAGCACAAGAGTGTGTCATTGGGTAATGACAATGTAGATGTGTATGATAGGATATATACGTAAGTATGTAGAAGAAGTGAGTATAGAATAATATATCGCGTAATGGTATGGAGTAAAAATGTAATGCCCCCAAGTGCATAAGATGAAGAATTCAATCATGTAATTTCATCTAGGAGATCATCATTATCAGTGTCAAATTCGAATGGATAAGCATCAAAGACCTAGTAAGTAATGGTGTCGGGTTGATCATGTAAGGAACCATTGATTCGTTAATTGTACATACTCATGGCATATTCCTTATTAGTAAAGGGTGGTAAAGGACATCCATGTGTATACCATCGAGTGAGATTATTCATATAGCCAAGAAAGGAACTATTACAAATGAAGACATGACCGAAAGGCACGGGGAATGATATTATTCTATGACCGGGATCTAGAGTACCCCAAATGTAATCAAACCATGATTTTCCTAATGTAAGTGGGGAAAATAAAAGATTTTGTGTGAGGAAGACCATGAGATGAAATACATGTAGGCCATAAGTGGAAGTGATGTGAAAAACTCTTGATAAAGATGAGGAGCGTGTAGTGGAGGGTAGAGTTCCTCACAAGAAAAGCCTAATCGAAGTCAGTCAAGCCCTCATGTGTACATATAATGTCATCACAAGTAGGATCGAATGGGATGTGCTCCCAATATGAATCATTCATGAAAAGTGTACATGTAAATGGTGGGTGTGTTGATAGAGGTGGTGCATGTGAAGGTGTAGGGGATAGAGAAATGTCTAAAGATTGGGAAGTCACCGATAAAGAATCATAGTAGTAGTAGTAAGTGGAGGCGATGGTGTAGAAGAAACAAAATCTATCACACAAATAACACCTTCAAGCGGTGAAAATGAGGTGGTTCATCCATAGGTTGAGGATTAGATGTAGTATTAGTTCGTGGAGTAGGAATATTAGGATTAGGATATCACACAATATTGAAATGGATCATAGTCACAAAATACGGTATATTTGATACCTTCATGTATGAATTTGACATAATGATGCACTTTGGAAACAATAAATTGCATGAAATGAAGTTGTGGCCGACCAAGCAAACAATTAAATAAGAGAATTGAAATTTGATGACAAATAATACAATGTTAACAATTTTTTTATACGGTAGTAGGTAATGTAATGTGGAAAACACATAGATGAAAAAAACCATCATATGCATGTAGTGAATCACAAGATGGATTAACATCACGAGTAGAAAGACATAAATTTTCAATGAATGACATGGGACATAAGTTGAGTTCAGATCCATTATCAATTAAAGTGTGCTTGACACCCACATTATAAATGTGAATCATGATATGCAAGGGTGGGTCATTTTCAAAAGTGTTAAGATCAGCGGGAGGATTAGATTTGAATGCTATGTGTTGAGAAAATGCATCAACAAATGAATGATAGACCGAGTCTTGATGCATATCTATAGGAATGTGAGTAGTAGAAAGAAGATGTTGGACTCTACGCCTTAAATCAAGATTTGCAAGAAAGTAATCATTGATTGAGATACTCATGATGACTATACCATAGGATGACAAGCAAAGAATGAGGATCCTAAAAGCATGAAGATCAAGTATGGGTTCACCAAAATGAAACTAAAGTATAATATATTATCCTAATACGAAGTTATAAGAATGCATAAAACAACTGAATATAAAATAATGAATGCTGAAATTATACCTATGCAAACTACACAAGTAGAATATAAAACCCTAATGTGTAGAGAGGGATAGAAAGGTCTTAGATGATTTGTAGATGTCATGGGACTATGTCGTAGAGGATACCGAATGGACAGGAGGAGAATATTGTTTCACATGGACTAAAAAATGTAGATTTTGTTGTCTAGCTAGACTGGACAGTTGGAGAAGGATAGGGGTGCCTCGGGTGCCCTTGTATGAGATCTAGGTACCTTGGTCTGCAAAAATGACCAAGTGACCTCCTATAAGGTGTCGATACATGTTTACCTTTGTTCACTTCCTATCGTGTGAATTTCGATGTGTGATTGCCAAAGCATTGGTAAACTTACAATAGAAGAATCATCTACAAAACCCCAGATAATGCATCAAAACCCTAAAATATAAAGATGCATATGAAGGGGTCAGATTTTCCTTAGCTACCAAATGGATGGAATTATCACTAAGAGGTTCACTACATCTTAGACCCAATGAAGTTCTAGGTGTGTGTGTGGAATTGTGCCCTAGGTGCTCTTGTGCGAGTCCCACTTTGTAAGTAGCAAACAATAACTAAATGTAGAATGTAAATAAATGGTGCATGGAATAGAATAATCTCCCCTCCTATGGAGTATGATGCGAGAATAACCAACTGTTTCCCTTATGATGGAGCTAGATGGATGTAAATAAAGTAGTAAAAGCATTTGGCGATGAAACCTTAGATGGTGATGGTAGTGCTTAGTGCTTGGTCCCTCGCTATGGTCACATAACTTTATATTTACATGGTTCTATTGATTTAATTTTGTAATTAACCTCAAAAAGGCCAACCACCAAAAAGAAAGAAATCTCAAATGGTGAAAGTGCCCAAAAAGTGAGAGTAAATTGCAAGAGGATCGGTGCCTAGAGGGGACCCGGGCACTGGGCACTTGGTCTAACTAGCCCCAGGTGCCTCGGTCGAAATAGGAAAAGCAGTATAAGCATATGGATTGGGAAAGTGCGGGTTAAAGATCAAAATTAACAAAAGAAAACAAATGCAATATGACCAAAGACATGGGTTAATTAATACTCTTTCTCACTTAATAACCAAATGCATACTAGTATGAAATTGAGACAAAATAATTACCCAATGTGCATTATTTAGTGTCTACAACATGGAATATTGACATAAATTTTAGAAGTAGAAGGAGAGGAAGTGATAAGAGGAGTAGAATTATCATGAATATGATGTATAGAAGAAGAAGAAAGAGGGGGAAGACGATGAGAGGAACATGAGATATCAACAGAAATACTAGCGGTAGAATCATAAGAAATAATAAGAGAAAACTAGTATGAGTGGTAGAATCATCATGAATGACATTGGAAATAACCTCAGAAGTGGAAGAAAGAAGAGTGGAAAATTCACATTGAGCGGTCTTAAGAGAAGTAATATCCTCACTAACATGTTCATGATTAATATATAATCAACATCACTATCAGACAAAGTTTCGCATGCAAGTATTTCATCAAGAGATTCATCAACATATAGAGAAGTAGGAGGAGAAATATCATAAGATATATCTTTGCAATCATTGGAAATATTTTCGAAGTATAAGAAACATGAGATACAACTTTACATTCATCTTGACTAGTATGAGAAACATCATCATGCACATGTACATTTTAAACCTTATTTACATCTACAGTTGCATAATCAAGACCAAACATATAATCAATAAGAGCATCATTATGTGTAGTAATAGGAATAGAAGGAGTAGCTTCAGTGACTCTGTAAGAACAAGGAGAGAATTTAGTGAAGTTTTGGTCAGGTGAAATGATGGTCACTCTAGAGATGCAAAAACTAGTAAGAATATTGTTTTCATGAGGAACAAGAAGTCGTTGAAATTTGTCATCAAATTGAGCATTGTGATAAAGGGAATTAAGTTCATACTCAATAACATCATCAAGCATAGGATTCACACTAACAAGAATGCATAACTTTCCTAGGAGAGGAGGATATATTTTTAGACATAAGGATTTTTGGATCATAGGGAAAGGAGTTCGAAGACAAGGGTCCACCAATTGATTAAAAAATATAAACATTATTAAATATAATTTCAGAGTCACTATGAAAATATAAAACAAAATACAAATGCTAAACACTCTAAAAATGCAACCGTATAAGCAAATGAGAGAGATAGGGAACTTATCTGATTTTCACTTATCCTAGAATGGATCTAAAAAAGCTGAAACAATTGATGAACATTCTAGGAAGAATTTAGAAACTACTTGATATAAATTCTTGAAGTTGTAGATAGAGTTGGATATAGGTGCTTGGATAGGGCCGGGGCACTAAGGTGTCGAGACCACTCTTAGGTGCTTTGGTGAGTTTGCAAATTCTTGGGATCTACTTTTTCTTATGTTGCTAGGGTTTCAAACTTGTTATATGTTGAGCTCATATATATTGCACTTGGATCACCAAGGTACTGTAACCTACAAAACAAACACATCTAATTGGAAAATATCACACACACATCAAATTGGAAATAAAAAATGAAATATGTGATGTCAAAGCTGACCTCGGTGGCCATCTCGAAGGATAAACTTATGACCGATATTTTCACTACATTATAGACTCCATGTAGTTGGGTTTCGTATGTACCCAAAATTGTAAGGTACCTGCACCGCTGCTAAACAACATGACACCTACCCCAATGATGATACAGTCTCCTCGCAAGGTGTTCGGGATCCAAAAAGTTCTCTCGAGTGTGCGTTAACATCCCGCATGCCCTGCTTAGCCCCTGCGTCCTTTTTTCCCTTTTTCCCCTCTTTTCTTGGCCTTTTTCTCTTGGTGACAAAACTACCGCCTTGTCTAGGGCGGTCTCGTGACCGCCGCCCTGAACAGGGCGGCGGTCCTGTAACCACCGCCCTACTCAGGGCGGCGGTCCTTTACGCATTTTCCAGAAAGCTCTTTTAACACGACTCATGTAAATTCAACATTTTACCAGCTTTCTTTCACCGCCATGAGCTTGCATTTATGATTCTGGTTCCCTGGAATAGTGTTTTGCCATTGTTTATAGTTTAAGAGTTCTATTTGGCTTTTACCTTGGGTAAATGCAAATGCTATAAATAGTTGGCTTGTGCTCAAGCAAATGGCCCCTCATTCACTTCTCATCTTCTCATTTTAGTAATTCAGTCTTTTATCTTGCTTAGGATTCATAGTTTAGTTCATTGCATGCTTAGTTAGCATTGTTTTACTGTTGGTAAGCCACAAATCCATCTTGTGCAAGCAGTGTTGTTATTTCATCCAATCCATTGGAGTAGAATAGCTTAGGAAGCCATTAAAGTTGCAGGTTTTGCTCCTCAAACAGGATAGTTTCAGGTTCTGGACGCTTTATGTTGCATGACTCACAATAGATCCCACTAAGAATTGCATAAGCCAAGCTCTGTACTCTTGCGCTATCCCTCTCTACTCGCATTGTATTCGATGCATGTGTCTTGAGCTACCTTTGTCCCAATATCTACATTGATGCTAGCATTACATGCTTTTTTGGATCCATGTGAACACGAAGGAACAAGGAGATCACACCCGAGGGACAAGATCACACACACCATGAGATTTTCCAACATGTAGAATCCGGTTCTATCTTTCAAATTTCTAGTTAGAATCATATTAAATAGAGTAGTTAATTACTTTATTTCAGTTAATTCTACTCTCGATATTGCCAGGGAAGCTGTGTGGATTGATATTTTCTACGAGAAACTATGATTCACTCCTCACTTCTGAGGTAGGATCGAGAGTCTTGCAAATAGATTAGATAAGCTATTTTATTGTTTAGAATAGATCTACAAATTACACAGACAAATAGCTACACTCGGTTATTTTGTTTGTTTTTAAATTATTATTTTAGTTGTCATTCTAGATATTTTAAATAGCTACTTTCTTAAATTCGTAAAGTTCATCAGAAAACACAAAAAATAGAGAAATCATATATAGATATATTCGACATAGTTAAGTTTCATTTTACTGTAGTTCTTTTTACATTATTGCTTTTGTATGACAATCACGGGACCTAGAGAGCCCAGAGAATACGTATTCGAGCCAATCGTGCCTCAACCCAATCTCATCACAACAATAACTGATATAGATCAAAATCTTAGGATTCAAGTCTTTCGAACAACGGTAAGCTTGCAAGAAATCAATTCCCAATTGAGTGGGTTAAACGTAGAAGACGACCAAGCACACACGTTTTGGTCAAATCAACCGAACTACAGATTACCCTAGGCAACATTCATATGACTGTAGAAGGGTTTGAAAGAGAACAAACCTTTGGTTGTGATCCTTTGGTCCCATAGCTAGATGCAGGAGACACTCTTCTAGATATAGATACCAGCCTAAGAATCCAGGTTACACGAATGCCTGTAGGATATTCTGAGAAAATCACATAGTTATTGATCCTAAATATAGAAGTTGAGAAGGCATACGATTACTAGATATTAGGGATTAGGAATTTATTTCACGCATGACCATAACAGGTCCACAACAACTAAGAATCTACGGTTGTGACCCACAAATCCCACCCAACGAATCCATGGGAGAATTAGAGCTGAGACACTGGCCTATGCACACTAGTATTCCGGTCTACCCCACTTCCACCTATCATCATCGAACAATTATCCTTGCTGAGACACGAAATTAACGAGCTAGGGAATTGGACTAGGCCAGAGAATCGTCCATAGAATTGACTACATTTACCATCCACCATATGACCCTATCCAGAGAAATACACGAAACTATCCCGGGTCATTTTCCACGTATTCCACAACCTATAGATCGAATCATGCCAGAGCTTGATATTGATTGGAGCCTTGACGCATCATCCTTCGCTGACCGATCTATCACACCACTCAAGTTAGGATGGCCTTCTTTGCCTTAGACTTGCAAATTCCGCTAATACGTATTGAAGACATTAGATTTCCTAACTAGTTTGTCTGCATCTCACACATATTCCATACCCACCGGCTGTCTCGGCACAACCTCGGGAGGTCGGGTGCGAGGAAGAGTCACTTGTAGATTCCCATGCTCACATGTCACTTTTCCATCGTACAAAATTGGTGAACTTGACGTGAAAAAACAACTGTTTCACCTTATACCTACCTCATCCGCCTTCACATCGACTTCACAACAAAAATTGGTGAACCCGATGTGAAACTTCCTACTTTATAGTTTGGATTCATATTATTACGTGTTCTTCCAAATTAGTATACCTTTCATCTTTTCCTCCTCATTAGCTTTCACAATCATTTTTCTCTCTCCCATTATTCTCTCGGGTATTCATATACCCCTAATATGTCGAGGATTCAATGCATATGGTAGACCCCTCTTGGGTCTTTAGGCATCTAACCCAACAGAATAGACAATCATCACCCTCACTCTCGGTATGGGGTGACAACTACTCAACTAACCGAAACTTGTCAACACAAACTCGAGAATCAGATATAACTCATCATTTCAAACTGAGGAGTTAGATCAGCTCGCTCAAATGCAACAAATAGAGCCTTCGAGGGCTCGAATAACGTGATGTTCACTGGAGAATCTGGTTCATCCCCTTAGATGCTACTTAGATCACAAATTAGTATACAATCAGACTCATATCAAGGTTTAGACGATGAATATTTGGACCTTATGCCAGGAATGACCAACATTCTCGAAGTATGTATCCACCTGTAGGAGGTTTACAAACACAACCCGAGGTCTCTTTTCAAGAAAATACCTCTATGCCACTGCATATAGGAAATACCCTCAGAGAAACTTGGCAAGATAGTGATCAAGTTCATAGCGGGGTATCACGTGCCTATACAAAACCATGGTATACAACAAACACCACTACGGAAAAACACTGTGACTTCACCAAATGAAATCATTTCAATGTTAGTAGAAAAGGTTAGAGGATTAGAACTTGCCCAAGCAAGTCAAAATTCACAATTCATGCAAGCAGGAAGTTCCAATCCTCCACACCATCCTAGCCAAGTAGATCTCTTCACAGGAGTAGGCACGTTAGGCAAGAATCCACATATTCACAACAAATGCCAACTAGACCCACCATCTCTAACACTTTGTTCCTCCCGGTCTAGTACAAAACAATCCATTCTGGACAAGATGCCCATCATACTTAAACATATACTCCATATCACCACAAGGGGATATGTTCTCCTCTCCTGGCATGTTTGCTCAAACATAGGGGCTTCCTTATTCCCCTACCAATGCATACGCAACGTCATATCAACAACCCATTCCACCACCGCTCCCTTAACAGGCACCATCAATGGTCGAAAAATATGCGATAGGGACTTACTCAAAATATTTGAAAGAGACCTTAGATTTCACCATACGAAGCATCATGCTTCCAAGACCTCTTCCCAATTTTCCCAAATACAAAGGTGAAGGGGATCCAAATGCACATATCAAATATTACGCTACAGCCATTCGAGAACTACTCCCATGGGATGGGGTTGTTGCTAAAATATTCCCAAAAACCTTGGAAGGCATCGCTCTCGATTGGTATTATAGAATACCTGAGGCTTCCATCCATTTGTTCAAACAACTCGTATCAAAGTTTATTAAGGCCTTCGACATGAAAAAATTATTAAGAACATGAATCAGAGAGTTCTTACACATCAAACAAGAACACAACGAATTTGTCGCCCATTTCATCCAAAGGTGGCGTACAGTTCTTTATTCTGCGGCAAGTGCTCCAAATATGGATCAAATGGAACTATGTGATTTATTCCTTCATTCGCTTAGTAGAGAGGTGAAGGAAGAAGTCCAAGTTCCCATTAAGAACTTATGATGAATTACTTGAGAGCACTCTTCGAATAGATCAAGCAACAATTGATAGTGGTCGCAAAACATATGGAGTAAATGGGAGGCTAATCGCCCAACTAGAACACTACAACTTATCCTCCGCCTGACGTCAACCAAGGACCTAAAATCCTTAACAAAAATCGGGGTGTAATAATAGATGGAGTAACCGACCAGCCTAAAAAGGTAAATGTTGTCAATACTCCATCACAAACTTACAACCAACGAAATAACAACTTTACCCCGACAATCAATACAGTGGATTTTAACCATCCACAACAACAACAACAACGGAAAAATCCCATACAGGGTCCAAGCCAAAATTCAACTAGGTACCAAAACCAGAATTCAAACCAAAAACAACAAGCGAAAAATTTTAATAGACAAACGGTTTGATCAAAATTTTGGGCCACTATACACATCAAACCAACAAACTAGGAATTACAATCCTAATTCGTATTGTTTTTTCCAAAAAATTTGGGGCCATGACACTAGAACATGCCGTGACTACAATAAATTCATGCAACGCTTGCTAGATGAACAAAAACAACTTTTTATGGATATGTTCTTAGCAGATCCTACGTCACCAACGTCAAATACCTTTTCAGGGGCAATTTCCCCTCAAAACGCACCCACGAAGATCTTTAATGATCCACTCCCAAATCAAGATAACAATGAGACTAAATCTAATCGGGACGAACAAGGGTGTAATGATAGGAAACAATGATCATGAAGCCTTGACCTCGCTTAAATCCATTAGTTGTGCCACACTAGGAAGTCAAACCACGACCTAAGGTAGTCAGTTTAGTGGAGTTAGGCACGAGCTACCCATCGAAGCTATAACAAGGATGCGAGAGTATTTCTCTCATCCAAGTCCAAGCCACCTACCAGAGGCTAGATGGCATCCAACAAATCGTAGTAAAACCTGTGGGAGCCTATGATTTGATTAACGACCTAACAAAAACCTTCTCGCACATTTCATTCTTAGACTTACTAAAGAACTCTCCTACCCACAGGGATGCTCTTTTAGAAGCATTAGGTTTAGGTCATCTAATTAACATCACTCCACCACCTAAAACACAGGTAAATCATGTGGACTTTGATGTTCATCCTCTAGGGCAGGCAGATAGGGATGTCGAATTCATATTCGAGATAAACAAAATGCCAACAGATGTTGAGATCGCACGCCGAGGTGATCCATCCTTACATTTACAAGTATGGGTTTATAACAACTATGTAAAGCGTGCAATGGTTGATGATGGGGTGGCAGTTAACATAGTCCCCTTCTCTTTCCTCCAAAAGATAGGGTATGGAGAAACCAATTGTTCCACAACTCGAAATACACTAAGGGGCTATGATAGTCTTAAAGCCACCTCGGTTGGAACTATAATATTACCAGTCACCTTAGGACCCAAAACCATCTTGACTGAGTTTTATATTATAGATCGGGAAACTAACTATAATATGATCCTTGGCCGACCATGGATACACCACATGAAGGCAATCCCTTCTACACTATTTCAAGAAGTAAGGTTTTTACATTTAGGAAAGGTATTCGTGGCCAAAGGTGATCCAAAACCATTTGATGTACACCTAGCTGACTTAAAGAAAAGACTAGGCGTACACTCGGAGTTTGAACTCCCAACAAATCAACTTAATAAACCTACCGACACAAAAACAAAAGAAAATTTGGTACCTACGACAGATCTTGAAACTATGAGCCTAGCCAAAGTAACCCCAACCCCCAAAGATGAGGCTAACACTGTAGAAATAGTATCATTAGGAACTACTGCAAAGATCGTTGAACTACTAGAAAATGATCTACCAATATTCTTACCATTCGATTCAGTAGGCATAGGATATTCCCTAGGCATTGGCTCTCTTCCAGCAGAGGATCTCTGTATGGTGGAAGTAGAATATACAAACACAACAGATATCCCACCATCCATATTCCCAGCTAAATATTGGACACTCCATTTTGATGGAGCTAGATGTCGTTACGGAGCAGGGGCAGGTGTAATCTTTACTTCCCCTGAAGGAAAAGTCTTACCTTTTTCCTTTAAACTAAATTTTGAGTGCACAAACAATGGCGCCGAGTGCGAAGCCCTCCTCCTTGGTGTCATCTTAGCTAAGAGAATGGTGTTGATAACATCGAGTCTTAGGAGACTCATGATTAGTGCAAACCAAGTCTCTGAGGTATATGAAACCAAAGCCGAGCACTTACAACTTTACAAAAAAGTTGTATTAGATTTAAGCAAGGAGTTTGACTTCATATCAATTGAAGCAATCCCGCGAGAGAAAAATCTTCTCACCGATTCAATAGCAACTTCAACGTCACGTTTTACTCCAAGCAGTGAGTTAGAGGATACCATGTTTCATGGTATCCCTTCGCGATGAACCATTGATAAAAACAATGACAAATTCTCTTTTAAGCGAAAATGAATCTACTATCCTAGACCATGTTGATAGTGATATGGAAACTTTGGATTACTTAAACACCTATGCGGCACTACATCTCTCTATCATATGATATATTTGTCCTTAATCCCAAATTCGTCTTCCCTTGAAAATTCCATGGTGGATCTTCCTCACAAATGGAACCTAGCATATGCACGGTAGAAAATGGGGATGATTTGGATTTACCTCCAGCGCCACCTGAGTTTGAAGAGGGTAATGCCTCTTTGATCGAAGAAACAATTGATATTAACATCGGAACGGAAGACAAACCAAGGATATTGAAACTAGGGTCCTCGTTAACCCCAGAGGAAGTAGAAATACACACTCGGGTCCTCAAAGAACATCGAAGGAATTCACATTTTATTATAAGGAAATGACAGGAGTTGCACCCCACATCGTGGTGCACAACCTCATCACTAAATCTGATGCAAAGCTAGTTAAACAAAAATCAAGACCCATGAAACCCAAGGTAGCTCTCATGGTAAAAGAGGAGGTAATAAAACTCCTCCAAGTAGGATTCATCAAGCCAGTCGATTACTCCCAATGGGTATCTAACATCGTTCCCGTTCTCAAGAAGAATGGGAAGATACGCATCTACATAGATTTCCGAGACATCAACAAAGCGTGTCCTAAAGATGACTTCCCGTTGCCATCCATTGATGTCATTGTTGATGCAATAGCTGGGTTTGAAATTTTGTCTCTCATGGATGGATTCTTGGGATACAATCAAATTAAAATATCTGAACAAGATCAAGCTAAAACCACATTTATAACTCCTTGGGGAACCTATTGCTACGCTGTTATGCCATTCGGTCTCAAGAATGCTGGTGCTACATATCAGCGAGCTATGACATATATATTCCATGATCTAATTCATAAAATTGTGGAATCCTACGTAGATGACTTGTTGGCTAAGGCCAAGAAGTGTTGTGACCATCCGGAAGTACTCCGCATCATTCTCTCACGGCTGATAGAGTACGGAGTCACGTTAAATCCGAAAAATGCGTCTTTGTTGTAACAGGAGGAAGCTCCTAGGTTACATCATATATCGTCACGAGGATAGATGTTGACCCGACCAAAATTCGAGGCTATCCTCAAATGGTTCCACCTTCGGATGAATGCGGAATCGGGTCATTTCTCGAGAAAGGCTAGGTGCAATCCAAGATTCAACCCAGGACTTAAGTTTCGCCATACATCCAATTCAAAAATTTACTCAAGAAAGATTATAGCATTGATTGGGTGAAGACCGCAATAAATATTTCAACGCAGATTAAGCATTTCTTATTGTCACCACCTACGCTAATGCCACCTAAGTTAGATCACCCGTTAATTTTATACTCACGAGCTACGATGTCTCGCTTAGCTCGCATGCATCTTTGGCTTAAGAAGACGATGACAAGAGAGAAGAACGCATGATTTATTTCATTAGCGAGCGTTGCTCGACTATGAAACATGTTATACCCAAGTAGAGCGAGAATGCCTCGCCATAGTCTTTGAACCAAACTCCTAAGACACTATATGCTGAATCAAGAAACAAGGATCATGATAAAAGCAGACCATTTACAAACTTTTTTCACACAAGGGTCCTTGTCTAAAAAGGTTGGACATTTTATAACCTTAATGGGAGAATTCGAATTAAGATTTGTAAATCGAATTCCATTAAGGGGCAAATCATCGTAGATTGGTTAGTGATAACCCATTAGATGGAGGTGATTTAGTAGATCTGGACTTCCCAGACGAGTGCGTATACTACATCGAAACCCGACCTTCTATCTCTGAGTGTCCTTGGTACACGGGTATCATTAATTATATCATGGACCATACATATCCGAAGGGCTACACCGCAACAAAGAAGGCGATTGCATATTATCAGTAGCTAAATACGTCATTATAGAGCAAATGCTCTATTAGAAAGTGTTCGATGGAATGCTTAAGATATGTCGACACAGAAGAATCCAAGAAGATTCTCCATGAATCTCACGAGTGGAATATGTGGAGGCCACTTCGGTGGCCATGCCACGACTCGTGTAAAATACATCGAATGGGCTATTTCCTCGGCCTACTCTAGAACATGACGTAGTAGAGTTCGTATGCGCAGGGTGTCATAAGTGCGAGAATTCTCCCATGAGATCCATATGCGGCACAAGCTCTGCAACCAATCACTACTCCATGGCCCTTTTCTACATGGGGCCTAGATTTAATAGGAAATTCTCTCCCTCATACACAGATGGTCATAATTTTATAATCACGGCCACCAATATTTTACCAAATGGGTAGAGGCTATGCCTCTTACTACTATACAGGTTACGTAATCGCGAAGTTCATTTTGAACCAAATCATTTTGTAGGTACGGTATCCCACAAATCATTATCTCGATAATGGAACTTCTTTTAAGAATGAAGAGGCTCGCGAACTATGAAACAAATTTCGAGATAAGCCATCATACGGCTTCCTTGTATTACCCTCAAGCCAACGGACAGGCTGAAGTGACGAAATAAAACACTAAAAGCCATTCTCCTTAAAACGGTGAAAGAAAACAAACGAGATTGGCACTTGAAGTTATATCCGGCCTTATGGGCCCACCGAACCTCAATAAAAACACCAATGGGAGCAACTCCTTTCTCACTAGTATTCGGGGCAGAGGCAGTTCTCCCACTCGAGGTTGAAATACCCAGTCTCCGCATTTCATTACAAGGGATTCTGGATGAAGATGCTTACAGGGAAGCACATCTCTCCCAATTAGAAAGCCTAGATGAAGCTAGGTTAGATGCTTTGAAACAGCTGTACAGTCTATGCTTTGATCGGATGTTCGGCGGTATAACAAGAAAGTCTATGAATGCGACATATATGAAGGTGATCTAGTTCTAAGACTAGACAGCCGGATCGACAAGAAGACCGGTGAAGGAAGGAAATTCCGGCCTAAATGGTTGGGCCCATACCGAGTCATGAAGGACTATGGAAACAAAGTGCATACCTCTTATGTAGGCTATAAGGTGAGGAATTTGGCGAAACGGTCAATTCTACGCACCTCAGCGGTTTACGCGTAGAAGCTAACACTACTTATATATATATATATATATATATATATATATATATATATATATATCTACATTGCATCTTCATATAGATTAGGATCATATTGTCCACTTGTTTCGTACACAAATTGTGATCAAGGAATCTATTCTCAAAGAAATTCATTACAAACTCATGATGTTGTTGGCATAAACACTTTAATCATACTTCTCCATTTTCATGATATCATCAAATTATCTTGGAATCATTTTATCAAATAAAGCTAGACATGACAAAGTCTTAACGGTAACCATACCAAGATCTACAAGTTTATTCTCATTGTTGGTTTCTTCTTAGGGTAGGTGTCTTTCCTATGGTCTATTCTAGAAGCTTCATGGTGTCACATCTATCCCATATGTATATCTCTTTGGAAATAAACACATACGACATTTTACTCAAGCAAGCAAGTCAAACATTAATCAAACGAGAATATTTTAATTTTACACATTTCCTTGCCCCACCAACCTTTGGTGATGAGCTTGCGTCTCTTACTAGTGACGTAGGGTTGGGAAAGGATGGAAATGTGCTTACTCACCTATGCTTTTCCCACGATGATAAACCCACGCTTCTTACTAGTAGCATGGGGCAAAGTGTAGGGGTCCTCTTGACAAATAAATGCAAAGGTCATACACAAACAATTCAAACTTTGAAACTTTGAGTCAAAAACAAATGAATCGGATGTTCAAAATCCCAAGAGAGTTAAAATCCTAAAACCCAAATTTTGTCTACTATGTGGCCATCTACGGGTCTAAGTATGGATAAACCGCAAAGCAAGTTGCATCCAAAACTATGAAGTCACTCGAGTGGAGTGGACTTGTCATGTCCTAATTTGGTTCCATGAAGCTTTATCTTCTTTCATCACTATCATTTCACTACACCTCATAACTTGTGCCCTTCCCAACTCTTGGTGATAAGCCCTCGCATCTTACTAGTTGCGTGGAGTAGGGGGTAGGGGTAGGTTTATCTGTTCATCGTACCGGTTTATTTTCATCACTTTGCCAAAACAAATATGAAGTATCCAAATTGCTTATAGAAACTAGGATTCAAAATCACATTATATCTACATCATCATATATCAACATCATGAAATACAAAAAAGGAAAGTAAAACACTTGCATCATTTGTTCACCATTGCATATATTCTAAAAGAAACATATAAACATACATCATAGCATACATGAGGAAACTGGAAATAGAAAGAAAGCCATGAATGCCAAGATTTTGATCTAGAATGAATGCATATATATAAATAATCAATGTTTATATACAATGCCATCATGCACTAAGCATGGTCAAAACGCTCAAAGAGCCCGGGATATACAAAAGAATATATAGTACAAAATCTACGAGAGCCAAGTGGCTTCTCAATCCCTACGAGACCCCTCTGAAGGTGCACGCCCACGCCTAGGACTCCGGCTACGCCGGCGCTCTGAATGCACGGAGGGCTCAGGATCCCGAGGGGCAGCCGCAGTCTCACCACGAGAATGGCTCCTCATCAGCGTTCACCATCTTGTACCCTTAACTCGTGCGATGGGTTGATACCATCTGGCCACATGCCGGTGGAGCGAACATCGGTATGTCCGCCATTTGAAGGCTCCCTAGCATCCATGGACAGCTCTGCGCGGGTCCTCTCCATGGGGATCATCAGGGTATCAGTGCATACCCTGTGTATCAAGTCCCACCACTCATCGGTCTCTACAAACAAAGGAGAAAACAAATTAGAAACCAAACAAGAAATTAAAAGATACAAGATAGCAACTAAGGAGATCCTAACAAATAAACAAACACTATAAGGGAGAGAGGGTAACTTACTCGGATCACCAGGCCTCCAAGATGGATCTATGGGATCAGCGCCCGCCACGGATGCCGCTATCGAGGCCGAGGGCTGCTCACTGTTCTTGGAGCAATGTAATGCTCCACAACAGACTCATCCTCCCCATGGCCCTGGGAGAGTGGCTCCTCTGAAATCAGAGTCACCCTCTCTGCACTCTGCTCGGCCCTCTCTGCCTGCATGATATCCTGGGTATCGTGCCACTCAGGATCACTTGTCCTCGGTCTCCTCCTCTGTCTCCCCCTGTAAACTCCTTAGACTCGGAGTCTACCTCAATGGGGTCATCGCTGCTATGGGCAGGACCATGCGGCAATCTAAAGTAAAGGTGCCTGAGGTGCACCGACTCTCCCTCTCAGCACGAACTATCCTCCTGGTTGCAGATAGGAATGCCGGGAGTAACCACTTGTCCCACCCGACCTCTAGGCCCCCCTATGGCCTCTCGGGTGATCCGTATCATCTTGGTGCCACTCGGGAACCATACCCATGTATGGTAGGCCAAATTGCTTTGAGGAACTCGGCCAAGGGTGCATCTCCACTCGCCCCACTCTGTCTCATAAGGCTGCCTGTGTGTAGGCGGGAGATCAGGTAAGAGCCTCCTCACCCCATATGCCTGCCATAGTCCGGTATAGTGTGGCCTCCATGTCGGCGGTGTTCGGGAGGAAGCGACTGCGAGGTGCTCACGAGCACCGACATGTCTATCCATCGCCGCCCTCATAGCTCCGGGATCTGCCACCTCCACACCCCTGTCATAAGGGATGAAATGCTCATGACCCAACTCATGACTAGGGTCGGATGGCTCAGAGGCTGCCTGTAAAATGAGACCACCATGTATAAGTCATGGTAGGTGGTCCCAAGAATATCTGCTCCCCAGGGCATATATCGGACCGTGCCCCTCTATCATGTAATAATGGGGGACCAGCGGTTTAGTAATGTATCTCCTCCTTGTCCCCAATCGGTCTCGAGGCGAGGATCCCCATGATGGCACAGGCGAAGTAAAGGGATGGGCAAAGAAGGAATAGATCGAACTCTCACCCCCTTCTTGACCCCGTGGAGATGACTGCATCTCCCATATATGTAGCCCACTATGCAATCTGTGCCCGTGTTGTCTCTAGGGTGAGTCGTCTCCCGATGATCGGGACCCCCAGAATGCGATAGACGTCCTCCAGTGTAATAGTCTACTCACCACGGACCCCTGGCAATCGGAAGGTGTTCCGATCTGCATCCCAGTATGAGAACAAGTCACAAAGGATGTGACTGGATGGTGTAACGTGGGGCATGCGTGAAATGTGCGGTATCCCGAGGCCAAGAGTGTCCTCCTCATCCTGTGAGAGGGCATCTAGTACCCACAGGAGCCATCACACTCCCTCTCTTGACTCCACCAGGATATACTCCTCTCTACTTTGCATACACCAAAAACACACAAACAAAGCAAGTTAGCATCCAAGTTATACTGGAAAAATCATGAAAGCATGTAGAAATGCTAAAAATACAAACACAATCTCAAAAAGAGGTTCCTTTTGCATTCTGTGCAAGACCGCCACCCTGAGCAGGGAGGTGGTTTTGTAACCGCCGCCTTAAGGGCGGCGGTTGTGTAACCGCCGCCCTGAACAAGGCGGTGGTCATGTAACCGCCGCCCTGGGTAGGGGCGGCGGTCGTGGTCCGAAAACCCACGCGGGTTTTTAAGCTTAAAAAACTTAAAAAGTGTAAAAAACGACCATTTTACCTAAAGACAAAGCCTACCCAGTAGGCGCCCCCTAGGTGGACCTTTTAACACTAACATTTTCAAAAATTACCCCCATGACAAATTATTTAGCATTTCAAATTTAAGGGGTAAAAAGGATAAATCGAAGAAAACTAACTTGTGATCTCGCAGGTCATTGTTCCGCACGTGGACGCATGATCGCTATTTAAATCGGGGATGTTTGACTCTACTCATGCAGAAAGCGCAACGTGGGTCCCAGAGCTCAAAATCAATCAAATCGACTTGCACAAATGAATAGGAAAATGGGCCCACTTTCATATATATAGCGCCACTGGTTCATTTTAAATGACTTTTCACCGGTTTGGAGCACCGACTTTAGGTAAGTTCCTATCCCCACACAAATGAGTACGTTCTCATTTCTCTATTATTTTAGCATTTATTTTCAAACTATTGTGTTTATCTGCTCTTGAGTTCTCTTTTCGTTTTGCGAGTGCGGGAATCTTTGGCGGCATCATTTCAGCACACGGTGTATAAGGTATAACTTCTTCCCATTTTGGGACCGCCATACTCGGACCCACCATTTTATGCCTCTTCATGGCTAAAATCGAGGGGCAATATGTACGTACCCAAAATTGTAAGGTATTACCTTGCTGCGAACAACATGACACATGCCCCAATGATGATACGAGTCTCCTCACAAGGTGTTCGAGATTTGGAAAATATCTCCGAGTGTGCGTTAACATCCCGCATGCCCCGCTTAGCCCCGCGTGCTTTGTTTTCCATTTTTCCCCTATTTTCTTGGCCTTTTTCTCTTGATGTGCTAAGCGCCGCCTGCTGGTGGCGAGTCCTTTATGTGTTTTCCGTGAAGCTCTTTTAACATGACTCACGTAAATTCAACCTTTTACCACTTTCTTTCTTTACCGCCATGAGCTTGCATTTATGATTCGGTTCCTGGAATAGTGTTTTTCCATTGTTTATAGTTTAAGAGTTCTATTTGGCTTTTACCTTGGGTAAATGTAAATGCTATAAATAGTTGGCTTGTGCTCAAGAAAATGGCCCCTCATTCACTTCTCATCTTCTCATTTTATTAATTCGAGTCTTTTATCTTGCTTAGGATTCATAGTTTAGTTCATTACATGCTTAGTTAGCATTATTTTACTATTGGTAAGCCATAAATCCATCTTGTGCAAGCGATGTTGTTATTTCATCCAATCCATTGGAGTAGAATAGCTTAGGAAGCCATTAAAGTTATAGGTTTTTCTCCTCAAATAGGATAGTTTCAGGTTCTTGATGCTTTATGTTGCATGACTCACAATAAATCCCGCTAGGAATTGCATAAGCCAAGCTTTGTACTCTTGCGCTATCCCTCTCTACTCGCATTGTATTCGATCGTGTCTTGAGCTACCTTTGTCCCAATATCTACTTACTGTGATGCTTGGCATTACACGCTTTTACGGATCACGTGAACACAAAGGAACAAGGAGATCACACTTTGAGGGGACAAGATCACACACACCCGTGGATTCACCACAGATTACAGAATCCGGTTCTAGCTTTCAAAGTTCTAGTAACAATCATATCAAATAGAGTAGTTAATTGCTTTATTTGATTAATTCTACTCTCGATATTGCCAGGGAAGCTGTGGGGATTGATATTTTCTGAGATGCTATGATTCACTCCTCACTTCTGAGGTAGGATCGAGAGTCTTGCAAATAGATTAGATAAGCTATTTTATTGTTTAGAATAGATCTACAAATTGCACAGACAAATAGCTACACTCGGTTATTTTGTTTGTTTTAAATTATTATTTTAGTTGTCATTCTAGATATTTTAAATAGCTTCTTTATTAAATTCGTAAAGTTCATCAGAAAACACTAAAAAAAAAGAGAAATCATATATAGATATACTCGACATAGTTAAGTTTCATTTTTTTACGTTCTTTTTACATTATTGCTTTTGTATGACAATCACGAGACCTAGAGAGCCCAGGAGAATACGTATTTGAGCCAATCGTGCCTCAACCCAATCTCATCACAGCGATAACTGATATAGATCAAAATCTTAGGATTCAAGTCTTCCAACAATTGTAAGCTTGCAAAAATCAATTCCCGATTGAGTGGGTTAAACGTAGAAGACGACCAAGCATACACGTTTTGGTCAAACCAACCGAACTATAGATTACCTAGGCAACATTCATATGAGGCTTGTAGAAGGGTTCGAAGAGAACAAAACCTTTGGTTATGATCCTTTGGTCCCACACTGCCCGAGATGCGAGGAGACACTCTTCTAGATATAGATACCGACCTAAGAATCCGGGTTACACGACCCTGTAGGGTATTATGAGAAAATCACACGATTATTGATCCTAAATATAGAAGCTGCGAAGGCATACAATTAGTGGATATTATGGATTAGGACTTGATTTCACGCATGACCATAATAGGTCCACAACAACTAAGAATCTACGGTTGTGACCAACAAATCCCGCACCCAACGAATCCATAAGAGAATTAGACATAGACACTGGCCTACGCACACTAGTATTCCGGTCTACCCCACTTCCACCTATCATCATCGAACAATTATCCTTGCTAGACACAACAGCTAACAGAGCTAGGGAATTCTGGACTAGGCCAGAGAATCGTCCATAGAATTGACTACATTTACCATCCACCATATGACCCTATCCGGAGAAATACATGAAACTATCCTAGGTCATTTTCCACGTATTCCACAACCTATAGATCGAATCACGCCAGAGCTCGATATTGATTGGAGCCTTCAAGCAGTCATCCTTGCTGACCGATCTATCACACTAGTTCAAGTTAGGAGGGCCTTCTTTGCCTTAGACTTGTAAATTACGCTAATGCGTATTGAAGACATTAGATTGCCTAACTAGTTTGTCTGCATCTCACACATATTCCATACCCACCGGTTGTCTCGGCATGACCTCGGGAGGTCGGGTGCGAGGAAGAGTCACTTGTAGATTCCCATGCTCGCATGTCACTTTTCCATCGTACATGAGTTTCCACTTGCCTGAAATGATACCAAGATAGTGGGATAAATCTAGATAAACTAAAAATGTGTTGGATAGAATTCAGAACTTCCCTTTTCATGTAGTGTATGTAGATTAATCATCCCAAAATGTAGTCCCTTTCATATTATGTAGATATGGGTGTCTTTTTGAATTTCATGCCCCTATAATGGTATGTATGTTGTGTATATATAGAGAACTCTTGTTTGAATTTTGACACTAGTGGTACAAGACATCTTTACTAGTACCTTGGGATAGGTGTAAGAAAACTGAAAATGCCAACCAAAAATGTCAAAAATGTGAAGAACAACAAATAGGGCAGGAGCACCCATAATTAAAATGATTTCCTTTACATTGGTGTCAGGTCGTGGCGCCGGCATCCTGGATAGATGACGAAAAATGTGAGAATAATGATAGAAAAGGATCCCTGCGATCGACAAGAAATGAGTGCATAAGTTATATATGTAGGAGATAAAGACAATAGAAATAACCAAAGCAAGGAGATGGGATAGGGAGTGTTTCACCAATGAATAATTTTCTTACTCAAGATCCATGCATAGTATAACATACTTGGATGTATAGTAAAACAAGAATATGTGCGTGATTTGGTGTACTCGCACATTCTAAAAATATTTATCTATTGTTATCATTTTGACATTTCATTTGCTCCTCTCATTGTGAATCTATAATTTCTTGTTGTCTTCTTCTACACTATTATATTTTATATTCTCTTTTATATGCTCTTCTTTTCTCTTCATTTTCAAAATTTAATCTTGGTCGAGCCATACCTATAAATATTTTCAAAAAATTGTATAATTATTTATATAACTAAAAACTCCATGTACATGTAATAGACAAATAATAATACAATATCAAGGTTCTAACAATTAGCAAGGCTTGTTGAAGAATGATATGAAATAAAGACAATATGATCTTAGAAATAGGGGTTCCTTTACCATATTTATGACCTTTGGTTTGATTTTTAATATTTTTTCGCCATATACTACAAATATTATACCATTAAAAAAACTATTTAGGTCAATAATCCTATAAAATTTTACATATTTCCATGATAAAAATTCTTTCACAAATAAGGATTCACCATAGAGAAAATTTGTACATCAATTAGACATGGTTTTTTTAAAGATTGACAAATTATATTCTAGAATTTTTATAAAAAACCACATCATCATTAAATGTACATGTTTAACATACATTGGTGGGTCCCTTATTATGTTGCTTTAAAAACGTTTTGAGAAAACAATCTAACGTTCAAATTTGAACTTTTTAGGATAAATTTTGTAGGAAATATCACATTCATAAATCATAGCTCATCTTTATTAGAAAGGGCACTTGAAATGCTAGATTCGAGTTGTGAAAATGTCCACACATGTTCCCAATGTGAATTTAAAGTGATGATTTTTAAATGTATACAAATAGATCTTTATCTAATCGATGAATATCACATTGTTTACTTCATAAATAATTAAAATAATGCTATTATAAATGGTCTTGAACTACTTGTAGAATGTTCTCGGAGGTGCTCGTATAAACGACCCAAAGATACTTATATAAATGGTCTAGAGTTACTTGTAGAATGGTCTAGAGCCACTTTAGAAGAAATGGTTTGGAGGTACTTGTATAAATGATCCCGAGTTGCTTATAGAATCGTTCGAGTTGTTTGTATAAATTGTCTAGAGATACTTGTATAGATGGTTAGGAGATGCTAGTATAAATGGTTTGGAGATGCTAATAGGAATGGTACAAAGATGTTCTATAAATGATCCTAAGTTGTTTATAAAATGGTTTAAAGCTAATAGTATAAATGGTCTTGATACACTTATATAAATGTGCGGATCTTCTTGTATAAATGAACTAGAGTTGCTTTATCAATGGTATGGAGTTACTTGTATAAATTGTCTTGAGCTACTTGTAGAATGGTCTAGACTGCTTTAGTATAAATGGTCATGATCTGCTAGTATAAATGGTTCGAGAGATGCTATATAACGGTTAGGAACTACTAGTATAAATAGTCTAGAGTTCTAGTAGAAATGGTTGGAGTTACTTGTATAAATGATTTAGAGCTACTTATAAAATGGTCGGGAGCTACTTGTATAAATGATCTAAAAGCTTCTTGTTCAAATGGTGCTGGAGATGCTTGTAGAATGGTTAGAATTTTCTAGTATAAATGGTCCGGAGCTACTAGTAAAAAAGTGCGAGCTTCTTGTATAAAAGGTGTAGAGTTGCTTGTAAGAAAGGTTTTGAATTCCTTGCATAAATTAAATAATTGGAAAATATAGTTGCATTTAGACCATAAAAATCTAAGGATCCAAAAATCTTCTTGATTCAAACAAATATAGACAATTTACACTACTTATAGGTTTTCATTAACAAAATAACCTATACATATTACAAAACATTAGACAAAAATAATAATAATAGTAGTTTCTATGATAAGTAACTAATCAACCTTACAAATTTTCATTAATAGAATAGTATGTTAAAGAGCCTTACATGTTTTCATTTATATAATGGATTGTACACAACACAATAAAATAATAATTATAGTACATTATGTCATTAGTGACTAAACATGACTATGGGTTGGTCCCAAGCCTAATATATTAAATATGTAGTCTTCAAGTTACAGAATTGCATTTAAATATTTATCCTACACATGTTCAATAAATTTTCCAAACTCTTTTCAAGCATCCAATAAATTTCTACATTTTTACACATGCATTTAGGATTTTTTGCAAACATTTTGTGTGGAAACTTAAATTCCCACATATCAAGGATATGGGGTAAGGGATTTATTGGAAATGCAAGACTGCAAAAGTTGAAGATATCTAGAAGAGATTATGGGGGGGTTGTGTTTAGTAAGCATAATGTGTAACACCTCCTTGACCAACACTTTCCACATAATGTCATGACATTGAGATTGGAATTGAATGGTCTTTGCATCAACATTGTATGACCATAATTGAAGCATTAGAAATGTGCATTATTATTCAATTTATAGTAATTGCATGAAAATAAAACATTGATGTCATCTTTATCCTCGAAAGTGGTTTTTGTTTCCTTTTATCACTATGAAGTGTTCTACCCTTAATAGCTTTGATCTTTTAATAAAACTTAATCCATGCACTCACCCACAAACACCAAATTTTGAAGTTGATGGGGGAAATGTTTGAATAGATTTTCATTAGACCAAATCCTATAGGTGTTAATCTCCATACAATCGCCATAGTTAATGAATCCAATGGAGGCAGTTAATCCATGTCACATCTATCCATAGGAGGTGGTTAGTCCATGTGAAGAAACCCACGAGGAACACAAATTTTTACCCAAGCTGTCTAAAATTTAACTACTTGCACCCATCCACCCACGGATAAAGTCAAGGTTGATGTAGCGGGAAGAACACAACTATATATATATATATGAGAATTAAATCCCAAATATAAACTAAATTAGAAAAGAAAGATAAGAATTGATTTTCAAATTAAAAGATTATAGTCGAAAAAATAGAAACCCAAATAATGCTGTGTTAATTAACATTGTAGCAAGGCAACAATATTTTGCCCGACATGCATTTTCAATTGTGTGATTACATTCAAATATTAACCATGTAGCTATATATATCCACTAAATTTCTCCATTTTCACGCATGTGTATAGGGGTACATTCTACCAATTTATGTGGAAAACTTAAATTCGCACATTATAAAGATTTCGGGTAAAGGGTTTTGGAAATACAAGTATGTAATAGTTAAAGCGGTGTTTATTTTAGTGGTTAATTTTAGTTAATTCACTAAATTTTGGGTTTTTGAAATTTGGATTTGACTAATTTTGAGGGGTTAGGTTGCTTATTGTTTTTGACTATTTTTTTGGAACAAGTTAATTTTTGGGTTGATTCGTCTTGATTTTACAAGTAGAATCCACATATTTATATTCAAATCCTCTTTACCACATGTATTAAAGAGAAGTTTTCTACATGTTAGTAACCTAATACTACTAGGCTGATAGTTTCTACCACGACCCATAACATTATCTTTGAATTTGTGGCATTCACCAAGTTTTTCTAAGTCATTACAAAAATTAGCCTAATAATATCTATAGTTAGTTTTAGGGGAGGGTCTTAAAATTTACTTGAATTGAAGCTATCTAGAAGATATTAGAAGGAGTTGTATTTAGTAAGCATAATGTGTAGCACCTCCTTCAACCGACACCTTTTATATAATTATGTGAGATTGAGATTTGTGGTGGATGGCATTGGCATTGTATGGTTATAATTGAAGCATTAGAACTTTGCACTACTGAAATTGCAGCCTACTAATGGCCATAGTGACGATGAAAATGGCATATTTGTGTTGTCCTTATCCTTAAAAGTGCTTTAATTGTTTCCCTCTTTAACCTTGAGATGTTTTAACTTGTAAAAATGTCATAAAATTTAAATCAGGGTAGATGTGGGGAGAATAATGCAGCTGTCAGGTGCACAGAGAAAACAAAAATTAAAAAAATACTGACATTGAGAAGACCCACCATTGAAATCTTTATTGTTGTGTCAGAGAATCTCATGAGAAAAAGACCAAATCGTTGTGTAATGTTGCTGTAAGAGATTCACTCCACCACAACATCATAGAGATTTTGAACATACAATCTACACATCTACCTTACTCCTGTAACTATTTTTATTTTTCTCACTTTTTTATTATTAAAATTTATCATGTAACAATTTATTATTTAAAGTTAAGTGGAATAACTCTATTTAAATACCATGGTTAAATTAAATTTACTATTTATTCAAAATTTGACTGTACACTCAAATATCAAATGCTCCTCCATTGTTTTTTCCATTTTGATTGATATTAAAGAGAAGGTTACATAAAATTTTAGAAGGAAATTGTAAAAATAAGATTTCAGTTTTGTAGTTTCAACCAGGTCATTTCAACGATCAGGACAGGTCACCACCGACCCCGTGAGAAAATGTATGTGTAGACAATAAACAGATGGATGAGTGAATACATTTTGTTTGGAGTGGCTAACAATGAGTGCTATCCACAACAAACACCTGGAATACCGATGCTATTAATATTTTTGTGAGAGGTTAACATTAATGAGCTATTAATATGCGTGAGTCTCACACGATTCAATACTGTTCCCCGCCCCCGTTGGAAAATGTATATGGCCGATATTTTATTTTGAGTGGCTATTATTATGCAGATGCCACTTCCTGAAATGAGCACATTGAGAGGCAGCTTCCGAGAATCGCATGTTATACTTTCTTTGTGATTTTCTTGAAGATTTATCTTTTCAGTGCCCCTTGTAATTTCCTGGATGATTCAATACATATTTTGTTTGTCAACTATTTTCAAGTCCAGCATCGATTGAGTAACCAGTTTATATTGACAGGAACATATGTTCCAACGCGCAATTTTAAGTACGTGACCATTTGTTAACCTTATATATTTCGTTCAATATCTCAAAGATCAATACAATGTGAGGGAATTTCACGATTGATAAACTTTCAAGAACAGAATATATGGGTCAAGAACAAATGTGCAATTATGGCACTAAAGGTAAAGAGGTCTATATTGTTGAGCAAAATGACCGCGGCTCAACATCTGGCGAATGTTCAACTGATGCATGGCTGAATGGAGTAAAAGCGGGATGTAATTCTGAACAGTATAGATTGCCAACATTGTCTTCCAAGGTGTCCATTTACAGGGTTCCCAAATCCTTGTCATATTCTATGCCGCAAGCCTATGCTCCTGTGGTTATTTCATTGGGACCTTATCATCACAAGATTGAGCCAAAATTCTCGGCAATAGACAAACATAAGTTTGAAGCTGTGCGTAGAACTTTGAAAAGACTCAAAGGAGTGACTCTAGATTACTTAGTGGGAGAGATGAAAAACAAAGAGAATGACATCAGAGAATGTTATGAGGATTCAGCAAATGAGTGGAATGAAGAAACGCTTGCCTGGATGTTTCTGATGGATGGGTGTTTTATACTGGAATTCATTAGATGCATTTCAGAACCTAAGACAGATAATGCAGATTCCTTCAGCCTTGTTTTCAGAGGCGGACATTGTTATAATCAGATGCACTGGAATATACTAGATGACATTATGAAGCTGGAAAATCAAATTCCTCTGTTTGTTCTCATATTTATACTCCAAATGGAGTTCTCAACCCCTGGACGTGCGGTGACAGAGTTAACTGCAATGTTGAGTAGGCTGGAACAATTTCATGACTATCCCTTCTCTTTCAAAGTCTCGGGCGACCAAGTTAAATCAAGAGTGCAGCAAAATATTGAGAAAGGAGCACGTCATCTACTGGATCTGTATAGAATGGTAATTACAGATTTCTTAACCCGTTCAATTCCCAGGTCTCATCCTCCTGCCGCTAATAATCTCCGGAGTTCCGCTAGACCATTACTCTCCAAGGAGAGCAGGTCTATTCCTAGGGCTGAATTGTTACAAATGTCTGGTATTAAACTCAAAGCAGGATATATCGGATTTAAAAAGGGTAAGATCGGAAGCGGTACCCTTGTCCTCCCTCATATATCAGTTGGTGATGGCACAGAAACTCGGTTGCGGAACTTGATGGCTTTTGAAGACTGTCAAATGTGCTCTTGGACTCCCAAGACACAGTAATATCCCAATATACACGTTTAATGAACGACTTAATTCATTCTGAGAAAGACGTTGCTTTACTTAGAAAACATGGAATAATTGGAAGCAGTGTATGGAATAATGCAGAAATAGCTGATATGTTTCATGGCATTTGTAAGGGATTCGTTGACACAGGGTTTGGACAATTCGACGTAGTGATGAAACAGGCAAGACGACTTTATAATAGAAAATTGAATGTGGTGATGCGAGAATTTCAGCACATGAAAGTTGTGTCTTCTCTGGCAGCTATACTTCTTTTTCCATGACAACTGTTCAAACTATCTATGCAGTGAAGAAGAATCACTGAACCCTGTTCTATCAGAAAAGTTCAAATTAAATGAATCCTACATTTTGTTTTTCAAATTGAGGTTTCTTAGTGTTGAGGTTTCACTAAACCAGGTACTATATATAACACGTAATTTTAAAATAATTGTTGTCAATTTTGTGTTGCCCTAATCTCAAATAACGAAAAACATTTTCTTTACGGAAGCATAACAAGTGGTTCTCGTTTATTATCCTGCCGTAGGCAGGTCTTATAGGCACCAAAAAATCATTTCATTTGTATGAAGAAACCAATTACAAAATTCCAAGTGGCACTTTATATATCTATTGTATAGTTTTCCATAAATGTATATTTATTTATTCATTTTTAAACAATTAATTCAATTTCCTGATTGGTTGAATTAATTTTATAGGCCTTTTAGATTTTTTACATAAAAAAATAAGATTTTCTGAATTTTTTTCCTTTGTATAGTTTGAACATTAGAAAAGACAATAAATGTCATAAATATCATAGTAATTACACCAATGCTCTGACAATATCATGAATAAATCTTATTTATGACATTTATTTGTTAGTGGATGCTAGTTGTTTAAATGTGACATAACATTTAAACATGAATAAAATTGCACTGATTTGACTACTAGATGGCATATCTTAATAGGTTAAATTCATCCCATCAAAAAAATTAAATGATGCAGTTAAGAAATCGCCAGAAGTTCCAGTTCTCCTCCTTCAACACTCATGGATGCGCTAAATTCTTTCAAAACCCCCATTGACAAGGATGATACGGCGTTGGAAAATCGAAGAAACGGATCTAAATCTCACGAAGGAACTAGAAGCAGTTCTACCGGGGTGAAGGTGAAGAGGATTACTCGGATTCAGTGATGGTGGCTACGGGAAGTCCAGGGCCAAGGTATAGGTTCAAACGCATGGCAAGCAAGCAAATGGTGGGCATTTTTATCTCCGTATGGGTTGAGAGGGAACTCCGCCGCCATATTCGTGACATTAAAGTTTGTTGTGTTGGTTGTGGGCTTATAGGATTCCTTGGAAATAAGGTCTGTTTCCAAAAACTAATTTCTTCGTCTATGAATTGCACGTGGTATTTTTTAAAATCACGTGAATCCGGATTTATGGAATCGGGTTATTGATGGTATGCAGGGTTCGATCTCAGTGAGTTTATCTCTTCATCAAACAAGTTTCTGCTTTGTATGCACGCATGTGGCATCCGGTCAAAAGGAAGGGGATGAGTTACATAGAAACTCTGATGTTACATAAATCTTAAAACGTACAATTTTCTCCCAACATTACACGAGTGAGCTTAACATTATTCGAATTCTAGTACTATAGTACTATAGGCGGGTAGAGAATAACATTATTCAAATTCTGAATGAGATCCAAGAAAATCATAACTTACTGACTTGTGCTTCGTGTTGTATCGGGACACACGAGATATCTGGGAAAAATAAAACAACATCAAGGTATGGAAAATAATGAGATTATATCTTATTTATTTCAGTTTGTAAATAATAACTCCTCTCTTGGTGTTTAAAACACAGACCAGAATGAACATATACTTGGAGCAAGACAATAATAGAAAAAGATGGGTCGATATTTACATGATGACAACATCTCCTGCATGATCGACAAGGTTATACCTGCTCTGTATATCTTCCTTCCCAGGCCTTGAAGCTGGAAATATGAACTTTTTTATTTAGCAGAGAAAAGCTCTTCTTTTATGTAAGAATATATAACATATGGGTCATGTAAGTCATTATTGAGTTGTTAAAATCTGTAAATATAGAGGCAAGTATGACATTATTGAGTTGTTAAAATCTGTAAATATAGGGTAAAGTATGTCATCATTGAGGAATCAACGGCTCATTGGATACACCTTAGCTTTTTGTTTCTGAGCACATCTTTAGGTGTAAGATGGGTATAAACGATTCTTCTAAGGACTCTGACATCAAAAGGTGTTCACGGGAGTTGGTTTTTTGGCTATGATTTTATATCTGAAGCAATGCACAAGCCTCTCTCTGGAAATTTTATATATGGAGAAATATATTAAACTTTATCTTTTCTTTATTTCCAATAATAATAGTTACATATTATTCACAAATAAATTGGACCTCTACCTTACTTTAGTAGGATGGGCAACCCTTCAACCCAATAAAAGGGTTTTTATTTTACTCACAACAATATTCCCATATTTTTTAACATTTTCTTACATATTTCATACATTTTACCGCTTTTTAAATCTTTTGCACACTCAAACATTTATTTCATTCATATTCTCATATAAGAAAGTGAGCAGGTGTGGATGGAAAGGACACACCCATTTTATAGTTTATTCACCATTTTCCCTTGTTTTCTAGTTTTTTTAGACGGTATTGTTTATCAAATATAACTTCCTTCCTACTAATATTTTTAGATATTCTTGTCCTCAAATAGTACATTTGTAGAAAATCTGCGATCTTATACAACAAACATCATAAAAGAAATAAACAGAACAATTGAATAACTGCATAAAAAAGAAGAATATTCGAACCAGCAACTGTTATGCGTAATCTCCATTAATAAAAGCTTCATCATACTTAGAGCTTCATCTCATTACAATCAAGCTATGTGTGTAGCTATGTGCTTTCAATGCACATCCTTGCTTGTGCATATTTCACACCTTTGTGTGTGCATACAAAAGAAATTACAATTCTTGTTATTTAAATAGAATAAGTCACCCACTAAGTATAGACTCTTCAACCGAGCATTCTAAATCTAAACTCATGCTTTAAAATAGTTGCATGCTATGCATGAATTAAAATAGATTTATTTGAATTAAATCTAATCCTAAAAATAGGATAAAGTGAGTTAACTAAAGAAAACTAACAAAACTAAATCTATTTTTAATATTCCTAAAAAATCTACGGTTGGAATTCACTATGCATGGGCATGCATGTTTCCAACACCCCCCTTAATTTCAAACTGTAGCTTTCACTCTTCTGGAGCTGCATTTGATTTTTAGATCTGCCATGTGTAGGATCACAAACTCCCAAACAATCTCTCAAATATTCAAAAACTTCTTTTGCCAAAGCCTTTGTAAAAATGTTTGCAAACTGATCTTCGGATCTATAAAATTCAAGATGAATTTCCTTGTTGTTCACCAGCTCCCTGATGAAATGATACCTCGTATCAATATGCTTTCTCCTCTTATGAAAAACATGATTTTGGACAACGCTATGGCTGAGTTGTTGTCACAAAAAATCTACGTAGCTTCCTCTTGTTTCTATTGTAAATCTATCGAACTCTTCTCATCCAAACAACTTGACACGCTACTCCTGTCATTTCTACTACATACTACTGCTTTTGCTAAAGATAACATGATAATGGGCTGCTTATTTTTCCGTCCATGAAACCACTCCTATTCCAAAGTGAAAAGTATAGCCAAATGTGTTTTTCTTATTATCTATACTTCGGCACTATTACTATCTTTATAACCAATGAGTTTGAACTCATCTGAACTTGAATAAAAATTTCATGATTCCTTTTTCCACATACATACCTCAAAATTCTTTTACCATCTTGCCAATGTGAATATTTTGGAGATTCCATGAACCTTGATATGAGTCTCACACCATACATGATATCGAGGCCTTGCGGGGCTATCAAATACAGAAGACTTGTAACCAACTTTTTAAACAATGTTGGATCCACAAATGATCCTTCATCCTCTTTTCTCAACTTCAAACCTACTACAACTGGTGTTGGCATTGGCTTACAATTCAACATGTTAAACCTTTTCAAAACATCATTTGCATACTTTTCTTGTGAGATAAAAACTTCACCTTTTGATTGTTGAACTTGAATGCCCAAAAAATAATGCATAAGACCAAGATCTGTCATCTCAAACTCCTTCTTCATGGCTAATTTGAATGACTCTATAGATAGATTTCCAGTAATGATCAAATCATCTACGTATAAACAAACAATTAAAATTTTACCTTGCTCATTTATCTTGGTGTATAAGGTAGGCTCATTGCTACTCCTATTGAAACCATTCTCAATCAAATAAGAATCTATTATGTTGTACCAAGCTCTAGGTGCTTGCTTGAGACCATAGAGCACTTTCTTTAATCGTATACTTTTCCTTCATGATCTTCAATCTCATAACCATCGGGCTGATTTACATAAACTTCCTCTTCAAGGAATCCATTTAAGAATGTTGATTTAACATCCATCGATAAATAGGCCATTTTTTTGAGATGTAATTGCTAACACCATTCTTACCGTGTCCTAACGTGCTTTTCGGTGCAAACGTTTCATTGTAGTTAACTCCATATTACTGCGTAAAACCTCTTACTACCAACCTTGCTTTATGTTTCTGTACTTTTCCATCAACATTGTATTTTGTCTTGTAGACCCACTTGACTCCTATCACGTCCTTTCCTTTTAGAATATCCATCAGCTCCCATGTCTGATTCTTCTCTATAGCATCAATCTCATCATCCATGGATTTTTCCCAAACTTCATTCTTTATAGCCTCTTCATAATATACTTTGGATCTACAGCTTGAGAAAATAATGAAAAAACTGAAAATGAATTATTTGTATCAACATTATAAATCTCACTTAGACTTCTTGTTTTCCACTACGTAGGACTATTCAATACAAGACTGCTTTGTGGTTATGGAGTAACTTCTAGTGTTCTCTGTGGTGTCTCTTACATGGCTGAAGATGGCTGAAATCTTGGTGCTCTCACGAATGTAGATGGAGGTGTATCTTGTGCTACAACTTGTGGTGCATGTCCAATATTTGTAGATACAATACCTTGCTGCTCTAAAGTTTCATCTGTCATATCATCATGCGGAATAGCTATTTCTATACTCATTTTTTTCTCTATACTTCCATCCCATGCTTCATTCTCAATAAAATGAACATCCTGCTGATCACAACCTTTCCAGTGACTAGATTGTATAACTTGTACGCTTTTTATTCTTTGAATATCCAACAAAAGTACACTTTTCCCTTTTGTTGTCTAACTTGTTCCTTAGCTCATCAATACATGTTCATACGCTACACAACCAAAAATTTGAAATGTGAAACAATGTGTTTCCTATTAGTCCATGCTTGTTGAGTAACCATGTTCCTAACAAGTTTTTTGGACACTTGTTCAAAATATAAACGAAGTTACTCTACATACTTCTACCCGAATAATCATCTGGAAGATGTTAATCCTTCAACATGCTTCTCGCCATCTCCATGATGGTTCTATTTTTCCTCTCTCAGACACCATTTTTTGTGGTGTATACAGTAGTAAAACTCGCTTGTGTATACTTTTATGATATCTACAAAAATTCATAAAATCATTAGAAATATACTCACCTCCTCATCAGTTATGAGAACTTTGATATAGTATCCACTTTTCTTCTCCACTAATGCCTTAAACTTTTGAAATTTAACAAAGGCATCTGATTTATTTCTCGAGAAAATAAACCCATGCCTTCCTTGTGTAATCATCAATGAGTGTCATAAAATAAATACAACCTCAATAGAAGTTGTCTGCATAGGTCCACATAAATATGAGTATAGAATCTCAAGTGGTGCACTTGCTCTTGCTTGTTTTGCCTAACCGGGAATGAATCTCGTGTTGCTTCAAAAATACAACCTTCACATAACCTTTTTGATTTATGAATCAATGGCAAACCTTTAACCATATTTTTCTTTGTAATAAATTCAAACCTCCAAAATTTAAATGTCCATACCTTAGATGCCAATGATAAGGGGATAATTTCTAAAAAGTTCCCAAAACATCCCTAAATGGCATCGGTGTAGAAATCATCTTGAGAGCTTTCCAATGACTATGAGAACGTGACAAGCAGAACCAGACATCGGGAGCTCTAGTTATGTCCGGTCAAAGTTCGGGCAATGAACGAAAGTCAACTCTAGTCAATCAGTCAATATTGGACGAATGAATGGCACTCATGACACGTGGCAAAAAAGCAAAAGGGAGTTGTTTGTTGGTTTTCAATCACCAGTCTTCGACGAGTGTAAAAATGGTGCACGGGAACAAGAGGCTCAACTTTTATTATGGAGGGGAGCCCGGCCGCCGTGTGGACTATGGTATTATCGCCAACATGGTGGGTCCACAAGCCACCACGTGGCTTGCCACCACTCATCGAATTCGCTTGATTTGCCTATCGTGAGATGACAAGTGGAATATATACTATTGACTGAGTTAATTATTTCCATACCACCTTACATGGGTCGAAATTATATTTACTTGGTAAGTCCACTTTCCAAATGCCACGCACATATATACATATATATATATACATATATATGTATATATATATATATATACATATATATGTATATATATATATATATGTATATATATATATACATATATACATATATACATATATACATATATACATATATATATATATACATATATATATATATATATATATATATATATATATATATATATATATTTTTAATGTTCAAACATTAGTATAAGCCGCCAATATGCTATGCTTCCACGTGGAGGAGAGAAGGTGGTGAAGCGGTTGTTGGGGCTTATGCCATGCGTGGTAAGATCCACGTAGAGAATGGAGGAGATAAGGTTTATTAAAACCTTCCCTAAGTCTAAGGCCACAAAATGTGGGATAAATACCCACTTTACAATACAAAACCGCCCCCTTCACCCTAAGCCGCTCAAATTGGGATTTTATCCCATTTAAAATGCAAATCCGCCAAAAATGATGCCGCTGGGATTTGATCCCCCGAACTCATCGCTCCAAGACCAATCCTCTAACCAACTCACCTAAGAAGGTCGCTTGGTTATAAAATGGGTCGCTTGACTTATCTGAGGGTGGCGGTATATGCGAAAGGAGCATAAGGACCAGGTTTTCGAAAACGCCATTTTGAAGGCCTTGCACTCAGAATGGGAACTCGAGTAAAAAGGTGAAATGTAGGGAAGTCTTAGACGATTCAAAAATATAAGATTTGATGTTTTTGTTGAGTTTTATCCTATTTTGGAAGCTTTGAATGCAGTTTTTAACAAGGATCTACAAGACAACTAGTTGGAAAACACAAATTTCAATGCACTTCTGGTCCGAAAAGTGACTTGGTGTAAACATGAAAAGTGTTCAGAATTCAGAGATGATCTCAGATATATGATTTTTTTTCATATAATGTTTTTAAATCTCCATTTTAGGTGTTTTTCTAACACAGTTGCAGGGAGATCACATTGTGAAAACACTGTAGGAGCCATAGATCATTCTTGGGATAGTTTCTGCTATTTTTCAGAGTTCTTGGGACATTGATCAGCTCATTTTCAGGTTGTGATTCATTATTGGTTGTTTTTAAGAGTTATTGTACTTAAATTTCAATATTATTAATGGATCGGTTCAATCCGAACCTGGGGACGTAGGAATTTCCGAACCCCGTAAACAATCTCGTTTGTTATCTGAGTGTTTTCAGTTTTCTGATTATTTATTTGCTACACAAGTTTTCCGCACTTCTATGGATGCATAATAATCATAATTTAATCAATTTTGGATTTTAGAATACTTAAAATTGATTAAGAAAATCATGATCTTTGGAAACTTTTAAAAGTGAAAAAAATACAACACACGTTTTGAGATAAGCCAAAGCCATGATTAATCCTTCATGACTGAATGAAAAGTTGATTTTTCCCTTGATGCGGGACTCAACTATATTTACGTATTAATCGGTGCATGACTCATCACGGTTGAGTAGAGGACTCAACAAAGGATTGATTTGTCTTAGTGCGGGACTTTCTTTCAAATTGAGTTTGCTGATTTTCTTTATGCAAACAAATATGCTTTCTTCTTTTTCGAGTTTTAAAATAAATGGAAACATCGTATTTCTAAGCGCATCTTCACTTTTACAATCAATAGTGTCTTTAGGAGATTTTCCACAATCATGCACTTATTTTCTTCCATATAGACTTAGTATCCTTTACGTACTAGTTGTCTAATACTCATAAGGTTATGTTTCAAACCTGCAACATAGTAAACATCTTGCATACTTGTTTTCTCCCCTGTCTTGTTAGAATAATAACCATTCCTTTTCCTTTCATAGACACAATATTGTTATTTCCAAGAGTTACATCACTCTTAATCTGAATCATCCAAACTAGAAAACAAATCTAGATTACTTGTCATGTGATTACTACAACTGAATCCAAATACCATACATCACATGGACTCTCTTTTGACAACTTACATTCAATAGGGGATAAAAAGGTATTGCTTTGGCAATCCTTGTGCATGCAATAAACATAGGTTTAGAAATAGAACTTCCAACCTGATTTTTATTTTGCCTCTCCGATCATATTGTTTTTCTTTGCAATCATAAGCATAGTTCCCATGCTTTTTGTAATAATGACACTTTGAACATGAGAATTATCTTGTCTCTAACCATAAATTTGTTCTTGATACTATCCTTTTCACTTTGAGCTTGATGAACCGATGCCACGTCTTCTAGATGGACTTATTCCTTTGTCTCTTGGGCTGAAACTACCTCTTCTTTTGCCATGACTACTGATGTCCGAGATGCAAAAGATTTCTATACACTTGCATGTGATCTATTCATCCTCTGTTCATGATTGATTAGTGATGCATGTAACTCACCAATAGAAAATTGACTCGAGATCCTTAGTTTTTTCAATAGCAACAACTAAAGGATCAAATTTCATAAAGCAAACTTCTAAGAAATTTTCAATAATCCTTCGTCTTGAAGAATCTCACCATGGGATTTGATTTCATTGACTAAGCCAACTAAATAAGTAAAAAATGATTCTATAGAATATGAATCTTTCATTGCTAAATTCTCAAAATCTCTACTGAAGTAATGCTGTAGCTTGGCGGTTTTACTTTCTCCTTACCTTGATATGCAACTTGTAAAGTATCCCATGTAGTCTCTTCTTGGTACTCTTACTGCCACTCTTGGAAGAATGATTTCATGCATTTCTGATGAATATAGAAAAGAGTTTTTCCATCCTTATTTCTTAACTCCTTCAAAGTATCTTTCTCATCTGAGAAAGTGCACGGTATACACTTCTTTTGTATTTATAGGTTATGTATACCCATTCTCAATGATCACCCACACATCTTGAGATCTGAATAGCGCCTCCATGGTCAATGACCAGGTATTCATAATTCTTTCCATTAAATTGCGGTGTTTACATGCCGGATGTAGAAGCCATAGCGTCTTTACCAATTTAATAGGTTGTTAGAATAACCTCACTCGATACCAATTTGTATAAAATCTGCGGTCTTATACAACAAACAACATAAAAGAAATCAATAAAACAATTAAATAACTTGCATAAATAGAAGAATATTCTAACTAGCAATCAGCATTGTGCGTAATCTCCATTAATAAAAGCTTCATCATACTCGAACTTCAACTCTTTACAATCAAGATATGCATGCATTGTGTGCTTTCAATGCACATCCTTGCTTGTGCATATTTCACACCTTTGTGTGTGCATACAAAGCAATTACAATTGTTGTTATTTAAATAGAATAACTCACCCACTAATAGCTCTTCAATTGAGCATTCTAAATTTAAACTCATGCTTTAAAATAGTTGCATGCTATGCATGAATTAAAACAAATTTATTTGAATTAAATCTAATCCTAAAAATAGGATAAAGCTGAGTTAACTAAAGAAAACTAAAACAAAACTAAATCTATTTTTAATATTCCTAAAAAAGCTACGGTTGGAATTCACTATGCATGGGCATGCATATTTCCAATAGTAACTTGGTTATTGATCCGATAACTACAAATTGTAACCCTAATGCATTAGTTCCAATACATCATCTGAACTGAACTTCTTCACTTATGTATTTTATGGTGATGCTAATATACTAATGATATTCAAACTTAACTTGTGTGAAACTGGAGCATATCCTTTTAGTATGACACGAGTAGGTCACCTTTGCCATATTTATGTCCCAACTAAATCAAGCGTAGTCTGACTCATCCCACTGCAGTGCTGCAAAGTTAAGACCCAGCAAAGACTTGCTCATTTTTTTCTATAAAAAGGAAAACATTTATCTGATATCTGCATACAACCTGAGAGAGATAGAATCTGTATGGCTTATTGTCTTGCAGATACTAAAGAAATAACACCGTTATCTATTATCCCACACTTTGCCAGTCTAAATCTTCTAAAATCGAGAGATCAGCAATAACGTTAGGACTTTGATCATTGCTTTTCTGACCCTCTAAATTTAGTTTCCAAAGGCTTACTCTCTGAGAGCTTCTTTAAAAAAATACTCCCCAATCTGTTACTTGGACACACCCACTCAAGTTTGCTTCTACCAAACTTCTCTTACTACTTTGCAAGAGAGCAAGAAGACCCTTGTCAGATATTCCAAAGAGCCTACTAAGATCAAGATGCTAAACTTGAGGGCAGGCATTCCCAAAAAGGCCAAGAATCCATTTCCAGCACTTGGACAATGGCAAATATTGAGGTATTTCAAGGACTCGCATGCAGGAATGGGCCTTGTCAAAATTCCAATCTCTTGAAGTCCTTAACATTTAATAAGTGACAACACTTTAAATTTTCCACCACATTTAGAAAGCATATCTATCACACCAAAGCAAGAAATCAAATTGCATTCCTCTATTCCTTGATTTTCAAGTGATAGTGTACAAATTGACAATGCTTGCAATCCCTTATCAGTCACTAACTCACACTTTGGGATAGAAAATTTCTTCAAACTCAAGCAGCCTAGTCCAACTGCCTCCACTTTGACAAAGATCGATCCTCGGCAAGTAGTTAATGAAATATGTTTCGGTTTACTGCGATCCCGTTGGCAGCAAGATTAATGTCAGTCAATCTTAGAGCCTGTAACTTTACCTTCATCAAATCACTAGTTTTTGAAAGAATCGTGATAATCCCTTCATCACTAACAAGAGAGCAATTATTGATGCTCAAAGATTTAAGCTTGACACAGTTCTGTCTGATTACTTTTAGAGACTTATTCCCAACCAAGGGACATGATCTAGATTGAGTGTCAATAAATTGGGACAATATAGAGCAAAAAAATCTAAACCATTGTCCCCGATCCATGGGCATTGACAAAGATCAAGTTTCTCCAATTACCTGCAACCTTTTGCTATTGTAGCCAACCCTGTATCACTGACGAATGGACAATCCCAAAGACTTAAAACTCTCAGTGATAGTTACCTTCAATCTCCTGAGAGCACTTTCATGACCTTTCACCTTGCAGTCGGCTTTGGGACTCTCCCACAAATAATGGAGGACACTCATGCTCTGGTGAAATGCCATAACGAAAAATGGACATTAAGAGACAGCCCCAATAAGGACAAATTCTTCCAAAGAGGGGAAACAAGCCTCCTCGTACTTGCATGCCGGAAAGAATTACAATCATTTCTACAAGTGAAGATCATTTACGAGAACATCTTGACTTGAAAGATATCTATCTATGATATTCACCAAGGAATAAAGTTTCATGCCTAAGTTCAAAAGCTTGGTGTACCTACAGAAATAATAAATAACATGATGATCATTTAAATTATCTTTGCTTTTGCAAATGAAAATTGGCCTCCATTATATATTTCCCTTGCCTCAATGCCAATAGCTTGCACAAACATAATATTATTTATCAAATAATAGCCCAAAGCTTATTAAAGACAAGGTGAATCTATTGTACTATTATTTTTACCTTCTGCTTACATGTCATTGTTTCGGAAGGGGCTGAACAATGACATTGAACTTCCATATTACTTTCCATATTGCTTGATTAGTTGGAAAATCTCAACCTTCTGGCATGTCTTCACAATTGGGATCTTTCACAAGCACTTGGTTGATTGTAAAACACATTCCAAAAAATGTATTGCCTTCTCGTTAAGACTTATTTTGAATCTTTTGTCAATTCGGCTAAACTCCATGCAACCTCCACTTTCCAAATGTTTCTTTTTGCTTAACAAAATACAACGCTTGTACCAATGAATGTAGTCCCAAACGGCAGGATATGCCATTCCATGGCCTTGTTTAGAATGTTATCAATGTAACAAGTATTTCATCACATCAAATCAAGACATAATTAAGTATAAATTTCTATAAAAAGGATATCCACATTCTAAATAATTTATTCATAAAATGCGGTTAAAACATATCGAATTAAACCAAAATAAAATTTGATTCTTTCCATTTCACTATATTGTAATCCGATTCAATTATGTAATTCAAATAGCAACATTTTATCCGAAATGACAACAAATGGTATTTATTAATATGCTTAATGTTTACTACATATAATTAACATATATATTATCAAACTTAATTCATTTTATTTTTGTCAAATTATATTGGATGTAAAAATTTCATTTTTAGATAATAACAAAAGATAATTATATATTTAATAAAATTTCTTGAATTATATTTATATTTATCTAAATACACTTATTCTGCATAATCTCTTTGATTTTCTCTTTTAACAACTAATTTCAAAATAATTAAAAAAGTGTTTATGTATTCATTTTTTAAAATTGAATCTACATATATCTATTAAATAAAAATAATCTTGCCCTTATTAAGTAATATTCCTTAAATAATAGTAATCAGTTACCCAATAACAAAAACATGGTGCTCATGTATTTCCTGAATTTCCTGAATTTCCCCAATCTACCTATATCTATATACTCACATCTAATAGGGCCTAATCTTATAAATCATTTCAACTAACAACATTATCTAACCATAAAATTAAAATGACTCACAACTATCCTTAATACCCCCAAATCTTCTTAAATCCATCCACTTGTGTACAAACATTGGTACTTTGGTTAAAATTCTCAATAATAATATTTAATCGCAAATATAACTCTAATCCATGTTTATCTAATCCTGATTTTCCCCGAACTTGCCTAAATTCAATCAACTACACCTACAAATATCTTAATATAGATAAATATACTTGAAGAACGAAATTACCTCAAGAAATATCGAATTATTGAAAACTTATGTGAATCTATTTCACTTCTACTAATTAGGGTAGAATTTAGTCTAATATTCTTAAATAATTAATACACTCACTCATGAAATCATGACACAATAATATTCTTAAATATTAGCCACGAAGGAACAACATGGTGATAGCAATAAAGGAAGGAAACACTTGATCATCGAAATTGTTTGGTGAGGCAAATCGGGCACCTCCCAGACTCATCCCTTCGTGGAAGGATGTTGAACCAGAGCTAGACGTCCCTAAGTTTGTTACTGACAGAGCGAAGGAGAGATTGAAATATGCACTTGTAGGGAGGTTTGCAGGTTAGCGTCCAAATATAGATTCTATGAGGGAGTTGTGCAGAAGGAAATGGTGTTGCAAAGTTGATGTTAGTGCACTTGTTGGTGAAGGTTTTCTCTTCAGCTTCCAAAATGAATTAGATCTACAGAGAGTACGCCGTGAGGGTCGTGGTTTTTGGGAAAGATATTTTTAGCTTTCATCGGTGGGCTCCTGGGTTGTCTCAGAAGGTTGAACTTTTGACCCTTCCTGTTTGAATCTGCCTCCCGCGACTCCCTTTGGAGTTTTGGGAACTAGAGGTCTATTTTGGGATTTCTAGGGCGATAGGTATGTTGATCGCTGTTGATACCACTACTAAGGATGGAACCAAACTGATTTTGCAAGACTCTATATCAATGTTCCTCTTAGATTTAAAGTTCCCAAGCATTTTTTTTTTTAAATCGGCTGCTAGACTGCTTGAACAGGAGATTGTTGTTGAAGATTCTAGAACTTTCGGTTTCCATTGTAGAAAAGCTAGATTTGATGCAAAGGAGTGTATCACCTCTGAAGACATGGCTCAGGAGGTCATTTTCCCAGAAGGAGATGATGTGAGTAGACCTTAGAACAGTAATTGTATAATTAATATAGTTGATAGTTGATATTTGAGATGATGTTGATTTGCTGAGGGCAGGGTCCCATTTGTAAGGTAATTTACTCAACCTAATTGAAACTAATAATATTAATTGTAATAAATATATAGAGATAATAAATAGATGCTATTTGGTGTGCTAAAGGAATTTGAAATCACATCTATAAACAAGAGCCATGAAACGGCCAATTCTGCGCCCTACATGTTGCGAGGTGTTAGTTGGATTAATAAAAGTTGATAGTTGTTGGATTGGTGTAGGAAAAATATGTTTGTGCAGATATGTAGCAAATTTCGAGAAGTCATTTGCCCAAAGTTGAAGGTGTTATTACAAATAATGTTGAAGAGGGTATTGGTGAAAAGAAGGTTAGTGGAAAGGATAATGAGAAGTGGATTTTGAAGAGTGTATAAGTGAAAAGAAGGTTAGTGGATAGGATATTGAGCATAATTTGTGTAGAAGGAATTGTCTACAACCAACCTTGTCGATAAGTGCTTTTGGTGAGGCAGCCTCATCCAACTTTCATCTCTGACAGACTTGTTTTTCAAAGCGGTATATGTCATTGTTTTTATGGCTCGAGTTATCTTTCATGCATCTAATCATGATTGTTTGAAATATCACAAATTGAAAAATGATTCACATCATACAAGAAAGAAAAGAATCAAACATAAACTTTGGAAATAATGTTGTATAGTTTTTATTCTTTTATGCGAAAATAATATGTATAACCCTAAATATGCCCTAGTACACGAGATCTCGTAATTCTTGTAATTTTCTACTGCTACTAAATTACAGAGCCATCGTAAAATGTCTATGGAAATTGAAGAAATAAAAACAGAGAGTTGAGAAATATTCGTAAGTCTCCGAATAGATGATCACATCTATGTATAGAATCCTCTATAAGTTTGACAATTGCTTCTCACTTACAAGGAAAATCACACCAAGATGGAAATTTTTGGGCAAACGGGAGGAAAATATGGTCTGTCTTTGTAAAGATATTGATAAATAAATGGGAGATATTCTCTTTACAACAACCCTCCGCATGTACATATACATGGTTGCCAACATTCAATGACTCATGAAAAATTGTTAGCCTATGATAACAGCTCCGCAAGCTTTGATCTACGTCTAGTGTCGAAGAAGATGTCAATGGCCCCTTTGAAAAAGTTTTATGAAATTTTTTCGAACATTTATCGATGGTGAAAAACAAGAGAATATATTTGTCATTGATAAGATTGTATCACAACCCTTACTTTTTAGAAACCTATTTATTAATTTTTACATATTAAAATTTATGAATAAAGTATGTGTAATATTTTACTCATGTTTTGGATCGAAATCATGTATAAAACTAACAAAAAAAAATAAAATTTATAGAAAAATTTATAAGAAAGGATTAAATATCTTAATCCTTATCCTTAAAAAGTATATTCCCAATACTAAGTTCTTATTCTTATTAATTATTCTACACCAAATCCAATTTCAATTAAAATTTTCTTAACACCTATAAGGGAGAGACACCAATAGTTGAGTAGGGTCTAATTGTGGATATAGTGTCTTGAATACACAACACCCAATAGTTGTCATAAAAGTACCTGGTGATTAGTCATTTTTGACATGACAACACCCAATCACATCATGCCATGTAAGATTTGTCATTTTTAAATTGTCAATGTTCAACCATTATCACCCATGATCAAGTATGGGTCCCAATTTACAATTTTAAATCAATTCAAAATATGTCTTTCCCTCCAATTCAACACTTATATATATATATATATATATATATATATATATATATATATATAATTTAAAAAAATCTTGAACTATGTGTTGGTGAAAAAATCAAGATCTCACATTGTATTTAAATTGATTTTGTGGGCCCCTAACTTAGGGTGCACCACTACTAGCTCCTCTCCCTGACGTCATTGAAAATTTCATTGACATGTTATCACTACCATCAAATCTCATCCGTACTTAATGGGACTTGTGAGAATGGTCATATATATATATATATAATGGCATGAATGCTTGTGGAGTGGGCTAATAAAAGGTGTACAATGAAATAATATTTTATTTTGTTTTAGTTCGACAACCAGTTTTATAAATCATCCCCAACTCCGCATTTAAGCATACCAAAATTTAAGTCCATGTCTTATGGCAATCTAAAATTGGAGGTTTTAAAAAAATGTCATACTAAATTTTCCATGACTTAAGTATACTAAAATTTAAGTCCATGTCTTATAAAGAACTATGAATTGACATATTGACCAGTTAATATGTAGTGCCCACTTCCTTCACCTCACTTTGTTTTGTTGTTTTGAGACTGATTACTTCACTTATGGATTATTATGACTTCTTGTTTTAGCATGCTAGTAGATATCATAGACATTGGACTGTTATTGATTCGATCTTTATATGATGCATATGGTTTACTTGGTGGACATTGATGACGATATTTGTATACTTTTGACAGGTTATTTATCTAATTATGACATGTGGTATATTTAATCATATTGAGTAGAATTTGATAATTGAACTAATGTGATGATCATTTGATATAAATGATATGTGGAATAGAAATGTGCTAGAAGTGTTAGTGATATCATACTTGCATAGATGATGGTAAATCATGTGTCGTTTATTTTAGATTATATTGTATATTTGGCATGAATGTTTTAATGCGGCCAATAGGCCGAAGGAGGTATTTTCTGCTCTGCAGGTATATTATATTCACAACAATATTGGGGAGTGGAGACCAACCACATCGAAATTTGAGAAGAATCCAACTAAGGTCACCATGGCAACAAGTAATTGTGTGTGTGTTAGAATTATCTGGTAAAGGGAAAATTGTGACCTAGGGATCATGTGTTGTTTTGTTTTAATTTTTCCTTTTTTATGTTGGTATGTGTTGCTCTTAGTAAGTGAAATTTTACTTGTGTTATTATTCATATTCCTTGGATTGGAGTTTACCCTTTGTTAGCCATGGGTTGTAGTGGGTTAATTAAGTTAATTTGAGATTGTCCTAAACTAATTCAAAGATGTGACCAAAGAAAGTTCATTTATTAGGATTTGATTTACTTGGGATTTTGTGTGGATTGATGTGTGTGTTTGAGTTTGAGTGTAGCACACTCTACCCCACATGGGAAACTCGAATTTAGCCTTGGAGGCCAAATTTCAAAGCTTGTGGGACAAGTCAAACTTGTCCCACACCTCTTAAAACCCCATGCCAACCCTACCTATGGGTTGGAAGGCCAAATTTAGGGTCTTTTAGGTGTTTTGGGGGGATAAAAGGGTAAAATATTAATTGCACTTTCTTTCAAATTTAATTTTGTCCTTTGGGGAAGTGGGCTTAGATTGAGTGTGTAAGGTGCTTGCCTTTCTTTCAACCCTTATTAATGGTGCATTTGGAATTTGATGTTGACCAAATGATGTGGAGTGGAGGGAAAAGGAGGTGGCATCCTACTTGGAGCCACATCATCCCTCCCTCTCTTTCTCTATTTATTTGATCCTCTTGTTTGTTTTGGGGGTTGGAAGTTTCATTTTTAGTCTTGTGTATTTTGGAGAGGAGAGGATTTGGAAGGAGTTGTGGATTTTTGGAGCTTGTTGATACTTGTGGAATTTTGTGGAGCTTGTGGATGCTTGCTTGATCCTTGGAGGGATTTGAGACTTCATACTTGGAGCAAACTCTACCATGGAAAGGTAGGAGCTTCACCTTTGTTGTATTATGTTTTTTTTTTTGTCATATGAATGTATTTTTTTATGTTGTGTTGAATGTTGTTGTTTGAAATGCTTGTTGGGAATGGGTAGAATGCCTAAGTTGGGAGTGGAGGAGACTATGGGGAGCTTAATTGAGGGAGGCATAAGAGATCATGTTCTTGAGGAGGGAGTTTGGGTTGGGTGCCCACCTTGTAAGAGAAATGCTTGCATTTTCTTCTTGTTTTACTTTGAGGGAGCCATAAGAGTTGAGGGAGGCATAAGAGTGAATGGAGGGATAAGGGGTACTTGAGGGAGGCATAAGAGTTGTTAGGGGTATTGTGTTTTGCATTGGAGGCTTTTAGGTGGCACCCATTCCCATTGGGAGGCATAAGTGGCCTCCCCATATGTCTTACTCTTGTGGCTTTCTTGGTAAGCCTTGTGACTTGTTGTTGTGATTGTTTTCCTCTTGTTGTGTTGTTGATTCTCTTGTTTTGAAGGATTATGGAATGCATGTGAAATGTTATGTTTAGTTATGTGGAAGCTTGTAGTTGCCATGAGTTGGATTCTCTCCCATTGTGATGTGGTTGGGGCTCGGGGCCAATGGAGAGGATGGCTTCTCTTCTCCATTGGGTATTTGGTTGGGAGGAGAGCGTTGCCTCTCCCCTTATTTTGTTGTGAATCAAGCAAACTATGGAGGAGCCACCTTGTTGATATTTGGAGCATTGGAACCTTGTTGTTGATAATGTAAAACCACCATGTATTTACCCACCTTGAGTGGAGGAAAAATGTAATATTGCTTTGTTTTCTTTAGCTTCCATTATTGTAAATTTGTTTCCACATGAAGTAGGAAATGTTGTAAGTAGTTTGAACTTTTTAGTAAGCTTGTAATGGAGATGGAAATCAAAAAAAGTTGACAAGATTTTGAAGGAAAGTTGTATTGAAATGTTAGTAATTCTTACTCTAAAACTTATTGGAAATGTTGTTGAACTCTTTTGTGGAATGTTGGAAAGAAATTACAAAAGAAAATATATTAAATTTTGTTTTGTTACTTGAAAGTGATGTATTGAAAAGGTTGGAAAAATAGTGCATTACCTCTTCTTGTATAGTTGATGGAAAGACTTAAGTTTTTTTTTAAATGGCTTTTAATATGCCAATGAAACATTTTAAGCTCTAGTTCTTTTATGTTTTTCTTCATTTATGAATCCATTGTAAATCTATTTGCAAATCGTAAAAAGGAAATGAAATCAAACCTTCTTGAATTCCCGTACAAGGCTTATTAAAATATGTAGAAGGAGATTTTAATGTAAAGGTTCCAAGCTTATTTAGTTCTTTACCCACATTTCGGTAATAAGAAAACTAATATTCTAAATGTTATTCATATTTAAGTGTCATTAAAACTATTGGATTTACTATTATTAAATTCCATTTATAACAATATACTATAGTATTCCCGTTATATTAACAAAGAATATTATTATAAACTCCAGTCAAGACATAATATTAATTACATATAAGCTAAGGAACCTGTGTATGCATCAGTGTTACGGCGCTCCCCAAGGTCCATGAATAATCATGTATTTGTCAAACAAACTATGCTAAATTATATATAAAACCATACATTAATATCATATAAAACAATTAAAACAAGGATACGTCTCTGTAAAGCTTCCATGTCACAAGACTGTCCTAAAATGCAAGGCAGTCTGTACTAAAAACACACGCAGAAATGCTCATTAATTTGTAAAGCCAACTACTTCATGAATATTCTGATATGAAACAGATCCACCTCTGTGAGCCTCTCCCACGAGCCATAAATCATTTTGGGTTTCTAGTAAGATCTCAATAAAGGATCGGTGTAATAACTTTCACTGCCCTAAGTAGTCTCACTTGCTCACTCCTTGATCAAAGGATCATCGATGTGCAATGAAACACGTCTGCATGAAATCTTTTGGTGCAATACCACTATCCTCAAGAATTATTCTTCTCATCATGCTGGCCACGTGGATACTCTTGTTTTCTAGATCCACCATTCTTCCTGAGATTCTCCTCCATGAGCCCTTCGCCTAGACACCCGTGGCCACGTCTCTCAATAAAGATATTTGTAATAAATTTCTTGGTCTGACTCGGGAACATTCTGTTTAAAAAAATTTTTTTTATGTCTATGCGACTATGAAAAAATCCCGTTTTTCTTAGGATGTGCCCATTTTGAACACTTTGAAACATAGTTGAATCGATTTTGTTTTTTTGCCTCCTCTTGTCCCTCCATCGATTTTGATAAAATTAACTCAAAGGAGAATTCCAAATTTGAAGATTCACATTCAATAATGAGAAGATAACATACAAATGGAACAATGCGCCTCTCCTCTAGCTTGGGCCACACTTCCTTTTTGACCTACAAGTCTCCTCACGTCCAGTAAAAGAAAACAAACCAGTCCATGGATTCTTGTTTGTAATCCACCTCACCTTTTTCCACGCGCAAGGTGAATGGACCAGCATTTACCTGCTAAGCCATGCTTCAATCTTCATCTATTCTTCTTTCCACACCCTACCCGCTATGACCAATTAATGAGAATACGTTTGGGTGATCATAAAGTAAGATTTGCAAATCTAATTGAATTAAATTGATAGTGGCAGCCGGAGTTGTGTTCTTGCACGCATGGAAAGGGGTCATAATGGTTAATAGAGTTGGTTGAGTACCCACCACCCCAACCATAATATTTAAGCTTAAGTTTGAATGTTGGGCTTTGAAGAATGTAAATAAACAGTGATAACTAGTTAGTCACTGTATTAAATGCTATATAAAACAATAGTGGTATGATAGGTAAAAAACTTTCATATAATAAACATACTAGATATAAATAAGGTAGTATGTATATCTAAACATATAAAATTATACAATGCATTAAAATAAATCATAAGTATATACCTTAATGTAATTTTGATCAATTCCTCTATATATATACTATGTATATATATATATTTATAATGTATTAAATCATTGAGATCCCTTTTAATTTAAAATGGGTAATAAAATAAAAAAAAAATTAGTGGTTAGCCCCTACTCACTTCAAAATAAATTATATCCTACTTATTCTAGGGTTAACCTTCACCCAATGTTCTCAAATATTGTTATTTGATAATTTCTAGCCTTTTTAGACTTTTGTAACTCGAAACGCTGTTCTCTTCTTTAGTGAGGTCCTTTGAGATAAATCATAACCTCTTTTATTTCCGACTTATACCTATAGTACACCCTTTTAAAAACAATGTAGTATGCGGGCTCAACTTAGAACTTTTTTTTATTTTAAAGAGTCTTAAAAAAAAAAATTGTCATTTTCGGGTTGAATGGTCTGGCGTGTTCATCGTCGTCATGAGCGTTGTCTTTTTGCGGCGTTACATTTTGGTATCAGAGCCAGGGGTTCGAAGCTTGGACCCTTGGGCACACGCAGAGAACACAAAACAGGAACATTTAACTTAGTACAGAGCAGATTCTTTTAAAATATAAAACCACAATGTTGATAATTATAGTAAACAACAAATTTAGAAAACTGGCACAAGACCTAGAACAATGAACTAACTCTCACCTTGATCTGTGCAGGAGGCGCATGGATTGGGTGAGGGGTCTCTTCATATAGACCTAGACATACCACCGCTAGAGCAGGCCGTAGCAGCCATCCTACCTCAGATCTTGCAGACACTCCAGGATGTCAATGCCGCTATACGCGGAGAGCCCTTGGGAGGACGACTTGCTAGACATAGTTTGGAGCCATCAGTAGATGCCCAGGCATCCCCTCGACACAGCGAGGAGCACAGGGCAGAGAACTTCCGTGCGGAGTCGGCTAGGGTAGAGTCACCACAGAGAGGACATGGGGACAGGATCTCAGGACATAGGGACAGGTCTCGGAGCCCTAGACAGAGGGAGGAGCATATAGAGAGACCTAGGATTCGTCATACATCAGCTGCAGACCATATCAGGGAGATCCTGAAGCTGCGACCATCTCACTATTCGGGTGATACAGGTGGTTTTCAGGTAGAGGCTCTGGTTGGTGAGCTTGAGCGGATGCTTCAAGCTCTGCCCTTGTACTAGCAACACGAAAGCTCGTGTTGCAATCCATCTTCTGAAGGATGGAGCAGGAGTCTAGTGGAGGACCGAGGAGCAGAAGCTCCATGTTGACTCGAGACGATTACCTGGGAGCTATTTGAGGAGTGATTCAGGAGCAGGTATTTACCCAAGAGATTTATATAACAGCGGATAGACGAGTTTCATGACCTCCGTCAGGCATCGATGACAGTAGCTGAGTATGAGAGTCGATTTCTGGACCTACTCCAGTACGTCGACTATATGCAGGATGAGAAGGTACGGATTCACAGGTTCATCTGGGGCCTGAACTTGGATTTAGGTGGCGCAGTGCGCATTCACTACCCACAGACATTAGCAGAGGCCGTGGAGAAGGCCTATATTGCAGAGGAGACACGGGGAAAGACGCAGCAGGCTAGAGACAGAGTTCGAGCCGTATCCAGCAGATGCAGGATGGTAGGTCGAAGGGGTTAGTTCCTCCTCCATGTGGTGGACAGAGTTCAGGGCAAGCTTCATTCAGGCCACCACAAAGCAGCGAGCAACAGCACTCCGCCCACCTTACCGACCTCCTCAGAGATTTGATGCGCAGAGAGGACGTAGTATGGGGCCTCCTCCTAGGGGTCCCATCAAGACACAGGGTGCACCGAGAGCTCAGTCAGCAGGAGCTCGTCAACAGAGACCTCAAAGCATCCATAGCCGGATCGTCAGATCTCGTATCTCGCCATCTAGAGTACCCATCTGAGCTGCTTCCCACTGGAGAGGACCAGCAACTTTTATGGTTGTGGTGTTGTTGGACATCATTGGAGAGATTGCCCACAGAACCCTAACAAGGGTAAGACACAGAGCTCAGAGCCTACTGTTGGAGATATGGCACGGAGTCATCGGATCTACACAGCGGTCGAGAACCGCCAGGCTGAGCATCAGAGTACTGTGATTGAGACGATAGGTAGTGTTGGTGGTATTTCCACCTCTATATTATTTGATTCTGGTTCTTCTGATTCTTTTATTGCACCATCCTTAGTAGAGCATTGTAGGCTGGTGGCAGTTAGGCAGGGCCGTAGTTGGGACGTTGAGATGGCTTCTGGAGCCAAAATTTTTGTAGACTCCTTAGTCAAGGAGTGTGTAGTGGATTTGGGACCCTTCACCACTACTTCTGATCTTCGGATCCTTCCATTAGGATCTTATGGCATCATTTTAGGCATGGATTGGTTTCCACTCACGAGCTAGAGTGGATTGTTACCACATAAGACTATTGCTTGCATAGATGATCTTGGAGTAGAGTCAGTGATATCGGAGTTAGGAGGGCCGTATCCATTCGCACCATCTCCGCTTATGCAGCTTAAGCGGTGTGCGCGACGGGGTTGTCAGATGTTTTCTATTACGGTCAGTGAAAGATCAGAGGATGAGTCCAGAGGACCTTCTCTCGATGACCATCCCATCTTATCAGAGTTTGCTGATGTGTTCCCAGGGGAGCTACCGGGATTACCTCCCCCACGTGAGATCGACTTCCATATAGATCTAGTTCCGGGTGCAGAGCCTATCTCACGAGCACCCTATCGGATGACTACTCCTGAGTTATGTGAGCTCAAGTTGCAGCTTGAGGACCTTCTAGAGAAAGGCCTAATCCATCCTAGTGTATCCCCTTGGGGTGCACCAGTGATCTTCGTGAAGAAGAAGGATGGATCTCTTTGGTTGTGTATTGACTACCGTCAGCTGAATAAAGTAACGATCAAGAATCATTACCCCCTTCCACGCATTGATGATTTATTTGATCAGATGAAGGGGGCTACAATTTTCTCTAAGATAGATCTTAAGTCAGGGTACCATCAGCTCAGGATTGCGGAGACGAGATATTCACAAGACAACTTTCCGTACGAGATATGGCCACTATGAGTTCACAATGGTACCTTTCGGTTTGATGAATGCCCCACAGTGTTTATGAGTTTGATGAATGGGGTATTCAGGACCTTCCTTGATCACTTCATGCTCATCTTCCTTGATGACATTCTGATTTACTCACGCACACGTGAGGAGCACGAGGAGCACCTTCACCAGGTTCTTCAGTGTCTTCGTGAGCAGCGCCTTTACGGGAACTTGGAGAAGTGTGCATTCTTTCAGCCTGAGGTGCAGTATTTGGGCCACATCATTTCTGGGGAAGGTATCATAGTTGATCCTTCCAAGATTCGAGCCATCATGGATTGGCCAACACCCACTAGTGTGACCGAGGTGCGTAGTTTCATGGGTCTAGCAGGGTATTACAGGAGGTTTGTTCAGGACTTTTCTCGGATTGCGCACCCTATCACTTCTCTTCAGCGGAAAGGGAAGAAGTTTTTATGGTCAGATAGATGTGAGCAGCCTTCAAGACACTAAAGGAATGCCTCACGAGAGCACCTATTCTTGCAGTGCCAGATCCTCAGGGTGAGTTCTACGTTTGCACAGATGCTTCCTTGGCAGGACTTGGAGGTGTGTTAATGCAGGAGGGTAGAGTAGTTGCCTTTGAGTCTCGCAAACTCAAAGATTATGAGCTCAATTATCTAACCCATGACCTTGAGCTTGCAGCAGTAGTACATGCCTTAGTGTGGTGGAGACATTTTCTTCTTGGCCGAGATTTACACTCAGGACTGATCACTTGAGTCTTCGCCACCTCTTCACGCAGCCCAATCTCAACGCTCATCAGCGGCGTTGGATGGAGTTACTCTGTGAGTATGACATGGAGATAGATCATGTGAAAGGGAAGGAGAATGTGGTTGTAGATGCCTTGAGTAGGCGGAGACATGTGGCTATGGCCACCTCAGTGGGCACAGATTTGCGGAGTAGGATCTTGCAGCAGCTTCCTCATGATAGTTTCTACCTTGCAGCCAGAGTAGAGATTGAGTCTCAGAGACCCCTTGAGGGGAGATTTGATGGATTTTCATTAGAGGTAGATGGCCTTCTCAGACACAGAGGTCGGATATATGTTCCTAGAGATGGAGGCTTGAGACATGACATTTTGACAGAGGCTCATCATGCACCTTATTCAGCCCATCCGGGGTGAAGAAGATGCACGCCACCTTGAGACAGTTGTATTTTTGGAGAGGACTTCAGAGAGACATAGCTTCATTTGTGTCACTGTTTAGAGTGCCAGAGGGTGAAGGCCGAGCATCAGCATCCAGCTGGCCTTCTCTATCCTCACGCCATACCGGAGTGGAAGTGGGACACCATTTCCATGGACTTCATCATTGGGTTACCTACGTCGAGATACCATCACGACGCCATCATGGTCACGGTGGATAAATTGACGAAGGTAGCTCATTTCTCTCTCGGTGAAGACCACCTATACAGCGAGTGCTGTGGCACGAGTATACCTTGATGAGATTGTTAGATTACATGGGATTCCATGGAAGATCATTTGTGACCGCGACCCTTTGTACACTTCCCATTTCTGGACCACCATGCAGTATGCCCTCGGGACGAGGATTAATTTCAGCACAACTTATCACCCTGAGATAGATGGACAGACAGAGAGGGTGAATCAGATTTTGGAGGATATGCTCAGGATGTACGTGATGGATCATCAGTCGAGATGGGAGGAGTATCTATATTTGGTGGAGTTTTCCTACAATAATAGTTTCCAGAGTTCTATAGGCATGGCTCCTTTTCAGGCATTATATGGTAGAGAGTGCAGGACACCTCTTAGTTGGGACAGGATTGAGGACAGGGTTTCCCTTGGGCCAGCATTATTACAGATATGGAGCAGCAGTTGCTTTGATCGGATAGAGATCACAGGAGGCGCAGATAGGCGGAAGAAGTATGCAAACCAAAGCATAGGACGATCACGTTTTGAGGTGGGCACGAAGGTGTTTCTTCATGTCGACCTCATAAGAGCCCTATCCATTACGGAAAAGGTTCTAAGCTTGTTCCTAGGTTTGTGGGTCCCTTTGAGATCTTGGAGCGCCTCGGTCCCTTAGCCTATCGTCTAGCATTTCCACCTAGCTTATCTCGCGTCCATGATGTGTTTCACGTTTCTGTGCTTAGGAGATATATTTCTGATCCTTCTCATGTGCTAGATTGGACCACATTGCAGGTGCAGGATCAAGGGTAGGTGATGGTGGAGCCCGTATGCATTTTAGATCGCAGGACCTTGGGCCTTCGTGGCAGAGAGATTGATCAGGTTCGGGTCCAATGGGACAGGTATGATGAGACTGCAGCTACTTGGGAGGATGCTACTTTGCTACGAGGACAGTTTCCACACCTTTTCCAGTGACTTCCAGGAGGAAGTCGAGTCTAAGGGGAGGGGGATGTAGTGCCCACTTCCCTTCGACCTCATTTTGTTTTGTTGTTTTTGAGACTGATTACTTCACTTATGGATTATTATGACTTCTTGTTTTAGCATGCTAGTAGATATCATAGACATTGGACTGTTATTGATTCGATCTTTATATGATGCATATGGTTTACTGGTGGACATTGGATGACGATATTGTATGCTTTTGATAGGGTTATTTATCTAATTATGACATGTGGTATATTTAATCATATTGAGTAGAATTTGATAATTGAACTAATGTGATGATCGTTTGATATAAATGATATGTGGAATAGAAATGTGCTGGGAAGTGTTAGTGATATCATACTTGCATAGATGATAGTAAATCATGTGTCGTTTATTTTAGATTATATTGTATATTTGGCATGAATGTTTTAATGCGGCCAACAGGCCGAAGGAGGTATTTTCTGTTCTGCAGGTATATTATATTCACAACAATATTGGGGAGTGGAGACCAACCACATCGGAATTTGAGAAGAATCCAGCTAAGGTCACCATGGCAACAAGTAATTGTGTGTGTGTTAGAATTATCTGGTAAAGGGAAAATTGTGACCTAGGGATCATGTGTTGTTTTGTTTTAATTTTTCCCTTTTATTATGTTGGTATGTGTTGCTCTTAGTAAGTGAAATTTTACTTGTGTTATTATTCATATTCCTTGGATTGGAGTTTACCCCTTGTTAGCCATGGGTTGTAGTGGGTTAATTAAGTTAATTTGAAATTGTCCTAAACTAATTCAAAGATGTGACCAAAGAAAGTTCATTTATTAGGATTTGATTTACTTGGGATTTTGTGTGGATTGATGTGTGTGTTTGAGTTTGAGTGTAGCACACTCTACCCCACATGGGAAACTCGAATTTGGCCTTGGAGGCCAAATTTCAAAGCTTGTGGGACAAGTCAAACTTGTCCCACACCTCTTAAAACCCCATGCCAACCCTACCTATGGGTTGGAAGGCCAAATTTAGGGTCTTTTAGGTGATTTGGGGGGATAAAAGGGTAAAATATTAATTGCACTTTCTTTCAAAATTTAATTTTGTCCTTTGGGGAAGTGGGCTTAGATTGAGTGTGTAAGGTGCTTGCCTTTCTTTCAACCACTTATTAATGGTGCATTGGAATTTGATGTTGACCAAATGATGTGGAGTGGAGGAAAAGGAGGTGGCATCCTACTTGGAGCCACATCATCCCTCCTCTCTTTCTCTATTTATTTGATCCTCTTGTTTGTTTTGGGGGTTGGAAGTTTCATTTTTAAGTCTTGTGTATTTTGGAGAGGAGAGGAATTGGAAGGAGTTTGTGGATTTTGGAGCTTGTTGTTACTTGTGGGAATTTTGTTGGAGCTTGTGGATGCTTGCTTGATCCTTGGAGGGATTTGAGACTTCATACTTGGAGCAAACTCTACCATGGAAAGGTAGGAGCTTCCCCTTTGTTTGCATTATGTTTCTTTTGTCATATGAATGTATTTTTATGTTGTGTTGAATGTTGTTGTTTGAAATGCTTGTTGGGAATGGGTAGAATGCCTAAGTTGGGAGTGAGAGGAGACTATGGGGAGCTTAATGGAGGGAGGCATAAGAGATCATGTTCTTGAGGAGGGAGTTTGGGTTAGGTGCCCACCTTGTAAGAGAAATGCTTGCATTTTCTTCTTGTTTTACTTTGAGGGAGCCATAAGAGTTGAGGGAGGCATAAGAGTGAAGGGAGGGATAAGGGGTGCTTGAGGGAGGCATAAGAGTTGTTAGGGGTATTTGTTTTGCATTGGAGGCTTTTAGGTGGCACCCATTCCCATTGGGAGGCATAAGTGGCCTCCCATATGTCTTACTCTTATGGCTTTCTTGGTAAGCCTTGTGACTTCTTGTTGTGATTGTTTTCCCTCTTGTTGTGTTATTGATTCTCTTGTTTTGAAGGATTATGGAATGCATGTGAAATGTTATGTTTAGTTATGTGGAAGCTTGTAGTTGCCATGAGTTGATTCTCTCCCATTGTGATGTGGTTGGGGCTCGGGGCCAATGGAGAGGATGGCTTCTCTTCTCCATTGGGTATTTGGTTGGGAGGAGAGCGTTTCCTCTCCCCTTATTTTGTTGTGAATCAAGCAAACTATGGAGGAGCCACCTTGTTGATATTTGGAGCATATGAACCTTGTTGTTGACAATGTAAAACCACCATGTATTTACCCACCTTGAGTGGAGGAAAAATGTAATATTGCTTTGTTTTCTTTAGCTTCCATTATTGTAAATTTGTTTCCACATGAAGTAGGAAATGTTGCAACATGATTTTGAAGGAAGTTGTATTGAAATGTTAGTAATTCTTACTCTAAAACTTATTGGAAATGTTGTTGAACTCTTTTGTGGAATGTTGGAAAGAAATTACAAAAGAAAATATATTAAATTTTTGTTTTGTTACTTGAAAGTGATGTATTGAAAAGGTTGGAAAAATAGTGCATTACCTCTTCTTGTATAGTTGATGGAAAGACTTAAGTTTTTAAATGGCTTTTAATATGCCAATGAAACATTTTAAGCTCTAGTTCTTTTATGTTTTTCTTCATTTATGAATCCATTGTAAATCTATTTGCAAATCGTAAAAGGAAATGAAATCAAACCTTCTTGAATTCCCGTACAAGGCTTATTAAAATATGTAGAAGGAAATTTTAATGTAAAGGTTCCAAGATTATTTAGTTCTTTACCCACATTTCGGTAATAAGAAAACTAATATTCTAAATGTTATTCATATTTAAGTGTCATTAAAACTATTGGATTTACTATTATTAAATTCCATTTATAACAATATACTATAGTATTCCCGTTATATTAACAAAGAATATTATTATAAACTCCAGTCAAGACATAATATTAATTACATATAAGCTAAGGAACCTGTGTATGCATCAGTGTTACGGCGCTCCCCAAGGTCTATGAACAATCATGTATTTTTCAAACAAACTATGCTAAATTATATATAAAACCATACATTAATATCATATAAAACAATTAAAACAAGAATACGTCTCTGAAAAGCTTCCATGTCACAAGACTGTCCTAAAATGCAAGGCAGTCTGTACTAAAAACACACGCAGAAATGCTCATTAATTTGTAAAGCCAACTACTACATGAATATTCTGATATGTAACAGATCCACCTCTATGCGTTGTTCTTCCACGAATAAATCATTTTGGGTTTCTAGCTGTATATAGGAAAAAAATAAAAAAATAAAACCGAGTCTTGTAAGGTCTAATGCGCACTCCTTGATCAAAGGATCTGTCAATGTAGCAATGAACGTATGCATGAAATCTATTCGGTGCAATACCAGCGACATCCTCATCTACCAGGCAGACTGTGCTTCGTGGATACTCTATTATGAACTAGATCCACTGCTGTGAGATTCTCCTCCACGAGCCCCTCACAAGACAGGCCAGGTCTCAATAAAGATATTTGTAATAAATTTCTTACCTTCTACATATGTCTCTGGGAACATTCTCACTGTCCCTTAATCGATTTTGATATTTATGTGCGCCTTGAAGGTAATCCTGTTTTTCTTAGGATGTGCCTGCATTTTTGAACAGATTGAAACATAGTTGGATAGACCGCTGCTTTTAAAACACCTTTCACCGTCCCTCCATCGATTTTGATAAAATTAACTCAAAGGAGAATTCCGAATTTGAAGATGCATTCAATACGAGCGAGATAACAACACAAATGGAACAATGCACCTCTCCTCGGCTTGGGGCTTCGTTTGCAACCTACCTGGTCTCCTCACGTCCAGTAAAGAAAACAAACCAGTCACCTGTATCTTGTTTGTAATCCACCTCACCTTTTTCCACGCGGCCTGGGTGAATGGACCAGCATTTACTCTTGCTACCGGCCTGTATCTTCATCTATTATTCTCCACACTCCTACCCGCGCGGCCAGGACAGTAGAGATACGTTTGGGCGACTGTGCAGAGTAAGATTTGCAAAATCTAAATGATTAAATTGATAGTGGCGGCCAGGTTGTGTTCTTGCACGCATGGAAAGGGGTCATAATGGTTGCCAGGAGTTGGTTGAGTCACCCACCGCCCCAACCATAACATTTAAGCTTAAGTTTGAAATGCTGGGCTTTACAAGCTAATGTAAAACAGGGATAACTAGTTAGGTCAGCTAAGTATTAAATGCTATATAAAATCAAACCTCTTTGACCTCGAAGCATTATCGTGATTGTAGTAGTTTCGAGCCCAGTATGCGAACTCACCACTCGAACTTATTTTTTTAAAAAAAAAAAAATCACATTTTCGGGTTACTTGGTTGTGGCGTGTCATCGTCGTCATCGCCATCGTGAGCATCATCTTTTTTACGGCGTTACATGATAAATGACAGCCCACATGGCCATTTATAATTTTTTGGCTTAAAAAAATAGAAAACATGTATCTCAATAAGGGGATAAAATTTGTCAAATCACCCTTTCTCACCAATGAAAATTCCAATAAATTAGTTTATGTAAAATTATGTTTATGTAAAATTATATTTACGTAAATATGTCAATTCAAAGTTTATACATTAGAAAACATAGGCAAAAAGAATTCTTGTATATGATTGGTTCAGAGTAACATTGTTAATTGGATGACATGAAATGTATATTATCCGTTTTGGGAGGAACTAATAATTGTTCCCACATTAAAACATGACATTAAATTTTTCAATTACAAACCATATTAAATATCAAGGTAATAAGAATATAAATGAAGTTATTCCTGTGTGAAAATTTATAAATTTACTAGAAACCTCTTATATATTATGCCTTTAATTTTATAGCTCTAATTTATAAAAGGAACAAACTATTATATTCGGATGAAATAAATTTTTAGTTTCTATTTTTTTAAAATTTCGTGAGTGACAAAAATTAAGGTTTTTGTTAAATATTAGGTTTTACAAATGTGTTAAACTATCTCTAATGAATTAGATTGGCCAAAAATCTGTAAGTTAGGATAAAACCATACAAAAGGTTAATTTTTTTTTTTGTTGAAGTGCAATCTATACATAGTCTAATTTGGAACTATTATTAAAAGGTCTTAAAAAATATATTTCTCCACTTAATGATGTAAAATAATGTAAAATAATATTGCATGGTTGTAAATATAGTAATCACTTCAATTATTCTTTGTAATGACTTTGATTGTTTGTTCTTGACTTGGCCTTAGAATTCTATCTTGGGAAGCTTGAATCTTAAACTAGGTATAGAGTTATTCATACATATGTTGAGGTTTCTCCTAATATGTGCTTATTATTTAGTGATATTTTTAGAGTTTTGAATGATATTTGAGTGAGTTTTACTTGAGAAAATCTTGAATGTTTCAATTGTTTATATTTGAGTAAATAAGTGTATTATAGATATTTATATAGGGTTCTAAATGTAACTTTTCATTAAGGCTAACATGTATTGAATTTACAAACCCATAAATTGAAACCACATTAAGAAAATGACAATTGGGTTAAAGAGATGGGATATTTCTAGAAATATCCAAACCATTTTTTGTTTTATTCCCATTGATAGATTTTTCCAAGAGGAATATATAGGGTTATGTGGGTTTTGAAAGAGCGATCATGTGAATTGATACAGAAAAATGAACTATGATGAAGTTGTAATCCAAGGATAACACGATACCAAAATACTCAACAAGATTTGAGAAACAATGGAAAATCATGCAATAAAATAATAGATAAGCTCATGTAGAGAAAGACAACGGGAGTGTCTTGCATGCTCATAATTTAAAAATAAAGGGTACATATAGGAGTGCTGAGTAACTCCAATGCATGACACATAAGCCCTAACCCTAATGACCTATGATCTCACCTAAGTGAGATGACTCACCATGGGTGAGGGAAATTCACATAATAATAAATAGAGGTGAAATAATATCCCTCACACCAACACCCCCTTCATTGAAGCTGCGGTAAAGGTCATGGAAAGTCGAGAAAAAAGAAAAGAATCCCTAGACAGCCTAAGAAAGATGTGTTAATGGGGCCCAAAACTAAAGGCATGATAAGGTGCCCATTTATAGACAACATATTTCTTGAAAGAAGAAGAGGAGAAGAAGGGATAAATATCCCAAAGAAGATGGGTGGCTATAGCAGACCTCACCCTAAGAAGAGACCGCAAGTGAATAAAATTCACCTTAGTAAAGGGCTTGGTGAATATTTTTGCAACTTGATGAGTTGTCTAAATATATTGTAAGTCGATGATGTCTTCATGTATCATCTCCGTATGAAGTGCATGCGAGATCTCAATGTGCTTTGTTCACGATGTTGAACCATATTTATAAAAATCGAGATGGTGCTCATGTTGTCACAAAGTAGATAGTGGTAGGCCACCGAAAGTGGATGCCAAACTATGTCAAGATACCCTGTAACCAAAAAGCTACCATTGTAGAAATAAGTAATCCTTTGTATTCTGCTTTGTAGAAGATATCGAATCAAATTTTGCTTCTTGTTGACCAATTGAATGGACCTAAACCAAGGGAGAGACTATAGCCTGAGGTAGATTTCTAATGATCTAAGTCATTGGCCTAATTAGAGTTTAAATATCCAACCAAGTCAATCTTTTCCTCTCAAGATAGTGAATGCCATCATGTATGAGTGCCATTATCATAGTGAAGGATCTGATTTGTTGATTTCCAATGTAACTCATGAGGATCCTACATAAATCTAGACATGATCCCAATAACATACGATAGATCCGACCGAGTGTGAGTAAGGTAAATCAATCTCCCCACTAACTTTTGATAAAGGGTACCATTAACCAAGGGAGTAGAGAAATCAGAAACCAACTTAACCCTAAAAAGGAAAGGAGTAGGAGAATACTTGCAATTGGACATGTGAAACTGAGTAAGAAAATCAAGAGAGTACTTAGGCTATGAAATCATAATTCCTGGGTCAAATTGTGAAATCAATCCCAAGAAAGTAATGAAGCAATCCTAAATCAGACATGGAGAAATTTTTGGCTAAGAATATCTTCATAGAATCAATGATAGAGGAAGAGCTACCCATGATCAACAAGTCATCAACATACCTAACAAGAATAAGAAGGGAGTCATCCTACCGTAGAATATACACATTTATGTCAGAGTGACACCGAGTGAACTCGATGCAAGTAAGAATGAGTCCATCTTGACATACCAAGCCCAAGGGGATTGTTTAAGGCCATAGAGAAACTTCTTTAGCTTGTAAATGAGGGAGGTATCATGGACATAACCTGGAGGTTGTTCCATGTATATCTCTTCCTTTAGGTCCCCATGATGGAAGAAACTCTTAATGTCCATCTAGTGGACTTCCCATCTATTGACAACAACGATGGAAGCTATGGAATATAAGAGGTAGGCATCTCATGATATAGGAGATTCTTTATGGCCTCATCCTTTCATAAATTAAGAACTCATGAGCAGTCTTAACATCGTGATAATCATCCAAACAATATATGTGGTAGATTATACAAGAATCTTATAACATGAGGTTTCATCATGATCATAAGAGAAGGGTAAGTGCAGCAAGTTGGTGGGCCAAAATGTGGACATCAAATCCCAAATTTATTGAACCGTGATTGCATTTTATAAATTGCGATCGCAATTTGTTTTGCTAGGTTTGTGAAATTCTCAAACATAAAACCATGATCATAGTTTTAAAGTGAGATCACAGTCTAAACACTATGATCATGCTTAAAAACCATGATCACATTACTCTAATAAAAAGAACAAACCGCTGCGACCCTCATTTTTCCCCACTATTTTCTCCAAATCATGTTTTTCTTTCCATTGTTAACACTTGCACTTTGCATTACCCTTCCAATTTTTTTCTTATGGATCATGATAATTTACACGATGCCACTAAGATGAAGAGGTAAGCCCTCATTTTTTAAAATCAATTTTCTTGCATTTTAGGTTTTTTTGTGTTGTTTTCATGGGTTTTTCAATCTTTTGTTTATGTATAAAATTTATTTGTTTTGTCGATTACTCAAAAAAATTCATCAAAACATTCCTCCACTTCCTCAAAACCTTCCTCTGAACATTCCTCCACCTCCTGTGGCTCCTACCATCCCCACAAAACCACTAGGAACCTAAGGTGATATCATTACAAAAATTTGAGAAAATAAAATTTCCATTTAGAACCTTATTGACACTATCAGAAAAAATCATTCCACAAATCCAAGCCGTATGAATTTATCCAACACACTTCAAACATTAATTGGTGAAGTTGACTCTTCAAAAAACCAAATAGTTAGATGAAATACATTTAGAGCTAATTACAGGTGTTGGCATGTAGAAAAATTGTCACACGTGGCCATGAAAGATAAAAATTGAAAAGACAGCATTTGGGCACTATTTACGGACCCCAAAACCAATGCCCCCCTCGTGACTAATTACAAATGGTTACCTATCCATTGGCGTCACGATGATAAGATTAAGAACAATTTTTGAGATTGATGGTGGATGGTTTTGATTATCCACCATGGAACAACAATGAGGTTCCTCTGTATTTTCTCGAAGAAATTGTATTGTAAGTTTATGGTTAATGAGGTCCCCGATTATTTTAACTTTTTTTGGGTTTTACGCTTGAGGAGGTGGCTTTGTATAGACTAAACCAAATTCATGTATCATAGCTTCTCCAAACTAGGATGCCCCACACCGATAACCCCCACATCCTTCGGTTATCCCGCCTGACAAAGGTGAAGGAGGTTGTAGATATCGACACACCGCATGCGTTGAGGTCTCTCATTGACACTCTAGCCCAACATAGTATCCATATCACATCTAGCGATGTTTGTGGAGGTGCCAATTCTAGCACACCACACCACTATGGGTCAGTGGTGCCATATGCATTCTTCGTGAGAAATCCTTTCTTTGGGTCACGGATCTCTTTTCTACAAATTTGATGATGGAAGATGTTTTGGGAAGTGATATGCTAAATATATCTGGTCTTTCATAGGTAAGCTGTCACATAAGTTTAACATATATAGAAAATTTTATTTCATTTGATATTTTAATATATATACTTGATTACATCGTACTTGTGTAAAAACTAATATTTTTAAATTTTAAACAAGAAAGAGCCGGTCAAGGAGATAGGTGGGACATCATCTCGATGTAGTAACCGACGCTACTAACACACCTCACATTACTTTTACCCGGGTTAATTTCATGATTTTACTAGTTTATGTTCAAGATTTTTTAAATATTATTAACATACATATCTATACATGTTCTAGAATTTAATATATGTGCATGAGCCTTAGTTCCTTACACCATTCTCCTCGAAAAGTTTCAATTAATGTTGATCTACATGTTATTTGTACAACTTATGACTATTGAAAGAATCCTCCATTTATGTAGACTGTGGACGCCGATGTTGATTTTATGATAGTGTCCACAAATCCACCGACACTGAGTACAATCTTTCAAATTTGTTAAATTTTAGAAAAATGTTTTCTTACTAAACATACAATATCAAATTATACATGAAATATTTAATTTGAACTATTTATTTGTATGCATCCTGGTATGAGTTAGGGAGTGTCGACCCTTGACTCTGCAGAGCATCAATGACAAATTGATAGGGATCATTGGATTGTGGTAAGATTTCACATACATTAAAATTTATAAGTTTCTAAATTATGAATGGATTTTCAATATATCCACTTTTTAAAAATTTAATGTTTATGAATGTGTAGGTTAAGTTGCAGTGAGCTTTACGCCTAGGACCATATGGAATAAATCCATAGTTCCATCTCCCTCCACTGCATCCACATGTCATGGACATGATTTTACTTGCAACGCCAAAAGAGGGAAGATGTTTCATGATTCTTCATAGGATGTATACACATATATTACATATCTAGACATGTGATACATACATTTTTATATGCCTATATATTGATTGATATATATGATCTTGTGTTAGAAATTCCATGAAGACGTGTATATAGTCTTATGCAACCATGTGGTCCTATATATATGGCACGTTTAGTTTTATACATTCTTATTATATTTTCGAGAGACGTAGCGAGCTCAAACACATGTGTATGTATTCCGTCTGTACTAGATATATTATATATATGTGGATTTTTTCCTTGACCACTATGATATAATTTTTATGATTTTCTTTTGATCTCATGTGTTCATATTTTCCGTACTAATATAAATTGACATCTGATCATATTTGATGATGTGTGACATTTTTATATATATGTGTGACTTGATGAAGTATGATGATGTGTGACAACATGATTTCATTAAATGACATGTGTTGTGATGATGTAATGAAATGATCGACATATATTGTTGCACTCTTTCCAGAACACACACATATATATGATTCATAATCATCTTTGTTTCTCTTTTTAGTGGATGAAGGCAAGAATTTTACACACAACAATGTGTCCATTAAAGTTATATCACATCATAATCATCTTTTTTTCTTGATATGACATAATATAATCATCTTATGCATTTAAAGATTTCATAAAAATGGAAAAATTCTTGATATGACATCATAATCACCTTTGTTTTGATTTGTCACACATATGAAATATCTTTGTAATTTCATATATATGCATCATGTAATCATGTCTTTATTCGTTCAATTGAAGGTAGTTACAAATTGACTAAAGAATAAAAAGACCCATGAAGAGAAAAAGAAAGCCTCCAGGATAGTAATTTAACCAAATTAAGTCCTTTTCATCTCTTTTGACCCTTCAAATCCTATTGGCAATAGTGACTATGTGAGATTGAGAGTGAGAGTGAAAGCGAGAAAGAGTTTGAGAAAATGATGTAGAAAGAAAGATATATTGTGATAACTAAAAAGGTCAATCAATTTGTTGGTTCATGCATTCATATTATCTAAAATCACCTTCTAATCATCCTTAACAATGTAGGAAGGAGTCAATGTTGTTGTTTAATAGTTTCAAGGAAAAAATACTCTTTTTGGTCTCTAGAGCTCTTAAGGGACTACGTCTAGATGAAGTAGCCCGGAATAGATGCCTCAATTCACTACCAAAAAAAAGCCTCCAAAACCATTTACCAAGACACGCAAATGTGTTGGCACATTCAATTCATTGCAAGAGCCACCGTTTGTAAAGGTTGTGTTTGACAACCATAAACCGACTCAAATTACACTATTTTGCACTTTTGCAAACAATATAACACATGGAGAACGAAAATGATATGGAGAAAACCAAAATAGGATTCTCTAGATGGCCTCGACTGTAACGCCATGCAAGAACAACCCACTTGAGACCTAAGAAACAACCTAGGAGTAGTTAGGAAAATTATGGAATAGTTAATTTTTGTTTACAAGAGTCTACAACTAGGTTACAAGGCAACAACTGCCACTAGCAAGTTCTAGAACAATTCAAATCCACTAGAACATACTTTTATTTTATTAAAAATTATTAGAGGTCATAAGGTTCAAAATTTAGGGTTAGAAGGTTCAATTAGGTTCAAAGGGTAAATTATCACCATACCCACTCTCTAACAGGATTAGATTTTCAACTTGATTTTTCACACTTAACACATTCAAAAATTCTTTAAATCATTTCCATTGGATAGGAAATTTTCTCACCTTTCCATTGATATAAAGAAGTCCTCCTAACTCCTCATAAAACTCAAGTTATGGGCTGGTGGACCTTGGGAGGAAATTTTTCCCAAGGGCGAGCTTTTGGGCCTAAGGGAGAAAATTTTCCCTTATGCAGTCGGCGGAGAATGTGAAAGAGTTTTGGTGTTTTTTCCTTTTCAAGATGAAAGTGTGATTTTCCTCCGTGCGCTTTGTGAGCACGAAGAGGACACATGTTGGCTTGAGAAAGCTCTAGCGGGAAGTTGGGCTGTCAGAGAGATTTAAGGCATTAAGCCTTTTGGGTCACAAAACGTTAAGGGATAAAATTTATCCTTGCCTCCACCTCTACCCAAGGTGCCACGTGTCAAGATCTGATTGGTGTGAGGAAAATGGACTTGTGGGGACACATTAGAAATTTAGACTTTTGGGTTAGAAAAAGCAAAAGAAAAAACATTCCGCATGCCTCTGTCGATCCTAGATGATGCCACGTGTCATCACCTTATTGGCCACGGGGTGGTAGGGAAGTGGAGAACCTTATTTAATGTTGCCAAAAAGGTAAAAGGTTAAGTTGCATGCGTGGGCCTGCACATCCGTGAAAATGATTTTTCCTAAGAAAAGACGGGGATGCGGGGCTGTGGAGAAATTCAAGAAATTTTTCTAGTGTTAGAATTAAAACATTGAGTTCCAAAATCCTCCTGCACCTCCATTTGAGCCACGTGGCAAAGACCCGATTGGCTGCGGGTTGGTAGAATTTCTGCTGAAAATTTATAAAAAAATTCCAAAACTATTTTCGTAAAAAGGTTAAGTTAGAAAAGTTCTGCCCATCCATCATGCCACATGGAAAAACTTGTTTGGATGCGGGATGGTGGGGCCGTGAAACTTTATGGAATTTTCCCAAAGTTAAAATTTTAATTTTTAAGAGTTAGATTTTTTTAAAGGCCAAATTGAAGTAGAAAGTTAAAAGGGCCATAACGTTTTATAGAGAGCTCGGTTTGTGAAAACGAGGACTTTCTCGGAAACATCTCAATGCCCTCTTTGCATAGAGATCATTAATTTTATATTTTGATAAATTTAAGGGGTAAATTAAAGAAAACATCCCGTAGGCTTATATAGTGTGAGTGGTAAATTTTGACTTAAAATATTTGTTCAAAATTTGATTCTTTCCTTCACTCATCATGACTAAAAGATATGGAGGATTGTTCTAGGATGGTTTTAGGATGGAAAACCATATTTTATTGGTTTGATTGAGTTGCGAAATCAATTTTACAAATTTTAACAGAAAAAGGGACTCGTGCAAATGAATTAATCCCGATTTTACAAGGTCTCAAATATTTCCTTAAGTTATTTTTGTCAAATTGAACTCATTTATACCATGGCATGTTCAATTTAAATGTTTCATTTTTATTTCTTGCTTGCAGTTCGAATCAGTGCATTTTTGGTTTAGATAATTACCATTATTAAAATTCATTCCAATTCCAATTTAATACATATACTTGATTAAAATAAAAATATTCTAAATAAAAATTCAATAATGACTTAAATTTTTACACATTCCAAAAGACAAAGTTAAGTATTTTTTCTTCACACGCATTTCTTCCTTTCAAACAGAGATTTCAAATACATTTCACAAAATATTCAATACAACAATGAATTTGATAAAGGCATTACATTTTTTTATTGATTCTAAAAGACAACCCACAACTTCCTTTTCATTTGATTTCAAAATAAAATATAAAAAACAATTTCATTCTTTCACCTTCTTTCCAAAATAGAATACGGGGTATAACTCTTTTACATTTAAAATTTCACTAGAAAAATATGTACAACATCTTTCAATTCCTTGAATGCAAATAACAAATTTCCAATTTCTTTCTTTCAGATGATCAGAACAGAGTATATCTCTTTCACAACTTGGAATACATAACTTTCATAGCTTAATACAAAGTATCTTTCCATTACAAATAATATACAAATCATCCAATTCAAAGTGGGAAAGGTTACAATGAGATTTCATTTCACATGGAACTGTCAAATTGTCTTTCTCCTCTACTCCAGAACAACAACATAAATTTATCCTTTTGGATCACAACAAAGGTAGGGGAAAGGCAACGCTCTCCACCCAACCAAGACATCTAATGAAGAGGAGAATCCATTCTTCTTCATTGCCCCCTAGCCCCAACCACATTACAATAGAAGATGTGATTCAACTCATGGCAAAAAACGCTTGCACAAAAACACATGCAACATTTTCACATTTTAACACATTTCAAAACAGAAAGTAGTTTACAACTACATTAAAACATACAAACAAGACTAATGCTTCATTAAGCAAGCCAAAGGAGCAAGGAACTATGGGGAAGCTACTTATGCCTCCTAATGGGAATTAGGTATCCACCCGAACAAACTGTAATATAAATCATCTCACATATCCTTATTCCCCCGCAAACCCTCCTTATACCCCCCCAGAAATTTCATTACCCCCACAAAGTAAGGAATGCAATGCCATTTATTTTCCAATGTAGAAACCCAATCCCAACTCCTCCACAAGAATTACGATGCCACCGGCATTCCCTTACGCCCCCACATGAATTCCCCATAGCCTTCTCCTACACCATTCTAGGTAAGTCTACCCAAACAGGACCACAAACATGCTAAAACATTCACACAATAACATGTTCATTCATAAAGAAAAAGAGTATTTCAAGAGCCAATCTCTTACCTCTCCATGATGGAGTTGTCTAAATTCCAAAACAACAAGCTTTGATTCCAAAATATAGTCCAAAATAAACAACCAAAAACATGCAAGGGTATCCAATCTCCTTCCAAAATCAAGAGCTCCACACAACAAAAATTCTCCCAAAAGGAAGTATGCAAAATGTTCAACAACCCCAAAACAAAGCAAGGAGTTCTAATTTTATAGAAGAGGAAGAGAAAAGGATAAGGTGGATCCATGTAGGATGCCACACCACACATCCTCAACTCCAACACAAAATTCAAATTCATTCTCCAATGCACAAAAAGAGGTGGGTGAATAATATTACAATAAACTTACACACTCTAAAAGCCCACACCCCACAAGGAATGAATTTGATAAAATGTAAGAAGAGTACAATTAAAACTTACAATTAGTCATATCGAAATGCATAAAGAAGGTCTAAATTCAACCCTCCAACCATAGGTATGGTTGGTAAATAAAATTAAGAGGTATGGGACAAGTTTTACTTATCCCACAAGCCTCCAAAATCAGCCTCTAAGGACAAATTCGAATTTCCAAGAGGGTGGAGTGTTTGACACGTAGAAGTAAAATCACACATCACTTACAAAGTCACTTACACATACTTACAACATTAAATACAAAAGCCAACCACTTCACTAATTACTTTCTTATGACATATTGATTTGTTTACTTTAACAACATGATTATTCACAACATTATCACAACATTTAATTACTAATGAATAAGGGTAAAAGCACCACAAAATTAACACGTGCAAACATTAATAAAATAAACCACATTAATAAATACATAAAGCCCTTGGTCACATTCAAGGGTAATCCTGCCATGGGAATCCCTAACAAAAAAATACACACACACACACACACAAAAGATGTTTCCATGGTGACCTTGTTGAATTCATCTTGAATTCCAATGTGGTTGGTCTCCGATCCCCGATGTTTGTTGTGATAGTTTTAATCTGCAAAACATAAATACCTCCTTCGGCCTCATGGTCATATCAAAACATCTAACATGATATAAATATAATCACAAAATCATCTATACATATGAATCACAACAACATCAAGGCAATCAACAATATCACTTACAATTTATATCAACAACTATATCATCCTCATATAATGTCCATTTTCTAGGTCTACTCAAAATATCCAAAAATACTTGTCTCAACAACATTCATAATATATCCATGTCAAATAGTATATTATCATCCACATGTGAAGTGTCTCTAATAATCATCATGCATAATAACTAAATCAGATCAACAATAATCCATGGTCTAACATCTAACATTGTACTAAATCAAAAACATAATAATGTCCATAATGTAATCAATGTATCAAGATTAGTATCAAAACGTGTAAAAGGGAAGTGGGAACTACATCCGACGCGAAGGATTATGATCAAATGAGAGGTCTCTAGGTGCCACGTAAACCGAGATATCACTTGACAAAGTTATAATATTTTTGGTCTACGGGCTCTTAAGTGACTACGTTCGGATAAAGAAACGTGCAAGAAACAACACCATAAAGAATTGAAATGAAGCTTCAAAACTATTTACGAAGCCACCTAGATGTGTTGGCATAGTCTGCTTGGTGCCAAAGACACCGTTTGTAAAATGTTGTATTTGGTAACCCTATACTCGACTCAAATTACACTATTTTATGCTTTTACAAACAATATAACATAGAAATACAAAAAAAAAGATGAAAAAAAAACATATTTTTTCTAGAGGATCCCAATATCGAGGTGTAGGATCAAACGAGAGGTCTCTAGTACCAAAAAGACTCGAGATATCACCCGACGAAGTTATAACATTTTTGGTCTATGAGATCTTAAGGGACTACGTTTGTATGAAGTATCCTGGAAGTAATGACACAAATAATCTTTTGTGGAATCCCGTACAACCCGACAATCTCATCCAAATATACCCATGCCACGACACTAGCTATATAAGTGGTCTTCATTGGAGAAAAGTGAGCCACTTTTTTTAATTTTATCAATCATGACCATTATGGCGTCGTGGTGATATCTCGACATTGGTAGCCCAAAAATGAATTCTATAGAAATGGTGTCCCACTTATACATCGGTATAGCATGAGGAAAAAGAAGGCTAGCTGGATGCTTTGATGCTCACCTTAACTCTCTAGCACTCTAAAAATCATGACATCAATCAAGGCTACGTCTCTCTATGAAGTCCTATCCAATGATATAACTATCTCAAGGTGGTATGCATCTTCTTCACCCCGGGATAGGCTGAATAGGGTGCATGATGTTCCTCCGCCAAAATTTCTTGCCTCAAGCCTCCATCTTTGGGAACATAAATCTGGATTCTATACTCCGAGAATACCATCTGCCGAGGAAGCTACTAAAGAATCCCGCTTCACAAATCTATGCTCACTAAGGTGGCCATAGCCACGTGTCTCTGTCTCCCATGAGATCCTCCACCACCATATTCTCATTCCCTTTCACATGCTCTTTCTCCGTATCATACTCACAAAGCAACTCCATCCAATGCTGGTGAGAGCATTGAGATTGGGCCATGCGTGAAGAGGTGAAAAAGAATCAAGTGATCTGTCGAGTGTGAATCTCGACCAAGTAGAAAATATCTCCATAAAACCAAAGCATGCACAACTACCGCAAGCTCAAGATCATGATTCAGATAATTAATCTCATAATCCTTGAGTTTGTGAGACTCAAAAGCTACAACTCTTCCCTCTTGCATCAGCACACCTCCAAGGCCTACCAACAAAGCATCCGTGTAAACAAATAGCTCACCATGTGGATCCGATACTGTAAGGATAGGTGCTATAGTGAGACACTCCTTCAATTTCTTGAAGGCTTTCTCACATCTGTCTAACCAAACAAACTTCTTCCCTTTCCGCTGAAGGGAAGTGATAGGGTGCGTAATCTGAGAGAAGTCCTGAATAAATATCCGGTAATAACCTACTAATCCCATGAAGTTGTGCACCTCAGTCACAGTAGTGGGTGCTGGCCAATCCATAATAGCTCTAATCTTGGAAGGATCGATGGTGATACCTTCCCCAGAAATGATATGACCCAAATACTACACCTCCGTTTGAAAGAATGCACACTTCTCCAAGTTCCCATAAAGTTGTTGCTCTCGAAGACACTGAAGAACCTAGCAAAGGTTCCCCTCATGCTCCTCATGCATACATGAGTAAATAAAAATGTCATCAAGGAAGATGAGCACGAAGTGATCTAAGAAGGTCATGAATACCCCATTCATAAAACTCATAAATACTGTGGGGGCATTGGTAAAACCAAAAGGCACCAATGTGAACTCATAGTGACCATATCTCATACGGAAGGTGGTCTTATGAATTTCCACCTCCAAAATCCTCAGCTGATTGATAGTAGCTTTGACTTAAGATCAATCTTAGAGAAAATCATGTGGCTCCTTTCATCCGATTAAACAAATCATCAATGTGTGAAAGGGATAACGATTCTTAATTGTTACCTTATTCAACTGGCAGAATCAATACACAACCATAAGGATCCATCTTTTGGCTTTACAAAAATCACCGGTGCACTGAAGGGGATACACTAGGATAGATAAGGCATTTTTCCAAAGGCCCTCAAGCTACAACTTTAGCTCACAAAGCTCTGGGGTGGTCATCCGATAAGGTGCTCATGAGATAGGATCTACTCTCAAACCAGGTCTATATGAAAATCAATCTCACATGGGGTGGTAACCCCAATAGCTACCTTAGAAAGACATCTCCAAACTTTCTAAAAATGGGGTGATCATCTAGCGATGGTCTACTAGACCGATCCTTTGATCATCACCGATCAGTAATAGAATACATCTAGAAACCCCTTCATACACACTACTTAAGTTACATAATAAAGATGGTGCAAATAGAAATGGGTCTCCTAACCCCAAAAATCACCGACTAAAATCCCAAATCATCTCGCACAAGATATAAACTTGTGGTAATAATCCACTCTAGGCTTGTGTGCAGACAACCAATCCATACCCAAGATGACTCCATATGAGCCCAAAGGAAGGATACGGGGATCCGATGTAGTGGTGAAAGGTCTCAAATCCACAACACACTCCTTAACTAAGGAGTCTACAGAGATCTTGGCTCTATAAGCCATCTCTAACATCCCAACTATGACCTTACCTAACCTGTCACCATCTTGTATCACTCTACTAAAGATGGTGCAATGAGAGAATCGGAAGAACTAGAATCAAACAAGATCGAGGTAGAATACCACCAATGCTACATGTAGTCTCAATAACTACAATCCGATTCTCTACCTAGCGGTTCTCAACTACTACATACATCCTATGACTACACCCCCATATCACCAATAATATGCTCTGAGATTTATGTCTTACCCTTGTTGTTAGGGTTCTATGGGTAGTCTCTCCGAAAATTCCCGTAACTCCACAACCAAAACAACCACCGATCCTCTTCAATGATTATCACATCTAGTAGGTGATCGGAAGTCTGTCCCATGGATCTTGATGATCCATTAGCGAGTCTCTCGTGGCCTCTGCGGACAAGCCCCATAGACTAAGCTCTAGGTCCACCCTATGTCTTGATGAGACCTCTAGGAGGAGGCCCCATACTCTGACCTCTCTCGTGCATCAACTCTCTCGTGGAGGTCTGTAAGGTTGGTAGGGCTACCGCTGCTTCTATTGGGGTCTAAATGATGACTATGTTGAACCTTGTCCACCATGAGAAAGGGGTATTGACCCCTCGATCTCGTTGTCCTACATCTTACGTATGCAGCTCTAGACTCGCCTCTAGTCTGCTGGGTCTTCCCCTGAGTCTCCTCTTCTATGTAGGCCTTCTCAACGGCCTCTGCTAAAGTCTATGGGTAGTGGATCCAAACCGCACCTCCATTTTCCAGGTTTAGGACTTGATGAACCTTTAGATCCATACCTTCTCGTCCCGCATGTAATCAACATACTCGAGTAGATCCAAAACCTATTCTCATACTACATCTTGAAAGAGATACCTGTCGAAGGTCATGGAACTCATTGATTTTCTATTGTATGAACCTTTGTGTCAAGTATCTATTCTGGAAATGCTCCTCAAAGAGCTCCTAGGTAACTATCTCAGAATCAACATGGAGCTTCTACTCCTCTATCCTCCACTAGACACCATCTCCATCCCTCAGTAGATGGATCGCAACACGAGATTTTGTGTTGCTAGAACAAGGAAAGAGCTTGAAGCATCCGCTCAAGCTCACCAACCAGGCCTCTGCCTAAAATCCACCTATGCTACTAGAATAATGTGATGTCTGAAGCTTTAGGATCTCCCTAATGTGATCTGCAATATGGTCCGATGGCCTCTAGGCCTCTGTTTATGCTCCTCCCTAATCCTAGGGCTCCGAGACCTCTCTTTATGCCCTAAAACTTAGTCACCCTGTCCCCTTTGTGGTGACTCTACCCTGGCTGAATCTACATGGGAGTTCTCTCCTCCATGTTCCTCGTTGGGTCGAGGAGATACCTGACCCTCAATGGAAGGGACTCTGTCATGTCTGGCTGCATGTCCTGCTACTAATCCTCTACGTAGAGTGGCATTAACATCCTAAAGAGTCTACAAAATCTAGGGTAGGATGGTTGGTACAACATGATTTAGTGGTGGTAAGTCCGTGTCTATGTGGAAAATCCCCTTGTTCCATATGTGCCTCCTACATATACCTGTGAGAGTTAGTTCATTTTTCTAAGATTTATTCAATTTCCATGTTTCCTAAAATAGGCAATTTGTAAACTAAGTTGATTTCTAGATTTAAAAGTGTGTTAGGTTTAAGTTTCATGTCTCAAGTTTGCTAGTGTGCCCAATGATTCAAGCTTTTGAACCACTTCTCGATAACAAGTGTAACACCACACAAAAACAACCCACTTGACACCTAAGAAACAACCTAGGAGTAGTTAGGAAAATTATGGAATTTTTTTGTTTACAAGAGTCTACAACTAGGTTACAAGGCAGCAACTGCCACTAGCAAGTTCTAGAACAATACAAATCCACTAGAAAATACTTTTCTTTTATTAACAATTATTAGAGGTCATAAGGTCCAAAATTTAGGGTTAGAAGGTTCCATTAGGTTCATAGGGTAGATTATCACCATACCCACTCTCTAACAGGATTAGATTTTCAACTTGATTTTTCTCACACTTATCACATTCAAAAATTCTGTAAATCATTTCTAATGGATAGGAAATTTTTCACCTTTCCATTGATATAAAGAAGTCCTCCTAACTCCTCATAAAACTCAAGTTATGGGCCGGTGGACCTTGGGAGGAAATTTTTCCCAAGGGCGAGCCTGCAGGCCTAGGGGAGAAAATTTTCCCGATGCGGGTCGGTAGAGCATGGAAGAGTTTTGGTGTTTTTTCCCTTTTTGGGAAAAAAACGTGATTTGCCTCCGTGCGCTACGGGCCCAAAGAGAACACGTTTCACTTGAGAAAGATTTGGCGGGAGTCGGGTTGTCGAGAGAGATTTAAGGCATTAAGTCTTTTGGGTCACAAAACGTTAAGGGATCAAATTGATCCACACCTCCACCTCCACCCAAGGTGCCACATGTCAAGATCTCTGATTGGTGCAGAGAAAATGTACTTGCGAGGACACATTAGAATTTCAGGATTTTGGGTTAGAAAATGCAAAGGGAAAAAAATTTCGTGTGCCTCCTCTAATCCCAAATGACACCATGGTTCATCACCTTATTGGCCACGGGGTGGCGGATAACCTTAAGAAATGTTGCTGAAAAGGTAAAAAGGTAAAGTTACACATGCAGACTAGCGCATCCTCGAAAACAATTTTTCCAAAGCAAAGGTGGGGATGTGGGGCCGTGGAGAAATTTAGGAAATTTTTCCAACGTTAGAATTACAACATTAATTTTCAAAATCCTCTCATGCCTCCGCCGAGCCATGTGGCAGCACCCGATTGGCTGCGGGTTGGCGGGGCTATGGGGAAATTTATAAAAATATTCCAAAACTATTTTCATAAAAAGGTTAAGTTAGAAAAGTTTTTCCCCTCCACCATGCCACATGGCAATACCCAATTGGATGAGGGATGGTAGGGCTGCAGGGAACTTTAGGGAAATTTTTCTAGAGTTAAAATTTAAATTTTTAACAATTAGATTTTCTTTTAAGGCCAAAATGAAGTAAAAACTTCAAAGGGCCATAACTTTTGATAGAGATCTCGGTTTTGGAAAACGAGGACTTTCTCGGAAATATCTTGATGCCCTATTTGTAAAGAGATCATTAATTTTATATTTTGACAAATCTTGAGGGGTAAATTTAAAGAAAACATCTTGCAAGATTATATAGTGTGAGCTAGTAAATTTTTGACTTAAAGGATTTGTTCAAAATTTGATTGTTTACTTCAATCATCATGTAAAATGACATGGAGGATTGTTCTAGGATGGTTTTAGGATGGAAAACCAGATTTGATTGGTCTGATTGAGTTGCAAATCAATTTTACAACTTTTAATGAGAAAAGGGACTGTGAATTGATTGAGCCCAATTTTACAAGGCCTGAAAAATTTCCTTAAGTGTTTTTGTCAAATTAAACTCATTTATACCCTGGCATGTTCAATTTTAATGTTTCATTGTTATTTCTTGCTTGCAGGTTTGAACTATGCATTTTTGGTTTAGATAATTGCCAGTTTGAAATTACAAAAGACAGGGATCAAAATTTAAAGGATCTATTTGCCATTTTCATCTTCCAAGTATTAAAATTTGTTCCAATTCAAATTTAATACATATAGTTGATTCAAGTCAAACTACTCTAAATCAAAATGCAATTCTCGACTTCCATTTTTACACATTCCAAAAGATAGAGTTCTCGTATTTTCTTCACACACATTTCTTCCTTTCAAACAGAGATTTCAAATACATTTCACAATGATTCAATACAACAATGAAATTTGATAAAGGCATTACATTGGTTTATTGATTCTGAAAGAAAACTCACAACTTCCTTTCCACTTGATTTCAAAATACAATATAAAAAATAATTTCATTCTTTCACCTTCTTTCCAAAACATAATATAGAGTATAACTCTTTTTTTACATTTCAAATTTCACTAGCAAAATTTGTACAACATCTTTCAATTCCTTGAATGCAAATAAAATATTTCCAATTTCTTTCTTTCGTATAATCAATGAACAGTATATCTCTTTCAAAACTTTGAATACATAACTTTCATAGCTTAATACAAATTATCTTTCCATTACAAATAATATACTGAGATCATCTACTTCAAAGTGGGAAAGGTTACAATGAGATTTCATTTCACATGGAACTGTCAAACTATCTTTCTCCTCTGCTCCAGAACAACAACATAAATTTCTCCTTTTGGATCACAACAAAGGTAGGGGAAAGGAAACACTCTCCACCCAACCAAGACATCCAATGAAGAGGAGAATCCATCCTTTTCATTGGCCCCCGAGCCCTAACCAAAATACAATAGAAGATGTGATTCAACTCATGGCAATAAAGGCTTCCACAAACACACATGCAACATTTTCACATTTTAAATACAGTTCAAAACATAATGTAGTTTACAACTACATTAAAACATACAAACAATACTAAGGCTTCATCAAGCAAGCCAAAGGAGCAAGGAACTATGGGGGAAGCTACTTATGCCTCCTAATGGGAATTGGGTATCCACCTAAACAAACCACCAATATAAATCATCTCACATATCCTTATGCCCCCCACAATCCCTCCTTATGCCCCCCAAAAATTCCTTATGCCCCCCACAAAGTAAGAAATGCAATGCCATTTATTTTCCAAGGTAGAAACCCAATCCCATCTCCCTCCACAAGAATTCTGATTCCACTCACATTCCCTTATGCCCCCATGTGGATTGCCCCATAGAATTATCCTACACCATTCCAAGGTAGTCTACCTAAACAACCCACAAACATGCTAAAACATTCACACAATAAAATGTACATTCATAAGAAAAGGAGTATTTCAAGATCCAAGCTCTTACCTCTCCATGATGGACTTTTCTAAATTCCAAAAAAACAAGCTTTCCAATGCCAAAATATAGTCTGAAATCAACAACCAATAAGAATGCAAGTGTCTCCGATTTCCTTCAAAAATCAAGATCTCCACACAAAGAAATAATAGCCCAAAAGGAAGTATGCAAAATGTTCAACAACCCCAAAACAAAGCAAGGATTTCTAATTTTATAGAAGATGGAAGAGAAGAGGATAAGGTGGATCCATATAGGATGACACATCACATGTCCTCAACTCCAACACAAAAGTCAAATTCATTCTCCAATGCACAATAAAGAGGTGGGTGAATAATATGGCAATTAACATACACACTCTAAAAATCCCACACCCCACAAGGAATGAATTTAATAAAATGTAAGAAGAGTACAATTAAAACTTACAATTAGTCATATCAACATGCATAAAGAAGGTCTAAATTAAACCCTCCAACCATAGGTATGGATGGTAAATACAATTAAGAGGTATGGGACAAGTATTACTTGTCCCACAAGCCTCCAAAATTAGCCTCCAAGGAAAAACTCGAATTTCCAAGAAGGTGGAGTGTTTTACGCTGAGAAGTAAACTGACACATCACTTATAAAGTCACTTACACATACTTACAACATTTAATAAAAAATCTAACCACTTCACTAATTACTTTCTTATGACATATTGATTTTTTTACTTTAACATCATGATTATTCACAACATTATCAGAACATTTAATTACTAATGAAAAAGGGTAAAAGCACCACAAAATAAACACATGAAAACATTAATAAATACATAAAGCCCCTTGGTCACATTTAAAGGTAATCCCCCATGGGAATCCCCAACCAAACAACACACACACAAAACATATTGCCATGGTGACCTTGTTGAACTCATCTAGAATTCCAATGTGGTTGGTCTCCAATCCCCGATGTTTGTTGTGATAGTTTTAACTCGTGAAACATAAATACCTCATTTGGACTCGTCCCATATCGAAAAATCCAACATGATATAAATATAATCACAAAATCATCTATACATATGAATCACAACAACATCAAGGAAATCAACAATATCACTTACAATTTATATCAACAACTATATCATCATCATATAATGTCCATTTTCTAGGTCTACTCACAATATCCAAAATCACATGTCTCGAACAACATTCATAATATATCCATGTCAAATAGTATATCATCATCCACATATGAAGTGTCTCTAATAATCATCATGCATCATAACTAAATCGATCAACAATAATCGATGGTCCAACATCTAACATTGTACTAAATCAAAACCATAATAATGTCCATAATGTAATCAAAAGTATCAAGATCAGTATCAAAAGGTGTCAAAGGGAAGTGGGCACTACATCCAACGTGGAGGCTTATGATCAAATGAGAGGTCTCTAGGTGCCACGAAACCGAGATATCACTCGACAAAGTTATATTTTTGGTCTACATGCTCGTAAGGGACTATGTTTAGACCAAGTAGTGTGTAAGCAATGACACCATCTAGAACTAAAATGAAGCCCTGAAAAACTATTTACCAAGCCACCCAAATATTTTGGTATAGTCTGCTTTGGTGCCAAGAGCCACCGTTTGTAAAATGTTGCGTTTGACAACCCTATACTGACTCAAATTAAACTATTTTATTCTTTTGTAAACAATATAACACTATAAAAACTAAACAAAGATGAAAAAAACATAATTTCTTCTAGAGGATCCCAACATCGAGGTGTAGGATCAAACGAGAGGTCTCTAAGTACCATGGAGACCAAGATATCACTCCACGAAGTTATAGCATATTTTGGTCTATGATATCTTAAGAGACTACATTTGTATGAAGTATCCTTTGAAGCAACGACATCATCTAAAACCAAAACAAAGCCTCCAAAACTATTTACTAGGCCACCTAGAATTTTTCGAGCATTCTCAGTTAGGTGCCAACAACTACCATTTGTAAAAGGTTTTGTTTGATAGCCCTACACCGACTCAAATTACACTATTTTGCACTTTTGCAAACAATATAACACTAAGAGAACAGTAAAGGTGATGGATAAAAATGAGATAGGATTTTATAGAGGGTTATGACATGGAGGTGTAGGATTAGATTATAGGTCTCTAGGTTGCATGGAGACCGGATATCACCTGAAAAAAGTTATAACATTTTTGGCTCTCCGGGCTCTTAAGAGACTACGTCTAGATGAAGTAGCGTGGAAGTAATGGATCAGTTAATAACTGATATAAATCCTCCAAAACCATTTACTAGGCCACTTGAATGTATTGGCACATTCGTTTGGTGATGAGAGCCACCGTTTGTAAAATTTTTCCTTTGATAGCCCTATATTGACTCAAATTACACTATTTTGTGCTTTTACAAACAATAGAACACTGAGAGAACTGAAAGGAGATGGAGAAAGATAAGATATTATTATCTAGAGGGTCTTGATGTGGAGGTGTAGGATCAAATGATATGTCTCTAGGTGCTACGGAGATCGATATATCACCTAATGAAATTATAACATTTTTGGTCTATGGGCTCCTAAGGGACTACTTTTGAAAGAAGTAGCATGGAAGAAAAACACTGTCTAGAACCAAAACGAAGCCTTTACAAGAATTTAATAGGCCACCTAAACATGTTTGTGAAGTATTTTTTGTGCCAAGAGCCACCAAATAAAAATATTGTGTTTGATAGCCTTACACTAACTCAAAGTACACTATTTTACACTTTTGCAAACAATAGAACAACAAGAGAACTGAAAGGAGATGGAAAAAACCACAATAGAATTCTCTAAAGGTTCCCAAAATAGATGTGTAGGATCATTTAAGAGTTTTCTAGGTGCCATGGAGACCAAGATATCACCCGACAAAGTTATAATGTGTTTTGGTCTATAGGATCTTAAGGGACTACGTCCGCACGAAGTAGTGGCACCATCTCGAAACCAAAATGAATCCTCCAAAACCCTTTACCGTGCCACTCGACATGTTTGTGTAGTCTATTTGGTGCCAAGAACCACTGTTTGTAAAATTTAATGTTTGACAACCCTACACTAACTCAAATTACACTATTTAGTGCTTTTGAAAACAATAAAACACCTATAGAACTGAAATGAGATGGAGAAAACTGATATAAGATTCTCTAGATAATCTCGACATGGACGTGTACGATCAAATGAGTGGTATTTATGTGGCACGAAGACCGATATATCACCCGTCGAAGTTATAACATTTTTTGGTCTACAGACTCTTAAGGGACTACATCCTGGACAAAGTAACTTAGAAGCACCGACACCATCCATAACTGAAAAGAAATCTCCGTAAGCATTTATAGTCCTCTCGGATGTGTTGGAACATTCGGTTTGGTTCCAAGAGCCGCCGATTGTAAAATATTACGTTTAACAACCTTACACTGACTCAAACTACACTAATGTTTTGTGATTTTGCAAACAATAAAACACCGAGAGAACCAAAATGATATAAATAAATCTAAGATAGGATTCTCTAAAAGGTCCCGACATGGAGGTGTAGGATCAAACAAGATGTCTCTACGTGCCATGGAGACTAAATATCACCCGACGAATTTATAACATTTTTTGGTCTACTGCTCTTAAGAGAGTACGTCCGAACGAATCCCTAAGCAACGGAACCATTTGACATCGAAAAAAAGCATCCATAAGTGCTTACCATGTCACCCAGACATGTTGGCATAGTTTATCTTGTGACAAGAGGCACCGGTCATAAAATATTGTGTTTGACAGCCTTACATTGACTCAAACCACACACTATTTTATGCTTTTGCAAAAGAATGAACTTCAAGAGAACCAAAAGGAGATGGAGAAAACCATGATAGGATTCTCTATAGGGTCCAAACATGGAGGTTTAGGATGAAATGAGAGGTCTTTATATGCCACGAAGGCCGAGATATCACCCAACGAAGTTATTGCATTTTTGGTCTCTGGGTTGTTAAGGGACTACGTCCTAATGAAGTATCCCGAAAGCAATGGCACCATCCAAAACCTAAATGAAGCCTCCAAAACCATTTACCAGGACACTTGAATGTGTTAGAGTGAACTTCCACCACCATCATATCTGGTTAGGGGCTATACACCTTCTAGTGCTATGACGGGGCTCTAGGTAGGCCCGGTTAGGAGTAAAACCACCCGATCCGAGCCAAGAACTCCCTTCATAGGTACATTAATAGTTTTAATTTGCTTCTCTATGTTTGGGAAACAATAAAATATTCTCTTATCTTTGAGAATATAAAATTCCCTACTAATAATGCTAACCACGTGAATGTAGAAGGTTTTATAGCACCACTCACTTGCATAAAAGTGTTAGTGAAAGTAATTTGAGTTGAATAAAAAACCATACTAGATATATACAACATACACAAATTTAATAAAATATATGAACTTGAATCTAGTATAAAAATTTACAAAATTCAAATAAATATCTACTAGACACGAGCATGTAAATTCATCCCAATAAACCATCAAGATTGGATCTACTAACAATTTCAATCACATGAAGGTACATGTAAGATTTTATAACACCAAGTTAACTCGCATAAAAGTGTTAGTCAAAGTAATTAATGTTGAATCAAAACCATACTAGATATATACAAAATACACAAATTAAATAAAATATATGAGCTTTAATCTAGTAGAAAAATTTAAAAATTTTAAAGAAATATATACTAGACTCGAGAGGATGTAAATGCATTCCAATGAACCATCGATTGGATCTACGAACAAAGTGCAAACTATGTGAAGGTATCTAAGATTTTATGACACCAAGTTCACTGCGCATGTTAGTGTTAGTTAAAGTAATTTAAGTCGAATCAAAATAATACTAGATATATAGAAAATACACAAATAAAATAAAATATATGAACTTGAATCTAGTAGACATATTTACAAACTTCAAAGAAATATATACTAGACTCGAGCATGTAAATTCATTCGAATGAACCATTAGGATCAGATCTAATCTTAAGAGTGGACATGCTTGCTTCATGATCTGACCCTCAAACCTTCCAAAGAATCTTGTTGTTATGCCTTCCTCGATATCTTTACAAATAAATATTTGTCGCTAGAACTAGATGCGAAAATAATATTAATTTCCTTTATGTCTCAAAGTCTTCTCGAATTCCCACCCTCTTTTACACTTATTTTACTATGATTTTGATTATTGTTGATTAGAGACATGGAAATTATTATTATATTTTGGTTAGCATGTTGATAGATGTTGGAGGATATGATGATAATCTAGTATTATTTTGTTACATGTTGCCATTTTGGCTCCAAACAAAGGACAATTATATTTAGGTATTCGATGAACTATTTTATTTCATCGATGTTGAGAGTTGTTAATGATGTGATGATATTAGGGATCCATAATGTGTTGTTGAGTGCATCTAGTAGATATGAGTTACAATAGATGTAAAAAAATCAATGGTTTTCATAAAGATATGAACTGTTGTAGCTCGAAAATGTTAATGCATAGGGAAGAATTATAATTATATATAATTAATAAGAGGTATATGTGTTTATATCCTTTAATGTATTAATTATGTTTAGATGATCGACTAGTCTTGAGATCTCTTTGATGTTAGTGAAAATGGTAGAATTGAAATGTTAAGAAATTGTAAACAATTAATAGAATTGCTTAACCTTGATGATGATTTAGCTACGGTATATGATGATTGATCGATTGTGTCGTTGTATTACCAGTCATTTAACCAACTCATAGACAAGTTGGTGTCATTATAACCAAGGCGGTGTCTAAAGCTGTATGCAAAAGGAGAAAGGAAAATCTTATTCAACAATACTTCTTCCTAAGAAAACATACAGAAATTAAACATGCATGAAAAAGAAACACACAACAACTAAACTACTGAAATAAATCTGCAGTAAATAAACTATGCTAAGAAATAACAGAAAAATCCTCCTCCTTGGGGAAGAGCAGATTTTGGCCATTCTCTTCCCTTTGGATTTGGAGAAACTACAATTAACTTTTAAAACTGCACTTGTATTGATTCAAAACTGATTTACAAAATATGCCCCCTTTTCCAAATATATGGAAGAGGTATTTATAGACATTACTCCTAGTTTACTTGGTCCACACTCCAAGAACTAACTACCTATTCTTGGGTGGATTTATTCAAAGCAATAAATACTAAACAAACTTGACTACAACAACCCACTTATCATGGAGAATATTTCTACAACTCATCCCTTTAATCTAGGAACATAAAGTGGGAGAGTATGTATTCAACATCCCTAATACTATTCCACCATTTTCTCATCCTTGAAACATGGAGAGAAAAAGGAGGAGTGCTAAGTCCATGACTTTGAATTCTTCTTGGAATGCCACATGCATTCATGAATTTGGATTTCCACATGTTTGGATCTATATTCTTGGTTGATGACGTGGAAGCAAAGAGTAGGATGAATAGTTCGGTGCTCCTTTACATTATTTTGGAACAAACCAAAATACTTTCACTAGCTAGCTAGGCATTTCCGTAGCTAGGCATTTCTATAGATGTGTGAATAATTTCCACAATTGTGTGAAGAATTTCCGTAGCTAGGCATTTCCGTCAGCTGTGTGAAGAATTTCCGTAGTTGCGTGAAGAATTTCGTAGTTGCAATCTATGAATTGGAGTATAGTTGTTTATGACCTATTTTATACACTCTATTGCATTCCAACTTTAGAAGAAATATAAAAAAATAACAACAATTAGACTACAAATAGATTTCTAAAGAGATGATAAGATAAATCCTATATTCTACCTTAAATATGATAGTTGTTATTAAAACTACATCTAAATTCACTTGAAAGCTTTATTTTGAGAGAGAGAATAAGAATGTTATTTGGTGATATAATGAGACATATTTTAGTCTCATCATTTCCCCCACACTTAACTTCATGCATGCCCTCATGCAAGGTACTGATCTTCTGTAGAATCTGATTTTGTCAATACTTCAGCATCTTTCAAATTTTCTTCTCCTTTTTTCATGATAGTAGCAAACTAAGATTTTAGAAGTAAAATTTTTACTTTTTTAATTCATGCTCTCATGAGGTTTTCTTAGATAATGTAGAGATATTTTTCCGACACTTAACTCTTTGTTTTCTCGTGCATTCTTCAAAATTTTTTTAAGAGAGTGAGTATCCCCACACTTAAGCTTTGTGCATGCCTCATGCAAATTGTTTTTTTCTTAATTCAATAGCAACTTATAGATCTCAATTGCTTTGTAAACGGAAAATACTTCATCTCGCATCATTTTCTTTGGTACTTGACTTGATCAACACATGGAGATCTTGAAAAAATTTCTCTTTTTTTTTATGCTTTCGAAAGTGAATGTATTTGTAATTAAAACAAAAATAACAATATTGAAGAATAGAAAAATAGAAGTTACCATACCATACTCAATAGTTATCCTTGCTTTCATCATGTTGTATAACCATGATTTCCATCTCATGAATTGAAAAAACAAATAGATATGAAGTCAAGGTCAACTGCTAACATAGAACTTTTCAAGCAAATGATTTCATTAACCAAGTCAAAGATAAGAGAAGTAAAGTCATATGAATCCAAGAAAGACTTTGAAGTGTAAAAATTTTGGTTTTTTTTTTTTGGTTTGGGAAAAGCATCCATTTTCTCGGTTTTCAACTTCCCCGTTTTTTTTTTTTTTTTTGTTTGGGAAAAATAGCCATTTGCTGGTTTTCAACTTTCCCCATTGTTTTTTTGAGAAGATTAACATTGACTATTGCATATCGGAGGAATTTTTGGTGTTTTCAGAAGTTGGGAAAATAAAATTTTCACAAAAAATGAGACAAACAGGGTAGCATGGAACAAATTAGGTACTAAAAATGAGGAGTACTAGATAGAATACTTGCATGCATCATAAGATATATTTATTTTTTTAAAAAACAATCTTGACATGATATTTTTCAGCAAAGATGCATTCAAAATGCGATATCTTGGTCATTTCTCAATGAAAATGAGAAATTCAAAATGATCTCGAAATATTAGATCGTATAGAACAAGACCCAGAAATCATTTGAGTGATTTCTTTGTGAACTTTGAGTAGTTTGGATCAGAAAACACTTTATTATCAAAACAATCTGCAACATATTATTTATTTTGAGTAGCATGCATTCAAACTGTGATATCTTGGTCATTTCTAAATGAAAATGAGTGATTCAAAATGATTTGGAAAGATCATTTCATGTAGAACAAAACCTAGAAATTGTTTGATCTATTTTGTTATGACCCACGAGCAGTTTGCATCAGAAAATGTGGCTATTTTTCATGCGTGATTTCCGTATCAGATGATTTTTTTTTCTTTGACCTCCTCTTCAATGCGCCATGTATGTTGATTTTGTAATTTCCTGCATTAATTATGTCATCTAAAAAAATAGATGCTTGCAACAATTAGCTCCTTCAAATTCAAATCTCCAATAATTATTGAAAATAATTTAGAACAAGTCTCCCTCATTAAATAAATAGAGTCAATTTAGGAGCACTCTTTGCATGAGACTTAATTGATTAAAAGATATGCAATCTATAGCATTCATTGCATGCAAATTTATTTCCTCTTTGTATGCAAAATTTATTTCTAAATCAATTAAGTCGACATGCAAGGAATATCTTAACAAAATTTGACTAATTCATTAAATAAAAGAGATAAAATAAAAATGCATGTTATTTGAATATTTCTAACAACCTCATGAGTCATCAGCATGTAAAAAGGAATGTCTTACTTCATTAAATGTAAGAGTTAAAATTAGAATTCTCTTGTTGCATGCTTGAACTTTTCAACCAAACGAGTTGTTATATGAGAGAATAATGCATACCTTTTTGCATTTGTCTACCATGTTCTAATAACTTTCATTTTTGTTGTAGATTCATTTTTGATTGCAGGAATTTGAGGTGCAGAGATGGATTTTTTCCTTCAACATGACGTTTCCTTCTTCCATGTCAGAAGCAACTCAGCTTTTCCTTCAACTCCCAATTTGTTTACACAAATATTCCACAGAAATCTGTGTCTCGGCTAACCTGCACAAAGTTAGTTTTTTTCTTTTTTTTTCTTTTTTGCATTTCTTGCATGCATGAACTGGTATTGAATCTAATACATGCAAACAAGAAATATTTAGAATAGGAAACCCAAATCAATTTAGACCCTACAGAAATATATTATGTTACAATTTTTATAAAGATTAAGAAAACTTATCATCAAATTCCTATTGTATCCATTCCATCACACCAAAATACATGGGTAACTAGCCGTTGTAATTGTTGTGTATATAGGAAATAGAACTAGGTACGGGTTTTATTTGATGATAATACATATTTCTATTATGAATTTTTCATTCATATGTTGATTAAGGTAGTCAGTCTTATCAACAATCTATAATATCATATTGAAATTCTCAATATGAATATAATAGAAATATTTCTTAACAGAATAAATAATTGTATAAACACATGTCTGATGGAATAATATAAAATGGTGTTTCCATGTTATTGAGGAGGGGGTTTATTTTGGAAATATCCATCAAGTTTCTAAATCTAATTGCAAAAAAATTAATCTATTTGCAAAAAAAAAAATTGCAAGAAAAAAATTATAGGAAAAGAAATTGCTTTGGAAATGAAATTACAGGAAAAGAAATTGCAGAAAAATGAAAAATTGAAAGCAAATTCTAATCTAGTTACATGAAAAGAAATTCTAAAGAAACTATTGAATAAGAATCTCTTGTCACAAATCTTGTTAAGAGGTATTCTACTGTCACTAGAATACTCTTTTAGAAAAATCTGAGTCTCCTAATAACACCGTGTTCCACAGCAAATGTGCCAAAATGATTTAGGGTCGTTGTATTACCAGTCATTTAACCAACTCATAGACAAGTTGGTGTCATTATAACCAAGGTGGTGTCTAAAGTCAGTATGCAAAAGGAGAAAGGAAAATCTTATTCAACAATACTTCTTCCTAAGAAAACATACAAAAATTAAACATGCATGAAAAAGAAACACACAACAACTAAACTACTGAAATAAATCATAGTAAATAAACTATGCTAAGAAATAACAAAAAAATCCTCCTCCTTGGGGAAGAGTGGCTTTTGACCATTCTCTTCCCTTTGGATTTGGAGAAACTACAATTAACTTTTAAAACTGCACTTGTATTGATTCAAAACTGATTTACAAAATATGCCCCTTTTTCAAATATATGGAAGAGGTATTTATAGACATTACTCCTAGTTTACTTGGTCCACACTCCAAGAACTAGCTACCTATTCTTGGGTGGATTTATTCAAAGAAATAAATAATAAACAAAATTGACTACAACAACCCACTTATCGTGGAGAATATTTCTACAACTCATCCCTTTAATCTAGGAACACAAAGTGGGAGAGTACTTATTCAACATCCCTAATACTATTCCACCATTTGCTCATCCTTGAAACATGGAGAGAAAAAGGAGGAGTGCTAAGTCCATGACTTTGAATTCTTCTTGGAATGCCACCTGCATTCATGAAGTTGGATTGCCACATGTTTGGATCTATATTCTTGGTTGATGAGGTGGAAGCAAAGAGTAGGCTAAATAGTTTGGTACTCCTTTACATTATTTTGGAACAAACCAAAATACTTTCACTAGCTAGGCATTTCCATAGCTGTGTGAAGAATTTATGTAGCTAGGCATTTCCATAGCTATGTGAAGAATTTCCGTAGCTGCGTGAAGAATTTCGTAGTTGGGCATTTCCGTAGCTGTGTGAAGAATTTCCGTAGCTGCAATCTATGAACTTGGAGTATAGTTGTTTATGACCTGTTTTCTACACACTATTGCATTCCAACTTTAGAAGAAATATCAAGAAATAACAACAATTAGATTACAAATATATTTCTAAAGAGATGATAAGATAAATCCTATATTCTACCTTAAATATGATATCTGTTATTAAAACTACATCTAAATTCACTTGAAAGCTTTATTTTGAGAGAGAGAATAAGAATGTTATTTGGTGATATAATGAGACATATTTTGGTCTCATCAATGATGTTAATTAATATATATGTACATGTTTTATTGCATGATGTAATTGATATGGCCTTGAGGCTAAAGGGGGTATTGTTTGATTGTTGCAAAAAATTATATCACAATAATCAAGAAGGGGCTAGGAGACTAACCATGGAGGAATATAAGATGTTTGCAACAAGGCCACCTTTGCAACTTTGTGTTCCTATGTATTGTTTTTTTATTGTTGAGTTGTTAGGAGGTTCCCATGGGGTTACCTCATATGTGGCCATGGGTTTGTGAGTTGCATTTCCCTCTTTTATTTATTTATTTATTTTTTTGTATGTGATTTTTTATCGTAAAGTATTCTCACTTTATTATTTCTTAATTAATGTGCTCTTGTTTAGTTAATTAATCATGTTGATTATGCTAAGTTGGGATGTGACTATGTGGGAATTAAATGGGTTAGATAGTCCTTGTTACCTTATTGATTTTAGATTGATTTTATTGATTTTGAGTTGTGTACTTGTCTCCATTTTCAAATCTATAATTTTGGCTTTAGAGCCACTATTGAGGTTTGTGGGACAAGTTAAAATGTTCCATACCTCTTAAAATTTCCTACCAACAATATCGATGAAGTAAGGGGCTAAATTTATCCCTCATCATGTATTTTTGAATGAAAAAGGGACAGTTAATGTAACCTTTTTACTTAGCCTCTTAATTGTGTCCTTGAAGCATGGGGTGGAGGTTTGAGTATCTCATAACCTAACCCTATCAATTTTTAGTCTTGGTCTTTGTGTTTAACTTGGCGAGGTGGATTTGAGGAGTAGTGATGTGGCATCCTACATGGAGGAACCTCACCATACTCTCCACATTTTCTATATATGTATGTTATTTTTATTTTTCGGGGTTACATGGTTTCATTACACACTTGTATATTTTAGGGAATTTTATTAGAATTATTTCTTGGGAACGTTGGGAGCTTGCACTTCAATTAGCTTGGATTTGGATGAGGTTGAATTTTGTTGCTTGAAGATTGAGGAAGCTTATAATGGCAAGGTAGGGTCTATACCTTGTATTCTTGTTTTATTATGCATTGTTTTGTAAATTGGATGCATGTGGCAGATTTGTATAGTTTGGGTAGTATTTATCCTTAAGCATGGTGTTGGGAGAGGGAAGTGGAGTCATTCTTATGGAGGTAAAAGGGAGTATGTGAGGATTTTTTTGGAGGGAGTGTGGGAGAGGTGTTCCACCTATGTGGAGGTAAAAGGGATTTATATCATTTTGCATTTTGAAATGGAGAGATAAGGAGTTGTATGTGATTGTGATAGTGCACTTGAGGTTTTTTGGGTGGACCCTCTTCCCACTTGGGAGGTATAAGGAGATGACTCCATGTTCTTGTCTCCTTTGGCTTACTTTTAAGCCTATGTGTTTTTGGAAAGTTGTAAATATTATTATTTGTGTTTGTTTGGTAAGTGTTTAAATATTTGTTGGCATCAATGTATGTATTGTTGAAGCCTTTGGAAGAGTTTCCATGGTTGTAAACATCCCGTATTTCTTGATTGTTGGGGCTTGGGGGCCAATGAAAAGGATGAATTAACCTTCTCATTGGAATAAGATTGTGAGGTGAGTGTTGCCTATGCTCTTTTCCTTGTTTTTGTGACTCGGAGATGATGAAATGAAGGAGTTCAAACTTTATGCCTTGGATGGAATAACATTGTGTAGAAGACATAGAAAGAGAGAATATTTTGTAATTTTTTCATGCTTTCCCCACCTTAGAGTGGAGAGCTTTTTATAATTGCATTATAAAGGATTGAACTCCTTGTAAATGTATTATTCAAATCTAATTGTATTATTCATTCAAGCAATTCATATGTTTGAAAAGAGGCATGTGAATGTTGCAACTTATTTTTTAATGTATCTCATTTAAGCTACAATTTAATCAAGTTTACATTTTATTTACACATTGAAATTTCTCTTATTTAAACTAGTAATAAAAATGAAATATGTGTTTGGTTTCCCCTATGAAATTTTCTTGTCATTCTTTACTTTTACATAGGAGCATGTACTTGGTTGATGTTTAAATTTATTTCTCCCTTCAAATGGCACAATTTATCATTTTTGATATAAATGAAAAAATGTTACAAAAAAATGTATACATGTAGTTTCCATTCTATCAAACGAAGAAATTAATTCTTTTCTCTTGTGCAACTCTCTTTACAGCAATAAATCCCACAATTTTTAGACACACACACACACACACTAAACATTATATATATATCATGTTGTAAAAATAAAATAAAAAATAAAAAAGAGGCAAACAATACAAAAATACCCATAATTAGAATATGGTATATCTCCCCTTAAACACAAAAATAGTAAATAAAAAAATACATATTTTACAACCCTTGAAGGGCATGATCTACATCTAGAAGCTCCATAAGAACTCCCCAAGATTTCATGGCTTCCTTCCTCTCCTCCTTCAAACCTATGCAAGTATGAATGAAAAGAAATCGGGCAAAAGTGAATAAGAGGAATCCATAAGGATGATTTGGGGATTTTAGGGCAACCTAAGATCTAAGGGCCTAATAGATCTAATCCAAGTTCGGATATTAGATCCTAACCCTTTTTATTTGTTGGCATTTTGTGGGAATGGGTATGTTTTAAAATGAGGTTAGTTTAATTAGCTAATAAGGCCACCTAGGGTATATTTCACATGGGAGAAGTGGGTTAGGCTTAGATGTGACCCCTTGAGTTATGGGTAAATAAATAGAAGATGTGAATGTGACATTATAGTTATTTAATCTATGGGTGAAGTTAATTACAGATAAATGTGGAGCATGGGGTTAACTTAATAAATTATTTAAAAGGATTAAAATGATTAAAGTTAAGAGTGTGGATATATATATATTAATGTGGGCATGGATATTGGCACTTAGGGAATAATATTAAAATATATTTAAGGTAACTTAGGAAATGAATTTAATGGAAATTTAAGAGGGAAAAATATGTGAAATTAATATTAAATTAGGAATTAATTTAATAACCCTAATGTGGGTAGATGGGAAGGATTTTTAATCTGTGCTAATTTTGGGTAATAGAGAATATTAATCAAGTGATGGATACATTAAAATAATGTGCCAGTACTTTAATAAACACAACACAAGTGTGTTTTAAACAAAAAAAATTCTCCGCCATTTTTCACTAAGTGATTGATGGAGTTTGACATGGGTTTTGGTGCATCATTTTTTTGGGTGTTACACTTTGTTATCGAGTCATGGGTTCAACACTTAGACCTAGGAAGACATGGGAGCAAAACAACCATTTAACATAAACTAGATCTAGGACACTTGAACCTCTGGGATTAAAATAATAATAACAATAATAAAATTGTTTGGATTTTCATATTCATCTAAGTGGGTGTCTTGTCTAACGTGGTCAATGAGAAATGTTTATTCAACTTGATATTCTTATGAAAGTTTAGAGTGATAGAAGTTTGGTTCCTTGCGAAGATGTTGGATAGGTTCCTAGATCTTGGTTATGGTTGTGTGATGGTGTTGACCCTATAGAGACCCTCCCTTATTTTAATTAATAATTTTTCGGTGTAACTCTTGGAAATTAATGCTAGAGGTATCGTTAGGGGCCATTATGGAGGAGATCTAGAGATTGATTAGTTGTTTAGAGCTCCCCTTTTCTCTAGTGCATATGAAAGTTGGGTTTGATTTATCGATGACTGCAGACTTTAGTGGTTTCCGTCGGTTTGAGGGTTCAATCCCTATGTGGGAGAGTAGATATCATGACTGGATATCATATTAGATCCAATTTTTATGTCTAATTTTAGATGAAATTTCGATGTAGAGTACCCATAGCGGTAGCTCACAAAGGGCTATGAAGTGATTGTGATGTGGATATTTCATGTGTTTTATATTTGTAAACTTGAAATATTTTATTAAGGACTAACATTTTATTTTAATGATTGTTGAGAAGCTCAAGCTCTTCCTAATAGTCTATCTTATTACGATATTTTTAAGGATTGAAATGTGGATACTTAGCCATTTCTTTTGATTGCCAACATTTCTAGGATTTTAACTTTGTTTAATAACTCAGAGCTTGTTTTTATTGATGGAAGCTTGGCTAAATGTCATCAAGAATGTTATGTGGGTTTCTTCTTGTCTACTGATGAGATGGTTCTATGTTATTTGTATTGTGTTCTCTCATCATATATGGGGTATACCTAGGTGACATGACTATTCTCTTAGGTGCTTCAGGTCATGCCTTTGGTTTTGGAGTGACAAGACTTTGTTTGTCTAGGAAATTGGAGTGACCCCTTCGGTTCCCCCGTGTGTTGTGCAATAGATAGCGGTTTTGATGGTGATTATGTTCTTCTTGCACCTTGGTATGAGTTTTTTCATCGTTAGGATAAATGTGATACTCACTATGAACTTATGTATTTTCACGGGGATGGATTAACTCTTGGATAATTTTAGATTTTTGGTAGATAGTATACTATTGGGATATGATGATTCACCGATGGGAATACTAGAGTTATAACTCACTTTATTTGTGTTATTGAATATAATATCAAAATTTTGGACTATAAATATCATGGATAAATATGGTTATACTCAAGATCCTTTGAGCTTTGTGCTTAAATAAGTATGCTTGTTTTGATCTCAAGGACCCATAGATAGATATACCCTTCTCTTAATCACATGACTTGTTTAGCCAATACCATTGTAATCCATTAGTAGAAAGTTATGTTTAGGAATATATGGATACATTTAGGCTCCTTTGGACTTGGTGCTTAGAAATTTTAGTTTTACTTGTCTTAATTTTCCGACCATGGCTATGCGTACGTCGAGCTCTTTCATTCGAGGATATAAATCTTTTCCTTAGAGGCTATGTTTTGAGTAAATCATTTGATTTCCCTCTTGATATTTTGATGTCCTCTTAGTGAGGGAGTGTGGAGTTTATGGAGTAAAAATTATTATCTCTCATAAGTGCACCCCGATTGAGGGATAAAAACAGGGGGGTTCCAAGCTTTATTTGTTCCCTCACTTCTATAGATACAATGGAAACACCTCAGATTTGTGGGTATAACTATTATTTAGGCGAGTCTTCAATATCAAGGACGATTCCTTATTGATGTATCCTAAACTAATTTTTGGGTATTTTTTGAGTTTTAAGGCTAAGAAAGATTGTTGTAACTGAAATTAAAATGGGGTGATACACCAAAATGATTGAGGGATTTGACTGAGTACATCCAAAATAAAACTGAGAAAAAAATTATAAGCACGAACCAATGGGTTTGAGCTTAAGCCTAAGGCGAACACTTGTGTGTTGAGGGATAAATCACAACAACACAATAGATAACATGCACAATAAGACTATGCTAAAAACATTGAATTTGTAGCAAGGTAAGATAATTAATTTAGAGAATTGACATTAATTGAGCTAATCAAAAGATACACACCATTGCAAACAATTGGGAACACAATAACTAGTTCCCATTCAAGGGAAAAATTGGAAAACATATGCTTTAACACTAAGACATCCAAAAGTACCCTTGTGCCTTGCTAATGCACACAATATATAACAAAATAATTCACCTATCTCTCTTAAAAATAGATTGCAGGTTTGTACTGCCCATGCATTTTATTTTTAGCCTTCATAATGAATAAATAAAGAAATTAAAAAAACATGCAATTTACAATGAGGCATTAATAGTCTTCGTTACAAAATTACACTTTAGTCAAAGTACAAATCGACTCATCTATTTTTAATGCAATGAATGGAATTGGGTGAATAATTTTGGCTAATATTAAAGAACTATCTAAATGTGCAAGCTTTCTCCAATGTGGATGCAACTATTTTATTTTTGTTGTAGGTGATGTTAAAATAATCATCCTTAATTCTTTGATGTGACACTTGAATATTCACCCACATTGCAAAGGAAATTTTTTCTTCTTTGTTCTATTCTAACGGCATGCAAAATTAGATTCAAACAAAAATAAAGCCTTTCTTTTTAATACTTGGCCAAAAATTCATTCAATACTTTACCTAGTGTGGGGACCACTTGTGCACATGTGTTCAAGAAAATAATACTCTTATTTTGTGAAAAATAAGGTAATTAGGCCTTTATATTTGCTCTAATGTTGACCCTCTGTGCATGCATTAACCTCCTTATCTTCTCATGGAATATACATACTTGGAAAAAAAGTGTTTTTTTAAATATTAAGGTAATAATTAACCTTTTGTGGTATAATCCTCCTTGATGTGGTTCTTAGAATAACTCATATAAACTTTTTTACAAATCACTGTTATCCAAAATAAGCTCATGCTTATTTCTAGTTAACTGCACCCATTTTTCCTCTTTTAGTTCTTCAATCCAATTTTTCAGATATTCTAAGCACTTAAGGTTTCCTAAAAACATCTTCATTAGGTGGGAAATTTCTTCCCCTTTCCAAAAATATAAATAATTCCTTCTAACTCCTCATATTTTGCAAGTTACAGGTGATGGGCCCGAAGATGATTTTTTGCCCAAGTGAATTTTAGGCCGATAGGTTTGATGGGAGTTTTGGAACTTTTGTACTTTTGAAAATAGGGAAAAAGTGAATTTTAGGCTCGCAAGACCATGAGGGATATTAAAGTTAAATGAAGAAAACTTCCTAAGGCTTGCAAAGGGGCACGTGGCCATGTTGAAAAGTCAAATTCGGGCTGGTGGGTCGTTGGAGGAAGTTTAAAATTTTCTCCCTAAGAAGGTGTAAAGTGAAAAAATGAGCCGCACCTCTACTGATGCCCAAGAAGCCATGTGTCAAGCCTCAATTGCAGGTGGGCTGGAGGGAAAGGATAATTTTAGTGGCGAATATTCGTAATATGGAAAAAATTTCATTTTAGGAAAATTTAAAAAGGTGGTTTTTTCTGAGTGGGTCGGTGTCTGTTCACCTAAAATATATAGTATATTTGTTTTTGGCGTCGCTTTGCCTTCATTTGAAAACATATCCTATAGAAACCTAGGTGATTCACTAGGTAGTATACCACAGTAGCTTACCAAATTACCAATCTTGTGAAGTTTGAACTCCCATACTCTTAAGCACCGTAGAGATTGCTAGATGTGTAGGGTTAGTTGTTGACACGCGACAGGGATATAGTTGACACATGACAAAGAGGTATTACGGATGTGTGGAAAGGATATATTGAAAATTCATAACAAAGGGGTAAATAGTTGACGCGTAGGAGGAATAGACTTGACGCGCTTGATAGAGAGTCGATTGATGCGTGACGGGGAACAAGTTAATGCGTGATAGAGAAAATTGACTCCTTGGTGATATGGGACATTCGAGTTAATGCCTTGTTGATGTACGATAGGGATTACTGATGTGCTTTTGACATGTGACAAAGGGTTAGTTGTTGACGCCATATGCAATGAAATCGCTACTTGGTTCTTTTCTTTGTGCAAGAATTTGTTCAGAATAATGGAAGGTGTTAGTCCTAAGAATGCGAAGACCCTAAAAGTAACTAAGAAATCTCAAAATTGTTGTTCAAGTATTTTGGAAACTCTAGGAATACAAATATTGAAAATACTAACAACCACAAAAATGTTACAGAAAAGAATCAAAATACTTGACTATGTGGAAGCTATTATTGAGGTGGACATGCATTTTGCATAATATCAAACAAATGACACCTATGATAATATGAAAAATCTTGAAGATATTATTCTGTTGCATGTGAAACCAGAATTGCATCAAGATATCACACATATAAATACTTAGCAAAATGGAACATAGAAATCAAATTCAAATTTTGGTTAACGAAAGAGGAAACTAGGTGATTTTGATATTTCTCAAAATTTTACTCAAAAAAGTAAAACATTGAAAATGAACAAGAATATGTGGACCATTGGCGGTCATACAAGTTTGATTGGGAAGTTACATTTCCATTTATCGAACCTATACAATCATCTAATTTTGAAGAGATCCCATTCGAATGTACATGTACAATATGTACATGGAAATCGGGAAAGCAACAAAATTGCAAATGAAGATGGAAACTAAAGAAAAACATTATGGAAAACAACATTTGACTATAACGGGAGTAGATGGCTAGAAAATCAAAACGCACAAGTGGAAAACTAAAAATAATGCACGCATGTTAGATACATAGTGGAATATGAGGCAAAGTAGAAAAAATGTAGACATCTCTTGGAAAATGGAGGAACGATCATATCGCAAATTAGTAAGATGAATCAAAAAAATCTACATGTAAAACTCATACAATTCTCTACTTTATTTCACATACTAAAAAAGGAAGACCGATTTCGGATTTCCTCAATTTCAAAGTTTTGTATCAATATAATGGAATGCTGAATGTACCTCAGTTTCATTGGTTTGAAAGTAGTGGATGGGAAAAGGAAAAATGCCTTTTGATGATAGAGAAGGAAGATTTGAAAGAGAATGTAAAAAAATCAAAGTTTATCTCTCTTTCAATTGATGAAGTGATAGCAGTCGAAAACACTGCATGGGTATGTATCCACATCTATATTTTAGAAAATCATATAAGGACACCTCATCTATTGGGTGTTATGAAAATGGTTCAAAGCGTAATGCCGAAAACCTACATAAAATAGTTGTTTCTCATTTGAAAGATATTTCGGAATGACTGATTATGAAATTGCTACGAATTTGGTATGCATTGTAAAAGATGGTGCATCTGTCATGCAAGGTCACCAAACAGGGCTATGTGTTATATTACAAACAAAAGTGGCCCCATATATGCTACCAATTCACCTGTATGGCTCATTGAATGAATTTAGCATATAAAATGGTAAGCAACCACGAAAATGTTGCTAAATTAGAAGACCTTATAAGAGAACTTCATGCCTATATGGCAAAAGTAGCCCAAAGAGATTTCTTGAGTTCCATATTTTTGCAATTGAAAGTACGAGATGGCAAAAATCTTACGAAAGATGTTGAGACTAGATGGATCTCTTTATATGAACTCGTATGCATGCACAGCTTCATGAGAAGTATCCTTCGTTGGTTGGTTTCATGAGCAAATACCATCATGAAGTTGATATAGCTAGGGACTTGTTGTTCCATTTAACTGATTTGGAGACATTTCTTACATTGGTTGGCATTCTTCCAATGTTGTAGGAGATCAATACACTGATGAAGCATGCACAAGGGAGATTAATCTATATTGTGGATTTTATACGGATGAGAAAAATGGTATGTCAAAATCTTGATATCTTGTTCTATTCCCAAGATTGTTTTGATACAACCTGTTTTTAGAATTGGAAAGCTTTATTAGATCTTAAAAATCATAGTAACTATTTGAGATTTAATATCCACGATCACCTCTACATCACTATTAATGGGAGGGACATACCACTACACATTTTGCAAAAATGTCAAGATATTACAAGATCGGAATGAGAAGATGTTCCCGTGACACGTAATCTCTTTGAGTCTATTATAGTTGAAACAAGAATAAAGCTTAAATTTTTTTTAGAATCCTTATCATTAGAAATTAGAGAACATTTCTCCAAAGATAAAATTCTTGAAACCATGGGTGTGATGAATCCTAATTTTTGGAATACTCAAGGTGGTCGTGTTGACTTTATAAGAAATCATTTCCATAAATCCATGGGTACAATAATGGAACATTTAACAAATACTTCAGAGTTCAAGGGTATGGAAATCAAAGGTATATTGAATGTTGATTTACTAAAATTTCAATCAACAAATTTTGCAACAACAATGAGGAACCAATATAAAAATTTAGATGAACCATCCAAAAGTGGTGTTATTAAAATTATGTGGCGAGGAATCTATCAAAGTTATATCTTACAAGAAGATATCGGTGAATATTTCAAATTATATAAGTTATGCCAAATAATGATTTTGGGGTCTGTGGAGGACGAACGGGTTTTAAGTGAATTATCATTTATAAAATCAAAAGTGAGAAACATGTTGGATAAAAATTTGGAAATTTGCATGAGGTGTTATGTTTCTTGGTTCTCCATGGAAACCTTTATTTTCAATAGAGAAATTGTGCATTAGAATTCCGTTTGTGAAATAAGAGGTGTGAATAATACATTCTACAAGTACAATTGTTCCCAATGTTGAGAGTGGAATTGGCACATCATCACAATCTGCAGAAGAGAACATTGAGTTTGAAGAATCTATTGATAATGGATTGTATCAACTTTAAATAGGTATCTTATTCACCTTAATCTTATAGTTTGTCATGTTAAATTCTTTTCAACTCTTGTTATCATTAAAGATGTTACAGGTCTATATATTTACATTTATTTAAGTACAATATTTTTCTTTTTTTTGAAAATGTGGGTTGACATGCATCCGAGGAAGTCTGGTACTTCTCGGATGTACAATGTTAGGCAACTCAACCATCTATCTACTAATCCATTTCCCGTGTTGAGTTTTCTTAAAAGAAAGATCTAGCACATTACTAGTGATGATTTCACAACAATCTAAAACACTAGAGGTAAGTTAAACCTTATAATATCATCTTTCTTGATTTCTTACAATTATATTCAATTTATTTTTTATATTTGCAAAATGCTTTGATATATTTTTTAAACTTTGTGGGATAAAATGAAAATTGAATTTTATAGAGGAAGATATTTGCATACTTTACAATTCATAATCCATGATCCATTATACAATTCTTCATCCACGATTGTGCTAGAAGCTAGATCTACGTCTAAATAAAATTCATCATCATCCATATATATATATATATATATATCATCATCATCATCATCATATCATTATCATAATCCTTACACTACTATTATTATTAAAACAATTATTTATCTATTTTAAATTTAAAGAAATGTCTCTATCCTAACACATTCTATTTTTTTAAAACAATTCATGATCATATCATTACAAGTATATCCATTCTAATGTCATCTATATCCATTTTAACACATTCCATTTATTTATCATCTATATCCATTCTAATGTCATCATGATCATATCATTACAAGTATAGAGAAGAAGAATTATCTTAAAACAAGTTTAAATGTCTAGAGAAGAAGAATTATCGTGCTTGAAGCTAAATCTACGTCCACATAAAATTCATCATCATCCATATATATCATATCATTATCATAATCCTGACACTACAATTATTATTAAAACAATTATTTATCTATTTTAAATTTCAGAAATGTCTCTGTCCTAACACATTCCATTTTTTAAAAATAGTTATCCATTATCAAGCATTCATCATTATCTATATCCATTATAATGTTATCATGATCATATCATTACAAGTATAGAGAATAAGAATTATCTTAAAACAAGTTTAATTGTCTAGAGAAGAAGAATTATAGTTCTCTAAGCTAAATCTATGTCCACATATAATTCATGATAATCCAAGTAAACAAGAAACATACGTCATCAATCTTATCTAATGCAATCACCATTAAGAGTAAACCAAAAACCATAAACTCCATATACAATCTAGAGATTCTATACATAATATATAGGAAGTTAAAAAATTAATGATTATATAGTATTTAAAATTTTAAATAGCTATCAAATCCAGATATAATAAAATTCAAATACCATGACCACAACATTCAATGTTTCAAATTTTCAAATATCAAATCAATATTTCAAGTTTCCACACTCAATAATAAAAAAATTTAACCCTCTTCTTCTATATACAATTCAATTCTTGTGTTCCTTTCCCCAATGGTTTCTTCACCGTGGCTTTACTCCTTTCCCCAATGACAAAATAACCCTTAACTTATGAGATCTATTTAGCACTATCTAGATTTTTTTAAAAAATCTTCTTGCTTTGTTATCTCCACGGGACAACAAATTTGGATCAACTGCTGCTTTAGCTTTGAATAATATTTTAGGGTCGAATCCGTGCTCTTTAATTATCCATTTCAAAGTGTATTGTTTTGTTTATTAACCAAAAAAATATTTTTCTTCAAATTCTTCATCTGCGAATAATCTTTTCTTCCTGTTTCCAAGTGAACCTAGAAAACCTTTGCTTCACTCTTCAAATTTTCATATTTCAACCGCACAAAAAAGTAATGTCAATTCAGCATATTACTAAAATAAGAAAAAAATTAAATTAAAGAAAAATATTGTTAGAAAGTGATAATACTTACGATCGCTCTATCTCTCTCTCGCATTTGCAACTACTACTGATCCTTGTCCTTAGACCATTTGTTAAAATATGTCTATGCCTCAACACTAATATTTTCCAATTTTCTTAATGTCTTATCCAAAATGTCATCTTTATAGTTGTTATACATGAAAGTCCCACTTCTTACTTGGGAAAGTAAGGAATCCATTTTGCAGGTTGATTCTGGGACCTGTAGCGTATAAATTATCCCTTTGCCAATAATTTTCATAACAACTAATAATCTAATTGATAAGTACTTTATCCCTTCTCTCCCATTTTATGAGTGACTGATATGAGGTAGAATAAACTCACTAACATGGGATTGAAAATCATAACCAATTAATTTCTCCAAAGGAAAAGGTAGCAAGAATCGTTCACCATCTCGTATCCGATGAAGATTATCTTGTTGGAGAGGTATGGGGATTTCAAGTTAATCAACGCCACTTGTTTCTACCTTTGGGTGGCCTAATCCTACTTGTGATAAAATTAATCAAAATTTAGACAAATAAATTTAAATTGAAATGTAATTCAATATGGTAAAGTATGATGACATTGAAGTATACCATGTTGGCCTTGAATCATCTCAAAGGTATTGAAAAAACCAATTGGGTCATTTCTATCAATTCCCAGTAATATTAATTTAAATTTATATTATTCAAAACTGATATGCCCATTGCCTTTGGGCAAGCCACCAAGTGAGAGGGTTGGAATTCGAAAGGACTAGGCAATGTTTAGTGTCCCGCTAGGGCCGCGGAGAAATTGCCATGTGTTTACCAATGTTATTTTTCCCTATTCCTCTGGTTGGAATTTTAAATATTATTGGTTGAGGGGGAGTCGGTGCCGTTGTTTGAATAGAAAGACTGCAATGTGCTGAAAAGTTCAAGAAAAAACATGAAAAACTAGAAAACAATCCAAAAACTACGAAATTAAACAAAGTAGTATTCAAAAGTTGTACCTTGTTGTCGAGGGGTAATTTTTTTGGTGCTAAGGGTGGCCGTGTAGGAGTAGTAATTGGTGGTTTTTTGAGAAGATATTAATGCATGTGACTATATTGAATGAGGTTGGGAAGATGGGTGAGTTTTCAAACACGCATATAGTCCAAATTCCCTCCAATATCATCAACATTGAATTGTATGTCGATTCAATTGGTTAAAATTTAAATTGGAAAATAAAAATACAAATTTGGAATTTGTAAATAATATATGAAAAGGTATTACTTCTTTTTCATTTAACGAGTTCAAAATGTTGGGGGTTCAGAGAGGAGTGAGCTTCCATTTCAGATTGGGAATCTCTCGAAGCCTCGGTGTGTTGTCGGCCTCTTCCTCTTGATAATGCATTTTTCAAGGAAGGGCTTCATAAAATCTTCTCTAAAAACAATAAATTGTTAATAAATATGTATAGTGTAATGACAAAATACAAACTTAATATTTTATACCCTGTTGTTCTTCAAATGGAATTGACAACTTCATCAACTCCTTGTTAGTGCAATTGGCAATTGGTTTGCCTTTTTAATTTTAAAACAACCTCGTAATAAAGGCCAAGGAGATAGTTTGTGGAATAAATGAGAGGTTTTTCTCGAAAGCTTTCCATTTGTTAGGTCAATTCTTATTTTTTTATAAATAAGTGCACCAATCAAATTTTTGATTTGTGATAGTTGCAACTATGTATGCAATGGCCTAGTTTGGTATATCTATTTGCCAACCCTGCAAAACTATTCTGGATTGAAAAAGGAAATCATTGCAGTAAGAAAGTGGTGTACAATTCCAGCTTGTGTATCCACACCACGCTGGATTTATTTGACATGAGCTGCAAATGCCAAAAATAGTGGGAATTAATATAACATTAAATAATTTCACAATCAAAAATAGAATAAAAAATGATGAATGAAAATGAATTATACTTACAATCAACATGGAAACTGAACGTTGATTCGAGATATTTCTTGTCATCTTTGACAAGTGTTGCCTTCTTTATAACAAAGGGTAAATTTTTGAATGGAAGGCCTATAAACTGATGGATGTTAGTTGTGTCGATAGCGAATTGAAACAATCATTTGTCATTGATAGTAACATAAAAATGCCATCCTCTATATTTTAAGACGAGAAGGTAGTTTAAAATATCCGGGTTTATTTCAAAATGGGGCATCTCAACGAGCCCACTAAACTCACATTCATTGATCAAAACTTTATATTTGGAAGACATCTTTAAAACAATATGGATGTGGGGGCACAAATGATTCCTGTAGATGATCTTGCCCATGGATAGGACTGGATTTTCTTCTTGATTTTTGTCCTGACCTTGCAGTTGGGATGCACTTAAAGTCACTATTGTAGTTGTGCTTACGTCTTTTAAAATGATGGATTCCTATATACAAAAAAATTGAGAGCTAGAAAGTGTAAATGAGAAAATGACTAACGGGAGGGTATTTATAGGCCAAATCAAGTGGTAAAAGACCCATTGACGCATGCGCCAATGACCCCCTTGACGTTCATTAATAACCCTTATTAGTACACGTTAATATCCCTTATTGACATGCGCCAATAAGGGCCGCTTACGTGCATCAATAAGGGCCATTGATGCACATCAACAAGGGGCATTGATGCGCATCAATAGGGCCATTGATGCATGTCAAGAAGGGTTATTGACACACGTCAATAAGGGTCATTGATGCACATAAATAAGGGCCATTGACACGCATCAAGTCGGTAAGGACCATTAACATGCATCAACAAGAGGTGTTGACGCGTGTCAATGGTTCTTGTTGACGCACGTCAATGGCCCTTGTTGACATGCGTCAATGGTCCTTATTGACGCGTGTCGGTCAACAAGGACCATTGATTTCATGTTGACACACGTGATACGAAAGTGTCATTGATGTTGTGTTGATGCGTGTCAATGGATCTTGTTGATGCGCGTCAACAATGCATCAATATCTAGAAACTCTATAGTTTCTCCGGCTTGAAAAACCTGGCAAAAATTCATTCTAGAAAATTGTCAAATTCACCTTTTTTGAAACTTGTTCTGGGATATACGCTGTATTTTCCACCTACAATTTTCTAGAGGTGTCTTAAAATGAACCATGTTGGCGGGCTCACGAGACTTTTCACAAAAATGGAAAATGCGGATCGATGGGTTTGAAGATGGTTTTACCAATAAGTGAATTATGGGGCTGTGAGGTAATTTTTTACATTTTTGTATTTTGGTGCCAAATGGCACAAATTGAGTTTGGGGCCCCATGAGACCTATTCGCTAACTAGTTTTCACCATTTTTGTATGGACCCAACTTGAAACATTCAAATGGACATATCTTTTGACCCAATTCCCAAAACTCAACAAATTTGGCACCATTGGAAATGTTTCGACCTCATCTACACCAAAAATCACGAAACTTTAATGTTAGCGAGTTTTGGTTTGTGAAAAATGGGAAAACATCTCCGTGCCATTAATACACGATCCAATTTCTCCAACAACCAGATCAAATTGGATTTGATCCATCATTCTTCTTTCTTCGATATGCCTTGTAGACAGAGCAAGGAGTCACCGATTGTGGGTGGATTTATAGGGGCATTGATGGCTAGTAGCTGAGCTTCAAATTAGTTTTTCTGCCTCTCTCCTTCTTGTCTCTATGCAACATCTATAAAAGGAGCTAGGCTCATTGAAAAGGGTTGGACATTTCTGTTTTGCACCCTCCCTTCTCCTCTGGTCTACAGATGAGTTCATGGAGTCCTAACTTCCCCATTCAAGTTGTAATGCTAAGTTTTTCCTCTTGGCCACTATAATGTATTGTATCAAATTTGGAGAAATAATATATGTCTGTGGATGATTCTTGACCCTCTCATGTGTTTCATTGTTTCCTTTTGATCTCTCATTATAGTTTGGTTACATGTGCATGGTGTTTGTATTACATTTTGTGGTCTATGTTAAATTGCAAAACGAGTGTCTAACATTCCTTTGGTGCATCACCTCATTAGCTTAGGTTTATTTTTGTATCTTCTCAACCCTGTCTCCTTGGTAAGATAGAGTAGGTTTTAGAATAGATCCTCTGTAATTTATTTGTGTGCACCTGAACAGAGGAATAGGAACTAGCCTTAATCTGGAGAGCTCTCTCAACTCACAAGGTCCCACACTTTGAGAGATGCTCCATGTTGTGCAATCACACTAAGAGTCTCAACCCATCTAGTTGTAGACATTCATGGGTGTTGTGATTCTACACTAACATTTTTGCAGACTGGTGGGACCAAGAAGTCTTCATCTTTATTACAAAGAAGATTGGTGTGCACTTGCTTTGTAATTTTAGATTTTAAGAAGCTTTAAAATTACACATCTAGCCACTCCAAAAGAGTCATAATCTATTGGTTTCAATAGTCCAAGCTTGTCAAGTTCATGATAAGAATACAAACAAGGTCAAGAGTTAGAGAAGAGGGGCTATTTGTCTACTTATATTTATCCCCGAGATAGAACAAGTAGGGGAGAAGAGCCCAAAGGTCCCCATCTCCACCAAGTAGAACATTTTCAATGTCTCCACCTAGTAGGCCCTTCTTTCAATCAATTAGAGTCCTTTGACCAATCAATATGGTGACCAAATCCTTATGTCAATTTTACTAGCAGCATCCCACTCACCCTTAATGCACAAAATCCAGTTCCATTTGCAACATTGAAGAAGATTCCATATTTCACTTGAGAGAACGAGACTACTCATGGCGACCATGTTCAAGACATTTGAAATGTCTGCATGCAATTTATGAGATTGTTGAGATGGATGTTGTTGTTAATTTATTGACATCCTCCTTTAAAGGTAAAGCTTTTCAATGGTTTAGAGTCTAATGGGGTTTATCCATAATTGGGAACATCTCATGCATGGCTCTCCACAATAAATTTAGGGAGAAGGGAGATAATCTATCCTTGTTGGAGCAACTGTCAACAATTAAGAGGGCCCTAGCAAGTAGTTGATATATTTTAACGTTAGATTTCAAAGGACATGGGACATGATTCAATTGGCTATAAGGCCCAAAGATGAAGGTGCTTTCTTATACTTTCTTAGAGCTCTAAATTCTTATATTTCTTTAATGGTTCAATCAATGGGAGGCACCACCTTACTTGTAGCCTATGACATTTCCATAAGAGCTGAAAATTGTTTAATTCAGGATGGAAAACTTTCTCCTAGGCCACCCATGCCTCTATACCTAGAACTATCAACCTCAAGCACTAGTCAGACACCCACATTGGCTCCTATACCTACTCCTAGGAATCAAAGTTCAGCTGAAGCCTCTACCTCATCCTCTAGCACCTCAAAAGAGCTTCAAGAAGTTATGAAACAATTGTAGAACCTAGGGAATGAGTTAGTAACTATTAAGAGGAAACAACATTAGAGTTCTAGGCCATATCAACCTCAAGTTAAGTATCATGCTAGACCCCCATATAAGAAAAATAGGCCACTAACTCAGGCTACAAATTAGAACCAAAACTAAGGAAAACCTCAAACTGCTAGGCCTTTCCAGTCATATGATCCAAACACAGCTTCAACATAAAGGGCCTTGGTTCCAGCAAAAATCAACATGACCCAAGAATATGAATGGTGTTTCCCATGCAATCATCAACATAACCAGTCAATGTTTTTTAATGGTGCACTAAACTAGGCCTTGATGGTATAAACCATTGGTGTGTCACAAGAGTCCAGCCAAGAAGAAAATCAGTAGTAAGGTGTCCAGAAAGAAACATCTCCAAGTGAGGCTATGCTTGTCAATTGGTAGGCTGAAGACTTTTGTGGGATGAATCAAACACCTTCTCAAAGTGTGTAGTTGCTTGTACATGGTCCAAGGAAAGGAATATTGAGAGGAAAAATCACCAAACTCAGGTAATCCTCAAGCCTCCATTACTCCATAAAGTATTGGCACTCAAAATGCAACTCCCAATATGAAGAGTCATTCCAAGCCACCTTCCAAAGCCACTCAGGAACCGGTTGTAACAACCCATGTGTAAGAGAAAATGTACTATGAAAGAGGTATAAAAGGATATCTCATTTAATATCATCGAAAAAATGAAGAAGACAAATGTGAATGTTTCAATGTGGGATTCATTGGCTATTACATGACAATGAGATCTCGCATAGACTACTATGGCCAATTAGTCAAGCTCAAATCAGCCCCCTAACCAGCAAGAGAAAGTGTTTACCAATGCAGCTCAAACTAGGGAAAATCATGGAGGACAACAAGGTAAGAATTTGAAGCCCTCCGTTATATGTTTTATTGATCATTGGGGACAAATTGGCACATAATTGCATGATTGATTCGGGAGCAAGTAGCTTTGTAATGCCAAAGCAAATAGCCGATCAGCTAGGTCTTCAATATGAATTCATCTCCGTGGGATAGTGCAGATTGATGGGACAATAGTGATAACTATTGAGTCATCAAATATTTGAGCCTCAAACTGGATGCTCGCCTAATGTGACTGTGTTACGTAACGTATCACCATAGAATTTCCACAACATTTTACATTGTGTTTGTCAAGAGACTTTACTACTAAGATTGGGGGCTATCTTTCTATTGATTGGTTGCATATGATTTTTAGAACAAGGTACGGAGCTAAGGCCATAATTCAATTTGAGCCCATTGCAGATTACCATATTGAGTCTTATGTACCCATCTTGATCAATGCCAATTGTTTATCCTTTGATCAGGAGGACCTCCCAAGCACTTGTGAAGTAGATACCAAGGTTGGTTGTATTCCATACTTGAATCTTAACGAGTGGGTGAACAAGAGGCATGCTTTTGACCCTTATAAGGAGATGGAGGAATCTGAGCTAGGATTCTACTATTTGCATGAGGAGAATCACCCTCTTCCTGACATCATTAAGCTAGAACACAAAGATGATAATGAAGTATGGTAGTTGTTATTTGATGGCTCAAGGAGTAGACAAGGATTCAGAGGAGGGGCTATGCTTGTTTCGCCTCAAGGTATGAAATACTACTCAGCTTTCTATTTCCAATTTTCTTGTTCAAACAATACAACAGAGTATGAGGCTTTGGTCCATGGACTGCATTGGGAAAGGAAAATGGGTATAAGAAACTTGCAAGTGTTTAGCAAGATAGTGAACTAGTTACAAATCAAGTCCGAAGACAAAATTCTTCCAAGAATGACTTGCTAAAGAGCTACAAGAACCAGGTATGGGACCTCATCGAGGATTTTGAAGCATTCAACATCAATTCCATCCCAAGGAAGAAGAATGAAGTAAGTACGACACGGACTAGAAGTGATTGGGGTAACCTTCGACATTGTGGAGAGTATAAAGAGTGATAAATACTAGCCCGATATGAAGTTGGTTGTGAGGTCAATGGTCCCAGACAACAACACAAGATGGCAAGTTTTTGAAAATGATCAACAAATTGTCAACTTTGTACAACAAGAAGCTGAGTTCTCCTCTAGGAACCAAGACGGGTTGGAGCAGTAGTATGGAGGTCAAGTGGTGTAGCTGAGGACCAACAAACTACCAAAGGGTATTGTAACTTTGGAAGTACCCAAATTACCAATTTTGAAAGGAGAAGGTGAATATTTAGGTAAAGGTGAAGATTCAGAGCCCATTTTCATAGAAGAAGGAAAAACGTTGCAGATTGGCAAGGTAAGCACTCAACAAGAAAAATATGAGTTTATTCAAATTTTTCAAGAATTGTCAGATGTCTTTACTTGGACTTATAAATATTTAAGAGGTTTCAACCTAAAGATAGCACAACACACTATCGAGCTAGATCCAAGATATAAGCCTTTCGAAAAAAAGCAAATACTAGAAAATCCTCACATCAAGCCTCTCATGAGAAAATAATTGAACGAGATAATTGATGCCAACATCATCTTCCCTATCAAGCATTCAATTTGGGTTGCAAACTTGGTGCCTGTGAGGAAAAGAAGTGGGGAAATCAGGTTGTGTGTAGACTTCTATGATCTAAACAGAGCATCACTCAAAGATCACTATCCACTTCCATCAATGGAATAGATCTTATAGGTTGTAGCTAGCTCTGAGAGGTTTTCATTGCTAGATGGATACTTAGGCTATAACCAGATAATGGTGAAAGAGGAAGATCAATTCAAGATAGCCTTCACCACCAAATGGGGCACATATGCTTATAAGAAGATGCCATTTGGATTATCAAATGCAGAGAAACATTTCAGCGAGCTATGGACATGGCATTCAAAGGCCTAATCAACAATATTGTCCTAGTGTATCTAGATGATATCACCGTCTTCTCAAAGAATGTTGCAGACCATCTCTTCCACCTCAGGAAGGTGTTTTAGAGGTGTAGAAGGTTTGAAGTATCACTAAACCCAAAGAAGTGTGTGTTCCTAGCTCATGAGGGGAAATTGTTGGGCCACATTGTCTTGAGAGAAGGGTTGAAAATTGATCCTGAAAGGGTTGAAGCCATCCGAAACTTCCACTTGCCACAACACAAAACATCTCTCCAAAGATTCTTGGGAGGATAAACTTTTTCGAAGGTTTGTACCTGAATTTTCCACTTTGTGAAGCCTTTAACAATGATGTTAAAGAAGAGTCTTGAATTTAAATAGACAAAAGGAAAAGAGAGTTTTGGGGCCATCAAGCTTGCAAGATCATAGGATACAACTCTTATTAACCCATACTTTTCAAAATACTTTATGCTATATGATATGAATTTGGAGGGTCGACACCATCTCACCATCTTGGTCCAACCCAATGAGGAAGGTTCTGAATAATCAATATCCTTCTTCAGTTATATCTTGGTGGACTATGAGGAAAAATACTATTTCATCAAAAACATGTCCTTGCTGTTATTAGGAGCTTAAAGAAGTTCAAACACTTGGTATCAAACAATAGATTCAACTATTAGTGTCCCATGATGGTGTCAAGGATTTTCTCCTAAACAAGGACTTAAATGAGAAGAGAGCAGGTTGGATCACTTGGGTAATGGAATATGACATTGAGATCAAGGTGACCAAACTAGTTTAAGGCAAGGGTTTGTGTGAATAGCTCACCTCCAAGAAACAAGGCTGAGTCAATGGGTGGAAAAGAGGTTGTCCTATTTCTACAAAATGATCAAGAGCAACCAGCTAATGATGCACCTACTACATGTTGGACCCAAGCCTTGGTGCATTACCTCCAAATAGGTTTGTGCCCCCCAGAATGGAACAAAGCAAAGAGAAGATACTTCAGACTACAAGCCATTCCATATGTGTTTGTTGGTGGTGTCTTGTTTAAAAAGGATATCAATAGTGTTCTATTGAGGTGCATTGAGATAGGCCAAATTGAGAGAGTGTTACATGAGTTCCATGATGGAGAAGTGGGAGGTCACTTTTCCCCTCGAGTAATAGCTCTCAAGATCATGAAATCTTGTTATTATTGGTCTATAGTGTTCAGGGACTACTACTCATGGGTCAAGAAGTGTAAAAAGTGTGCATTCTTCACAAGAAAGGAGAAGCTAGTAGCCCTTCCCCTTCATCCCATTTCAGTGGATCAACCATTCATACAATGGGGACTAGATTTAATTGGGGTGATTAACCCGATTCAAGCCAAGGCCACAAGTGGATACTTACCGCAATGACTATTTCACCAAGTGGACCGAAAGGTGGCACTAAAATAAGTAAATGAATCTAACATCTTTGATTTATATAAAGGAATAGCCACTAGGTTTGGAGTCCCTGCCACCATTATATCAAATAATGAATTGGCATTCCTTAGTACAAGGATCGCTGACTGGGAAGTCAAGAATGGTGTGTACCTCAGCACTTCATCAATCTATTACCATCAAGGTAATGGCCAAGCAGATTCCAAAAATAAGAACCTGCTAAGCATTATCAGAAGGAATCTTGATGAAAATTAGAGAACTTGGCATACAAAGCTCAAATTAGCTCTATGGGCTGATAGGGTCACATCCAAAAGGTCCACAGAAGCTCCACATACAAGCTTGTATATGGAAAAGAGGAATTATTTCCCATATAATTGGAGTTGCCTACTTTGGAGCTCATGAAATAGTTGGAACTAGCCGAGTTTGAACCTATGGCAATTAGGTATGCAGAGCTGATGGAAGTAGGAGAGGCAAGAGAGCATGCAATGCAGGTCATGGAGAAGAATCAAACATTGATCAAGAAGACCTTTGATAAGAAAGCAAGAACAAGGACCTTTCAAGAAGGGGACTTAGTTTAAAGTGGGATGCAGATCGGGAAAAACCAAGAAAGCATTCCAAGTTTGATGCCATTTGGAGTGGCCCCTACATGGTCACAAGATGTACAAGTAGTAATGCCTTCCGACTGGCTAAGTTGGATGGTGAAGAATTACAGATCCCACTCAATGGGATCTACCTCAAACACTGCTACTAAAAGGAAAAATTCCTCGCCCTTGTAAAATATTAGCCTAGGTTTTTAATTTCTTAAAGTATGTATACACATGATTTTTTTTTTTGTAGCATAGGTTTTATTTCCCTAAGTGCTGTGGCATAGGTTTTTATTGCTCCAGGTTTGCATTGTTATACAATTTGATGTGCCTCCAGGTGAATGCACTAGGCCCTTCAACATTTACATTAGGGAGACCCATGGTCACCATGACAGTTGCTAATTTTAAAATAGAACAAATGCAGAGCAACTAAAATTGAGTCTCAAAGGGCCCATTTCCAAAAGATTCAGGGTCAGTTTTTGTTCCAACAATGTCTAAGCGGCTCAGGGATCGAATTTCTAAAGTTCAGATCAGATCAAGCTATCAATTATGACTCCATGCCCAATGGATGCTTCAAAAGGTAGCTGATCTCTTCATCTAGTAGGCAGATGTCCCCTTTGAGTCACCAAATTGTTATCCAAAATAAGCTCATGCTTATTTCTGTTAACTGCACCCATTTTTCCTCTTTTAGTGCTTCAATCCATTTTTTTAGATATTCTAAGCACTTAAGGTTTCCTAAAATATAAATAACTCCATCTAACTCCTCATATTTTGCAAGTTACGGGCCAACGGGCCGAAGATCATTTTTTTCCCAAATGGAAAATGAAGGCGGCAGGGCCCGAAGATGATGTTTTGCTTATGGGTTTGTGGGGATTTTGGAAATTTTGTGCTTTTGAAAATAGGGCGTAAAGTAAATTTCAAGCCCGCAAGCCCACGGGGGATCTTAAATCCAAATGAAGAAAATTGCCTAAGGCCTGCAAAGGTGCATGTGGCCATGTTTAAAAGTCAAAGTGGGTCGAAGATATTGTTGGAGGCGCTTTGAAATTTTTCTCTCTAAGAAGGCGTAAAGTAAAAAAATGATCCACACCTCCATTGATGCCCAAGGAGCCACGTGTTAAGCCTTAATTACATGTGGGCTGACAGGATTGGGAGAGACTTTTCGATGAACTAGAAAATGTAGGCCGATGAGTCCGAAGATGATTTTTTTCCAAAAAGTGAATTGCGGGGCTGCAGGTCAATTTTTGTGATTTTGCATTTTGGTGCCAAAAGGCACAAAGTGATTTTTAGGCCCGAAGACCCATTCTACTAACTGGTTTTCTCCATTTTTGTATGGACCCAACTTGAAACATTCAAATGGACATATCTTTCGACCCAGTGCCCGAAACTCAAAAAATTTGGCACTATTGGAAAGATCTCAACCTCATCTACACCATGGAAATAAGAAACTTTAATGTCAATAAAGTTGGGTCAGTAAAAAATGGAAAAACATCTTCTTTCCATTAATATGTGATCTGATTCCTACAACAGATAGATCAAATTGGATTTCGTTCGCCATTCTTCTTTCTTTAATACATCAAGAAGACACAGAGTGGCAGACTTGATAGATTGTGGGTGGATTTGTAGGGCATTGATGGCTGGTAGTTGAGCTTAAAATTATTTTCCCAACTCTCTCCTTATTCTCTTTGTGCAACATCTATAAAATTAGGATATGGGCTCATTGAAAAGGGTTGGACATTTCTGTTTTGCACCCTCCCTTCTCTACTAGTTTGCAGATGAGTTCATGGAGTCCTAACTTCCCCATTCAAGTTGTAATGTTAAGTTTTGCCTCTTGGACACTATAATGTATTGTTTTGAATTTGGAGCAATAATATATGTCTCAGGATGATTCTGACCCTCATCATGTGTTTAATTGTTGCTTTTCTCACCTCTCATTATATTTTAGTTACCTATGCATGGTGTTTGTATTACATTTCTATGGTTTGTGCTAAATTGCAAAACGAGTGTCTAACATTCCTTTGGTGCACAACCTCATTGCTTAGGTTTATTTTTGTATCATCTCAACCATTTATCCTTGGTAAGATAGAGTAGGTTTTAGAATAGATCCTCTGTAATTTATTTGTGTGCACCTGAACAGAGGAATAAGAACTGGCCTTAATCCGAAGAGCTCTCTCAACTCATAAGGTCCCACACTTTGAGAGATGCTCCATGTTGTGCAATCACACTGAGAGTCTCAACCCATCTAGTTACAGACATTCAGGGGTGCTGTGATTTTGCACTAACATGACCCTTTGATTATAGGGTATGTAATGATTATTAAATCATTAGTTGATATTGATCAACTCCTCCTAATTTATCATGGCATATAATTAAGCCTTTGATTTCCTTTTTACATAAAATAAGGTTTAAAGACCTTAGTCTTTGGTAAATTTTATCATCATATTTTGATCCCCATTTTGATTAATCATTGCACATCATATTGTCAAAATTTTAATTCACCTATGGCACAAATAATATTATTATACCTTTATAAGGTCAAAGAAATAATATTGAAATTATGGGGCTGCACCCCCTCCCCCATGATGACTCAACCCTTGTAATGTGTTTTCTGGTATTGATTTAACTTTGAGGTTGCATAAAATTTCATCCTTGTATTTATGAAACCCTTATATTTTGTTTCATTCATTATCGATTGCATTCTCGCTAATGTTTTGATTTATTCAGGACTTTAAACCGAAACTGTTCTTTCTCCTTGCATACTTGAAGTAATTTGTTTGCATCTACCATACCTTTTGATGAAGGTTTTGTATTCTCTGCATATTTTGAGCTTAAAACTAGTTTAAAATTTTTATTTTATTACTTGCATAATCCTTATGCAAGCTTTAAGATTGATTTGGGTATTTACTATTTATGAGTTTCGTGATCTCAAAAAAATGCATTTTATTCTTATTTGATCTAACATGATAGATTCTTGAGAGTTTCAAAATATGTGATAGAGATTTGCTTAGCTTTTGAAAATGTATTGGACTCTATATCATGCATTTGTTCCGAATTGTTTGTATTTGTATGGTTCGAGCTCCATTCTGTTAAATGCAATCATGGGTATTTGAAATTGTTCTATAGCAGACTTTGTAAGGTTTAGAACTTAGACAATATTGAAAATAATGTAAAACATGTTTGTAATTTGTGATATGCTTCTACTTTTGAAAATGTACTTCGAAATTACATTCAATAACGATTTTACACTTCTTAAAAGTATTGAAAATTTTCCTAGTATGATACTTTGAATCTTTTAGCCCTATAATTTTATCCTTTATTTGATGATATCTCAAGTATTTATTTAACTTTGCATTTTTGTTAAGGATCGTGATCTTTGAGCTAATCGAAATTTGATAGATCTACTTCAAGCGTTCTCTGAAAATGACATTCTACATTCTTTTCTATACTCTTTTCAATGTAATATAAACCTTATTTTAAATAAGAAACACCGTGACTTTATATATCCTGACTGTCTTTTGTTAATGAAATGGTGCTTTGAATGTAGCATCTTGATTTTTTCATTATTTCACATGCATCTTGTAACAACTCAAAAATTTTCTTTATGAACAAGAGCATGTTACCTAAATGATGGATTCCTTAAAGTTTTGTAGTTTTTTTCCTTTGTGCAAGATGTATTTGTAAATTTGTACTTCGAAAGCTTGAAAAATGTACCTTTGAAAACTTTACTTTGCAAACCGGATTAGTGCTATCATATTGAAATTAAGGCTCTATTTTTTTTTGTTCTATAATTGCAAACATTCAAATTTCTCATTAAGGTTTCATACTATTGTAATGTAATATCTTTATTTTTCTCCAAGTTTTCCCAATAAATGATTCATTCTGGAACTCTTGAAGCTCAAACTAGATAGCTGGTATCAATATCTATCCTTTATTTCTCGTATTGCAAATTTTTACCTCCTTCTTTCTTGAATGAGCTATTGGAAGTGGTGATCTTGATCTGCAGCTCTAATTTTTACTCCCTTTGAAGACTATCTCGAGTCATTGATATTTGATGATTTTTTCCAAGTATTGATCTTTTTATTCAATTCTATAATTTTAATACTTGGTTATCATGTAATGAATGCATTACTTTGATTTAAATTTTAGGTGGTACCTTCCTTCGATATGAATATTTCAAAGTGTGTAATGATTGCCTTTTGTGTTCATCAATATTTAACTTATTGGAAAATAGATTCAATTTTCATGATTACAACAAGAAAACCTTTATTTTCCTTCTTACATATATCTACACATTAAAAAAACTAATTAAAAAACAATAGGCTTTTTGGCATCTCTTTTTTCCATAGTGACTTTCTTTCTATCTGCAGATTTTTGTGAGTGTCACGAGCTTCTACAATATAGAAGATCTCAAATCTGCATCTCGGTACTGATTTACCTTATGATTTTTGATCTCAAATGATTCATTTTCCTGAAACTAGATAACACATGAGTATAGATTAAACCTTGACCTCAAGAACGGTACCCTTATTTTTTTAGGTACACTATAGTTGTTGGATAATGCACAAGATAAAGATAGAGCTAGAAATGAAACAAAGAAGACTAGTAGATAACACAAGGCAATGATGGGTTTCTTCTATACTCTTTTGCTTTTAGTTTCATGTACATGTATCATTTATTTCAATAATCATAAGTTACATCCCATTGCTTGTGTGGGAAACATTGAAATTTCTTCATGAATAAATGATATTATTTCTGTAATTGAGTTGTGTACTTCATTTTACTTTTAGCTCTTATGATATGTAATGATTGTACAATGAATTAAACAACTCAATAACATACTTAATAACACTTAATAATAGGAAATGATCAAATTGAAAATACCTGTAACTTAATAATGAACATCTCAGAATCTGAAAACAACAACTATGTTTGTTGTTATGGAGTTTAACATCGTACGTAAGATGTGATTCCCACTTTCATCAAGGCAATGCATTGGTCCTTCAGGGCTTCTGTGTTTCCTTGTTAAAGACGAACATGGAATAGCATCGTATGTGAGGTGCTACATTCTATAACAACACACATAGCTGCAAACTCGTATGTTGTGAATCAATTTTTACAAGCTAAAAACACAATAAAATATGTATGAATTCCTCCTAGTTAGGGCCATTTCATCAGTGCCTTCCATTGAAGACAAAGTTTCAAGTTGCCCATTTTTGTACAAGAGCCAAAATTTTCAACATTTTTGGCGATCATGCGGAAAGCTACCGCTAGCCTATAAGACTAGTGCCTTGCTATAGTATATTGGGCATGGAGTCAAAGCATATAACCAAAATCTACCTTTTTGAAAAATTAATGTTTCTAAATAATAAACTAAAGCTAGGAAAGGATCTGGTAAACCAGATCATGTGCATGAATGCACTTATTGAATTGAAAATACTGAAATGTGCATGAACTGCACTTATTAAAAGAGAAATCATACTCTAACACTGTAAAATTTTCAATAACAAAGTGTTTGAGAAATCTACCATTCACATGAATGGGAAGTTCCTCTCGATTCAACCTTGAAATCTGAAATGCATTGTGCTCTTTAAAATCTGAAATCATGTAAGGACCACTCCATATCAGTATCAAACTTAATGTGATTTCTTGGATTTACACGATCAACATCCCATTTCAACGTAATGTCTCCTTCATTAGCTATTTTGAACTTAGCCTTTTTCTCAAACATGTTCTTGATCTATTTCTGATTCTTCTCCATGTTCAAGTGAGCTTGATCTCTTAGCTCTTGTAGTTCCATAAGTTCTACATAAAGAGCTTCGCATTGGTTCATTTTGAAGTAATTCCATTTTATGTAGTAAATCCAATGCAGGCAACTCAACTCAAATAGGCATTCTTACCTCACATCCATAAATAAGCATGTACGTAATTGCCAACTAATATTTTACAAGTCACTCTATTAGGCCAAAGTTTTGAATTCAACATTAGATACCAAGCTATTTGGTTTTCCTTGAGTTTTCTTATGATGATCTTAAACATGTTTATGTTATTACTTTCACCTATCTCGTTACCTTTTGGGTAATTATTATATGAAGTACTTAGATAAATATCATTCTTAATAGCCTAATATGTTACCTTGCACCAAGAAATGCTAAAGTATTATCTAAAATGATAGTGGCTACTGGAACACCAAATATGTAAACCACACTTTCATAAAAAAGCGATAAGATTGAACTCTCATTTGCTTCTTTCAAGGCCACTACTTCAGTCAACGTGTGAAATAATCTGTGGTGGTCAAGATTCACTTGTGTCATTTATGATGAAGGTGGATTTATCATGCCAATGAAGTCAAGACCCCACTATGCATGAATGGTTGATCCACTAAAATAGGATGCAAAGGCAGCAAAGCTAAACATTCTTTTCCAACAAAGAATGCACATTTCTTACACTTTTTAATCCATTCGAAACAGTCCTTGAATATGTTGGGCCAACAATAACCATATTTCATAATTTTTAAGGTTGTAGTATGTGCTGAGAAGTGACCTCCTACAAGTCCTTCATGAAACTCAGATAATAATTTTTGCACTCTATCATAATAAACACAATGCAACAAAAATTCATTTATGTCTTTTTTGAACAACACACCATCAATGAAAATATAAGGTACAACTTGTAATCTGAAATACATTCATTTATTTTTATCCATACCTTTCGGATAAGTACCATGTTGTAAGTAATCAATAAAATTAGTCCTTCAACTTGATCATGGAACCTTCAAAGTTGATTTCTAGTTGCTGATTTTTAGGCTGTAGTAAAATTTCAGCTTGCTGATACGAAACTGCAGCATGTTGTGATGGTTGTAATGAGTCAGTAACCTGTTTTTTTGCCATATAAATAATAAAATGTTCACAAAATCCTTTTCCTTGGACTATTTTTGTAACACGGAAGTCAACATCATACTCCATAACCTTTGTAATCTAACCCGCTCTCTTCTCATTCAGTTCCTTTTTCAATAGGAATGCTTTAACACTTGGATGAGATACTAAAACATGTATCTTATTATTTTAAAGAATGTAATTTAAGTTCTTCAATCCTTTAACTACAACAAGTACTTATTTTTCAATAAAATTGTACCTTGTCTCGTAGTCATGTAAACTCTTCCCAAATAAAGTAATGGGTTGTTCTATATTCTCATTATTAACTTGAGTTAATATGACCTGAAATGGTTTCAACTCTTGCAATTTCATACATCGTGAAATCCTTATCAAAATTGGGATTCGCCAAAGTAGGAGCTTGTTAAATATTTGTTTTGATAGCCTCAAAACCTTTTCTTCTTTCGTTGGTATAAGAAAAAGATTTTTCTTTCTTTAACATAGTTGTTAATGGTTTAAAAATGTTGTAAAATATGGAACAAATCTTCTAACAAAGTTGATTTTTCCAAGGAAACTTTTAATGATTTCTTATGTTGAGGTAAGGAAAACTACAATATTGCATCAATTATGAAAGGATCAATAGCTAAACCTTTCATAGAGACAATATGTGCAAGCAATTTACCTTCATGGAATGAAAAGTTAGACTATTTTGATACAATGATATTCCAAAATATGTGCAGAGCTGAAAATTCAATCTTAAATGCATAATATGATCATCAAAATTATTCAAAAATACAATAACATCATTTAATAAACCAAGATGCATTTATTTAAAAGGCTATGAAAACCCATTTCCATTGCACATTGAAATGTTCCACCAACATTAGAGAATCCAAAAGGCATTCTTTTATAAGCATAAGTACCCCACTTTGTGGTGAAGGTTGTCTTGTATCTATATTCTTCACGCACAATAATTTGATTGTATCGATTGTAAAAATCTAACAGGGAAAACCGGTTTGAACTCAAAACTATTCTTAAAATCCAATTTGTATTGGGAAGATAATGATCTCTTAATGAAGATTTTTTAAGATCTCTAAAATCCACATACAACCGATCTCACCATTATTTTGAACAAGCACAAGATTGGCTACCAAACTCGAATGCTTAACTCAAAAAATAATAGATGATTCAATGAACTTATATAAATATTTTCTTATTAATTTTTCAATCTTGGGAGTAAAAGGTCTTTGCTTATGTCTAACTCGGTTTTGAATTTGGCTATAATACTATGGTATCTTGAGCTAAATTATGATAAAATCCTCTTAAATATTGGTATTTCCAAGTAAAAATATCTTTTAATTATTTGTATAAACTGATAAAAGACTATTTTTCAACTAAGGAACATACCTTTCCAATGAATAATTTCTTTTCATCATCAATTTAGCTATCTTTGTAATGATCTCAGCATGAATTGAGATATTTCCTTTATCCTTTCTTAGTTGGTCATCGAACTGAAAATGTCCTCTAAAGTGATAATTCCTTCAAGAAACTTGTTTGTCTTCAATCAGTACAATTTGATCACCATAAAGGTGCTTCAATGTTTCTTGATTAACCGCAAAAATTCAGCTTCTTGCTACGAAATCTACTAGATTTGTTCATCATCTTAAAAAATTGCCAATTTGCTTCATTATTAGACAATCAAGGTCTGATTATAAACTTTATCTATGGCTGAATTTTGTTGTTTTTAATTTTTTCTAGCACTTAAAAGCTAGCACCAATTTCTACAAGTCTGTCTGCATGTTTGTTTTCAGCTCTTGGAATTGATTGTATGTTAACAACTTCAAAATCATCCGTTAAATTTGAAACTCTATGTTTGTAAGATTTCAGCAATGAGTTCTTAGAAACATTAAAGTTTTTTACTTGATTTATCACTAACTCAGAATCACCAAATGCTTGTAACATATTGATTCTCTCTTTTTCTGGCCCATTGAAGGCCATAAATTAATGCTTCTTATTAAACTACATTACAAGTACATGAAAATTACAGACTTAGAGCTGAAAAATACCTTTCATTTGAAGGAGACGTAAGCATCATACCTACACCTTATCCTTTTTGTTCTTTTCTCCATTAAAATGAAGCTTCCATAAGCCTTCTGTTGTATTTTCTATTTTGAAGAGCAAGGAATAGGTGCACTTTCTTCATGTAAATAGTAAACACCGAATAATTCTTCCTCTACTTCCTTGTAAGGATCGTAAGCATGTTCTTCTTGAATTTTCTCATCAATGAATAAATTAGAATCACCATCTAATGCGAACTATGTGTTGTGACATCAAAATTAGTTTGATCTATGGCTGCATAATTTTCTATAACATTTGAATCGTGAGGGTCAATATGAAATCCAGCCAAAGGCTCTGAATTAATTGTAACTTTAGTTCCATACCTTGTAGTGAAGAAAAAATGACCAATCCAAAGAAATATAACCTCCTATCTTTGTTGTAAAATTTCTTAATAAACACAAAATAAAGTACATAAATAAATCTACAATAGTTACATATTGTAAAATTGAAACATTGGGACAAGCATGTAATGTTACCTCTAATTTCTTGATGATACCAACTATTTTGGTTGTTGTCCTATCAAGTTCTAGTACACTATTTTCTCGTTGGTTCATACTATAGTCCTAATTTTTCTGCAATTGCTTTAGGCATAACTATGTTGCTTGCACCACTGTCAACCATGCAATTGTGAACTAAATGATCAGAAATAATCAAATAAAGATAAAAGGGTGGTATTTTTTTAATATTATGATCATTTAGAATATTTTGCACCATTCATTTAACCTCTTTCATATGATCTTGCTCAATTGTACCAAAGACCATATCAACTTTTTTGAGCTTCATTTTTTCTTGTTTTGAAGAAATCTAAGACTTAGCAAGCTCATGAGCAAGTAATTCTTGATGTCTCGGAATAATCAAAGAATCCCATAATGTAATACTGATATTTTAATTTTTCATAGCCTCAACAACATTAAATGAAGCTGCAATAATTCTATAGTAAGCTTTAGCAAAAATGACTTTGTTTTAAAGACTTTTGAAATCTGAGGTATTAACAATCTTTTGGGATTGACTGTAAATGTTTTTCCTTCTCTTTAGGAGCTGAATTTCTTGCTATTTTTGAAGATCAAACTAGACTATTTGCTATTTTTAGACATGCACTTGCTGATTTATCGGTGATTGTAGGTATAACATGTCATTTTTGTTGTTTTTCTTCATCTTGAGCCTTTTTATGAGACTTAGTTATAGTTGCAGAAAAATCTTCTTCTCCAAAACTGAAAAATTTCTGTTTAGGTGGTTTATGATTATAAGATTCTTTCTGCTCACTCTCCATTTAAGGCATGTATAATGTTCTAGATCGAGGTTGAGCTACAAGGCTCAAATTCAGAATGCATTCAGACAATTAGCAATGAGATGAGGCTCATTACAGGGTGTACACCACTCTTCTGAAGCCATGTTGATTGACATAAGGGAACTATATGAACTGGGAGATTTAGGATCAAATTGATTTGGTTGATAAGGCTACCTATAATTTTGATTTAGCTATTATGGCTGCCTATTCTCGCTAATGAGGTGTTTGATAAGGTCCATTAGGAGAAGCCATTCTATTTTCGATTGACGTTATTTTATTCAAGTGTTTGCAATGCCTTGAGTACTTCATCTTGATGTCTTCTAACTTCCAGCTATATGATTGTAATTGGTTGTGGTATGGGTGCCAAATCTGCTGTAAGAGGCATAAAAGGCCTTGGGGCTAATTTACCACTTGGATAAGATTATTTTAAGTTCTAATAAGCAATGTCATAGGATGGTGGGAGTTTAGTTCCTCCCATGGACTATATCATGGCTGAAATATCACTATTTAAAGCTCTAGATAGTATAAAAATGTATGATAAACTTGAGGCTTAATAGAGGCTAGAATTCTCTCCCATGTTCTAACAAATATGATATTAAAACTAGTCATAAATTCATAAGGAGCTCTATTGATTGTGGATAGTTGTTCTATGAAAGATAAATGATCATAATTGTCTTGAAACTGCTTGAGTAGTTGATTTCCCAATTCATCCCAAGTTTTTATACTCCCTATTAGTAAAGTTCTACACCATTACAAAACTTGTCCTTTAAATGATGTAGCTAAGATTCTCAAGGCTACATCTTCATGAGTTATGTTATGAAATCCACAAAGGGTCAGCAATGTCTTTAATATGCTTAGCAGGGGTAATCTGATTTTAACCATTAAATGAGGGTCAACCCTTTAAGGTCAGAGAAGGAATGTCATGAAAACTGGTATTATTAAAGGGTCTGTATTGGTGAAGGTGAAAAAGTTCCTAGGTTGTGGCAGGGGTTGTTGAGCCATCGTAATAATAGGGATTTAAACAAAAATATTAACAAGTGGTAAAGCAAGAGGAGGAGGGTTACCAAAATGGGCATGTTATAACGTAAGGTATTGCCAACTCTTCTTCTTCTTGTAGAATTTAAAAGTATTGCAATAAATTCAGCAAGAACTCCTCTTACCGATGATATTTTTAGTCACTTTAGTCATGGAACATACTGCAAAACGATTTGAAATTAGCCTTATAGAGTCACCAAATAATTTATTTTTATTTTAAATGGATTTCTACAAATTTTTTCTTCCAAAAGTGTTGTTTCTTAGCTATTAATCTATCCGTGAATCTTATTCGTAATCCCACCGGGAATGTAAAAATTGTTCTCTCGAAGTGCACCCATGTTGAGGGATAACATCGGGGTTCAAATATTTCTCTTTTCCCTCACTTCTGTAGATATAATGGAAACACCTCAGGTCTATGGGTATACCTATTGTTGAGGTGATTCTCTCGTATCAAGGCCGGTTCCTTATAGATGTATCCTAAACATTTTTTTGGTTTTTTTGGATTTTGAAGGGTAAGAAAGATTGTTGTAACTAAAAATAAAATGGAGATATACACCAAAGTGATTGAGGTATTTGATGAGTAGATGCACAAAAACTAAGAACAAATTGTAGAATTACAAACTAATGGGTTTCAGCTTAATCCTAAGGCAAACACTTGTGTGGTTAGGGATAAATCACAACAATACAATAACTAACATGCACAATAAGACTATGTAGAAAATACCAAATTTGCAGCAAGGTAAGATAATTAATTCAAGGAATTGACATTCACAAGAGCTAATAGAAAGATACAAACCACTACAAATAATTTGAAAGGCAATAATTGGTTCTCATTCAAGGGAAAAATTGGCAAAAATATGCTTCAACACTCATACATCCAAAAAGTCCCCTTGTTCCTTGCTAATGCTCTTAATGTATAGCAAAATACTTCACCCACCCCTACTAAAAATAGATTGAAATTTGTAATCACACATGCATTTTATTTTTATCCTTCATCATGAATAAATAAAGGAATAAAAATAAACATGCAATTTACAATGAGGCATTAATAGCCTTAGTTACAAAAATACACTTTAGTCAAAGTGTAGTTGATTGTTCTATTTTTAATACAATGAATAAAATTGGGTGAATAATTTTTGCTAATATTAGCCACTTGCTTGATGTGCAAGCTTTCTCCAATGTGCATGCAACTATTTCCTTTGTGTTGTAGGTGATGATTAAATAATCATACTTAATTATCTGATGTGACACTTGAATATTCACCCACATTGCAAAGGAAATTCTGTCTTCTTCTCTATTCTGTCCTTTTGTGAAGGCATGAAAAATTACATTCTTGTGCAAAAATAATGCCTTTATTTTTAATACTTAACAAAATAATTCATTCAATACTTTACCCATTGTGGGGACCACCTGTGCACATGTGTGTAAGAAACTAATACTCTTATTTTGTGAAAATTAAGGTAATTATGCCTCCATATTTGCTCTAATGTTGAGCCTCTGTGCATGAATTATCCTCCTTGTCTTCTTGTGGAATATACATACTCAAAAAAGGTGTTTTTACAAATATTAAGGTAATAATTCACCTTTTGTGGTATATTCCTCCATGATGTGGTACCTGGACTAACTCATATACACTTGTTTTCAAAATCACCCTTTGATTACATGGTATGTAATGATTATTAGATCATTAGTTGATAATGATCAACTCCTCCTTCTGATTTATCATGGCATATAATTAAGCCTTTGATTTCCCTTTTATAAAAATAAGGTTTAAAAACCTTAGTCTTTGCATATTCTCGTAATCATATTTGAAGTCCACTTTCGATTAATCATCGTGCACATCATATTTTCATTTTTTGTATTTACCTATGGCACCAATACTATTATTAGACCTTTATAAGGTCAAAGAAATAATATTCAAATTATGGGGCTGCCCCCATCCCATGATGACTCGATCCTTGCAATGTGATGTCAGTGGTATTGATTTAACTTTGAGTTTTCATAAAATTTAGAACTTCATCCCTACCATCGACCTATGTACCACTTTAAATTTGGATTGTTGTTTTTTAACCTTCGATGAGTTAGGCTAGGTGTGGTTGTATTGAATTTGGTGATTTATTCTTGATCATTGATTCTCGTACTTGATTGATCTCCACCGCTTGATCATAAATCCCGTGAGTTAGGTTACCTATATTGATTTTAATGACCTAATAGGAGCCATTGATCTTGTGGTACAAGTTAATATCCATCATAGATTTGGTGCTTGGTCTATGGTGCTTGATAGCCATCCGATCTTATACCATCGATCTAGATCCATCGATTTTCAACTCCGGTTAAGCAGTGTAGTGGGTTGAGTTAAGCATCTTACATTGTTGGATCTTGTCTTGTGACATATTGGTCATCGATTTATAACTCAAAATGAGATAGCTTAGGTAAAAATCTCTTCAAAGCTTAACACTTTTCCCTTTCACTTTGCTCGCTTCAAGTCGCAAAGCCATGATAAATTTAATCAAGCCACCATTTTTTTAAGCTCAAATATCTACAATTCTGGTTTCATCAGCTTGATTCTGTGATGTTTTTGACTATGTGAGATTGAGTGGTTTGAAAAATGGTCGTTCTCCTGCCTTTTTTCTCTATTTTGAGCTCTCTCGAGAGGGTGGATGCCATTATTTCAAGATGTCAATCTCGATTTTTTGGCATTTTAAACTCTATGACTAGCCACGTAATCTTTAAATACTTGCCATTCTAACATTTTATGAACTTTCTCTCGGCTACTGTAATATTTTATGGTCATGGTCGATATTTTTGAAGGTGAGTTCCTTTGTTTCAAACTATAACTCAATGATTTCTCTTTTTCCCTTCAAGTTCTATCATAATGGATTCTTAATGATCAAAACCTGTTGGGTTTCACTGCTCTGTGACTTCTCATGCACTAATACTTGTCTCTTTTCACATTTCAACCCGAGTTCAAAAATTGTTCTGGTTGTTATCATTTCTTGACCATCAAAGATTCATTATGATTACCAAAGATTGATTAATAATTGTGATTTATTCCTCTTTCTTCAAACCCTAGTGAAATATGATAGAAACCACAATAGATGGCATTATCATAAGGCATTTTGATGAAAAATACTCAGACGGCATGTTTTTATAATTTCTGCTTTACATTGATGATTTACTGGGTTGGCATGAGCTCTACTTTGGTTATTATTTTCATTTTGAATACTTGGATTTCTGTATATGAACTATATCTTGTTGTTTGTATTGAGATTACGTCACAAATTTGAAAGCCTCAAGTTTTGAAATTACATAAGTGCTTGCATCTTCTTGAACTTTACCCAAATCTAGGTCTACAACATTTGAGCATTTTCGAGCTTTGAGTTCATCCTTACGTTTCTAAAACCTTGATATTTTGTTTCCTTCATTATCAGTTGCATTCTATGTATGTTTTGATGTATTGAGGAAGTTTAAACTGAAATTGGGCTTGCTCCGTATAATTGAAATAATTTTTTTGCCACTTATGCCATACCTTCTAATTAAGGGCTTTGTATTCTCTACATATTTCAAGCTTAAAAATGGTTTGAAATTTTTATTTTGTCACTACATAATCCTTGCAAGCCTTATGATCAATCTGGGTATTTACTATTTATGAGTTCCATGATCTAAAAATAGTGCATTTTCTTCTTATTTTATCCATCATGATAGCTTCTTAAGGGTTTCAAAATCTATGATAGTGCTTATCTTGGCTGTTTCAAAATTGATAGGACCATATATCATGCATTTGTTTTAAACTATTTGTATTTTTATGGTTTGAGATCCATTCTGTTAAATGCAATCATAAGTATTTGAAATTATTCCTCCTATAATACATTTTGAAAGGTCTAGAACTTATATAATACTAAAAAAATGTAAAACATGTTTTTAATTTGTGATTTGCTTTTGATTTTTAAACTCGTATTTGAAATTACATTCAATAATGATTTTACACTTCTTAAAAGTATTGAAAATTTTCCTAAAATGATACTTTGATTCTTTCTTTGATGATAGCTGAAGTATTTATTCAAATTTGCATTTATTGTTGAGACTGTGATCTTTGAGCTAAGCTAAAAGTTGATAGATCTACTTAAAAATTTCTCTAAAAATGATATTCTGCATTCTTTTCTATACTCTTTTCAATGCAATCTGAACTTTATTTGCAATAAGACACACCTGTAACTTTATATTTCCTGACTGTATTCTTTTAATGACATGGTGCTTTGATTGTAGCATCTTGATTTGTTTCATTATTCCTCATGCATCTTGTATCAACTCCAAAAATTTTCTTTATGAAAAGGAACATGTTACCTGAATGATGAGTTCCTTAAATGTTGTAGTTTTTTTCCTTTTTGCAAGATGTATTTGTAAATTTGTACTTTAGAAAGCTTGAAAAATGTACCTTTGAAAACTTTACTCTATAAAACTGGTTTAGTGTTGTCATATTGAAATGAAGGCTCTATTGTTGTTCCTGCTTTTTGCAACTGCAAACATTTAACTTTCTCATTAAGGTTTGATACTATTGCAATGTAATCTATTTCTTTTTGTCCAAGTATTCCAATATATGATTCATCTGGTACTCTTGAAGCTCTGAAACTAGATAACTGATATCATTATCTATACTTTATTTATGTATTGCAAAGTTGTACCTCCTCATATTCTTGAATTAGGTACTAGAGGTGGTCATCCCGATCTATAACTCTTAATTTTTACTCTCTTTCTTATCTGTATAAATCATTGATGTTTGATGAATTTTTCCAAGTATTGAGCTTCTTGATTCAATTCTATGGTTTTATTACTTGGTTATCATGAAATGGATGCATTACTTTGATTTAACTTTAATGAATGTGGTACCTTCTGATATGAATATTTCAAAGTGAGAAATGATTTCCATTCATTAATATTTAACTTCTTGAATGTAGTTTTTGTTTTCATGGTGACAACAATCAAAAAATTATTTTCCTTCTTACTTGTATCTACATATTTAAACAAACTAGTTAGAAAACAATAGGCTTTTGGCCTCTCTTGTGTTCCATAGTGACTTTATTTCTCTTTCTTTTTGTCTTTCATGATCTTGTGTACATCTCAAATATGCATCTGTTACTTGATGTACCTTATGTTTTTTTATCTCAAATGATTCATTTTCCTGAAACTAGATAGCACATGAGTACAAATTAAACATTGAGCTCGGCTTCGATGCCTTTTATCTTTTCTTTTAGGTACACCGTAGCTGTTTTCTTGGATGATGCAAAAGATAAAGAAAGAGCTATAAATGAAACAAGGAAAACCAAGAGAAAACCCAAGGCAATGATGGGTTTCTTCTATGCTCTTTTTTAGTTTCATTTACATGCAGGATAATTTTAGTGGCGAATATTTGTAATATGGCGAAAAAAATCATTTTAAGAAACTTTGAAAAGGTAATTTTTTCGAGCGGTCGTTGTCCCGTTCACCTAAAATTTACAAAGATAATTTTTTTTGGGGTTGGCTTCTCCTTCATTTGAAAATATCTCCTATAAAAACCTAGGTGATTCGCCAAGTATTATACTACGGTAGTACCACAAGTAGCTAAAAAATTACCAATACTCGTGAAGTTTGAACTTGCATACTCTTAATCATAAGAGATTGCCGTTACCCCTTTAAGGTTAGTTGTTAACACACACCAGGGATATAGTTGATTTGTGAAAAAGTGACAAAGACGTCTTGTAAACCCACTAAAAGTAGATATTACAATCGCCCGACAATGGGGTAAGCAATTGACGTGCGAGAGGAATAAAGTTGACGCCACGGCGACAGAGACAGTGATGCCTTGTTGATGCGCGATAGAGAGAGTCGACGTGTGATAGGGAAAGAGTTGACGACGACAGAGCCAATTGGCACCTTGGTGATGCGCGACGATGAGAGATAGTTGACGCCTTGTTGATGCATGACATGGATAGTTGACTCATTGCCGACGCCAACAAAGGGTTAGTTGTTGACGTGCAATAGGGATTACCATAGTTGATGCGCGATAATAATTTTGACTCGATTCACTACTTGGTTCTTTTGCTGATGCAGGACTCTATTCAGAATAATGGAAGGTGCTATTCTAAAGAATGCGAAGACCCTAAAAGTAACTACGAAATCTCAAAATCACTATTCAAGTATTTTGGAAACTATGTTGATATAGATATTAAAAATACCAACAACAATATAGATGCCACCGAAAGAATCGTAATACCGACTGTGGGAAGGTAGTATTGAGGTGGACATGCATTTTGCACAATATCAAACAAATGACACCTACGATAATATGCCAGATCTTGAATATATTCTTCCTATTGGGGTGTAACCAGAAGTGCATCAAGATATCACACATATAAATACTCAGCAAAATGGAACACAAAAATCAAATTCAAATTTTAGTTCACAAAAGAGGAAACCAAGTGATTTTGATATTGCTCAAAATTCTACTCAAAAAATTAAAACATTGAAAACGAACAAGAATATGTGGACCATTGGCAGGTCATACAAGTTTGATTGGGTAGCTAAATTTCCATTTATCGAACCTATACAATCATCTAATTCTGAAGAGATCCCATTTGAATGTACATGTACAATATGTACGTGGAAATTGGGAAAGTAACAAAAATGCAAATGAAGCTGGACACTATAGAAAAACATTGTGGAAAACAATATTTGACTGTAATGGGGGTGGATGGCTAGAAAATCAAAACACACATGTGGAAAACTGAAAAAGAATGCATGCATGTTAGATACGCAGAGATTATGAGGCAGAGCAAAAAAACACATACATCTCATGGAAAAGGGAGGAACGATCACATCGCAAATTGGTAAGATGAATCAAACAAATCTACATGCAAAACTCATACAATTCTCTACTTTATTTCACATACTAAAGAAAGGAAGACCGATTTTAGATTTCCTTGATTTCAAAGTTTTGTATCAATATAATGGAATGTTGAATGTACCTCAGTCTCATTGGTCTGAAAGTAGTGGATGGGAAATGGAAAAATTCCTTTCAATGATAGAGAAGGAAGATTTGAAAGAGAATGTAAAAAAATCAAAGTTTATCTCTCTTTCAATTGATGAAGTGACAACAATCGACAACACTGCATGGGTATGTATCCATGTCTATACTTTAGAAAATCATATAAGGACACCTCATCTATTGGGTGTTATGAAAATGGTTGAAAACTATAATGCCAAAAACCTACATAAAATAGTTGTTTCTCATTTGAAATATATTGCTGGAATGACTGATTATGAAATTGCTATGAAGTTGGTATGCATCGGAGTAGATGGTGCATCTGTCATGCAGGGTCACCGAATAGGGCTATGTGTTAGATTACAAACAACAAAGTGGCCCCATATATGAAACCAATTCACTGTATCACTCACGTAATGAATTTATTGTATAAAATGGTAAGCAACCATGAAAATGTTGCTAAATTAGAAGACCTTATAAGAGAACTTCATACCCGTATGGCAAGCAGGACAAAGTGATTTCTTGAGTTCCTAAAAAAATGAAATTGGAATTACGATGGCAAAAACTTCAAAGATGTTAAGACTAGATGGATCTCTTTGTATGAAATCGTATATAGAGTTCATGAGGAGTATGCTTCGTTGGTTGGTTTCATGCAAAAATATCATCATGAAGTTGATAGGGTGAGGGACTTGTTGTTCCATTTAACCGATTTAGAGACATTGCTTACATTGGTTGGTATTCTTCCAATATTGGGGGAGACTAATACACCGATGAAGCAAACACAGGTAGATTAATCTATATTTTGGTTTTTATACGGATGGAGAAAAATGGTATGTCAAAGTCTTGATATCTTGTACTATTCCCAAGATAGTTTTGATACAGCAGCTTTTTCAGAATTGAATGCTTTATTAGATCTTAAAAATCCTAGTAACTATTTGAGATTTAATATCCATGATCACCTCAAAGATCACCAAGTTAATGGGAGGGACATACCACCGCACATTTTGCAAAAATTTGAAGATATTACAGATCGTAATAAGAAGATGTTCCCGTGACACGTAATCTCTTTGAGTCTCATTATAGTTGAAACAAGAGTAAATATTAAAAAAATTCGAGAATCCTTATCATCAAAATTAGAGAACATTGCTCCAAAGATAAAATTCTTGAAGCCATGGGTGTGATGAATCCTAATGTTTGGAATACTCAAGGTGGTCATATTGACTTTGTAAGAAAGCACTTCCATATATCCATGGGTAAAATAATGGAACATTTCACAAAGACTTCAGAGTTCAAGGGTATGGAAATCAAAGGTATAATGAATGCTAATTTATTGAAATTTTAATCAACAAAATTTTCAACAATGAGGAACCAATATAAAAATTTAGACAAACCTTCTCGAAAGTGGTGCTATTACAAGGTCATGGTGAGGAATCTATCAAAGTTCTATCTTACAATAAGATATCGTGAATATTTCAAATTATATGAGTTATACCAAACAATGATTTTGGGTTCTATGGAGGATGAAAGTATTTTCAGTGCATTATCATTTATAAAATCAAAACTTAGAAATAGGTTGGATAAAAATCTAGAAAGTTGCATGAGGTGTTATGTATCTCGATACTCCATGGAAACCTTTCCTTTCGACGGAGAAAATGCACATTGGAATTCCCTTTATGAAAGAAGTGGTGTGAATAACATAGCTACAAGTACAACTATTGCTAACGTTGAGAGTCGAATTGGCACATTGTCACCAGAATGCACCCAAAAATCACAACACGATCAACACAGTAAAAGACAGGATTTTTTTTTTTGACTTGCTTGACACATAACATGGCGCAACATGTCGTCACCAAGGTTACAACTAACTCTGTGAACAACTCGATACAAGGATGGCCATAATAGCAGCATGAAAACGTCCACACCTATCAAGGACAATAATTTTTTTGACAGAACATCATAGAAGCCCAACCACATGACACTCTCACAGCTAGGGCAAGCCACAGTAAGAAATGATTGGAGGTTATTTATTTTGATAAGACACCCTGGATAAATTTAAAGGAAGAAGGTCAAGTGAATTCACCCTTAAGCCATCATTAGTTCTTACTGAGGTTTAATTGAAGCTTGAGGTTTTATATGTAGTTAAATAGCGCTCTTACCTAGGCTTCACCGAAAGAGCTTATCAAGAGGAAGCTACTTACTTTTAAATAGGCTGAGAGATAAATTGAGTGGTTTCAAAACTTTCTTCTCTTATTTGTTAAATTTATTAAAGTCTAACTATTGTTTTCCATTAAACTTGTCTTTAGCGTTCACCAAAAGAGTAGTGTTTACTAGTTCAGTTAGGGATAACACGCTATGTAAAATCACTTTGCAAGGATGGTCTCACTCTTGATTACTTAAGGTATTGTTTGTTTACAAGGGGATCTAAACGACAACATATTTCTTTGAATAAAACTTTTAGGTAACTTCTGTAAGGAAAACCACCCCATTACAACTTACATATAACACATCAATACAGAGTCTCAGAAAGATTTAAATTAACACTTAATTCTCAAGATCCAAGTTTTACAATGCTTATGCCAGTGAAAGTTTGAATAACATTTCCCACAAAGATAAGTTACCGCTTACCTACGTAAGGGCAACATAACATCTTCACGCAAATTCCGAACAACCCAAGGCAAGAGGTCTTTTAAATTCCTTTTCGCAATCACTATTACAAAATTTACCTCACATTGGACATTTTTACAAGGAATTTCATAAATTGCACCGATGAAACCTTTACAGCTCTTTCCTTTAATCTACTCGCACAATCCATCTCGCACAAATACTAGCTGGAATTAGTTCATGAACCGAGCATGTTAAGACTACACATTGTAATAAAGAAGCTAACATTTAACAATATCAAGAAAGGAGAGTTCTAATTCAAAAATGGATTAAAACACAACCCATAACTCCAAAATTATTCGCATGAGAAAGAAATCTAAACCATCCAAAGAAGGAGAAAGTCAACATACCAAAGTAAGAACAAAATCACATAAATCAAGGCAAGACCTTATGGGTTAGGAACAAGAAGGTCAAGAATGTTGATATCTCCTTCATGTAATCCTATGGATTACGTGATTGGAATCCAAAACTTACTCCATCCAACTAAAGGGGTCCAAGAGAAGACAAAACATACTAATTATGATGGTAGACACGAAACAAACGACGATACCCAATTCTCCCCTGGGCAGGCTTCATATAGCAATAAGGGTTCGACGTCCTTAAAAGAAAAACAACTCTAGTTTCAGTTTTAAACAAGGAGTTTTACCACTACCTTCTTATAGGATTACTTAAACGTAGGACTAGTTAACAATACAAAACCACTCTTCCAAAAGCGTACATGGGAGATACAAAAAGGGCCATTATTCTACCAACAAACCTTATCCTAAACGTCAAATCCTCTACATAGTGTAAGGGAGGGCTAAACCCAAAGTAGTTAATAATTTTTATATATTTCCAACAATGTCAATAAGTATAGAATAAAAATGATTTCCTTAACAAGGCCACAAAATGGGACCTTTTGTAACCAAGATTGAAGTATAAGATATTCGAGTTCAAAAACAAAGGGATTCGATACACGGTGGGGTAATACACCAAACGATGCCCCCGCACTCAAAAGGCCTTACCACGAGTACAAGCAAAAATAAGAACCAACGCACATATCCATCAGGAAGGTTACGCAGGGCGATCGAGCCTAGAAGTTCTATGAACTCCTTGCCAATGGTATGGAAGTTGGAAAATTTACCCGATCCATGTGGGCTTATCAGGAAAAGTCTAGAAAATATCAAACAGATAAATATGATAGCCAACTATTATATTATCACTGTAATCAGCTGTCATCTAACAGGAATGGGTTCACGAGTCCAATACCATGGATTCACCTACAAATTTTGTTTCGGTCCAGCTATTAATAGCTTGCTCGCGACCCTTAATAAAAATTGGAGAGGTTTCATTCAATTAAACTTACAATGTTTTCCCCTTACTTTAATCAAACAAGAGTTTGAACCAGGAAGTAGGTATAGTAATTTTCTCAACACGTAGAGGCCAAAATAGATGTCAGGTTATCCATCTCCTAGAACTGGGTACAAAAGTCAACCATGTACAGTTCTAAAACAAAACCCTAATGCCATTTTCTAATTAAACAAAAGTAAGGAATGCCCATGGGCTTAAACAAGTTTCAGAGCACAATGTCACTATTAATGTACCTTTAGCAAAACAGGAGAGCCCTAAATAGGAAAAACGTATTTATTCAAGCAAATAGCGATATGAAGGCTTAAATGTCCACACAAAGAGGCCTTCAATTAAAATACCATCACAGAATTCTTTTAGAAGAGAGTCATATAAGCAAACAAAACTCAATAATGTTTCCTTCCCTACGAACTAGATTGCATCACTCAAAATTGGAGTAACCCATTTAGACAAATATGAAATAGAGTAAGCTATAAGAGAGGAAAGAACATTCCAAGAAAATCAGTGAAATTGGATCGAGATTTAAAGGGACAACCAACACAATCAAGCAGCGATATAAACAACCACGAAAACATTTGTCTAGGCGCTATTCAATAGGAGAGAAAATTCATTTCAAGATACTGAAAGAAGGTAGAAAACTATTACAAGGAGTAGATTTAACATGCCTGATTAGAATTCTTCCAACCAACAACCACGTCGACCAGGGCTCGGGCAATAGCAACACAACCTGCGCAACTTCTCTTCCTCCGCCAGCTGAAGATCCATATCCTGTTAACGGCCATGCTTGGCATAGGAAAGGGGGTGATTGAAACATGCCTTCTTGGAATCCTCGGGAGCAACTCCGGGAAGATAGAAGCACTCAGAAGATGGATTATGTTGAGACAGAATAGGACTTTGATAGATTCCATTGTAGTGTTCGTGATGATTCAAGCATCTTTTATTTGAAGCCTCTTCCAGAGCATCATGAAAATCCATTCTCGGTACAGCCTTTTCTCCCCGAAGCTCTCTCGCACGCCACTATGAACAAGTGAGCGGTTTTGGCGATAAACAAACTAGAACCTATCTTCTTCTCAATCCAAACCATAACTATCACCGCATCGAGCCAGTACCACTACTAGGTATTTCTACAAATCGATATTGATCAAAGGCATCATATTCCATTGCCCCCACACACCCATTCTCTCGTGGAATTTGAAATTATACTCTGAGTGGCTGATTCTAATTCTGTACAAGGCCTCTCTAATATTTTATAAAGGTTTTCCTTGTTCTCTCTCTCCAGAAACATCATAGTCTCATTTTGGGAAACATCATGCCCTCTCCTTCGATCCTTTGAAATTGGCATTTCATAAAACAGATCCATTTTTCTGTCAAAAATACTAGGTGATTTGTCCTTGTTACTTGAACAATGAGCCATGCCACCTTGTCGAAGTGGATCAAAGCCAAGGTTTATCCAATTGAAGCCCACATATTGGCTGCGCTGCTTCACCCTCACACTCCTCTTGCACTTGGGCACTATAATTTTCTACAATTTAGAGCTCCGCATCATTCCTTTCTGCAACAGAATATACAGGTTCAATTTCAAGAATTATACGCATCCGCAGTGGAGAAATTCGTGAAGCATCACAGAATGAACACAGAAAAAAGGGAAAATATGGTCTGAACACGAGTCTCCTTGTAACACTCTCACTGTCACAAGGTCAATTTAGATAAAAATATCTTGAAGGAGAATCCGAGTTTGAGGATGCATTCGATACAGAACAGATAACAACATAGTTGGACAGCCTGCTTGTTGGAAGCGCTCACCAAGGCTTTGACTATACTGCAACAAGAGATGGCGTGATGATTTGTGGATTTAGTAAGGAATTCGAGGCATGCTCCAGATTAGAACCCCACCTAAATCCTTGTTCAGAAAACAGCCGGCAACTCTAGTCACGTAATGCTTCCACATAGCTTCATACATACAGTGTTTACATGCAACAGATATTTGCGATCCTGCCAGAGTTACAGAGACCATACTCTCGTCTTCAATAAATCCAACCACATCAAAAAGCGCTGCACCCAAGGAAAACGTGCCCAACCCACCTATACGCATTGAAAGAACAATAAAAGAGATGCCAGGTCCTTCCACCCACCGCCAGCTAACAGCCTAATTGACTGCATAGCTAGGCAGGAAAGAAATGGCGTGAAAAGTAGATAGAAAGGCAATTAATACCCAGCAAGGTTAAATCAAAGTCGTCGTTTGCAAAACCACATAGTGGTCTGAGCACAATTTGGTGAGACAATAAAGAAAGGGAAGGCGGTGGCCAGATTCATTGCTTCTTGGTTTGTCAAGATTTTGTTGAGCAAAGGATACACTGTTAAAGGATTTGTTCGTAATCCTGGTCAGTATTCTTAACCACATATTATTTGTCCTCCTTCAATATTGATTATCAATTATATAATATTGTTTGTGTTTTATTGGGTTTGACAAGTGCAGGTGATGGCAAATATGAACATCTCAAAGGATTGGAAGGATCCAAAGAGAGGTTGCATCTCACCAAAGTTGATATTCTCGACCATGAAAGTTTCATTGCAGTTTTCAAAGGCTGCAGCAGTGTCATTAACATGGCCTCCCTTCTAACAGATGACCCTGTGTTTTTTTTTAACTTTCTTTAAAACTCAATGTCAAAATAAAATTATTTATAACTCTACTTAATGATGGTGGTCGATATGGTAGGAGTAGCAATTCACCTTTAAATGGACAAATAAACAAGTACGCAAGCAAGCCTGGTCGACTGAGGAGGAAACTAGTGGTAGAAGTTTCAAAAATGAACACAGGACAATGACCGACCACGGCGTCACAACAGGAGGCCCTCTACTTTGCGCAAACCAGTGCTCGGTCCGCGAAGCGACCAACCAAACAATAAAATCGTTCACCGAAAATTAACCATAATGTAGATAACAATCGACAATAAGATAATGAAGTTATCGTCGATCGATAATTAAATTAGTAATATTATTATTATTTCTATTACTATTATTATTATAACTTAACAATAATTATTAATCAAATTAAGAAGGACCGACAAACAAGCACGGTAAAAGAGAACATGATTTTCCTTTAACAAGGAAATTGTAACAGGCGTTGCAAGGGCCAGTAACGACAACAACAACATGACCCAGCAAACACGATGAAGAGGGAGATGATTGAGTATTCCCTGTGACTAAGGCAAAGCCCGCCAATGATCGACGAAGGCACAATGACGCACCATGCTTAGCACTCGATCACCGCAGGATGGACAGGTGTAACGTAGAATAGGGCATTACAGTCACACTCTACATAAGAGAACATTGAGTTTGAAGAAGCTATTGATAATGGATTGTTTCAACTTTAAATAGGCATCTTCTTCGCCTTAATCTTATTGTTTGTCACTTTAAATTTTTCAGCTCTTGTTATCATTAAAGATGTTACGGTATATATATTTACATTTATTTAAATACAATTCTTTTAATTTTTAGAAAACGTGGGTCGACATCCATCCGAGGAAGTTGGTACTTCTCAGATCGACAATGTCGAAACTCACCCATCTATCTACTAATCCATTTCTCGTGTTGATTTTTCTTAAAACAAAGATCTAGAACATTATGAGTGATGATTTCACAGCCATCTAAAACACTAGATGTCGGTTAAACCCTATCATATCATCTTTCTTGATTTCTTACAATTATGTTTAATTTATTTTTATATTTGTAAAATGGTTTGATATAGTTTTTAAACTTTGTGGGATAAAATGACACAATAAAATTTTATAGAGGAAGATTTTTCCATATTATACAATTTATAATCCACGATCCATTATACAATTCATCATCCACGATCGTGCTAGAAGATAAATCTACGTCCACATAAAATTTATTATCATCCATATATATTATATCATCATCATATCATTATCATAATCCCGACACTACAATTAATATTAAAACAATTATTTATCTATTTTAAATTTAAAGAAATGTCTCTATCCTAACATATTCCATTTTTTAAAAACAATTATACATTATCATCATTCATCATCGTCTATATCCCTTCTAATGTCATCAAGATCATATCATTACAAGTATAGAGAAGAATAATTATATTAAAAGAAGTTTAAATGTCTATAGAAGAAGAATTATCATGCTTGAAGCTAAATATATGTCCACATAAAATTCATCATCATATCATTATCATAATCCACGACACTAAATGTCTTATTAAAACAATTATTTATCTATTTTAAATTTAAAGAAATATCTCTAGCCTAACACATTCCATTTTTTAAAAACAATATCCACTATCATCATTCATCATCATCTATATCCATTCTAATGTCATCATGATTATATCATTACAAGTATAGAGAAGAAGAATGATCTTAAAACAAGTTTAAATGTATAGAGAAGAAGAATTATCATGCTTGAAGCTAAATCTACGTCCACATATAATTCATGATAATCCAAGTAAACAAGAAACATACATCATCATCCCTATCTAATGCAATCATCATTACAAGTAAACCAAGAAACATAAAATCATAATATATAGGAAGTTCTATACAATCTAGAAATTCTATACATAATATATAGGAAGTTATAAAATTAAAGATTATATAGTATTTCAAATTTTCAAAGGCTACCAAATCCAAATAATAAAATTCAAAGGCCATGACCACAACATTCAATGTTTCAAATTTTCAAATATATACTCAATAGTTCAAGTTTCCACACTCAATAATAAAAATTTTCGACCCTCTTTTTCTATATCCATTTCAACTCCCGTGCTCCTTTCCCCAATGGTTTCTTTTCTCTGCGATGTAGCCATTTCCCCAATGGCGAAATAACCCTAGAACTTATGAGATCTTCCACAACACTGTCTATATTTTTAAAAATTCTTTCTTCTTGCTTTGTCGCATCTCCATGGGACAAAAAATTTGGATCAGTTGCTTACCTTAGCTTTGAATAATATTTTAGGGTCGAAGCCATGCTCTTTAATTATCCACTTCAGTGTATTGTTTTGTTTGTTAACCAAAACAATATTTTCCTTCAAATTCTTTGTTGTGGATAAACTATTCTTCATTGTTTCCAAGTGAACTTGGAAAACCTTTGCTTGACTCTTCAAATTTTCATATTTCAACTGCACAAAAAAATTAATGTCAATTCAACATATTACTAAAATAAGAAAACTTTAAATTAACAAAAATTATTGTTTGAAAGTGATAATACTTACGACCGCTCTATCTCTCTCGGCATTTGCAACTGCTACCAGATCCTTGTCCTTAGACCATTTGTTAAAATATGCCTGGGCCTCAGCACTAATATTTTCCAATTTGTTTAATGTCTTATCCAAAATGTCATCTTTATAGTTGTTGTTATACGTGACAATCCCACTTTTTACTTGGGTAAGTAAGGAATCCATCTTTGCGGGTTGATTCTAGATTACAGTGTATAAACTATCCCTTTGCCAATAATTTTCATAGCGACTAATAATCTCATTGATAAGTACTTTATCCCTTCTCTCCCATTGTATGAGTTGACTGATATGAGGTAGAATAAATTCACTAACATGGGATTGACAATCATAGCCAATTAAGTTCTCCATAGGATAAGGTAGCAATTGTTCACCATCTATATCCGATGAAGATGATCTCATTTGGAGAGGTATGGGGATTTCAGTTAATAAAATGCTACTTGTTTCTACCTTTGGGTGGCCTGATCTTGTTTGTGATAAAATTAATCAAGATTCAGACAAATAAATCTAAAGTGAAATGTAATTCAATATGCTAAACTATGTTGAAATTGAAGTATACCTGCTGTCCTTAAATCATCTCATGGGTATTGAAAAATCCAGTTGGGTCATTGCTATCAATGCCCAAGTAATCTTCATCTAAATTTATATTATTCAAAACCGATATGCCCATTGCACTGGGCAAGCCACCAAGTGAGAGGGTTGGAATTCAAAAGGAGGAGGCAATGTTTAGTGTCCCGCTAGGGGCCGGAGTAATTGGCATGCGTTTACCAATGTTCTTTTTCTAATTCTCTAGTTGGCATTTTAAATATTATTGGTTGAGGGGGGGTCGGTGCCACTATTTGAATAGGAGGACTGCAATGTGCTAAAAAGTTCAAGAAAAAACATATGAAAAACTAGAAAACAATGCAAAAACTATGAAATTAAACGCAAGTAGTATTCAAAAGTTTTACCTTGTTGTTGAGGGTAGCTTATCGCGGTGCTAAGGTTGGCTATATTGGAGTAGTAATTGGTGGTTGTTGAGAAGATACAAATGCATTTGACCTGTCTTGAGTGAGTTGGGGAAGATGGTTGAGTTTCCAAAACATGCGTATGGTCCAAAGGACCTGCTGATGTCATCAACATTGAATTGTATGTCAATTTAATAAGGTAAAATTTAAATCGGAAAATGAAAATAAAAATTTGGAATTTGTAAATAATACATGAAAAGGTATTACTTCTTTGGAATTTAATGAATTCAAACTGTTGGGGGTTCGGAGAGGAGTGAGCTTCCATTTTAGATTGCGAATCTCCCGAAGAATCAGCGTGTTGTTGGCCTCTTCCTCTTGATAATGGCTTTTTTAGGGAAGAGCTTCCATAAATATTCTCTGCAAACTATAAATTATTGATACTGTGCACAGTGTAATGTTGAAATACAAACTTAATAGTTTAGACATGTTGTTCTTCAAATGGAATCAACAACTTCATCCACACCTCATCGGTGAAAGTTGGAATTGGTTTGCCTTTTAAATTTAAAACATCCTCGTAATAAAGGCCAAGGAGATATTTTATGGAGTAAATGATAGGTTTTTCTGAAAGCTTTGCATTTTTATGTCAGTTCTTATTTTTTTGATAAAAAGGTGCACCAATCAAATTTTTGTTTTGTGATAGTTAAACCAATGTATGCAATGGCTCAGTTTGGTATATTTGTTTTCCAACCCTGCAAAACTATTCTAGATTGAAAAAAGGAAATCATTGCAGCAAGAAAGTGGTGTGCAATTACTTGCGTATCCACACCATGCCTGGATTTATTGACATGAGCTGCAAATGCCAAAAATAGTGGGAATTAATATAACATTAAATTGTATCACAATCAAAAACTGAATAAAAAATGATGAATGAAAATGAATTATACTTACAATCAACATGGAAACCGAACATCGATTCAAGATATTTCTTATCATCTTCGACGAGTGTTGCCTTCATTATAACAAAGGGTAAATTTTTGAATGGAAGGCTCGTAAACCGATGGATGTCAGTTGTGTCGATACCGAATTGAAACAATCGGCCATCATTCATAGTAACATAAAACATGCCATCCTCTATATTGTAAGATGAGAGAAGATAGTTCAAAATATCTGGGTCTGTTTCGAAATGGGGCATCTTAGTGAGCCCACTAAACTCATATGCATTGATCAAATATTTGTATTTGGAAGTCATATGTAAAACAGATCTAGATGTGGGTGCACAAAGGATTTCAGTACATGATCTTGCCCATGGATAGGACTTAATTTTCCTCTTGATTTTTGTCTTGAGCTTGAAGTTTGGATGCACTTGTAGTCACCATTGTAGTTTTGTTTGATTCTTTGAGAATGATGGATTCTGTATACAAAAAAATTGAGAGACGAGAATGTGTAAACGTGAAAATGATTGAATGGAGGGTATTTATAGGAAAAATCTAGGGTCAATGACATTTATCGATGCACATCAACAAGGATTTTTGAAAAGCATCAATGGCCCTTGTTGACGTGTGCCAATGGCCCTTTTTGGCGTGCATCAATTTCCTTTGTTGACGTGTGTCAACAACTCCTCTTGACATGCATCAACAAATACCATTGACGTGTGTCAACAAGTACCATTGACATGCGTCGGCAAGGATCATTGACACGCCAACGACCCTTGTGATGTGTGTCAATGGTCCTTGTTGACATGAGTCAATGGTACTTGTTGACACATGCGTCAACAAGGCCATTGACATGCATCAACAAGATCTCACGACATCATGTTGACACACGTCAACAAGGCCATTGACATGCATCAACAAGAGCTAACCGACATCATGTTGACATGTGTCAATAAGGTTCATTGATGCATGTTGAAAATCCTTGTTAATGTGCGTTAACACAATGTCGTTGAGCTCTTGTTGACATGCGTCAATGAGGCATCAGTGTCTAAAAATATGTAGTCTCTCTAGCTTGAAAACTCATGGGGAAAATTTGGTTCTAGAAAACTATCAAATTCACCTTTCGGTGAAACCGGTTCCGGGATATTCACCAGGTATTTTCCACCTCCAATTTTTTAGAGGTGTCTTAAAATGAACCCTGTTTACATGCATCATTTATTTTGATAATCATAAGTTCCATCCCATGGTTTGTGTGGGAATCATTGAAATTTCCAAATGAATAAAAGATATTATTTTTGTAATTGAGTTGAGTACTTCATTTTACTTTCACTCTAATGATATGTAATGATTGTAAAATGATTAAAATAACTCAATAACATACTTAATAACACTTAATCATAGGAAATGATAAAATTGAAAATACATGTAACTTAATAATGAACATTTGCAACCTACGAGACAAAAACTATGTTTGCTGTTATGGAGTTTAACATCCCACCTAAGTTTGTGATTCCCGCATTCACCAAGGTAATGCATGTTTCCTTTGGTGATTATGTGTTTCCTTGCTGAAGATGAACATGGAATAACAATGTATGTGAGGTGTTACATTCTATAACAACACAAATAGTTGAAGATTGCATACTTTTGTTAATTAATTGCTGCAAGCTAAAAACACAATAAAATCTATATGAATTCCCCTAGTTAGGTTCATTTCACCAATGCCTTCCATCGAAAACAAAGTTTTGAGTTTCCCATTTTGCACGAGTACAAAAATTTTCAAAAAATCCCCCCCTTGTCATCTTGGATGCTTGGTTGATGGTATCTTTTGGAGGTATAAGTTTTGTTTAGAAACTACCTCTTATCTAGTTAACCTATTTTGAGTTTAAATCATAAGCATTGATTCTTCCTCATATTGTTCTAAACCCCTTGAATGCGTAAAGAAAATTTATAAAATTTTAATGTGCACCTTCATATTATCTCTTATAGATACTTATGGAGACTCACCTAGAATGCATTGATGATTTATGTAACTTTTGGAAAAACTCTTGTAAACTTGGTGTGTTCCATTTTGGTAAATGACCTATTATTTCCATGAACTTAACAATTTGATAAGCATGGATCTTCCTACTCATTAAAATTTAAGTGGTGTTAACAAAACCTGAGCATATTCAAACTCTAATTGGGAGGCTAGGACCTTGAAAATTTAATAGGTAAATTTGGAACATGAAGAAGATGGTTTCTTACTCTAACCTTGTAGTTAATAAAAGAAATGAAATGGATAATTAAATAGAAGAATTATCTCATATTTTTTTCGTAGAAGTAAAATGAATAATTTTGTTGCCTATAGAGAATGGTGAGATATACCAACATTAGTGATGACGCTTAACGACACCATATATAGGATATCATAATACAAGGAATGCATTAATTATTAAACTTATAATAAACATGCTTAGCGAATGTAACTATAAATTGTGTATTATAACTTGGAATATAGAACGGATAATTTTATGGGATAGAGCACAAATAGAATGTATAAATAAACAACCTAAATTATATAAATTCCTATTTCATGCCCTAAAATTTGTAAAGGATATAATTTGAATGATAGAACTAATCAAAATGTTCCCTAGAAATAATGTATGAGTGTCTAATCTCTTTTGCATTCTAATATTTTGAGTTTTGTAGTGTTTGAGTACGTCTTATATGCCCTTGTTATATCAAACAATAAAAATATATATAATGGCTATAACGCAAGTTACATGCTATATAATTTTTGATCTCTCACTTTGTTAGTATTAAACTTTCTTTAGGAGCATGCATAGTGATAGTATCACCTTGTTAGAATGGAATAATTTTTATGTTCATATTGATGGACTCTACATTCCATCATGCCAATGGTGGAAAATTTTTGAACCTTTAGATCTATCCTCCTACCTTGAATAATGGATTTATTTGTTGATAATGATGTGCTCTAATTGTGTTTTACTCCCTTGAACATAAATGTGTGTAACCTCCTTGATGGATCCTTTCAAGCTATTGTACCATTTTTCCTCTTAGCTTGATAGGTGTATGATTTGTGATCTTTTAAGAGTGATTCTATATCTCTAGTTTTAAGAGAGGCACCCTTCTTGTGTTGGAATAGGTCATTGGTAACCTAGGCTTATTGGAAAGCTTAGGCAACATATGCCAAGGATATGGAGAAATTTTTGAATCCTCTGTCTTTATGGGAAACATGGAGTTGTCCCCCTTGTCCTTTGGGAAGATAACGGAGGGTAGGTTGTTTTCGTAAGTTTTGACAAGAATGGTTAGTGTGTTGTTATAGTAAATTACTAGTTGGACCTCTCTTGTTTCTTATTCTCTCCTACCTCACTTGAGTGTCCCTATGTGTTGTAATATTAAGCTAGGGAAGGCCTAAAATTTATAAATGTTGTTTCTTATATAGAGTGAATGGTATCCCTTGTGTCGATATGATAATATGGGAAATATTTCTTATTGCCAAAAATGGAAAAATTATCTAATTGTTGGGTATTCGAATCGGGATTAATGGTTTAGATAGTAATTCAAGTTATGGAAACCTCGTGGCCTAGATTTTTCTTAGTGCTAACCTAAAAATTTTAAGGGAGTCATTCCAAATTATATGAAGTACTCCCAATTAATATCTTGTATTCTTGTAAATGCTTTTGTTAAAACTAGGTGTTTTCCCTTGTTGTTAAGCCTTATTCTGTGTGGCCTTGAATTTTATGGTCTTAGAATAAGGTGTGGTTTCTCATGAAAAATTGAAGGTCATGATTGGCGGTGGTTAACTTTGTATACAAGAACGAACCTTAAAGTGTAATTAAACCCAATTTGAAGTCTTATCCTACCCTTTTACCATCTTTTGCACCTATGTGTAGCTATGTAGACACATTATGTACACAAATTTTCCTGTTTTTTTATTTATGGACCTTAGTTGTCATTCATTGGGGTCCCATTGACTATGTCCTATTCAAATGTTTTGTGTTGTACCTTGGTTAACCTCGTAGAGATTATTCCAAAGGTTTGAATGCTAGAAAAATTGTTTGGAGAAGGTTTAGTATCTATTCCTATTAGTCTCCATTCTTTTTTTGTATAACGTCGACAAAAATCAAATTATGAGCAACACACTTTTGTTTTGAAGTAATGAAACCCCACGAAGGTGTGAATTCTATTTGTATGTTTTGTTTCCTACCTCTTTTCATGAATTTCAGGAGGAAATCAAGTGTAAGGGGAGTGTGATGTAATGCCCACTCATCTTTAACACTTATTTCACTATGATTTTGATTATTTTTATTAGATACATGGGTGTTATTATTATCAAATTTTTCCCCTCGGGAAAAATTGATTGAACAAAACCTTGCACAGGAGAAATGGAGAGGTTGGTTAAGTCGTGCGAGCTCACATTCGATCCCAAAAATCAAGTTGCAAGCGGGTTAAAATATGGAGAAGCAAGGTTGGAAAATGAGTGGCCAAACAATGTTGAAGGAGATCAGAGCTCAAGAGGAAGAAAAATGGAGAAAGGATCGAAATTTTAAGTTTTTACAATTTTGATGCTTCAAGAAATAGGGCAAAAAAGGACTCAAAATGTCTCAAGTTTGAAATTCTTAAAGTCATAAATTTTAGACTTTCGGTTTTGGGGTTTTGGAGTTCACGGTGGCCAAAGTTGAAAAAGTGGACGAAAATGTCTGAAACCCGAAACCCCGAAAGTCTGAAATTTTGGAATTTTAGAACTCTTAGGCACGAAGTTGGAAAATCGGCCCCAAATGTCAAAAATTTCAAATTCCAAAAGCTTGAATTTTAGACTTTCGTGTTTTTTGGTAAGGTTCATTTTAAGACACCTCTAGAAAATTATAGGTGGAAAATACCTGGCAAATATCCCCGGAACCAGTTTCAATGAAAGGTGAATTTGATAGTTTTCCAAAACCAAATTTTCACCAGTTTTTCGAGCCACGAAACTACAAGTGTTTCGAGATCTTGATGCACCATTGACACGCGTCAACGAACCATTGGCGTGTGTCAACATGACATCAATGGTTTTCATTGACGCGCGTCAATAAGGACCATTGACGCGTGTCAACAAGGACCATTGACACGTGTCAACAAGTACCATTGACACATCTCAACACCCCTTATTGACGTGCATCAACACCCCTTGTTAACGTGTGCTAATGGTCCTTATTGACGCGCATCAATGGCCCTTATTGAGGTGCGTCAATGGCCCTAACGACATGCATCAATGACCCTTTTTGACAAGTGTTAATGGCCCCTGTTAACGCACATCAATGACCCTTGTTGACACGCGTCAATGGCCCTTATTTTCATGCATCAACAAGGGTCATTGATGCACGTCAACAAGGGTCATTAAAGTGCATCAATAGGGGTCATTAACACACGTTAATGGGTCTTTTTACCGCTTGATTTGGCCTATAAATACCCTCCTATCAGTCATTTTCTCATTTACACTTTCTGGCTCTCGATTTTTTTATATATAGGAATCCATCATTGTCAAAGATGCAAGCACAACTACAATGGCGACTTCAAGTGCTTCCCAACTGCAAGCTCAGGATAAAAATCAAGAAGAAAATCTAGTCCTATCCACGGGCAAGATCATCTACAGGAATCCTTTGTGCCCCCACATCCATACTGTTTTAAAGGTGTCTTCCAAATATAAATATTTGATCAATGCGTGTGAGTTTAGTGGGCTCATTGAGATGCCCCATTTCAAAACTAGACCCAGATATTTTGAACTACCTTCTCTCATCCTACAATAAAGAGGATAGCTTTGTTATATGTTACTATGAATGATGGCCGATTGTTTCAATTCGTATATCAACACAACCGACATCCATCGGTTTACGGGCCTTCCATTCATAAATTTACCCTTTGTTACAATGAAGGTAACACTCATCGAAGACAACAAGAAATATCTCGAATCAACGTTCGGTTTCCATGTTGATTGTAAGTATAATTCATTTTCATTCATCATTTTTTATCCTTTTTTTTATTGTGATATAATTTAATTTTATATTAATTTCCACTATTTATTGTCATTTGCAGCTCATGTCAATAAATCCAGGCATGGTGTGGATATGCAAGCAATTGCACACCACTTTCTTGCTGCAATGATTTCCTTTTTCAATCTAGAATAGTTTTGCAAGGTCGGAAACAGATATACCAAACTGGGCCATTGCATACATAGTTGCAACTATCACAAAACAAAAATTTGATTGGTGCACCTATTTATCAATAAAAAAGAACTGACATAACAAATGCAAATCTTTCAGAAAAACCTATCATTTATTCCACAAACTATCTCCTTGGCCTTTATTATGAGGCTCTTTTAAATTTAAAAGACAAACCAATTCCCACTTGCATTGACGAGGAGTTGATGAAGTTGTCAATTCCATTTGAAGAACAACAGGTATAAAATATTAAGTTTGTATTTCAACATTACATTGTGCACAATTTTTAACAATTTATTGTTTGCAGAGAAGATTTATTGAAACCGTTCCTCGAAAATAGGCGTTTTCAAAAGGAAGAGGCCAACAACATGCCGAGGCTTCGGATATTCCCAATCTGAAATGGAAGCTCACTCCTCTTCGAACCCCCAACAGTTTGAACTCATTAAATTCTAGAGAAGTAATACCTTTTCATATATTATTTACAAATTCTAAATTTGTATTTTTATTTTCCAATTTAAATTTTAACCAATTGAATTGACATACAATTTAATGTTGATGACATTGCACAGGACTTTGAACCATACGCGTGTTTCAAAACTCAACCATCTTCCCCAACTTACTCGGTGACAAATGCATGTATTTGTATCTTCTCAACAACCACCAATTACTACTCCTACACAACAACCCTTAGCACCATGAGAAACTACCCCTCGATAAAAGGTACAACTTTTGAATACTACTTCGTTTAATTTCATAGTTTTTGCATTTTTTCTAGCTTTTCATGTTTTTTCTTAATTTTTTATCACATTGCATTCCTTCCATTCAAACAATGGCACCAACCCCCTTAACTAATAATATTTAAAATTCCAACCGGAGGAATAGGGAAAAAAACATTGGTAAAAGCATTCCAATCGTCGGCCCCTAGCGAGACACTAAACATTGCCTCCTCCTTTCGAATTCCAACCCTCTCACTTGGTGGCTTGCCCAGTGTAATGGGCATATCAGTTTTGAATAATATAAATTTAGATGAATATTACTTGGGCATTGATAGAAATGACCCAACTAGTTTTTTCAAGTACCTTTGAGATGATTCAAGGTCGCTAAAGTATACTTCAATTTCAACATACTTTACCATATTGAATTACATTTTGATTTGAATTTATTTTTCTGAATCTTGATTAATTTTATCACAAATAGGATCAGGCCACCCAAAGGCAGAAACAAGTAGCAATTGATCAGCCCAAAAGCCCCCGTACCTCTCTAGCAATATCATCTTCATCAGATACAGATGGTGAACAGTTGCTAACTTTTCCTTTGGAGAACTTAATTGGTTATGATTGTCAATCCCATATCATTCAGCTCATAGAATGGGAAAGAAGGGCTAAAGTACTTATCAATGAGATTATTAGTCATTATGAAAATTATTGGCAAAGGGATAGTTTACATCAGCTGTGATCTAGAATCAACTTGCGAAGATGGATTCCTTACTTACCCATGTAAGAAGTGGGACTCACGTATAACAACAACTATAAAGACAAATTTTTGGATAAGACATTAAACAACTTAGAAAATATTAGTGTTGATGCCTGGCGTATGTTAACAAATGGTCTAAGGACAAGGATCTAGTAGCGATTGTATATCTTTGAGAGAGATAGAGCGGTCATAATTATTATCACTTTCAAAAATATTTTTGTTAATTTAAATTTTTCTTATTTTAGTAATATGTTGAATTGACATTAATTTTTTTGTCTAGTTGAAATATGAAAATTTGAAGAGTCAAGCAAGGGTATTCCAAGTTCACTTGGAAACGAAGAAGAAACAGCTTTATCCATAGCGAATAATTTGAAGGAAAATATTGTTTTGGTTAACAAACAAAACAATACACTGAAGCGGATAATTAAAGAGCACGGCTTCGACCCTGAAATATTATTCAAAGCTAAGGCAGCAACTGATCCAAATTTGCTGTCCCATGGAGATGCGACAAAGCAAGAAGAAAGAATTTTAAAAAATCTGGACAGTGCTGCAGATGATCTCATAAGTTCTGGGGTTATTTCTACCGTTGGGGAAAGGAGTAAAGCCACAGCAAAGAAACCATTGGGGAAAGGAGCACATGAATTGAATTGGATACAGAAAAAGAGGGTTGAAATTTTTTATTATTGAGTGTGGAAACTTGAAATATTGAGTCTATATTTGAAAATTTGAAACATTGAATGTTGTGGTCATGGTATTTGAATTTTATTATCTGGATTTGATAGCCTTTTAAAATTTGAAATACTATATAATCTTTAATTTTTTAACTTCCTATATATTATGTATAGAATTTTTAGATTGTATATGGAGTTTATGCTTTTTGGTTTACTCTTAATGGTGATTGCATTAGATAGGGATGATGACGTATGTTTCTCTGAAGTTGGTTCGGTTTGCATGCACAAAAACTAATCACATAACACCGGAAATAATAAGAAATAACACATCATTATTGATTCATCCGGATAAATTACACTAGAGAGATTACATACATATATAGCTAAATGAAATCCTTAAAGTAAGGAGTCAACTTCTATCCCTCATATCTCTCTCATGATCACTCAAAGATCCCACAAATCTCTCCCAATACCTATTCTCACTCAACAAACCTAGAATATCTCTAAGAGATCTCTACGAGTTGTCACCAACTCATTATTTGCACAATAATAATAATGTTCACAATATTAAAATATTGCTAACATTCACTCCCTATTGTTAACATTATTATTTCCACACATACACTCCCTAATGTGAACAATGTAGAGAAAAACATTCACACGCCTTCTACAAATTGCCTACCTCTGCATGCTCATGATCTTGGTACGTTGAACCTCTTTCAACAAATACGAACCCCTGTTCGACAATATGAGACCTCATCCCTGTACGAGCCCCCGCTCATGAACCTCTGTTCATCCTCTTCAAGAAAAACATGATGCTTTGCTTTTTCTTGTGCTTTTATTTTTCTACTATCACATATTTACATCGGGAGGTTATTAAAGGAAATACAATTACGAACAGGGAATGTAACATCTGTTCTTATTACAAACAATGAAACACACAACTGAAATACTTGGCCACAAAATCAATACCGCAGCCTCGTCGATGGTGCACGACGAGAGGTCGCTATGTGCCCTCCTGCCTCCGTTGCCTCCAGCCTCCATCTGAATGTCCCCGCTAACTCGGCAGTATAGTCGAGGACGATACGCGTTCCTATCGCGATACGGTATGGGGTCGAGGGCGGAGCCCCAAAACACCCGAAACGGTTTTCATTTGCATTTTTCCTTAAAAAATGAGTGTCGGATTACACCGAAAATGCACTCATTTGTCCTTTTTTTTTTTTTTTTTTAACAACTTTTCGACTCAGTTTTGATGACAATAGAATGACAACAAACAGATACCCTAAAATCACCTATTTTGACATTTTTAATGACTCTCAAAGACACTAAAAAATAACTCAAGACTTCAAAAAATATCAAACCTATTGTATATCAACTAAATAAGTTAAAACTCGCATCGACCTTATAAAGACTGCAGACTCAATCTTGAATACAATTATAATACTAATTTACTTATTGACTTATACAGACCGTATACTCTACACATGATGTGTGGACAATATAATAAACAAAAAAGCTTAATACCATTGGATTGGGCTCGCCAATATTAGAATTGATCCACACGATCTGTGTTGAAGGGAATCCAGACAGGGTACTTCACAATGGTCAGCCAAGAACAATTAATGATAGATCCACCCACAGCTTGTTTTACGGATGATTGATTGTGATGATTGATGAGCATGTCGTCAAGAAGTGATCCGATCTCACATAACACTACGTTCGTCTAGCGTTTGTTGATAGAATATGCACAATTTGCCCAAAAAATTCTAGATTCTGGCAGTATTTGCTATGCACACGAGTGCATCTGAAATAGATCTGGAAACCACATTAAAAATAATGTCTCCACAAAGCAGTTCAAAGCAAATGTGATTCAATGTAAACCTTACTACATGCAAATACTGTCAATCAAAATGAATCGCATGATCCAAGCACGTCCTTCATTCCTCTCAACCCATCAACAGGAGTACTGCAGAATTAAATGGATGTCCACGAATCCACGATGGATTAGTGAAGGTTATTGATCTCGTCAAACAGAAGATGGCAAAACTGGCGGATGGATCAATGCTGGGGAGGTAAACTCTTTTATAAAGCCGTGTGGAGATTTTTCACAATAGGATACATGCAAGATAGGTGGAAACCGTATTCCCTGGAGTTGTTGATGCAAATCTCTGCCAAGTCGTGTCTTCCCAATCATCTAAAAGCAAACCGAAGCAATCTTCAATGTAAATGCAGATGTGTGCATGTGTCAGGCAGATCTACAAATGTGGGCGGAAATGCATGAGCCGAATCCACGTGGTGAGAAATGCCAATGCAAATCACGGTGCAAATATCAAATACAAGCTCATAATTCCTTGGCTGCAAACAAGATCCTCCTTACACAGGTACGCAGATTCACAAATAAAATCACGAACTAGCAGTACAATACATTTTTCAATACACGGCCCATAGATGTATGCTTACATCTGTGTTGAATGAAGTGTAACGTTGGCAGCTGCAAATCCACTATTCAGTGTTGCACGGTGTCTCCGTCTATAGGATCAAGTGCAGGGCTTTGATGATCAAAGGCATTTGATAAATCAGACCATTGTTACTGAAGACTCCACAACAGTGATCGACCATGCTCTGATACCAAATCTAGAAGTTGGTTCAGTTTGCATGCACAAAAAACTAATCACATAACACCGAAATAATAAGAAATAACACATCATTATTGATTCATCCGGGATATATTACACTGGAGGGATTACATACATATATAGGTAAATGACATCCTTAAAGTAAGGAGTCAACTTCTATCCCTCATATCTCTCTCATGATCACTCAGCATCCCACAAATCTCTCCCAATACCTATTCTCACTCAACAAACCTAGAATCTCTCTAAGAGATCTCTACGAGTTGTCACCAACTCATTATTTGCACAATAATAATAATGTTCACAATATTAAAATATTGCTAACGAGCTTTCTTATTTACTTGGATTATCATGAATTTTATGTGGATGTAGATTTAGCTTCAAGCACGATAATTCTTCTTCTCTAGACATTTAAACTTGTTTTAAGATATTTCTTCTTCTCTATACTTGTAATGATATGATCGAATAACATTATAATGGATATAGATGACGATGAATGATGATAATGGATAATTATTTTTTAAAAATGGAATGTGTTAGGATAGAGACATTTCTTTAAATTTAAAATAGATAAATAATTATTTTAATAATAATTATAGTGTCAGATTATGATAATGATATGATTTATATGGATGATGATGAATTTTATTTGGACGTAGATTTAGCTTCAAGCACGATAATTCTTCTTCTCTATACTTGTAATGATGTGATCATGATGACATTAGAATGGATATAGATGATAACTAAATAGAATGTGTTAAAATGGATATAGATGACATTAGAACGGATATACTTGTAATGATATGATCATGAATTGTTTTAAAAGAATGGAATGTGTTAAGACATAGACATTTCTTTAAATTTAAAATAAATAAATAATTGTTTTAATAATAATTGTAGTGTCGGGATTATGATAATGATATGATGATGATATGATATATATGGATGATGATAAATTTATGTAGACGTAGATTTATCTTCTAACACGATCATGGATGACAAATTGTATAATGGATCGTAGATTATGAATTGTATAGTATGGAAATATCTTCCTCTATAAAATTCAATTGTGTCATTTTATCCCGAAAGTTTAAAAAAATATATCAAATCATTTTGCAAATATAAAAATAAATTACACATAATTGTAAGAAATCAAGAAAGATGATATGATAGGGTTTAACTTACCTCTAGTGTTTTAGATTGTTGTGAAATCATCACTTTGGTAATGTGTTAGATATTTGTTTTATGAAAACTCAACACGAGAAATGGATTAGTAGATATATGGGTGAGTTTCACGACATTTTCAGTCCCAGAAGTACCAACTTCCTCGGATGGATGTCAACCCACATTTTCAAAAAAAAAAAAATATTGTATTTAAATAAATGTAAATATATAGACCTGTAACATCTTTAATGATAACAAGAGAAGAAAAAAATTTAAAGTGATAAACAATAAGATTAAGGTGAAGAAGATACCTATTTAAAGTTGAAACAATCCATTATCAATAGCTTCTTCAAACTCGATGTTCTCTTTTATAGAGTGTGACGATGCACCAATTCCACTCTCAACATTGGGAATAGTTGTACTTGTAGCTGTATTATTCACACCTCTTCTTTCACAAAGGGAATTCCAATGTGCAATTTCTCTATCGAAAGGAAAGGTTTCCATGGAGTATCGAGAAACATAACACCTCATGCAACTTTCCAGATTTTTATCCAACTTGTTTCTCGGTTTGATTTTATAAATGATAATGCACCGAAAACCATTTCATCCTCCACACCCCAAAATCATTATTTGGCATAACTCACATAATCTGAAATATTCACTGATATCTTCTTGTAAGATAGAACTTTGATAGATTCCTCGCCACAACATTGTAATAGCACCACTTTCAGAAGGTTCGTCTAAATTTTTATATTGGTTCCTCATTGTTGTTGCAAAATTTGTTGATTGAAATTTTAATAAATTAGCATTCAGCATACCTTTGATTTCCATACCCTTGAACTCTAAAGTCTTTACGAAATGTTCCATTATTGTACCCATGGATTTATGGAAATGCTTTCTTACAAATTCAGCATGACCACCTTCAGTATTCCAAAAATTAGGATTCATCACACCCATGGCTTCAAGAATTTTATCTTTAGAGAAACATTCTCTAATTTCGATGATAAGGATTACTCAAATTTTTTTAAGCTTTATTCTTGTTTCAACTATAACAAACTCAAAGAGATTACGTGTTATGGGACATCTTCTCCTTCCGATCCTGTAATATCTTGATGTTTTTGTAAAATGTGTAGTGGTATGTCCCTCCTATTAACTGGTGATGAAAAGGTGATCGGGGATATTAAATCTCAAATAGTTACTAGAATTTTTAAGATCTAATAAAGCTTTCGATTATCAAATATAGGTGTATAAAAACTATCTTGGGAAAAGTACAAGATATCAAGACTTTGACATACCATTTTTCTCATCCGTATAAAATCCACAATATAGATTAATCTCCCCTGTGCATGCTTCATCAGTGTATTGATCTCCCACAACATTGAAAGAATACCAACGAATGTAAGAAATGTCTCCAAATTAGTTAAACAGAACAACAAGTCCCTTGCCTATCAACTTCATGATGGTATTTGTTCATGAAACTTACCAACAAAGGATGAACTCGCATGCAAGTTCATACAAAGAGATCCATCTAGTATCAACATCTTTTAGAATTTTTTTGCCATCTCGTAATTCCAATTGAAAATTTTTGGAACTCAAGAAACCGCTTTGGTTTGCTTGCCATATAGACATGTTGTTCTCTTATAAGGTCTTCTAATTTAGAAACATTTTCCTGGTTGCTTACCATTTTATACGCTAAATTCATTATGTGAGCCATACGGTGAATTGGTAGCATACATGGGGCCATTTTTGTTTGTAATCTAACACGCATAGCCCTGTTTGGTGACCTTGCATGATAGATGCACCATCTGCTCCAATGCATACCAACTTCATAATAATTTCATAATCAGTCATTCCATAATATCTTTTATATGAGAAACAACTATTTTATGTAGGTTTTCGGCATTATAGTTTTCAACAATTTTTGAATAACACCCAATGATGAGGTGTCCTTATATGATTTTCTAAAGTATAGATGTGGATACATACCCATGCGGTGTTTGTCAAGTATTGTGACTTCATCAATTGAAAGAGAGATACACTTTGATTTTTTTACATTCTCTTTCAAATATTTCTTCTCTATCATCCAAAGGAATTTTTCCATTTTCCATCCACTACTTTCTTTCAGACCAATGAGACGAGGTTTGTTCAACATTCCATTATATTGATACAAAACTTTGAAATCGAGGAAATCTGAAATTGGTCTTCCTTTTTTACTATGTGAAATAAAGTAGAGAATTGTATGAGTTTTGCATGTATATTTTTTTGATTCATCTTACCAATTTACGATGTGATCGTTCCTCCCTTTTCCAAGAGATCTCTATATTTTTTCTACTCGCCTCATATTTCGCTACGTATCTAACATGCATGCATTCTTTTCAATTTTCCACCGTGTGTGTTTTGATTTTCTACCCATCCTCCCCCATTACAATCAAATATTATTTTCCGAATGTTTTTCTATAGTTTCCACTTCATTTGCATTTTTGTTGCTTTCCCAATTTCCATGTACATATTGTACATGTACATTCGATGGGATCTCTTAAGAATTAGATGATTATACAAGTTTGATAGATGGAAATTTAGCTGCCCAATCAAAATTGTATGACCTACCAATGGTCCACATATTCTTGTTCATTTTCAATGTTTTACTTTTTGAGTAGAATTTTTAGCAATATCACAATCACCTAGTTTCCTCTTCCGTGAACCGAAATTTGAATTTGATTTTTGTGTGATATCTTGATGCACTTCTGTCAGTACCTAATAGGAAGAATATCTGCAAGATCTCGGCATATTATCGTAGGTATCATTTGATTGATATTGTGCGTAATGCATGTCCACCTCAATAATACCTTCCACACAACAAGATTCGATTCTTTCTAGTGGTATCTTCTTTATAGTTGTTTGTATTTTTAATATTTGTATCCATGCAGAGTTTCCAAAATACTTGAACAATGATTTTCTGAGATTTCTTAGTTACTTTTAGGGTCTTCGCATTCTTAGGACTAGCACCTTCCATTATTCTGAATAGAGTCCTACGTCAACAAAAGAACCAAGTAGCGACTCCCTGCTACATGTCAACAACTACTCCTTTGTCGCACATCAAAATCATGTCAATAATCCCTCGCATGCGTCAAAAAGGCATCAATCGAATCTGTCATGCATCATAAAGGCATCAACTGTCTCGTCATGCGTTAACTCTGTCCCTGCCGTGTGTCAATCGCTTATACCCTTTTCGCATGTCAACTCTCTCTATCATGCGTCAAATCTATTCCTCTCACACATCAATTGCTTTACCCTTTGTCATGCATCTACAATATCTCCTTGTCATGCATCTGCAATACCTCTTTTCACGTGTCAAATTTATCCCCTCCGCGGCGTCAACAACTAACCCTAACAGGATAACAACAATCTATGGTACTTAAGAGTATATGAATTCAAACATCACCATATTGGTAAGTTGGTAAGCTACTTGTTATATACTACCCAACGAATCACCTAGGTTTTAATAGGAGATATTTTCAAATGAAGGTGAAGCCGACCCAAAAAAAAATATACTATATATTTTAGGCGAACAGGACACCAACCCGCTCCGAAAAAATCACCTTTTCAAATTTTCCTAAAATGAAATTTTCGCCATATTATGAATATTCGCCACTAAAATTATCCCTGGTTTTTGGGGTTTCAGAGACCTCGCAAGCATGCCAAAATTGAATGGAAATGTCCAAAAACCAAAAGTATGAAAATATGAAATTTTAGATTTTCAGGTTTTCGGGGTTTTAGGAATTTTGGGATCCATGCCAGGAAAAGTAGAAAGAAAAAGCCTAAAATCCAAAGGTCCAAATTTTTAGACTTTTAGATTTTCAAGGTTCAGATTTTAGAGGTCAACGCAGGTTTCGGGGTCAACGCAATGGAATTTTTGGTTTTTGAAACTCCGGGTTTCCGAACTCTTGAGGTGATTTGGGTGATGAATAGTGAAAAGGTCTAAAAGGAAAAATGTACGAAAGTCCGAAAGTTTAAAATTTCAGACTTTTAGGTTTGGGAGTTTCAAGGTTCAGTTACAAACTTTGGAACTCTCTATCCATTTTAAGTGGTGAACAACGTTTTAATCTCCGAATTGGAAATGTTTGAAAGTCTAAATTTTGGACTTTCGGAGGTTACATGTGTTTGGACTCGAAGGGACAGATCAAGAACACGCCATTTTTGTACAATGACACTCGACTTGTAGATGGCCATATCTTTTGACTAGAAGTTTGGATTTGAGCAAGAGAGGACATTTTTGAAAGCTCTCGATGATATATTTAATTTGGTGTGACTTAGTTCTTAAAAATGAAAAATACAGCCCTCCATTCTTGAGGCATCAAAGCTTCTCACCTACAACCATAATGAAGTATGGGCTTCCTTTCTTTCCCAACAAGGAACAACACATGGAGGCATGGGTTTTGCAATGGAACCCATCATTGTTACAAAGTGAATTCAATGCATTTTGGGGGTGGTTGAAGCTGGATTTCAGATTTCTTCTATCTCCTTCTCTAATTCTTCCTATATATTATAAGGAGGGGCATTTTTCTAAAGGTTGGACATTTTTTTCGTTTTGCACCCTCCCTTCTTCTCTTGTTTGCAAGTGAATTTGTGGAGTTCAAACCTCCTGTTTCAAACTGTAATGCAAGTTTGTGCCTCTTGGCCATTATAATGGACTATATCAAATTCTTGGAGCAATAAAAATAAGTTTGTGGATGATTTCAACCCTCTCTTATGTTCATTGCATTTTCTTGATCTCTCATTGGAATCCTTTCTATTTGTGTATGGTGGTTGTATTACACTTTTAATTGTTTGTGTTTATTGGTAAAGCATGTGTTCAATATTCCTTTGGTGCATCACCTCTATTAGTTTAGGTTTATTTTCTTGCATCTTCTTAAATTAGTCTCCTTGGTAATATAGAGTATATTTTAGAGTAGATCCTCTACAAATTGGATGTGTGCACCTGAATAGAGGAATAGGAACGGTCTTCATCCGGAGAGCTTTCCATTGCAAAGTCCCACACTTTGGGAAAAGATTCAGCAGTCTTTGTGATTACGCATCAATAGTTATTATTATATTTTGGTTACCATATTGATAGACATCAAAGATATGATGATAATCTAGCATTATTTTGTTACATGTTGTTTGACTCTAGATAATTATGATTATATTTGGAGTGTTGGACTAACCATGTGATTTCATTGATGTTGAGAGTTGTTAATGATTCGATGATATTAGGGATCTCGTAATGTGTTGTTGAGTGCATTAAGTAGATATGAGTTACAATAGATGTACAAAAATCAATGGTTGTTGTAAAGATACAAATTGTTATAGATGGTAAATGTTAATGAATAAGGAAGAATTGTAATTGTAACTAAATGATAAGTGGTATATGTTTTTATATCATTTGACATATTGATTATGTTTAGATGATCGACTAGTCTTGAGATTTCATTGATTTTGGTGAAAACGGTGGAATTGAAATGTTTAGAAATTATAAATAATTGATAGAATTACTTAACATTGATGATGGTTTAGCTACATTATATGATGATGTTAATTGACATATATGTACATGTTTTATTACATGATGTAATTGATATGTCCATGAGGCCGAAGTGGTATTGTTTGGTTATTACAGAAATTATATCACAATAAACAAGAAGGCACTAGGAGACTAACCATGGAGGAGTATTAGATGTTTTCAACAAGGACACCTTGGACACTTTATGTTCCTATGTATTGTTGTTTTAGTATTCATTTTTAGAGATTCCCATGGGGTGACCTCATATGTTGCCATGGGTTTGTCTCATGATTTTTCCTCTTTTATTTTATTTATTTTGTTGTGTATGTGATTACTTATTGTAGAAGGATTCTCACTTTATTATTGCTTAATATTTTATTTATTGCTAAAAGATTTTGAAGGGGACTATACACCGGAGGACAAAGAGACTCAAAAGATAGAATAAACATGAATTTTAATCCACAAAAAAGGAAAAATCGCCATAAGATAAAGATGAGAATAAGGCACTCGAGAAAACTACCGACAAGAAGCATAAGAACAACAACACATCAATGACACACTAGATGCATGACATGCAAAACCTAGAGGATGTACAAATGAATCCAAAACAATGAAAAGACTATTTCAAGTGTGGACTGGAACCAAGAAACAATAGGAAACCTGAACTAGAACCACAAGGAACCTAGAATTTTTTACCACGATTCGAAATGTGGCGGGATGGACTTTATGTGATATTTTCTTCTTAACATTTGTCCATCCCTCTTCTTCCCGATTTGAAATTATGTTGTCTATCATCCCCATAGACTCGTATAGAATAGAGGTAGTTTTTTCAATAATGTCCATCAAAGGGGATCGGTTCCTTTGTTTTATTGCTAGGATTGGATGTGGTACCTACTTGGAGTGCCTTTTTGTTTAACTCATGCTTCCATTCTAGATCACAAAGTAAATTTTTATCATTAATTCCTCAATATTCACAAATTTCGTCTTTGTTTAAAATAGATTTCTTTTGATTTACTACGGATTCTATAACCATATTTTTAGGGATATCCACCTATCCCACGCTGGTATTCAAATCGTTGTTTTGTGATTTATTCAACATTTGGAAATAATTTGTGAGTGAGTTGTTTTTCAATAGTCACATCCATCTTGGTGTCACCAACCAAACCAAACCAATCCCGTGTCAACGTACAAATATTCATCCACCCGTATTGATTTTGATGGTACGTAGGGTTCCCCAAACCCCCAGTGCACAATCAATTTTAGTCTCCACAGTCGCACATTCCTCTCGCTCACAAAAGTCTGAATTGAAATGTTTTGACTTGCTTTACAACCATGACAACCATGGTAGACCACTCTGCATTTGATACAAAATATAGGCAACTCCTCATAGAAATATTTTGCCTCCAAACACCATCTCTAGATTCCAAGTTGATGGTCTTCGGAAGAGAAGAACCTATAGGGATATTTATTCACAATCTCGTTGTGGTAAATCTAGACTTAGCAGATGTGGATGGATCTAGAGAAATTAGTTCTCCCATCAATTTGGCTATACCTAACACATTAACTTCCAAAAATTCTAGGGGAATCCTAGGTAGTTTGACCCAAACAGGCATACCGTGGGAAAGTTAATTTTAGACCCTATTTTCTAGTATATCATGGGGATGGTGGTTCTCCAAAAAAATAAGGCCTGCGTCTAGGAGAAATTAATCCAGATCTTCTTCGAGGGAGAAAACGAAGAGGAATGTATTCTCAGAAAGTGCCAACATGGATACTTGTCCAAGAATCTTCCATTTTTTCTTAGTCCAACTCCTGACTTGATCTATATTTGGCCTTATTCCAATGAGTCAAACCATCAAAGAGAATCTATAATTGTCCCCGGCTCTATTCACAAAAGCGCTCGGGGACCTTAAGACATGGTGAGTCTTGTTTCCAAACCGGATTTAACAAAGAATAATGATTCCTGCGATCATTTTCTCAAAAATCTTGGCATCCCAAGATTTTTCCTCCTATGCATGCTCTATTTCCTCTTCCATCCTATGACCTAAAAATATTTGATAAGGCCATAAAAGTTATTATTATTTATGAATTAATGTGCTCTTATTTTTTAATTAATCATATTGATTATGCTAAGTTGGGATGTGACTATGTGGGCATTAAATGGGTTAGATAAATCCTTGTTACTTTATTGATTTTAGATGGATTTTTATGATTTTGAGTTGTGTACTCATGCCCACTTATTAAAATCTCTAATTTTGGCTTTGGATCCACTTATAGAGGCTTGTCGAACAAATTAAACTTATCCCCTATCTCTTAAAGTTTCCTACCAACAATACCTACGAAGTAAGGGACCAAATTTATCCCTCATGATGTATTTTTGAATGAAAAAAAGACAATTAATGTCATCTTTTTACTTACCCTCTTAATTGTGTCCATGGAAGCATGGGGTGGGGGTTTGAGTGCAAGTTTGAGTATGTCATAACCTTAACCTACCCATATTTTAGTCTTGGTCTTTGTGTTTGACTTGGTGAGGTGGATTGGAAGAGTAGTGATGTGGCATCCTATATGGTGCCACATCACTATCCTTTCCACATTTTCTGTTTATGTGATTTATTTTGGAGTTTTGTGGGCTACTTGGTTTCATTACACATTTGCATATTTTGGGGATTTTTCTTAGAATTATTGCTTGGGAAATCTTTGAGATCGCACTTTGATTAGTTTGGATTTGGAAGAGATTGAATTTTGTTGTTTGAAGATTTAGCTTATGATGGAAAGGTAGGATCTATACCATTGTATTCTTGTTTTATTGTGCACTTTTGTGTAAAGTGGATGCATGTGGTTTGTTTTTATGGGTTGGGTAGATTTTTTCCTTAAGCATGGCATTGGGAGAGGGAAGTGGATTCATTCTCGTGGAGGTAAAAGTGAGTATGTGAGGATTTTTTTGGAGGGAGTGTGAAAAGGCGTTCCACCTATGTGGAGGTAAAAGTGATGTATAGAATTTTGAATTTTGAAATGGAGAGATAAGAAGTTGTTTGTGATTGTGATAGCGCACTAGGAGGTTTTTTGGGTGGACCCTCTTCCCACTTGGAAGGTATAACGAGAGGACTCCATGTTTGTGTCTCATTTGGCTTATTTTGAACCCTATGTGTTTTTGGAAAGTTGTAAATCTTGTTATTTGTGTTTGATTTGTATGTGTTGCAAGTTTTATTGACATGAATGTATGTATTGTTGAAGCTTTTGTAAGAGTTTCCATAGTTGTAAACATTCCCCATTTCTCCATTATTGGGGCTCGGGGCCAATGAGAAGGATGGATTCACCTTTTCATTGGAATAAGGTTGGGAGGTGAGTGTTACCTATGCTCCTTCCTTTTTTTTTGTAATTTGGGGATGATGAAATGAAGGAGCTAAAATTTGATGCCTTGGATGGAATAAAATTGTGTAGAGACAAAGAAAGAGATACTATTGTTTAATTTTTGTTATGTTTGTCTCCGCCTTTGAGTGGAAGGCTTTGTATACTTACAATTTAAAAGATTGAATTCCTGTAAATGTATTATTGAAAAATGAGTGTATTATTCATTCAAGGAATTCATATGTTAGAAAAGAGGCATATGAAGGTTGAAAATTATTTCTTAATGTATCTCATTAAGGCTACAATTTAATCAAGTGAAGATTTTATTTACACATTGAAATTGCTCTTATTTAAACTAGTAATAAAAATGAAATATGTGTTTGGTTTTCCCCTTTGAAATATATTTTTCATTCTTTATGTTTAAATAAGAGCATGTAATTTGTTGACGTTTACATTTATTCCTCCTTTCAAATGGCGAGCTTATCATTGTTGATATAAATGAAACAATATTACGTTAAAAAATATATATAAGTAGTTTCCATTCTATCAAATGAAGAAATTATTTCATTTCTCTTGTGCAACTCTCTTTAAAGCAATAAATCCCAAAATTTTAAATTTTAAATTTATATATATTTATAAACATCTACACAATAATAATGGTCTAATTATTGATTCAATATATATATATATATATATATATATATATATATATATATATATATATATATATATATATATGAGTTAATACTTTATTTAAAAATAATAATAAAAATAATTAAATTTATATCTATACGGTTATGTGAGTTTGTAAACCCCTCCCCATGGTTATTTCATATAAAGTGGAGGTGGATGACCATGGCTAACCCACCCCACCATATATAATATGAGAGGTGGGTCAACCATGGCCACCCATCCCCAAACCCATATCCATTCAATATTGAAGTCACGGCCATAAAGCAAAGTCTGACCTAAAACTAATGCATAACCGCACCATATATAAATGTGTGTGTGTGTGTGTGTGTGTCTGTGTGTGTATCGGATATAGCATGTTGTAAAAATTAAAAAATATATATAAAAGGGGCAAAGAATACCCATAACTAGAATAGGGCATATCTCCCTTAAAAACAAAAATTACAAAAAAACACATTTTACAACCCTTGAAGGGCATGATCTACATCCGAACCTCGATAGAAACTCCCCCAACTTTCATGGCTTCCTTCCTCTCCTCCCTTCAAACCCACAAGTGGAAATGAAAATAAATTAGGGAAAACGTTAATAAAAGGAATCCATAAGGATGATTTAGGATTTTAGGGCAACCTAAGATCTAAGTGCCCTCAAAGATCTAATCCAAGGGTGAAGATTAGATCCTACCCTTTTTAAAGTTGTTGGCATTATTGTGGGAATGGTTACGTTTTAAATTGAGGCTGGTTTAATTAGCTAATAGGTCCACCTAGGTATCTTTCACATGGGAAAAGTGGGTTAGGCTTAGATTCTACCCCTTGAGTTATGGGTAAATAAATAGATGATGTGAATGGGATATTATAGTAATTTAATCTAGGGTCAAGGTAATTAAAGATAAATGTGCAGCATGGGGGTAACTTAATAAATTATTTAAAAGGATCAAAATGATTAAAGTCAAGAGTGGCTAAATAGATTAATATGGGCATAGATATTAGCACATAGGAATAATATTAAAATATATTGGGGAGATATTTTAATTAAAAATTTAAGGTAACTTAGGAAATGATGTTAATGGAAATTTAAGTGGGAAAAGTATGTAAAATAAATATTAACTTAGGAATTAATTTAATAACCCTAATGCGGGTAGACAGAAAGAATTTTTAATCCATGTTAATTTTGGGTATTAGAGAATATCAATCAAGTGATGTATACAGGTAAAATAATGTGTCATTACTTTAACAATTACGCAACACAAGTGTGTTTTAAATGAAAAAAATCTGCCATTTTTTCCGTGAGTGATTGATCTAGTATGACATGGGTTTTGGTGTGTTGTTTTTTTAGGCGTTACATCTTCAAACACCAAAAAAGATGAATTTTTTAATGGATCTTGTTGAATCCAATTTCCAAGTAACTACCACTAACACCGTAGTGTACTCGATATCTTCACCATCTACAATAGGAGAATGAAACCTATTTCTTTCCTTGATGCAACAACATAAGAAATAGTTTGTTCCTTTTTCATTGTTTTTATTGCAATAAATGCAAACACATATCCTACAAAAATATAGGTTTTAACTCAAATTTAAATTACATATTAATTTCAATGGACATAACTCAATACAAAAATGTAAATAACCATTTACCTTGTCGCACCAAAATCAAAATTTCATCAAATTCCTTGGATGTTGCAACTTCATCTAGAGAAACAAGTCATGATGCTTGTGGAAGTTGATAATTGGGAAGTAAAGTTAGAGGCCTACAAATCCATCTATCAACCCATTATTGTGAATCACACTCAACAAAGTGACAAATTCGATACAAGATGCACAAAAACACATCAAATTTCTTGTCCATGTGGCCCACGAAGAAGTGTTTGAGCTACAAAATGAGTGTAGATCACTAGACCTTGTGAGTGTCATGCAATCACGTAGTTAGCAATTTATTTTTCCTCTATCAACCAAAAATATCTAAGAATTATGCAATTTTCTTGAGAACCATGAGCCATGTTATCAACACAACATTACACTATGCTCTTTGCATATTTCAATTTAACACCATCTTTGTATTATAACTCCTCTCTTGCAAGATCTCTTTTCACACATGCCCCTACACCGTCATGTTCTCCTTTTCCATGTCCCTTTCAATGAAGCTATAAATATGTTGCACACCCATTTTGACATGCATCCTACTCATCCAATAAAACATTTGTGCATTCTTAAATTGAGACGTGTGATTATCTAACCATATATAATGTTGATTGAAGCATATATCCCTATAAAAAAGTTTTCATAAAATAAATGGAAACATCCTTGCACAAATTCCATAGAATGAGTCCGATAAACACTAATGTAAAAGTTGTACTCTATTAAAAAATTTCAATCATTCTCTATATTGTCGAGATGAAGGGAAAATTATTGATATAAAAATTTACCTAAAAATCCTGAATTGTATTAGTAAAAAATATATTTTCAAGATATTTCCATCGACTACGAGAACATAGAAAATGGACATTATGAACGCCAATTATGTCCTGGTCAAAGTTCAATAATGGGAAAGTCGACTATGGTCAGCGAGTTCAATAGTGGACTAATAGCAAGACTGCAACATGTGACAAAAGGGTGTTGGAAAAATGATAAGTTTGAGAGGTTTTCACCATCGGTCTTCGATGATCATAAAATGGTATAACTCGGTGGAATAAGAGGCTTAATTTTTGTTACGAAAGGGAGCCCAACCACCATGAGGACTTGTATATTGATTACCGACATGGTGGGCCCTCAAGCCACCACATGGCTTATAACCACAATCCATTTATGAATCGAGGATCAAATTTGAACTACATTTTATGAGTCGAGCTATTAACCGAGTCATGCAAGGATTGAGTTATATTTTAGCTTTGTGACTATCCACAAGTGATGGAACTTGAAATTATTTTCAATGACCGAGTCGAGATCATCTATATTGTGTTATATTTTATGCCAACCTTTCCACATTACCTTGGTCAAATCCATGTTTCAATTTTATTATCAAAGGCTATTTAAAGCGAATTCTATCTCCATTCCACCATAAAGTGGGATAAAATACTATCCCTAAACTATTGGTAAAGTTTTTGCATCGATATGGATGCATAGTGGACTCGACATAGATAGAGGCATAAGGATTGGGAAAATTAGATTGCACGAGTGGTGGGATAGATAGAGGCCAACGTGGACAAGTGTAGAGGGGACACGTGGGCAGGTCGAGGCAGAGTGAATGGGGGTCAATGAAACAACCAAGAAAAACCAATATGTGCCACTCGAAAATTGAACCGATGACCTCAGCTTAGAAAGTGTAAGCAGCCTCACTAACCCGCCTATATAGGCGGTTGGGATATGGTTGGCATGATAAGGCATATAGCCTAATTTTCGGGTCACATTTGTCTATAAAATCCACTCCCTCCCACTCCATTAGACACAAGCCTTCTTTGAAGGCACTCCATTACACACAAGCTCATTTGAGCTTTCTTTGAGATCCTCCCGAGCCATGTCCAAGGCATAGAAAAATAATGTGAGAAGGTGGAATCTATAAAGGAGTTCGAAGGTTATATGTTATGGGCCTTAATAAAATATGAAGGCTCACATTGTGTGGAGGAAAATATATAAGTCCTATATTATTTATTATAGGCATTATTATGTTATTTAAGACCTATATTATATATAGGCATTATTATTTTGAAATACCTATATTTTAATATAGGTATATGTTTGAGTTAAGGCCTATTATTATAGGCATGTAATATGTAAGACCTATTTTATAGGCATTATTATTATTTTTTAAGTCCTATTATTTTAATAGGTGAAATAATATTTTGAAGTTTTGAATTCTCTCCGAGAAGACATACTTTGAGCTGAGCCAAGAAGCATGACATGAAGTTTGAAGGTGATTGTTGAGGTGATATGGAGACTGAAGGAATATTTTAAAATAGGTATTATGGAGAGATAAGACCTATATCCTATAAACACCATCTTCGTTAATAACCGATATTATTTTTATCGTAAGATGAAGATAAGACCTATTATTTTAATAGGAAAAAAATGTTATTTAGAGTTATTCAAAATACACAATAGGCCACATTTGAGCCACACTTTAGAATCCAGATCCTGGAGAATCGACTGGGGAGCCATCCGAAAGACCAATCGATATAAAAAAGGAGTTTGTGACTAAAAATGAATACGAGATCAAATATGCTATAAGTCATGGTAGCTACTTAGCATTTAGGTTATTGTTCCATTTATATTCATTATTATCATGTTTATATTGTATTATTTATTATAGTCATTTGAAGTTGATAATATATCGGTTCTATTAAACAACCCGAAGACGTAGGCATTCGGTTTAACTCCATTATCAACTTATGTGTAGTGTACTTGAATTATTGCATTTCTCTAAGTTGATTTTAATGTGGTGAGTTTGGAAAAGAATCTAATTCCTATAGGGGTCTGTGATCGAGGAAATAATTTTGGTCAATTTATGAATTAATTTGGTATCAGAGCAGGAGATCGCACTTGCAAACTTACTATTCTCCAAGTAGGTTGATCAATGCAAGCTAAGTTGACAGTGATGGCATCGGATTGTACTTGTGGAGTCTATATTGGTGGGATAGAATGAGGGACAAGTTTATCATCCTCAGTAATTTTCTTGCATTTATATTTGGATTTATTCCATTATAACTCATGTGCAAATGATAGATCATTTGACGATCAACAAGGGCACATTAGTAAAAGACCCAATTTTGGGGAGTGATTGTACTCTCTTATACGTGCATGAGTATGAATCCTTAGAGGAAAATTATATTGGTGATTTTACTAACACCATGAGATCCAATATATTTTCCTTGTTGAGTTATTATTCCAAAGAGGGAAGAGACAAACCTGGTCAATCCACGATAGTGATGCAATGGAGAAAACAAATTACATAAGCCACCAAATAGGAGAAATCTTCACGACAGGTTTATCATGCAAAATTATTTTCCTTATTTTTGGTATTTAAGCTTATTGTACAAAGACTCTAAAAATGGAGCATGTTTACAACTAGTTTTACATGATGTATTAGGAAATGTTTTCCTTACACTTGTATTTAGAAGTTGTATAAAGACCCTTTTAAGGGAACATATCTCCTAATCAGATATTTTGAGTACCTGTTACAGCTTGTAGAAGAATTTAACTCATATTTATAAGCTTGAATATTTGTCGGCCTTTTGTGCAGATAATGGAGCTCATGAGATATCAGCTCGGATGTTCATTCTCGTGTAGAGCCATTGTGACCGGTGCATCAAAATGGTAGTTGGATCACCATTGACATTGACATCGTGTCGTAATTCATTTTGTGAAGAGGACATCATGGGCATCTACCCGAATGACACCCGATATTGTTTTTCAACAAAAGGTGCTCTCAAAATATTAACTCGAGTTTCATTCGGTGTCATTAAGACCGCATATTCAAATAGTAGCTGATCATTAGACTTAGCATTATGTATTGAAACCATTTAGGTCTTGAAAGAGACTTAGCATCATGCATTGGAGGTGTTGAGGTCTGAAAAGGATGTGAAGAGTCTTTTATGGCCCCATGTAGAAGGATGGTACCTGACAAGTCATTACCCATCACCGACATCGGATCACTCTTAGCTCTGCGTAGCATGGAGTTCCTTCGACCAGTTTGGATTAAGTGGAGTCAAGTTAGAACCGTGAGTTGTGTTATAGAGTAAAAGGGTATCCTTGTTGTCGAGATATATGGAAGCTTAGAATCGCACGATGAGAGAATTGAAGTTTTATTGGGAAACTTAGCACCATATAGTAGAGTTATGGAGGTCTTCTTCAGATATAAGAGTGGCGCAACATAAGTGTGGTGGGCTCATAACCCATGGTACATGATCAAAACAAATTTATCAAAGTGAGAAGGTTGCGAGAGGAAGAGACCAAAGGGTCTAGTATAAAAACACTTCCTAGGTAGCAACAGAGTTTCCAAATTCGAGAATGGATGGCAAAATGTTCCAATATAAGATTTTTGGGACAAAAATATTTTCCTATTAGGGAGGTTTGATCAGGGGATCATTTTTGATATCAAAATATCCATAAAAACCCCTAAATTATGTCATTGCAGAGATATTTTCAAGATATTTCCATCGATTATGAGAACATGAAAAAGGACATTAGGAGCTCCAATTATGTTTGGTCAAAGTTTAGTCAATGGGAAAGTCAACTCTAGTCAACAAAGTCAATAGTGGACCAATAATGCTACGACACGAGGAAAAAGGGCATTAGAAAAATTGGAGGTTTGAGAGGTTATCACCACCGGTCTTCGATGATCGTAAAATGGTATAGCTCGGCGGAACAAGAGGCTCAAATTTTGTTACGGAGGGAGCCCGACCGCCGTGAGGACTCATATATCGATCACCGATGTGGTGGGCCCTCAAGCCACCATGTGGCTTGCCACCATGATCAATTTTCCTATCGAGGATCAACATCAAGCTACATTTTATGAGTCAAGCTATTAACCAAGTCATGCAAGGATCAAGTTATATTTTAGCTCGGCGAGCTATCCACAATGATCGAGCTCAAAATTATTTTCAACGACCGAGTCAAGCTCATCTATATTACGTTATATTTTATGCCAAACTTTCCACATTACATTATTCGAAGCCACATTCCAAGTTTATTATAAAAGGCTATTTAAATCCCATTCTATCTCCATTCCACCGTAAAGTGGGATAAAATATTATCCTCAAACCATAGGAAAAGGTTTTGCATCAATATGGATGCATAGTGAACTCGACATGAGGGAGGCATAAGGCTCGGGTGAAGTGAATGGCATGAGTTGTGGGATAGGAAGGGGTCAATGTGGACAAGCATAGAGGGGAAAAGTGGGAAGGTCAAGCCATAGTGAATGGGGGCTCATTGAAATAACCAAGTGAAAGCAATGTGCACCGCTGCGAGTTGAATCTATGACCCCAACTTAGAAAGTGGAGTGGCCTCACCATCCCGCTTATATAGGTGGTTGGGATATGGTTGGCAGGATAAGGCATATAGCTTGATTTGCGGGTCGTATTTGGCTATTAAATCCACTCCCTCCCACTCCATTGGACACAATCCTTCTTCGAACGCACTCCATTACACAAAAGCTCATTTGATATTTCTTCGAGCTACTCCTAGAGCCATGGTAGAGGCATATGAAAATAATGCAAGGAGGTGGAATCTATAAATGAGTTCAAAGGTTATATTTTATGGGCCTTAATAAAATATGAAGGCTCACATTATATGGATGCAAATATATAAGTCCTATATTATTTATTATAGGCATTATCATGTTATTTAAGACCTATACTATATACACGCATTATTATTTTGAAATACCTATGTTATAATATAAGTATATGTTTCGGAGCTAAGGCCTAATGTTATAGGCATGTAAATATGTAAGACCTATTTTATAGGCATTATGATTATTATTTTTAAGTCCTATTATTTTAATAGGTGAAATAATATTTTGAAGTTCGAATTCTCTCTGAGAAGACATACTCCGAGCCCGAGCCAAGAAGGATGACATGAAGTTTGAAGGTGATTGTGGAGGTGATATGGAGACTGAAGGCCTATTTTAAAATAGGTATTATGGAGAGATAAGACCTATATCCTATAGGCATCATCTTCATTAAGGACCAATATTATTTTTATGAGTAAGATGAAGAAAAGATCTGCATTCTTTTAGTATGTGAAAAATTGTTATTGTGAGTTATTCAAACTACCCAATAGGACACATTTGAGAAACACTTCAGAATGTTGATCCTAGAGAATCGATTGGGTGCTATCCTAAGACCAATCGGTATACCAAAAGATTTTGTAAATCGAAGACAAATACAAGATCAAATCTGCTATAAGTAAGGGTAGCTACTTAACGTTCGTGTTCTTGTTCCATTTATATTTAGTATTATCATGCTTAGATTATATTATTTATTACAGATCACTTGATGTTGATAATATATTTGTTCTATTAAGGAACCCGAGAGACGTAGGCATTCTACCAAACTTCGTTATCAACATGTGTGCAGTGTAATTGAATTATTGCATTTATTTAAATTGATTTTAATAGGGTAAATTTAGAAAAACATTTAACGCCTATAGGGGTCTATGATCGAGGAAACATTTTCAGTCAATTTACGATCATTAGGAGAATGTGTAAATGTTATATGTAAAAATGGTAACTGTCTTAGAGTTGTAATATTGTGATTGAACCTCCATTTTTGGTTGCAATGTGTAATTATCTATATAATTGACCATTAAAATAGTAGTACCAATAGGAAATGTTTCCTTGCATATCTTGAATTTTTCTTCCAACCATCGAGATCCGTGTGTATGCCTAATATTCTCATAAACAATTTCATCTTTAAATTTTCTCATAAATTAAAAAAAAAGGTATATGTTACAGTAACTAGCTCACCTTTCATTTTAGACTCCTTTCCATATTTCGATAAGTATGGTATTGATTCATATTTATTAAACCTAACTAAATTATTTCTTATTACACCTCCAATTTTCTCATGAATACAACTTTCCAATTTAGGTAATCCAATTGCACGTACCACAACTTCCATCTAAACAATCATGATGATAAAAATAAATATTCAACTTCTCTTTCACAAAATATTGTAGGAAAGAAATGCCTAGAAGATATTAGTGGAACTTGAACACCACATTCCGGTAACCTAGTTTCAAATGAAAATAAGAATGAATATGTTTAAAATTATCACAATCCATTGCAAATTAAACATATTGCCTACAACAACAAGTGATGCGAACATGATTGATTTTCACGAGAGAATGGTTTTTACATTTCAAAAAATGTTGACTAATTTTAATTTTTGGATGCTCCTATTTAAACTTATGAAAAATTGAGTTCGAGTCATATCTAAGAAATGATTTGTATGTGGTTCACGATTAGTAGAACCAAATATTCATTTTACCATATTCATTTTACCATACAAAAGTTAAACAACAACTTATCTTATACATAAGATATATCTTTGTCTTTATGCAATGCTCTAGCGTAAAATCCCCAAAAATGAGTTTTATTGGGTGATCAAGGATATTATGCCTTTCAATTTATTTCATTAAATTTTTTTCTATTAAATTTCAACATTCACTTGTTTTCCTAATCAAACGCTAATTTCTTGTTGATTCACTTACAACACTAGTAGTATGTATGCGACACACGACATTACTATCCCTTGTACCTCTCTTTACACCAACACTTGTGATATGACTCATGTAGGTTTTCAACAAATGCAGAGAGGTTTGAACACATATTAGTGTTGTCAATCCTAAAATGTTTAATGTATGTCTCATTTTATTCAATTTCATCAAATTAACCAACAACTGATATATTTGGGAATCATTTAAAATTTGAAAATGATTATCGCAATTTTCATGGCTTTTCTTCCCGATTTTCCATTCAAAAATTTGTAAGACATTGGTTTCAAAATGTTCTCATCAATTTCAATAAAATAATTAGGTCTCTTTTGTAAAATCCTAGGAGGTGTTTTTGCCAATTTTTGGTTGTCTACAGGTTTCAAAATGAATTTCTTGATTCACATTTTCATTGTCTCCTTCAATTTCAACATCAACTACATCATGATTATTTAATTCATATTCAACATTGACGGTAAAAAAATTACCTGGTTCCTCATTTCTTACAATAGTAGGGGTTGAAGATGAACCTCTTCTTGATTCTGAAATTAATATAGTTAGGTTAGAGAATAAAATCACATGGTGAATTGGATGTTGGGATTAGTGTAAATATAATTTTAATAACCACGATCACATTTTGCAAATGGTGATCATATTTGTTAAACCACGATCGCAGTGCTTTTAATATATGCCACTTTAGAACCACTATCACAATTTCCAAACTGTAATCACGGCCCTATATGTATCACCAAATCTAACCCTCAAGGCTTTGAAATCTCCGTTTTCCCAACCCTACGCTTTAGGAGGTCACTATGGTGTGTGAAATACCAAAAACAAAACTTTTCTCTTGAACGGACTTGAATCATGCCAAAACATTGAAAACATGTCACAAAATTGGTGCCATCATATAGGGAGATGTTAGTTTGGTAGAAATATTGATTTTAAAGTGAATAGAATATGATAAATATGATTTTATAATTTTTACTAATAGTAGGTCTTTAAAACACTTTTTCCTATGAATTTTCATGTCTGCGTTTAAGATCGCAACTTTTTTTTCACTTGTCGAATGAGATAAAACCTATACCATCCTAACCATGGAAAAGCTATATACACGTTAAAAAAGTATTTCCTTTCAATATTTTTGAACCAATTATGTCAGAAAATGGAAAGTGTTTCATTTTCTTTACTCGTTTTTAGCCCACATTCACGAAAAAATCATTAAAAATAATAGTGCCAAAAAAACTACAAAATAAAATCTATCCGAAGTAGACACCGACATCAAAATTTTCACCAAAGGAAAAAAATCAAGTTTTGGTCATCCAAATCAAGGTAAAATGGACTACAATCTTATAGGATTTTAAAAAAACCAAGTCGTTGACCTTTCGGTGTTTAATATAGCTAAACTTGTCCATTTTTAAAAAATAATAGTTTAGAAACTAGATTCCAAAGGCTACGATTCATATTCTTATAATGTTTTCTAATTTTGAGTGCACGCATTGCCAATAATCCCTACAACTTGAGATTTTGTTGTTTTTTTACAATAAGAAGATCGTACCAAGATGTGAAGATCTCGATTATCATAGCACACCACATTTGATAAGCTAAAATAAATTCACCAGAATAACTTTACAAAATAATTTGTACAGAAAGAACAATAATATCATATATTATTATGGATTTCTCATGTATGAATACAATGAGAATGAGCCTTGCTTATATAGGCTAGGAAGAACAATCTAAGAACCATTCAAGGCCATAGATCAAACAATAAATCACGAAAAGAACTAGTAATCAAAGAACTAGTCAAGACCATAGATTTAGGAAAGAACTAGTCATCGAAGATCTAGTCAATACCATAGATCAAGGAAATAAATAGTCATCAAAGATCTAGTCAATACCATAGATCAACGAAATGAATATACCTAACAACTAGATAATATCTTCATAATATATAAATAAAATAAAATAAATATCCACACACATAATTGGGTGAGGATAAATACAAGAGGTAAATAATGTACCTAGGTGAGCATGAACTAAGGTAAACATCTACTCTAACACCCCCTCAAGTTAAGCTAGGGTCCCCCGAAAAAAAAGTGGCATATCCACTTTATGAGTCTTGACAACTAGGTCCGATGAGGTACTTATGTATAGTAACTAGGAAAAGGTATCCAGCAACGTACCTAAAACCAAAGGTAATAAAAAAGTAGAGAGAAAAAATCCTGCTGCAAGGCATCCCAAGAATCTCGCCTCAAATAACTTGCACAATGCTATAAACATTTGGTGTGCAATGTGGTCTAAATCCACTGCTCGATCACAAAAATAAAAAACAACCGACACTAGGTTTCACAAGAATAAATCCAAATAAGGAGACTCATCGATGGAGTGATGTTGAAAGTGCAAACAAACACCAAACTTAATTCGATCAACTACTACAAAAGTGTGCCATGATCCCAAAACAATAACCAAGACAACAAGGTAAGGGAACAAGAACCAAAGAAATATGAGTGACACAATCCAAGAAAAGCCAAGATAACATAACAAGGACACAAAACCTGAAGAAGAAGGGTCAACACCACACCCTCCCATACCGCTGAATGGGTGGAGTGACGCCTTCAAATATCTATGAGTTATCAAAAAACTACTCGAACACTAACAAACTAACATTGGGCTTGACCGTAATATCTCCCTCACAAGAGAGATCACAACATGCCAAAAATGTCCAAAATATAGATGAAAAATTACTCAACAAACAAGAGATCTATACTCGCACCTACTAAAAATTCTCAAAACAAGGAGCATTACAATGTATAAGGTTTATAAAGTGGAGCAATAGGTTGAATGGTGGAGAAGCCATGCCTGTAGACTCCTCTCAATAAATTCCTATGTCGCCACCATTAGTGATCAAATATCCACCCCAAATAAACACAGATGGATGAAGAAAATGCTTGCATATGACTTGGTACAAAATACAAAATGGGTTTATGGAAAGGAATATCAGAATGTGTGTTAGGTCGGTCATGTCTCTGCAGCTGAAATCTCAAGTTTCTCAAGCTTGAGTGAAGGTGCAGAACTCATGTGTAGCTCATGATCCTCGAAAATAGTCGAGTGAACAAAAATAGGAGCTCTATCAATGTGTGATCCTAATGAAGTACCTTCTCGAAAACCAATGTCATGGCAAGAATTCCACTTAACATGTGGAATAGGGAAACAATACCCTATGAATGTTTTCCAATACCTCCACTAGTGAAACCCATAGAACAGAGCATGCGAGAACTGAATGTAGTGGTATGCTTCTCAAAATATCCATGCATATGAGCAGAATTAGGATACACAACATGTGTTACTGTAATAGGCATAGATGTGGAAGAGCATGTAGTAACAAGCCTCATAGGCTTAGAGCATCAAGAGCAGTGTATGCAATGGAAAAGTTACAAAATCTATGGAATGAGGCTAAAGAACCTCAAAGCTTTGCCAACTCAACTATGCACCACGAGATAAGAGATAAACAAGGGAAACTAACATAAAATCATTATACCATTGACAAAAACATCAAAACTAACATGATAAAGCTACTCTCTTCTCTTTAGATCACTAATTGAGAAATTGACCCTAAAAAGATCAACTTATAAATCAAAGGTGTGATGTTTGATATGAAACTCAAGCTTTCAAGAATGGAGTCTCACCATTAATGGATTCAAGGCCAATGGTTCTCTCCATATTACTCAAAACTTGGTTTAAGGATGTAAATGGAGGTGTTAGCTCAAGGCTAATGGAGGAGGTAAGCTTAAGATCAAATGTCTAATTACCTTAAAGCTAATACAAATGAGATCCAAACTTTCTTAGGCTTGTTTTGGTTTTGTGTTATGTAAAGTTGTAAGTTTTAATGGGTAGGCTTAGCCTTGTATTTATAGTTTTTGGTTTAGAAGAATTTAAAATTTGGGTGTATGTGGGACTAAAGCTCAAAAAGAACTTTTAGATTAGATTAGGATAAACATGCCTTAGGCTTAGCTAAGCTTGGTTTAGGCGAGTTAAACTTGATTAGCAAGTGATGAGAGACTCATTAAGAGTTGGGAGGGGCCTGGTTAATCAATCATGACCGATAGATAGCCTACGAAACCAATTGAAATTATCTGAGAGAACTAGGGAGATTCTCAAGGGTCGAAAGGAGGAATGTCTAGCTAATAAGAGAGATATTGGTCAAATAAGTTGAATATGGGAAGAATACGGCGAGAAGGTGTCATAAGTGGGCATCCGAGAGTGGAGAAAAGAATGGGGAGTTAACAAAGTGTCGTTAATTAGTTGAATTAGAGGAAATGCTAAGTGTATGCATATTTAAGGTGTCTATATTTTCCTCTCTTTGAGGTGGCATAAATGTAACGCCACTTAAAATAAAGTAGAAAAGAATAAACAAGTAGAAAATTTTTAAGGGATAGAAGAAAAATGAGTGGAACGAAGGATGCCCCCTCGATTGTTCATGGGGTGATAGAGAAACTCGATCAATGATTGAAAAGATGATAGAAAGAGAACAAAAGAAAGAATAGTGTGAATAATTAGAAAGGGGATATAGAAGAAAAAGGAGTATGAGGAAGATGAAATTGATCCAACATCCATCCAATGGTTTTTAAACAACTTTAATTTTCATCATATTGCTAATGATCTTCATCATCATTCCTAATTAAAAATAACGAACAAAAGTGTAGTATGACATGAAAACCCATATACGAACAAATGTCAATTGCTAAAAACACCAACTCCATGTAATATACAAAATTCAATGCAATACAAAAAGTAAAAATGCCTAACTCCATGCAACATACAAATGCAATGCAATACTAGAAAATAAACAAGTGAAACTAACATAGAAATAAGATGTAATGTTTTTATTATCAAGCTTCAGTTCTGACTGTGTGAATTAAAGACAAGGGTTATGATGGTTCCCTGAGCAAGGATACATGCAAGAGGAATAAATAAGGACACTTTGGTCCTATGAAAAAGCAATGTGCACTACAAAATAGTACCAGAAACTCATTTTTCCCCAAAGTACATACATAGTAAGCAACTTAGATTTTGTTGATGGAGGTATATCAAAATGATCCACGAGTAGTTTATGAAGAGAACAAGAAAGAACCGAAGAGATACGTTTTGTAGGACTATTTTCAATTTTTATAAGTTTCCTTAAACATATTTGAATGTTTTGTGGTTTTGAAATTTTTCTTAAACCATGTACAAGAAGAAAAAGAAGCATGAATTCCCCCAGTGATAGTTGGGATGTACAAGGGTAGAAGGCCACGTGCGTACGAGAAAGGTGAAGATGAAAAAAATGCCCCAACGATTAGTTGGGAGTATTCAAAGGAAAACTCTTCATGGGTAGAAGCGGGACCCAAGGTAATTATGGATAGGTTCAACATAATGATGAGCATAAACCAATGAAGTGCTTGGAAGAAGCAAGGATGCCCCATCATAAATTGGCCTAAAAGCACATGATAGAAAAGAAGGAGAATATTGTTTTTTTAAAGGGGACAAAGGTGTCTAAAAACATGGAAAAAAAGTAATATTCTACACATGGATGTTTTGAACTAAGGAGAAGAATGATGTGAATGATATGAATGTATCTTAGAAGCCTCACGATGATGAAGTGATTAACCAAAGGAAAAAAATTTGAGACGAGATAACGACTAAGGCAAGAGTCTAAACAAGGTCCTAAAAAGACACTTGGTAACATACTAATCCTACCTACTCATAGAGATCCAGTGTGTTCATGTGTAATTTATTTATGTTTTGAACTGAATATTTAATAGAAAACAAGTGAAAACACCCTAGCCAATGTGTAGGAATGATTTATTTTGAAAGGCGATTTGTGAATGGATGGTGGAAGGATTGCTGAAATTGTTCCACTTCTAATGCGAAGCATCCATAGGCCCGAGGAAGATGTATTTTATTATCCAACAAAGGCCCAATAGATATTATTCAAAATACCCCAAGAGAGATTTATATATCAACTCTATTTTGCTTTTAGCTTTTATCTTTTGATTTTTTGATTGATTTTGATTCTTTCACTTTTGAAAACTTATTTTAGCTCTATTTCTTGACAAGGGGTTAAGAACCACAAATGGCTTCATAGAAGGAAATCGTAGTGAATGTGATGACGATATTGACTAGTGTCATCAAATATGTCCAAAAGTTCTTCACAATAAGTTTATTAGATGTTGAATGTGATGGGATCTCTAAGGGATCACTGTTCTTTAATTACCAAGTTGATGAAAGACCAGGGTCAAATAGATACCATAGAGATAAATGTCATAAAATGTGTGCGAAAAGGCTAACCACAATATCACCGAAGGGATGAAAATGGTAGGAAGAATTGTAGAAGAATAACAAGGAAGGGAAAAAAGGAGATCCATGTGTATGCAATATACTATTGCAATGTTTGATCTTTGTACCTTTGATATTTTAATGTTTTCTCATATTTTTGTATTTTTGAATTGTTTTGGAAAGTTGGGACCAAAAAAGTCACTCTACGTGATAAGATCCAACAACAATGTCCGCGACTTCCTTGATAAGGGAGACTAGGCGTCTTTGTTTATCAAGCGTAATATTTTCTCTAATCTCGATCATCGTGGTGAGATCATACTCAAAAACAACCGTGATTTATATTGAAAAATTGATTGTTCATGCGGGAGATTGATTTCCCTATCTTTAGGTTTCGTAATTTGTGCCATACTTTATGGTTACATTGATGTGTGTTCTTGAATCGGTTTGATTTACAATTTTGACATTGTTTGAGTTGTTGGGGATTTCAAGCTCTTAGAAGTTTTGACCCTGAGCTTGATTAAGATATTGTTTGGGTTTCTTATAAAATGATGCATGAATTTTCTGATCTCAAAAAGGAGAAGAAAACAAACGTAGATGTTTAGAAATGATGTGATAAATGACCGTGGGCTTGCCACAACCATTGATAGAAAAAATATGTGATGGATGAAAATGATACGGTCTAAGAATTGAAGAGGATGGGCTACCAAGAGGTAACCCACAAGTAGAAAATGGAGGGCTACATGGGGTGGCCCCAGGATAGAAGAAGACAATGGGCTACTCAATGATGATGTAAGGAGAGATTTTGATTCAGAATGGTGATAGATAATGAATAATTTGGTAATGAGAAGATAGGCTATGGCTCACCTGCAGACCCCGACATCTCATCATGCTCGGAAGAATGTGAAGATGGAATAGAAGAAGAATGAAGTTCTATGACCTTAGGCTCCTCATCTATATTATCAAAAAAGGGGTAAACTTATTTTCCCCAATACGCGAGCGAATCAAGTTCTAGAAAGAATCCTTGTAGAGGGAAATCATTGTGTAGTTTTATTGTTCCATCATCCCGAGAGAAATCAATCAAGATAGTTTGTTGTTCTTTAACCATGTAAGGTTGAATAGAAGAAACAGTGCGATAAGCGGGGAAGATTGATTGATAAAATAAGATGACTCAAGAGAGGAAATAGCATTGGAGGAAAGCGCCTCATGAATGGATGATTTGGATTTGAACCTATGTTATTTTTCTAGAAGACGACGTAATATAGGTTAGAAAGTAGGATCACATAGCCATTCATTAAGTTACAATGTAGGAATCGAATTAGATGATTGATAGAGGGAATCAAAGTCATGGAACTCTTTGATGGAGGAAGGGGTCGTCGAGATGACTGATGAAGGAGGTCCCGCAAATAAATTTTCGATCAATGAAACTTGAGTCGTACATGTCTTCAAAGGAGGAAGACACCATTGATGTGATTTTTAATAAAGGTCTTGCAAAGGAAGGGAGGAACTTGATTCGATATTTAATCTAGGGTATTCAAACAATAGTTGGGATCTGAATCTTCAAAAGAAGAGTGGGAATCCAAATGGTAGTTAGGCTCAATCGGAAGAAGAGTGGGGGAACTCTGAATAATAATTTTACTCGAAGCATCCAAACCATACCACCGACTATGAGTTGAAGGTGGGGAATAGGGGACCCAAAGAGGCTATTTAGCTCAAAGAGCCTAACGAGGTTTAGTTGTAATGGAAATCTTTTGATTTGAATTCATAAACCTAGGTTCTCGTATTTTTGTAAATGTGAGAAACCACGCGATAGTGGTCATTGTTAGCATTGTTTTCAGCACAAATGTATAAACCTAGATAGTGTGATGGAAATACTTCAAAGGGAAGGAAGTGACATGTCGATTCGAGTAGCATAACAGAAACCAACTAGACATTTCGTAAGTATGGAGATGCGTGCATGATTTTTCAAAGAAGGTCTAAGGAAAATAGACATCGTGACAATGCAATCTCGATGAGATCAAAAATGATTGTCCTAGAAAAAAATTTCCATATGAATAATCACAAGGAACAATCATGTAAGTGTGAAACACAAATCCAATCAATAAGGAAATACTCCCTATGCAAATGTGTGTCTCAATGACAGTTTGACGCAAAGATGATCAAAAAAATGTTAATGCTTAAGTCAAGTTCAAAATGAACAAGGCATAAGTATTAACAAAGTGTAAGTACGACTCCCAATCAAAGGATACCACAAAAAGTTCAACAACCAACAAGGCCTAAATGTTAAAGGGTGAGGTTTACACATGTAAGCTACGTAACCACACCAATCGAAGACGTTAATCAAGATTCATGAAGAAGTGAGATATTAGTGTCAAAGTTGTATCTAAATGATGAAAACAAAGTAAGCGACACTCTTCAATATTTTGGACAATGTTTTGAAGTCAAACTAAGTCAAATTATACTAAGGATGTGCTAAATTATGGGCGAAAGTAATGCCACAATGCGACACTTAGATCACATTTACGATAAACACGACATAAGTATCTTAATTGTGTTGAGACAATACGAACAAAGGTAACACATCAAATGGAGATAAAATGATGAATCAATCCTAACTATGATGATGATCTTGAAATAAAGATCAAGTGGCCATCAAAGATATGAGGATGCATCCACACACTTTAGACATTTAACAACTTAGCTGCAAACATGGATAAGCATAAACAGTAAAAAAGTGGTGAACACTATCTATGAAAACACTCTAAAAGATGCCTTCTCTTGTCCCAAACGGCAACAAGAATGCAAAGGTGTATATTTAAAGATGGAAATAAACCAAGTGTTACTTAAGAAGACTATCACCTCATCTGAAGGTGAGAAATAAACCAAGATAAGTAACACATTGTAAACTCTGTGATGAGATACACTTAGATCTAACTTAAATGGATTCGTTAATGTGTTCAAAAAACAAGGCTTTGAATCCAAATAATTTATCACTTCATGATGGCTAAGACACGATAATGGACTAAGTAAAGTAGGCTCCTTAACAAAAAGGCTTCCTTAATAAAATCTCTCAACTAGGTGTCACAAGTTGTCTGCAGGATCGAGCTTGATTTACCCAAAGAGTCAGTAATGACCAATTTGGGAGTTTCTCGGCTTTAATTTACTAGTGTGTTTAGTTGAGGGATAGGGATATACCCTTTCTCGAAACATCCAATACAAGGTGATTTGGAGTGCTATTTTTATCTTGCTTAGCTTAAATGTGGTTTTAAGTAGCACACCATTTGGCAACCTGTATGAAAACATGTGTTAGTGAGTTCTTGTTTTGTCTTAGCTCCTTTCTTTGACATGCGATTTTGGTCCTACATACCAAGATTAGTAGTTTTCCACAAAATATCATGATATCAAAAGAGAGTTTGTGTGTTTCTTTTGATTCCTAAGATCACCAAAAGGCGCGAAGGAAGAGCATACGCAACGCAAAAACTCAACTAAAACAAGTTTATGGAAAAATACATTTTGTAAAAGTTCAAGTTCATTTTAACCAATTTTGAAATGTTCATCCATTAGGAAGCATAAAGTAAGTGTTTTTGAAAGCAATAAGAGGGTTTTGAAAGTGTTTTTGGTTCCCAAGATCACCTAGAAGGTGTGAGGGAAGAGCATACACACTTGAAAACCTCTATCAACTAAGAAATGAAACACTTAACTAATTTAGTCAAAAACAAGACCAAAATAACCCTGTAAACAACTTATTAGTGTCACAAAACCTTTCAAATTGTTAGAATGGCCAAGAAAAAAAAATTAGACTTTAAGATACATTAGAAAATGAATATTTACCTAATAATGTAAACCATAAATTTTATGTAAGTTAAAATCCTAATTTTATGATTCCATTGTGTATCTCTCTCAATACGTTTCCAACACAACCGAAATGGGCTTGTTTTAAGCTCAGCGAAAACGTTATGGCCTCCTAAGATTGGTGGTGGATACTGGTTCAACACAAACCCACCCAATGATACCTACGTGCACCCCATGTAAAACCTACAAAAATCATGGAATTTGAAAAATTTCAAAAGAAAACAAGTTAAAGGTTAGTCAAAGAATCCTTTTTTTATCTCAAACCCACTAAATATACATCATCAAGGATGATTTAGCCCACTTAAAAAATTTAATCATGTAAATAACAAGCTATTTATCCTAGAAAACATGAAAGTGGTTAGAAAACTAAAAAAATAGCTTTAAAAGACTCCATTAATGGAGGATGGACGTCTATGTCCCATCAAGGCGTGCAAATGTATGCAATGGAAAAGTTGCAAAAGTTATGGAATGAGGCTAAAGAACCTCAAAGCTTTGATAACTCAACTATACACCATGAAATAAGAGATAAACAAAGGAAACTAACATAAAATCATTATAAATTTGAAAAAACATCAATAACTAACATGATAAAGCTACTCTCTACTCTTTTTAGATCACTAATTAAGAAATTGACCCTAAAAAGATCAACTTAGCAATCAAACATGTGATGTTTGATATGAAACTCAAGCTTTCAAGAATGGAGTTTCACCATTAATGGCTTCAAGGCCAATGGTTCTCTCCATATTACTCAAAACTTGGTTTTGAGGATGTACATGGAGGTGTTAGCTTAAGGCTAATGGAGGAGGTAAGCTTAAGATCAAATGTCTAATTAGCTTAAAGTTAATACAAATGAGATCCAAGATTTCCTAGGCTTGTTTTGGTTTTGTGTGATGTAAAGTTGGAAGTTGTAATGGGTAGGCTTAGCCTTGTACTTATAGTTTTTGGTTTGGAAGAATTAAGAATTTGGTGTCTTGTGGGACTAAAGCTCAAAAAGCACTTTTAGATTAGATTAGGATAAACATTCTTTAGGCTTAGCTATGCTTGGTTTAGGCTAGTTAACTAGGGTTTAGGCTATTTAGACTTGATTAGCAAGTGATTAGAGACTTATTGAGAGTTGGGAGTGGTCCAGTTAATCAATCATGGACTCGATAAATTACCTACAAAGCCAATAGAATTGATCCAGAGACAACTAGGGAGATTCTAAATGGTTGAATGAAGGAATGTTTAGCTAATAAGAGAGATATTAGACAAATAAGTTGAATATGGGAAGAATACAACCGAGAAGGTGTCGTAAATGGGCATCTAAGAGTGGGGCGAAGAATGGGGAATTAATGAAGTGTTGTTAATCAGTTGAATTGGAAGAAATGCTTAGTGTAAGCATATTTTAGGTGTTTACAGTAGGAATATGCTCAGAAATTGATAAACCAAGGTCACCGGGTACTAGAGAAATAACTACGAGTGGACTAGGAGCATGGATATGACTATCCACAATATGAGGGCAATGCTAAAAGTGAGAAAGTCTCTGTTGTAGGGAGTGTATTAGTGTATCCTTATTGTGAATGTGTGTCTTGTAGAAGAGAATTTTACTTCTTGAGAGATCTATTTTCATCTAAAAATTCACAATATCCTCCTAAAGTCCACACACTTCAGAGAAAATCATATCATTCTTAGAATCCATGATAGATACAAGAATGCAACACCCAAAATTTTAGGACGTCGGGCTCAACCGAAATTGCATCCACAAGTGATTACAACACCCCTCTAAATTTGGCACTTTATAATTGAGTGCATGTAAATATTACAATGAGTAAAATTACCTTTTATATTTGAAATATCTATTCATAAATGTCACCAATGCGTATATCTCTAGAAAATACATAATTTTAAAAAATCACCTTAATTTGAGCTACGGATCAAAATTTATGATCTATAGAATTTTTTTGCTATTAAAAATAATATTTTAATGATGATTTGTTTAAAGGTACATGTGACACCCAAATTTCTAGAGGGTAAAAGAGTGCATGCACTTGATACATGCTTGTTAGCAAATGATAAAAACCTCGTGCCCAAAACCTAACCTATCTTGAGGGTAACTCATTGCATCCAGAGGGTACACATTTATATCCAATGGATAAAATCATGCACCCAAAAGGTACAAATCCATGTATAGTGGATAAAAGAATGCATCTAGAAGGTCACACTTATATCTAATAGATTAAAGAATGCAACTAGAGAGTACAAATCTACGTCTAGTGGATAAAAGACTTCATCCAAAACATAAATATCCAAAGGGTAAAAGAATGCATCTAAAAGGTACACACTTATATCCAAAGTGGATAAAATAATGTAATAAGAGATTACAGATCTACATCCATGGGATAAAAGACTCGCATCCAAAAAAATCCAGAGGATAAAAGAATGCATCCGTAAGGTACATACCTATATCCAATAAATAAAAGAATGCAACCAAATGGTATAGATCTCGCATCCAAAGATTGGATTAAATACTACATCCTAAATAGAAATATCTAGATGGTAAAATAATACATTCATAGGGTACACGCCTATATCAAATGGATAAAAGAATGCACCCAAAGATTAAAATTGTTAATACAAACTTAGACTATGCAAATATCTCTTTTTATGGCACATGTATCAAAAATACGTAAAGAAACCTAGAATTTTTTTGAAAAACCTCAAATTTTATATCAAAATATTTTTCTATACATAATTATATGGATATTTTGAGAAATGTGTAAAAACCCTTAGAAAATGTTTATATTTTACTTTGTCTTAGAACATGGTCGAGTTTACGCTGATTATAGGGTTTTAACACCTTCGATCCATGGCGCACTCCATTTTTCATAAAATCCGCACGCTACTGAAATGTGCTAAAAAATTTTGAATACATGAAAATTATAAACCCTTTCTTATAATGAAAAACTTAAAGATGGATGTCTACATCATCTATCGCTCTAATACCATGAAAGGAACGCATTTATGCAAAATTACAAAGACCCCCGGATGGATCAGTTTGAGTGGGGTATGCGGTGTAATCTTCATAACATTGGACCATCTCTCAAGCTGTGGGACTTACAAATTTGAGATGGTTCTTTGGAGATGGCCGAATTCCTCTACCTAATCCTAATGTTAAACTACTCCTAATGCAGAAAAGACACCAAACTACACCTATTCTAATAATGCCAAGGAGATAGGGAGAGAGAAAGTGCATAAAAAGGGAAATCCTACACTAGAGAGGTGATAACACCAAGAAAAGGGGTGAAATATTTTGATGAGGAAGGAAGAAGGGAGAAAAATAGAGCCGGATGATTTCAAAACATCGTTGACATAGATCCAAAATCTATCTTCCATCTGCACTCCATGAAACACAACATCTTACACCAAAGCAAATGTGAAATATATGCACATAAAACAAATCTAAAATGGAGAGGCAAAGGGAAATAACAAAACATGAGAAATGGTTGAAAAATTCCACAAAAACATGATTTTATTACTCTACGAGGTGCACAAACCATTACATTAATGCTCGAGGCATAAATAGGCTTGCCAAGTGTAAAGCAGAAGGCATACAACTCAAATGGAGTTGAGGAAAATTTGCAAGGGTTTCCTAGCTCCTGAATGTCTCTCCTTAGAAAAGTTCCCCCACCTTACAATATATAGGAAGAATTAGAGAAGGAGAGAGAATAAATTTGAAAACCTACTCCAACCACCCAAAAAAAATGCATCAATCATCAAAAAATGATGCGATTCACTACAAAAACACATGCCTCCATTAATGCTCCTTGTTAGGCAAAAAAGGAAGCCCATACATCATTATGGTGGTAGGTGAGAAGTTTGAAAGCCTCAAAAAAGGTGGACTAGATTTAAAATTCTTGGTGGCTTCATGATTCATCTTTCATTAATTGACCTTCCGCCAATTTTGTAAAATTACTTTAGGTTTGAAGTGTACCGTGTAAGATCCACATGGAAGCCCCGCGCATCTTAATATTTTATGCCGCTTTTTAGGGTCCCGGGAATGTAACGCACCGACACTTGGCACCATCCGCGAACATGCTCGCTTTCTTTGTGTTCTTCCTAACTCCCTTCTTTAGGAGAAACCGTATTAAACCCTAGACATGTGGAGGGCCGCGCATGTTTGGGGACCCCACTATTAGATTTACCTTTGAAGTTATTCCAATGAGACATGTGCAAAGCTTCCACTGGCTCTTAGAATTTTCTTCGAATTTACAATGGCCGCTTCTACCTTTCTTAGAATCGACCACGTGGTGAGCGTGCACTCACTGGGGACCCTAATTTTGGATTTACCTTTGAATTTTCACCGATGAGGCATGTGGCACCTTCCGCGTTCCCTTTTCTATCCCTTTTACCTTCTATAATTACATCGAGTGACACGTGGCACCTTCTCGCAAGTTTGTTGCTTTTCTTCTAGTTGAATCACTTTGGGCTCAATTTTAACTTACCGAGTTATCTTTCTTCGTTGTCGAGTCTGTCCGCAATTTGGTGTTTGGGATCGAATGTGAGCTTGCACGACCAACCAACCTCCCCATTGTTCTCCCCGCGTGAAATGTCGTGTTTGATCAATTTTACCTGAGGGGCAAATTTGGATAACAATTTGGTGACTCACAAGGAAATCTTCCTACTAGATGAAAAGATCGGCTTCCTTGTTGCATCCATTGGGCATGCAATCACGAATGATATCATGATATTGATCTTGTTCTTGAAACTTGAACCTCGATTGCTTGTACTTGGTGATCTTGAGCTTGCCTTCGTTATCCGTACTCTCAATTTTCATAAGAAAATCTTAAAGATGATATTTCTGAGAGTAGAAAATTGTCATGACTGGGACTTCACCAAACATTATTGGAACCGGAGCCAATCTCCCTAAGTGCTACCTTCAATGTACTATGCATGAGTAAAATAACACCACAATACACTACGCATACAAAAGATAAATAACATACATGCCCCAAGTGGAACATCCGGAGTGTGCACAAATACTTATTCTTCTAAAATCAAATCTATTCCTACTCCTACACTAACCAAAACAAAGAAAATCTAAACAAAGCTGATTTGGAGGAGTTGAGAAGTACATTAGAGGTGGACTGCACCGCTATTACCGCAAATGTGAATTCCAAGATGGGAATGAAGTCATGATTGCACAACTTCATGGAATGGAAGAAAATGAAAGATATAGAAAAGAAGAATTGGTGGAAATGGATGGAAGGAAATTCTACAACTCGTAGAATGGGTTGTTGACTAGATGGAGTTGTTAGATGTGCTTTACACGCACCTCTTAAAGGTTGAATCTTAACAAGAAGACACCAACCTTCTAAGATGAAGTGGTAAGGTGATTCAAACCTATCCCACCGGCATGCCAAAATTGTTGATACAAAATTACAAAGACACCCCTCGAATGGCCCAAGTCTCGCCGGTGAATTTGATTTAAGCGCGCATAACATGGGACCATCTCTCAAGTTGTGGGACTTGCGAACTTGAGATGGTCCTCTAGAGAAGGCTGGATTCCTCTACCTAATCCTAATGCTAAACTACTCCTAATGCAGAAAATACACCTAACTACACCTATTCTAACAATGCCAAGGAGACAGGGAGAGAGAAAGTGCATGAAAAGGGAAATCCTACACTAACGAGGTGATAACACCAAGAAAAGGGGTGAGATACTCTGATGAGGGAGGAAGAAGAGAAAAATAGAGCTGGGAGAGGTCAGAACATCAGTGACACAGACCCAAACTCCATCTTCCATCTGCACTCCATGAAACACAACATCTTACACCTACAAATGTGAAATACATGCACAGAAAACAAATCTGAAATGGAGAGGCATAGGAAAACGAAAAACATGAGAAAGGTTTGAAAAAATGACAAAAAAACATGAATTTATTACACAATGAGGTGCACGTATTCATTACATTAATGCTCGATGGATAAATCCACTTCGCAAGGTGTAGGAGAAGGCTTACAACTTAAATTGAGTTGAGGGAATATTTTCAAGGGTTTCCTAACTCCTGCAATGTCTCTCCTTAGAAAAGTGCCCACTCCTTACAATATATAGGAAGAATTAGAGATGTAGATAGAATAAATTTGAAAACCTACTCCACCACCCGAAAAAATGCATCAATCACCTACAACAATTATGGGCTTTACTGCAAAAACATGTGCCTCCATTAATGTTCCTTATTGGGCAAGAAAGGAATCCCATACCTCATTATGGTGGTAGGTGAGAAGCTTGACAACCTCAAAAATGGTGGACTGTATTTAAAATTCTTGGTGGGCTTCATGATTCATCTTTCATTGAATCGACCTTTTGCCAATTTTTTAAAATTGCTTTGGGTTTGAGTTAATCCACGCAAGATCCACGTGGAATCCCCACGCATCTTAATATTTTTGCTACCTTTTAGGGCCCCTGAATGTGACGCGCCGACACTTGGCACCATCCGTGAACATGTTCTACTTTATTTGTGTTCTTCCTAAGTCCCTTCTATTTAGGAGCAACTATGTTAGACCCTAGACACGTGGAGGGCCAATGCACATTTGGGGACCCCACTTTTGGATTTACCTTTGAAGTTGCACCAATGAGACATGTGGAGGCTTCCACTGGCTCTTAGACTTTTCAATGGTTGGTTCAACTTTCTCAGGTCTTAGACACGTGAAGAGCATGTGCTCACTTAGAGACCCCACTTTTGAGCATCATACCAAAAGTGCGCTAAAGAAACACATGGAGGCTTCCACTAACTTTGTTGCTTTGCTTCAAATTTTCAACGCCGCTTCTACCTTTCTGACTCTAACCACATGGCAAGCTCGTGCTTGTTTGGGACCCCGCCTTGGATTTCACATTTGGAGTTGTGCTTTGATGAGGCACATGGAGGCTTCCCCTAGTTCTTAAACATTGCTTCGACTTTTCAATGGCCGGTTTTTCCTTCCTTGAACTCTAAGCATGTGGCAAGCCTTCGCTTGCTTAGGGACCCCGCTTTTGGATTTACCTTCAAGTCAGACCGATGAGGTACATGGCACCTTCTCGCGTTCCCTTTTCTTTCGTTTTACGCTTACCGAATTGCACCGAGCCGACACGTGGCACCTTCCACGAGTCCATTGCTTTGTTCGAGTTGAATCACTCGGGCTAAATTTTTAATTACCGAAGTTATATTTCTTCGTTTCGAGCCTACCCGTAAATTGATTTTTGGGATCGAATGTGAGCTCGCACGACTAAACCAACCTCCCCATTTTTCTCATGTGCAAGGTCGTGTTTGATCAATTTTTCTTGAGGGGAAAAATTGGATAATAGAATGATAAGAAGATCGCTCAAAGTTGTGAAGATCTCGCATCATCATAACATACCACATTTGATAAGTCAAAGAAATTCACCATCATAAATTTACAAAATAATTTGCAAACAAAAAACAATAATATCATATATTATTATGGATTTCTCATGTATGAGTACAATGAGAATGGGCCTTGTTTATATAGGTAAAGAAGATCAATCTAAGAACCATTCAAGGCCATAGACCAAACCATAAATCAAGGGAAGAACTAGTCATAAAGGAATAGTCAAGACCATAGATTTACTTAAAGAGCTAGTGATCAAAGATCTAATCAATACCATAGATTAATGAAAGAACTATACCTAACTAGATAATATCTTCCTAATATCTAAATAAAATAAAATAAATATCCACACACATAAGTGGGTGATGATAAATTCAAGAGGTAAATAAGGTAACTAGGTGAACATGAGCTAACGTAAATACCTACTCTAACAATTTTGTTGTTTTTACAATATGACGTCCACCGATGACCCCCTTTTGGCCGCATGCTTGCTGCACTTACCTAGAACAACGTGTTAATTTTGGGTAACATAAAGAAAAAAGGATAATTTATGATAATGAAGGAATAATGTTATATGATTTAATGATATGTGTAAGGTTGATATACCTTTAAATAAAAAGAAATTATAATTTTGAAACTACACTTTTCCTTGATCATGGTTAAGTCACGTAAAAGTGTATCTATAAACATTGTCAATAATCTATAATGCAGCGATAACTGTTTACTCATTTGGAAAATATACTCTAACTACTCTTATGAACATAGTGACGTAAGACCATCCAAATTATGAAGTGTGCATCACCTTAGGTGGGAATGTTACTTATAAATATGTATTGTAAATGGAACCATCTTGGAAAACAAAATTTGGAAGGAAATCAATTATTCAAAAGAAAAACTATGTAAGAAGACCACACAAGTGTTCATTGTTAATCGAACCAATTATATGTCATGATAATCTTATAAAAACTCTCTTCTCTCTTGCCAGCTACCGTAATATGTATCTGTTGTGGTACGTTAAGTTCAATTAACGAGGTAACTATGGGGTAATGGTCTCATTTAATAACAATTTGGGTGTATTTAAAGGGATGGAAATTTTTTTGATGAGGAAATATTTTAGTAACATTCTATAATGACATTATCGTGAATTGATCTTACAAGCAAGTGGAAGCAGGGTGGAACCCTTCCATCCTATTCTATAAAAGCCCATTCTTTTGGATCCAATGTTTAATATGAGTGTAGGATTTGGAAGGAATTAATAATTTTGTGTATAGTGCATGGTAACCGAGGTAAGTTATTTTAATTCTTATTTATCACCACTAGTAGGAAAGGACCAAACAATCTTACTCTTATAATGTTGCAACTTCCTCCTTAGAGGTAATGCCTCTATAGGACATAAGGGAAAGTACTTCCATGATTTTAAGAAATGAGTTAGTCACCCCTGTCAGTGGATAATTTGGTAAGCTTCCTATAATTATCTTGAGGATGGTATAGTCATACTCATCAATCAAATGAAATCATGGTCATATGTCAATAATTGAGGTTTGATTTCTTTATTGTGCCATTAGAGGGCCTAGAGTTTGTGTGAAGAGATGTTTGGCCAAGCTTAGTTTTTTCCATTGAAGGAAGTCAGTATAGGAATTGGAGTAGTTCGTGAGTACCTTCCAAGTGGACCATGATTAGTACCTTCTCCAAAATCAATGTTTGTGGCTTAACATTAAGTGAGTAGCTTATACTCTGGAATGTTTTGCTCCTAGTGCTATTTGATTTGAAATAGAACCTTAGAAAGAGGATGAAATTTTTTTCCATAGTGATAAGGAAAACATTGCGATGTTTCTTGGTCACACTCATGTGTTAGCCGAGCATCTCCATGTTACCAAATTAAGAGGACAAATGGTGTCGACCCTACTATTTGTACCTATGAAACACATTGGACATAAGAAGTTCTTAGGCCCGTGAAACGCGTTCTAAGTTAACCTTGTCTCACTTTTGCATTTTTTGATTGTATGTGAGTCATAATTGGTAGAATAATGGCGTTTGGGAAGAAATTTTATAGGTTAAGAAACTTACTCATGCATGCCTTACTTTGCTAATGATGGCTAGATATCATAGCTTCCGCAAAACAACTAGACTCTCGACCTAACCTTTTTGTGTTTAAAAAGGAAGATGATATGTATTTTCAGATATGGGAACTACGAGCAAAACTATAGAATTCTAATAATGGAATGGATCCTAGAATGAGATGTAACTAACTTGTATTATAACATTTTGATATGTTATAAGCCATTAAATATGACATGTGATAGTTGCAAATTTTTCTTATGTCGGTTTATGACAAGATTAGAGTTGGTGTAAAGTATCTATTGTTTAGAGCAATGGTTCTTCAATGTTGAGTCATTTAATTTAATAAGAAAACAAAATTGCCAATTTTTTTATTACATTTTGAGTAGTTAAATAATAGGCATGACCCTATGATAGTGTTGTTATTTCATAGTTTAATTCTGATAAAAATTGGGTTTACTGAAGTTTCTTGTTCTCTCCACCTAGTATTTATCTAGGACAAGTTTGCAGTAATAGATTTTTATGCAAAATCCTTAAGTCTATGTGTACCAATTTTTAAAATTTCATTTTAAGTAGGTCTAGATAAAGCGTGAGGTGGGCTTTCTTTCCTAAAATCTATTTTAGGCGTTGTGTCTCGAACTTTCACTTAAGGATATTTTGATTTCCATATTTTATTTTATCTTGCTTCCTTGATTTTTCTTTTAAAGGCCCCAACCTGTTTACTTGTGGTTTGGAATCAGTTTGCAGGTTGGCTCACTTAATATTTTAGACTTATGTTTTTGTACTTTCAATTCAAGTTATATAATTATACTAATAATTTTGCAGTTACAATTTCGGTTATCATGTTTTATCTCATGGTTCCAGAGGAGCATGCTTATATACTTTTCTGCAGGTTTTAGTCAAATATTTGAAGTCTTTTTAAGTGTTTGAAGGATCCATTGATTCTTTAATTGCTATGTATTTAATAGATATAAATTGTTTAGAAAAAAATATTAAATTGATTAGATACGACCTTACAATTTGAAACAAAACAAAGAGATAAGTAATTGTAAATATTCAGACCATCAGAGCTTCCTCTATGAAACCCTCTTTCTAAATACTAGCGGCTTTATGCTTTGAAGATCGTTTGATGGACGTTGAAAATTACTTCTTATATGGCTGGAAACATCAGCGTTCCTCGTTTTAAATTATGCCTCCCAATATTATTGCAGCCGATACATTACTCACACCATGTGTGCCACACATCAGATGATATCTTCTTCACACTTTGGGATATATTCCAACATTTGTATAACACTGAAACTTTCACTCTTTCATGATTATTCGTAGATGTTTTCGGATTTGGATTGTAAACAATTCAATGCTCGGTCTCTATCCCAACTTTTACTCCATACAATTTCATTCTAATCTGAATTTTTAAAAATGATTAAATTAATTTCCTTTCAAAATATCTTAATTGTAAATTTTCAGTGCGCCGCCTGATTGCATATTCAAAATCTGCTCCATTTATTGCAAAATTTAAACCATGCCAGGACAAACATGTTTCCTTCCTTCCCGCAAAATCAAATATCTGATAAACTAATTCACATTAGCTATATGCGTTCACATCGGCGTGAACATTGCACATAATTGTTCAATTGCTAGTTCTAAATATTTAAGTAGAGTATTATTCTTCATTACAAGCTTTCAGAAATAGTGAAACGATGCATCGACCTAATTCACTTCTTCATTGCATACACAGTCTGGATAGCAGTCATAACTAAAATCATTACGGCCATCACCATTGGCACAACATACCATGGCTTTGAGCAATTCTCTTTTCTGAATTGGCTAGTCCACACCTTAAATCGGCTCTTATAATGTTTTTTGGCTTTTCTGATAACAAAATCCAATTGTTTAAATTCTCTCTCAGTAATTCCTTTGCAGATACCATTGAACATATCAGCTAGTTCACTGTCACTTCCTAAAGCGCTTAAAATGACTCCATGCTTTTGAGTAAAGCGACATCTTTCTCGCAGTCAATTAAGTCATCCATTAAATGCATATACTGAGAAATCACCGTATCCTCTGCGTTTTCCTTCGTCTCTTCCTTAGACATGAGGGAACGCATTCTACACTCTTCAAATGCCATCAAATTCCGCAAGACGGTTTCTGTATCATGGTCAACACGGATTGGAGGGATTGCCAGCTTGCTGCCGCCGAACAACCTCTTTTTGAATTCAAATTTTCCTGGTTCAAACTGTATACCAGACGCTTGTAATAGTTCCGCCTTCGGGGTAGACCAGCGCTCATCCAGCACATCTATTTGCCAACAAATCCCTTTTGTTCTACGCGGTGGGTAAGGCAGGCCATGACTTAGCAAATCCATAATTGCCCCTCTATACAAATCCAGCAAATGACAAGCATCGCCTCGATTAATACGATCTTTCAGTTTTGATTCCATTTCCCGGTTCCATGATTTTAAAGCGAAGGGAAAACCTCTGTACATAAGGAAACCATTAAGCATTGTAGCCAGCATTTGTTCTGCATCGCTGTTAAACTCTAGTCGTAGCAGAGCAATCAAGACGAACACTGGAATTTGATTTTCCAACTTCAAAATGTCATTCCGTATGGCAGATTCCATTTCATTATGAGTAAAACAACTTTGAAAAGCAAAGCTAATTGAAGATATCTCATTTGTGGGGATATTCACAAATGACCTAATGTATTCAAGAATAAAGCACGCATCCGCCAGAAATATCCAAGGAACAATCGGCCCATTGCATTTAATTTCGGATTCTTCATAACAGTCTATGATTTTTCTCTCCAACTTTTTAATATGCTCCACTAACTGATCAAGGGTGACACCATTCAGCCTACTCAAGGTTCTATGAACTGCTTCGAGCTTATGCTCCTCCATTGCAGATACTTCTGGGTTCATCTTGTGATGGTAAGGCCCCAAAGACACAGCCAGAGGAAGATAGGCTTCTGGTTTACAAATCTTTATGAATTGAGGCACCTTGAAAATGGAAACTTTATGAGAAAGTTTTGCCATATAATCGTGACGATCAAGCCATGATTTGACCGAGCTATTTGCTTGTATTTCACCAGCGTTTTGTCCGTCTCTAAAAAGATTCGACCTAAGTTCTGCACGCAATATTTCAGCAGCACAGCAAATTTCTTTACTCTTATCTCTCGAGATGTCAGATTCAGCCATTTTCCTTCTACTGGCTCTGCACGTAACATAACTAGTATATGTCAGGGGGAATTTAAACCCACGAACCTAAATAACATTTAGCATTCAATATCAAGTCTGGAGAAATATGGAACACTTCCAACCAGAAATTTGAGGCTCGTAATGATATCTTAAACCGAGAAAGGTCACAACCAGAAGGTTAATATTTTCTATTTTTCACGTACTTCATTAATCATGATTCATAGGGTGCCTTTTTTGAGTTGACTTGTCTAAATTAATAATAAAAAGTATTTCTTTTATAAATATCAAGCAAATATTAAAGTTTTATTTGCAAATAAAAGTGAACACTCGCTTGTTAAGTATGATCCAATATATACGATAACATTCTATATTTCAGCTTCGTGTTATGGTGTAAAAAAATCGTATTGATTTGAATTGCCCTCTGTATTTAATAGATCGTTATTGTTTTTTTAGGAGGTTAATAATTTCCTATGTTTTTTTAACCATTTAAATTTAAGAATAAAACTAAAAATAACCACTCCTATGTCTTTTTTAACCATTTAAATTTAAGATTGAAAATAAAAACAAACACTTCCACACATTACATTCCATCCCTTTTAAAAACTTCTATAGTATGTGAAAACTATTAATAATTAAACCTTATAATTATTTAAGAGATCGGCATGTACCTATGTATCTATTAGATCTTTGAGGTAAGTAGTTTCCTAAGTCTTTACTATACACTTTTACATAACCATAAGATATTGTTTTAGTTCTATTTGTGTAAGACTCTCCTTTCATATTTATTTAATTTATTTTCCATATTAAATCTTTTAATCTAAATAAAATTATTGCACTTTTAATCATTTATATTGTACAATAATGATATTGTTAAATATGTAAAATTATAATTATATTTATATATAAAAGTATTTGGGTAAAAATCTATGGAGATTATTTTAATATCACATATTTTATTGTATGCTCCTCATTTTTAACAAATATAAAAAATTCTTATTAGTTTGAAACATCCATCATCTAATGGAATATTATAATTGTTCTTTATGTAAACCCATTTTGTATATTCATCTTTTCTTGAATAATTTTTTTCTTTGCATTTTTTTAATAATTTTATAAAATCTATTTAATTTTATAATGTCGATAGGGATTCACTATTAGAATTACATCGAGTAAAGTATGACAAAAATTCTACATCGTATCATCAACCCGAAGAACACAATTATTTCCTTCATTAACATGATCAAAGGAATGTTGTGTATTTTCCATAGATGCATTGTTTCTCTCCACCGTAGAAAAACTAAGGAACAACCACCATTTTCAACATGTGGTTTGTAATGCACAACCCAAGGCCGAATAAAACATTATAAGAACCTTTGAAAATTTTAGAGGTAACACCTTCTATACAAAATAATTTTTTATTTATTAATAAGACGGGTTGAAGAGACATGTTTCCTATTCATAAAGTTGAGGCCAAAACCTCGAGATAACAATAGGCTTTAACAACAAAAAGAAAATTATGAATACAACTACTCTCCAGCTAACAAACGCTTATAGAAAAACTACATACTAAACAAACTAAATAATGAGTATTCCAAAATTACTTTCCATCCTGCAATGGAAAATAATCTTCAACGCTGCCCATTCATCCCTTTTTGTTTTTCTTCTTCTCTTCTTCTTACCACTTGCCTAGGTGAGACGAAATAACCAAATATGAAGGTCACTAGAATTGGCCGAAGCCATCAAATTATCCGACATGGAATCCCGACCAAATTCTCGAACTTTCAAAAGTATGTCCCCTTTTTATTCCACCTACTACCAGGTGATTTTCCTGAATTCCCTTCTTTGTGTCATCCTTCCTTGTAACTACTTTACCCTCGGAGTTAGGATTACTCGGATCATCCTTAAAATTCGAAGCAGATACCAAATCCGGGTTTAAAGAACCCCATCCACTAGAAGAAGTCGATCCATTCTTTTTTACAGATTTCTGGTTTTTATTGAAGGGACAAGAAGCTTGCAAATGGACTCGTATTTCTGCATAATCTACACTAAAATGCAATATTCTCATAGTCTAAGACCTGGGTATGCTAAAAATTACCAAATTTAAGATTAATTCGATTTGGTATTCCTTTGCTCAAATCAATTTCAACGCACAAATGACATATGAACACAGACACAATACGTACTATCGAAGTCTTGTTTTAAAAACTAGCCCAAAATGTTTCCAATATATTCCAAGGAATACCACAATGCAAGGAGGTTAGGAATCCTAACCCAAACAGTGTTTGGCAACCAAATATGTATTTAGATCAATATCCTGGAAAGCGTTGAGTTATAAATAAACCTCGCATGTCCCCAAAACTACGAACCTTCTATCATGCAAATGCGATGATAGTCTTCGATTCCCTAAATGGACCACATAAAATCCCTTGGAACAAAGAGAGATTTCACACTTATTGGTCAAGTTTTCAAAACCCACGATACAAAAGCAGCAGGAGGAAGGCCAAAAACCATTAAACCTTCCAATCACTGCATCCCGTGATAAATATTTGAAATATTCCTCTAGTTTTGGGTTCTCGATGGTTAATGAAGGAATATCCTTGGCCAAATCAACCAGGTAGGCCTGATTACTTGATGTTTGTTATCCCGAAGATCATCCGCCTCTATTTTCCATCACATTTTTGAAGTAATGTATCTTATAGGGATGACCCAAGCCATGATTTCTAGTAGCACAACCCCCATTATTCCTATACCAATCACCGCCACAACCCACCTACCCCAAGCAAAGTCATGGCCATTTTTGAAACCTTAGGGTTAGGGGCACAGATCCACCACATCCTTTTTCCAATCGCCATTTTCTTGCTCTCCTCCACCAACCAATAACCCCCAAGACCAAATCGTGGCCATTCGATTCCCCTTTCAAGCATGCAAATCTTCACTACATTCGTAATCGACCTTTCCATTGTTCGTTATTTTCGTAATCTTTCACTCCATTTTTATCCTTCCAATTCTATATAAAACAATTAATCTTATAGTAAAAATTTAACTAATCATAACCAAATATTTGAATACTTTATACAATATGCCTCTACCATCTAAGAAAAACTTGCTAAAAAGTTTAGTTGTATCTTCTACTACCTAAATTCCTTCATCGATTCTCTAACATATAGTCTATCATAATCCTCCTTTATTGATATATGTCCCAACTATTTTTTAATTTCCGTACATATTTACCTTTCTTGATATCTCCTCTGAAAATAACTTGCAAGACTTCAAAACAATACAAAGTATTAAAATACAAATGTATGAGTTAAATTTTTAAAAAGGACTTGCCTAGTTTCGTGGCTAGTTAAATATCATAATCTTAATATAAGTATTTAAAATTATTTTTATTTTCAAATAAAAAAATCAAATTGGTATGTAAGGGTGGAAACATAAAACAAATTAGCGCCCCTAAATGTCAAAATGCCCTAAGAAGTTTCCTAGTCTACCTAGCCCTTAACCCCCCGCAGTACAACCTAGAGATCAAGTAGTATTGTTCATGAGGTTACTTGATTTCGAGAAGATGTAATGTTATGGAAAATTATGTGAGGAATATAAAAATTGGTATGTGTTTCCATGTTTTAAAGTGGATTATACCAAATAAATAAGTGCATTTAGTCCAAGGTGCTAAGTGTTTAGTTAGTTGAGAAAATGGATTAGGAACCGAACATACTTTGTTCATGATGATGCGTGGAATTGTTCTCAAAATTTAAATTTTCCAACTAAATAAAATCCAAAAATCTACAAAAATAGGATTACATGTTGAATTACATTTTCCCTTAGAAGAAGATTTTCCTCTCAAAATTCATCTTTTAAAGAAATCATGTTGTTATATAATTTCCACTTGCTACCTCATCCACAACACATCATCGCTCTATTTAAGGTCCTAAAACTATATTTTGAGATGACATTCCCACTTCATGTTGTTCTACTCATAAATAATATAGAGCATCTAGTGTTCATAGAAATTTTGCATCACAAGATGGACATTTTTTCTAAGGCATATATGTGCACATGAGAAATAAGGGAATAAGGAGAACTTAGTGTAGCAATTGGATGATTACATGGACTACATTAGATTATAACAATGGATTTACACAATAACAAGAAATTTCCTAGATGTGTGTAGTAGGAAAAACATAAGTGCATATGCATGAAAAATGAGATGTGAAACGAAGAAGGTACAAAGGATATGAAAGTTATTATTTCAAACAGAGAGTTGAGAACATATTTCATATTATTATTCTACACAAGAATTATTCAGACCTCTTCGTGCCCTAAATAGGCTACATGCGTGCGTCAACTCTCATGTTCTATCTATGACAAATGTGGTTTCGAGAGCAAGGGATTCACCTCTCCTTATCACCGAGCTCTCTTGAATGTTAGCGGTAGGATAGCCAAATAATGGCATGCGTAGTATTTCATCAAAGGGTACTAGTTGTGTTAGCCCTTTTGCTTCCTTTGAATGCTCCCTTTTTGGACCAGCTGAATAAAATAAAATCATTTAGCAAGGAGGTTTAGAGTGGCTCTAATTTTTCCCCTCGACCTCAACCTCAAGCATTTCATGTGTAAAATTTCGAGATGATGTGATCAACTTTGAATCTTAATTCTAGGAGAATGCTCGATCTACAAATTCAAAGTGGATGGTGGCCGACTTTACTTGATCTACATGCATGAATTTCAAATAGTTGGCTCCCCTTAATCAAGTCTAGGTAACCATTTATCCTTGTGCTAAAGGATTTTTTATTATTTTTTCACCAAGCTTAGGGATAATAAGACTATAACCAAAACATCATGATATGATTTTAAAACCCTAGTTCTTAACTTTCAACCCACATACTAAATCATTCTCAACCAAACTAGTTTGGATTAGATTTCCTAATTTTCCCATTCAATATTGGGTGAGAAATTGTATCTTTTCATTAGGAAATGCTTTGGGAAAATTAATAAATGTTAGTACTAATAAATCTTGTTGTATTCACACAACGTATAAATCCTTGTTGAATTAGACACTTCAAAGGAACTTCCTGTAATTATTGACCTTAAAGATGAGGATATAACTTGGACCCTACCCCTTGATTATAAAGCGCTGCCCACCGATGTGTAAAGGTGTTTTGCATTGGGACATATTGTTAGAGACTGTCATCCCAAGTGGCGAAAGATTGTGAGATATATCTGTGGATATATCCCCTCCCATGTCATTCTCGTGATTAATGGAAAAGCAAAGAGTGCACCTATTTATAATTCTGATTTGAAGGATCAGTATAATTGTAACACCTATTAGGGACCCTACGATGACATCAAATTTGTCAATTCCCATCAAATTGGAAAAGGAGAATGGACTACCTACATCTTCTTTAAATGATAATTCATATATGTTGATCAATTATTTTGAAGTTCTTCATAATGTTTAAGCCGGCATGAAGGAATGGAAAGGAATTGTTAGAAAAATTATTGTCCTTATCTAGTTGTTTTGTTTTCCTTATGCTACATGGTATTTTATTTCTTTTGTTTCTTATAGTACTTATGCTTTTATATCTACTTTTAGGAATTTTTACTTGGGCCAGTCCCGGCTAAAACCCTTTTTTACCCTTATCCAAAAATATTATAAAGCACAGAGTTTTGACCACTTTGTGTAGTAATATTTTGTGAATGAATTTGATAGTCAAGAAGATGTGTCCTAGTGTGAAAAAGGACTAGCTAAGAACAAAACTAGAAGATGTATCCTAAGGTGAAAAATGGATAATTAAGATTAAAAACATACTAGTTATTTGTCACAAAAGAAAGTGAAGAAAAAAAATGAATATATTGCAAAATATTTTTTGATAATAGGCTAATATATTTCTTTCAAATCTGACTACAAGTTTTGATTGAGAAAGAATGTTAAATAGAGGAATGACATTATATTTAAATGAATTATTTTGCAAGTTTCAAATTCAATTTGATGGGAATAGAATCGATTAAGCTTTCCATCGAAATAAGTTGAGATAGCTTGGGTATAGAGTAATATATTTCAAGAGACGATTTATTAATAAAAGAAGATTGAGAGAAGGTACAAGGATGTGGAGATACATGCACCAAGAGGAAGCTGGAGTGAAGAGAAGGTTGATTTTTCAAGTATGTCTATAAGAATATGCCAAAGTATAAATAGGTGAAGAGAAACTATGTAGGCTCCATAGTTGAGAATATTTATTAATAGTAAGCATTGTGGATTTTAAGATCAATACAAGCCTTTTATATTTGGGTGTGTTATTCCATTATGTATTATATTATGGTCAACAATTTACCACGTTGCACTCTATTTATTTTGTATCAAAGTAAAATAAAGACTCTTGGAGAGATGAGTCAATATATTTTCATGAATGACATAACATGACACTAATCACGAGGAGCTTAGTGGACTATTTGTTTTTCCACTATCAGAAACGTGGATATAGAACACTATATAGTGTAATCCAAACATCCTTAAGAGTATACTAACTATGGGTGTAGCTTTATTACATATAAAGAAATATTAAGCTAAATAAAGTTGGTCTATGAAGCGTACTAAACAAAATAGTAGTTGAAATACTGAGGGATATTATGAGTGAGCTAAATGGTTTACGGATTGGACATGATATTGTAAAATAAGATCACAAAAGAGGTCTCATTTCTCTAGAGGTTCAGAGAGGTAGTGAAAAATATAGAAATATTATCATGATTTAGTGTGTCCTATGATGCTCGTGCATAAAACACTGGATGTACTTAATTGTAACTTCACCTCAATTTCAAGTGACTAAAAATTTTCTGATTGATTTCACTTCTATTTAACATTGTTCTTCTTTTGTTTCCTTTATATTTTTAATATACTTCTTACATTCTATTTCTAATTCCTTCTTTCTTCTTCTTCTTTTTTCTTCTAAACAAAATATGTTTTATTTAAATCATCCAATAAAAATTAGTAATGTTCTTTGTCTTTTAGATTGTGTCACTTATCCTTATTACTTTTTATACTGAAACTTAATTAAGACTAGTTATTTTACAATTGTTGTTATAATGGTTGTGATTTTTTAATCTACTCTTTTCCAACTTTTATATCAAAAACAACAATTAGTTATATCATTTTTTTAATATTCATTCATCCTTTCAAATTCAGGTGGTTCTTTCTATTAAACCTTTAGTGAATTTTAAAAATATATATACATGTGACATAGATAAAATTTACTCATAATATCATCACACTTCTATTTATCTCTTCAATTCAATTTCTTTCATAAACTACGTTATTTTATGACTCTTTTTCTTCATGAATTTCGATCTTATTTCATTTCTTATCTATAAATCTAATTTAATTCTTCTTCAAGAGAATTTTCTTTTCCAATAGATGTATCTATAATTTTTCAGCAACCATAAAAAGTCATTGAAATTAAAATTAAATTTTAAATAATGAGAATCATCAAATTCTGAACATTGAACATTTTTCTTTAAAAAAATTTCATGATTTTTTTCCTTCATTTTTGCGTCACTCCATGTATGAATTTAATTACTATACTAATGTGTTTGAATCCAAGAGCTTCCCTATTATTTGCACTTTTATCACTCACATAAAAATTCAATTTCTTGTCCCATTTCTTGTATAATTTTATTCTCCTTTCTCTCTATTTTAACTATTTCAATTATAATGTTTTATCTTGTACCTTTATTACATTCTAATCATTTTATATCTCCAAAGACTACCAATATTCATTTTCATCTTCATGAATCTTGTTCTCCATGAATCTTGATCTCATTTCCTTTCTAACCTCTATACACATGCATTATTGTTTATGTTAGAAAAATAATACATTATTGACTCCTCTACGTGAGTTATCTCTCAACCTTGCACATCTCGTCCATTCCTCTTCCGTCTGTTTCTTTTCCTCTTCCCGTGAAGCAGCTAAGTTGAACCATTTCTAAGCATGTATAAATTTGTTTTTGATGCTTTGAATGAATCATCCAAATCTTTTTCTCTCTCTGAATATCATTGGTATCAGAACTTTCTCTTTGTCCTCTTCCTGCGTGGAGAATAACGCGTCCTGTAGAGTTTGGCGTGGAGCATCAAAACCAGTGAACTGGAGCAATTGAAACGTTGTTGGAGCAATATATTTCAAGTCCTCTTGAATGTGGTTGTAGTTATCATTTCTTTTGGCTTTTCTTGTTATTTTATGTGGCAACAACCAGTGAAAGGATTTCTTTGTTTAAATTAGAGTATTTTAAAAGCTCTATTTCTGCGTGGAAAGAGAGTTGTTTTTTTCAAAGCCCTGCATTGAAGAATCAAAGCAAGTAGAAAAGATTGGTGCCTAAAAGCATAAATAAACTGTGCTTCTTTAGCCTTTCTTGCAGTTTCCCCTTGGTCCTATTATAGTGTTTTCCGGCCTTTTCCCACCGCTAAGGTGGTGTCATGACTATAAATGGCCAATTCTCCCCACAGTGCCACAATTGTTGCTATTGGTGAAAATGGCTCCCAAGCGTGCAAGGAAGTTTGTGCCAAAATTCTACGATGAGGTATGGACTCTAAACCATATCTGGATGTTATAATTTATGTTGAGATTTTAGACCCTATTGTTAAATGGTATTAAAACCATTGTCTTATTACCTGCTTTTGTAGCTGCATCCCATCTGAAATTTACTCACACAACTTGATGAAAAACCATTGGGAGTCTACCGGTATCCAAGTTTTTGGGTCCTGTAACCTCTCCAAGGGTTTTTATCTGTTCACCTTCCACGAGCCCTAAGCAGTCCAGCCCTTCCGCTTTAAGGCAACATGCTTGGTATTTAGGCAACACCCTGCTTGTGTTATCCTAATGGACCCAGAAATCAGCTAGAGCAACCAAGTTTTGCTCAAAATCCCTATTTGGATTGAGCTTTCGTGCCTTCCTATGAACCTCTATTCTTTCTTGCCATAGATTGCCAAAGTCTAAGGTTGACCCTATGGCTAATGGCTGGAAGGTGGTCAATTCTATGAATAATTTGGGGGCTAAGGATTCTATCAAAGTTTCACTGCTTTCTTCCCCACAACTCTCCGAGGGATGAGTCATGCGGGAGGTGTAACCTAACCCTTTGGTTTCCATTATTTCTAGTACATCATTGAGCCAAGGTGTTCCAACAAATTTAAATAATACTAGGAATGTTGGCTCAACCTCTCTTCCTCTATGAAGTTCATGAAATCCACCTTGAGAGGTTTCATACAGGCGCATGGGGAGTAAATGCGGCTAAACACCGTTCCATTCAAGTTGAGCATATTGTGTAACGACCCAAAAATTCACACACATGAACAACACAAAAAGAAAAGACAAAAGATAATTTTTTTTTGACTTGCTTCCACACATAACACGACACAACATGTCGTCACAAAGTTACAACCAACTCTAGGAACCACTTGTTACAGGATAAAAACAAGATCAACACAGACACGTTCACACCCAAAAGGATAATACACTTTTTCTTTTTTGACATGACAACATAGAAGTCCAAACATAGAACACACTTACGATTAGGGCCAACCACAATGAGATATCCTTAAGGGTTATTTATTTTAAAAGACATCTTGCAATTCTTAGCTTACGTTTTCAAGGAGGCTCAAGATATGATTCATACAATTCATCTTACCAAGTTAAGTTTATTCTTTCTACACCGAGAATCATCTTTAAAATCTTCTCTATTATGACATTTATTTTCTTAATTCGTTTATTTGGAGAAAGGGGTAATTTAATTCCCAAAGACGTTACTATTTACACTTACGCTTACTAGAAACTTGTTCATGTCCATATGATAACACTAGGGTTGCGTTCAACACACATAAGAGAAGAAAGACCAAGCACCTTGGAAAAAGGTTAGAGGGAGAAGGTTGAGTTGAAATCATCTTCAAGGCCTCATTAGCTATTACCAAGATATAATTGAAACTTGAAAACTTAACCAGAATTATTAAGGATTTTACTTAGGGTTTACTAAATGAGTTTTATAAAATAAAACAATTTACCTTCCAAAGGCTGAGAGATAGATTGCGTGGTTTCTAAATTGTTTTCTCTTGCTTGTTAAATCCTATTATCTTCCAGAACTAACCATAGATTTCCTTTAAGTTCGTTTAAGAATTCCACCATGAAAGGGATAGTGTTCATTAGTGTAGCTAGGGATATCAAGTTATATAATGTTACTTGCAATGATAGTCCTGCCCTTGATTACTTAAAGAATTTCTTGCTCTCAAGTTGGTGACCCCTACGTTACTTTATTTGAATACAACTTTTAATTTAACTTCCGGACGTATTAAACAATCCCATGCTAGTTTTCTTATGACACTTTATTACTAAGTCATGTAAGGTTTAATTCAAAATTTATTCTCAAGGAAAAGTTGTAGCAACACTCTCATTTACAAGAACCAAAACAAGATTACATCAATTCTTAAAATATTGATACTCCAACACAAACACTCAACAACAATAACCAAATTTTCTTATAATTTCAAATGATGGTCAAACAATACAAGGTTTCCAAAGTTCGATGACAAAAAGTCCACAAGTCTATCCCTCATCTACACGCAAAATCCATCTGCAGCAAATTTTCTACAAGAGTCGGTTCACGAACCGAGCAAGATAAGGCTACACAAAACCACCATAACTATTATCTAACAATACCACAAAAGGAAGCACTTTATTACAAGAATTGGGTTAAACCTCTAAACACTATCAACACATCAAGTTATAATAAAGTCTCCATCATGCCAATCAAAGAAGGAGAAGACCTTGTACTTCAGTTAGGAGTAAAAGCAACGAAAGTATAGCAATTGTATGAGAATGGCCCTTGGCCCTATAAGGAGAAATAAACAATCTAGCAAAAACAGAATTCCCATCAAGTAAGTAATTAAATAATAATTACAAGATTGAGATTTGATACAAATAGACCAACCATCTAGAAATTTATCAAAGGCACCAAACGCAAAGGCTAAAATAATATATACCTAAAAGAACAAGAGTTGATCGGCCAAAGAAAGGAGAACCACGGGTTTAAAAAAATTAACACAAAAACCATGTATAATTGAGTTTCAAACCAGAAATCAAATAGAGTATACACACAACATAAGTTTCGAAGCGAAGGCAAGGTATACTAGTTTTGACCATTAACTCCAAGAGATTTTCCAATCATCCAAGAAGGGTCCAAGTCTTACAGGCTAGTAGCAAACACGCGAGAGAAGAAGGGAGTTCCATCAAACAAGAGTATACAATAATGTCATCAACAAATTTTATAACACTAAAGATTTGCAAACCTCCACAACAATTCTAGTGTTTGGTTAATTTAAAATAAATTACCTATTTCCCAAAACAACCATATTTTAAGGCAACCCTTGGTAACACAATCAACCGTCACACATGATACAAACATAATTTCTAAGTGACATTATCAAAACAAAACCTTCCGCTATGAATCCATAAGAATATCAAATGAAATGTGAGTTTTTCCCAAGATTAATCACATTTAAGGAAATTTCCATCACAAACTATTAAGGTAATTACGTGCATAAAAATCGACCAATATTAATTAATAGCATTAAATTTACAAAGGAGAAAAATAATGCAAGTTAGGAAAATAGAAGAGCGCCATCAAAAATAATTCATAGAGGGGGATTAGACCAAAACTATTCTAGTGTCAACGAGGTACTAGAATCGCATGAATGAAACCTCGAGCTTAGTTGATCCGAAAAGCTAGTTATGGTTCGAGTTGATAGGGATGGTCAAGGTACTTCTTGAGGATGGTCTTAAAATCCTGAAAACAAGATGCAAGGTATTATAAGAGTCTTAACACGCGAGACGGAAAACACATCAGACACAAACCTTTTCATTCTACAAGTTTTAATCCTAAAACTCTAAATTTGGCTAGCCCACGCATTGCTCACACTAATCCTACAACCTTTCTTTCTCGATGCCAAAAGGTTATCAAAGGGACTTGCGAAGGAGCTAACAAAAAACGTCAAAGACAAACTTGGGTGCTAGGGAGGGGCTTCATAGTTATCGTAAACTTACTTCCATGATATCGAAAATACTAGTTTGATCAACATAATAACTTGCAACTCAATCAGCAGAGAAGAATAAATACATAAACAATAGACAAAGGTATATCACTCGAGCAAGAGAAACATAACACCCAGAGGAGAGGGTACACGCATCCTTTCGACCAACATACGACTACGATAAAAGTAAAAACAAGAAGGAACAAGCGTAAAGGGGAAATCTCTCATCATGACATCCAACCGAAAAATCATGCAAGGAAAAGCGGTTCGATTTCGCAATAATTGTAAATATAATAGCAAAGAGAAAAGTGTAGGAATATCTTGCCTTTTCTCCATTCAACAAGTTTCAAGGACACCGCCTTAACAAAGCAACAACAATCCTCGTGTCGATTCTCCCCTTTTACAGTGCCGGCACTCAAGCTCCATTCTCATCTATGCTTATCTCCGGGAGAGCTCCATTTTATAAGAAACATCAAATGGAAAGAATGGTAGTCTCGAGTGTGCTTTGCCAAGACTACGTATTCAAAATATGGTTTTAATGCAAGCAAGCCCACAACACTACCATTTTGTTCCACACTATTCATTGTTTCCATAATGTGGACTGTCGGTGCTTTAAAGACCCGAGTCTTCTGAACTTGATGATGCATCAATGATTGATCGGATCTAACAGATAAAGCTCTCAGTGGTCGCAAATACACAGATAATTTCTGCCTCATCCTATGATCAACCAAAGTTTGAAAATTCCAATTCCTGAGGAAGTGCAGAGTCCAAAGACTGGACTTCAGCATTAAGTGCAGAGTCCAAAGACTGGACTTCAACATTACTAACAACTGTTTTGGCTAACTCAATATATTGTGCAGACTGAAAGGAATTGCCATGTGTCAAACTCGCTGGTTCAGCCAACCATAATGACTGGTTTTGAACCGGATTAGCAAACCAAGGTTTGAATGCCAAGTTGTTGAGCTTGTTTTTCCCTTAACCCAAAGTGCTCTGCGAGCTCGTGCTAGTGCCACATTCATGTGGCGAATATCAGCTACAAAGCCAACCCCATGATTTGAAGCTCGGACACAAGACATAATGATTACATCACGCTCCTGGCTCTGAAAGGCATCTACCGTAATGATAAATAAACCTTTTCCTTCATCAGATTTGAGGACAACATCAAACTCTCGGTGCAAACATTACAACTGTAGCTTGTAAGGTGTGATAATTCCAACAGAAACCTTTATGCCTACCAACTTAGTGACTCGTTGAAGATGCTCATATAATTGCAAAGAAAATTGTGCTTCATGAATATTCTGATATGAAACAGATCCACGCCTATGAGATTCTCTTCCATGAGTTACATCGTAAAACAAGTAAGGTCTCAATAGAGAATCTTTGTAATAAATTTCATCAGGTCTCTTGGTAACACTCTCACTGTCACTTAATCGATTTTGATAAAAAAATATCTTGAAGGAGAATCCCGAATTTGAGGATGCATTCGATACTGAATAGATAACAACATAGTTGGACAACCTGCTTGTTGGAAGCGCTCAAAAGGCCTCGTCCACAAATCCAGCTTTTGCCAATCTTGCCACAAGTATCCAAAGTGCAGGAACTGCAATTTCTGTGTCTTTTTCTTCATACAAATTATGGCACAGTTCTCGGAGTTGGACAACCATTTTGCATTGCAGAGGATGTCAGAAATGGCTCTGATTGATGTTAAACCGCGTCTGCAATGATTATCTGTTTTTTTTTTCCTGATGCCCACTTGAACAAACTCCAGGCCAGAGAAGGGTGTTTTTTTTTTTCGCATCAAGAACTTCTGCAACAAGAGATGGTGTGATGATTTGTGGATTTAGTAAGGAATTCAAGGCATGCTCCAGATTAGAACCCCACCTAAATCCTTGTTCAGAAAACAGCAGGCAAACTCTAGTCACGTAATGCTTCCACAAAGCTTCATACATACAGTGTTTACATGCAAACAGATATTTGTGGATCCTGCAAGAGTTACAGAGACCATATTCTCTTGTCTTCAATAAATCCAACCATATCAAAGAGTGCTGCACCCAAGGAAAGTGGAGGTAACATGCCTGCTACAATAGCTCAGTGAGCTTCATCTAACCACCATATCAACCCATTACTACGCAAAAGGGAAAAAACACTCAAACATGTTTCCCTCCTTCCAATGCCTGCATCCCAAGAAAAACGTGCCCAACACTCCACCTATACGCATTGAATAAACGGATCCAAATGAGATCAAGGTGAAGAAAATCGGACTCCACCGACTCACATATCCTCACGCAAGGGAGAAACATTAAATACCATAATCAAGTTGCAGCCGGTGGTTGGGAGGAGTCCAAACGCCATTTAAAACCACCTCCAATCCGTGGCGCCACCACAAATCATACTCTTCCTCATTTGCGCAACGAGGCTCGACCAGCGGGAGCGACAAGCAAAACAACAGGATAGTTTAACGATAACAGAGGATGATATCGATAACAATCGATATAAAAATAATAATAATAAAATACAATCGTTGATCGATAATATAAACATAATTTCATTATTATTATTATTATTATCATTATTATCATTTTATAGCTTGTAAAATAATTATCAATTATAGTCATAATGGTCAGCAATCGAGGTCGACGAATTTAAAAGGAATATTATTATTATTATGGGCATCTTCTTTTTAACTGGACATGCCCTAACAAAACCCAAACGTTATTCCAGCTGCCTACAAGGCTTCGAAGACACAATTTTCATTAAATAAGGGAAAGTAACGATCATCATGAGGCCAACACAGAAGCATTACACACCACACACAGAGGTGTCAATGACGACTTGAGAATGCAAGAAGGAGAGGGAAGGTTCTAAAACATCACTAAGACAAGATCTAATTCAACGGAAATTCACACACTATTCGACACTCAACAAAAAGGGTCATCGGCACAAGAACTAAGATACATGCCGAACGGGCATTACATATTGATTCGCATCAAATTGCTTCCAACAACTTCATCATTCTCATCTCTTAGGATGGAATTCTTGACGAGCAGAGGGATTTTGATATGTGATTTTTCATGAATTTCATGTCATGGAATGTTCGGGTCTAATAGAGCCCTCACAAAAATTCTTTGTTCGTTTAGCTTTCCAGTTAATTAGTAGTTTAGATGTTATTTTCTTACATGAAATCAAGATTTCTAGTTTTTTTCTTCGGAGTACGGCGACGTATTGCTCCATATTTTGTGCATTTCCATACTCAACATATTAATGGCAGAGGTGGAGCTAGTATTTCCATTGTGCCAAAATTTTTGGCATTAATTGTTGCCTCGGGTCAGGACCCCACTAATAGGGATGTTTGGGTGATTATGACTATTAATGATATTTCTTTTGGTATTCTCAATGTTTATGCCCCTAATGAAGGACCCGAAATAAATTTACTATGGAGATGGTTAGGCGATAGCTTACACGTTGCTTATTAGTTGGTTTGTTGCAAGTTTAATATGGTAGAGAACTAGGATGATAAATGTGGTGAAATACTTGATTCGTTGGTGTCTCGAAAAACATGTGGCTTGGTATTACTTTAAAATCCATTGGGGCCTTTCTGATCCGTTTCTCAACCGGAGGAAGGAATTTAAAACCAATCTTTTTTTAGCTAGACCAATCTTTGAGAAGGATATGATCAGTATTAGAACACCTCGATTGTGCTCCTCTTTCATAGCAAAGACATTTTTAATTTTGACACACATGGCTCCACCATTATCAAGGTTTGGTCAAAATTTCTTTTTTTCAAACCACCATTTGATAAAATTTAAGTTTTTTTGGTAGTGGGGGACTCCTAAGGCACCCACCACTCAATTCTTCTTTAATGTGACATTGTTGAGTCATCCTGGAGTGGTCCATCTCATTGCCAAGATATGGAATTAGTGCCACATCCACCATTTGTTGCCAGCTAGATTTCATGGTGGGAGGAAACTATTCAACCCACCATCAATTTCACTTTCGGTTGGGTAAACATGTTGCCTAGATTCAAAGATGGTCCAACTCGACTATGCACAAAGAATTAAGAAGAGTTACACTACTACTGAGGCCAATCCTTTTGATTAACAGCCATTCAAGCTCAAGCTACAAATAATTTTCATAAGGTTAATCTCATCAATCTCACTCAGCCCATGGTGTGCACATCCACTCGAGAATTTTTGGCTTATGGCGGGAAATAACGTCTCTAAAACCTTCTTAAAATCCCTTTGAACCAATTATACTCAAAAACAGATCATGAAAATCTATGATTCTCACTAGAGGATTACCAAGCTACCAAAGAATGTTTCAAGTGGATTATCAAGCACTATCGGATAGTATTTCAAGCTTAGGAGGATTCAACTGAGCATGCATCCACCTTACATAAATGTATTAATATAGTGCCTTCGTAACTCAAGAATCGAGATTATGATTGCTAATAAGACCCTCTTACATTGGAGGAACTTCATATAACTTTGCTCTATCTCGGATGACAAGTCTCGATTCCCATACGAGTTTTATATAGTAACTTGGTGCTTTTTTGCAATTGATTTGCTATTTGCTATTTAATGAAGCTATGTAATCTCGCTCTCTTGGGGGCTATATTATTTAAAAGAAACATCAAATTCATTTCTAAAGCATGTGATCATGAAAAATAAATAATTAAAAACCAAATACTTTGCTAAATGTCTCTTTTAAAATCATTTATAAGTCGTGTGTTCTTCGTAATGTTGATATTCTACTCAAGATTGTTCGCCCGAGCAAATAGGTTTTGTCAAAGGATGATATATTTTGATAATCTTCTTACAGTTTGGGAAGGCATGAAATGGGCTTGTGTGTCATCAATGAAGCCTCTTTTTGATTAAAATTGACTTTGATAAATCTTACGATCACATCAAATGGAATTTGATTCTAGCTATGATTAAAGATCTAGGTTTTTGATAATTCTTTCAATTGGTCAGACCACACTTTTCATGAATGCCTCTTCTTTTCTCACTATTAATGGCCACTAGTTGACTAACATTGGCATATTCCACTCCATCGACTGCAGAGGTGCCCTCTTACATGGCTCTTTCTTCATTTGTTGTGGATGTCATGGGATACTTAATTCCGCATCAAATTCCTTAGGTCATATTCAAGGATTATTCTTCCAAATCAAAAATGTAGCTGATCAACGAGAACTTTATAGATGATTCCTTTCTTACGGTTGATCAAATCGAATGTGCAATGTTGCTACGATATTTGATTATCTTGAAACATTTTGTTTGGATTTTGGCTCCAATTTACAAATGGCTAAAAACTTAGGGTATCGACAGAGTTGTTTACCTCTACCGAATTGGCTAAAGGTTACCCCTGGAAGTGGATTGGGCATAGTGAGAAATTCATATTTCCCGACATTCCCTTCGTGACTTAATAAAGACTCAAAAACTTTGTGGAATTACATGTTCTTAACAGAGTGGAACAAAAAGTTACCAAATGGTCTTCCAAACCCTTATCTTTGGCTAGAAAATTCTAGGTTTGCACCAAAATCCTCAGTAGCTACTCATGTTTATTATTCTCGCTTTACTAGTGTCTTTCTCGCACTTACTTCAATCATCTTACCAAGCTACTTCGGGACTTTCTTTGGTGTAAAATTTCTCGCTTGGATGGATTTCACCGTGTTTCTTAAGATCTTTGTTGTCTTCCTCGAGATCAAAGTGGTATGTGCATTATCAATGTCTATTGACACATCATGACTTTATCTCATAAATGGGTTATTTGGTGTGTTTTGGGTCCGCAAGTTTGGAAAATTCTTTTACTTGGAATTGCATCAATCTAGAACCCTTTCTAGTAAGAAGTACTAGAGTGAAATCAACTTACATTCTCTTTCTATAATTTATGCTCGCTATCAATATTTCGGTACCTTTTTCACAATGAGTATTTGGAAATAATTTTAGTAGGTGAAGTCACTTATGAGGTGGGTTAGCGATGGATTTCACATTGGCCTTTCATTTAATTCGCAGAACATCTAGTGGTCTCCTATTATCACTTATGGCACTCTTTCATAGCTTGCGAAACCCCGACATTAAAGAAATTTGACTCTATTACAAAGAAATTCATACCATACAGGATCTTGTGCATCGTAGAGGTTAGATTTCTTGGGCTGAGCTCAAAGCTAAATTCAATTTGATCAATTGGACCTATCGTTAATCTGTAGAATTTAATAACTCCTTCCAAATGTTATGATTCATAAACTTGGCCTCCACTCTCTGGCTACTTGGTGGTGTGACTGGCAATGGAATTAGGACATTGATTTTGTGCATTAAAACACTCGGAGTATCTATCAGCTTTTATGTCCTCTCTATCAAGCCTCTGATAAGCTCAATGATTGCTTGGGGTTATACTCTACACAGTCTACCTTGCTTAACTTTACCATACTTGGAACCCTTTTCTCGTGGTGTCTCATCTCGGCAGGTTTTCCTATAGGTTAAAGGCTTCGATATAATGGAATTACTCCTTCAAATTTCCCTTTTGTTCCTTTCTGCGTTAGTCATTTCTACAACTTTTTAGGTATCACAAGGTGTGCCCAATCTATCCGCGATGGATACACTCTTTGTTTAATCCTTATCATCCTCATTTCTTCCCATAGTCTATGGTCTTATGTGGTGACTCTAGCTAATGGCCTCATTATATTGAAAAATTTTGGAATTTATTTTGTTCTTGTATTTTGTTTCATATCTCGCAAAGCTTGTAATGGTTTTATTTTCAGTAAGATCATTTTGTTATAATTTTTTCTACTAATGACAAGGTTAATATTCCTTCTATTATTTGCATATATTTACAAGCTCAAGATGTCAAGGATGCTTTGTAGTTTTCTCATCTACAAGAGCTTTGTCGATCACCGAGACATTATGTCATGCATGATGAGCCAAAGTCCCACTAGATCCCCCACTTCCGCCACCTCGGCCTTCACCTCTCCAAAGGCCACCTTCTGCGTGGCACACGCGAGGATCCACTCATGTAATAACCATTTTTCTTCTCTCGTAGGGCTGCCATTATATCCCATCCTCCTATAGACCAGATGGAGCCCGCTCTCCACAAGGAAAGGTGTTTCTACAAATCTATTGTGAGAATCTCCACCACCCCACTACGCAGACTCTCTAGATCTAGGTCCCCCACCGGGAATTATGGTGCCTCTTCAAATGTAGTATCCTAATTAGACAGAGATGGCGTGGATCCTCCTGGCCGCCAGAGCTTGATAGTAGAGCCTTCATCCCTACCCGAGATGATCCTCCTCCTCCTAATGGTGTTTTTGTTTTCATATTCATCGTATCCTTATGGGAATTATAATGTAAGCCTTCTTGAATTTTGTTGGTGCCTTCATGGTATTTTTTGGGACCTTGATTTTTCTAGTCACCCCTTACTTTGTAACTCTATTTTATTTTAATTAATATAAAGGGTAGTTCCAATAATAGGATCAAGCGCTGAAATCTGGCACTCATCCGGAGAAATGTTGCTACTACCCGCAAAAATGTGACTGGATTTTGAACATTGACTTTACAAATATTTCTAAAATTTGGTTTTCTTTCTATATTTTACCATCTTCTCTTAAACGAAGCAAGAAATATTCACAAAGCTATGAAGGAGGAGTAATCAGACTATTGTTACAAAATGTAAAGGATAAAAGTGACTGTAAGACCACATGTCACCCATTCCTAATTAAAAAAACATCATGCGAGTAATCATCAAGGTGAATTTCCATTAAGAAGCCAAAAATAAATAAATGGATTGTATTTAACATCGCTCAACACCCTTCATAATAGAACAAATATGTAATTTGAGTATCTAGTACGTAAAGCTCTCTTGGAGTGGTTTTGGTTTGACGTATGGTGTCAAGCTCAAAAATGATATGAGGTAGATGATGAACACAAAATAAAATGCCCACATAAGCATACACATCTCATGGCATGAGCATATCGAGCTCACCTTCACTCTCTTTTTCATTGGTAAGGAATTGTACCTTTGAACATAATAATAATAAAATTTTATTTTTGACATTATGTCGGCTCAAAAAATATTGTTATTGATGCCCAGCTCTTGAAAGGGATAAATTTTGCTACATGGAAGACAAAGATGAATACCTGTTATCCAATTTTTCCCCTTAGGCGAAATTGGACAAAGATGACCTGACAATAAGAGAAAATAGAGATTGATTCTGCCATGTGAGCTTGCATTTTGGCTCGAGTTGAACAAGTGAATCAAGATGAGCACATTGTAGAGGAGTTTTGGAAATGAAGAAGCTCTGAAGTTTGAATTATGGATTTTGAAGGTGGGCTCATTCGGAGGTAGGCCGAAGCAAAATTTATGGAATTGAGGGAAAGGAGTGCGAAACATGCAAGTGAAAAGTCTCAAAACCTGAACTCTAAATTTTAGAGTTTAGGATTTTAGAGTTTCGTAGGTTTCACGACCTAAAGTGATGAACAATGTCATGTAGAGGAGGGTTAAAGGTCCGAAACCCGAAGTCCAAAATTTGGACTTTTGGGTTTCAGAGTTTCGGAGATATGCAATGACTAGATGGATAAATAAACCTAAAATCCTAAATCCTTCAAACCAGAAATCTTGAATCCTCAGTAACCCAAAGACACAAAACCCCAAAAACCTAAAGGTCTAAAACCTGAAGTTTGATAATAAGACTTCGGGGTTTCGTAATTTCAAAACATTTTGGTCAAGGGACTAATAGTGCCATGTAATATGATCTTGAAGTTTGAAACCCGAAGTCTGAAATTCTGACTTCAAGGTTTTGGCATTTCAGAGGTTTCACGAGCTCAGAATGATGAATAGTAATGGTGATGTCTAAAGCACAAAATCCCAAATATTTGAATCCTAAAAGTCTAAAATTTCAGATTTTGGAGGTTGTGATGCATTGTCAGTGTCTAAAAAGGAAGATTAACCACTCATTTATTGTGGGATGACACCCTCATCTTCAGATGGCCATAACTTTTGACTAAGAACTCGGATTTACACAAAATAATACTTTTTGAAAAGCTCTCACTGAGACTAAATATTTCAAAATGAAGAAATATAGTACACCATTTTAGAGGGATGTTTCCAAATTTCTCACCTACCCAAATGATGAAGGTATGGGCTTCCTTTCTTCCCTAACAAGGAAATGTACATGGAGGTATGGTGTTTGCAGTGGCACCCATCATTTTTAAGGTGATTTTAATGCATTTTAGGGTGGTTGAAGAAAGATTTGAATCCTTCACTCTCTTTCTCTCATTCTTCCTATATATTGTAAAGAGGGGTTCATTTTAAAAGGTTGGACAACTTGCATATGCCCCTCCTTTCTTCTTCTTGTCTATAAGATATTTTGTGGAGATTCCAAACCTCCCTATTGATATTGTAATATAAAATTTGGGCCTTGGGCCCTAAATGTGATGTATTGTATCAAATTTGAGAGAAATAAAATAAGATATGTTGATGTTTCAATCCCTCTTCGTGTTATATTGTATCTTTCTAATATTTTATCGCATAAAAGGTTATTGTGCACTTATGTGTTTTCATTACAAGATTCTACTTATATCGTGTTTATTTTATAGGTTATCTAATACTCCTTAGTGCATCACCTTCCTTTATAGTAGGTTTCAATTTTCATGCATTTTCTCTAACTATTTCTCCTATGGAAAACTTTATATTATGGGTTCGATCTTCAACTCTCTACACTTTGGAGTAGTTGACACTAGGTTAGGATAGGAAGTTGGCCTTCTCTATAGGGTTATCCTAATTGCAAGGTCCCACACTTTGGGATAACTCCATGTTTGACGAATCACGCTGATTGCCTTAACCATTCATTTGTGAGCAATTAAGGGTGTTCTAATTTCACCATAACAATACCATTCTCCTCTTTAAAGGTCTCTGAGATTGTGGATCGCACACTCTGCTTGACCCAAAGTGATGCGTATGAATGAACGAAGCAAGTAAAAATGCCAATGTAAAATCCTTGATGTTGATCACTCTAAGGATATCAAATGAGGTGTAGCCACACATTTGGAATGCAATAACATAAAATAAGGCATGTGATACTCTTTCTATGATCTACTAAGAAAGGAATTTGAAAAATATTCTACATCTCCAATCAAATCTTCATACCATGAGTATGCAATAAGGCAAGAAATTGTAAGAATTCTTGTGTTGTGTGGTAGAACTACAAGCGAGCTTATCATTCTCGGAGAAAGAGGTTGAAGATAATTTAATTTCCCACTCACACCGCGAGCTCTTCCATCCCAGCTTTAGGACATTAATCACCACATTAACCATCACACAAAATAAAGTGAGCTTTGTTGAATTGGTGAATTTCTACTATAGGGACAATCCATTCCGACGCTACAAGAAGCATTGATCTCGAGGTAGAAGAAGAGTCAAAATCCTCGTAATGGATGACAAGAGAATAAGACATGTAAGAGACCATAGAAACTACATCATAAGTAGATGTCTTAAAGGTGAATCAATGGTGTCACATCTACACCATGAATACACACAATAACATGAATCGTGTGTGTATACTAGTCACACAAAAAGTAATTTTGGTGAAGAGAGCACATCCGCCAAGGTAATTAAAATAAATCTAAGTGGTGTCCTCACAAAAAGAAGTATAATGGACATGTCACAATTGAACCAAATGATTACTCAAATGAAGATGTCCAAGAATTATCATATTACATGACACACACAAAGATGATTTGGTCCTAGTATCCCAAACATTTTAGCCATTAGTTAATGCTCGGTTGATTGATTCAAGAGCCAACAACCATATGATGGGTGATAGAAATATTTTTGATTCATTAACTGATCAACCCATTGGAGATTGGGTTCGAGTTCAAGACAACAAGGAGTATGTAGCATAAGGAATAGGAAATGTGACCATTCCTCTCTAATGAGGAGATGTACTCTCACGAAGGTGCTCTATGTCCCTTACTTGACCAAAATCTCTTGTTTTTCTATTACCTATCAATAAAAATCTCAAGGTGGAGTTCCCGGTGTAGAATGAAATTAAATCATATCTGATATCTAAAGAAGGTATGATACTTACTAGAGATTTTTTTAAGGATCGTTTATTTGCATTAGATGTAGTTTCATCCTCTATAGTTATGTTATCTACCTCCATGGTGGAATCCATGACACTGCATTATCGATATGGACATATTTATGTCATCTCCCTCTAACAACTTAGTTTACATAAGATGGTAGAGGACTTCCCTCCACTCTCTCAATCATTACCTCTTTGTCCTCGATGTCTGGAAGGAAACCAACATTGGGATCCATTCGAGTCGAGTAAATTCTATGCCAAGAACCATCTCAAGGTTATGCATATTGATCTTCGCAGACCCTTAGCTTCCTTATTCAAGGGGTTTCAGTACTTCTAGTTTTTCACTAATGATTATTCCCAAAAAAAATTGGGTATTATTTCTCTGAAAGAAGAGAGAAGAATTTTAACATTTCTATATCTTTTATACGAGAGTTATTTATCATAGCAGAAGACCTTCTCATCCTCTGCTTTGATTGAGGAGGGGAATTCACATCGAAAAAATTCTTGGCATTCTTGAAGGAGCATGAAATCACACAACACTTGATTTCCCCCTATACTCCCCAACAAAATAGAATTGTAGAACGTTGCGATCGTACTAGATTATTGCATGCTTTCTACTACAAACTCGTAGAACATATTTTAGATAGAAGTTTTTGAAACAACCGTAAATATTATGAACAAAACAAAAACAAAGATATTGAAGGATAGGACAAAAAGATTTATGGAGTAATCATAAACCTTCTATTTCTCATTTGAGATTATTTGGATGTACTACATATATGCATGTTTCAGATAAGAAGAGGAAGAAACTTGATAAAAAAATGCCAGTGCATATTTTGTTAGAGCATTATTTTTAATACATTGTTAGTTGTTGTTAGTAAATAGTTACATAATTGTTTTTCTCCTGTCCTCCCTCACGCAGCCTATATATTGGCTTGCACTTTTGTATTGAAGCATAACAATAAATAAAAACATTGTTCTTCAGCCATCATTGGTATAAGAGCCAGTGGAGTTTCGGGCCGTATGTGAAGGATTTGGTGTCTTGTGCTTGTATGGAGAAATTACTGTTTCGAGAGGCCGCTTTCTTGTTACCCCCAGTGCGTTGGAAAAGGATAAAGGAACTATTTTCTTTACTAGATCTAATCTGGAGGACAAACCACATGAACGTGACATTTTTGCTGTTAAATCTCGTATAAAAGGTGCAGCTGACCAGACCTTGTGCGTGCGACTGCAGAGACGTATGCTTTGGCATTTTCTTTCAATTTGATTCAAACCAAACAATGCATGTGGAATCATTTGGAGGAGAACGATGGATATTGCACTTACAAACCCATACTCAAGATCTCTCCTGCTAATGCCAAGAGAATCTCCAGACTCGCATGGCAAAGAGGTTTCTTTGCAAAGATGGAAGTTGGGTTTTTGCTGACGTGGCATCGCCGCATGGGATGACCTATTCTACTTTTCCAAAGATTGAAAACTACTCTTCTCACTATTATTCTGACGCAATATTGAAGGCAAAGAAATACAGTAAGAAGGCTGCATGGAACTCCTGCATAGTGACTCTAATGATTAAAGTCTAGCGATTGGAAGTTTGACACATGGGACGAAGAATGTCAACACCAGCAAAGTGATCTCAAAACGAGGCCAGCCACGCATATGTAGCAACTTTCGGATGCGAAAGCACCATGAGAAATGAACCAAATATTTGGGAATTGAGTGACAAAAAGACACCACCAATCTGTTCTTTGCCTTGGTCAACGAGCTACACAACACTTGTAATATTCTCTTTGATGAGATTGTGCACCAAGGACATAGAATATTTTTGTTTGATGTTCGATGTCAAGCATGCTACCGCGGATTCATGTAGAACTTGAATGTGGCTATGATGCGAGATGATGAACGTGAAGTAGAACACCCACAGAGTGTCCGTGTCTCACTACATGAGCCTATAGAGCCCATCTTCAGATGATTCCTTCAAGTAAGCATTGTAGCCATTTTTGAAAAATAAATAAATAAAATAGAATTTTTGATTTTTTAAAAATGTCTCGCTTCAAAAATATTGCTATCCAATGCCCAACTCTTGAAAGGGCCTAATTTACGCCGCATGGAAAACCAAGATGCGATTTATTCTTCAATTTGAAGATCTTTGGGGGATCATTTCTGCAAAGACGCCCTCCCACAAACACCGATCTTGTTGTTAAATATGAAAAGCCTGATGCAAAAGCACTAATGCTTATCACCTTGAGCCTTTCTCGATGAGGTACAACCTTATATTTAGGAAGCAACTACTTCTCTCGTGCATGGACTACATTTTGTACCATCTATGAAGCCAATAATCTATCAACGAAGTTGCATCTTCACACAAAGCTTCACATAATGAGTATGCATGATGGCGAATCAGTAGAAGCCTTCTTGCAGCATGTGGCTGAGTTACATGCAAAACTCTCTATTGTTGGTGAACTAGTGGATGAAAAGTTACTAGTCCCACTTACCTTATGCAAGCTCTTCCTTCCCGATTTTGACACTCGATCACCATGTTTACCACCACTCAATAGGAGGTGAGTTTTACCACACTGGTGAATTATCTCCAGCAGGAAGAAGCCATGTAGAATTTTCAAGACTCCTTCAAGACAAGGCTCTCATCATGAGGCAAACGCATAAGCCTCGAAAGGGCATTCAGCCCCACGTAATCGAAGCAACATCCTCGGCCGCAGAACCTTCTTAGCGGCCACCACAGTGGCCACCTCAGAAGCAATAGAACAACAAGGCGGATCGATGGTGCCACATTTGCTCCACGGATATGCACACGACTGTGAACTATTATTACAACGGTCACAAGTATGGCAACTCTAGCAAAGAGAGCACTTCTGGCCAAGGATATTCCAAGAAATCCTCGATGGCATGCTCGTAATCAGAGGTAGAAGGGTCACATTGCTTCTCAATAGGATGCCACCTCTGATGAAGAGGTTCCAGACATGACTCATTCTGACATTGTTCTAGTCTCACAAACTTCGCCACACCATCAAAAATGTTTGGTTGATTGATTTGGGTGTCGAAAACACATGACCTGCAGCAATAAGAAGTTGTTCCATACTCTTAGTGACTGGCCCACTAGAGATTTGATCACCATCGCAGATAATCAAGGGTATATTGTAGCAGGGATTGGTGATGTCATCATTCCTCTTGGGACACAAAGATGTACACTCACAAAGGTGCTATATGTTCTAGGTTTGACCTCAAATCTCTTGTCTATGAGTCAAATTCTTAACCATCGAATGTAGGTTGAATTCTTTGTTGAGAAAGGGGTCAAGTCTTACATCATTTCCCAAAGAGATTCAATAATTTCTCGAGCATTTATGAAGGGCCGTCTATTTGCCCGGATGTGGTCACTTCATCTAGGATTTCTCTCTCTGCTTCAACGGCAAAGTCCACTGCACTATGGCACTTTTGATATGGTCATCTTTCTATCGGGGCTCTGCATCAGCTCAGTGCTAAGGAAATGGTAAGAGGGATTCCTCCACTCTCCCATTCCTTACCTGTTTGCTCGAGATGTCTTACGGGCAAACAACATAGAGGTCCATTCAAACAGAGTTCTTATCATTCTACGGAGCATCTTCAGGTCGTTCACACTGATCTGTCTGGACCCTTGCCAGCTAGTTTCCAAGGTTTTGAGTACTTCCAGCTCATCATTGATGATTACTCATGGAAAATGTGGGTATATTTCCTTCGGAAGAAGAGTGAGGCATTTTCCAATTTCCAAACCTTCTACTAGCAAGCCACCAGGTAGTTTGGGAAGCCTCTCCTTCTCCTTCACTCAGATCAAGGGGGGGAATTTGTGTCAAAGAAGTTCTTATCATACCCAAGCAAAGATGGCATTCAACAACATCTTACTCCACCCTACACGCCCAATAGAACAGGATTTTGAGTGACACAATAGGACTTGCATCATGGAGATGGCTCGTTGTATGCTTTGGACCGCCAAGTTGGAGGATCAGTTTTGGGTAGAAGCAGTCCAGATAGTAGTGTATCTACTCAACCAGGCACCCACGAAGATCTTGCAAAACAAGACACTGGAAGAGGTATGGACTGGTCGTAAACCTTCTATTCATCATTTAAGAGTTTTTAGTTATACTTGCATATATGCATGTTCCAGATGAGAGAAGGAATAAGATCGATCCAAAGGGACTGCCATATCTTTTCTTGGGGTATAGTACTACCTCAAAGGCATATCGTCTCGTGGATCCCGAGATAAAGAAGATCTACGAGAGTCGAGATGTGGTGTGTGATGAGTCATCCTTTAAATCCCTGCCACACAATGGAAATCCACTACCGACCTTGTCACATAGATTTCTCACACATCTAGATGATGGGAAAGATGATTCTTCTCAGAGAGAAGAAGAGCTGAGTGGAGACTTGTTTGTTGATCTAGGCACACTGGACAACACACCTTCACATCAACAAAGAATAACACTAACGTCCGAAATGGGTCTAGAATACTATTAGGGATGCACACCTGAACTCACTTCCAGGTAATTCTATGGGAGTCAGAACATGAATTCAAGCCAGACATGAGGTAAATTTTGCACTCATGAGTTCAGTTGTTGAGAGCACCAACCTAACACTGCTGTGAGGAGGTATTAGACCAACCACAGTGGAAACAGGCTATGGATGCTGAATATGATTCCCTAATTCAGAATCAGATGTGGGAACTTGTCGATCTACCTCAAGGTAAGAAATCCATTGGCTACAAATGGATTTTCAAAACAAAATATAAGGCAGATGGTTCAATCGACAAAGACAAAGCATGACTTGTTGCAAAGGGTTATGCTTAGCAAGAAGAAATTTACTATGATGAGAGCTTTGCACCCACCGCAAAGATCAAAATCATCGAGTAGTCTATGCACCGGTAGCAAAAATGGATGGAAACTTCAACAAATGGATGTCAAGAGTGCTTTTCTAAATGTTGATCTAAAAGAAGAAGTGTACATGGCCCAACCTGAAGGGTTTGTAGATGAGCATCAACCACACAAGGTATGTCATCTGATAAAGTCTCTTTATGGACTCAAACAAGCACCTAGGGCATGGTATATAAAAATTGATGATCACCTATCGCAACAACATGGATTCACTCATAGCCCATGAGATACAAATTTGTATATCAAGAAGGTAGGAATAGAGATTGTCATTCTGGTTTCATACATAGATGATCTTGTGATCACAGGAAGTTTTGACAATCTTGTAGATGATGTAAAGAATGATTTGAAGAAATCCTTGGACATGACCGATTTGGGGCTACTTCACTACTATCTTGGCTTAGAGATATGGCAGAAGAAGAATCATATCTTTGTCTCCCAAATGAAATATGCCAAGACACTCCTAGAAAAGTATGGAATGTTAGATTGTAAACCAATGTCCACACCTATGGAAAAAGTTTTGAAATTATCTAGATTCCAGGATTCACCACAGGTAGATGGCACTCACTCTAGGCAGCGTTTATGGGGAGTCTCATTTACTTGACTTATACCAAACCGATCTTTGCCTTGTAGTGAGCTACCTCACCGGTTATGCATGAGCTGAAGAAATGTCATTGATAGCAGAAAGCATGTGTTGAGATATGTCCAAGGTATAGTTGAATTTGGTCTAGAGTATCAAAAGAAAAATCAGTTATTCTTATAGGGATATATAGACTCAGACTATGTAGGATCCATTGATGACAGGAAATCCACTGTAGGATATGTTTTTCATCTTAGATCTGGACCTATCTTGTGGATTAGCAAGAAGCAAACTATTTTTTCTCTCTCATCCACCGAGGTGAATACCATGCTACGCCGCATGAGGAGTCAGTGTGAAGCAATTTGGTTACGTCCCATTCTTACAGATATAGGGATTCTGAAGAGAAACCTCCCATCATTCACTGCGACAATCAAGGTGTGTTGAAGCTTGTGAATAATCCTATTTTTCATGAACGTACAAAGCATATTGAGGTGGAATGTCATTACATTCGTGAACAGGTCTTGAACCACCAAATTCAGCTCCAAAGTAGTGCCCTACTTGATTTTCAGTGTCACAGATATTCTCAAAGAAGCCTCTCGGCAAGGTGAAATTTGATTTGTTCAGGGGGTACATTTTAAAGAGCAATGTATTAAGGGGGGGAATGTTAGTGCATTGTTTTTAATACATTATTAGTTGTTGTTAGTAAATAGTTACATAATTGTTTTTCTCCTGTCCTTCCTCATGCAGCCTATATATTGGCTTGCATACTTCCTCGTATTGAAGCATAGCAATCAATAAAAATATTGTTCTTCACCATCATATTTTGGGGTACAATACAACTTGAAAAGCATATCGTATCATGGATCTTGAGATAAAGAAGATATATGAGAGTAGAGATGTTGTTTATGATGAGTAATCATTTGACTCATTTTTGCGAAGGAATATTTAACACTAACCTCCTCTAATAGATTTATCACACATCCAAAAGATAATAGTGATGATTCTTTAGAGAAGAAGGATGAGCTGTAAGGAGAGTTGTTCATTGATCTTGGTCATTTGGAAAATAATTATTCACATCAGCAGCGGTGTCGAGTATCGAAGTGGGTCCAAAGGACTATGAGAGACTCACACCTAAACTCTCTTCTAGACAATTCGTCTCAGTAACTTTTACGAGAAGATGAGTGAGAAATTAGGTCAATATCACGCTAATGATTTTAGTGGTTGATAGCACCAAACTTGATTCATTTCATGAGGCACTCATTCAGACAGAGTGGAAGAAGGCCATGGATATAGAATATGACTCCTTGATACAAAATCAGACATGGGAACTTGTCAATCTACCTACAGGTAAGAATTCCATTAGCTGCAAGTGGATTTTCAAAATAAAATACAGGGAAGATGGATCTATTAACAAGTACAAAGCATGACTAGTTGCAAAGGGTTATGCTCAACAGGAAGGAATTGACTATGATGAGACCTTTGCACCCACTATGAATATAAAAACCATCGAGTTTTCATGCACTAGAAACACAAAATGAATGGAAACTTCAGCAGATGGACGTAAAATTGCTTTCTTGAATGGTGATCTCAAAGAAACAATATACATGACCTGAGTCAGAAGGATTTTTGATGAGAAACATCCTAATAAGGTATGACATCTAATTAAGTCTCTTTATGGACTTAAATAGGCACCTAGGGCATGGTACATAAAAATATATGATCACCTATCAGTCATGGATTCACTCATAGCCCCTCCGACTCAAATCTATATATGAAAAGATAGGCAGAGATATTTCCATCTTTGTTTTGTATGTAGATGATCTTGTGATCATGGGAGTTCTTGAAAACTCATCAAATATGTGAAGAATGATTTAAAGAAATCCTTCGGCATGACATATTTCTGGCTACTTCACTATTATCTTGGCTTGGAAATATTGAATAAGGAGAATCATATTTTTATCTCTCATGATGAAATACACCAAGAAACTCCCCTAAAAAAAGTATGGCATGTCAGATTGTAAACCTATTTCCACTCTAATGGAAAAAGGTTTTCAGCTTTCTACATTCTAGGATTCACCTAAAGTAGATTGTATTATTTATATATAACTTGTTGGGAGACTCATTTACTTGACAAATAATAGACCAAAACTATGCTTTCTTTATGAGCTATCTTTTTCGATTCATGTAGGAGCCAAAAGTAATTTAGTAAAGCGGTGAAGCATGTGTTGAGATATGTCTGAGGTATAGTCAACTATGGTTTAGAGTATCAAAATAATTCTTATTTCTTCTTGTAGGAATATATTGAATTGGACTATGGTGATTTCGTTGATGATAGGAAATCAACATCACGTTATATTTTTTTATCTTAGGTCCGGACCTATCTCATGGATAAGTAAGAAGTAAACACTTGTTTCTCTCTCATCCACCGAGCCAGCAGTATCGTGCCACATGAGAAGATGTGTGTAAAGTGAACTAGTTAGGTCACATTTTGGAAGATATGGGCATTCCTAAAGAAAATCCTCCCATCATTCATTGTGATAATCAAGGTGTGTTGAAGCTTGTGAAAAATATAGTTTTCCATGAAATAACAAAGCACATTGAGGTCGAATGTCACTACATTCAAGAAAAAGTTTTGAACCACCACATCTAGCTCCGGTACTGCTTGAAAAATGCTCAGATTGTAGATATACTCACCAAGTCTCTTAAGAAGGTGAAATTTGAATTGTTTCAGGGGTACATTTGTAAAAACAATGTATTAAGGGGGAATGTTAGAAAAATAATACATTGTTGACTCCTCCACATGAGCTATATCTCAACCTTCCACCTCCTGATCAATTCCTCTTCCATCTATTTCTATTCCTTTTAGGTGAGGCAACCGATTCAAACTATTTCGAGCATGTATGAATTTGTTTTTGATGCTTTCAATAAATTATCGAAATCGGTTTCTAATAGATGTATCATTAAATTTTTAGTAGCCATACAAATTCATTGAAATTAAAATTATATTTTAAATAATGAGAATCATCAATTTTTGAACATTGAACTTTTTATTTAAAATGTTTTTATAATATTTTTCCTTTGTGTTTTGCCACTCCATGTGAATTTAATTACCTTACTAGTTTGTATGAATCCAAGACCTTCCTATTATTTGTACTTTTATCACTAAGAAAAATTCAATTTCTTGTCCCCAATCTTATATAATGTTCTTTTCCTTACTCTCTATTTTTCACTATTTCAATTATAAAATTTTATCTTGCACCTCTATTACTTTCTAATAATTTTATATCTTCAAACACTACCAAAATTCATTTTCATCTTCCTTTTTCTTCACGATTATTGATCTCATTTCCTTTTCGACCTCTATACACATGTATTATTTTTTGTTCCATGTGTCATATTTCTCTATATGTGAGCTATAATTTAAATCACGTGTGAATTTTTTTAGTTACAAGTTCCAATTTTTTTCCACCACTCCTTTCTTATATCTTATTGTATACAAATTATTAATCTTATTGCACATTAGTATTGTTGAGTGTGGAGATTAATTGCTTATGCAAAAATCTTATTTTTACATGTTTTTGGTTTTGACATTAACCGACATTGGTCGAGATGTAATCGACATCGGTCACCCGATGGAATCAAATCAATTAGATAAGTAACCTGACAAATGACCGATAGTGGACCGACATCGGTCACCCGTGCGATGGAATTTTTTTTTAGAATTAGAATAGATCTTTTACTTTAAATATAATTTCTTGATTCTAAAAGCATAGTTAGTTACCTTAAATAGATATATATGCATGTATGCATTGATGAGTGTATGAGAGAAGAAAACAATAATTTTTTTGCATGTTAGTTTTCTTGGTGAGAGAAGAAAGAGTAGCCGAGTGATGGAAAAGCATTGAACATCCTATGAGGTTTTGCAAAGACAACGGATCTTCATTGTATTTCCTCTATAAAACACTTTGAATAATAATATTGGTCATTTCTGTGGACGTAGCTCACACTAATTGAACCACATTAAATCGGTGTTATCTTTCTCTTGTTTATTTTATCTTCCTCAAGTTTATTTATGCATTCATTGCTTATATGCTTTATCTGATTTTAGATATGTGCAACACTCATTATATGGTTAACACCAACAACTGGTACCATAGATTTGTTTAAAGGTTTTGTTTTTGACAGATTTAAATATAGAGGGTTTTCTAAATCCGAGTGGGAGCATAGAAATGTAAGAAGATAGAAATACGAGTAGAGAAATTTGATGGTTGTAATTATCAACTATTGAAGATGCAGTGAAGGATTATTTATATCATAAGGATCTGTGGTTACCGTTGAATGATCATGCACAAGCGGTCACAATGACTAATGAAGAATGAAAGGTTATTGATAAAAAAGGCTGCTTGGGATCGATAATATTGAGCTCCTGCAAAGCATGAGTGGCTTCAAAGTTTACAAATTCAAAAACCACGGTAGTGTTGAAGAAATATTTATCAAATTTTTTATGAAACTCCTAGTTCTTGAATAAGGTTTATTTGATGAAAATTTTGTTTAATTCTAAGATGCAAGAAGGTGGATTTGTATCTAATCATTTGAATGATTTCTGGTCTATTGTAAATCAATTAAAATCGGTAAAAATTATGTTTGATGATGAAGTGAAAGTACTTTTATTCTTATGCTCTTTAGCAAATAGTTTGGATTACTTGGTAATGGTCATTGTTAATAATACAACGTCTTCTTCTAAAGGTTTGAAATTTGATGATGTGGTTAGTGTAATCCTTAATGAGGAAATACGTAGGAAAATATTAGGAGAAGCATCATTTGGAAACACTTTAAATGTAGAAAACAGGGGAAGATCTAAGGAGAGATCATCAAAGATCAAGAAGAATGGGAGATCAAATACAAGAAATGTCATATCTAGATCCAAGTACGTAGATTTAATTTGTTGGAATTGTGGAAAGAGAGGACATGTAAAGAATGAGTATTAGTCTAAGAAAAACAAAGACAAAGGTAAAGAGGAAAATGCTTTGGAAGTGAGGTAAAGAAAGATACCCTTATTCTCTCTTTGGATAATAAATTATAATCTTGGGTTTTAGATTCTAGAGCTTCTTTCCATGCTACCCCTAATAAGGGTTATTTCATAAATTATGTTCAGTGGGTGAATTTGGACAATTTTATTTGGGAGATGATGAGTCATGCAATATTACTAGTAAAGGTGAAGTTCATCTAAAGCTGCAAAATGGAATTCCATGTGTATTAAAAATGTGAGGTATGTGCCAAGCCTCAAGAGAAATATAATATCTGCAGGAAACTAGGTGAATATGGATGTGTGGTTACATTCATAGTTGATTCTTGAAAGGTTACCAAGGGATCTCTTGTTGTGACAAGAGGTAAGAAGGTAGGAACTTGATATATGTCTACTTGTGTTACTAATTCCTTTTCTGCGTGCTATTTACTACATATTTAGATGCAACCATGAAACATAATTGGCTAGGCCATATGAGTGAAAATGGAATGCATATCTTAAAGGATAAGGGTAAGTTATTAGATTTGAAACAATTAGATCTTGAATTTTGTGAGCATTGAATATTTAAAAAACGAAAGAGAGTTATATTTCTCAAGGTTGGGTCAACAAAGAAGGAGCAGAAATTAGATCTCGTGTATTCAAATGTGTGGGGACCAGCTCAGGTAGCTTCTATTGGAGGATCCCAATATTATGTGAATTTCATTGATGATGCCACAAGGAAGGTATGTATTTATTGTATTAAGTGTAAATATAATGTTTTTGAGACTTTTAAAAGGTGGAAATATCTTGCCTTAGATCTGAAAATGGTGGTGAGTATTGCAGCAAGGATTTCAATGATTATTGTTTAGTTAATGGAATACGAAGAGAAATAAGAATTCCTAGAACTCCACGGGAGAATGGAGTTGCAGAAAGAATGACCAGAAAAATCTTGGAACGTGATAGAAGCATGAGGATACATGTTTGTTTACCTTCGAAGTTTTGAGCAGAAGCAATGGATACAACAGTGTACTTGATCAACCGTGGGCCTTCAATAACACTAGATGGTGGAATACTAGAAGAATCTTGGTCTTGAAAAGAGGTAGATTTTTCTTTTCTTATATTTTTTTCTCGAGAAGATTTTGTGCATGTTGATAAGAAAAATAGGAAGAATTTGGATGTTAAATCTAAGAGATGTACTTTCATTAGTTATGGCTCTAGTGATTTTGGATATCATTTTTGGGATTTATAAGATTCTAATATTTTTAGGATTTGTGACGTTGATTGGAATGAAAACATAATGTACAAGGATCAGGTTTTGGTACCTAAATATGAATAGGTTGATGATATTTTGAAGGAAAATCAAATTTCAGATCTAAAACAGACATCCACAGATATCGGTGTCGGTTTTAATGAAACTAGTGTCGGTCAGTGCTGACCGGTATCGGCTGATTAGGATCTGGTTCGTAACACATAACTACTGTAACCGGTGTCGATACTTCTTGAACCAATGGTGATGAGGGAACCGCACTCGCTTCGATAGACAAAGGAACCACGATTGATTATATAATTCCATTTGGTATCAAGAGAACGGCATCGTGAGAGATTTACAAAAAATGTGCAAGAGGCGCAAAATCAACCCCGATCTAGTAGATCTAGTGAGAAGGTCACAAAGAGTAAGTAGACCTCCAGAGAGATTTTCACCTTCCTTTTCTTATTTATTATTGACTAATAGTGGTGAACCAGAAATATTTGAAGAAGCAATGTAGGTAGATACCCATGTGTAGTGGGAGCATGACATAGATGAGGAGATGGAATCCTTGGAACAAAATCAGACATGGAATTTGGTCAAGTTTCCAAAGCAGTTAAGAAAACACTACAGAACAAATGGGTTTATAGGATCAATGAAGAAGAGGGTGGACTGAAAAGGTACAAGGCAATGCTTGTGGTAAAGGGATTTGCATAGAAATTAGGTATTGATTTTGATGATATTTTTTCTCCTATAGTTAATACAAATTCTATTTGTACTTGTTCTAAGTTTGGTTGTAACAAGATTTTCATTTAGAACAACTTAATGTTAAGATGGATTTTCTTCATGGTGATTTGGAGGAAGAGATTTATATGTGGCAAATTAAGCTTGGTTATGAAGTTAAGGGTAAGGAGAAACTTGTTTGTAGATTGAAAAAGAGATTATATGGGATCAAACAAGCTCCAAGGCAATGGTATTTGAGATTTGATTTTATGCATGAGCATGGTTATATGAGATGTGAATTTGACCATTGTGTTTATTTTAAGAAGCTTTACAATGAGAGCTATGTTATTTTGTTACTATATGTGAATGATATGCTAATTGCGGGATAATAAACTATTTTTATGTTTATCATGTGTTTTAAACACATTCTTCTCAATTAAGAGAATGATAATAGGGAATAACTAATTCATTCCTTATTCTCTACATTGGTAAGGAAAATTACAAGAACATGGTTTAGGGGCATGTGTCTTCTTCTCCTTTATGTTATTTTATAATATGTACATTTAATTGCAAAAATAAAACATGTGTTGTTTCCACAATGTGTTCATTCCTTTTGGTTATGGGGTTTGATTTTACTCATTTAGGTCAAATCATATGACTATGTACCAATTTTACACTTTTTTTACATTCGGAAAAATGTGTCCCAAAACCAATAAATGAAATGATGAAGAAGTTTCAAATGCATTTGATACCTTACACTAACCTTACCATGTTGATTGGAGGAGAAAAACTACAAAGGTGACATACTAACAATTTATGAAGAAATCAAGCAGTTTCTCGACACAATGGTGGTGCCATCTCTACCATATTGGGGCATGTTGTGGGCAAAAACATTGGTCATATACATGTTACTTGGAAAAGGTTAGAGGGGGCTTTTACATGCCTAAAAACCCTAAGAAAGGCATGGATTTTACCAATTGTAATCTCAATATACATTTATTATATGGCGGTGGTAGAAAAAGTACATGAGGCTCGTGACAAGTTCCCTTCTCCTTTTTATGAGGTTGTTGTTTGGTTTCCTTAAAAAACAAGGGGTATAAACCATAATTGTAAAATATCCTTTTCTATCAGTAGTGTCAAATACATGAACTTCTCGGTGTGTTCAAGGGTCGAGGAAGCTCTTGAAGCTAAGTTTCAAAACCCTTGTTCCCAAACTAGAGGAGGATCTACTCTAAAGAGTTATGGATCCTGAAAATAATTATAGAAAACTTTGACTAATCTTCCATTTCTACTAATTTTGGTCAAGAATATCTCAACTACATGAATGGATCATAGAAATATGGAGCTCTAAAATAAAGGGTAAGGTTGAACTTTATCCTTGCTCTAAAGAATATTTCCTTACTATTTTTTAATCTTTTGAAGATTGTGAATGTGTAAATAATTTATATTGGGATAGGAGATCATGATCTAATTATAAAAAATTGGTATCCCTCATTCGATTCATTAATAGACACCTTTTATATGCTACCTATTTGGGCCAAACTCGTGATCCTTCCCCTTCATATTGAAATGAACCTTGCCTCGAATCCATTGCAAATAGTTTACCATCTTTTAAAAAATCATACGATGCTATCTTTTTTGCCTTGTTTTTGCATACTATATATGCTCAAATTCTTATGGATTTATGTCTCCTTAATCAACCTAAGCATATTAACTCAAGCCGGTTGATTAGAGAAAGGTTTTGTCTCAAAGACTAGACTATGAAAAATTGGCTTTTTGGTTGTCATACATGCTTTTAATTTTTCCACTTGATTGATTATTATGGGTGCTCTAAGTGTAAAATTAGAGAAACCCAACCAGTGGAACGATTCTCTCCCTTCTCACTTCACCATATGTGACCCCTTTAATTAGGCGGATGATACTTTTTCACTAGTTTAAGAAAATTTCCCATCTATGGTAGAATCCACCCCTATTATTGATGTGATTCCTCATTATGTGACTCTTCTTAACCCACATCCTTTGATAAATATACCTAAGGTTGCTAGTGGGATGGTTAAGGAGAGAGAAACCCCTCTTCACTTATTAAGATTTTATTTAGGCATGCTAACTTTATTGAAGTTCTTTTGCTATGTGTTCTTTATTATGTTGATATTTCTAACAAGGAAGAGTGGAAAACTATTTAAAACAAAAAAAAATCTTCTAAGTTACAGTCTTCCCTATTAAAAATGACCTTCAGATCTCAAACTTCTTTAGATTGACTCTTAACTTTGATGTAGTGTTCTTATTGCATTATCTATCTATAGCCTTCTTGTTTCATGTACTAGGCATTGTTTCTTTCCCTTGTTTTGGGGTGGTTTCAGATATTTTTTGTTGTTATTTTGTTTTTTCTTGGCTATTCTTTTCTGTTTTGTTCCTCTTTTTTTCACTACTTTATCTTGGCTTTTGGCATTTTTGTACTTGGGTAGGATGCTAGTCGAAAAATATTTATCCTTTCCCAAAAAAAATTGTCCCCAAACAAAAACATTACAAAACACATATAAAATGATCAAAAACATATTTTAAGAGATAAAATATTCTAAGGAACAGGGCATCAAGAATTTACCTGAATTTTTAAAGTTTTTATAGTATTTTTAAAGATGTATTTACAATTTGTATTTTAAAATATTTTTGGCCACTAAGTGGGACACACTTATATGCTTTTACCCAATAATTATAATGGTTATAATATTATTCCTAGATACATCTTTATTGGTGTGTTTTTTTGGGGTTTTTGAATGTATTTTAAAAAATAGGATTTTTCATAGGTTATCCTTCATCTTCCTCCACAAGTTTTAGAGGGAATATACTAGATTTACTAAAAGAATGATACGCTAACTTTTTGCATATTAGATGGGTACAATGGTTCTTCGCTCTCCTCTAGTGTTGGGTTGCATACTCTCACACACCAATTTATCATTTACCATGACTAAGGAATAATCAACCCAATCCTCCAAAATTTTATGAAATAATTCTAAATATTTATAGTATAAAAAGAATAAAAAATTATCCATCTTAGTAATAAATTGATTTATTAATTCCATGTTTTTTATGTCCTTTACTTTAGTTTATAGAACTTAATAATTTGAAAAGTTACAAATGATATTTACACTTTAATAAATAGTTCACATTTTATCATAAAAATTGACTACACTCGTGTTGTGATGTCACCATGGAGAGGGTTAACACCAATACATAAACTAAAAACTATCAAGAAAAGATAATGTGTCTGTGAACAAGTGATATGTTTTACCTTTAAGCAAGCAATTTCCAACTATACACTTAAAGTGAAGAAAATATATAAACTAAAATTTGGTAACTTATCTTTTTATAATAATGTGTTTGGTTGTGTTCCCTTGCCAAGACAAATGGTCAAATTCTAATTCCAAATAGTGTATCTCTCTATCCCTTTTTTGAATTTCTAAGCTTCATACTTTTCTATGTCAAAAATTGAAGAAATATTAATTAATTAATGTATTAAAGTATCTATATTCACCGTGATTAAAAACTATATGTGTCATATCACATGTAATGCCCCCCCAACCTACCTTGTCACGGTCAGCTTCACCTCTTTCTTGGCGTGGAGGGGTTGCGTGGAAAGATGGGGGGGTAGGTGTGTGGCGCAGATTGGAGGGGACTGTTTTAAAATCAAATTTTATCTGCTTTTGCCTAGGCCCTACTGTCCCTCACCCCCCTTCCTGCCATCTAGACCTGGTACGTGGCCATCTTTCACTAGCCTTACCCCTGCCAGCCGCCCCACCTTCTTTAATTTCTGTGATTTGCAAATATTTTGCGTCCGTGCTACTGCTCTCCTTTGACCTGCTCTAGCAGTCGTGAGCAGGGAGGAGTGGTTTTTGTTGGGATTTGAGATGAATTGCTGCAACGTGTTCTGGATAGTGGATTCATTGATGGTGAAATGAAGGTCTATCGCCCTGATGTTGCGTGGGTGGGTGTGGATCCTCAAAATCATGCTTTGTACAGGCAGTTTCAGTGGAGCGTAGAACCAAAATTTCTCCTAGGAAAGTGTCGTGAGGAAGTGGTTCGCTATATGCAGCAGCTACAGGGTAGAGAAGTAAACTTATCTCAAAAAAATAGTGGCCTCCAGAGAGAGTTAAGTGCGACAGCTGCTGCAGGGTGATCCCAAGGAACCGTTGGTGCTGAACCTGATGTTCTAGTTGCACGCGACCACAGTCGTGATCAGTGGTTGCAAAATCTTGCAGCTGTAGTAGAAGGATGAGATAAAGTTTTAGTTGAGCTATCTTGCCTTTTCATTTTGGAAAGTCGCTTCTGTCCAGGTGGTGAATTTAACAAGGAAGAAGCTCGATCAAATCTTGAGGCAAGTTTTGCGAGTGAGGCAGAGAGGAATGCAACGCAACATGTATTGGCTTTTGGAAGGCGTGTAACTCCGGCCAGAAGCGAGGCCTTCACAGATTGTCCGTGGCGTTTACAGATTCAACGTGATAAACTCCATTGGTGTTTGAAGGAGGCAGTCACAGGGTGGAGAGATTCTGAAGGCTGATTTGTGAGATAAATTTTAGTGATATTCTCATCCATCTTCTCTCTATTCGTCGGCTTTTTTTTTTAATATGAATGGTGGTCGGAAGCCTTCCATGGAGTGTGGAATGTGGGTCCTGGGACTCGATTTGGGGGCACCATTGCTGCGGCGACCAGTTTACCTACTGCTGCTTCATTCAATACGGGTTGTATCCACAGAGGCGATCAAACTTCATCTTTTCCTGAGACTTCACGCATACCATCCTTTCCAAACGAGCAACTTCTGGTGGACTTTCTGGAGGCGATGGGTGCTGCACCAAATTTGGTTACATGGAATGTTGTTATTGGAGGAGAACATGTATCGATCAAATGCTCCTCAAGGAAGTTCCTCAGAGATTCGTAATCACGGTGGCGCATTTGAGATTTCAAACACACCAGACAATCCTTCAGCTCAGAGAATACAGAATGCCGGACAGCCAACAGATTCATCAAAGCGGGATGGTTCGAGAGTTTTAGAGGCGGAACGTCCTGCAATGATGATGATGAAAATCAAAATGATAGACTCATATATATATCATGACCCCAAATCGACAAATGACAAATGTGAAATTTGCTGGAAATGAGATTCGGACAAGCAAATACACCATCATTACTTTTTTGCCTAAGAATTTGTTTGTTCGCCATCGACTTGCTTACATTTATTTCTTAGTGATTGCTTTGCCTTGAATCGGTTGCCTCACCGGTAGTCTTTGGGAGAATCTAGATCACTTTTCCCTTTCTTCTATTCGTTTTGTGTGTGACAAATATCAAAGACGGGTATGAGGATTGGCGTCGACATCATTCTCGATAAGAAAGAGAATAATAGGGAGGTACAAGTGCTTTGCGGTGTCCAATTCAGCTCAAAGAAATGGAAGAATGTAATGGTAGGTGAAGTACTGAAGATACCTGCAAATGAAACTATCCCGTGTGATATTGTTTTGTTGGAAACCAATTATCCAAGTGGAATTGCGTATGTACAGACAATTAACCTTGATGGAGAATCAAATCTAAAAACAAGATATGCCGGACTCAGAATCATGGCTAAGAGGCCCGAAAGGGAACCTCCTTCGGCCTTATTCGTTGTGAACAACCAAACGAAAACATATATGGTTTCATTGCAAACATGGAAATTGATGGCGAAGAATTCCACTTGGGCCATCAAACATTGTGCTTCGAGGTTGCCACAGCAAAAAATACTTTGCATGGGTAGTTGGGGTGGTTGTTTATGCAGGTCAAGAGACCAAAGCAATGCTAAATAGTTTAGTGCACCTTCAAAACGAAGCAGATTGGAAGGGCACATGAACAGAGAGACGTTATGGTTATTTGTTTTTCTATTTATTATGTGTGCAGTTGTGACATTTGGAATGTCTTTGTGTGGCTCGTGAAGCATGAGGGGGAACTTGACACTTCCCCGTATTACATGAGCAAGCGTGTCTTTACGTGGAACACTAATGCTTGGGGTTATGATGATAAGTACGACATCTCTATATCAGTCCCACCCATGGGTGTTGGCTATTTTTCCAAATGGGGAAGCTTATGGGATTCTAGCCGACACTACGAGGCGGTGTGAGGTGGATTTGCAAAAGGAATCAACTATTAATTTTTCTCGCCCCATCGATCTATCCAGTTATCACATTTGGCCCATTGACATCGCCAGCAGCAGTACTCACATCCTTGTCTCATGCTATTGTTTTTATGCTGGCCCGTGTGGAGTCTGTACGACCTGTTGAAGCTGGAGAAACAGGCAAGATATTTCTACACCTTTCTACTGCTATTATATTTACAATTATTGCGAAATCAAACCGCTTTTTCCTTGCATTGATTTGTTAGGTTGGATGTCACGATGGGAGATTTTCCCTTCTTGCTTTCTTCTTGTTTTAGCTTTTATCGTTGACAGTATGTGGGTCGAAAGGATGCGTGTGCCCTCTCCTCTGAATGTTATATTACTCGAATGATAGAACTTCATCTGTTTGTTTATGTATTAATTCTTCTCTGCGATTGAGTTGCAAGTTATTATGTTGATCAAGCTAGTATTTTCGATATCATGGAAGTAAGTTTACAATAACTATGAAACCCCCCTCCTAGCACCCAAGTTTGTCCTTGAAGTTTTTTTTGTTAGCTCCTTCACAAGTTCCTTTGATAACCTTTTGGCATCGCGAAAGAAAGGTTGTAGGATTGTGTGAGCAATGCGTGGGCTAGCCAGCTTAGAGTTTTGGTATTAAAACTGGTAGAATAAAAGGGTTCGTGTGCAACGTGTTTTGCCATCTCACGTGTTTAGACTCTTATACTATCCTTCATCTTGTTTCTAGGCTTTTAAGGCCATCCTCAAGAAGTACCTTGACCATCCCTATCAACTTGAATCATAACTAGCTTTTCGGATCAACTAAGCTGGAGGTTTCATTGTGCGAATCCAGTAACTCGTTGACACTAGAATAGTTTGGTCTAATCCCCCTCTCAGAATTATTTCTGATGGCGCTCTTCTATCTTTCCTAACTTGCATTATTTTCTCCCCTTGTAATGTTAACGCTATTAATTAATATTGGTCGTTTTTATGCACGTAATTACCGTAATAGTTTGTGATGGAGATTTCCTTAAATGTGATTGACCTTCGGGAAAAACTCAGCTTTCGTGTGATAATCTTATGAATTCATAGCGGAAGGTTTTGTTTTGATAAAGTCACTTAGAAATTATGCTTGTATCTATTTGTGCGACGGTTGACTGTGTTACCAAGGGTTGCCGTAAAATATGGTTGTTTTGGGATATGGGTAATTTATTTTAAATTAACCAAACATTAGTATTGTAGTGGAGGTTTGCAAATCCTTAGTGTTATAAAATTTGTTGATGACATTATTGTATACTCTTGTGTGACGGAACCCCCTTCTTCTCTCGCATGCTTGCTACTAGCCTGTAAGACTTTGACCCTTCTTGGATGATTGGAAAATCTTGTAGTTAATGGTCAAAACTAGTATACCTTGCCTTCGCTTCGAAACTTATGTTGTGTGTATACTCTATTTGATTTCCGGTTTGAAACTCAATTATACATGGCTTTTTGTGTTAATTTTTGAAACCCGTGGTTCCCCTTTCTTGGGCCGATCAACTCTTGTTCTTTTAGAAATATATTATTTTAGTCTATGCGTATGGTACCTTTGATAAATTTTCTAGATGGTTGGTGTATATATATCAAATCTCAATCTTGTAATTATTGTTATTTACTTACTTGATGGGAATTCTGTTCTTTGCTAGATTGTTTATCTCTCCTTATAGGGCCAAGGGCCATTCTCATACGATTATTACTTTCGTTGCTTTTGCTCCTAACTGAAGTACAAGGTCTTCTCCTTCTTTGATTGGCATGATGAAGACTTTATTATAACTTGATGTGTTGATAGTGTTTAGAGGTTTGAACCAATTCTTGTAATAAAGTGCTTCCTTTTCGTGGTATTGTTAGATAATAGTTATGGTGGTTTTGTGTAGCCTTATCTTTCTCAGTTCTCGTGAACTGACTCTTGTAGAAAATTTGTTGCAGATGGATTTTACGTGTAGATGAGGGATAGAATTGTAGACTTTTGTCATCAACCTCAGTTGAGAAGTTCCTTTGCTCGAAACCTTTTTATGTTGTTCAACTTTTGTTAACGTCTAGTGGAAAGTTTAAAAGAGGATTAATGTCTTAGTATAAATTATTGTGGACTTTGTCATCTGAACTTTGGAAACCTTGTATTGTTTGACCATCATTGAAATTTTAAGAAAATTTGGTTATTGTTGTTGAGTGACATTGTTGGAGTATCAGTATTTTAAGAATTGATGTAATCTTGTTTTGTTCATGTAAATGAGTGTTGCTACAACCTTGCCTTGAGAATAAATTTTGAGTTAAACCTTGACATGACTTAGTAATAAAGTGTCATAAGTAAACTAACATGGGATTGTTTAATACTCCTGGAAGTTAAATTAAAAGTTGTATTCAAATAAAGTAACGTAGGGGTCACCAAATTGAGAGCAAGAAATTCTTTAAGTAAACTAGGGCAGGACCATCATTGCAGGTAAACTTTATAACTTGATACCCCTAGCGACATTAATGAACACTATCCCTTTCATGGTGGAATTCTTAAACGAACTTAAAGGAAATCTATGGTTAGTTCTGGAAGATAATAAGATTTAATAAACAGGAGAAAACAATTTTGAAACTACACAATCTATCTCTCAGCCATTTGGAAAGTAAATTTTTACTCCTTGTTAATACTTTTAGCGAAGCCTAAGTAAAGTTGTTGATAATTCTGGTTAAGATCCCTAGCTTCAATTAAATACTGGCAATAACTAATGAGGTCCTAAAGATGTTTCATCTCGACCTTCTCCCTCTAACCCTTTTCCAAGGCACCTTGTATCTCTTCTCTTAAGTGTGTTGAACTTAAACCATGTTGTCTTGTGGGCAAGAATGAATCTTAGTAGCATTAGTGGTGAGCAGATGGCCTTGTGGAATTGAAATTCTCCTTTTTCTTGATAAACGAATTAAGCAAATAAAGGTCATAATAGAGAAGATTTAAAGATAATTACTCTGTGTAAAAAGAATAAATTTAACTTGGTAAGATGAATTGTATGAATCATATCCTGAGTCTCCTCGAAAACGTAAGCTAAGAATTGCAAGATGTCCTTTTAAAATAAATAACCCTCAAGAATATTTCATTGTGGTTGGCCCTAACTGTAAGTGTGTTCTGTGATCAGACTTCTATGTTGTCTTGTCAAAAAGAAAAGTAAATTGTCCTTGATAGGTGTGAACGTTTCCGTGCTGCCTTTATGGCCATCCTTGTATCAAGTTGTTCACAGTGTTAGTTATATACTTGGTGGCGACATGTTGCGTCATGTTATGTGTCAAGCAAGTCAAAAAAAAAAAAAAAAAGTTATCCTGTATTTCACTGTGTTGTTCGTGTGTGTGGTTTTCTCGGGTCGTTACATCACATCACTAATGTTCTACAATGTACACTTTGTTAAGTATAGAAATTCTAATCATTTATAACTTGTATGGATATGACTTTGATATTATTTACCATTATTTTCTTTTTCAATATCCTTAGTATGTCATTTCTTATTCCTAGGATTATCCTTACTATACGATTTAACCTAAAAGATGCTATATATGCAAGTCAATATCAATTTATTACTCAACCAATGAAGACACTAAAATTTCATAATTTATCATTTTGATAACATTGATTTTAATTATTCTTCTTGGCTAAGAAAAACACCCACATTTTATCACCCTCAATTCATCTTTCTATCTTTCTAAAAACTTCCGTACTCTTATAAAATGATTTATTTTAACATTCTAAATACAAATACATAAAATCAATTCATATTTTCTTCCATCATGATGTGAATTCCATATTTCACACACTATTTCCAATCCATAGCCACTCCATAAGGGAATTTGATGTAGTTTGTGGTTTTGGATGACTTGTGTATAATATTGACCAACACATCCTCCAAGACTAATTTTGATTGCATTACATTTAATTGGTCTTTGTTTCTTCCTAGGTTAGTTTTTAAATGAAAATTAACTTGTTATCCTTATCTAAGACATTTTATATCACCTCATTCACTAACCTCGAATAACCTAGAAATCTAATGAGTTCTCATGGAAACTACTAGCATAAAAGGCAACCAAGGATCCATAAATATTCTCAATGTTGATGCACATCTAGGTAGCCATTATTATAGCTATGAATCCCTTAACCAGGTGAAGGATTCCAAATTCTATCATTTACAAGCACTCAAACCTCATAAAATAACCAGTTCACATTCCCCTCATTATCACAGAGCTTGCACTATTAGACTTACTTTTTCAAAGTATAAACAAATGTTTCATTTTTTTACATATTGAGTATAATATATAAATTCATTCACATTCAAATATTATAGTTACATAATTTTCCTAATATTCCTACACATTATATTATTCAATAATTATTTTGGTAAGTATGCCGTTATCTACTGACACAATAAAAAAATATGGATACCACTAAGCAGATCTAGTTGTAAGGTTTACATATTATTCCTTCTATTCACTTGGTTATGCTATTTAGTATGTTTCTAAAAAACAAATCCACTTGCTTAGAAAAATTTAATATCTTAAAACATCCATACAACTTTCATTTCTTCTCAATCTATTTGATATTTATGTATGTAATGCTAGTTTAGATCAAAATGATCAATATTGATAGTTCGGATGACATTTGAAGTTAGAAACCCTTATCAGAACACCTTGAGATAGCCTTTGTTTGATATATTCAGTCTACGGTATGGTCCTAAGAATTTCATTTGTACATTCCTTGAATAAGAAGGGCTTATGCACTACTATCTTTTTTTCATGTTTTACATACCTATTGCAAGTCAATGCCACATTTAACATTTCCAAATTTGAATTCAAAAATACCTATAAATAATCACGTTTTGCACTTAATTTGATGATTTATAACACATCTATCAATGAAAACACTCTTAATACATAAAATAAACATATTCTTGGGATTGTTAGATAGACTCGCTAGTGTTAAAATACACTGAAAACTCTAATATAGGTCTCAATTTGTAAATTATTTTCCATGACACTATAAGTAAGAAAGATGCATGCAACTACATAAACATGTGAGATCACAATCGTAAGTAAAGGGTGTGAAGTGAAGAACCAATGCACTTGAATAAGCACAAAATATCATACATATATTTCCAAACTTTTTACTAAGATTAAGATGTCTCGCCCTGTCACCTAATTGGTATGAACTTTTACTTTTTTGCAACCTTTCTAATCAGATCTAAAATTCAATTAAATAGGTTGTCGTTTAATGGTGCGTATGATGGTATAAAAGTGTTGTCTTGTAGTCTAACAAGATACAAATCTCAAGAAAGACCTAATAATAAGCGATGAGATTAGGATAGTGCCTTGTATAAATTTGATAGAATAGAAACCCCTTAGTCCTTCAAAACTAAATTTACATATTTTGTGCACCTAATTACATGTGCAATCTTCAGATTTCATAAGAAAAGAGCTAAAATTCAAAACAACATTTTTTGGTTTTTGAATTTTATAGAAGAAAATTATGTAGAAAAATTAACGAAGTTATACGACATAGTCAAAAATCACCGTAAGGCAAAAAGCTAATATGATATAAGAGTCGTCGTCTTCATTCTCAATAAAAGCAAGTTTCATTTCCCTGCCTCCAAATAATGTTTAGACGGTTATACGAGCTAGCTCGCAATCGTGCAGTCCATTAATTTTGGTAACAGAGAATGATATGTTCTCTACAGCAATTTTGACAACGTATTTTATTCTGGTACCGGGAAACACTAAAGGTCACAATATATCAAAAGATTAAAGCATCAATAAAAATCATAGTATGGTGTACCTTAGTAGATGACGATTGGAAATTGTGTGATGAACAACTGCCCTCTTCCGTTAAACCAATCTGATTTGCAGCAAGCTGCGAAGCCTTCGACATGTCCTGCGAACAGACTCAAGCGAAATTCTTCACTTCTCTGCAGAATTTGTGGCAGATTTTGCGTATGCACTACATAATGTTAACGTCAATCCTCATCATACACATGATAAGATTCTTCTCATGTGATTCGTGCATGCGAAGACTTGCAGTATCGTTAGTGCTGCGAAGCAACGGCACAAATAAAATACTCATTTTACGCCGAGCATCACTCATCACGACTAAAATTAATTATTTAAAAAAATTAAAAAGTAATTTCGCGACGACTCCATTGTTTGTCACTGCTAGGAACCTGCAATCAACGGCACAAATCAAATAGTCAGTTAAATAAATAACGAATGAATAAACAATATGATTGAAATGATCAGCCTAATAATAAATAAAGATTCTCCACAGTTGAAGATGAAGAAAATGTTAAATATGACACGATTTTTTTGGAGATTATTAATGGATTTTTAAAGCGGATTAAACAAGGAGACGGCATTCACCTTAGATTTTCAAAAAGTAAAATTTCTTTAATATGAATGACCATGTCTAGAGTTTAATTGTGGGGAGGATGTAAAAATACGACGTCCAACTACTACAAATTCATTGAAAATTCAACACATGTATGGAAAACCCTTAAAATAAAGAACCAATGGAACCCAAAACAAATAATTTAAGATAGCGAACGATAAAAGTCTTTCAAGAAAGCAAAGCTCAATAACACGAGTTATTATAGATAATCATTGGTTTGTTCAAGATGGATTTCAGCGAGACAATACGACGCTTTGCGAAGGAGTAACTTTGTGACATATGAAAACCTTGCATGACCATGATTTTGAGAGCAGCCCACTTAGAAACACACACAAGGATAACATGGAAAATATTGATAACTTTTTTTTTTATTGGTTTGAAGTTTATATGACACCACAAGTGATCACAATGGGCTACAACCAACTCTTGATAAGCTTGACACAACAATGACCACCTAGGCACAAGGGAACATATGACACCAATCAACATAATAGTCTAACCACATAACACACTTACAGATAGGGGCATCCCACAGTGAAAAATCTTTTAAGGTTACTTATTTACTAAAGACGTCTTTCAAATCTTAACTTACGTTCTAAAAGATTTATGTTATGATTCGCACAATTCTTCTTACGAAGCTAGATTTATTCCTTTTATACTAATGAGTAATTAGCTTAAGATCATCTCTAATATGACAATTACTTGTTTAATTTGTTTATTTAATAAAGGAGGTATTCAATTCCACAAGGCTATCTATCCAAACTCACACTACTGAAACTCGTTTCATACCTCCATTGCACAAGGAGACGAGCGTAAGCTCCAATTGAAGTGGAGTACCATTTAGGTTTGGAACTATAACCTCCTTGTGCAAGGATCAACGTTTAACCACACTTAAGAGAGGATTACAATGTACCTTGGCAAAGGTTAGTGGAAGAAGGTCAAATTGAATTCATCTTCATGATCTCATTAGTTATTAACCAGTCTTTTATTTATCAAGGTTAAGAATTTATCTAGATTGGGTAAAAGCTTCATTTAGGCTTCTCTTGATTAAGTTTGACAAAAGAATACATATTAGGTTTCAAAATAGATGAGTTAGATTTAATGGTTTCTTAATCAATTTCCCCTACTTACGATGACCTAGTTATTCCCAAAAGCTAATCAATGATTACACTTTAATATCATGTTACGTCCCACAATGATAAGGATAAAGTTTATTAGTATAGTTTAGGGGTAGGAGGTAAATTATTTTTAACCCAAGTAGATAACTCCCTTTTCTTCCACTTAAAGACACTTGATTTTATCTAGAAGATCACAACTTCCTATTTTTTTGTATAACTTCTATAAGGATTACCAAACCATTTTATTATGCCTGAATTACATTAATGCCATGACCGAGAAGGGTTTACTACACAAAATTATAACTCAAAAGAAAAGTTTACCCTTACTCATTTGTGAAAACTATACATGGTTACATCATTTCTATCCAACATGGCACACAAACCAAAGGTGACAAAATATTCTATTGAACTTTGACTTAGGAAACAAGAAGGTAAACAAAATTGGTCAAGCAATGCTATACTATTTTCTAGATTGCTATAATACAATAAATAAATACTCATAACAATGTGGTGATCAATTTATATCTTTCACAATAGTATTTACAAGTTTTAGTTTCAGCTGGTTATGACAACATTACTCCACAATACATATTTCTAAGGCATTGAGCCCCTTCTAAAATTTCCACAAAAACCATACTAGAGTCTTACAACACATTAATCATTTGAACAAAAGAACTCCATAAGAAAAACTGATGCAACTTCCTACAAGCCTTTCCCTCATCTACTCGCAAATCCATCTGCACATTTATTGGCTGAGTCAGTTCACGAGAACTGAGCATGTTAAGCATTACACAATAAAACATTATGCTACTATTAACAATATCATGAAAAGAAATCTTTTATTTAAAGAAATGGATCTAAGCTCTAACCACCATTCATCTTCTTAAGGTGAAACAAAATTTCCTCCATGCCACTAAGATGGAAAATCACATGCTTCAGCTATGCACAAAGTCTATAAACAACAAAAGTTAACAACCAATCAAGTAGGACAAAGGACCTTATAAGTTAGAAACAAAATTTCATGTGTATTGGGAGTTCAATCATGTAATCATATAGATTATATGATTGAAATCTAATACATAGCCCATTGTTACCATACCCAACGCCACTTCTTATATATATAGTAATATGTACCCCCAAATGGCAATAACCATCTTAACAAAAAAATTACCATAAAACAACAATATATATATATCCTCAAAAGTCATTAAAAAGACCAAGGCAACCACATACCAAACCTGATCATACTATTAGAGGGTCTTGATTTAAACATCAACAAGCCATTGTATTGAAAAGGTTCACAACCACGTTACCCAAAACTTAATTCATAAAATAACAACACAATAACCATACTTTAATCATAAGGGCAATTAGACTATTCTACACTATTGATAAAATAGTTTCACATCCTAGCCGCAACCACAAAGTTGATAAAGAAACATAACTAATTTTAATCATATTCATAGCCCAACTTACTTTCGTCTCACTCAAAAGAGCATTTGTATTTTATACGATGAAGAACTTATATATCCAATTAAATAGATAGGATAAGCCTTGAATTAAAATTATTCGATCAACCATACTCAAGCTAAAAATATGGTTCGGGTTGCATTCATGATAAAAGCAACACTAACCACTTCAAGGTGAATAACTTAATATTGGCTTACTCACATGCTAGGATGATGCCTTATTTTCTATACGGTGACCAATATAATAATACTAGACAGAATAACAAAATCTAGAGTCCACAAGACAATCACTCACCCTCAACAGGGCTAATCATATTACTAGATTAGATTAATATAACCTATATGCGGGTATAAAACATTATATGCCTGATATTATTATGGTAAATTTTATTTACCTTATTCCTTTCAAGCCCCTTAATACATCGAAAAAACATTAATATAGGCTAACGAGCACAACCAAACACACACAAAGCCACCAACCAAATCACCACGTATTTCAAAAGGAATGAATCTCAAAACAATTATGCACAAAACTACAAGGAACTTGGTCACGGTGTTCGAGAATACCCCAATGTCATACCTCTAACGGTAAGTATCCTCCATCTTGAAAACAAAGCCATTTTCCCAACAACATAAATATCGTTCGTAGATTTTTAAGGTGAGTTTTAATTGCCATAACAAAAATAAGTCCTTATCTCCTGTAGAAACCTAATTAAGTGAAAAGGATGAATCATTCTTACAATGGGCTAACAAAGTTTCCATTTGCAAGAGTTTGAACTTGGTTCTAACTGCAAAACCAGAAATTGCGACCCAAGGCCAAGAGTACAAGACTATTCAACCATTCATTTCTTTCGCGAAGAACAAAAAAAATCAAAATAAAAACCCCTAACTATTAAGCTTATGTCTTTGGGCCATTTGAATCATTCTAATTGTCTCCATCACAACCTGTAAACTAGGCACGAGAGAAGAATTTGCAATAGACCCAGCTGTTGTTTTATCCTTAAGATATTTAAAAGAATCTACCTGAATAACATATTCGTAATGAAAACAAAGGGGCCTTTAAGAATAAAATGACTAAAATTATCCAAACCCGCCAATAACCCCAACTGATTATTACTTCCTTTTGCTCAAATAACGAACATACAAACATTGAAAATTTGGAGTTCAAAACCAGAACATTAAGTCGTATAAAACCACTTTCTACTAATAAATACAAGGTATTTAGGGTGGATATCCATACAGGATACCATTTCAGAAAATAAAAACATTTCATTTCAGAAGAATGTTAAAATTATCAAATGCTAAGTTGGTACAGCTTAACATGCCTGAACGAAGCTTCCCAAATCGAAAATGCTTCCACCAGGCTTGTGTATAGCAACCTAAGGCTAAGATTCCTATTCTCTTTCCTTGTTGTGTTCTCAAACATCACTCGAGGTTTCACTTAAAGGAACGGCCAAAGATAAAAGGCAGTAGGAGGCTTTGTACCATCCAATCGCATTTTCTTGCAAATTTCAACGCCTCTTTTTTAAACCAAAAACCAGTTTACGTGAAACCAGAGTCAAACAATCCACGCGGCCACAATTATTTAAGGAATTTTGGTGCACAGTTTACATGCCAAGTGCTTGCTTCCACCATTTACAGGCATATCTACCCTCATTGAAACCATCTGAAGCAATAAGTTCTGAACATGAACTGAGATATGGTGCTAACAAAAGGGAAGGCTATACTAAACCCTCAAATGCGGGCTTCCACGAAGGCTCATGAATCTGAAGAAATCACACACCCAGATCAAAATATGGTGAGCAAGCTAAAAAAATCAACCAAAGCCTAAAAATATCGAGGCCCGTAATGCAAGAAACACTAAATGTGAGTTCTAGGAGGCTCTCACAAATCCTTCAAAATGGTAAAAACGTAAGGGTAATCCTAAAAGAGAAACGATTGGTCTGCAAACCCAACAGACTCAACTAAAATAAAGGCCACAATTCCTCCCACTAACTCATGCAACCAGCATCAAATCTGGTGTTTCAGACCATCCAGATGTGCCAAGCACGTCTTGCAAGAAGTTCTAAGGCCTTTTCTTCAGCCACGTACTGGGTAGGTCTCTAATTAAGACTACAATTTACATGCAGGCGGCCAACTTTCAAGGCGTTTAGACCAACAAGGGATGCCCAACATGTTTACCATTAATGACCAAAAATGCGGTGGCAGGGTCGGTAGTTGGGTTTAAAGATTCCACCGCCAAAATGCTATTTAGAAGGAAATGCGTGGAGGCCAGGTCGCTCAAGGTGGGAGTTGGTGATTGAAGACTAAAACTCAAACATTAATCGATTAATTACCTTCTAGATAATGGCACCATCAACAAAAATAAGCCCCTCCTTATTCAAATCTATTTTAGCCATGGTTTTCCCCACGGTTTAGCCTTAGGTGGAGGATCAACATAAAAAAATTAGGTTAAAATATTAGGTCCCTTTATTAGAATATGCCCAAATATATTTGAAAATGTTTTTACATTACCTTTAGAACTTTAAGCAATAACATCATTACGCAAACCACTTAATCAAGAGCTCAAAACACCTAAAGAGAGGACGCTTGAAATTGACGCTACGTGGCACCCTCAACAACGATCAAGTAAAATGATGGCACCAGGAGGCACAACGGAAATAAGAGACAATAAATTACTTCGCAACAAGATCGAACATACCTAACAATTAAAAGAGAACTCATATACACATTCGATGTTTAGCATCGATGGAAAATAGACAGAAATGAGAGTTGATGCCTTGAATAGGGAATTACAGAACCGAAAGGTGAGAGGCATTATGATCTAGATCCACCGGATTGATTGAATCCACTCATTTTTATTTTTGGATGCCATAGAAACCGACGTTAACCAATAGAGTATAATATAGAACAACAAGTATGTCTACCGAATATTTAATATGATATGAATGACCATAACTAGAGTTTAATTATGGGAGTAAAAATGTCTAAAAGGAGAAGAGAATGGAAAATTACATCGTCCAACGACTAGAAGTTCATTGAAAATTAAACACATCATGTATAGAAAACTCTTTTAAGTAAACAACCGATGGAACCCAAAACAAATAATTTAAAATAGCAAATGATAAAAGTCTCTCAAGAAAGAAATCTCTAGTAGATGGGTCACCAACAAACCAATAACATGAATTATCATAGACAATCATTCATTTTTTCAAAAAAATTGGCAAGACAATAGGAATCTTTGGGAAGGATTAACTTTGTCGATATAAAGACCTTGAATGACCATGATTTTTGGATATACCCACTTAATTATTAGAACCGTAAGGGAAGAGACATTATCTAGATACAATCGGATTGATAAAAACTAACAAATCTTGTTGGGTACCATAGTAACCAACAAAGTAGGGAAACTTAGTATATTATAGAAGAGCATGCATATCTACCCAATATTTAAAATCAAGGGGCTCCAAGGTGGCCAACAACGGAGTGTCTTCCGAAAATAGGACAAGTTGTTGCATGTAATATTGAGAAAGATGAGATCGGGATTTGAGAGAGTGATTAGAGGCTTCAAATAAGAAAAGGGTGGCAACATGATGATGGCAAATGATGTATATTTTATTCAATGCCTCAAGAAACAAATACATGCGAGCCATATATAGGTTGCGGAGAAGGATGGAGCAGAACAAGCTTACATGGGAATGGCTACAAAACATGCTTACACGGCGTGGCGTGTGAAGAATGTATTAAGCTAACATTCCCCCCCTTAATACATTGTTCCTACATATGTACCCCCTAAACAAATCAAACTTCACCTTGCCGAGAGGCTTGGTGAGAATATCTGCAACCTGAAAATCAGTAGGGCAATACTGGAGCTGAATTTGGTGGTTCAAGACCTATTCATGAATGTAGTGACATTCAACCTCAATATGCTTTGTTCTTTCATGAAAAATAGGATTCTTCACAAGCTTCAACACACCTTGATTGTCGCAGTGAATGATGGGAGGTTTCTCTTCAGGAATCCCTATATCTACAAGAATGTGACGTAACCAAATCGCTTTGTGCACAACTCCTCGTGCGGCATGGTATTCAGCCTCAGTGGATGAGAGAGCAACAAAAGTTTGCTTCTTGCTAATCCAGGAGATAGGCCCGGATCCAAGATGAAAAACATACCCTGAAGTGGATTTGCTGTCATCAACGGATCTTGCATAGTCCGAGTTTGTATATCCCTGTAAGAAGAACCGAGTGTTCTACTGATACTCCAGACCAAAGTCAACTATACCTCGGACATATCTCAACACATGCTTTACTACTATATAATGACATTTCTTCGGCTCTCGCATAAATGCGCAAGATAGCTCACCGCAAAGCATAAATCTAGCCTGGTATAAGTCAAGTAAATGAGACTCCCCACAAGTTGCCCGTAGTGAGTGCCATCTACTGCGGTGAATCCTAGAATCTAGATAAATGCAAACCTTTTTCCATAGGTGTGGACATTGGTTTACAATTTGAAATTCCATATTTTTCCAGGAGTGTCTTGGAATATTTCATCTAGGAGACGAAGATATGATTCTTCTTCTGCCATATCTCTAAGCCAAGACAATAATGAAGTAGCCCCAAATCTATCATGTCGAAGGATTTCTTCAGATCATTCTTTACATCATCCACAAGATTGTCAAAACTTCCTATGATCACAAGATCATCTACGTACAAAACCAGAATGAAAATCTTTGTTCCTACCTTCTTGATATACAAATTTGTATCTAAGGGGCTACAAGTGAATCCATGTTGCAATAGGTGATCATCAATTTTTATATACCATGCCCTAGGTGCTTGTTTGAGTCCATAAAGAAACTTTATCAGATGACATACCTTGTGTGGTTGATGCTCATCTACAAACCCTTCAGGTTGGGCCATGTATACTTCTTCTTTGAAATCACCATTAAGAAAAGCATTCTTGACATCCATCTACTGAAGTTTCCATCCATTTTGTGCTGCGATGCGAGTGCACGTAAAAACTCTAATGGTTTTGATCTTCGCAGTGGGTTCAAAGGTCTCGTCATATTCAATTCCTTCTTGTTGGGCATAACCCTTTGCAACAAGTCGTGCTTTGTGTTTGTCGATTGAACCATCTGCCTTATATTTTGTTTTGAAAATGCATTTGCAGAGCCAATGGATTTCTTACCCGGAGGCAGATCGACAAGTACCCACATCCGATTCTAAAATAGGGAATCATATTTAGCATCCATAGCCTATTCTACTTGTGTTTGGTCTAATGCCTCATGAATAGTGTCGGGTTCAGTTCTATTAACAACTAAACTCATGAGTGCAAAATTTACGTCATGTCCGGCTTGACTTCATGTTCAATCCCATAGAAGTATCAGAAATGAGTTCAGTGTGCATCCCCAATAGTATTCGGACCCATTTCGGACGTTGGTACTTGCTCCCGATGATGTGAAGATGTGTTTTCCAGTGTGCCTAGATCAATGAACAAGTCTCCACTCAGCTCTTCTTCTCTCTGAGAAGAATCATCTTAGACATCATCTGGATGTGTGAGCAATCCATGTGATGAGGTCGGTACTAGATCTCCATTATGTGGCAGGGAGTCAAAGGATGACTCATCACACACCACATCTCGACTCTCGAGATCTTCTGTCTCAGGATCCATGAGACGATATGCCTTTGAGGTAGTACTATACCCCAAGAAAAGACATGGCAATGTCTTTGGATTGATCTTATTCCTTTTCTCATCTAGAACATGCATATATGTAGTACAACCAAAAACTCTCAAATGATGATTAGAAGGTTTACAACCACCCATACCTCTTCCTGTCTGTTCTACAAGATCTTCGTGTGTGCCCAATTGAGTAGATACACCATGTCTGGACTCTACTCGCCTACGCTGAAAACCGATCCTCCAACTTGGTGGTGGAGAGCATACAACAACCCATCTCCATGATACCTGTTGTGTCATTCAAAATCCCATTCTATTGGGGAGTGTACGGTGTAGTCAGATGTTGTTGAATGCCATGCTGCTTCTGGTATGCTAATAAATTCTTTGATATAAATTCCCTCCCTCAATCTGAGCGGAGGAGAAGGAGAGGCTTCCCAGACTTCTTGGTGGCTTGCTGGTAAAAGGTTTGGAAATTGGCAAATGCCTCACTCTTCTTCCAGAGAAAATATACCCACATTTTCCATGAGTAATCATCAATGATGAGCTAGAAGTACTCAAAACCTTGGAAGCTAGCTGGCAGGGGTCCACACAGATCGGTGTGTACAACCTGAAGATGCTTCGTAGAATGATAAGAGCTCTGTTTGAATGGACCTCTATGTTGTTTTCCCGCAAGACATCCTAAGCAAACAGGTAAGGAATGGGAGAGTGGAGGAAGCCCTCTTACCATTTCCTTAGCACTGAGCTGATGCAGAGCCCAGTAGAAAGATGACCATATTGAAAGTGCCATAGTGCAGTGGACTCCACTGTTGAAGCAGAGAGAGCAATGTTAGATGAAGTGACCGCATCCAAGGTCAAAATAAACGGCCCTTCGTAAATGCTCAAGCAATAATCGAGTCTCCCCGGAAAATGATGCAGACTTGACCCCTTTCTCAACAAAGAATTCAACCCGCATTCGATTGTTAAGAAGTTGATTCACAAACAAGAGATTTGAGGTCAAACCTAGAACATAGAGCACCTTCGTGAGTGTACATATTTGTGTCCCAAGAGGAATGATGACATCACCAATCCTGCCATAACATACTCCCGATTATCTATGATAGTGATCTGATCTCCAACAGTATGGAATAACTTCTTATTACGCAAGTCATGTGTTTTGCTTGGCACCAATCAATCAACCGTAAACTTTCGATGTCTGCAAATTCTGTGAGACTAGGACAATGTCCGAATGAGTTGTCTCTAGAACCTCTTTATCGGAGGTGGCATCCTACTGAGCAGAAATATGACCCTTCTACCTCTGATTACGAGCACACCATCGGGATTTCTTGGAATATCCTTGGCTAGAAGTGCTCTCTTCACCAGAGTTTCCATACTTGCGACCGTTGTAATAATAGTTCGCAGTCATGTGTGTATCCATGGAGCAAATGTGGCACCATCGATCCGCCTTGTTGTTTTCACGCCTGGGTGGCCGCTTGTGGTGGCCGCCGAGAAGGTTGTTCTTATGGATGGATGTTTCTCGATTCTGGGGGACTCCGAATGCTTCTTTCCAAGACTTATGATTTTGCCTCGTGACGAGAGCCTTGTCTTCGAAGGCTTCTTGAACATTCTACATGGCTTCTTCCTACTAGAGATAATTCACCAAAGGTGGCAAAACTCACTTCTTGTTGAGTGATGATCAACATCGTGATCAGTGTTTGAATCTGGGAAGGAATAGCTCGCAAGGTGAGCGGGACTAGCAACTTGTCATCCACCGGTTCACCGAGAGTAGAAATTTCTATGTGTAACTCCGCCACACGCTGCAAGAAGGCTTCTATTGATTTGCCATCATGCATACTCATCATGTGAAGCTTTTCTCAAGATGCAACTTCATGGACGCTCCTGTGGGTGTTCTACTTCGCGTTCATCATCTGCATCATAGCCAGATTCAAGTTCTACACAAATACACCGTGCTTGACATCGAACGTCGAACCAAAAATACTCTAATAGTCCTCGGCAAAATCTCATCAAAGAGAATATTCCTAGTGTTGCGGAGCTCATTGACCAAGGCAAAGAACAGTCCAATAGTGTCTTCGCTGCTTGCTAATGCCCAAAAATTTGGTGCATTACTCGTGGTGCTTTCTGCATCTGAAATTTGTGACATACGCAGGCAGGTTCTTCCACGTTCTCTTCATTGGCAATCAGATCTTTCTCACTGGCTGGTTCTTCCACGTAGGTCTGGATTCTCATTTGGAAGGAATCAACAGGCCAAGAAGGGCTATGGTAAAGTAGTGTAATCACCAGTAGCCGGCAAAGAACCACGGCTATAGCAAAGAAAATGCGTATTGGAATCGATGGGCCATGACACATTGATTATCTCCACGCAAGCTTTAACCTCATGGCTCACCTTCTCCAGCGCTGCAGTCCTTAAATCTTCACAGTCTACAAAATTTTACACGAACAACTCCCCACGCAGGAATGGAAGCATTTAGTTGTGCACGCATGGATCTTCTTCAAAGAAAATTATAGGTTCTAGGTCCTTCAATCACCAGTTTGAGAAGGTCGCAGTGTAGGAGATTCACGTGTTGACAAAACACTTCACCATTGCAATCGCTTCGCACCACCATGTTTCCTCAAAGAAATTCTCCATGCACAAAAAATTCTCCTGCTCTCATTAGTGCCAACGGTTCTCTAATCTATGTTAGGGAATGGATAGGTCAATCCTCCAATACTGAGCATACAATGCTGAAACAAGTCCACACATCCACACGCCCTTGTCTCTGCTCATGCTTCCTTCTTCTTTTCATCCATGTCAAATGAAATGCCATGCTCGATACCAATGATGGCAAATGATGAATGTTTTTTTCAATGCCTCAAGAAACAAATACATGCGATCCATATATAGGATGCGGAGAAGGATGGAGTAGGAACACTCATCTACGTTAGGGAATGGACAGGTTAATCCTCCAATGCTGAGCATACAATGCTGAAATAGGTCCACACATCCACACACCCTTGTCTTTTCAAGCTTCGTTCCTCTTTGCATCCACACCAAATGAAATGCCAGGCTCTGATACCAATGATGGCAAATGATGAATATTGTATTCAATGCCTTGAAGAAACAAATACATACGAGCCATATATAGGCTGCGGAGAAGGATGGAGCAGAACAGCTTACACGAATGGCTACTACAAACAAGCTTACACGGCATGGCATGTGAAGAATGTATTAAGCTAACACTTGAGCCATCAAGAGGGACATCTCCATCAACATGCCTAAGTTTCAAACATCACTTTATAAGTAGAATCATGTTTTAAATATGTTTGCATATAAAATGTCAATATTCTTGATGCCATAAAGACTCTTGACGGTTTTTCCTTTGTAAGGGTCAACTTCTCGGGTCGTGTCGAGTGAGCTCTAGGTGCTTTCTAGAATTCTAATATGAATCATTCTAAATTTCTCATTGTTTACTTCATGTCATTATTGTTTAGGTTAGATTATAGAAGCTTTGGAATTGTCTTGGGAACACATTCACTCATGGCACTTTTTATAAAGAAGTTATTATTTATCTCAGGAGTAAAGGAATCCACAACTTTACATTTAAGGAGCTCTATGTAGCTTCAAATGTAATATAAATGGTCAAATAGAAACTAATGGAATCCTATTCATGGTATAATCATTGGTTTTTCTCCAACTCATCTCGAGTTTCTTGGCTTCTTAAAAAAACATTCTCTTTTTTTCTAAAAGGGTGATTTGGATCAAAACATAAAATGCAGATGTAATTTAAGATGTTGAAAATTTTGTCATTCAATTCAAGTGGGTGTTTTCTAAGAAATATCATAAATTATACCCTTGAAGTATAAAGTAGTATTTTTGGCTCTCAATTTTTTTCAATCTCCATTGGGATGATGAAATGATCATAAATTAAGTGAAAAAAATTATATTAGTGCACACTTTTTAAGTGACAAATGCATAAGTTATGAACTCAAACATTGTAATCTTCCTCTAAAAAATGTGCAACATGTACATATGTAGGTTTAGTTTGACTAAAATTAAAAAACACCTCCTTCTTACCTTGCGGAGAAATCTATTCCTCCATTAAAAATAATCCCTAATGAAGGCCATAAGAAATGTGACACACATATTGAATGTGCATGACATACCAAACATGTGCACTCATTTGATTTGTGCACATTTTTTATCAGGAGCTTGCAAAAAATTACATTGCATTCTCCACACCAAATCTCCCTAATTTAAGTAGTATTTAAAACTTCCAACTTTACCATCCATAAACCCCCCCAAAAAATAGATGAAGTGAAATGTCGAAAAAAATTTAATCCATTATATCTCCATGGAAGCCATATTACCACTCCATGGCAATGCTTCTAAATACACTAGTTTCCTCATTTCCAGAGATTCCATGAATGAAAATCCTTAAAAATTTACAAAAGTGATCTACTTGAAAATTACTTTTAGAAGAAACAAATCTCTTGTTAAATAGTGGAATGGTTTATCTTTGTGTCTATTTTTTCATCTCGTAAACTATATTTTCTCAGAGACTCTTGAAAAATTATTTTTATTTTACCTAGTGGATTAAAAAAACCAAATGAATTGAAATTTAGAGAATTAATTCCTCTTAAAAATACATTTTGTTTGATCCATCTCTTAAATTATAAGATAAAGTGTTTTTGGAGATATAGTTGATCTGCTTCTTTCATCATAATTTGTATTCAAAAAAATAAAAAAACATCCATTTCGCTCTTTCTCTAAAGTGATGCTGCGCATCTCATAAGCATATAAAATAAAATTCCCAAACAATGAAGGAAAAATAACTACCTTCCTCATTTTTTACTAAGAAAAATATTTTTTCACTAGGGACCTACCCAGAGATACAAATGCATGGTAAAAACCTAGACAAAATGTTAAATGTAGGAAAAAATAGAAGTCCACATGCCTAGCTTCCCGAGAAATAGAGACAAACAACAATACGAAAAAGTAGTGGGAAAGCAGAAAAACTAGTTGACAATAGCTAGGAGGTAAATTAGCCTCGAGAAAAAGAAGATATTTTTGATGTTCTTGAAAGAGCTTCTTTCCATCCCTCGTTCTCCAGTTTAGTATTGATAAGTTCCTTATTATTTTTAAACCAAACAGCTTTAAAAAGTAATTATCAGAATGTAAACCTTCCTAAAAATCCAATACTTTAAGTTTATTGGGGTCATATGCAGATTTTTGCACAAGTTTCTCATCTTTCTCATGCACCAAAATTAGCAGGAACTTAAAAAGGTCATAACTTGAGCTTTGGGTGTCTATTTGATTGCATTTTTTTAACCACATGTTTCAATGAGACGAACGCACCATTTGGAGCACGTTCGCACAGATTCAGCCCTAAATCTGCCATCTTGAGGCTGAAAATTAGGATTTAAGTTGTAGTTTGGTTTTTCCTATTTTTGGGCATTAGTTAATTTTAGTCTATTAGTTTCATTATGAGTTAGAAAGTTGGAAATTCCTCTAATTTATGAATGTAGAAGATGCATGGCAATTTCTATGTCCGTACAAATAAGCATGCGAACTTACTAAGAATAGCAGGTTCTAGTAAACTGCTAAAAATAGTAATTTCCGCCACCTAGAGTAGATTTAGTCAAAGTTAGTTAGATTTTTCTTGGCAACTCGAGTTGGGAGTTGTTTTCCTATTTAGGAAACATTGTAATTCATTATTGAATAACAAAGAAGGAGATATATTTTCTTTTGGAGTTCATATTATTTGCATTATATCGAGTTTGTTTAGAATTTGGCTACATTATTTGGTATCGAGAGAGGGTTCAAGTTTTTTTAAATGGAAGGAAGAGAAAAAGCAATGGTAGGCAGATGTCCCGATGAATAGAAATATACAAGATCTATAGAGGAAATTTTTTTCAGCACTTGTCGTAATGATAACCCATAGAGAAAATCAATGTGGAGATGACACGATGAAGAAGAAGTTTGTGAAGAGGAGGAAACACAACTGCCACCATTAGCTTTTGAAGAAAGGATGCTTCGAGAATTAGAAGGAAAGAATGATGGGATAAGAGTTGATGTTTCAGTTGTATGGAAGTAGTCTAAAACAGGAGGAGATGATAGGTCAATGGTTGACTAGCATGGGGAAAGTTTTTGAGTGGAAGGCTATGTTAGATGAAAAGAAGGGAAAATTTACATGCGCGAAATTGAAAGGTCATAATATGTTATGGTGGGATCACCTATAGAAAGAGCGGTCAAGAAAGGGGAATGAAATAATTAGGACATGGAGTAAGATGGAGAAGAAGTTGAAAGATAAATTTCTCCCTGTGGATTATGCACAAACCCTTTACATGAGGTTTCAGAATCTCGGACAAAACTTACAAATAGTGCAAGAATACAAAGATGATTTCTAAAAGTTGTCCATTTGTGTAGAGCATGATGAAATTGAGGAACAAATGGTCAAAGCTATGTAAATGGATTAAAATTTTCTATTCAAGATGAGATAAGTACACATAGGATTAAGAGCATGGAGGATGCCTATCAATTAGCCTTAAAGGCCGAGGAAAAAAAAGGTCAAAGTTTTATGAGATAACTTGAAATAAATAGGGGATTCATCTTCCTTTTGCAGATGAGCTAGTTTCAGCCAAGGTAGGGGAGAATCACCTTGTGGAGTGGAAAAGAAAGAAGATACGAGACAAGATTCTCAAAATTAAAAAGAGGTAGAGGATTTTCTAGGGAAGAGGATATGTTGGCGATAGAGGATGGGAGGCTCTACAAAGGCCATTAGTTTGTTAAAGATGTGTTGAAGATGGGCATTAGGATTTTGAATTCCCACATTCTCATACACATGACAAGAGGCAAGGAGATGCTCCAAGAGTAAATCTTGTTGAAGCTGAACAAGTAGAAGATGAACAAGACCTAGAAATTCCACTAGATGTTGGAGAAAATTTGATGATCAAGAGGACGATGATTTCTCCAAGAAATGATATCAAGGGGGATGTCTAGTTGTGTACAAATATTTTCGTAAACAAGATGCACTTCAAGAGGAAAGGTATGTAATGTTATTATTGATGGTGGTAGTTGTGAGAACATGGTTTCAAATGAGATGGTCAAGAAATTGGGTCTGCATTGTGAGAAGAATCCTAACCCTTACCATATTGCATGGTTTAAGAAGGGTAATGAAGTTATTGTTGATAAGATATGTTTAATAAGTTTTTCTATTGGGAACAGTTATAAGGATGAGATTTGGTGTGATGTTATTCCTATGGATGCATGTCATATGCTGCTAGGAAGACCATGACAATTTGATAGAAAAGTTATTCATGATGGGGGAAAGAATACTTATACTTTCTAGAAGGATGGCACAAAAATAGTTTTTCTACCTCTTAAGGAAGAGGGGAAGGATGAAAATATGATTTCTACAAAGGAATTTGTGAAGGAGGCAAAGGAAACTAGTTTTTGTTATGCACTAGTCACAAATAAGGATGAACCTACAAGTGCATAAATACCAATAGAAACAACAAAATTAATAGAAGAATTTTCCATGTTATTTCCCGATGAGCTATGAGACAAATTACAACCTAAAAGAGATATTCAACACCATATTGACATGATTCCAGGGTCTTCACTCCCAAATAAAAAGGCTTATAGGATGAGTGTGACATTGCATGCAGAGTTGAATTGGAAAGTAGTAGAGCTCGTGAGAAAGGGGGTCGTAAGGGAGAGTATGAGTTCATGTGTAACCCCTTCTTTATAAACAACAAAGAAGGATGGAACATGGAGAATGTGCATGAATAGCAAAGAAATCAATAAAATTACAATCAAGTATAGGTTCCCAATACCTTGCCTTGATGATATGATGGATGTGCTTGCTGGATCTAGGTATTTCACCAAGATTGATCTTCAAGTGGTTACCATCAGATTTGGATCAGAGAAGGAGACGAGTGGAAAACAACATTCAAGATAGGAAATGGATTATATGAGTGGTTGGTGATGCCATTCAGGTTATCCAATGCACCTAGTACTTTTATGAGACTGATAAACACCGTGTCATGAGTATAATGGTAAGTTTGTTCTCGGTTTATTTTGATGATATCTTGATCTTTAGTAAAACTAAAGAAGAACATTTGAGGCATTTAAGGGTGATATTTGAAGTGTTAAGGAAAGAGAAACTCTATGAAAATATGAATAAATGCACATTTATGCAAGAGAGTTTGGTATTCTTGGGATTCGTTATTTCAAGAGATAGGTATAGATGGACTCAAAACAGATAAAGGTAATTATCAATGGCCTACTCCATGGAGTATAACAGAGGTAAGAAGCTTTCATGGTATAAAAACATTTTACATAAAGTTTATTAAAAATTTCAGCAAAGATTGTGAGCACCTATAACAGACATGTAAAAGGAAGGGAGTTTTTGTGGACAAAGGCATCCGAGGATAGTTTCAGCTTCTTGAAGAAGAAGGCTATAGAGGCACCCATTTCGCACTACCAGATTTAGATAAAGTGTTTGAGGTTGATTGTGATGCCTCACATGTGCGTATTGGTGTTGTTCTAAGTCAAGGTGGAAAGTCGGTAGCTTTATTTAGTGAGAAATTGAATAAGGTAAGAAAGAACTACTCTACTTATGATGTGGAATTTTATGCAATTATACAAGCATTAAGACATTGGAGGCATTACTTAGTGCTTAAGGAGTTTGTGTTATTTACATACCACATAGCCCTAAAGTATGTGAATACATAAAAGAAGTTGAATAATAGGCATGGATAGTGACACAAGGTTCTTAAGTCACTAAATTGGACTTTATGGAAGAAATTGGAAACTCAACTACAATTTAGTAAAGGCTTATCATACTTCTACTAATGGGAAAACAGAGGTGGTAAATCGTACTTTGGGAAACATGTTAAGGTACATCATTAGGGAAAAGCCGAAACAATGGGACTTAGCATTACCACATGCCGAGCCTTGCATATAACGGTTCCATAAATAGATCCATAGGAAAGTATCCATTTTCAATTGTGTATGGGAGTAATCCAAATGGGGTGTTAGATTTGTACAACTACAAGTCAAGTAATGAATCAGAGTCGTGATGATGCAGAAGCATTTACCGAACTTATACAACAATTGTAGGAAGAAGTGCGGAAGAATCTACAGAATAATAATGATAAGTATAAGGAAATAACAGATGTGCACCAATGGAGAAAGGTATTTATAGTTTACTGCTTTGCATGGTGTCTCTAAAACTATTAATTCAAAGGCTCCTTGTATCACTGTGGACTTTAATGTAGTTGGTTATGGTATACTGCAAACATGCAGAAGGAAAGGTTTCCAAAAGGAACCTATAACAAGATGAAGTACAAGAAGATAGGCAGGGTTCATTTTAAGAGACCTCTTGAAAATCGGAGGTGGAGAATACCCGCGAATATTCCTGAACCGCTCATGATGGAAGGCGAATTTTTGGGGGTATGAAAAAATTTCATCTAATTGTCAAGTGTCATGCGCCGCGAAGGAGCATTTACGCGCGACGGGAGATTTTAAAGGTTTCAAAAGTCGCGCATCAAAAAAATGCATCGACGCGCATCAACAGACCTCAAGACGACAAGCGCCAACAACCATAATGACGTGCGGCCACCGAGGTCCTGCTGACGCTGGTGAATGTATTTTTTGACGCTCGCACAAAAAATCTCCGCCGCCGCATCCTGCAAATTTCCAACCTCTCGCTTTCTCATCAAAAATCTCCGTGTCGCATCAACAAACTCTTTGTCATGCGCCTACTATGTGTCAATATCTATCAGTACCTCCTTGTCGCGCGCATCAACTATCCTGTCAAGGTCACATGTCAACAAATAACCTTCATTGACGCGCTGCGTGAACAGACTCGATGCGTGTCAACAACCGTAATGACATGCGTCACTGAGGTCTATCGACGCGCATCACCGGGGTAGTGACGCGCGCCAACGCACCTCGCGACGCGCCATTAAGGTTGTTGGCGTGCGCCACCGAGGTCTATTGACGCGCCACGAGTGTAGTGATGCGCGCCAACACCTCGTTTCGATGCGCGCGTCATTACGGTTGTCGATGCACGCCATCGAGGTCTATCGACGCCGCCAATGAATTTTTTTGACGCGCGACAAAAATCTCTCGTCGCGCGCCTACACCTTCGCCTCTCGCTTTCTCATCAAAAATCTCCATGTCGCGCATCAACAAACTCTTTGTCGCGGCGCTTGTTATGCGCAATATCTGTTGTACTCCTTCCTCGCATGCGCGCCAACTATCCGTCCAAGGTCACGCGTCAACAAATAACTCTCATTGACGTCGTCGCCAATAGACCTCTTTGACGCGCGGCCAACAAGGTTGTTGATGAGTGTCAATGAGGTCCGCTGATGCACATCAATGAGGTCCGCTGACGCACGTCAATGCATTTTTTTGATGCGTGACAAAGAATATCCTCGTCGCGCGCCCTGCAGCCTCTCTCTCCCTCTTCTTGCTCATTAAAAATCTCCATGTTGCTCGTCAACAAACTCTTTGTCATGCGTCTACTATGTGTCAATATCTGCAGTATCTCCTTGTCTGCAAACCCTCCTTGTCACGCGTCAATAACTTACCCCCTTGTCGCGCGTCTATAATACGGGATATATCATATTGTTGAAAAATGTGAAGTAGAAGTGTTCTACCTGGCGAATAATCTAGGTTTATATAGGGGATATTTTTCAAGGGTAGGCGAAGCCGACCTCTAAAAAAAATTAAAGTGTAATTTTTAGGCGAACAGGTCACTGACCCGTGCAAAAAAATCACCTTTTCAAAATTTCAAAATGGAATATTCGCCATATTACGAATATTCGCCACTAAAATTTTCCCCGAAGATAGGTCCTGCAAAATTGTGAAAAAATAAATGATAATGCTTATGAGGTAGAATTGCGAGGGAATTTTGATATTTCTCCAGTGTTTAATGTCTCGATTTGTATTATTTTCATGGGGATGGTGCGTATGGGATGTTATTGATGAAGTAGTAGATTGGAGGTAGCAAGTTCCAGTGAAGAAGAAAGAAGAAGTGGATCAAATTCTAGATAAGAAAATAATGGACACGTGACATGGAAAATACAACAAATATTTGGTACATTGGAAAGAATTAGAACAAGAGGACAATACTTAGGTCACAGAGTGGGAGATTAAGAAGTTGGATGCAGATAAATGAAAGCAGTTTGAAGAAGATAACTTGCAGGAGCTGCATTTTTTCAAGCAGGTGAGAATGATGCGCCAAAATTAGCAGGAACTTGACAAGGTCATAACTTGAGCTCCGGTGTCCGTTTGAGTCCATTTTTTTTTAAAACACATGTTTTGATGAGATGAAGACACCCTTTCGAGCACATTTTGGCACATTTTCGGTCCTTAAATCCGCCATCTTGAGGCTGAAAATTAAGATTTAAGTTGTAGTTTGGTTTTTTCCTATTTTCGAGCACTAGTTAATTTTAGTCTATTAGTTGCATTATGAGTTAGAAAATTGGAAATTCCTCTAATTTAGGAATGTAGAAGATGTGTGGAAATTTTTGTGCCTGTATGAATAAGCATGCGAGCTCACTAAGACTAGTAGGTTATAGTAAACTACTAAAAATAGTAATTTTTGCCACATAGAGTAGATTTAGTTGAAGTTCGTTAGAGTTTTTTTGGCAACTTGAGTTGGGAGTTGTTTTCCTATTTAGGAAACATTGTAATTAATTATTGAATAATGAAGAAGGATATCTATTTTCTTTTATATTTCATATTATTTGCAGTATATCGAAGTTTGTTTAGAATTTTTCTACATTACCTTCAAATCTGAACCTGACCCTAGTTCTTAAATATTTTGAATGATTTCGATATTACTAGGGGAAGGTTTTCAATCAAGCCTCCATCAATGGCCTCTTAATCTGTTGAACTTCCTTCATCCTTTCCTTATTCATCAATCAAGTAGCCCACACTGTAATTTCAATCGTCTGATGCAAAATTAGTATCTTTTTGTTTCTCTTCCACTATGAAACATTCCAAAAATCAGTGTAGGGTTTGGGTTTGTAACAGAACCAATGGGTTAAAAACCCCCACCAACAGGTGCACCCTAGGGATGGCCTTGAGGCATAAGGGGCGCATATACTCTGATAAAAACATTGTAGAAAATAGTCTCCACCGGCTATAATGATAGGGGCTGCCAAGGATGGGTGTGATCCACCTTGCATCAAACCAATATTGCCAGTAATTTCCTGCTCCTACACAACCCGTGTTTTTCACACCGAATCCTATAAACTACAGCCATATATTTTTCCAGTGAGCCTAAGACAATTGTCCACCCCATGTGTAACACTGTTGCACTTGAAACAGAATACAAGAGATTTTTCATATTCTAAAACTTGATATATATCTCACTAAGATGAAATGGGAGGACTGGTAGAAGGAAAAGAATTACTCAGGGTCACATTGACACACAACCTAGCTGCTACTATTCTATTTTTATCAAGGGTTATAGGATCTAACTAAAGTAGATCTCAGATAGCCTTATCAGTCCCCACAAGAACATCCTTTTCCCATAACATTAGAGCCACAGAAGTGAGTCTGACGAAAACAAGGTATGCACTAGCTTAAAATTTTTCCAAGTCCAGATCCAGGCACCATCCAGATAGATGCAACATAGTTTTTGAAAATAACCAAGGACCACTGTTAATGGATTAAAGGAATTCATCTTGTACTCTAAACTACAACACGAGAAGGATCTATTGAAGATTACAATGAATTCAATTCCCTAAGTGGAGACCATTTCCTTTATCCTAGTCTCTAAGATATTCAATTCTAGATTTGATACTCGTAAAGATCCATATGAGGTAAATACCATATCCTTTTTTAGCCTTATTCACCAATACGTCTGGGATAAATAGAGATGGATCATTTTTGTCTCACACAAGGTTCAGTAAATGGGGAGAGGGGGAAACCGGATCACATTCCAGGACCCTATCCACATAGGAGCCCGCATTCATCCCCTCTAATGTGCCATAACAAGCCACAACATTTTCCCGCATAACAGGATTTTGAAAATTGTCATATCCATAATCCGTATCCATTATCTCTCACTACCTTCATCCTATCCAAATGCAATTTATGTTCTTGAAGCTCTTAACCTTAAATTTCATTTCTTACATATGTTGTCCAAAGAAGAAAATCCTCACAACGTCCATTTATTAATGAGGATTTTTACTAAATTTCACTTGGATACTTTGATTGAAAATTTCTACACATTAATTCCATTTTCACTAGAAATACTTGATCAGGAGATTTTATTGGGATATGTATGATTATTACTCGATTCAGTGTCATGAAACACATTTCTTACCCTCATGTCCTTGTAAATTTCTTCTTTTAAATAAGGTGTTTTCAAATGCAAGAGGGGAATGGTCACTAGTGTTGCTAGGGTCATAAAATCCACATACATGCTCAGGTACACAACATGGAAATGTTTTGGAACAAGGGTAGTCTTTTCAAAGGTTTTATAGCTCTAAAAACATTTTTTCCCTTTATTAAAACCATTTTAAGACTGTTATTTTTTCTGCATAGAAGAAAATTTATTTAATACATAACACATTTTCAACTCCAGGTTCAGTCTGACTCTCCATTTACAATTTTTTTTTTAGGATTTTATGTGTTTTTGGGTTTTATATGATATCTTTTTCATGACAGGTTACAGGCGCTTCTAAAAATTATTGAAAAGTAAAATTTCCAGATATCATAAAAAAATAAAAGAGTATTGATTAATATACCTATGTATATCCATGTCTTTACTACAAATTATCATCTTCTGTAATACCCGAGTATTGCAGATATGCCAGTTATTATAGGATACTCAATATGAAATAGTAACAAATTTGAGGTTTTACATTTGGTAGAATCATGTAAAAACCACCCACTTAAATATTGCTTCACAATTCCTAGATGAAGAAGAAGAGTTGTGATGAACATCACTGTAAAATGATTTAATCAACTTAATTGTTGATGTTATTCTAAGTAGGGAAGTGTTCAAGGCTATAACTAATAAGCTTCTTTGATTAAATAACAATTGATTATTGGGTTTGTCTGTTTGGGGGTAAATCCTAAATACTAATTATATTTAATACATGCTAGGGAATCACACACACAACTAATAATAAAATAAAACTTTTCGAATTGGAATTCTCAACACTTAATTGCAAACCCTCAATATTGAATCCAAAACATACTTGCAGAATTGGAAATTATAGAATTGAAGTAAGAACATAATTTAAATGCTTTTCAAATGAAATCACACACTTGTTGGGAATTCAACTTTGTTGAAACAAATAAATATTACTATATATAACTTACTATATAATAAATTTTCTAAATACTAACAAAAAGAAAAGATAAAGAAACGAATAATATAGACTAAATTACACTAAACATTAGTAAGTGAGCGTGCGCATGTGCGCGCCCACGCAAACACACACACACACAAAAATTTAAGCAATACTATTGAAGGTTTTGAATCCAATGGCAAGTTGTACCTTTCTCTCTAATAGATAAAATCCACACCTTGCATATTAAATCATTAAAGCATCAAATTTATGTTATTTATTGTTTTGGATCATACAATAGGATTGATTACAAAATTACTGATAACCGGCATCTTCCTCGACAATCAACAAGTATGGATTATATTATCCTACTCCCTCAACTAATGCCTACAAAACAACTAGATGAATCCTAGAATCTATCTTATTTAGATAATTGGTAAAGAGGTTCCACAATATCTCCATGTTTTAAGGTGAAATGATGGATAGAAAATGGGAACCGATTAACTTCATAGAATTTTGTTAGAGAAAAAAATGAACTATATAAATAATTGGTGTTTCATAATTATAGTATGTGTTATTCTTAGATTCAAGCATGGATGTGTAGTCTAGGTTAGTATGGATCTTCATATCCTAGTGCATGCTAACCTTAGTTAATGCAATGTTGAGGTCGTAGAAGAATCAAGGTAAACGAAGAAACTTTAAAGCCTAGAAAATTATTTCTCTACCGCTTATAACACTTCATCATTGAAAAAATGTACTTTTTCTTGATCTAGGGATATCTATATACACAAAATTGATGTTTTCATGTTATTTTGTTACAACACGGTGGTGGAACATATACACACATACTAATCTTGTAAAATTCTTGTATTCTCTACTTTGTATTAGGAAATAGTTATAGAATGCATGCATATTCAAACGACGGGGAGGATAAGCAATTTAGTTAATATTCCATTAAATGATCTCATTATTTCTCCCCACACTTACTTGTTTGCAAGTCCTTTTGCAACTCATTTCTAAAAATTAGGATTAACAATCTTATCCTCCGTCAGCTTTACTTATATCATAAGCATCATCATGATACTTCCAAATATACTCTTTTGAGATAAAAATCCTTCTTTTCCTTAACCTTCAGCTCCCATTTGTTGATTTGATGCACGCTTTATGTAGCGGATTATTTCCATGAGTGCATATGAAAAAGAATAACTGGTGGTATATATGATATTCAAACCCATTTGTGGCATAAATTTTAGTAGATGCCTAAAATCATATTTTCTATAGTCATGAATATTCTTATAGACTTATTGATATTATTAGAGAAAGTAATTGCCAACTTTTGAGAGGAAATTTGAAAGTATCCCACCTTTTGTTACAATTGATCATTTCCTTTACAAATTATTGATTTTGAGAGAATTTATGAACGCTAGAAATTCTATTTTTAACTCATTTATATGATAATATTTGATATTGGGTTGAAAGTATAGATCTCTAAATGTTATGAGTCATTGGATAGGTTTGGGATACTTTGGCCTCATAAAAAATACTTCTTTCTTCCCCTTATGGAAATATTCCTTGGTTCATTGATCCCAAGAAATTTGGTTTTGAGCAGAGATGAGAACACTCTTAATTGGTATTCTCCTACATACAAATTGATAACAAAAACTAGACATATTATTTAGGAGAAATTTGTACAAGTGAAATTCATAAATTAAATTCTCGTGTTCAACGGATTCGTAGTATAAACATCCATGAAATATGTTTCATCCTTAAAATGAAAAGGTAATAATTCATTTCTTGATAACTTCCATCTAAAAATCATTCCTATAGGAAAATGTCGTAAGTTTTCTTAAGGTCTTCTACAAGGAGTTGTTCACCTCCGCACAAGTAACTTCAAGGGTATTGTTTTTTTTTCCTTTCTATTTCTAAATTTCCTTTTTCTTATTTCTTTCCACCTATAAATAATTTGTTAAATTTTTATACCGAAAGGTTAACCTTCCTAAATCATTGTAATATTTATCCCAAATGTTTTTAATGTCATCATAATTTGATGTAGTTTGAACCTATTGATGAATTTGTAATTTGGTTTTAGAAATAATTATTTCATTTTTTTCTTTATATTAACTTATTCTATGTGTTTTTACAATGATGGAATAAAATATTCTTCATTTTGTACTATTATCTCTCGAAATGCACATTTTAGAGAGATGGATGCAAATATTCTAAGCTTGCAAAATGATCTCTCTCTTTTGTAGATACAATGGAAACACCTCAGTCCTGTGGGTATAACTATTTTGAGGTGAGTCTCTCGTATCAAATCCAGCCTTATTGATGTATCCTAAACTAATTTTGTGGCTTTTGAGGGTAAAATATGACCGTAAAAAGGATTTAAAACTAGTTGATACACCAAATCGTATGAGGTATTTGATCGAGTACATGCAAAATTGATATGGGAATAAATTTTTAATTCACAAGCCAACAAATTTCTCAGTAGAAAATTAAAGGTAAACATTTTGATGTTTTGAGGGAAAGTGTCACAACAACACCGCAAAGTTACACATACACATTAATATCATGCAAAAATTACTAAAAATTTGCAATAGGGTAAGATAATTAATCAAGGAATTCAACATTCAAAAGATTAATTGAGCATACACAAGACTACAAATAATTGGAAAGGTAGAAAATACTTCATATTAAGAGGGAAAACTGGCGTAATCTACTTCAAAGACTCCCGTATCTAAAAATAGTCCGTCTTTTATGCTTTGCCAAGGCACACAATATATAGCAAAATTAATTCACCCACCCTTCCTAAAAATAGGCTAAAATTGTACTCGCCCATGCATCCTATTTTTATCTTTTATTTATTAATAAATAAAGGAATAAAATGAAGCAAGCTAACACAAGAGGCATTAATAGCCACTAGTTACATCTCAGTCAAACTAAAGTTGATTGTTCTATTTTTAAGAAAAGTATGGGTGAATAATTTGCTAATAATAAATCTTGCTTGATGAGCAAGTCTCCTTCCTTGTGCATGCAAATTTGTCTTCTTACTGTTGATGTGACATCTGTAGTTCTGACCCACTTGTAATGATAAATTTGACAATCTTTAGGTATGTCCCCTTGGATGCACATGCAAAATAATATCTCTGTGTAAAAATAATTCCTTTGATCTCTCAACACTTAGTAAAATAAATCATCTTCACTATGGGGACCACCTATAGGCATGTGCATAATAATTCCTCCTTTTTGTAGATAATAAGGTCATTTGTAAAAATTAAGGTAAGCTCTAAAAGTGTCTCTTTCATGATCCTTGTGACATACTGATGTTGACCTCTTTCCATGCATTGTCTTCTTTTACCATGGCATATAATATGATTTAAAAATCATTGAGCATTGCTTTGATTGGTTATCACCCTTGGTTTGATCACATTCGACACCTTTGACTTAATACATGGGTCTCTTAGACCATGGTTTGAATAATAATCATTATTTGATTATTCAGCCCCCTTTTGGATTATTGACATGTATATAGCTCCATGGTTAATAAACTATAACGTCAATTAACAAACATAAAACTCTATGTCGTCAACCGCTCCTTTTGGGTTAATAATTGCATATGATATTTATATGGTTTGGTTTTTTGTGATGATAAGGTTTTTAGACCTTGGCAAAAGGTCAAAAGTAATGACTTTATTTAATGGTAATGTGGGTGGCCCCCTTCCCATGGTGACTCACCCCTTGAGCTTTGTCAAAGTGGCATATAACTCAGGTTGGGCTAATTGTAACCCCGGTCTCGTGCATTGATAAGCTAAATCCAACGCTAGCCGTTGATCTTATGACTTGATTCATTTCTGATCATTGATCTTCTGATCCTTGATTAGGGTTTCGATTTGGCATTTAATATGGTCAATACACTATAACCATGGTGGTTTTCTTTGAAAGTTGGTGCCTTGATTCGGGCCATTGATTGGTGTCCTTTTTGATCTATAGCTGTTAATTTTTTCACCGTGGTTGAGTTAGAGTAACTCATGTTTAATCCAGTGACAAAACTTTGGAAACCTAATCTTTTTTTTGCTATTTTCACTTGAGCTCTTCTCGAGCTAGTGAAGCTTTGCGAAATTTCTCTTAGCCTCTATTGATTCTCTATGTTGAATATTTTGATTTTGTTCTATGATTCATTTAGGTTGTGATTTTTATTTCATACTCTTCAAGCTCTTGTTCTACTTTTTCTTTCTTCAGAATCGATGGTTTGAGGCTCTATAATATTTTCAGTCCCCTCTACTTTTCTGCTAAAAACGAGCCATTTTATTATATCTGATCAAGGTCACCTTGTTTTAATCAGTCTAAAGATAATTTATTGTGGTTTTTGATCTCAAAAGTTCTTCAATGATTTGGCGAGTTCAATGAGTGCTCAGTTTAGACCTGAAAATGGCCACCGTTTTGGTCTGTGGTGCTCCATTCAAACTCATTGTAGCTAGTAAAAAACTCATCGAGTAATGCTGATACTTTAATGGTTTTTTCAAGCTTCTATAGCTCTGCGATCTGGAAGGAAGGTCTTTATTTCCTTTAGTAGCCTCTGATCTGTGTAGCAAACATAGTTGGATCTTTGAATCCTTGAGTTCTATTTGAGGCTTGGACACTACTCAAAAGGTATGGAGTTTCTTGTAATTCTTCCTTTATTGTGGAATTTTCAGAGTTTGAATACCCATTTTCATCTGGTATTTCTCCTTTCTTGAGCTATGTTTTCATATTGTTCCTTTGTGGGGTCTGTTATCTGAATCCTTTGAGTCTCTATTTTCTGAGTATGGAGTTCAGTTTTTGGCTCCTCATTTGATGATTTCCGAGGGTTTATGATTATTAGACCTGGGTATGCATGTGTCTCTGATTCAAAGTTTGTTCTTGGTCAATCCTTGAGCCTTTTCTGGAAACCCTAGATATTCTTGATTATTCTTTGCATTCCATCTTATTTGTACTTGTTGAAAGACTTCGAATGGCTTGGTCATGACCTGATATTTCGATCTTGCACTCTTTGTTTCCTTAGATCTAGGCTATGAACTTGATCTGTGAATAATTTTGGAGCTCTGACCGTCTATTGGGTTATCACTCTGTTGTGGCTAGTAAAACACTCATCATGATGGGAATGTGAGCTTCTTGTCCATTTCTTCAAGATCTCTAAATTTGAATGCATTTACCTAAATAATGGGTATTCGTATTAGTTATTTTTATACCAAAAAATCCTTACCATTACTCATACGTATAACACCATTTATGAGTTGTATTTCTCTGTGAGATCAAATTTACAAAATGGGTTTGTATTGAAATATGTAATTTCCATATTTGGGCTTGACTGTTTTTCATTGGAGCTCCTTCCATTACAAATTTGCTCAGCCATTTTGGTGAGTTCTCAAGCTTTTCTGATTTTCACTTTGGTAGCTCGCTTTTCCTATTTTGAGCTCCTTTGGGTTCCTTCTATTCGATTTTGAAGCTCGATTTCTTAGTGACTCAAGACCCTGTTCAAAGCTCTACATAGCTTTTATCTGTTTGGTCTCACCATATGCATGTGCATTGAATTTTGAAGTTATATTTGCTTCCTTACATATTTTCTAGCCTCAAGTTGTTGTAGCTTATTCTGAAAACACCATCTTTGAATTTGATGAGCTTTGAATATTGTTCTTCTCTGGATTTGAAAAATGCCTGGCCGTGAGCACATAAGTTGATATTTTGGCTTCCTGTTTAAATGAAAAGAGTTCTCTCTCATGAATATTTTCTGTAGTTGAAAGTGCATTCATAATCCATACCTGCAACCTTACCTTGTGGTAATATCTTTTGTATCACTTAAAATCACTACTCTTTGAGTTCATAGTGTTACAGTTGTATGCTTTCTCAGTCATCAATTGTAGTAACTGCAGTTTGCATATTCATGGAAATCATAACTTTGTCCTTTTCATAACTTCATGGTGGTAACTTTTAGAAGCATGTAGACTATGTGAAATAATGTTCCTTAAATTTACTACTTTAACCTTCACTTGTTGAATACTTGAAAATATACCTTCCTTCAATAAATACTATGTCATTTGATCATCTCTTGAACCTGTGATTGTGTCCTTTTTTGATTCATTTATACCTGATTGTTTTCACACAAAAACCTTGTAGACTGAAAATGCACTCTTATCATTGTTGCATTCTGTATTTTGTCCATTGAGTTGTATCTGAATGATTCTTTGAGCTTGAATTTATGAAGACTTGAAGTATGAAATGATCAATTAAATAACAACACTTGATTGGAATGGCTTAATTATAAATCACAAGCTTTATGATATGCCCTTATGTAATTGTTACTTGGGTGCTTTACTTGTTCTGCAACCATGTAAACCTTGTATCAACCTTGTATCTTGAATATTTCTTTGATTGCATGGTTGTTATGACTTTATATTCAGAAAATTGACTCTACTTTGCTTGTCATAGCTATACTCCATTGGTATTGTAGCATTTTTGTATTTGTTCTAATGCAATATGAAAGTGTGCACTTGTAACTTAATCTAGCACTATAACAGTTCATTTAGATGCTTCATGGCTTGTTGTTGGGGCTGAAATCTGATAATTGTTATCTTTGATCATGTCATGCATTATCTTCTTTCTGCATTACTATTTGATTTACATATAGATTTTAAAGCATGTATTAGTTTAAAATAACATGATGGAAAGATGTAAAATATCCATTTTACATGGCAAAGCCCTATCAAAATTTTCTCAGATTTCCTTCTCATTCTGTTTCAGCTGTAATCTTATCTTTCTAGTTAACTTCAGCCTTTAAATTTTGATTCTTCTACTTCACCTTTGAGTTGTATTCTTCCTCCATACCAATATGTACTTGTGACTTATTCCAATCTGATGTATCATAGGATAGATTTTATTGAATTCTGCAATCTTTATCTAATAGTGTGGACTATAAGACATGATTTTATTTCTTCTTGACTGCAACCTGTACCTGCACATTTAAGAAAATAGTTAGAAAAAATTTAGGCTTTTTGGCCTCTCTTATGTTCCATAGTCTTTCTTTCCTTCTCTCTCCTCTTACTTCTGAGTGGATAATCATGTATGTTGTTATAGAAAAGTACTTTTATCAGTTGTTCATTTAATCTTCATGTAATTTATAACTTATGTTGTTAAGAGATCCATCTCCACGAATGTGAATAGTATAGGAATATGAATTAACCCTAAGCATCATAACCGATGCTTTTCTTTTTCTATTTTCAGGTATAGTACTTAGAGTAGTGAAGATGGAGATGGAGCAAAGATGGATCTAGAGGTGCATTAACTAAAAATAAACCCCAAGGAAATGATAGGTTCACTCATACTCCTCTATTTTCTCTTTCATGCATATGTACCTCTTACTTCAGTAGCTATATTTTACTTTTCAGTTACATCCCATGGCTTGTGTGAGAACATTTGAAATTCCTTATGAATAAAACATTGAATTCTGAAATTGAGTCGTGTATTTCTTTCTACATTTCAGCTTTCTATATGGATTGTATGATGAATTAAAAACCTCAATAATATAATTGAATTTCTTAATCATGAAGGAAATAACCTTAAAGAATACCTATAACATCTAGTACTGAACTCTGATTGTTGCAATCTAAATTTATGATTTTGTTCCAAAGCTTAACAATTCATCTATTCGATAATTCAATGTCTTTATCAGATAACACATTTGTCCTTCTAGGATTTTTGTTCTTTTTTTGAATATAGTTGTGAAATTGCAAACTATGTGATATGCTATGTTTGTAACAACACACATAGCTGCAAATTTCATGTAATCATTAATTAATTCAACAAAAACAATATGGACTAAAAGAAACTCCCTAGCTTAGTTTCACTTCATTCATTTGTTATCCATTGTAACAAAGTTTTGAGTTTCCATTTTTACACAAGTGCAAATATTGTCAACATTTCTAGCGATCATATGGGGAAAGCTTCCTGCTAGCTTGTAAAATAGTGCCTTGCTCTTGTCCATTGGGTATGGAGTCCAAAACATGTAACCAAAATATGCCTTTCTGAAGGTCCAACCCTTCCAAAATGAACTAAAACTGGAAAGGATCTAGTAAACTAGATCACGTGCACGAATGCACTTATTGAATTGAAAAACATTGCAATATGCAAGAACTGCACTTATTGAAAGGAAAACCTACTCTAAATAGACACTGTAGGATTTTCAATAATAATTTTTGAGAAACATACCATTCATAGGAATGGGAAGTTCCTCTCCATTCAGCCTTGAAAGCTGAAAAACATTGTGTTCTTTATAAGATGAAATCATGTAAGGACCACTCTAGATTGTATCAAACTTTGTGTGTCTTCTTGGCTTTACACGATCAACATCCCACTTCAACACAATATCTCCTTCATTAAACATTTTGATTCTATCCTTCTTATCAAAAGTCTTCTTCATCTGTTTTTGATTTTTTCCATGTTCATATGAGCTTGATCTTTTAGCTCTTGTAATTCCATTAATTCTACATAACGAACCTGCAATGGTTCATTCTCAAGTAGCTCCATTTGATGTAGTTAATCTAATGTGCATAACTCAACTGAAATAGGCATTCTTGCTTCTCTCCCATAAACAAGTTTGTATGGTGAAATGCCAAATGATCTTTTAGGAGTCACTCTATCAGCCCAAAGTGTTGAATTCAAAATTAGATGCCAAGCTCTCTAGTTATCTTTGAGTGTACTTCTATAATCCTTAAAATACTCTTATTAGTACTCTCAACTAAACCATTACCTTATGGGTAATAATTAGATGATGAACTTAAATAAATTACGTGGTTTATAGCCCAATCTGTTACCTTTGCACCAATAAATGCTAAAGCATTATCTGAAATGATAGCTGCTCGAACACCAAATCTACAAACTATACATTCATAAAAGGATAGTATCTGAAGTTTCATTAGCATCTTTCAAGGTTATTGCTTTAATCCATCATGTAAAGTAATCTATAGTAGTCAAAATCCATTTGTGTCCTTAGAATTGAAGGTGGGTTTATCATGCCAATAAATTCAAGACCCCACCGCATAAAAAGTTGATCAACCAAATAGGTTGTAAGGGCAGCAAAGCTAAACGTTCTTTGCACAATGAAGAAAATACATTTTTACACTTTTGATCCATTCAAAAACAATCTTTGAATATGTTGGGCCAATAATAACTAGCTTTCATAATTTTTAAGGTCGTGGTATGTGTTGTAAAATGACCTCCTACATGTCCTACATGGAATTTCATAATAATTGTTGAATTCTATCATAATCAACACATCGCAACAGATTCCATTTATATCTTTTTTTTTTTTTGAATAACACGCCATCGATAAAAATATAAGATACAATTTGTAACCTGAAATAAATGCTTTATTTATTTCTATGCATTCTAGATAAATACCATATTGTAAATAGTTAACTAAATCAGTCATCTATCTTGATTCCTTGACTTCTTGAAAAAGTTTAGGTTGCTGATTTTGTTGCTGCACCATGATGTCTGATTGCTGATACGTAATTTCAGCATGTTGTTTTGAATTGTCTAATTCTCGCAACCTAATTGTTTTTCCATATCAACAATTAGGTGTTCACACAAACCTTTACCTCGAAATATCTTCACAACCCGGATATCAACATCATATTCCATGACCTTCTTTATCCAACCTACTCTTTTCTCATTCAATTATTTATTTAACAACAAATATTTCACACTTGGATAAGAAAAAGATCATGAATTTTGTTGTTTGAAAGCATGTACTTAATTCTTTAGCCCTCTCGACTACCGAAAGTACTTATTTTTCAAGAAATGTGTACCTTGTTTCATAGTCATCCAAGATTTTTCCAAAAAAGTAATTGGTTGCTCAATATTTTCATCGTTAACCTGAGTTAATATGGTTGAGACTATTTCAGCTCTTGCAAGTGCATACATTGTAAAATCTTTATCAAAATTTGGATTTGCAAGAGTAGGAGCCTAAGAGATGGTTGTTTTAATTTTTTAAAACCTTCTCTCTTTGCTAGTCCAAGAGAACGTTTTCTTTCTTTAACATAGTTATCAATGGTTTAACCAATGCTTTGCAAAATCTGGAACAAATATTCTAACAAAGTTGATTTTTCCAAGAAAACTTTGTAATGCCTTCTTATGATGAGGCAATGATAGCTGTGATATGGCTTTGATTATGAAAGGATCAATTGCTAAACCTTGCTTAGAAATAATATGACCAAGTAATTTTCCTTGATGTACTAAAAAGATAGACTTTTTGGGATTCAAAGATATTCCAAACTATCTACATAACTAAAAATTCTGCCTTAGATGTATTAGATGCTCATCTAATTTTTTTGAAAATATAGTAACATCATCTAAATAAAAAAGGATGCATTTATTTAACAAGCTATGAAAAGCCATGTCCATTGCATGTTGAAACGTTACACCAACATTTGAAAGGCCAAAAGGCATTCTTTTGTAAGCATAAGTACCCCACTTGGTGGTAAAAGTTGTTTTGTACTTATCTTCTTCTTGACTAGAATCTGATTGTATCCACTATAACCATCTAGAAGATATAATCTATCTAAACTAGAAATTATTCTTAAAATATGATCCATATTTGGAAGTGGGTAATGATATTTTAATGAAGCTTTATTAAGATCTCTGAAATGCACACATAATCTGATTTCTCCATTATTTTTCCAAACCAAAACAAGATTGGCTACCCAACTTGAATGCTTAAATGGAAAGATAATATTTGATTCAATGAATTTAGATAACTCTTTCCTCATTAGAGGCTCTATTTTGGGATTTATAGACCTCTGTATTTGCCTAACTGGCTTCAATTTGGCTATAATTTAATAGTATGCTATGCCAAATTGACATCAAACCCTTTCGGTATTGGTATCTCTAAGCGAAAACATCTTTAAATTCTTTGCAAATATTAATAAAGGAATGCTTATCAGCTGAGGAACATACCTTTTCGAGAAACAAATTTTTTCCTTCATCAACTGAGATTTCTTCGTAATTATCAGCATGTGTTGACATCTTAGTTTTGTCTTTCCTTAACTGGTCATCAGTGTTGAAGATGTCCTCTAATGTGACCAAGCCTTGAGGTAGTTTATTTGTCTTTAATTGAATAACCTGGTCACCATATAAGTGTTGTAATTTATCCTAATTTATTGCAAAAATTCAGATTCTTGCAGTAAAAACTTACAACTCATATCATAAATCATTAAAATCATTATCGTATCGAAGGCCTAACATTCAAATTTATATGAGGTTGAATCTCATTGTTTTTAATATGTTCTAGCATTTCAAAACCGACACCACTTGTTGTAAGTTTATCTCGTATGTTTATTTTTTGTTCTAGGAATGGACTAAATATTAATAGCATTAAATATTCCATTAAGTATGAAACTCTATGTCTATAAGACTTCATTAATGAATTCTACAAACATTGGAATTTCTTACTTGATTGATAACCAACTCAAATCACCAAAAATTTGTAGCATGCTAATACCTCTATTTCTCGGTCCAAAGTAAGCCATGAATTAATGCTTCATATTTGGCCACATTAGAAGTGCATGAAAATTGGAGACTCAAAGTTGAAAAATACCTTTTACTCATGTGGAAGTGAGCATTAAACCTGTTCCTTGTCCTTCCTTTTTTAGCTCCATTAAAATGAATCTTCCAAATCCCTTCGATGTATTTTCTATTTTGGACAAAGAAGGGAATTGGTTTGTTTTCCTCATGCAAGCAATACAGACCAATAGATGTTCTTCAACTTCCTTGAAAGCATCATGAGCATGTTATTCATGTGTCATTTCATCTATAAACATGTTAGAAACACCATCTAATGCTGAAATATGAGTTGTATTATCAAAATTAGACTGGTCTAAGGCTGCATAATTAGCTAATGCATTAGAAGCATGAGGCTTAATGTGAAATCGGCCAGGGTTTAGAATTTATAGTAACTTTGGTTCCATAACGTGTAGTGAAAAAAAAAGAAAGACCAATCTGAAGAGAGATAACCTCCTATTTTTACTGTGAAATATCTTGATAAACATATAGCAAAGTAAGGAGGTAAATCCACAACAATAATATCTTGTAGAATGGAAACATTTTGCAAGAGTGTAATGTTACCTCTAGATTTATGATGACACCAACTGTATTCATTGCAATTCCATCGAGCTGTAGCACACTCTTCTCTGTAGGTTCATAATGCAAAGCCAATTTTCTGTAATTTCTTTTGGTATTACTGTGCTACTTGCATCATTGTCCACTATACAGTTACAAACAAGATGTTCTCCAATAATCAGAGACAAATAAAATGGTGGTGGCTTCTTTATGTTCATGATCATTTAAAACCTTTTGAACCATCCATTTAACTTCTTTAACAAGGTCTTGTTTTATTGTTCCAAGGACCATATATGTTTTCCAAACTTCCTTTTCTTTGTTTTTACAAAAACTCAGAGCTTAGAAAGTTCATGAAAAAGTAACTCTTGTTATCCTAGAATACTTAGAGCATCCCACATTGAGATGTTAACATTATGTTTTTTCATTACATCAATAATGTTAAAAGAAGCAACAATTTTAGAAACAAATTCTACTATTTTAGCATAGGCTTTAGCAAAAATTGATTCTACTTCAGCTACTTTTGATATTTGAGGTATAAATAACCTTCTTTGATTAGGTTGTAGATGTTTTTTCTGCTCTTTACCAGTTGAAACACTTGATTTTTTTAGTGACAAGCTTGGTAGAACAAGTCTGCTTTTGCTATTTTTTACTTTTTGTAACTTTTTCTTGAGCCCTAGTAGTAACTGCAATGAAATCATCCTCAATGAAATTGACTAAGTTATTTTCAGTGCTTTCGAGCCTCGATTATCTTTCTTCCCACCCTCCATTTAAGGCATGAACAATGTCTCAGATTGAGGTTGTCCAACAAGACTTATGTTCATAAAAGTATTTGGGCAACTTTCAGTGAATGAAGATGATTACAAGGTTGACACCATTCTTCAGTAGCCATATTAACTAGGACTAAAGCATTAGATGAATAGGGGGCCTTTGGGTCAAACTTCCTTTGCTGATATGGCTACCTATAATTTTGATTCTTTTGGTAAGGTTTCCTATTTTGATGGTTTTCCTGATAAGGATCTTGATAAGGCCTGCTAGGTAGTGCAAGTATATTTTCAATTGAATTCAGGTTGTTTCCCATAGTCTGCAAAGATTTAAACATGTCATCTTATGGGGCTACAATAGTAGGTTCTATAATAATGATAGGTTGTGGGATAGGTGCTAAATCTACCAAAAAAGGTATTGAAGGCCTTGGTGCTAATTTTTCATCTTGAATAAGGTTATTTTCATCTCGTTATAGCAATATCATAAGCATCCGAAAGAGTCTCACCTCCCATAGACTAAATCATAGTTGAAATATCATTATTTAATGCTCTAAGATAATAAAAGAAAGTATGATTAGCTTGAGGCTTAATGCTTGCTAGGATTCTTTCCCAAGTTCTGAAAAAATGAATGTTGAAACTAGACATAAATTCATGAGGAGCTCTTTTAATGGTAGACAATTGTTCTATGAGAGATAAATGATCTGAATTATCTTGAAATTGTTTCAGCAATTTTCCACCTAACTCATCCCAAGTTCTTATGCTTACAATCTCCAAATTCATATACCATCAGCAAGGCTTTCCTTTTAAAGGATGCAACTAATAGTCTCAAAGCCACATCTTCATGAGTAATATTATGGATTTCACATATGATTATAATATCTTTGATGTGCTCTATAGGTGTAACCTGATTTTCACTTGTGAATGTAGGCAAGATTTTCATGGAAGCATTAGGGATATCATGATAAACTAGGATTACTAATGGGATTCCATTGGTAAAGGTTACAAAATCCGTAGGTGGTTGAAAAGCCATTTGAAAAACTAGGATCTAAAAAAAACATTAAGACATGGTGAAGGAAGATTGGGAGGAGGATTACTAAATCCAGTCTATTATAAGGCAAATTATTACCAATTATTCTCCTTCTTGCAGATTCAAAGGTAAAGAAATAAACTCAAAAGGAATTCCTCTTACCGATGATCCTCGTAGTCACTTTAGGCATGGAACATGTTGTAATACTAGTCTCTAATCAATCTAACAAAGTCACCAAATAGACCTTTAAATCTTTACAATAAATTGTTGTAGCTTGCTGATCCAAAATTAAATTTTACTTGCTGTAAATCTATTGTAATTTTCCTGTAGATGTGATTCGTTGTCCCATCTGCGTGCCAAAAATTGTTATCTCTCGAAATTGCACCCTTTAGAGAGATGGTCATGCAGGTCCTCTAAGCTTGCAAAATGATCTCTCTTTCGTAGATACAATGGAAACACCGCAGGTCTATGGGTATACCTATTTTGAGGTGAGTCTCCGGTATCAAGGTTGGTTCATTATTGATGTATCCTAAAATAGTTTTATGGGTTTGAGGGTAAAATATGACTGTAAAAATGATTTAAAACTAAGGTGATACACCAAACTGTATAAGGTCTTTGACTGAGTAATTGTAAAATTGATATGGGAATGAATTTTTGATGCATAAGACAATAGCTTTCTGTAGAAAATTAAAGGTAAACACTTTGATGTATTAATGGAAAGTGTCACAACAATACTACTAAGTTAAACATACACATTAATATCATGCAGTAATTACTTGAAAATTTGCACTAAGGTAAGATGATTAATCAAGGAATTCAACATTCACAAGATTAATTGAGCATACACAAGACTAGAAATAATTGAAAAGAAGGAAAATACTTCACAATCGTAGAGGAAAAATTGCGTAGAATCTTCTTCAAAGATTCCCGTATATGAAAAAAGTTCCCTCGCTTTGTGCTTTTCCAAGGCACACAATTTATAGCAAAATTAATTCACCCACCCTTCCTAAAAATAGGATAAAATTGTACTCGCCCATGCATCATATTTTTATCCTTTATTTATTAATAAATAAAGGAATAAAACAAAGAAAGCTAATACAAGATGCATTAATAGCCACTAGTTATATCTCATTCAAATTGAAGTTGACTGTTCTATTTTTAAGAAAAGTATAGGTTAATAATTTACTAATAATAAATCTTGCTTGATAAGAAAGTATCCTTCCTTGTGCATGTAATTTTTCTTCTTTTTGTTGATGTGACATATGAAGTTCTTACCCACTTGCAATGATAAATTTGACAATCTTTAGTTATGTCCCCTTGGATGCACATGCAAAATAATATCTCTCGTGTAAAAATAATTCCTTTGATCTAGCCTTTATTATGTTCCATATTCTTTCTTTCCTTCTCTCTCCTCCTACTTCTAAGTGGATAATCATTTATGTTGTTACAAAAAGTAATTTTATTAGTGTTTCCTTTGATCTTCATGTAATTTATATCTCCTATTGTTAAGATATCCATCTGCATGAATGTTGATAGTATAGGAATATGGATTAATCCCGAGCTCATAACTCGGTAGTTTTCTTTTTCTATTTTTAGGTACGATTTTGAGCAATGAAGATGGAGATGGAGCAAAGTTGGAGTTGGAGGTACATTAACCAAAAATGAAACCCCCAAGGCAATGATGGGTTCACTCATACTCCTCTATTTTCTCTTTCATGCATATGTACCTCTTATTTCATTAGTTGTATTTTACTTTTCAGTTACATCCCATGGATTATGTGGAAACATTTGAAATTCCTTATGAATAAAACATTGAATTCTGAAATTGGGTTGTGTATTTCTTTCTGCATTTCAGCTTTCTATATGGATTTCTTGATGAATTAAACAACTCAATAATATAATTTAATGTCTTAATCATGAATGAAAGAACCTTAAAGAATACCTACAACATCTAGTACTAAACTCGATTGTTGCAATCTGAAGTTATAATTTTTTTCTAAAGCTTAACAGCTTCATCTGTTTCTATAATTCAATGTCTTCATCAGATAACACATTTGTCCTTTGGGGCTTTGTGTTCTTTTTATGAAGATAGTCATGAAATTGAAGTCTATGTGATATGTTAGGTTTTGTAACAACATACATAACTACATATTTCATGTAAACATTAATTAATTCAACAAAAACCATATAGAATGAAAGAAAATCCCCTAGCTTAGGTTCACTTCATTAGTTTGTTATTCATCGTAACAAAGTTTTGAGTTGCCCATTTTTGCACAAGTGTAAAATTTCTCAACATGTACCTTTTCTTAGATGAAATTAATTTCTTCCTTTTACTTTCGTATAGTTTTTCTTTTCCTTGGAAAGGAGGGATACTTGTTGGATTTGTTCATCTTGTATATCCTTCCTTGCTCAAACAGGGACCGAGCTTCCTATACTTCTTCCATCGGATATTTCCCTTTTCTATCATGAGAGGCATTGGGTCATTCCTTTTATGTTATAACTATATTTATGGTTAATCCTTTAACTTCATCAAACAATCCTTGTTCTATATCTATAGACATTTCAATAGATAAATTATTGCTTCTTAAAATTTTAGAATCTTCTTCTAGGTATTCATATGCCTATAATATTAATATTGTTACTATTCTTAGGGGTTCCCAAAAGAGAATTCTTCTCTTGAATTTCCCCATTACCTTTTTTTTGGTACCAATTTAATTGAATATTTCTTATTGGTGAGATTTAGAGTCTCCATAGGGCTAGAATATTGGGTATTTTCCTTGTGAGGAACCAAGTGGATTTTCTTATAACCTCGACCTCGATGTATAGGAAAAGGGACAATTTACTTTTTGTCTTTTTTTAATGGAGTGTTGACACATTAGTTGAATAATCCCATGTTGGATAATTAGGCCTATTTTCTCACTATACCTCTTTGTAGTATTTTGAAGGTTATTATATAATAATTAAAAAAATTAATTTATAGACCCTTGCACAAATTGATTAGAATCCTTTTTTGTCACAAATCATAATTAATTATTCACCATCACATGTAAAATATTTAAGTAGCTAGAATGAAACAGCTTTATAGGACTCTGAAGTGTCTCCTTTCTAATTCCTTTTGCTATTTTTTCTTTACGTATTACTACCTCAAGTTCAAAATCCCCTTCTTCATTAAATATTTTAATTTTTTTTTCTAAAAGTAAACCTTCCTACAATTTTTTTTCATCATAGAAAATTCTAGATATTTCACTAAGAAATTTTCTATCAACCATAATTTTATTACCTCTTACCTTTGTTTTTTCTCCTTTGATTCGACAAGAAATTATTCAATCAATGGTTCATTATATCCCTAGAATTTCTTCATAAATTCCAACCATCCTTCCTAGTCAAATACCGCCACCACATATTTATCTTGCAACAAAATTATGAGTGATTCCAGCTTTGGAGTATTTTTTTATCCAATTATCAAATTTAAGGATTTATTTTGAAAAATAGTTTGAAATATGGTTTGAGATTTTTCTTTCTTCGAGTTGTAAAATTAGAAAACGTTTGAGGATAGGTTTTATAGTCTCCGAAAAAATTAATAGCTATAATTCTCATGTGAATTAATAGATAGTAAATGCATAAATTGTCACATATTTTCATGAAAGGAAATCCACTAAATTCATGTAGATGATTATTATCTCATAGATGTAAATATTTCAAGAGGGAGGTGTTAAAAGGTCATTATGACAGCTTTATTTCAAAATCTTCCCCACTCATCAAACAATTATGAAATTTTATAATTTTTTAGTAATCCTAAACATATAAAATAAATTACTATATCTTCGTAGTTATGTGACTTTTGATTTCTCACTCCAGATGTTTTGCAAAAATGTATTTATTCAGCTTCTTGACAAATCAACAAATATAACTTTATTGCTTTTTTCCATACTTGGTGGGAAAGCCGCCATTTTACATTTTTAACTTCCCTTATTTATTATTTGTTTTTTATATTTATGTTTTATTTATCAAGAGAATAGTCTTCATTTCTAGTTTCTAATTCTTCTATTTTTTATCCTTCTCTTTCTCATTTGTTGACCATGGTGGAGGAACTAGGTTCTTCCACATAATCAAATTCACCTTTTATTTGAATTTGTTATAGAAAGTAATATTTATTCATTGGCTTATGGTAAACCTTCGTGTTATGGCCATTGACAAAGAAAGTTCTAGTCTCTTCATCTATTGGAAGGATTTTTACTAATCCATTACAAAATATGTTTTCAATCTTATATGGACCCATCGAGTGGTTCCCATCTTTCCTAGAATGTCCTAGTACATATATTCAAACAATAAAGCACAATCTCAATTTTTTAACTTCCTCATATTAATATGTATTTCATGCCATTATTTTCCCAAGTATTTAGTAATTCAGGCCTTTGAAGTTTTTTTATTCTCATTTCATCTAGAATTCATTCAATTGACATATCCTCTTCTATTTTTCTTCATCCAACTCTATTCCAACTTTGATTATTTTTCCAAGTGTCTGTAGTTAAAATTCAATAGGAAATAAAGGTATTTTCTCATGAACAATTTTGTATGGTGAAAATCTAATTGTGGTTTTCTATAACATCCACATTTTACACACATAATAACATGATATTTTTTTGTCTTACATCGCTTGCTTTCATAACATCACATAGGATAACTTAGGATCATGCATAACATATGAGACTTTTGCGTAAATATGGATCCACATATATAACATAAAACACATCATGCAAATCAAAACCACATGTCCAAAAATGACAAGGTACAACAACTACCCACTACAATATACACTTACTCACAAGCATTTCCCACAACACATCATTTTTTCATTGTGAAAATTTTATTACAATCATATTTTTATTAGTTGACTATAATTTTCTGAAGAACACATAACATGGGACCCTTCATTCCTCTTACGACTAGGATGAATGATTTTGTTTAACATTTCACCCATAGTGGTTCCTTTATAATCTAGTCATTTCTCTTATGGAAAAAATATATATAGCATGATTGTGATTAGGAAGGTATATACACATATGTGTCTTCTAATATTTGACTTAAGGATTTGTTTCCAAGACCCAAGTTTACTTGGGTTCAAAAATACTCTCGTTAAAGGGAGAATAAAAATTATAGGAATAAAAAAGAAGGTTGTTAGATCAATAGAAAACCTATCTTGAGTTCATTTCATAACATTGTTTAATACTAACAATACACTATTTTCATCTTCAAGTTATACAACCAACTATGTAGCTTAACTAATTATATTGTATCTTTCTTGATTCTGTAATCCATTACTCCAATTAGGAATTCATATTTTCACAATCATATTACACATGGAAGGATACAATACACTTGTGTTCTTGTTATAAAGATTTTTCCTTAAATTTAAGTGTTGATTATCAAATTTCAAACTACTTATGTTTCATCATCTTAAGGATTCACTCTTAGTAACAAAAAGTTAATTACATGTTTCACCATAAATTCTACATCCCGAGTGATCCGATATTTATTATATTCCTATCTATGCCAAGGGTTCTACTAAAATTTACAAGTCCAACTAGAGTGAAATTTCCTTAACCCAAAAGACCTTGTCTACAACCAAAGGTATCCCAATATCGAGGCTACATTTTATTATTTCATTAGCATCATTGTGTAACCACATTCATCAATATGAAGCATGTGATCATGCATCATTTTTTTTTTAAAATTATTAGGTTGTTATATTATTCATGGAGCTCTACTTTATTGCACTCATTTTATTATCACTCAATGGTGTACCATTTTCATTTCATTCATTTTGTAGTTTAATCTTATTTACCATTTTTACTAACTATATTTACGTGGTTACTTTGGTTTTATACTAACATCATTTGGGAAAAATAAAATGGCTTTAACACTTACACAACGGTTAGGGATTTAATATTACAAGGAGTATAACCTCACACAATACAACTCAATTCAATGTTCTTCTACTTTGAAGTACAAGTGTATATTGAAAGAGAGATATCCCAAAGAACCTTATACATTTAAAAATTCCCTAAGGACCTATTTCAATCATTGGGTAAAGACACAAGTAACTTGACACATAGTCTCCATCCACATAATTTAGATCTCATAAGAAATCAATCATAGGTACAACCACCAATTATCTTGCAAGGATTTTTCCACCCATAGGGTTCTAAGGAAAATTACGCACAAAGGGTTTAAACTTATTCACGATATTGTTTCACCTGATTCTTAGATCATTTCTTTGAAGTGTTGACAAAAATAGATAGAGTAACAGTGTAGGAGGAATACCTGTTCAAATGTTGGTTGATGGGTTGTTGTGCATGTATGACTTCCGAATCCACAGCTGATCATGAGAGCTTCCTTTTGGCTAGGAGGAACTACCTCTAATGCAAAGCAAGACCACTAGAAGGAATTAAACAATATGGGTAGTGAACTTCCTAGCATATGCTAGATCCGGGAAGTGTGATACTTCCTAGATGGTCATCACCCAATGTTTTAAAATATGTAATGTTGTAAAAAAAGTAAATCCTTTTGTAATTTGAAATGATTTAGCTATCTCACTTAAAAAACAATAGGAAATAGATCTTAATCTAACATGCTAAGCTAGAATAGAATCCAAAGGTCAAATGATTGGTTTGGGTTCTGCAGGTTTGATAGAGGTCTTGGGTAGATCACAGGTGGATGAGGGTGAGATGAAATTTGGTGGGTAAGTCTCTGTTTCAGGGCCGTATGGGAAAATAATGTAACCGATTTCGGTTAAGGGTGACCAACGACGGTTGGGTATAACTCAAAGCTGCCAAGCTTCGTGGAGTTCTAGGAATTCCAAAATGTGATTTAAGTCTCCTTTGTGATCAGTACATAGAACTTTGGTTGGTCGGGATGAGGTATTGGGTGACTGGGGTAGTCTTTGGTGAGGTTTCAATGGGTATATGGAGTTGGAAATGTTGGATAAGGTCAATAGGTGGCTAGGTAAACAATAGATGATAAAATGATGATGAAATGAAATAAACCAAAAAAGTATGACGTTATACTTACTTGGATTCCAGTCCTGAATGCCTGTGAGTGAGGGATGGAGGTGTTGATGAGGGGTTTGAAGGCTGCAAGTGATCACCAACTGAAGGAAAGCTTCTACATGGGCTGCATGTACATTCCTCTTTGTTTGGTTAGATTAGATCATGGCTGGGATGGCTATGTAGGAAAAGATGCTTGATCTCCTTCCTTGCATGTGGATTCTTACTAGAATTCACTCTCTGAAGATGTGTTATCTCTCTGAGATGTGTTTTTCTCACCAACCTTCTACTTTTTGCCTCCAATCTTGAGAAAAAGGTTGTTTTGGTGTTAAAAGGGTAATCGACAGCGGTTTTGGCTTAACCGGTGATGGTTAGGGGTAATGCATGGCACCGAGGCATGATTTCCTAGGTTTAATAAACTAGGAGATCCTCTTGATTTCCTTGGATTTGATGTCATTAACCCATGGATTAGAATGGGAGCTTCTTGTGAGCATGTGGAAATTTGGTTAGAGGGAGTGTGGCATTGATTTTTAGGGTTTGGGTAAGTCTTAGTTAGTTATGGCAACTTACTAAGAATTGGTCTTAGGTTGAGTTAGCTTGATGAGGTGTCTAAGTGAACTGTATGTGTGGATATTATTTAAAATAAGATATTTAAATAATAAATATGGTGAGGATAATGAATTAATTTAATTAAATTAATATTAGTGGGGTGAAGAGGGCCATGGCTAGGTGAATGTGATGAAGGGTGTTTATTCATCGAGGGACCAAAGGGGAGTGTGACCTAATTTTAGTGTCTACATTTTTCCCCTTTTTGTTGCGTAGCTTGTCAGATTGTAAGTGACGCTAACAAAAATAAGATGCGATTGCCCCATGTGTGGGAAAATGTGATCCCACTTAAATTAAGAATCGACGATGCAGCAGGAAGAATCGGTGAGTGGTTTGATAAAAGGTGAATGTGAGAAAGGGGAAGGTGGGGAATGGGGAAAAAGGGTGAAAGGTCTACTCAGAAATCAAGGTAATTGGTTAGGGTCAAAGGTAAAGAACATTCAAATGCACGCACACATATAAATTACAGCTTGCTACCAGGGTTAAAGAGTAGGAAAACTCTACATCGTCTAAGGCCGATAGGTTTATCCAAACAAGGTTGAAGTGAGTCCGATATCCAAGGTATAGGATATGGTTAGGAAACACAACATAGGTTAGGTGCATGAACATTTAGGTATGTTCTGGTACACCAAAGGTAGGGTTAGGATAAACGGTCACAAAATAGGCTAGGTAAGGTCATTAGGTCAACAACACAGGTAATAGTACCATACGGTATAGCGAACACATGAGGTCAAGTGTCACTAGCGATGGTTATGGTCCAAATAAGCTAGGTCACGGCATGGGTAAGGTAGAGGTAGGGGTAAAATAATGAGTCCCCAAAGGAGAATAAAGGGAGGTAGGAAATGAGGAGGTCAGGAAACGTAAGGTAAATGGGTTGGGTAAAGGTGGGGTTGGGTAAAGGATCAGGGTGAAGGATGGGGTAAAAGGGCAAAAGGGAAGGCAATGTGCAGGTGAGGGTGACTGATTTTGGTCATGGATAATCGATGTCGGTATAAAGTAACTGATAATGGTTAGGTAGGATATGTAATCAATGTCGGTGAAGGGTAACTGACATTGGTTAGGTTGGGTTGGTTATAAAAAAAAAATCCACATTTTTTTGGTTATTCATTTGTTATTTGCAAAGTGAGAAAATGAAAAAAAGAGAGAAAAGAGAGAAAAGTGTCTGAGGAAATGGGATAGTGATCTGGTAGTGTGTTTTGATGAGGGATTGGTTGGTGAGAGAAACGGTCCACAGGATCGTGGTGAGAGATTTGATTAGTCGGAGGTTACGAGTAGCTATTCGGTGATGGCAGAGGCCGAGAGGGATCGGGTGGGCCACCGGTACAATGGCCAGACGTGCCACCGAGATGGCGGCAAGTGTGACAAGGTAAGTGCCCTACTCTACATTGTGGATTTGATAGATTAGAGGAGTAGATTATTGTTATTTGTAGGTTTTTGTGGTTTTTGGTTTTTGTGGGTGGGTAAAAAAATTAATTTGGGTATGGGGGAATAACGGGAAAAAGAGGAAGGGGGAGGTAGTAAATTGTATAGGCTAGGTGGGTAGAGGTCTAGGGGTAGTTTAGGTCATTATAGGTGGGGTAAAAGGGGTAGGGGGAGGGTTTTACAAAAAGGGGGTTTGGGAAGAGGTGGGTTTTTTTCATGATGTGAATGACATCACCAAGTGTGGCAAGGCTGCATCGCTTAGGTGGAATCGGTATCGGTCACCAAACAGTGACCGATGCTAGTTAAGGGGTAACCGTGGTCAGTAAGGGTTAACCGGTATCGGTCACCAAACAGTGACCAATGTCGGTTTAAGGGTGACTAGAGTCGGTTAGGATGAACCGGTACTGGTCAGCTTTTAGGCACAAGGGTGCAAAAGTGATGTGGGCTAGGTAGTTGAGATGGGTAGGGTGAAAATAGGGTGGAGGGTAATGATAATTGGTGAATATGGTCATGGTAAATGTGGATTAATGTTGTGCTTGGATTGATGCAAGGGAGAGCGCAGTTACATATGCGGGACAAGGTTCACCATTATCGGTAATAGTGCATGGCACAACGACCCCGTTGGAGCTGCAACATGTGGAGGCAAGTGGGCTTGAGTGGGGTTCATCACTACAGACATGTTGTTCGGTAGCCCAGCTTGATGGTTGCACTCATCGATAGATGGGATCCCATGACCAACATGTTCCACCTGCCGATGGGTGAGATGACTATCACCCTAGAGGACTTGTTCCAAATTTTGTGGTTACCCATATTGGGTGCCCAAGTTTACTCTATCTCCTTCGAGGCCTCAGAGGAGGTAATTGGGATAGTTTTTGGTGAGGAGGTAGCTGATCTGAGATTTCATAGCGCTAGTTTGAGCTATGGAGAGATGTACCTAGCCCGTCTAGATGAGACAAGGCTAGTGGTTCTGTTGATGGAGGCAGCAGTGCTACCATGCACCGCGCCGGATGTAGAGGTGGATGATTTCCTTGATCACTAATGGGGTACTCTACAATATGATGGTGCATGAGACACTCTTTTCCTAGCACTAACATTCTTAGTGTAGCTATACAAAGAGATATGGGCATATGGATAGTTGCCCAAGTATAGCTTCGTGACATGTACATTTATACTACAATGCTAAGCATACAAGCACATAGTGTGCATGTGACCTATAGGGATGCCCTGAGAAGATGCAATACCACCTAGATTTGTGTGGGTGGGATACAGGAGATGGGTGCCGATTATATGAGAATGTAGATCGGATAGGCTAAACATGATGTGGCCCATTTTCAGTAGTTATTGGAGGCATTTTCCGAGTGGACATTATATGGAGGCCATATGTGGGATTCCCCTCATATAGGCTTATACATGAGGAGCTAGTTGAGCTCTAGCTAGAGAGGTGGATACAGGGTCTTCATGCCGGGAGGATGAGATGATCCCGGTGGAAAAAGTCTTACGGCGTTCAGGCTCTTATAGAACATTCCTCCACCCTTCCCACATGATTGGAGAGATGACGTGAGAGCCCCTACCTCTACCACAACCTACAAAGGCCTACACCGGGAGGAAGAGTAACCAGTGGATCGGTGGATAGATGATGTTGGATGTACAACATGTACAGTAGTGGTGGGTGGCTCGCCACAAGCCATACCACCCGAGCGAGGCAAAATGACCTCAGCTACCATTACAATGCAGAGATGCCCTAGAAGGGCAAGTAGCTATGCTGATTACCCAGTTGGGTATACGCCCTAGAGGGTTGAGGTAGAGGCACAGCAGAGCTACACGTATAGGTGGCCACCAGTATGGCTTATGGAGAAGATGGGGAGATGCAGATGGTCGGGGGATGGTCACCATCCTTATAGGCTCAAGTAGTAGGTATATTGCTAGGCACATAGGCCTAGAGGGTTCGGAGGTAGAGTTAGCAGAGCTCTCACACGTATAGGTGGCCATTTATGGGACCACCTTTGACCATGCCTCGTATCTAGCCCGAGATGGCTTATGGAGAAGATGGAAGATATCGGGGGACTATGGTGGCCAGGATATGATGGATGAGATCCCACACTCAGATGGTCAGCTTTGGGGCCACTAGGGTAAAGTGACCAACTCTAGTCATGGCATCCCTAATATGCAATACCTAGTTTTAGGTGTATAGGTTTGGGGCTACTGCATGCCAAGACAAAGAGGATGTACAGTGACCTGTAGGCAGCAATTAGGGCCTTATAGAGATTTTAAATACAATTTTTTGTATCTATGAGATCGGCCTTGTGTCTATGACCACGTTGGGGTGTGGAGCCTATTTTTGGTCTTCTTGAATCAAGAAGTGTTGGAGCTCGTCTCTGAGACTTCAGAGCATCTCGTAGTCGTTTTTTGTGATGTTGTTATGCAATCAATGTGTCATTATTGATGTTGTTGTATACCATGTTGTTAATTGGCTATTAATGTTGGGATTGTTTTTCAAGTTAAGTTGAAGATCGCAACTTTCAAACTTCTAGGGTCACTCTAGGACTAAGAGGATTTTAATCCTATAAATAGAGGTGTTAGGGTATCTTGTATCTTGAGGTTCAAGAGGTCTTGAGTCTTAATGATCAAGAGTGATCAATGATGCAATCCAATTGTGGTTTAGACATCTTTGGAATGCCTGTGAGTTCATAACCGAGAGAAGAATATGAGATTTTTTTACCTAGGTTTGATAATAAATCAGAGGACAAGTTCTTATGGTGGCCACATTAAATTTTGTCTTATCTTCTTTTTTGCATTATTTATTTATGTCATATATTTATACAAGTATAATTCTACTATATGGTTTCCAAAGTGAGAGGATTTGAGATCCCATACTCATAGTGTGGAATTCAACAATTGAGGTCAAAGCGAGTTTTTTGAGGCCCAATTTGAAAGGCACACAAAGAAAGTTAAGCTGAGTGGAGCTCTGAGATGAGGTTCCAGATCGAGGCTTGAGAAGTTCAATGGGTAAATTGTTTTTGTGGAAGATGGAAGGATATCTTATATCGTGAGATGCCTCCATGTTCCTTTACGAAAAGCAAAGAAACCTACCTAGTTTGAGGATTGGGAGTGTATATAGAAATGTGGTTAAATTATTTATACATATACCAGATTTGGGGCTAAGCTTCAAGATAATGAGGATGTACGAAGACCACAGAATGGTTCATCATCATTTGAGAATTTATATGGTTGTCTTCCTATGTAATAAAATATTTTGTGATTTATTTGTTAAGATTTTGAGAATGTATCTTATGAGGAGAAGACCACCTCACTCTAAATTTTATGAAAACCCTATAAAACATTTTGATGAGTATGTTAAACATGGTAAAAATTGACTTTGATGATGAGGTCAGTATGTTTGTTGATTTTTTTTGCTTTGTTGATTTTGTGCTTACCAAATAGCTAAGACAACTCATGGCTGTAATTAATTCATCTAATAACTCAAAGCTAAAGTGAGGATGTATTTTTGGCATGATCCTAAGTGAGGAAATGTGAAGGAAGAGCACCGAGAGATTCTTCTACTTTACTGGAAATGATTTGATGGTGGAGAGGAGAGAGACAAAAAATAAAGGGAAAGGTAACGTGGGAAGTCAAATGATTGTGGAAGGTCAAATTCCAAGAGTAAGTTAGAATGTTAGCACTATGGGAAGGTTGGTCATGCTAAGAAATATTGTTGGGCTCTTTGGGATAAGAAGAACAAGGAGGAAACTAAAGAGGTAAATTTGGCAAGGTGATGTTTGTCAAGATGCCTTAATTCTTTCTTTAGATAATATTATTAAATCTTGGGTGTTAGATTCAGGGGCTTCTTTCAATGCCACCCCACATAGACATTACTTTACTTGATTTTGTTCAAGGTGATTTTGGACATGTATATCTTGGTTATGATGAATAATGCAACATAGTAGGGAAAGGTTGTGTTCAGGTGAAAATGCGAATGGGAACACATGGCTACTTAAGAACATCAAGCATGTGCCTAAGTTGAGGTGGAATTTAATATTAGCGGATAGGCTGGGTAGTGATGGTCATGCGGTTAGTTTTACATCGGATTCTTAGAAGGTTTCAGGGAACTCTTGTGGTTGCAAGAGGTAAGAAAATGGTACTTTGTATTTAACCGGTGGTGCTGATTATTACAATTTAGTTGTTGTAGATCGAGATGTAACTTTGTGGCATCAGTAGACTCAATCATATGAGTCACAAGGGCATGCAGATTATAAACATGACAAGTTGCTTTGAATTAAAGGAGTTAGATTTGGACTTACGTGAGGACTGTGTTTATGAGAAATAGAAGCGGGTGAAATTCCTCAGGCTTGGACCTACTAAGAAGGAGGGTAAGTTGGATTTAGTGCATACAAATGTATGGTGGCCAGCTAAGGTAAACTCTATTGGTGGTTCATGTTATTACGTCACTTTCATTGATGATGCAACTAGAAAAGTTTGGGTATATTGCATTAGAAAGAAATCTAATGTGTTTGAAACTTTCAAAAGATGGAAAGCCTTGGTTGAGAATGAAACAAGTCTCTATTTGAAATTTCTTAGGTCGATAATGGAGGGAATATTACAACAACAAATTTCTGATTATCGTGTTCGGTAAATGGGATCCGCAGCAAAGAACGGTTCCAAATACTCCACAGAAAATGGAGTGTCAGAGAGAATGAATAGGATAATCATGGAGCATGCTAGGTGCATGAGGTTACATGTGGGGCTGCCACTCATGTTTTGGGTGGAAGTGGTAAGCACAACTATTTATCTGATTAACAAAGGACCCTCTATGGCCTTGGATGGAGGTATACCTAAGGAGGCTTGGTCTAGTAAGAAAATTAATTACTCATTTCTTAGAGTATTTGGATGTGAGGTATTTGTTCACATTGATAAAGATGATAGGACCAAGTTACAGAGGTTAAGTCTAAGAAATGCACCTTTGTTGGATATGGTGAAGATGATTTTGGTTTCCGTGTTTGAAGTCTTAAAGACAAGAAAAATTTCAATCTAGAGATATTTTCTTTAATGAAAAAATCATGTATAAAGATTAGTCGCGAGAACAAAGAGAAATCAAAGTAAGAATACACAATGTTAGAGGACATTACAGACAACAAGGTTTCCAGGGGGTTTGATTACATCATGTTCCTAGCACATCGATGACAGTACCTACTCATCGGGAACCCCAAACTCCTTAGGTGAGAAGGTCTTCTAGGGTAAGAAGGAAACTCAATGATTTACTCCATCTTTGAATTATTTATTGCTGATTAACGGGGAGAGCCAGAGTGCTTTGAGGAAGCAGTCTAGGTGGATGCCAGGAAGAAGTAAGAGTAGGCCATGGATGAAGAGCATAAATATCTTATGGAAAACCGAGACTTGGGATCTCAGTGGAGCTACCCGAGGGCAAGAGAGCATTGCAGAAAAAGTGGTCAAAATATTTGCATAGAAGAAAGGTATAGACTTTGATGAAATTTTTCTCTTGTTGTTAAAATGACTTCTATTAGGACTGTTCTTGGTTTAGTTGTAGTAGAAGACCTGCACTTAGAATAGTTATATGTGAAGACTGCATTCCTTCATGGTGAGTTGGATGAGGAATTGTACATGCAACAACCATAGGGTTATGAGGTTAAAGGGAAGGAGAGGTTAGTGTGCAAATTGAAGAAGAGCTTGTATGGCTTGAAACAAGCTCCACGGTAGTGGTACATAAAGTTTGACAATTTTATGAAAGAGCAGGGGTTACTTCAAGTGTCACTCAAACTGTTGCATGTACATCAAGAAGTTTTTGATGTTAGTTATATTATTTTGTACCTATATGTAGATTATATGCTTGTTGCGGAAAGAACATGCAGAAATAAAGGTACTCAAGAAGAAACTAGGTCAATCATTTCACTTATGAAGGATTTGAGGGCACAAAAAAATACTTGGTATGAGAATAACTCGGACCGGAAGGAAAGGAAGCCAGTACTATCTCAAAAATTACATAAATAAGGTCTTGGAGAGGTTTAATATGAAAATTCTACTAAGGTAAATCAATTGGTACTCCTTTGTGTCACTTTAAATTATCAAAGGAGCAAAATCCCAAGACTAGGAGGATAGAATCCAGATGTCCAGGGTACTGTACTCATCAATAGTTGGTAGCTTGATGTATGCTATGGTATGCACTAGGCCTGACATTTCCCATGTAGTGGGAGTAGTGAGCAGGTTTATGAGTGATCCAAGTAGAGAGCACTAGTAGGCGATAAATTGGATCCTTCAAACGATTTAAAAGGGACCATGGGAACAACATTGTGTTTTGGTGGATCAGACACTACATTACGTGGACATGTAGATTCAGATATGGCAAGAGATTTGGACATTAGGAAGAGCACGACAGGTTATGTATTTACAGTTGGTGATATAGTAGTGATTTGGATTTCACAGTTACAAAAGGTTGTGGCCTTGTTAACCACAAGTATGTTGCTGCCACAATGGTAAGAAAGGAGATGATTTGGCTATAGCAATGCTTGATGAGTTGGGTCATAAGTAGGAAGTTGGGAGACTATACAAAGTGATAGTTAGAGTGCTATTGATTTGGCCAAGAATTCCACTTTCCACTCTAGGATGAAGCACATTCAGCTGAGATATCATTTCATTAAGGAAGCTTTGGAAGAAGATAAGTTAAAGAAGTGAAAAGATTGATACTAGTTAGAATCCTATGGATATGATGATCAAGGCACATCAAGGAGAGAAGTTGAAGTTGTGTTCAACTTTGATTGGTGTTCATGGTTGATAATGAAGGGTTAAGAACTTTTTCGGTGAAAACAATATCCAAGTGGGAGATTGTTGGGGTGTGGAGCCTGTTTTTGTTCTTCTTAAATCAAAGTGTTGAAGTGTTAGAGCTCGAATGGTTAAGTTTGGAGACTTCAGGAGCATTCTGCAATCGTTTCATTTGTGATGTTGTTGTGCAGTCGATGTGTAATTGTTGTGATGTTGCTATTAACATGCTATTAATTGGTTAATGTCGGGCCTATTTTTCAGCCATGGGAAGTTAAAGATCATGACTTTCAAACTTCTAGGTTAGCTTTAGGACTTATTAAGAGGATTTTAATCCTATAACTAGAGGTGTTAGGGTATTTTGAAGATATCTTGAGTTTTCAAGAGGTCCCGAGTCTTAATGATCAAGAGGTGATAAAAAGTGATTAAGGTTATGCAATTGGGTGTCAATTGTGGTTTAGATGTGGTTTAGCATCTTTGGAATTCTGTTGTGAGTTCATAATCGAGAGAAGACTGTGAGAGTTGTTTTACTCTTGCCGATAATAAAATATGAGAAAGTTCTTGGTGGACGTAGCCCACATCATGAACCACGTTAAATCTTTCTTGTCTTCTTTTGTGCATTATTTTTTTATACTATTATATTTCTACAAGTATAATTTAGCTATATATTTCCCTACTGCTTTGTGGTTTGAGTAATTGTTTCGCATATTTGTTCTCTAATTCCTAATAATTTTGTATTGTATATCGGCTTTGCATGCCAAAAATTTTGAGATGATGGACATGATGAGATAGGCATGTATATTAAGATACACATGTTATCACCGAATCACAGCACCCCGTGTGATGTGTTTGAACTCACGTGTGATTGGATAACATGGGTACTATCTCCAAGTTGTGGGATTTTCTACTTGATGAGACCTCAAAGAAAGTTTCTTGCTCTAAACTACTACTGCCACAATCTACTCTAATGCGGGATAAGCTAAGCTGTTCTAATCTAAATTTCCAAGGACCAGGAGAGAGATACATAAAATGAAAGCCTACACTAAAGCGGTGATACACTGTAAAAAGAGGGTGTGAGAGTAATCTCCAAATGTGTGAAATACAGAGGCAAAGTGCACACTAGAAGAGGTGATGACAGTTCACCATAATCTAGCAAAATGCATTCACAACAATATTCCAAGCATACACAATGTTAGTGAATTCCTGCAAGAACATAACAATAGACACAATATTCTTGTAGAAAGATAAAAGGGGCAAGAAGAATGCAAGAAAACACAGCAGGGGAAGATACATCCACAAACTTTGTATTTTATTGCTTCTGGTATGCATGTGATTGATCTATTACAAGATAAGGGCACGGATCACCATGCAAGGAGTCCACTACAAGGGCCTACAACACATGGCTTCACAAAGAAATTTTGGCAGAGCTTTGTTACCCAAAACTCTCTCCCTTTACAATGAGCCCAACACTCCAATTTATAGAAAAAAGAGAAGAGAAAGAGAAGGGAAAAATGGAAATCCCGAAATCTGTCCTTCAACCACTTGTAAGAGGCATTAAATGGAGTACAATGATCATATATTACTTGCAAAAGGCCCCCCATACTATCCCAGGTGCTGCAGCAGAGAAAGAATGATGACCATGCCTCTTAATTGCACTCCCAACTACCAAATAAAACACTATTTTGAACCTGGCCACGTTTTCTTAAAAACTCAATCAATTTCTCATAAAATCTAGAATTTCTTGATTTTTGTGTGTCGGTCTCGAGCCACGATTCCAACGGTACCAATTTTGTGTGATTTCGTTGAGAAATGCAAAATTTATGGCCTTCTGAGTGCGGGCAGCTATTTTGGGTCTGGCAGGCGTTTTCTGTCATTTGACGGGAATGAACATTAACTGACTAGAGCCGAATATGTTTCTCTTAATTAAATATATCTATCCTCATTAAAAATAAGAAATCCAGTTTCTGTGGCGTAGAGGATGTCGTGCTCGTTCCAGAAAGTCCAATTTTGTGAAAATCGGAGCTCGGAGTCAAAAGTTATGGCCGTTTGAAGTTTCGCGAGTCAAACGTTGACTTTTCCTCTTTACATCTTCGCCCATTTCACGCGCTTTCAATGTCCCCCACGCGTCCCTCACGTACTTTTGTCCCTGTCCCGAGACCAAGACTTAGCCATTTTTCATGATTTTTTCTGGCCCGAGCCTGTCTTCTGCAACCTTTCCACATTTTTTCAGAGCTTGCTCTTTCTTTCTTAGCCAGGGAGTTAGAAAAAATTTGAGGACCCCAACAACCTCGATGCTTTGCCTTGAATCAATATAATTGCTTGGGACTAAAGAATTTTATGCATGTTATCAAAATTTACCTTGGGGGTGAATTTTGGATAACAACACATTTATTGATTTATATGATGAGATACATCGTATTTTGTGAATTCATTGATGTGTTTATGAGATATTGGTTTATGGCTTGTTGTAGATGAGATATGGATTTGTTGTTTTGATATGGATGGAAATTAGGTGAGTTAGGCATGATGGAGTCACATTGGTTAGGCATGGTTGAGTTAGGTTTGGCTAGGCATGGATTGAGTCAGGTTGGTTAGGCATGGTTGAATTAGGTTTGGCTAGGCATGGATTGAGTCGTTTGGCTAGGCATAGATTGAGTCAGGTTATAGGCATGGTTAAATTGGGTTATAGGCAGGGTTGAGTTAGGTTTTTCTAGGCATGGATTGAGTCATGTTTGTTAGGCATTGATCGAGTCGATTGGTTAGGCATGGTTGAGTTAGGTTTGGCTAGGCATGGATCGAGTCGGAGTTATAGGCATGGTTGAGTTAAGTTTGTAGGAATGGTCATGTTGAAAGTAGGTGAAGTTGCACTCATTATTTTTGCTATGAATGATACTATGGGTCATATGTGATATGTGGTATAATCTATGCATAGTGATGATAGAGAAATGGTAGGTGTAATAAATGTATAAAATATGAAGCAACTTGTTATGTATGTGGCTTAATTTCTAATTTTGTATATAAAAGGGAAACTGAGTAAGATGTGGTGTAAATGGTGGGGAACATGGAAGATGAATTGTTTAGGGTAGAGAATGGCCGAGCTAACCTCCAAGGGCCCCATGCCCTTGGAGTGCTACCTACATAGTCCCGACAAAAAGGGACCTCAAGCCGATGTAGTTCTCCCATAAGCTAGGGAAGAAAATGAGGAGGTGTGAAAATGAGTTGGTAGGTTTTTGGGCATGTTGTGGGTTTAGATCTGCTAGGTGTGGGTAGATTATAGGTAAAATGATGTAGGTGGGGGTGATTGTGGCGAAAGAAGAAGATTACCCAAAAATTAAGCATCAAGGACCAAGTCCTATATAAGGTAATCAAAACGTAAACAAAGATGGTTAAAAGATAAGAGTGGGAAATAAATCCACCTGATTGGGTGGGATCATACCGAATAGATCATACCTTAGAGGAGGTGAGAATGTTAGGTTGTGGAGCTTATTTTCATGTGTGAAAGTGTTGAAGACTGTACACTAAGAGTAGTGTACACTTTTCATGTAAATTGTTTTTTTGGCCTCGAAAAAATGCACCCGACATATCGGGAAACATGCTCTTTTCATACGGGCGAGATTTGTGACCCATAGGTTTTTGGGCTAGTTTTGGCCCATGGTTTTGATATCCACAGTATTGTAAAACTACTTAAGCAGTTGCCTACTTATATGGTTTTATGCATATGGTAGGGAATAATGAAAAATATTGTAGATGTGCTTTGAATTCGGTTGTGAATTAGAGAGTTTTTGAGCATAGCTCCAAACGGATCTGGGTATTGTATTGAGAGAGCAGTGGCTTGTAATAAAATATGAGCAAGTGATTCTTGGTGGATGTAGCCCAAATTGGGTGAACCATGTTAAATATTGTGTCTTTGTGTTGTGTTATTTTATTTTGCAATTTTATTTGAGATCTATAATATTTCCGCATATTAGTTTCTACTTATATTGCGATTATGTGAGGGATTTTCTACATATTTTATCCTTTATTTCCTAACAATTGGTATCGTAGACTAGTTTGGTTTGCTAAAGTGTTGAATCACGGGAAAGTTGTATCTTGAGTGGGAGCTATGACAGATGATGGAAGATCTAGGATTGATAAATTCAATGGGTAGAATTTCAATCTTTGGAAGATGCAGATGGAAGATTACCTTTATCAGAAGGATCTTTATACTCCACTATCTGAGAAGGTGAACAAACCCTCGAGCATGATAGATGTGGAATGGGATTTGTTGGATAGGAAGGAACTTGGGATAATCCAGATGTGTCTTGCATCTTCAGTATTATTTAATGTTTCAAAGGAAAAGACTACAAAAGAACTGATGGATGCATTAGGGAAGTTGTATGAAAAACCCTCTGCCTCTAATAAGATATTTTTAATGAATTTTTTTAATATGAAGATGTCTAAGAATGGTTCAGTAGAAGATCATCTAAATGATTTTAATATAGTTGTAAATATGCTAGTTTCTGTTACAATAGAATTTGATGAAGAAGTTAGGGCTTTATTAGTTCTATGTTCTTTACCTAAGAGTTGGAATAGCTTGGTAATGGCAATAAGAAACTTGGTTCTAGCTAACTCAAAGTTGAAGTTTGAGGATGTTGTAGGGGTGATTCTAAGTGAGGAAATGTGAAGAAAAAGCTCTGGTGAATATTCTACTTCAGGGAATACTTTGGCAATGGAAACTAGAGGGAGACAGAAGAATAGAGTAAGCCATGAAAAATCAAAGGATCGGGCAAGGTCAAAATCTAAAGGCAAGATAGTATGTTGGCTCTATGGAAAGCCTCGGGCATGCGAAGAAGGAATGTTGGGAGCTTCGGGATAAGAAGAAACAACAAGAAGAAAACAAGGAGGAAATGTGGCGCGGGTAATGTATGTCAAGATGCTTTGATTCTTTCTTTGCTAATATTACCTAATCTTGGTTTTAGATTTGGGGCTTCTTTCCATGCTTCTCCACATAGGCATTATTTTGTTGATTATGTTCAAGGAGATTTTGGGCATGTTTTTCTTGGTGATGATGAGCCTTACATCATAGTTGGAAAAGGTTATGTTTAGGTTAAGATGTAGAATGGGAATACTTGGCTATTGAAGGATGTCAGACATGTGCCTACATTAAGATGAAATTTGATATCGGCAGGGTAGTTGGGAAGTGATGGTTGTATTATGATATTTACAACGAGACTCTTGGAAGGTTACCAAGGGTGATCTTGTGGTGGAAAGAGGTAAGAAGGTTGGAACCTTGTATTTAACCACTTATAACACTAATGTTTGTAATCTTGTGACTTCATAAGTAAATACAACATTGTGGCACTATAGGCTCGGTCATATGAGCCATAAGGGCATGGAGATCATAAAGAAGGATTTTCCCAGATATACAGAAATAGGTTTGGAGTTCTATGAGGACTGCATATATGGGAAACAAAAACGAGTAAGGTTTCTCAAGGTTGGACCTACAAAGAAAGAGAGTAAGTTAGAGCTGGTGAATTATGATGTGTGGGGGCTAGCTCAGGTATCATCTCTTGGGGTTCAAGTTATTATGTTACTTTTATTGATGATGCAACAAGGAAAGTTTGGGTTTATTGTATTAGAAACAAATTTGATGTATTTGACACTTTTGTTAAATGGAAAGCCTTGGTAGAGAATGAAACAGGTCTTAAGCTAAAATGTCTTAGGTTAGATAATGGAGGGGAGTATTGCAGCAATGAATTTGATGATTATTATTCTAAGAATGGAATCCACAGGAAAAAGATGGTTCCAAGAACTCCACAGTAGAATGGGGTGTTAAAAAGGATGAAACAGAACAATAATGGAACATGTTAGGAGCATGAGGTTACATGCAGGATTGCCTCTTTATTTTTGGGCGTGTAGTGAGCACAATTGTGTACTTGATAAACAAAGGACCCTCAAGTGCCTTGGATGGAGGTATACTTGAGGAGGCTTGGTATGGTAAGAAATTTGATTATTCATTTCTTAGAGTCTTTAGATGTGAGGTGTTTTTCCATATAGACAAGGATGATAGGACCAAGCTAGAGGCTAAATCAGAAAAATGTACTTTCATTGGTTATGGTGGTGATGACTTTGGATATAAATGTTGGATTATTAAGGACAAGAAAATCATTCGATCTAGGGATGTGGTATTTAATGAGAAAGTCATGTATAAGCAGCAGTTGTAGGAAAACAAGGAAGAATCTAAGAAAGAATATGCAGTGGTAGAGGATCTTCTAGATGGAAAAGTGACACATGAATTAGTTCAGAACCTCTTTAACAGAATCCCAAACTCCTATATTGAGGAGGTCTTCTAGGGTAAGAAGAGAACCTGAACATTTTTCTCCTTCTCTTTATTATTTATTACTCACTGATAGTGGAGAACTAGAGAACTTTGATGAAGCAATGCAGGTAGATGCTAGGAAGAAGTGGGAGCAAGCCATGGATGAGGAGCATTAGGCTCTCATGGAGAACTAGACATGGGATTTGGTAAAGCTACCCGAAGGAAAAAGAGCATTACAAAACAAGTGGATGTTCAGAGTCAAAGAGGAAGAAGGAGGAAAGAAAAGATACAAGACATGGTTGGTGGTCAAGGGGTTTGCACAAAAAAATTTATAGATTTTGATGAGATTTTTTCTCCTGTAGTAAAAATGACTTCTATTAGAACTGTTCTAGGAATAGTTACAGCAAAATACTTACACTTAGAACAACTTGATGTAAAGACTACATTTCTCCATGGTGATTTGGAGGAGGAACTATATATGTAGGAACTAGAGGGCTATGAGGTCAAAGGTAAAGAGGAGATGGTGTGCAAACTGAAGAAGAGCTTGTATGGCTTGAAACAAGCTCCACGTCAATCGTATAAGAAATTTGATAGCTTCATGATGGAGCAAGGTTATATTAGATGTCATTCTAACCATTCAGTGTGTATACAAAGAAATTTTAGGATGACAGAGTTATATTATCCTTTTTCTCGTATGTGGATGACATGTTGGTTGCGGGAAAAGACATGCAAGAAATAAAAGTACTCAAGAAGTAGCTAAGTGAATCCTTTCTTATGAAGGATTTCGGCGATCAAACAAATCCTTGGTATGAGGATATCTTGGGATAGGAAGGAACGGAAGCTAACTTTATCTCAAGAAGAGTACATTAAGAAGGTCTTAGAGAGGTTTAATATGCAAGATGTTAAACCAATTAGGACTCCTTTGGCAAGCCATTTCAAGTTATCAAAGGAACAATGTCCTAAGACAGAGCGAGAAGAAAACCAGATGTCCAAGGTACCTTACTCATCAAAGTAGTTGGTAGTTTGATGTATACCATGGTGTGCATGAGGCCGATATTGCCCATGGAGGGGAGCGGTGAGTAGATTTATGAGTGATCTAGGTAGAGATCACTCGCGAGTAGTAAAGTGGATCCTTCGGCATTTGCGGGGGACCATGGGGACAATTTTGTGCTACTGATGGATAAAACCACGGAGGCTGAGTATGTTGCTACCACAGAGGTAAGCAAGGAAATGATTTGGATACAACAATTACTTGAGGAGTTGGGGCATAAGCAAGGAGGAAGGAAAGTTGCATAGTGATAGTCGAGTCTTATACACCTAGCTAAGAACTCTACTTTCCACTCTAGGACAAAGCATATACGATTAAGGTACCATTTCATCATGACGACTTTAGAGGAAGAGAAGATGAGGTTGGAGAAGTTTCATACCATCGAAATCCTATAGACATGCTGCAATTGACCAAGGTGGTCACAAGGAAAAAACATAAGTTGTGTTCAACTTTGCTTGGTCTTCACGAAACTAGTGAAGGGTTGAGAAGCTTGCTCGGAGGAAAAACTAGTCTCAAGTGGGAGATGGTTAGGTTGTGGAGCCTATTTTCATGTGTGAAAGTGTTGAAGACTATACACTAAGAGTACTATACACTTTTCATGTAAATTTTTTTTTGGACTCAAAAAAATGCACCCGACATATCGAAATGTGCTCTTCTCATATTGGTGAGATTTTTGACCATATGTTTTTGGGATGGTTTTGGCCCATGGTTTTGATACCCATGGTATTGTAAAACTACTCAAGCAAATGCCTACTTATATGGTTTTATGCATATGGTAGGGAATAATGAAAAATATTGCAGATGTGCTTTTAATTTGGCTGAATTTTGTAGAGTTTATTGAGCATAGCTCCAAATGGATCTGGGTATTGTATTGAGAGAGCGGTGGCTTGTAATAAAATATGAGCAAGTGATTCTTGGTGGATGTAGCCCAAATTGGGTGAACCATGTTAAATATTGTCTCTTTGTGTTGTGTTATTTTATTCTATAATTTTATTTGATATCCGTAACAATTTTAGCATATTATTTTCTCTTATTGCAAATGCATGAGGGATTATTCCACATATTTTATCCTTTATTTCCTAACAATGAACATAAGACCCTAAAGACATTGTATGATTGATTTTCTACGATGAAAATTAGTCACAAGATCACCAAATGTCTAAATTCTAAGATGTCCCTTGAGGTAATGAGGAAATGAGAGTGGTAATGGTAAGAAGGGTCAAAGGTAGTTAATTTTATATGGTATAAGTAACACACCCTTCGGGAAAGATGTCCTAGATCATACTGGGTAAGTCCATGACAAAAAGGTTGAGTGTTTTGACTTATCATTGAGATATACTTGAAATGATGCGAGAAGTGTATATGGGAAAAATTGAACTCCTTAAAGTCTTCGTGAAGCCGATTGATGCGGAAAGCTTTAGTTGCTCTCATTTTTTAAGAGCTTTACATAGCTATCCTTCATGGGAGTAGTCTATTTATAGGTAACAACTATTGAGAGGAAGATGTCCTTTTGAGGGAGTCATCTTTTTATTAGAAGTTTGACTCAAGGAGTTTGGTCCCATTGTGAGGTATTTGTAGTCATGGAAAGACCAAGGTGAAAGATAGGACTCTTGTTCAAAGGGCAAGGTAAACCATGGATCTCATGCTAAAGGTAGCAAAAAGTATCCATGAGAATCATGCTATGTATCTCCGTGGTACATATTTCAAGAGAAGATAACAAGTGACGGGTACTCACATGTTTCTTGTTTAATCATTGGTGAGGTGTATGGAGTGAATGGCACTTAAGGGACGAGCATGGAAAGAGACAAAAGGTTAGGTAGGACTAAAATTAAAAATAGAATGGTTAAAGATGCAAGGTGTTAAGGGCTCAAGTTCGGGTTTACCATCAAGATAAGATAAAAGATAAGCACCGATCCATAGGTATGAGTCATGATGTATGCTCTAAGCCAATTAGGAGGAAATTTGCCCGTTTACTTTTTTTTTTCTTTGGTTATGTGTTGATTTTCTTTCGAACAAGGTCACGGACATGGAAGGTTCGTTTATGAACCCATTTTTCATAAAGCATGTTTGATACATTGTTGGTAAACTTGAAGGAAATCTAGAGTGTTAAGATGAAATTCATCTAGTAACTCTAGTTGTGATAAACAGATCTTGACGAAAGTCATCATCATGAGCATGTCATGGAGAGAAATACGTAGTGAGGGGATCTAGAATTTGAGAGGTAGAACTACCTCTATACCATAGACCAGAGAAAATGGTGTGGCCACAAAGTGGAAGTGTGAATACTAGTGTGGTATGCCCATAGGGCAAAAGGAATGTGTGTATGCCAATCCTTCCCAGTATCATCAACCACTTTCATGAGAATTTTGTTTAGGGTTTTGTTAGTGGATTCAGCTTGGCCGTTGGTTTGTGGGTAATAAGGTGATGAGAAACTAAGATGAATGCCAAAGGCATTGTAAATTTTTGCAATGTTTTGTTTTTTAATTGTTTTCCATTATCAGTGATGAGGCGATGAGGAACACCAAAGTGACAAATGATGTGGTGGTTAATGAACTCACATATTTTCTCATCTTTTGTGGAGATGAGTGGTATGGCTTCCACCCATTTTGTGTAGTATTCGGTAGCAATGATGATCCATTGATGGCATTGGGAAGAATGAGGATTGATTTCTCCGACAAGATCCAAACCCCATTGAGAGAAGGGCCAAAGGTCGCGAGCGACCTGTAAGGCATGACTAGGTGTATGATGAAGATTGGAATATTGTTGGCATTTTACACAATGTTTGATGTAGTCCTAACAATCATGGTTAAGGGTCGGCCAGAATAGCCTAGGCGAAGAATACATTTAAGAACAGCAAGGCCGTTGAAGTGGCCTCCACATATGCCATTATGGACCTCCTTAATCGTATAAGGAATTTCAGAATTTTTAGGCATCGTAAGAGAATACTATCAAATCCACGTTTATAGAGGATTCCCCAGGGATGACGTAACAAGAAACATGTTTAAGGAAGGCGCGTTGTCCATTACGGGTGAGATCAAGAGGTAGTTAGAGTATTGTTTATACCAAAGGTCACTCGGAGTCGGGGTAGTGGTCCGATTGAGTAAACATCGTGAGGTAAATAATAAGGTGATTGGAGTCATTGTACGGTGATAAATATTTCAAAATCGGTAGGTGAAGTAGTTTTGGGAAGTTAAGCAAGCCATGGTATCTACAAATTTGTTGGTTGAACGGGATGGTTTGAAGGGTGTAACGATCAAAGGTGGTCAAAAGTATGTCTACATGATGTTTATACTTTTGAAGTATCTCGTTATGAAATTGGTACATACCATTGACTTGGTTCATGATCAATTGAGAATCACCAAAGATGTTGATTGATCTGACATCTAGGGCATAGGTGGCTCAGAGATCTAGTATGAGTGCTTCGTATTCGAAATATTGTTGGTACATTCAAAATCTAATTTGAAAGACAAATGCATGGGTTCACAATCAAGAGGAATGAGGATAATACCAATCCCATCCCCATGATGACACTTGGAACTGTCAAATAAGAGTGTCATTTCATAAGGAGGTTTGTCCATGGAAAGGGTAGTAATCGACTTATCTAGAAAGTTGAAATTAGAGGGTTGATCCCTTAAAAGAGGTGTGTCGGTGTGGCGATAGCTTGGCCCTTGATGGACTTTTGATGAATGATTTGAGGTCAAGATCAAAAGTATAAGCCATCATGTGGCATGTTGATTTTGATAAGGTTTGGCATACATGAAGTGTAAGGGGTCGGTGTTGGTCACAACATAGGTTTTGTGGTTAAGTAGGTAATGACAGAGTTTGGTGGCAATGAAAAGTAAGGCTAAGAAAGGTTTTTTGGGATGGGTGTATCAGGTTTTGTAGTCCAAAAGAGTATGGTTGATGTAATAAACCACCTGCTCCCTGTGTTATTCATCATGATGAGTGAGCATGGCTCCCAAGGAGTGATTGGTACCGGATATGTATAGGTAAAAAGGTTGATCATCTTTAGGTGGAATGAGTATGGGTGGTTGGAGAAGGTATTATTTTAAGGCCTCAAAATCTTTGTGATAGTCATCATCCCATTTAAAGGAGACATCCTTCTTGAGTAGATGATGAAATGGTTGACACCGATTAGATAATTGTGAAATGAAATGGTGAATGGACTATAATTTACCTTGTAGACTATGGAGTTGTCAAAGGTTAGTAGGTGGAGGAATTTCAAGAATGGCCTTGAATTTAGTAGGGTCAACTTCTATACTATAGAGGGAAATGATAAATCCCAAGAGCTTTCCTAAAAGAACCGTGAAGACAAACTTCTTAGGCTGAAGGTAGACATAATATTTAATGAGGTGGTCAAAGATGGTTTTAAGGATGGCAAGGTGCTTGGACGAAATTTAGATTTGGCCAAGAGATCATCCATGTAATCTTCCAATATGCAAAGCATGATATCATTAAATGTAAGTCATAACCCAGTGATATGTGGCACCAGCATTTTAAGGACGAAAGGCATGACTCGATAGCAGAAGGTCCCCCAAGGGTGATGAATAAGGTTTTGTGTTGATCTTTTGGGGCAAGCAGGATTTGGTTATAACCTAAGAAGCCATCCATGAGTGATAGCATCTCATGGCCAGCGGTAAGGTCAACTAGCTAGTCAATACTAGGTAAGGGAAAGTCATCTTTTGGGAAGGATAGGTTGAGGTCATGGAAGTCTGTGTAGATGCGGAGTCTCCTGTCGCTTTAGTGATAGTGAAAATGTTATAAATCCAATAAGGATAATCAATGGGTAAGATGAAGGAAATGGAAAGAAGGTGTTGAAGTTCTTCTTTGATGAGAAGATCAATACAAGGGTGCATTTTCCTCATCTTTTTTATGGTTTGGCATCAGGAATGGTTACAATATTGTGGACCACTATGGTGGGGTCAATCAGGAAAGTCTGCGTAAGACCAAGCAACATCGTGGTTATGATCTCTGAGAAAAGAAGCGATGTCTTCTGTTCAAAAACATCTAAAGATTTTCTCGATCTTTAGGATGTCGAGTTGTCCCAGTATGAATGTTGATCCCGATAGTCAATTCATTCAACATGGTTTATGTCTCAGAGGGGTAACAACTAATGAATATATGAGTATTCTACACCAAGGTAGGTGAGTATGGATTCATAATCCTAACATTGAAAACATTAATTATAGGTGTGTATTCATCGATCATATCGGGATACAGAAGGGAAGATGGAAGGGGCCTCGCCTCGTGTTGATAAGTCGAGGCCCCAAGGAAATGGTGTTTATGAAAAAAAAAACGTTAGGAGGGATAGATTCCCATCGACTCCGTCGGTGAGGATGGTGATGAAGGTGGAGTGGATGAAGAAGGTGGAGAAGAGCTAGTGTCCTTAATGAGTTCAATGTGGACCTATTTGGTAGGTGGTTCGGAAAACCGATACCACTACGGTTGTTATGTTTGCGGGTGGTACATGGAATAATGGTATGGAGGCCTTGCTTGTAAAATCAAAAACAAAAACCCTTCCATGCACATCGTGAAGAAATGTGTGGGAAAAATGGCAATTGTTAAGTTATTGGAAGTCAACGGAAAATGGGCGTGTTTTTGATGGTGGTTCGGGTGTGTAAGTGGTAGTATTAAGTCCCCTATAGGTGAGACTAGTATGAAGGTGAGGAGGACCATAAAGGAAACATTCTCTATACAGTGATAATAGTGATGGTGTTGGTGAAGGCTTCCATACTCTTGTGGAGTAAGAAATGTCTTCACACTATACGAGTAATACTCCCCCAGAGTAAGGCATTGGAAAAAACTTCCAAGGATCAGTTGTGGGTATGTAGGTAGCGGTATGGATAATATGTCCGAGGTCAATGCAGAGGTGGAGTTAATCATTTGGAAAGCTGATGGGTCATCCGTAGAGGTTATTGCAGCGGTAGGAATGGAGGTGATATGTGCGGTAGAAGAAGCGGTTATCTTGGTAGGTGGTGGTGTAGGTGAAGTGGTAGTGGTCACAGAGGTAGACGGTTTGATAGGTATGAGCACATCATTGGGTTAGTGAAGCATGTTGCATTTTTTGAAAGGTGATGGATCAGTTGGAATGGTATAAGTGTGTTTTTCATGTTCAAACTTTACACAATGATGCAAAGTCAAAGGAACGTAACCCATGACATGAATTCGTGGTCTACCAAGCAACATGTTTATTAGAATCCCCCTCCAAGACGTAAAATAATTCTTGAATAGTGTGGGGCCCACACAAATGTGGAGGATGACAATACCTAGTGTGGATGTGATAGCTTCATTGAATGAATGCAAAATTACTTTGGATGTTTATGCATGTAATTGTTAGGTATGCGTATTTGAGTGGATGCATGGGATGAAATGATGTTAATGTTAGTGTGCTCATCAATCATCGCATGGTGTACCCATATGTTGTTGATGTGGATAGAGATGAAGAGGGCTAGGTTTGGGTCATCGTTTTGGTGTGGCATGATCTCTTCCTTTGAGAAGCTAAGGGAGGCCACTTTGTGAACAAGGTGGGGTGAAGATGAAGATGGTAATTTGGTGAGAGAGGCTACATGATGGGGTGTGATAATGGAGGCTACAGGTGTAGGGTAATTGGGTAAAAGCTCAATAGATTGAACAACCTCTATGAGAGCTTGACGATGGGATTCCAAGGTTTGGATGAGGTCATATAAGGACATTTTGAGAGGATAATGGTGTAATTGTTTGAGCATGGTGCGATGTGTGACACCATTAGAAATGGGGCGTGGGGCCCATGAGATAGTTATTTTAGGTATGAATGTAGATGGTATGTTTGGTATAGGATTGGTTGGTGGGTCGGTTGCCTTTTCTTTTCCTTACTGCGCATGTGTAATGACATGTATCATGTTGATTTGAGGAGATTTGGCAAATGGAGAAGGTGTAGGATGAGTGGTATAATGACATGAAGGAAAAAACCTCTTTAGGAGAAAAACCCTCGAGGTAAGTTGGTCACAATGACATTTGGGTGGTGGCGTGCCAAGTTCTTTGATGTGAACCATGTTAATTTTGAATTTTGGGGGTGGCTCTAGGAGATGAGGGTGGAGGTTGTGGTTGTTGAGTGGGAAATGTGGGAATGGGTGTCGGTGAAGCAGGATCCTTGTCGAGAAGTTCGTCATCTTCAAAGTTGGTTTCTAGTGGACATAATTGGATAAGGGTGGTTTTCAAGGCCTTGCATTTCTCAAATCATGCCCGGCACACGATGGTAAGCGTAAATTTTAGTATTGTCAAACCCTTTTGGCTTGGGTTTGAGGGGGTCATAAGGTCTGAGTGGCGGTAATGTGATGAAAAAGTCTCAAGGAGGTTGGTTAAAATTTTGGCATAAGACCCTGTTAGTGGATCACAATGGGAAGTGAACGTGGGTTTGGGTGTAGGTGTGGTTGATTGTCGAGGAATGGTTTTTGAAAGAGGAGGGGGTCGAGCTATGGGTTTGGGTGCTAGCATGGTTTTGGGTGTCGGTCGTGTTTGTTTAGGTATGGGTATAGTAGGTGAATGGGTAGGAGGGTGTGTGGTTGTTTTGACTACCTTATTGTGGGGTAGTGGAGTTTTGTTTTTGGGTTACACCTTCTTGGGTAAAGGTGATGTGGGTGTACTAGGTCTATAAGGAAAAGTAGATAAAGGAGGAGGGTGAATTACCCACGGGATAACAAGGGTGTTGTGAAGGTAGATGATGTAGTCGCGCGAGGGTGGAAGAGACAACGACCGAAGTGTAGTTCGTAGTGAATCAATAGCCGAGGGTATTGGAGGTATGGGTGGTAAAGAAGGCTGTAAGTGTAGGTGTAATTCGGTTTGGAGGTTTGGGTAGGTTATAGGTTTATGAGGAAGGAATGGGTTGTTGTGTTTTTGGTTTATTGGTGGGTGGAGGTTTCTTGACCATGTTGGGTAGCTGAGGTCCTAAGATAGACGGGACAAGTGTAGGTGTGATTGGTGTGGCCGGGTATGATTTCTATGGGTTTGGTGCTTCTATTTGGGTGTCGAGTAGGTGTGGTGTTGACTTTGGAGGATGTAGCTAAATCTAGTTTAATAGGTGGATGAGTAAGGTTGGTGGTCGGGGTGACCCCTAAAGTGGTAATAGGTTTAGTTGAGGAAGATGTTGTATGTGTGGATTTGGGTTTAGATGTAGGTCAGGTTATGGGTAAGGGTGTGGTTTGAGCTATAACAGGTGTCGTGGAAGGGGTTGTGATAGAGGTGGTTGTGTTTGGTTCGATTGGTCAAATTTTTTTGGGTAGATAGTGGAGGTATCAACAAGGGATCTTTGCATCTGTGTTGAGACAGGAAGTAAAAGGTGCCCCCATAGTAGAGCCCTATCCACATAATCTAAGTGATTAGCCAAATGTGAGAACGACACATCTATAGGTGGATTTGATGAGGACCTAATGGCAATTCCCATAAAATGTGTCTTAGAGACAGGAAATTGGCTAGCTTCAGCTTCCATGGGTAAGAGAGCCGAAAGTAGGTCTGTAGGATTTTGGGTAGCTGATGGAGAATGCTCGCCAAGAGGCAAAGGTATCTCAACTGGTCTATGATGGGTGGAGGAGATGATGGGAGCTCCTCTATAAGTGGAGGAACATATAGGTGCTCCTTTGTGGGTGGAGGAGGTAATGGGTGCTCCTCTATGGGTGGAGGAGGTATTGTGGGTAAAGGTTCTCTAAGTGGTGAAGCTAGGGGTGAGATGGTCTCAATGTTAGTGGAAGACTCCTCCATAGGTGATGAAGGAGATGAAAGGTGTTCCTCTGTTGGTGAAGGAATAGGGGAGGTTGGTTCCGACGCGGAAGGAGGATTTCGGCTAGGATCTCCTCTATGGAAGGAATATGGGGTAATTGAGAGGTAATAGGTATGTCATTAAAGATAGCATGAACCTCACGGGTATGGGTATCATGAGTTGAGATCTCACTAGTTTGATCAGATGAAGGGGAATGGTTGGGAAATGGTTTCTTGAAGATGTGTAGGTTTTGGTTGGCAGGTGCATTAGCATTATCAATGTTAACTCACCTTTTTGGAGCATTTCTTGGACAATATTTTTTAAAGTGATGTAATTTCCATCACTCTGACCCTTTACTCGATGATAGTTACAGAATTCATGTTCTTTATACCATGTGGGCATGGGGCGAGTAAGGTCAAAACCAATGTTTGGTTTTATAGGTGGAAGGGTGATGGCTCCGGCTTTGATGAGATTTTCTAAGACAGAAGAGTAAGGTTCCCTAATTGGGGTATATTTCCACTACTCTTGTCTGAATTGAAAAGTCTGGATAGGTGAGAGATTAGATGAAGGGGTAGCCTGATTTGACAGATGAGTTGGGCTAGCCTTGAGTACCACTACATTAGTGGTGCCCTTAGCTTTTGAATAATTTGTTTGTGGTTTGGAAGAATAAGAGGTATCATTCGACTTGAATACCAAATTCTTATTGTGTAATTTGATTTTCTTCTCTTCGATGGCCCGAATCTCTAACTTTCATGCCATAGTAAATGTTTCATCAAATGTTTGCAAGGTTTGACCTGCAAGTTGGTGAGATATGTCCAAAGCCAAGCTTTGTGTGAAGAGCTCGATGAGTTGTGTTTGTGGAAGTTGGAAGGTAAGTTGGTTGATTAGGCTACGCCAGCTGAGTGACAAAATATGTGATAGATTCGTCCTCATACTGACGTGTGGAGTATAGATCGGTCATGGTAACCTTCTTGATGATATTGATAGAGAAATGATCCGGGAAGCTTGGGCTACCTGATTGAATGAGAATTTAGAATGTCTATGTAACTCACTATACCAATCTAATGCATGTCTAGTGAGGGACTTGGAAAATGTTCTCAAGAGTAAGGCATCATCATGAGTGATCGATAACACCCGTGTTTGAATGACTGCAAATGATGTTATGGGTCTTCTTTTCTATTGAAATGATTGAATTTAGGCATTTCCTAATGCATAGGTATGAGCGGATAGGAATGGATTGGTGAATGGGCTCGTTGCAAATCTCGTCATAGGTGAGAGTGTTGTGGGAGCTGAAAACTGATGCCTCCAATGTCTACATTTTGTCCAACATCAATTTAATTAGGTCGTTGGTGGGTTGCGATGATTGGTGTCCTCCCGTAGCGTGAGAGGTTGGTTTTGGGCATATAACGGGGTGGCACTCTAGTGTATGAGGATGCCATGTAGGTTGATTGAGAAGAAGGCAATGAAATGGGGGATACATACCCGGAATGTATAACAGATGAAATGGGAGGTTGTTGGTGGTATGTATATGGGGTGGAAAGGTTGTGGTAACCCTAGTGGCAATAGGGGCTAATGATTGTAGAATGGAAAGGAATCCATTCTGAAATGGGGTAGGGTCACCGATCTGGAGGTGGTAATGTAGCTATGGGTATGTGTGAGACATTAGGGGTAGATGAGGTTGTGTTTGGGGTAGTTTTCGCGAGGTATGGTGGGTGTAGCGGGTGCCACGAGGTAGCAGATCATGCGGTAGTTATAGCGGGTATAGGACCTAGCTGCAAAATGACTAGGGGTAAGGTAGATGTGGGCAACACGGAGCTAGATGGGGCCGATGTAGGAGTGGGAGTGAGAGTCGGGGGATAGATATGGGCATGCCGTATATCAACTGACCCAAGGCATCTCGAGTGGACGAGTGGGAAAGGTAAAACTACAAGGTGGTAGGGTTTTGGTCAAGGAGTCGTGTGAACTCCTCATCTCCGGTAGTGATAGTAATAGGCTAGATGGGATCCATGGATGGTGATAAAATGGAAGGTGGTGAAGGACTAGGTGGGAGTGGTTGAAAACTAGTGTGAAATATGAGTGCGCTTGCTTGTCTTTAGGTCAGCACCATGTGAACCAATACTGATCAGGTAGGGTTGCTTCTCTGTAAATGACATAAAGAACAACAAGAACAGGTGAATCTAGTGACAAAAAGTGGATTAGGTACCAAATGGTGGCTGGAATGTGAAATAGGCTAACTAATTTGGTTAGGGAAAATCGATGCCGGTCAGGGGTAACCACTACCGGTCACTATAGAAAATGGACAGTGAGTGAAAAAACAAGGCAGAAGGTGAAATCTGACAGGTATGCCAAATCTGATGGTGTTTACAACATCAATGGGTATGATGGTAGTGACAGGGACTATGAAAAGTGGAAGAAAATGAATAAAAATGTCCTTTTGAGTAGGTTAGCAAAAGGACCTGGAACCGACGTCGATTGGGTATAACCAATGACGGTCAGAGGGTAACCAACAACGGTTACTTATGAAATTGAAATAGTGATGAAAGAAAAGTGGTTGTGAATTAAAATCTAATGTAGAATCAGACCCAGAATTCTAAGAATGATGATGATATGGCCAAGCACACTCAGGTGAAGCCAGAATACACCAGCTGTGATGAGGAGTGTGTAAGGATGAACAAAAAGTGAACAACGTGATCTCTCACCTCAAAATGCAAGCCAAGCAGAAACACTAAGAAAATAGTGATCCTAGGAGTGCCTTTTCTATTATGTTTGTTTAGCTTATGCTATTTAGGGATTGACACATGAATTGTGAAATAGAGTTTTTTGGTGAGGATGACTTCCTATAAAGAAGGAGATCTAAGAGGTGAGGTTTCAAGCATGTTATGGTGGGGCGGGTTTTGCTCTAAAGTATGAATCGACAAAGCAGTGAGTTGGGTGCCCACTATGTCGTGATTGTGTGATCACCTACAACTTCTTCCGGTATGATGTTGTTTAAGAATGTGTGTATTTTCTAATTTTTGTGACATTTGGTAAGACTTAGAGAAAGAGAAAACGAAATAAGTGTTTTTCTATGATTCATTTTTCAACCATCAGCTGGGCATGACTTCCAGCGTATAGGTTACCCTCAATTAATTTGAGCTAATGTGATAAATCAGAATGCAATGCAATTATTTTTAATCCCAAATAGAGATGTGAAATTGGATGACACAATAAGATGAAGAGGAAGAGGGATGCTCTTTCACTACAATGCAGAAAACATGAAGAAATGGTTCTTTTTAATTACACCAAAAGAAAAGTTTCCTTTAGAGAAAATAGAAAGAAGAGGTGGGTTACCAAGGAAGAAAATTAGTGTGTATGATTTTTAGAAGGGAAACAAACACACAACTTTTCCTAGGAATGAATGAAATGCAAGGAACCCCAGATGGGTCCCACTGGGCATGCAAAAATGTTTCACTTGATTCTTAGATCATTTCTTTGAAGTGTTGATGAAACAGATAGGGTAACGAGTGTAGGAGGAATACCTATTCAAATGCTAGGTTGATGGGTTGTTGCATGCGTATGACTTCTGAATCCATAGTTCATCATGAGAGCTTCCTTTTGGCTAGGAGGAACTACCTGTAATAAAAAGCAAGACCACTAGAAGTAATTAAACAATATGGGTAGTGAACTGCCTAACATATGCTAGATCCGGGAAGTGTGATACTTCCTATATGGCATGTCACCCACCTTTATTTTAAACAATTTAATGTTGTAAAAAAGTAAATCCTATTGTAATTTGAAATGATTTAGGTATCTCACTTAAAACACAATAAGAAATAGATCTAATCTAACAGGCTAAGCTAGAATAGAATCCAAAGGTCAAATGATTGGTTCTCGGGTTACGTAGGTTTGATAGAGGTCTCGGTAGATCATACATGGGTAAGTCTTTGTTTTGGGCTATATGGTAAAATACAAGAATCGATGTAAGTTAAGGGTGACCAAAGGTGGTTGGGTGTAACCGGTGTCGATTATTGTGGAGTTATGGGAATGCCACGAACAAGATTTAAGTCTCATTTTTTATTGAAAAGGACTTTGGTTGGTCGGGATGAAGTATTGGGTGACTAGGGTAGGATTTTGTGAGGTTTTGAATGGGTATATGGAGGTGTAAATGTTGGAGAAGGTCAATAGGTGGCTAGGTAAACAATAGATGATAAAATGATGATGAAATGAAATAAACCAGAAAAGTATGATGTTATACTTACTTGGATTCCTATCCTAAATTCCTGTGAGTGAGGGATGGAGGTGTTGATGAGGGGTTTGAAGGATATAAGTGATCACCAACTGAAGGAAATCTTCTACATGGGCTGCATGTACATTCCTCTTTGTTTGGTTAGATGAGATCATGGTTGGGATGCTGTGTAGGAGAAGATGCTTGATCTCCTTCCTTGCATGTGGATTCTCACTAGAATTCACTCTCTAAAGATGTGTTATCTCTCTGAGATGTGTTTTTGTCTCCAACCTTCTACTTTTTACCTCTAACCTTGAGAATAAGGTTTTTTGGTGCTAAAAGGGTAACCGATGGTGGTTCCATCTTAACTAGTGATGGTTAGGGTAACTGGCATCGGTCAAGGTAGGATTTCCTAGGTTTACTAAACTAGGGAGATCCTCTTGATTTCCTTGGATTTCATGTCATTAACCCATGGATTAGACTAGGAGCTTTTTGTGAGCATGTGGGAATGTGGTTAGAGGGAATGTAGGCATTGATTTTTAGGGTTTGGGTAAGTCTTAGTTAGTTATGGCAACTTACTAATAATTGGTCGTAGATTTAGTTGGCTTGATGAGGTGTCTAAGTAAACTATATGTGTGGATATTATTTAAAATAAGATATTTAAATAATAAATATGGTGAGGATAATGAATTAATTTTTTTAAATTAATTAAATTAATATTAGTGGGGTGAAGGGGGCCATGGTTAGGTGAATGTGGTGAAGGGTGTTTATTCGTTGAGGGACCAAAGGGAGTGGTGTCTACGATATGGTCAAACCTAACACACCTAGACAAGATCACCTCACTCATCCCAATATGATAGGTTTCACAACATATATGCACCACCTCATAAAATATCAAGGAAATGGACCTTAATAGGACATCTTAGGTGTGAAGCATGAAGATGATTAATGAGATCATAGTATTTTATTAACACAATCATTTTTCTATACCATGGAAAAGGAATCCAATAAGGGGAGGAAGTACAATAGGCATTACAACTCGTTCTTTTAATTTCATTAGTTTTGATGAGATGATATTCTACCTAGCATTTTGGGTGTTAAGGAAATAAACCAATAATTAACATAGAAAAATATTAGTTTAACATTTTTATAACATAGGTACAACCTTGAGTACAACTTCACAACCAATTCGACACTATAAAATATAGCCACATTGGTATTCCCTTTCAAAATATACAAAGAACAATTCTTCGAACAACAATACATATCATTATTCTATGGTAATACATGTATTGCAAGATGAATACAACTTTACAATGACAACTCATTAATTACAACATATCACATCCAAAAAATTCCTCTTGTTTAGAGTACCTATAACCAATGTTGTGTCAGTCCTAGGACTGAGTATGGAAATCCCCTACACTCAAGCATAAATCCACACATTCATCATTTTAACATTTTCAATTAAATAGAGAGAGATATAGAGAAAGAGAGAGAGATAAGAGAGGTAGAGAGAGATAGGGAGAGAGAAGAATATAGAGCACAATGCTCATGCATTCACTCTTTCACATTCAATCAGTACTTTATATTTTGGTACTAGAGAGAGAGAAAGGATGAGAGAGAAAGTTAAGAGACATTTTATTTTCCATTCACATTTTCATTACCATTTAGATTTAATTTCCATTATCATTTCATTTCAAACCAATTCACATTTCCCAATTCATTTATGTTTTCAAATCAATCAAGTATCATAGTCGTTTCTAGAGAGAGAAGAGGGTGGAGAGAGAAAATCACCATAAATTTCAAAATTCATTTATAAGATAAAATATTGAATAAAATTATGCATAGAATTGCAATGGTATTACAAGGTTACACACATGGCTAGAAGTCAAATTAGACTAAAAAGGTATTCTAGCTAAGCTTGAATAAACTAACCAAAACATCAAAAGTGCCTACAAACTAAGTATTGAAAACACCTAGTTAAAGCTTGGTCAAGAATTTTTATGATTCCTACTTACTCTCCCATAATAGAGAATTTTTCATCTGTGATAAAAGTTGATTATGACAAGCAGATCTCAAGTTACAAGGGAAACTTTGAGGCCAATTATCATTATTATGTCAACATCTCTTGTCACACACGACTAGTGGGTCCCAAAACCCACTTTCAAAATTAGTTCCCGAAGGTGTTTTAATTTAATTCAAGGTGTTTACAATCCTCTTGTTGGTAGTCTAGAGGTGTAAGATAGTGTTTATCAGTTTACTCAAGATAAGCAACAATTGTAAGCTAAAATCAATGTCATTTTATTACAATGACCTTGTCATTAGAAGTGACTAAAAATCTAAGAGGGTTTAGGAATATGTCTTTCAAGAGAATTAAACAAATTCAAATAACTCGGTTAATGTCCCATAAAGTGTTAAATGTTACAGGTTCATTCAAAGAGTTTCACTTTTGTAAAATATTTGGGTGTAGTGCTCTGTACACATGACTTTCAAGATCAGTTTTTAATCCTTTTTGTTTTTTTGTTTTGCTTTGAGAGTTCACATCAAGGAAATATTTTTTCATTTGTTGGAATTATGTTCCTTATAATTCAAAATTTAATTTTGAATAAGTGGAAATGATGAAGTGAAATTTAATGCAAGTGAAAAGGGGTGAATCATACCTTTTATGTAAAACTCATGATCCCCACATTTGAGGAGACTGCGCATCGCTTTAGGCATTCTCGCAAAAATTTGTGATATTTCTCATTTCACTTCAAAAATCCACTTCGTTCACGTATTGCAACTAAAAAATCCATGAGATCATGTCTCTTTGTGTCATCTATTAAAACATTTTTAGTGTCTTTTCCATGCTTTGCAACAACCAATAAAGTCACCATTCCTTCTGGCATTTTATCACTATTAACATGCTTGCTGAAAAACTTCCCTTTTTTGACATTAAAGGAATTCCATATTTTCTCAAGCTCCTATTGGCATATATTAAGAAGGTTTCCACTATGGTAGGGAATATTATTATTATAGGGGAATTTTCATTGGCTTAAAATGGTTCTTAACTTTTCCATACATTTCTAAAACTAATTTCCACATTTTATACATAATCGATATGATGTTGGTAGTGTAAATTGCTTGGTTGGAAACCATTTTGTTGCATATAGTTAGTGCTTCATCGGGTCATACATATTTTTATCCACTACCTCATTGGAAAGGATGTCATAGTTTTTATATCTAATGGTGTCCAAACTCCTTTACTACCTCAAGAAATCCATACCCATGTCGTCCACAACCAAAAATCATGGGGAAAATTTTCTTCAAAATTTAACTATTATAGATCTACATTAATTAAATGACACATCTGATAAAGTTCTTGTTTGGTCCTTATTTTTAAACATGCCAATGGCATTTACATGTGTACCCAAGAAGCCCTTTCAAATACTCATTTTTTTGCATACCCTGAACCATGGAATACCATGGGATACATCTAGTAATGAAATTCTCTATAGAGGAAGAGTGAAAGAGAAAATCATTCATAGGCATACGTGGAATGACATGTAACACAAATATCAATGTTTGAAAATATACAACTACTTGAAATTAAAACTAAAAGAGAAAAATAGGTAAGTGGTTGTTGTCAAGTTCTAGTGCGTGAATCACGGGTGCTTAGAAGCGAAGAAGCAAATCAATACATCGACATTACAAGTGCTTTAATCCCCCTAATCTTGTTCTTCTCTTATGCATACACTAAACAAAAACATGGTAGGCATAAGTTCATTTCTCTCATAGACAAATAAACCCACTTCAAATGTAAATACAAATAAAAATCCGAGATCAACAAATTATATATATAGTGAAATAAGGAGATATTCAAGTATTAATTTATCTCTACGCAGGTTATATTTACCTCAAAATGGCTAATTTTTAATGGCTATTGGAAAGAGATCCATTAACACAATTTTCCCCATAACATTCTACACATTGCAATTATCCTCTTACTACTTAAAGTTACAACATTGACTTGGGTTTTAGCGTGATTAAATCCTTTAGATTAGAAATAAAGTTAATGTATTATTATGCAAGGAGCGTGATAGGGATGAGAGGGTTTAAAGGAAGCCCATGTCATGTCCAAAATCCTCCCATAGGCCACCACTTGCCACCAATTTGCTTTCCCATGAAAATCAACCCATGTGCCTTCGATGAAGTTATTTACTCCATTGACCAACCTCACTAGCTCAAATCCCCTTATTTATTAATATTTTTATCATTGTTTTATTTATTTATTTATTTTTGTTTATATATCTTTTTTGTTAAAAAATTGATTGTCAAAAGGGGCCAATGATTATAGAGAGGGGAAGAAGAAATCGAGGCATTACATTTCCCTCCCCTTATAAGAGTGTCTTCCTCGATGCAACAAAATGTAAATGTTAGAGAAGGGTGCTCATAAGGAGGAAAATGATCAACAGTTCATGCCCCAACAACAATAGATACTTATTGTAAAAGCATGACCACACACAAGAGGGAAAGGTTTGATAATTTCTTAATGTTTTGTGAATATTGGTAGTTCCATTTTGCATTATTACTTAGTTAATCATTTTCCTTAATAATATTAATGAATCGAATCTCTTACTATTTCATCATCTAGGATTTCAATTGATTTATTTTAATGGGTTGCACAATAAAAATGACATCATGATGCACACACAAGGACCAAACACAACACTAATGGTCCACAATACATATTGCTTACATACTTTCACGACTATATCACATCATAAGAACTCAACCAAAAGATGGAAGGAACACAAATATCCCTCACAACGTAGTATTTTTCTCACATGCCCTTGACACAAAATTTATCATAACATAAGTAGACTACAACAACATGGAATTCCCAACAGGTACACATATAAAGGTTTCACGTAACTCAAAACAATAACTATAGTTACATAGCTTCAAGAAGGGGATCAAAATTGTACCCTCAATGATGAGCGTAGTCTCAACATCAAAAAACATAACCAAACACACATGAGTACACATAAATAATAATACCAAAGCCATGTACCTCCTAAAACATCACAAAACAACTCCATATACCTCCCAAAAGCATCACAAAATTCTCCATATAACTCCCAAAGCATTACAATAAAATACATATACCTCCTTAAGCATCACAAAAAAACCCATATACCTCTGAAAGCATCACAAAACAACCTCATATACCTCCTAAAGCATCATAAGACAACTACATATACCTCCCAGAAAAAAAAAATCTCCATATACCACCAAAAGCATCATAAAATGACTTCATATACCTCCCAAAGTGTGACACCGACAAATTACATTTCGTCATCCCACACCGAACTACAATACTAACTTCAAAATTTACGATTAGAACATTTTTTTAATTAATTAAGACACATTAGACCAATCTTAAATACATAACCTTTTATTAATAAAATATTTTCTCATTTATCTAATACATCACCTTCTAAATTGATTTTATTTATTTATTTAATCCATAATTTTTAGTTTATTTCCTGAGCATTACAACTTACTTCCTAATTTAAATTTATTAATTTAACTAATTAATTAATCCCTAAATAAATTCCATTTAATTTTCCTTTCTTAGGTTGATAATAATTTTAATCCAATTTTATTTATAATATTTACTAATTTGATTCCATCTAATTTTACCCACTAAGGTTCATATTTAAATTATTAATACCATTTCCTAAGTTAGACTTTAATTTAATTTCCTAGCTAATTACAATAATACCCATGCTATCCTTGTAAATAATAAGGTACACACTTATCCCTTAATCTTATAATTTCCCATTATATAAAATATAACATCCCATGCACAACTATTAAATAAAAATCTATAATTAAATATCCCCTATATGACTTATCTTTTCCACACCCATGAACAAAATTCCTAGGGCTCTATTAGTTTAATTTACTCAAACTTTATTTAGGTTTATTCACCCATCACTTAAAGGGATGAGGATTAAATCTATTTTGTAGGATTGATTTAATCCTAACCCTTGAGTTTTATGTTTCCCTTTTATGCCCTAATTTTCCTTACGATCTCATTTATTCCCAATTTAACCCTAATCTGCTTTCATTTGCACATGTAGAGTTGGAGGGAAGGAAATAATGGAGGCAAGAGAGCATGGGAAGGAACTATGTTGGATAAGGCATCTCTGGGACTGAAATAGGAGGATTTTCTCTCCAACATATCATGTTCATTCTTTTTATTTAAATCCCATAGTTTTAATGGTCTATATTTTTTTTTCCTAGGTATTGCATCTACGTAGTTGATATGCATATTTTCTTTTCTCCATGTCTAGAAAAAGATATATATGAATATAAATACACATATTTGTTTATACACACACACACACACACACACATATCTACCTACTAATTTTTTTGTGTGTTAAGTAATATTTTGGCCCAATAAGTGGTTGTGCTTGGTTATTTTTCCATGCATCCCGACCATTATTTTTTTTTTTTGGTGTATGGGGTAGGCAAGCATAGCTAACCCACCCCCTTTTGATAAGGGTGAGGTGGTTCGGCCATTCCGCCCACCCATGTTTACAGATATTAGGGTGGGTGGCATGGCCGAGCCACCCCCTTTATAAAGTGTAGGGTGGGTCGGCCATGCCGTGCACTCCTCAATTCAATTTTTTTAATAAAATATTCCCAATAAAAACATAAACCAATTTCATTTTCAAATAAAATATTCCCAATAAATATGTATATGTATATATATATATATATATATATTATGTATGTATATATATATTTATATATATATATATATATATATATATATATATATATATATATATATATATATATATTATATTTAATACACACACACACACACACACACACACACACACATTGTATGGACTAATTGTTTTCTATAATATTGTTCATTTATTCAAATACAAGGCTATATCATCCGATAGATACATATATAAGTTTATACATATAGATATATTTTAAGTATATGTATATATATAAGTTCTATACCGTATACAAATTTAAGTCCGATTTTCCATAACAAAATTTATAGGGTAAGCACATTTTAATAAGAAAGGACATTAACATGTTCTAGGTTTATAATTTCACAAGGGTTTATAGGTAATAAAAATTTGTAATCAAATTTTATACATACATATAAGCTAATTAAATTCTACAGAGAAGAATACAAGAAGTAAGGGAAAATCATTTTGATCTTACACATGAAATATTGAATGGAAAACCATGAGATACTACTTCTTACAATATTCCAAATGTGCAATACAAAACTATATTTCAGCTTTGAGAGAATTATATGATACAAATTTCATTTTAGATATACATTTTCATTTAAAAATACAGATACTAAAATAGTTCAAACTTACAATATTTTACCAACTTTCAACAAATTTAGATCTGCACTAAAATCATAATGCTACAACAAAATACAGAGCAGTTCTTTCAATATTTACAACTCCAGATGCATGCAAACTTATTGAAGCCCTATTATAATGCAAAGTCAAGGATTTACAATGCTTCTAATGAATTATAGGCTTGTTTTTACAAGAAGACTTTTCAATGACATTAATTTTAGTTCCCTCTATAGTTATGAATTCAAAATAAATACATACATTTACATTCTTTACCACATAGGTTTACAAACAAATAAAATTTTATTATTACAAGCCCTCCACCCAAAATGGTGGAGACAACATGCCCATTTTTTTAGAAAGAAAAACAAAATTCTTGCAGTCCAACTCTTTTCCTTTTCAACACACAAATAAGGGAAGGGAGCTAGGAAACACTCTCCTCCCAGCCTAATTCCAATGAAGGGGTGAAGCCAACCCCCTCATTTTCCCTCGAGATCCAACCAAGCATCAATGTAGGGTTTTTAGAACCATGAAAACTAAAACAATGGCTTCTACATACAAAAATGTAATCAAGACTCCAACACATAGCCAAAAATTACAAAAATAAATCTACATCTTACAAATAATCACATAGGCTCAAACTAGAGCCAAAGGAGAAGGAAAAATGGTGGCCACCTCCTTATACCTCCCAAGTGGGTTAGGGGTCCACCCAAAAACCTCCAAGGTGCACATTACAAACACTCTCATGATCTCCTTATCTCTCCATAATACAAATACACAAAATGCAGTAAAATTAACCTTTTATCTCCCCATAGGTGGATCACCCTACCCACAATCCCTCCTCAAAACCTCAAAAACTCCATTGTATCTCCCCAATGGCCCCATGTTCTCTTCTTCGCACACCTTTCTTAAGGTAAAAACTACCCAAACCTGAAAAAACATGCATACATACATTCAAATTGAAATATCATACACAACAAGAACAAGGAAGAAAATAAGTTAAGATCCTACCTTGTCATTGGTGGAACCTTATTCCTTAAATAAAATCCACTTCAACTCCTCTCCACAAGCTAGCACTCCGAGCAAGTTATTCCTAAATCTAATAAAAATAATATATCTTGTAACCCAAAAATCATCAAAGGAATGCACATAAATAAACTTGGTGGAGGGAGAGGTGATGTGGCTCATGTAAGATGCCACCTCATCCCCCTAAAATCCACCTCACATCTCAAAACACATCTAAAAGTCTCATAAAAATACTAATCTTTCACACAATCTATCATTTACACAATTCAAAATTGAATTTAGATGAACAAGAATATAAGGGAAATAATTTCCTCTTTTCCATCAAATTTTCATAATTAGAGGCTAGATATGACCCCTTAAGTCATAGGTTAGGTTGGGAGGTAAGTTTAAATAGTACGGTACAAGTAAAAATTGTCTCATAAGCCTTCCAAATTGGGTCAAATCCCAAATCCGATATTTAAGGTAAGGAGATGGCACACAAACCAATGCCACCTAAAAATTGAATAAAACAAAGTAAAATACTAAGGTGTAACTACACATACACACTACCCCCATTCACCACATTAATACACTAACTTATACTAATAAATTACATAGTTTCTTAGGGTCACACCGACAAAATAGGAACATAAGGGTACAAGGGTGCATTAGAACTCTTAAATAAAATCACAACATTCATAAAATAAAGAAAGAACACAACCAAATTACCCCCATGGTCACATGTGAGGTGCTTCACCATGGAGACCTCATAATAACAACATGTAACAAGATAATGCACATGAACATACACACAAATTCCAAGTGACCATGTTGTGAACACACAAAATTCCTTCATGGTTGACCTTCCTAGTCCCTCCTCATTTTGTGTGATTTCATTTCTTGAAACCACAAAATAATACCACCTTAAACCTCAAGGCCACATCAATTCATCAAGGAAATAAAAACACATATAAATCATCCATATTATAATCATCATCATACATCAAAGTTACATCATTGTCAATAGTACATAATTATAACATAAATCAATCATTTATAATTACGAGTAATCATAATTCCTATTTTATGAAAACCCTAAAATTCAATTACTTTTTGATCACCTAATATCATCACAAAATTAATAAACCATAATATCTATGTAAACATTGTCAGAAAATGCATCTAAACATAGTCAACTTCTATGAATCCAAGATGTCGGTATATACCTAAAGCAAAGCTAATCAACATCTGTGTAATACATAACAAAGTTGTCTAGTAGGAATCCATAATATCAATGATAAGGGTCAAATCACAATAATTATAAAATTTCCATATAGTCTATTATTATGTTGACCAAAGTACTATATCAACATCCATGTCTCTAAGAAACTAATAAACATTATCGAAGAAGAAATATATGTCAAAGAGGAGTGGGAACTACACAAAGAATCACAAAACAACTCCATATACATCTCAAAGTATCACAAAACAACTCCATATACCTCCCAAAGTATCACAAATTAACTTCATATACCTCCCAAGAAATAAAATAAACATAAAATTTCCTTTTATCTCCACCAAGAGGCCAATCACTCTATGGCCCTGGGAACATAAGGTCAAAACACTTCTCGACCTAGGTGACATAATAAATTGTGGTTCAACAACCCTCTAGTTATTAGTAAATCCTTGGGGTGTACTCATACAATGAAGAGGGTCTATAGGTCAAACCACTCTAGGATGAATCCCATGACCCTATTCCAACACATTACAACAATAGAACCAACATAACAATCCATTTTAAATGCCAAGTGGAAAAAAATTCTAAGCCTTGGGATAGGCTATAAAACTTTTAAACATGAAAAAAATTAAAATTGAGAAAAATAAATTGCTAATTATCCATAGTTAGTGCACAAATTCACATGTTAGTGCAAAAACCAAATATAATGCCCAAAATATAAGAATAAATCATTAAGAAAAACAATTAGTTCTGACAAGAAAAGAGATAATGATCAATTTATGAATAAAATATGTATAGAGAAATAACACATTACAATCACTATGTGGCCTTATACAGACACCAAAGGGGTACTCATCAAGTTGCTGGCACTCGGATATTGAGCCTCATCTCGCAAAATAACATGTCAAATAATATAATTGTCATCATCTCTGTCTGAATCATCCCTCCATACTCCCACAAGGCTCAACATAGTCTCGAGAGGAGGCTATTTATAGGTTTCCATTCACTGATCTTAAGGTGTTCGTGAAACACAATATACATGGTGCCTATGAATATAAAAAAAGCAGAGGTGGGTTTTAAATATATGTAAGACTCCCTACCTATCTTGTACTTAGCTTGAGTGACTGTTCAACAGACACCAATTCTACGGTACACATAGATCATCCATACAACAACCATATAGGGAGAGAAAAAGTTTTAGGTCACAATCTATTGAGCCTAAGGTGTTCTTGAAACACCATATATATGGTTCCCATTAGGTAATGTGTCATAAATACCAAACAAACAGAGGTGGAAATTCAGTCTATGTAAGAATCCACCCCCTTTCTCATACTCGGCTCGAGTGACTGGTCAACGGTACTCATTTCCTCTCTCCAAACATACACTTTTTACATATTTCTTCCCTTAGGGTTGATTAGTGTAACCTTGGTTAAAAACATAACACATAAGTACATTACTGACATAATGGTGATTTATGCACATAAACCATAGTGTCTTGTGCATGGTATATATACAAGGTATATCACAATAATTACATTCATGGGTTACAATTCATCATGTTACCACATAATTCACCCAAAGAAAATACATTGTCAATAGGGGTCATACTATCACAAGATGCTCCTAATTCACAACATGAACCTTCATATACTACATGAAATATACATATGATGAACAAAATGAATACCATTACAACATATAGTCAATTGCAATACAAGATGGTGATGCACACAATTCATACCAACATGGTGGCAACATCACGATACAATCCAACTCATTATACATCAATTTTTTCATACAACACATCAAAACAACTACATAGTATAGAATAAAAAAACAATCCGAATAACATTATTTTCACATACAACAAGGTGACTCATCACACATGAACTCCTCATTAAATCCACAAAAAGGAAGGTGAATAATCTCATTAAAAACACATGAACATTATAAGAAATATGCACTAAGAGACATGCATAACACGTGCGTTAGTAATATCACAATTACAACATTGTTCACATCACAACATATATAACATTACTCTTCCCATCTCCACCATCACTATGCAAGATTAACGTAAATCAAATCTATCCTAGAGGTTGAAGAGCATGAACCTTTCACCGATACCAAATGTAATGCCCAAATTTTACACACACATAATAACATGAATTTTTAGCGTACATTGCTTGATACATAACATCACATAGGATAACTTAGGATAATGCATAACACATGTGATGTTTATGTAACTATGGACCCACATATATAACATGAAACACATTATGCATATAAAAGCTACATGTCCAAAAATTAAAAGGTAAAACAACTACCCACTAGAATGTACACTTACTCATAGGAATTTCCCACAACACATTATGTTTTCATGGTGAAAATTTTATTATAATCCTATTCTTATTAGTTGCCTATAATTGTATGAAGAACACATAACAAGGCACCCTTCATTCCTCTTACAACTAGGATGTATGTTTTTTTTTTTAACAATTCATCTATAGTGGTTCCTTTAGAATTTGGTCATTTCTTTGATGCAAATAATTGTATATAACATTATTGTGATTATAAATATATATAAACATATGCATCTTCTAATATTTGACTTAAGGATTTGTTTCCAAGATCCAAGTTTTCTTGCTTTGGAAAAATACTCTCATTATAGGGAGGAAAAACTCATAAGAATAAAAAGCAAGGTTACTATATCAATAGAAAACCTATCCCAAGTTTATTTCATAGCATTGTTAAATACTAATAGTATACTTTTTTCATCTTCAAGTAATATGTAGGTTAACTAATTAAATTGTATCTTTCTTGATTCATTATCAGTTGCTCTAATTAGGAATTCATAATTTCACAATGATATTGTGCATGGAAGGGGTACATTACACCCATGTTCCCATTATAGAGATTTTAACTTGAATTTAAGTTGTGAATTTCACATTTCAACTACTTCGTTTTCATCATAGTAAGGATCCACTCTCGTGTATCAACAAGTTACATAACCTATTTCGACCATAAATTCTACTTCTTGAGTGATCCTAGATTTAATATATTCCTATCTATGCCAAGGGTTCTACTAAATTTTACAAGTCCAACTAGAGTGTGATTTCCTTAACCCACAAGACCTTGGCTATAGCCAAAGGTATCCCAATCTCAAGGCTACATTTCATTATTTCATTAGCATCATTGTTTAACATAATTCATGCATACAAAGCATGTGATCATGCATCATATTTGGTTTTCCAATTTATTAGGTTGTTGTATTATTTAAGGAGGTCTAATTTATCACATTTGTTTTATAATCTTATATGACATTATAGTTGGTTTTGACATCACTCAATGGTGTACCATTTTCATATCAGTCATTCCTTAGTTTAATCTTAGTTACCCTTTTTACTAAATACATTTACGTGGTTACTTTGGTTCTCTGTTAACAACATTTGGGAACAAATAAAATTCTGATAACACTTACATAACACTAAGGGATTTAAGACTAAAATTAGTACAACCTCACACAAGAAAAATCATTTCAATTCTCTTGGACATGGAATAACAAGTGTTTATTAAAAGAGAGATATCCCAAACAACCTTACGCATTTCAAAAGTCTCATAAGGACCTATTTCATTTTTGGTAAATCCGCAAGTAATTCGACACATAGTCTCCATTCACATAATTTACATCTCAAAAGAAATAAATTGTAGTTACAAAAATAAACTATCTTACAAGGCTTTGGCCACCCACTAGGTACCAAGGAAAATTACACACAAAGGGGTTAAACTTATTCATGATATGGTTAGACCTAACACAGTTGTTGACAATTTTTGCACTTGTGAAAAATGGGGGACTCGAAAATTCATTACGATGGATGGCATTAGTTAAGTGAACCTAAATTGGGGGATGCATTAAGAATTATCATGTTTTCACTAGTATCAAATTAATGATTACGTGTGATTTTCAACTATGTGTGTTGTTACAAAATGTAACATACCACATAGTTTGCAATTCCGTGTTTATCTTCAACAAGAGAACACAAAATCCCTAAGGACAGATGTATTAGCTTGATGAAGAACACAAAAGACATAAGGAAAGATGTATTAGTTTGATGAAGACCAGAATTATTGAATAGGTGGAGTGTTAACTTTTGGAAAAGTAGACAGAGTTGCAGATTATAGTAATTAGGAGTTCATTATTAAAGTTGCAGGTATTTTAAAGTTCATTCCTTCATGATTATATATATCTAATTATGTTATTAATTTGTTTAGTTTGTTATACAATCCATACATAGAACTAGAATGCGTAAATAATTACATAATTGAGTTCTAGAATTTGATATTTTATTCATGAAGGATTGAAATATTTCCCACATAAGTCGTCGGATGTAACTCAAAATAAATTCATAACTACTGAAGTAGAAGTTACATGTGCATAAAAAGAGTAAGGAGGGAGGAAAAAAACCATAATTGCCTTGATTTTCTTTCGCCTCCATATCTCCACTTCTAGCTCCAACTTTACTTAGTCTTCATCCTCTCTATCCAAATTGGCATTGTACTTGAGAAATAGAAAAAGGAAGGAATTTCATTCGTGAAATAAAGGTTAATCCATATTCCTCTACTATCTAATTTCATGCAAATGGATCTCTTGACATCATGAGGTATGAGTTACAGGCATATGATACATAACAAAAAATACATAATTGACAAGAGTAGTATTCTACATCAGTGTATATGATTCCTAGAATCATTTCATAGAAGAAAGAGAAAAGAACAAAACTATGGAACATGAGAGATGCAAAACCCTCGATATTTTCTAACTAGTTTATCTAAATGTGTAGGTATAGGCAAGAATAAGGAAATAAATATTAATTGTTTTGTTTTCATATCAAAAGTATTACATGTTGTAATTTGAACCAAAAAAGTACATTTATTTCAGTTTCAGACTAAAGGCTTAATATACAAATATATACATGTACTAATCCATAATAGAAATTCAATTTTAGTGCTACAAATTAAAAAAAATGGAATATATTTTTAAAAATGCCAATATTCAATAAAGAACAAGCCTCAAGTTCTCATTCCAGAGGTTAGGAAAAGAATACAAAGTTCCAAGTAACCCATTCTCAGATACAGATTTTATCAAAATTAGGATAACTAATTCCAAGTAAAGCAGAAGCGTATCATATATTATAGTAAATGAAAGAGGGATATGTGAGAATTGATATTGAAACAATGCACCACAACGAATTTACACTCCGATGGTAACATTGTAGCTCCAATGCAATAAGCAAGATTTGAACAATAGAAAGAATATGAAAATGATAAAACATATTAGCTCATGCTCATAAATCAAAAAAGGAAGTACAACTAGGGGTGTTATGTAGCCCCCATTCCTAAAAAGGAAAGTAACTCCTATGACGCCACTGACACATACGATGTGACTGACACATATGATGCCACTAAAGGAGGAGTTACAATTCCAAATAAGGAATGTAACTCATATGACACACTGATGCAAATGACAATGATAGATTCTATGATAGAATCTGACACTTTTCATTTGACTCCCTAAGACCTATGACTCTCGCAAGGTGAGATGACTCACCATGTGATGTGGATAATGACTAGGTAGGTCACACACACCAACACCCCCTTCATCAAAGTTGAGGTAGAGGTCATGGTAAGATAGAATAGAAAAGAAGACTCCCCTAGACAACTAAGAAAGATGTGCCAATGGGGCCCAACAACTAAAGGCTTGATAAGGTGCCCATATATAAACAACATCTTTCTGGAAGGAAGAAGAGGATGAGAAGAGGGAGATGAAAGGGATGTATAAGATGCCATGGATGGATCTAGAAGTCTCAGAACTCTAAGAAGTCTCCTAGAAGAATTTCAATCATGAGATCCTCTCGCCTCTAGATAGAAGAAGAGACATCCGCACCAAACCGTGTGCCTACCCTTATAAAGGAAATAAATGACATGTTATAATTTTTCCTACTTCGTGAAGGAAACTTAAAGTAGAAACACGAAGAACTCTAAGTCTGGTGCACAAAATTTTGACATAGGTCTAGCAAGTTAGTGCAAAGGAACCAAAGGTAATGTCATGAGTGAAGAATTGTCGAGTATGAAGGGTGAAAACCCTGTAGAAATTATGTGCAATCTGGTGTGAAGGCAACAAAACATCCCCAAAATAGAAAATGGATCTACAAGAAATTGTGGATTAATGAATGTCTCCGAGTGAAAAGTGGAAGTGGTAAGAGTCCCATAAGGGGCACTCATAAAAAAGAGATGTTGAAATCCTCGAAATACCTATAGATTGATGAGGAAATTTAGTACATCACAAGTGTACTCTATGAAAAGATGACTAAATTTAGGTAGATACTCATCCCAATGAGGGGGCTCAATAAACAGAAGAGTGATGTTAGATAGGTATGAGTCATCTAATGAAGGTGGAGGAGTGAAAGGGGCCTCAAACACTGAAGGTGGAAAAGAGGTGGGTGTGATGACTTGTATGAGGTCAGTATAGGATACTACTCAAAAATATGATGAGATGTGGGATGTGTCAACACTCTCTGGAATATTGAGAGACAGGAAAGAAGAGTCCTCTCTAGCACTCTTGACATCAAAACTAGGTGCACAATCCTTGTCATCATAAGTAGAACCAAGCGAGTCTGTGTTAGTGGAACTATCATCACATGAAGAAATATGTGGGGTGGCCCTTCATAAGAAAAACTCTCAAAGGTGAACTCACTTTCCTCTATAGATGCAAGATCATCATAAGATCCATAACCAGATGAAGGAGTATCAAAGTATCCAAGACAATTTCAATGAAATTCCAAGCTTGGTGCATAAAATATGTGAACTCTACTGACATAATCAAGGTCCTTCACTATAGTAAGACAAAGAAGCCCATATGCCATGTCATTCTCATTTAACTAATTTTGGTGATGAATGTGATCAATAGGTTTAGGTGTCATCCCAAGAAGATGTGGTAACAATTTATACATAATACAATGATTGAGTATTACATTCTTCCATTATAGGTAGTTTCTGGTCCTAGTTCAACAACGTAGCGATGGAATTCAATGTCCATAATGAGAGGAGCCTCCAAAGAATACTAGTTTAACACCCCCTTTTGCAACACTTTATAGATTAGTGCGTTGATTACAATCAAATGTGATCGTGCCTCGAGAACCACTATGTCACTCACCTTACAGCTAATGTAATAACACACAAGAGTGGAGACCACAATCAAGGTTCATTGGGCGTAATATTTTGACACTATAAGCAAGCACAAGAACAAGGGAAAAAAAGAAGGGGAAGAGAAGACCTTGTGAGACATGGCATCTCACATCACACGAAAAATCCCCTCTATTGTAAGATTGTGGCGATGTACTCACAAATCCACAAGCAATAAAAGGGATAGTACAAAGCTAAAGATGATCCGAAATGAGCCTACACAAGCAATATCATGACACCCCCTAGAATGCGAACTTTATAAAATAGTTCGCACAAAGTTGATAATCCCATCATGTAGTGTGCACAGATAGATCATGTAAATTTTACTAAATAAGTTCACAAAATGGAGCAATGAGTAAAAATTTATAGTAAAAAAATGATTCTTGCAACTAATGAAAAAAGCCAATAAGTCATGGAAACAGATTAAAAAGGTGCCCTAAATGCATGCAAAGGGTGTCATATGTGTGCTCATTGGAAATGTTCATCAAAATTTAGATAGGGTTTAATTTTTATTGTGAGGGGGGATTAGCCTCCTGCCAAACCCGGACCTCACCCTCCATCTTCAACACTTGAAGGACAATAATACAAGAAAAATATATCCAAAAATAATTACAATGCCATGAAATAAATGTTTTTAACCTTAAAACATTAAAGGGAGATTGATTTTACTAATAATCAATTCTAAAAGGGATGGACATGATATAAGTTGATTTGAAGGTTCACTGAGTGATACGCCAAGTACGAGCAACAAGGAATCCTTTCACCGAGGTGGTGTGAACACACTCGGGAGATTTTTTATGAGCTGGTTTGAACACCCACCAATGAGTTGTGTAATGGCTTAAGAAGAGGAATAACTTATTGTAATAGTCACCCAAACTAGCTCGGCAATACTTGGCAGACTTCCACCACGGAAATGAAACGGTCAACTCGTAAGGAAGCAGATCAGACTAGTGATTCCATATGTCATAAGAGATATCTAGATAATGGCCAATATCCCTAATAGGTGGGGTGAATAGAGGAAACAATGTTTTTATGATGATTGTGCGAGATATCCTCCAAATGAGTGACAATGTAGAGAAAACAAATCCCAGTGTAGCACATCAAAGAGCTAACAAATTCGTAGCTCAAAACTCACGATCAATTGGAAGAAAATATGACGAGTTAGTTAGAGTGTAGCACATAGAGGATTCAAGCTCATCTAAGAAAACTTTGGTGGAACATTGCAAGTAACACTAAAATTAGTAGACACAAGCTAGTAATGACCCTTGAGCCAACAATGAAGGTTATCTTAGTGCAAAATCACAAGCACTTCGAATGGCCTAGGTTTGAGATGGGGCATTCGGTGTGATTACACAACATTGGACCATCTCTCAAGCTCTAAGACTTGCAGACTTGAGATGGACCTCCAGAGAAGGTTGGTTCCTACTTCCTAATCTACCTGCCACAAGCTACTCCAAAGTGCAGAAAACCTAATCTAACCTAATCTAACCGTTCTAAGGAGATAGGGAGAGAGATAAAGTGAAAGAGAGCCTACACTAAGCGGTGATACACTAGAAAAGAAAGTGGCGAGATAATGTGTTGAAGGAGGATGAAATAGGAGGCAAAGGAGATGGGGAGATCAGATAGAAGTGACACAAACCTAGGTTTGAATCCACCATTAAAACTCCATGAAGCACAACATCCTACACCTACAAACATGAAATACATGCACAGGGAGAAAACACAAGATGGAGAGGCATAATTAAACAACAAAAAAATGTAAAGGGTTGAAAAACACCACAAAAACATGATTTTATTGCTCTATAAGGTGCACAGACTATTACATTAATGCTCAAAGGTGTAAAATCTACTTCTAGGCATAACAGAAGGCTTATATCTCAAATGGATTCGGGAAACAACTTTGACAGAGTTTCCCCACATCCTAGAATGTCTCCCCCTTCTAAAATGAGAAGTGTTTACAATATATAGACAATGAAAACTAGAGAGAAAGAAGAGAAACTCAACTCTTCTCTTAAATTCCAATCACCAACAATCAATGCCCCTTGAAATCTAGCTTCAATCTATCGATTCTAGTTCCCCATGTTTATTCAAAGATGTTGAAAAAGGAAGAAATGTGGATCAAATCAAATCTAATCTGGTAGTTGAAGCAATCATATCCTTCATTAATGGCATGAAATATGTTTTCCTAATTTTCACCCACCTAACCTTGTCAAAATTTAAGTTTCAGGTTTCCATGGTGTAGAGGAGGTCGAGACCTTTCCAAAAAGTCTTCTCTTTCTTAAAGTTGAGCTTCTAGTCAAAAGATATGGTCATCTAAAGATTCTACATCGAGACCGTGTAAATTGCGAAAACACAAAATACAAATTGCACTTTCTACAAAAAGACACAAAATCAAAAAACCTCCCATAGCCCCACAAGTTTGAAATTAACTTTTCCCTAAAATCCCCAAGCCCAAAACCTTACATTTCCTAAAATTCATCTTTGGGCTTGCATTGCCCGCATTTTCCATTTGGGTGAAAAGTCTTCCGTGCGCATTCACCATCCCACTTTTGGAGAAAACTCCTTCCAAGGACCACCTTTCCACATGTAGTTTAGGCCTAACACATGTCACATTTTCATGTTAGCAGAGATGCAGCTCACTTTTTTACTTTACGCCCTTTCAAACAAAAAAAAAAAAACAATCCTCCCGTGAACCCACCTTCCCGCTCTAACTTAAAACACTACCACATGTATATTTGACATGCGTTTGGGGACCTCTTTTGGATTTTTCTTTTGAATTTGTGCTAAAGAGACATGTGGCTCCTTCCACGGATTTTCTCTATTTATTTATGTTTTGGCTAAGTCCCTTTTGTTTGGTGAGGCCATATGTCTGACCCTTGACACATGGAGGCTCGGTGCCTGCTTTGGGACTGTCCCTCTGATTCTACTTTTGAAGTTGTGTCGAGTTGACATGGGCACCTTCCACCGACTTTCTTATACTTATCTCGATTCAAGGCTGGTTCAACTTTTGGGCTCGACCACGTGGTATATCGGCGCTAGTTCGGTCATTCTTTGGGCCAGCGCCTTTTGAATTCACATCAATGAGACATGTGGGGGCTTCCACCAACTCTTCCTTGTTTAGACTTTTAAACAGCCGATTCTGCCCTTGACTTCTTCTTTTTTGGTCCTAGGACACGTGGAAGCTCCGCACTCATTTGGGGGACCACATTTAGAATAGATCCTTGAAGGTGCGCCGCTAAGACATGTAGAGGCTTCCACCACCATTCATAATGAATCAATTTGGGCTGCTACCATCCGACTTTTTTAGGACCCTAGACACATGGAGAGCTGGAGCATGTTTGAGTTTCCACCTTGTGCTCTAACTTTTAAAATTATGCCAAGATGACACATGGTTCTTTCCGCTGTCCTTTCTATACTTAGTCGATTCTATGACTAACTCGTTTTTTTTTACTTTGACCACGTGGCGAGCCTGCACTCATTTGGGAACCCACTCTTTGGACCGAGCCTTGGTGTTGTGCCATTGAGACACGTGGGGCTTCCGCCGACACTCTTATACTTAACTAATTTGGGCCCACTCTGTCCCCCTTTTTAACTTGGACCACGTGGTGATCCTGGACTTGTTTGGGGTCTCTGTTTTGGATTCTATCCTTAGAGTTTTGTTGATGAGGCACGTGGCATCCTCAGTGGGTCATTACTTTTAAATGGACACATGGAAACTTTGTGCTTGCTTAGGGACTACCTTGGGTCTCACTTTTGAATTTGTGCTGATTGGATGCATGGAGGTTCGAAGTGCAATTTAAGACCTACCTTTTTTATGCACCTTTTGGAATTGCATCAAGATGACACATGGTGCCTTCCATGAGTTCTGTTTTACCCCAAGTTGACTCGTATGCGGCTAAGTCCAAACATTCAACCCCTTTTGAATTTTCTTCGCATGTGAGCCTCTAGTTTCTTTGACACTATTTGATTACATTGTTGAGATTTCTCTTACATTATAGAGTCTTGCCTATCCCTCAGATTTGGATTTGAATGTTATCTTACAGGACAGAGCCGACCCTTAGGTTTTTTTTTCGTGGGGTGTGTTTGGTCAATTTTACCTGGGGGAAAATTGAGATAATAATTTGGCGAATCATGGGGACATCTTCTTGCTAGATGAATAGACCAATAACCTTGAATTATCCATTGGGCATGGAGTCAAGAATGATAGCCTGATAGTGATATTTTTTTTGAAACTTCTCCCCAATTTCCTGCATCCTGTTGACCCTGAACTCACCCCGCTGGGGCTTTACCTATTCCTAAGAATGGATTGTCTTGAATCTGATTTTAGTTGCTATGTATTTGTGTTTTATTTTAAATTAGCAATTGTTATAGGTAACTATGGGTCTCTCCTTCGTGAATACTGAAGGGCCTCACATCTACACCTTCAGAGCAATATGAACAAAACTAATGTAAAAATATTAAATCATACATACCTCAATTAAGACATGCAAAGTGTGCAAAAGCACTTGTTCTACTAAAAAAAACCTAATCCTACTCTAATACTAGCCTAATAAAGAAAATCTTAAACAAATCCTGCCATAGGTAGAGAGAAATAGGTTCCCTTTCTCTAAAGGGGCAGCCATGTAAATGATTTGGCATTGAATATGGTTGTTATTAGGAGTGGAAGGTTGACTGCAAATTGTTTCTTCACTCCCTCCATCAAGGTATCAACTGGAAACAAAACAAATACCTCTTCAGTCTTCTGCTCACTTGGTTCCAAGAGGTATTATTGTTGATCCTTGGCACTTTGAGGCTCTTCTTAATGCTTAGAAGAAAGCATGACTGGTTTTGGCTTCTCCCTTGGCTCTAATGAAGCCAAGTATCTAATTGGGAAAGGTCTGATCCTTTGAATTTTCCCACTACTCTAATATTTAACTCCAAAAATGGAGTCTTCTTGTAGATCTTCTTATATGGATGATGTGATAGGGATGATAGCCTCATACTCTTTCCCTTCCTCTGCAGCAGGTGTGGCTTTTGGAAGATCAAAATCTTCAAACTTTGATTCAAGAGGCATGTTGCAAACTATAGGTTATGCTTGCATGTTCTCTTCCATGGCAGCAGGTTCTTTTGGTTAAAGGATGAATGATGGGGGAGAAAAGATTGAAATTTCAACTGACTCCTCCTTATCAAAACATTCTTTTGAGTCTGATAGGATATCAAAATTTTTACGTTCCCATTGTAGTAAGGTCTCTAACTCTTACATGGTGATCTTAAAATCTCCATAATTTTCACCATATGAAGCTTCATCTTCAAACATGAAGCTAGTGAGTTCAAATTCTTCCAAAAAATTAGAATTTTGGATATGTTGAATGGGAGAGGGTCTCAAAATCTTGTGTAACAAGCTCATGATTCAAAGGCCTCGAATCTATCTTGGTCACCTCCAAATGCTCCTCTTTAACTAGACTTGGAGCTGATGGTTCTTCTTCCCTCATGGATTCATCAATCAAATTAGACCCTTCAAATGAAAGAAAAAATCTTCAATAATGTTTCCTTCATCAAGTGGTTTCAACTCTGATTTGATCTCTTCCAATTCCTCCTCTTCAGTAGGACTTGGAGCTGATTTTTCTTCTTCTTCCTTGACTGATTGTGCAGCTTGGATTAGATCAATATCCTCTTCAGAAAGGTGCAATTATGGACATTACATTTAAAGAAAAATAGATTTCTAATCTTCTTGCTTCTTCTTCTACTACACACTCAGCCTTATCCACCACCACCACCGTTCTTCAACCTTTACCTCCTCTCCGTTGGCTTAACCATTAAGGGGATCTTTGTAATCTAGAATTTGGCATCCCAACTCTTCATATTTTCTATCATTTCTTCTCTATTGGGTTCCTATTCTTTTTCCCTTGGCTGGTTTTCTAATTTTCATCTCCCCAAATGGACTTGGGAAAGCAGGGAGTTGGTAGGTTGGAATTCAACCAACTTTGCTATTGTTTATGGTGGAGAGGGAAGGGAACTTCTTGTTTATTTAGAGGGAAAAATGCTTAGGAGGGAAAAGGGTAGACAAATTAACATGAGATGCAATATTAGGAGATGGAGAAGAGAAATCAACACTTCAAGAAGTAATCGAGGGATTGACTCTTGACATTGATGAAATGATAAAGCTTGAGAAAGAGAAAATGAAGGACAAGGAAATGGTGATTGACTTACCCATTAACAAGGTTGTCTCACACTTTGCTCATATGCCTCAATATCCTCAATCCACTATGCAAGTTGAGGCAACATTTCATTCATGAAGTCAACCTTCTCCTAAGGACTGTAATGTCTTGGTACAAGGATGGCCCATGGACAAGGTGCCTTATAACCTATTCGAATGCTTTCATTTGAGTTGTGGCCCTTGATTGTACCATGCGTGCCTCCATCCTTGAAACTCCTCCATAAGATCAGAATTTTCCATGTAATTGTTATCATCATATGCATACCCTTGTTCTTGATAAGCTCCATAGCCAAACCGGCTCGACACTACTCATATGGGTGAGCATAATGGTTCTCGGATCTTATCATAATGCTGATCTAGATGGGTCTTGAAATATATTGGAGGTGGATTGTACTTTGAAATTCCATGAGGGAAATGAAGTCATGATTACACAACTTCATGAATGGTAGAATATGAAAGATGTGGAAAGAAAGATGAATGAAGATGGGTGGAAATGGATGGAAAATGTCTGTAACTCATAGAATGGGTCATTGACAACATGGATTCACCAGATGTACTTTGCATGTGCCTCAAAAGATTGAATCCTTACAGGAACACACCAACCTGCTAAAATGAAGTGGTAAGGTGCTTCAGACCTCTCCCACCAGGAGTGCCAAAACTGTTAGTGTGGTAGCATGGTGGCTCAATATTTGTTGTTTGATAATGAGACACCTCATAAAGATGAGAAAACCTTACTTCAGTGTCCCACTGGGCATGCCAAAACTATTAGTGTGGTAACATGGTGGCTTAAGATTTCTTGCTTGATAATGAGACACCTTGAAAGGATAAGAAAAACCTAACCTCGAGTGTCCCACCGGCATGCCCAAACTATTAGTGTGGTAGCACGGTGGCTCAAGATTTGTTGTTTGATAATGAGACACCTCAGAAAGATGAGAAAAACCTAACATTAGTGTTCCATCAGGCATGCCAAAACTGTTAGTGCAAAATCACATCACCCCGAATGGTTTGAGATGGGGCATTTAGTGTGATTTCACAACATTGGACCATCTCTCAAGTTGTGGGACTTGAAGACTTGAGATGGACCTCCAGAGAAGGTTGGTTCCTACTTCCTAATCTACCTACCACATGTAACTCCAAAGTGCAAGAAAACCTAATCTAATCTAATCTAACTATTCCAAGGATACGGTGAGAGATTGAAAGTGAAAGAGAGCCTACACTAAGCAGTGATACACCGAGAAAAGAAAGTGGCAATACTCTACTAGGAAGGATGAAATAGGGGACAAAGGAGATGGGGAGGTCGACAGGACAGTGACATAAATTAGGTCCATATCTACCATTAAAACTCTAGGAAGCATGACATCCTGCACCTGTGAACATGAAATACACGCACAGGGAGAAAACACGAGATGGAGAGGCACATAGAAACAACAAAACAATGCAAAGGCTTGAAAGACACCACAAAAGCATGATTTTATTGCTCTATAAGGTGCACAGACTATTACATTAGTGCTCAGAGGGTCTAAAATCTTCTTTACAGGTGTAAGAGAATCCTTACAGCTCAAATGGAGTTACGAAAAATCTTTGAAAGAGTTTCCCTGACATCCCAAAATGTCTCCCCCTTCTCAAATGGGAAGTGTTTACAATATATAGATGATGAAAACTAGAGAGCAAGAAGAGAAACTCAACTCTTCTCTTAAATTCCAACCACCAACAATCAATGGCCTTGCAAATCTACCTAAAATCTATCGATTCTGGTTCTCCATTTTTGTTCGGTGTGTTAAAGAAGGAAAAAAGGTAGATCAAATCAAATCTGATCTAGTAGTTGAAGGAATCAGAGCCTTAATTAATGGTATGAAAGATGTTTTCCTAACTTTCACCCACCTAACCTTGTCAAAATTTATGTTTTAGGATTCCATGGCATAGAGGATGTCGATACCTTTCCAAAAAGTCTTCTCTTTCTCAAATCTGAGCTTCCAGTCAAAAGATATGGCCATCTGAAGATTCTACATCGAGACTGTGCAAAATGGTGAAAACATAATCTTTGCAAAGTGGATCCATGGGCCCAAAAATACAAATTGCACTTTTGCGTAGGAAAAATCACAAAACATCCCACAGCCCCATAGGTTTGAAATTCACTTTTTCCTAAAATCCCCCACAAGCCCGCAACCTTACATTTCCCAAAAGTTATCTTCGAGCCCGTCGGCCCACATTTTCCATTTGGGTGAAAAGTCTTCCATGCATCTGTCGGCCCACTTTTGCAAAAAATCCTAACAAATCCAACCTTCCCACATGTAATTTAGGCTTGACATGTGGCATCTCTCGGCGTTGGTGGAGGTGTGGATCAATTTTATACTTTACGCCCTTTCGAAACAAAGCCAAAATATTCAATCAACTTCCGGCGACCCGCTTTCCCGCTCTCACTTGAAATACTACCACGTGTAGAGATGGCACATATTTTGGGACTACTTTTGGATTTTGATTTTGAAGTTGTGTTAAAGAGACACGTGGCTCCTTCCATGACTTTTATTTGTTTCTTTGTGTTTTGGCTAAGTCCCTTTTGTTTGGCGAGGCCATATGTCTTACCATAGACATGTGGAGGCTTAACATTTGTTTGGGATTTTCCCTCTAGATTCTACCTTTGAAGTTATGCCAAGTCTACACGTGGCACATGTTATCCATATTTTTCCCTTGTGCCAAATATTGGATTGAAAAGGACCCAACATCAAGAGGAACCTAAGAAAACTCGTCCAGATCCTGCAAATTGATCGCAGAAGGACTCAACCATGGAGTGGCGGAGGCCAAGAGAAACTAAAGGACCCTGTACAAAAGAAATGACTCTTTTGGGCTATTTCCACATCTTAAATCTGTTCTCCAAGTTACAAGTAGACTCAATAATGGAATAAAGAGGTCGAAAAGAAGGGGAAATGCCTTAGAGGAGCCAGAATAGAAAATGGAAGAAATGGTGAGGAATCGAATTCCTCGAACTTGAAATGGTTTAGGAAAAGGTCCAAAAACAACTAGATATGGAGGAGGTAGCAAAAGGAGCCACGTTTCCTAATGGTGCTTCTCTAAAGATGAATATGGAAAAGGGAGCCCAAACTTGCGCTAAGCTTCCACGCGTCTCAGAGCCCAAACAAGTTGGGAAGCATTGAAAAGTATTCAACTAAAATGAAGGTGCCATGTGTCGACTTAGTGGAAAACCGAAAGGAAGCCTAGGGTGGAGACTCAAATTTACACCATCCCTCCATGTGGCAAGTGGTCAAATAGATTCAAAGGGAAGACAAAAAAGGCTTCAAAATTGGCTAAGTTTAATAGTGTAAGCAAAGAATGCCAAATGTCAATGTGGCACATCTCCAAGAGTTGGTCCCAAAGCAGAAACCCAAATGAGTGTGAGCTCACCACATAGCCCAAAGTCTAAAAAGTAAGAGGAACGGTTGAAAATTCCATAGATCAGTGGAGGCCGACAAGTGTTAAATCAACACTCCTCTAAAGGCAAACCTTGAGTTTGGTTTTCAAACAAGTGCGGTGCCTCCATGTGTTATCTCAAGAGGGGCAGAGTTAGTTGAATAGTCAAAGCATAAACAAAGTCGGGAGGTGCAAGTGTCTCAATGGCACTGATTCAAGGGTTAAATAGAGAAAAGGTTTCCAAATGAGTGCCAAGCTACCGCATGTCCCAAGGGAAAGTGGGTCATCGGGAGAAAAGTTGGTTCTTTTCCCCTTGTTATCTCAAAAGGGGTAAAAGTTACAAAATGGCCTGCAACTCTGCCAAGAAAAAGTCAGCATTTGGGCCCAGTCAAAGCCAAAGTGGGGAATTAGAGGAAAAAGTGAAAATTTTCCTTTTTTCCAAAAGGCACAAAGATGAAAATGGAAGTGCATTTCCTAGCCAACCAAAAGGAGCCACGTGTTTAGGCGGAGCTTCAAAGTCTGCTGGAGTGTTTTAAGTTTTGTATTTTTTGCACAAAATGGCAAAAAGGTAAATTGCAGAGACCAGAACCCAATTTTTGTTCTAATCTCGCTTCCACGTGTCCCATACCAAAAGGGGAACCCATTTTTCAAATTGTTTTCCCACCCATTTTGATGGACTCAATAAAAACTTCTAAGGGGCATATCTTATTTCACTCAGGGCTCAAAATATTGCGAATCTGACACCATTGGAAAGATCTTAGCCTCGCCCATGCCATGGAGGCCTGAAACTTTAATTTTGAGGAGGTTAGGTGAAGAAAATGGAGGAAAAATCTTTAGGATTTCAATGCAAGATCTTCTTGCCTCCACAACTAAGTCGATTTGTTTCCATGGTTTCCTCTTCCTTCAAGGTGCCGAATCGAGGATTGATGGAGTAAAGACAACTCACGGGGAAGATTTCATCAAAATAATTAACAATGGTGGTTGAGATTCAACCTATTTTCCCACTTCTCTCTCTCTCTTTCTTCTCTCAGGTTGAATATATAAATACGGGGGTAGGATTCATTGTAAAGGGTTGGAAATTCTTTGTTTTGCAGCTCCTTCTTCTTCTAAGAAAGGGTTTGTGGGGTTCAAGCCTTCCATTAAAATTGTAATATGTTTCTTCTTTTTGGCTACTTGGTAATGAACTATACTAGTCTACAGAGCAATAAAACATGTATGTGATCGATTTTAGATCCTTTCTTGACTCTTTTCTCTCGTCTGGTCTTCCATTATGGGCCCGCCTATCTATGCTTGTTTACTTTGTATGCATTTTTGGGTTTGTTTCTATTAACAAGATAAGTGTTCATCATTCCTTTGGTGCATCACCTGTAATTTAGTTATTTTTGTTTCATATACTCTTTTATCCCTATCTCCTTGGTGAGTTTAGATTAGGTTTAGAAACAGATCATCAAAAATCCTTATGTATGCACCTAGACAGAGGAATAAGGAACCAACATTTAAATATGGAGAGATTTTCCATTTCTTCAAGTTCTTGCACCTTGGGAAAAGTTCAATGTTATTCAATCATACCAAATGACCATGCCTTAGAAAAATAGACCTACATAACTCATTTGGGGTGCTTGTGATTTGGCACTAATAGTTTTGGTATGCTCGGTGGGACACTTTGGGTTAGATATTTCATCTTCTCTTAGTTTCTCATGCAAAACATCAAATCCAACACCACCGTGTACCACTAACAGTTTTGGCACACCCAATGGGACCAGAGGTCTTCACTTTATTTCATCAAGTTGATGTGTTATTGGTGGGATTCAGCCTTTTGAGGCACATACAAGCACATATGGTGACTCCATCTGGTCAAAAACCCATTCTCTGAGTTGCAGACCTTTTCCATCCATTTCCACTCATTTCATCCATTTTCTTCTTCCATCTCTTTCATTTTCTCCCATTCCATGAGGTTATGCAATCATGACTTCATTCCCTTCATGGAACTCACACTTACAAAGAATGCGAGTCCATCTCCAACGCATTTCCAAACTCCTCCAAATTAGCATTATAATTAGATCCAGAACCATTATGCTTACCCATATGAGCAATGTCAAAACTAGTTTGACTATGAAGCTTATCAAGGACAAGGGGATGCATATAATGGCGATAGTTATGTAGAGGATGTTGGTCTACTAGAGAAGATTCAAAAAATGGAGGCTAGCATGGTGCATTCTAAGGCCATAGCACAAATGAAGGCATTTGAGATTGGTTATAAGGCACCTTATCCATGGGAAGGCCATTTTTTAAGACATTACAACCCTCAGGAGAAGCTAGACTTCATGGTTGAAATGTTGCCCCAACTTGCACAATGGACTAAGGAGATCAAGGCCTATGAATTTGGTGCCAGGTAGCCTTGTCAATGGGTAAATCCTACACCATTATCTGGTAATTTTCTCTCCACTCCTCAAGCAGAACCATCTCAATTTGAGATTCAATTTCCAAGCTTCCCATTGTATGTTGCCCCAAGTGTGAAATCCATTTCTCCATCCCCAACTCTTCCATCCGATGTCAGTTCTTCTACCCTTTTCCCTTCCAAATAGTCATCCCCTTCAAATAAACAAGGAGTTCCACCTCCCTCCCCACTACAAAAAATCACAAATCTAGTTGAACCTAAACCTACCACTCCTCTTGCTTTCCCAATTCCATGTTGGGGAGATACTTAAGAATCTAGTCAAGCACAACGAGAAGAGGAGTCCAATAGAAAAAAAATAACCGATAATCGATGAGTTGGGCTGCTAGATTTGGGTCTAAGAATATCCCTTGATGGTCAACCCAATAGAGGATGTCAAATTCAAGAGCCTGTGGTAGATGAGTTTGAATTTTCAGCAGGAGGAGGAGGACCATACAATTTTAGAGGCCCCAAGTGTGGAGCAGGCTAAAGAACAACCTTCAGTTCTTCCTCCCACTTCATCCCCTTCAAGCTCTGATGTTGAAGAAGAGTTTGATATTTCAAACTTCATGTTTGAGAGTGAAGGTAGCCATGGTGATCAATTGCAAACCAAGAGGATACTATGGAAGAGGTTGAACATTTGCAAAGATAACAACAATGAGGTAATTTATTTTTTTCGATTGGGAGGATTTTTTTGATTGAGAAGAACTAGTTGAGTTTCTATTGTTTTCTCCTCCTTCATCTACCTTCCAAGCATATGAAACTGTTGTCAAGGAGGAGATCATTCAATTGCATTAGCCTACATTTTATAGCAACCCTCTAGAATCAAGTTTGGAGGATCTTGATCTTCCATGTTCTTGAAACAGGAGGAAGATAAATGGTAGGAGGATGTCATCATATCTCTCACACCATCGAACCAAGAAGGTCAAAAGAAGACTCCATTTTTGGAGTTGAATTTAAGAGAAATGGGCACATCCAAAGGATCAAACCGTGCCCAATTAGGTACTTGGCTTCATTGGAACCAAAGGAGAAACCAAAACAAGTCATGCCTACTTCAAATGCATGAGGATGAGCATCAAAGTACCAAGGTTCATCATCAGCACCTCTGGAAGTCTAGTGCAAGTCAGCTTGAGGAGGTATTTTCCATTAGTGTTGATACCTTGATGATTTGGGTGGGTGACTAGCTTATTGTCAATTTTCACTCATACAGAAGCTATATTTTGTTTCAAATAATTTGCATGGCTTCCTTTCTCAAGAAAAGGAAGCTACTTCTCCTTGCCCGTGTAGGGCTTTGTTTAGCATTCTTTTTCTCTGTTTAGTTTAGGAGTAGGATTAGGCTTTGTTTTCAGCGGAAGAAGTGGTTGTGCACACTCTGCATGTCTCATTTGAGGCATATATGATTTGTTCTCTATGTATAAGTTTTGTTCTCATTGCTTCAAAGGTGCATAAAGCCGGGCTCTTCAAGATTCATAGTTGGGAAACTCATAGTTACTTGTAATAGTTTCCATCTTCAAAGAAAACAAATACAAAGCAACTAAATTTGTTTCAAAATAGTCTGTTTCAGGATAGGTGAAAACCCGGGTCAATATAATTTTCTACTCTCAGAAACCTTCATTTTGAGATTTCTTATGAAAATTGAGAGTACAAGTAGTGGACTCATGATCAAAGGTAGAATTAGTATCAGACCATATTTCTCAACTCCATGCCCAATGGATATGACAAGGCAATTGTTCTTTTCATCTAGCAGGAAGATACCCCTGTGAGTCACCAAATTGTTATCCATATTTCATCCCCATGCCAAATATTGGATCAAACATGACCCAACATCAAGAGGTACATAAGAAAACTTGTCTAGATCTTGAAAATTGGTCATAGAAGGACTCAACCATGGAGTGGTGGAGGCCAAGAGAGACTAAAGGACCCTGTACAAAAGAAACAACTCATAGTCAGACATTTTCATGTCTTAAATATATTCTCCAAGTTACTGGTAGACTCAACAATGGGATAACATGGCCGAGACAAGAAGGGATGATGCGGTAGAGGAACCAGGAATGGAAAATGGAAGAAATGGTGAAGATTCAAATTCCTCGAGGTTGAAGCGGTTCGAAAAGGTCAAAAAATGACTAAGTATGAAGGAGGCAGCGGAAGGAACCACATGTCCTAACGGTGCTTCTCCAAAGATGAATTCGAAAAAGGGAGCCCAAACTTGTGTTAGGATTCCACGCATCCAGAGCCCAAATAAGTTGTTGGGTGCTGAAAATTCTTCAACTAAAATGAAGGTGCCAGGTGTCAACCTGGTAAAAACTAGAAGGGAATCCTAGGGTGGAGACTCAAACTTGTGCCAGCCCTCCACGTGGCAAGTGGTCAAATAGAATCAAAGGGTGGATAGAAAAGGCTTCAAAATTGGCTAAGTATAAGAGTGTAAGTGGAGAATGCCAAGTGTCAATGTGGTGCATCTCTAAGAGTTGGTCCCAGGTAGAGACCCAAATGAGCGGAAGCTCACCATGTAGCCCAAAGCCTAAAAAGTAAGAGGGACCATTGAAAAGTCCACAAATAAGTGGAGGCTGACAAGTGTTAACTCAATGCTCCTCCAAAGGAAAACCTTGGGTTAGGTTTTCAAATAAGCGCAGTGCCTCCACGTGTTATCTTAAAAAGAGGAGTAGAGTTAGTTGAATAGTCAATGCAAAAATAGGCCACCAGAGGCTACCAAGTGTCTCAATGGCGTTGATTCAAGAGTTGAATAGAGAAAAGTTTTGCAAACGAGTGCCAAGTGGCGCGTGTCCTAGGGGAAAGTGGGCCATTGGGAGAAAAGTTGGTTCTTTTCCCCTTGTTATCTCAAAAGGGGTAAAAGTTGTAAAATGGCCCGCAACTCCACCCAAGGAAAAAGTCAGCATTTGGGCCCGAGTCAAAGCCAAAGCGGGCAATCGGAGGAAAAAGAGAAAATTTGCTTTTTCCAAAAGGCACAAAGATGAAAATGGAAGCGCATTTCCCTACCAACCAAAAAGAGCCACCTTTCTAGGGGGCTTACAGGCTGCGAGAGTTTTTGAGTTTTACATTTTTGTGCAAAAGGGCAAAAAGGTAAATTGTGGACTCATAAACCCAATTTTTGTTCTATTCTAGCTGCCACGTGTCCCATACCAAAAGGGGGACCCATTTTTATAATTTTTTCCTACCCATTTGGAGGGACTCAATACAAAATTTGAAGGGGCATCTCTTTAGACTTAGGGCTCGAAATATTGCGAATATGATACCATTGGAAGTATCTCGGCCTCACCCACGCCATGGAGGCCTGAAACTTTAATTTTGAGGAGGTTAGGTGAAGAAAATGGAGGAAAACATCTTCAAGATTTCAATGCAGGATCTTCTTGCCTCAACAACCAGATCAGATTTGATTTGTTTCCACCGTTTCCTCTTCCTTTAAGGTGCCAAACCAAGGATTGATGTAGTAAAGATGAATCAGGGCAGATTTCATCGAAGTATTAATAGTGGTGGTTGAGCTTCAACCTTCTTTTCCCACTTCTCTCTCTCTTTCTTCTCTCAAGTTGAATCTATAAATACAAGGGCAGGATTCATTGTAAAGGGTTGGACATTCTTTGTTTTGTAGGCTCCCTTCTCCTTATAGAAAAGGGATTTGTGGGGTTTAGGCCTTCCATTAAAATTTAATATGTTTCTTCCTTTTGGCTACTTGGTAATGATCTCGTACAAATATACAAAGCAATAAAACGTGTATATGATTGATTTTATATCCTTTCTTAACTCTTTTGCTCTCGTCTGGTCTTCCATTATGGGTTCGGCTACATGTGCTTGTTTAATGTATGCATTTTGTTGGATTTTGTCTATTAGCAAGATAATTGTTCATCATTCCTTTGGTGCATCACCCGGTAGTTTAGTTAGTTCTTATTTGTTATACTCTTTTATCCATGTCTCCTTGGCAATTTTATATTAGGTTTAGAAATAGATCCTCTGCAAATCCTTATGTATGCACTGGACAGAGGAATAAGGAACAAAAATTTAAATCTAGAGAGATTTTCCATTTCGCAAGGTCCCACACCTTGGGAAAAGTTCAAAGTTATAGAATCATACCAAATGACCTGCCTTAGAAAAGTAGACCTACATAACTCATTTGGGGTGTTTGTGATTTCGCACTAACACCACCTTCCATTGAATTTCTTATACTTATTTGATTTAGGGCCGATTCAACTTTTGGCCTCGACCACAAGGCGAGTTGGAACTAGTTCGTGGTCATTCTTTTGGCTGTGCCTTTTGAATTAACTCCGATGAGATATGTGGGGATTTCACCAACTCGCCTTTTTATACTTTTCAATGGCCGATTCTTCCCCTTAACACCTTGTTTTTGGGCACAGGACATGTGGAATCTTCATGCTCATTTTAGGGACCACCTTTGGTGTAGACCCTTGAAGGTGCGCCACTAAGACATGTGAAGGCTTCTACCGGTCCTCTCATACTTAGTTGATTTGGACCCACTTGTCATCCGACTTCACGTCCGGAACCTAGACACATGGAGACATAGTGTGCATTTTAGTTTCCACCTTTGGCTCTCACATTTAAAATTATGCTAAGATGACATGTGGTTCTTTCCACTAGCCTTTCTATACTTAGCCGATTCTACAACCAGCTCTCGTCCTTTTTTTACTCTAACCATGTTACGAGATCACGCTCATTTGGGAACCCATTCTTGGGACCCACCATGGTGTTGTGCCATTTAGACACGTGGTGGTTTCCACCGACATTCTTAACCAATTTGAGCCTCGCTCTATCCCCCTTTTGACTTGCACCATGTTTTGAGCTGCGCTTGTTTGAGGTCTCCATTTTGGATTTTATCCTTGGAGTTACGCCCGATGAGGCATGTGGCACCCTCCATGGGTCTATGACTTTTCAATGGCTGATGAGACCTTCCTTTAGACCTGGGACATGTGGAAACTTCATGCTCACTTAGAGAATGTTCCTTGGGTCTCACTTTTGAATTTTTGTCGATTGGATGTGTGGAGGTTTAGCACATGTTTGGGACCTACCTTTTGATGCACCTTTTGGAATTGCGTTGAGTAGATAGATGGCACCTTCCAAAAGTATTTTGTTTTTCCTCGAGTCAAGTCGTATGTGGCTAATCTGAAAACATCGACCCATTTTGAATTTTTCTTCACATGTGAGTTTTGGTTTCTTTAACACTATTTGATTCCATTGTCGAGCTTGCTCCTCCATTGTAGATTCTTACCTATCCCTCAGATTTGGATTTGAATGTGAGCTTGCAGGACATAGATGACCCTTAGGTTTTCTTCTATGCGGGGTGTGTTTGATCAATTTTACCTAGGGGAAAAATTGAGATAGCAGTTGTAAACACGATCACGAGTTACAAGTTAAGAGCATATAATTCCACATAGGGAGAAACCCGAGATGGAGTCAAGGGTGATATAGTTCCTCAAGTAGATTATAAGGAAAGATGTTCCCAAATAATACAAGCTATAAAAATCAATGCAAAGCGTTGACAAGCTAAAAACCCGCAAATGTTGAATAATGCACGATTCAACAACAATGAACCACTAGTCCACGCTAAAGCAAAATCGAGCTCATGATAATAGAAGCAATAAAAAACTCAAAGAACGATAATGCAAATAGACCAAAATACCCTCAAACTTGTAGAATCGCTAAAACCTCAATGCCTAGTGAGAAATATGATTCCAAAGTAATAATCGAGAAAACTTGCACTACGAGGAAATAAGAAGAAACCCAGTATAATAAGCAACTAATAAATGAATATTGCACATTTTACCAAAACCTCATGCTCTAAAATTCTAGGTGTCATTGCCTCTGAATGATGTTAGGCCTAATTAGGTGTATACCGGCTCCATCGTGCGGGAGAATGTTTTCGTATCAAGCTGTTTAACATGATGATATCCTCTCCACCATCGGTTTGAGATTTTGGTGTGACAGTAAGAAGTCATATAGCTATGATACCATGAAAGAGGGATATGCAAGAACCGATATCGAAACAATGCACCACAACGAAGTTTCACTCCGATGGTAACATCATAGCTCCAATATAATAAGCAAGATTCAAACAATGGAAAGAATATACAAATAAGAAAACATGTATGCTCATGCTCATAGATAAAAAATGAAGTACAAATAGGGGTGTTGTGTAACCCCATGCCTAAACAAGGAAAGTAACTCCTATGATGCCATTGACGCATATGACGTGACTAATGCATATGATGCCACTAAAGGAGGAGTTACAATTCCAAATAAGGAATGTAACTCCTATGATGTACTGATGAAAATGAAAATGACAGATTCTATGATAGAATCTAACATTTTCATTTGACTCCCTAATACCTATGACTCTTGCAAGGCGAGATGTCTCACCATGTGATCTAGATGATGACTAGGAATGTCACACACACCAACAATAGACACAACTTGGAAAAATAATAATGCACATCAAAGCAACAATGGTTATCAGGTCAATACATAAACAATTTCAAATATTAGAAGGAACATATTGATATCAGCCATAGAAAACACAACATACAATCTCTCAGATTTTGAAATGCATTGTCAAGGTGAAGGTATTATAAAGAGATCAAAATGTACAAGGAATGACAACGAATGTAGATCACTTCATGAGAGCAATAGTTTTAAGACATATTCAAGCATCAAGTTTTCAAGACGTTCTTCCAATCATACGATTGTAATGAGATAATGCTATATATTGAACAAAGAACACTTTCAGCTATGTATATCATTATGTTTTGGTTCAAGAACTAAACTATTTCCAATGCAAGTGGGACAATATTCCAGGAACAAAAATAAAATGTCATCTTCAGATTGAGAAGTAAAATTACGATGACCAACTATCAAAGGAAGCATTGCCCATCAATACCATCAGTATGGTTTTGTAACATACACTTATCTAGAAAGAGATGTAATGAAATTGAGCTAGGAATCATTCATCCAAGGCACATATTTAAAAACAAAAATTAATGGATCATAAGCATAGTGTAGTGTCAACTATGATTAATTTTAAACTACAATATGAAAATACAAATTACAACTTGAGAAGTAAATGCTTTTGAAGCTTCAGGAGACAATCAAAAGAAAGAATGATTACAACTGTACATTGAAGAAACATTCAAATTTAGAAAGTATGGTGTATAAGAGACCTAAGCTTGAGCGAGTGCCAAGCAAGTAAAATAAATATCAATATCTTCATGTTTATTTGTAATTTTTCAACTACGGTATGAAGATACAAGGGATAGGAAAAACACCTTAAATTATAACACATAATATTTGAGTTGCATATTAAAGATAGAAGCAATGATGCAACATATAGTGGAAATAATTCTAGAATTATGAGCAAAAGGTCTATAGGTTTCAAGAGGAAAAAAGAAATTTCCTGAAAAGTCTACAACAAGATTCTAGTTAGAGTTAGAAATGATTTATGATACTATAGAAATAGGTCATCAATGCAAGCTACAATGAATCACAAAGTTCTAAGTAAATAGTTATAGATAGTCACCAAGAATAAATGGGTACACATTCAAAGATATTCACTGATCCAAAAACACATAGAACATCCATATACCAGAAGAGGAGTTTTCAATTTAGTTACAATGTAAATTTTGTTCTATTAATAAATTCCCAAATTCATGTTATAAATAAATAATTTTCAAGAAAATATTGGAGTTACTAAAAACCCAAATTAAGTTCCATCATAGCCATTTGTTTTGGGAAAAAGAAGGAATGATCATCCATAAAAAAAGAAGATCTTAGATAAGAAGAAAAGTCATAAGGTTTCATATTGTAGCCATCAATTGAATATAGGTTATGCAACAAGGAAATTCACTTTATGAACTCATTACATAAAGATGTAACTTCCAACATCAACATTCATTATCAAATGCAAATCAACATGTTTTAGAAGAAGATTACAGCTACAATCATACCATTCTTAATGGAATTCAATTATATTTCTTATAAATTAATCAAATACCAATGTATTGATGCAAGTAGGAAAGTTATCACAATCATATATCAACCGAAATACATTGAGAGATGGAATAGAAGTGAACATAAATCTACTAAGGAATGAATAAATATTCTAAAACATAGATGAATATAGTGAATAAATGCATCTATTTTACGTTATTTTAGCCAAAAGGGAAAACATTAATGGACCAAAGTTAAATTCAAAACCAGTGCATTCATAAGCTACATAAGAATGTAATGGAAATATCTAGTTTCGAGTTCAAGATTGTCTAACTCCTAGTTCAAAGATAAAAGGCTAGCCATCAGAATGAAAGACAAATGAGTGATAGAAAACTCAAACTAGAAAAACTAAACATTTTCAAACAACAAGCCCATTAAAGCTTCAAGCTCCCAATTTGATCGCAATGGCAAATACCCATAAGAAATGGCATGAATTGGAAAAAGTACAAGTTTCTCAAAATAAAAAGTAATAAATCAAAGCACCCCAAGGGTTTTTGTACATATTTTAGAAGGAATAATTTCAAAAAAATCATGCATGTAGATATGTCTATTCGAACAAGAGTATGATATTAGCAAAAACCTATGTTGTGAAATGATAAGCCATAAAAAAGAGTTCAATCAAAATAAATTTAGTAAAGGAGTTATACCAATCAAAGCTCCATTAAATATAAGTAGTCATACTGAGTTTTCTTACATCATTCATGACAATATAGTAGGTAAATAATCACTCAAAGTAATAGAAACATTGAAACCCCATCAAGAAGGATACCCAGATGGAGATTTACACATATCGAACTCTAAATTGTGCAAGTTGAATCTCAAAAGAGTGAGCCATGGTAAACCCATAATGAAATGGCATTCATAGTTTCCATGGCCAAACACAAATGGTTTAAAGGTCTAGAATAATGAAATAGGAAAATTAAATGTACTGGGATCGAAGTCCAAAATAAAATGATAGCCAAGAGTTTAGGTAATGGTTGTTGAATGGCATGAAGCAACTTAGATAGAATAAGAAAAACTCATATTTTCATCCACCATAGCTAAAATAATAGTCAGGGCTTCCTCAAATTTTCTAAGAGATCTCCAACTCATGCACCCATTTTTTAAATGGGAAGATATCGAATGTAATAAAATATTATAAATATTATAAATGCCAAAATCTTCAAATAATGGCGAATACGATACGAAGATAATGGAAATAGTAAAACAAAATCTTAGAATCAAAATAAGCAATAGGCGCGAATCCATAAACCAAGCTTTGTAAAAGTTTTAGTGTAAATAAATAAATAATGGAGCTCATAATTTTGTAGTTACTCACCAATTTTCTCAAATAAAAATCCTTAAAGGAAGCCACAGAGGGCTCGAAAATCTCATAGGTTCATTTTGACAGCATTGTACAAGGAGAGACCAAATCTCCTCCATGACGATGGCCAAGTAGAGAAAAACCATCGAATGATAGGCTTGTAAAGATCAAGTTTCCATAAGACTTTCTAGAACCACCTTCAATACAAATATAACATGAAACTTACACAGAGAGCTAGAATTAGTCAGAAATTTCATTCCTTATAAATGGCTTGACTACAAGGAATAAATATAGAGCATCAAAACCTCAAATGGCCATTACAAAAAAAATTTGACATGGCTTCATTAGCTCATAGAGATCTCTTGTGATAATGCACAAATGATGGGTTCTCAACGTTTTTCTACTATAACTCTCGTGAATTAATGAAACTCAACATGGTAAGAAAATCACAATTGTCTCAACTTTCCATGAAACCCTAAACCAACTAGGTCATGATCAATGGTGTAGATTAGATGTATAATATCAATGGCTATGGGATCATTAACCATATTTATTATAAAGTCTAAACCCAATCATGGATCATGAGATCAATGATAAGAGATGAGGTAAGTACTATAATCAATGAACATTATTTAAATTCCACTTCTAGGGTTAAAATGTAACTTAACCCAAGTGAGTCCAATTTTCACTAACATTCATGGGAAGGGTCAAAACATCATTCAAAAGGTGTCAGCCCTATCATTTCATTATCATATGCTTTGACTTATCAAAGGTCTAAAATATACAAGCCACCACTATTATTAGCAAAAATGGCGAGCTTTACCTTATATTACCTATGATAAAAGGTTGAATAAAATTGCAAAACCATAGTCTATGTACCATAACCAAAAGTAAACCTTATGTTATTTGATACGGGTCTTTCATCAAAAGCAATCAAACTATGCCTTTAGAAAACTAGGTTTTCCAACCAAGTGGAATAATGAAGACTTTGTATCATCCAATGATTATTCAAAAGGAGGTCAAAACCAAAATGAAGAAAAAGTGTGCACATCACAGGTGGTCCCCATAGTGGGAAAATTAGAAAGAAAATAATAGCATTATGTGTATGGTTGAATTTTCATGTAATCAAAGAGGATCAAACTATGTCAACTCCAAACCAAAGGTGGTCCCCATCAAGATGAATGTATGGGTGAATTATTTTTTCAAAGTGTTGCAAATAAAGAAATTATTTTACTCACACACAGAGATTCATTCTTGCATATGCATCCAAGGGGAAAGATTAAAGTGCTAAATTTATCATAGCAAGTGGGTCAAGTTACAGATGTCACATCATCAGCTAGAAGACAAAGATTACATGCATTGGAGAAAACTTACTCATCAAGAAAAGCTTATTATTAGCTAAGTTATTCATCTAACCTTGTTAAAAATAGAACAATCAACTACAGTTTGACTGAGTTGTATTTTTGTAACCAAGGCTATTAATGCCTCATTGTATTAGCATGTTTATTTTTATTCCTTTATTTATTCATGATAAAGGATAAAAATAGGATGCATGGGCGAGTACAAATTTTAGTCTATTTTTAGGAAGGTGTGGGATGAATAAAATTTCTATATATTGTGTGCAATTGCAAGGCACAGGAGAGGACCTTTTGGAAACAAGAGTGTTGAAGAAGATTTTTCAAATTTTTCCTTTGAATGAGAATTGATTTCTTCCTTTCCAATTATTTACAGTGTTGTGTATACCTTATTATTTCTTGTGAATTTCAAATTCCCTATTAATCATCTTACCTTGTGAAAATTATTTATTTATGCATAATATTAGTGTGCATGTTTATCTTAACAATATTGTTGTGAATCATTCCCTCAATACATCAAGTGTTTTGACTTAATATTCTACTAAAAACTATTGGTTTGTGCACCCAAAATCTATTCTCAAATATTTTGCATGTACTCAGTCAAATCCCTCAACAATTTTGGTGTATCACCCCAGTTTTCAATTCATTTACAGTCATCTTTTACCCTCAAACCCCAAAAATTAGTTTAGGATACATCAAGAAGGAACCGGCCTTGATACTAGAGACTCACCTCAACAATAGGTATATCCACAGACCTAAGGTGTTTCCATTGTATCTATGAAAGAGAGAGATACAAATCAATCTTAGAACCTATGTAGTCATCTCTTTATAGGGTGCAATTTTGAGAGATAATAGTTTTTGGCATGCTTGGTGGGACAAAAATCATATCTCGTGAGAAAATTACAACAATTTACAAATGGTTCACAATAAATAAAAGTTACTTTTGGAGCAACAAGGTTATTCTAAAAATTAAAATATTTATTTGGTGACTCCATAAGGATGATTTTAGACTAGTTTTGTAGCATGTTCCATGCCTAAAGTGACTAAAATATCATCGATAAGAGGAATTCCTTTTGAGTTTATTTCTTTACCTTTGAATTTTACAAGAAGAAGAAGAGTTGGTAACACCCTACCTTATAATAGGTCTGGTTTTAACAACCCTCCTCCCAATCTTCCTTCACCATGTATTAATTTCTTTGTTCAGATCCCATTTTTTCCAATGGCTATTCAACCACCTAGGAATTTTGTGACCTTTACTAATGGCAGCCCATTAGTAATTCCAGTTTATCATGATATCCCTAATGTTGCCATGAAAATTTTTCCTTCATTCACTGGTGAAAATCAGATTACACCTACAGAGAACATCAAAGATGTTGTAACCCTATGTGCAATCCATAATATAACACATGAAGATGTAGCCTTGAGACTTTTAGTTCCATCATTTAAAGTGAAAGCCTTGCAATGGTATAGAACCTTAGAAATTAGAAGCATAAGAACTTGGGATGAGTTAGGTGAGAAATTTCTAAAAAAATTTCAAGATCATTTAGATCATTTATCCCTCATGGAATAATTATCTACAATTAAGAGAGCTCCTCATGAATTTATGGCTAGTTTTAATATCTATTTTTCTAGAACTTGGGAAAGAATTCTAACAAGTGTCAATCCTCAAGATGACCATGCTTTTCTTTATTATCTTAGAGCCCTAAACAACGATATTTTAACTGTGATTCATTCTATGAGAGAAGATACTCTCCCAATAATCTTATGATATTGTTATCAAGTTGAAAACAACCTTATTCAAGTTGGTAAATTAGCACCAAGGCCTTCAATGCCTCTTATATCATATTTTTCACCTATTTTGTAGCCTATTACCATTATAGAGCCTATTGTTTTAGCTCCTTCAGATGATGTATTTAAAGCTTTACAAACTATGGGAAAAAAATTAACTTTGATTGAAAAATAGACTTACATTACCTAAAGGCCATATCAAGCTCCTTATCAACAAAACAAACAAAATCAACAAAATAGGAAGCCTTATTAGTAGAATCAGAATTATAGACAACAATATCAGCCAAGGCAATTTGACCCAAAAATATCCTAGTTCATCTAGCACTCTTGTTCTAGTTAACATGGTTTTAGAAGAATGGTGTCAACCTTATAATCAACCTCATTCAGCTAAAAGTTTTCCAAATGCATTCCTGAATATAAGCCTTGTTGCACAACCTCAACCTGAAACATTGTTCATGCCTCAAATGGAGGGTGGGCAGCAAGAAAATCATGTTTAGAAAGCACCTGAACAAAACTTGGTCAGTTTTAGTGAAGATGATTTTATTATTACCATTACTACTAGGGCCCAAGAAAAGGCTCAAGAAAGAGAAAAGTATCAAAATAGGCCCGTTCTTCCCTGAATGATTGATAAAACAACAATGTACAGCCAAAAATTAACAAATAACATTGTTGTTCTAAAAAATATTAGGTGTTTCAGATGGTAAAGAATAGAAAAATAATTACAACCTAATCCAAGAAGATTGTTTATACCTCAAATATCAAGAGCAGTTAAAGCAGAGTCAGTTTTTGCCAAAGCCTATGCTAAAATAGTAGAATCTGTTTCCAAATTTTTTAAACATTGTTGACATAATGAAAAAACATATTGTTAATATCTCAATGTGGTATGCTCTAATTATTCTAGGATATTTTTTCTCATGACTTGCTAAGATGTAGATTTCTTCAAAACTGGCAGAAAAGGAAGTCAAAAAATAGACATGGTCCTTGGAAAAATGGAACAAGACCACATTAAAGAAGTTAAATGGATGGTTCAAAAGTCTTAAATTCTCATGATATAAAGAATCCACCACCATTTTATTTATCTCTTGATTATTGGAGATCATTTAGTTCATAATTGCATGGTTGATTAATATAGTAAGCACATTATGCCAAAAGCAATTGTGGAAAAGTTCTTATTGTAAGCCTACGAGAGAAAAGCATGTTAGCTAGATAGATGGGAAAACAACTAATATAATTGGTATTATCAGAAACCTAGAAGTAACTTTACATGCTTGTCCCAATGTTACAATTCTACAAGATGTGACTATTGTAGATTTGCCTCCCTATTTTTCCTTATGTTTATCACGATATTTTACAAAAAAAATAGGAGGTTATCTTTCTTCAGATTGGTCATTTTTTTCTTTACTACATGATATGGAACTAAGGTTACCATAAATTCAGAGCCTCTAGCTAGGTTTCATATTGAGCCTCATGCTTCAAATGTTATAACAAATTACTCAATTTTAGATTAGTCTGATTTTGATGTTACAACTCATGTTTCCACACTAGATGGTGTTTCTAATTTTTCATGGATGAAAAGACTCAAGAAGAACATGCTTATGACCCTTTTAAGAGAAGTAGAGGAAGATTTTTTCGTGTTTATTACTTGCATGAAGAAAATACACCAATTCCCTTGTTGTCCAAAATAAAAGAAGCAACAAAAGGGCTATGGAAGCTTCACTTCGATGGAGCTAAAATAAGAAAGGAAAATGTAGGTTTAATTTTACTTCCCCTTCAAATGAAAGGTACTTTTCAACTTTAAGTTTGTAGTTTTCTTGTACTTGTAATGTAGTTGAATATGAAGCGTTAATTCATGGCTTGTAATGGGATAGAAAGAGAGGTATCAACACTTTACAAGTTTTTGGAGATTCAAAATTAGTTATTAATCAAGTGAAAAACTTTAATGTGTGTAATAATTCATTTTTAAAGTCTTACAAACATAGAGTTTTAGACTTAATGGATGATTTTGATGCTATTAACATTCAATTTATCCCAAGAGCTGAAAATAAACATGTAAACAAACTTGCAACAGTTGGTGCTAGCTTTGATGTACTAGAATAGATTTAAAAACAACAAGGTACAACCACATATTAAATTAATTATCAGACCTTCAGTGCAATAATGGAGAGAATTGGTAGGGTTTCAAAGATGATAAACAAATTTGTAACAGATTTTTGCAGCAAGAAGCTGAATTTTCTACAAGTAAATCAAGAAAAATAACACTTCTATGGTGATTAGATTGTTTAGTTAAAAACAAACAATTTTCCTCAAGGATTGGTCACTCTAGAAGACATTTTCAGTTTTGATGATCAGTTAAGAAAAGACAAAGGCAAGATTTCAACTCACGTAGATAAATATGAAGAAATCTTGGTGGATGATGAAAAGAAGCTACTTATTGGAAAGGTATGTTCTTTAGCTAAAAATAGTCATTTATCAAATTATGTAAAGAATTCAAGAGATTTTTTTCCTAGAAGTACCAAGATCCAAGAGGGTTTGATCCAATTTTAGCTTAGCATATAATAAAATTGCAGCCAAATTCTAAGCCAGTTAGATGCAAAAGAAAAGGCCTGTAAATCCAAAAATTGAGCCATTGATGAGAAAAGAATTATCCAAGTTAATCGAATAAGGTATTATTTTTCCAGTTAAGCATTCAAGTTGGGTAGCTAATCTTGTTCCTATTCGAGAAAAATAATGGAGAAATTAGGCTATGTGTGGACTTCAGGGACTTGAATAAAGCTTCATTAAAAGATCATTATCCACTGCCAAATATGGATCAGATTTTGAGAATAATTTTTGGTTCAAATAAATTATCTCTTTTAGATGGCTACAACAAATACAATCAGATCCTTGTGCATGAGGAAGATAGATACAAAATAACCTTCACCACTAAATGGGGTACTTATGCTTATAAAATAATGCCTTTTGGTATTTCAAATGCCGGTGCAACGTTTCAACGTTCAATGGATATGGATTTTCAAATATTTTTAAATAAATTCATATTAGTTTATTTAGATGATGTCACCATGTTTTTTAAAATATTCCAATGAACATCTAATGCATTTAAGGAAGACTTTTCAGCTTTGTAGACAATTTTGAATATCCTTGAACCCCAAAAGTCCATTTTTTCATTCCATCAGGGTAAATGCTTGGTCATATTGTCTCTAAACAAGTTTTAGCTATTGATCCTTTTAGAATTTAAATTTATTTTTCAATAGTTATCCTTACCTCATCATAAGAAATCACTACAAAGTTTTCTCGGAAAAATCAACTTTGTTAGAAGATTTGTTCCAGATTTTCAACATTAGTCAAACCTTTAAAATCCATGTTAAAGAAAGAGAAGACTTTCTCTTGGACCAACGAAGGGAGAAAAGGTTTTGAAGCAATTAAAACAGCCATTTCAAATGTCCTACTCTTGCAAATCCAAATTTTGATAAATATTTTACAATGTATGCACTTGTGGGAGCTGAGACTATTTCAACTATTTTAACTCAGATTAATGCAGAAAATATCGAGCAACCCATTACTTTCTTTGGACAAAGTCTACATGACTACGAGACAAGGTACACCTTTCTTGAAAAATAGGTACTTTTAGTAGTTAGAGGATTAAAAAAATTCAAGTACATGCTTTCCAATAACAAGATACATGTTTTAGTTTCTCATCCAAGTGTGAAAGCATTCTTGTTGAACAAAGAGCTGAATGAGAAGAGAGCAGGCTATGGATTACAAAAGTTATGGAATATGATGTTGATATCCATGTTGTGAAAAATAGTTCGAGGTAAAGGTTTGTGTGAGCATCTAATTACTGATATGGAAAAATAACAGGTAGAAGAATCAAAATCATAAGATCCAGAACAACATGCTGAAGTTACGTATCAATAGTCAGATAACATGGTGCAACAAGAAAATCAACAACCCAAACTCAGTCAAGAAGTTCAGGAATCAAGGTGGATGACTGATTTAGTTAACTATCTACATATCATGGTACTTATCTGAAGGTATGGACAAGAAAAAAAGAAGGTATTTCAGGTTACAAGATGTACCTTATATTTTCATTGATGGCATGTTATTTAAGAGAGATATAAATAGAATCTTGTTGCTATGATGTGTTGATTATGATAGAATTCAACAATTATTATCTTAATTCCATGAAGGACCTACAAGAGGTCACTTTTCAGCATGTACTACATCTTTAAAAATTATGAAAGTTGGTTACTATTGGCCCAACATATTTAAAGACTACTTTGAATGGATCAAAAGTGTAAGAAATGTGCTTTCTTTGTTGGAAAAGAACATTTAGCTTCACTTCCCCTACAACCTATTTCAATGGATCAACCATTCATGCAGTGGGGTCTTGACTTTATTGGTATGATAAATCCACCTTCATCACAAGGACACAAGTGGATTTTGACTGCTACGATTACTTTACACGCTAGATAGAAGCAATAGCTTTGAAAGAGCTAATGAGACTTCAATACTATCCTTTTATGAAGGTATAGTTTACAGATTTGGTGTTCCAACAACTATCATTTTAGATAATGCCTTAGCATTTCTTGGTGTAAAGGTAACATATTGGGCTATTAAGCATAAATTTATTTAAGTATGTCATCTAATTATTACCCACAAGGTAATGGGTTAGCTGAAAGTACTAATAAGAATCTTTAAGGATCATCAGAAGAACACTCAAAGATAACCAAAGAGCTTGACATCTAATGTTGAATTCAGCACTTTGGGCTGACAGAGTGACTCCTAAAAGATCAGTTGGAAATTCACCGTATAAGCTTGTTTATGGAAGAGAGGCAAGAATTCCCATCTCAGTTGAGTTTCCTACATTATATTTTCTACATCAGATGGAATTACTTGAAAATGAACCATTGCAGGTTCGTTATGTAGAGTTAATGGAGTTACAAGAGATGAGAGATCAAGCTCATCTAAACATGGAAAAGAATCAAAATAGATGAAGAAAACTTTTGATAAGAAGGCTAAGTTTAGAGTCTTCAATGAAGGAGACATTGTGTTAAAGTGGGATGTTGATCATGCAAAGCTAGAAACCACACAAAGTTTGATACAATCTAGAGTGGTCCTTATATGATTTCATCTTGCAAAGAACACAATGCATTTCAAATTTCAAGGTTGAATGGAGAAGAACTTCCCATTCTTGTGAATGGTATGTTTCTTAAACATTGTTATTAAAAATCCTACAGTGTTTGTTTAGAGTAGGATTTCCCTTTCAATAAGTGCTTCATGCACATTGCAATGTTTTTCAATTTAATAAGTGCATTTGTGCATGTGATCTAGTTTACCAGATCCTTTCTAAGATTTTAGTTTGTTTTGGAAGGGTTAGACCTTCAAAAGGTAGTTTTGGTTATATGTTTTAAACTCCATGCCCAATGGACAAGAGCAAGGCACTAGTCTACAAGCTAGTAGGAAGCTTTCCTCGTAGGATCACCAGAAATGTTGAAATTTTTGCACTTGTGCAAAAATGGGAAACTCAAAAATTCATTACGATGGATGGAATTAGTGAATTGAACCTAACTAGGGGATACATTAAGTATTATCATGTTTTCAGTACTAGAAATTAATGATTACATGTAATTTGTTAGCAAAGTGTGTTAGTTACAAATGTAATCAAACCACATAGTCTAAATTCCATGATTATCTAGTTTTATGAAGAAACACAAAATCCCTAAGGATAGATGTATTAGCTTGATGAAGACCAGAATTATAGAATAGGTGGACTGTTAACTTTTGGAAAAGTAGACAAGAGTCAAGATTATAGTAATTAAGAGTTCATTATTAAAGTTTCAGTATTTTAAATTTCATTCCTTCGTGATTAAATACATCCAATTATGTTATTGAGTTGTTTAGTTCGTTATACAATCCATACATAAAACTGAAATGCAAAAAAGTACACAACTCAGTTCCAAGAATTTGATATTTTATTCATAAAGGATTGAAATTTTCCCACACAAGCCATGTGGATGTAACTCAAAAGAAATTCATAACTACTAAAGTAGAAGTACAATGTGCATGAAAAGAGAAGTAAAGGAGGATGAAAAACCCATCATTTCCTTGAGTTTCTTTTGCCTCCATTTCTCCACTTCCATCTCCATCTTTACTTCATCTTCATCCTCTCTATCCACATTGGCATTATACCTAAGAAATAGAAAAAGGAAGGACTATCAGTCACGAGCTCAAGGTTAATCCATATTCCTGTACTATCTAATTTCATGCAAATGGATCTCCTAACATCAGAGGTATGAGTTACATGCATAAGATACATCAGAGATAGATACAAAATTGACAAGAGTAGTATTCTACATCAGTGTATATGATTCCTAATCATTTCATAGAAAAGAAAGAGAAAAGAAGAAAACTATGGAACATGAGAGAGGCCAAAAGCCTAATATTTTCTAACTAGTTTATCTAAATGTGTAGGTACATGTAAGAAGAAGGAAATAAACACTAACTATTGTGTTTGCATATAAAAGTATTGCATGATGTAATTTGAACCAGAAAACTACATTTATTTCAGTTTTAGACTAAAGGCTAAATATACAAAGATATACCATACTAATCCATAATAGAAATTCAAGTTTAGTGTTGCAGATTATAACAAATGGAATACATTCAGAAAAATTCCATTATTCAATAAAGATCAAGCCTTAGGTTCTCATTCTAGAGGTTAGGAAAATAATATAGAGTTCCAAGTAAGCCATTCTCGATATAGATTTTATCAAAATCAAGCTAACTAATTCCAAGTAGCAGAAGCATCATATATTATAGTAGACACAACTTCCAAGAAGAACAATGCACATCAAAGTAGCAGTGGTTATCATGCAGATACATCAATAGTTTTAGATATCAGAAGGAACAAATTGATATCAGCCATAGAAAACACAAGATACAATCTCTCGATTTTGAAATGCATTGTCAAGGTGAAGGTGCTATACAGAGCTCAAAATGTACAAGGAATGAAAATGGATGTAGATCACTTCATGAGAGCAACATTTTTAAGACATCTTCAAGCATCAAGCTTTCAAGAAGTTCTTCCCATCATATAGTTGCAACTAGACAATGTTATAGATTGAACGAAGAACACTTTCAGCTATGCATATCATTATGTTTTAGTTCAAGAACTAAAAGAGTTCCAACTCAAGTAGGAAAGTCTTCCAGGAACTATAAGAAAATGTCATCTTCAGGATTGAGAAGTAAATTTATGATGACCAACTATCAAAGGAAGCATTTCCCATCAGTATGGTTTTGTAACATACAATTATCTAGAAATAGATGTAATGAAATTGAGCTAGGAATCATTCATCCAAGGAACATATTTAAAAAAGAAATTAATGGATCACAAGCATAGTGCAGTGTCAACTATGATTAATTTTAAACTACAGTATGAAAATACAAGTTTCAAATTGAGAAATAAATTCTTTTGAGCTTCAGAATAATCAAAAGAAAGAATGATTACAATTGTACATTGAAGAAACGTTCAAATTCAGAAAGTACGTTGTATCGAGATATGAGACTCAAGCAAATAAGAAAGAAAAAAATTGTCAATATCTTATTATTTATTTGTAATTTTTCAACTACAGTATGAATATACAAGTGAAAATACCAACACCTTAAATTATAACACAATATTTGAGTTACATCTTAAAGATAGAAGTAATGATGCAACATATAGTGGAAATAATTTCTAGAATTATGGAAAAGGTCTATAGGATTTCAAGAGGAAAAAAAAATTTCCTGAACAGTCTACAACAAGATGCTAGTTTGAGTTAGAAATGATTTATGATACTATAGAAATAGGCCATCAATGCAAGCTACAATGAATCACAAAGCTCTAAGAAAAAAGTTATAGATAGTCACCAAGGTAGAAATGGGTACACAGTCAAAGATAGTCACTGCTCCAAAAACATAGAGAACATCCATACACCAACAAGAGGAGTTTTCAATTCAGTTACAATGTAAATTCTCTTCTATTAATAAATTCCCAAATTCGTGTTATAAACCAAATAATTTTCAGAAAATAATGGAGTTACCAACAACCCAAATTAAGTTCCATCATAGCCATTTTTTGGGAACAAAGAAGGAATGATCAGCCATAAAAAAAAGAAGAGCTCAGATAAGAAGAAAAGTCACAAGGTTTCATATTGTAACCATCAATTGAATATAGGTTATGCAACAAGGAAATTCAGTTTATGAACTCATTACATAAAGATGTAACTTCCAACATCAACATTCATTATCAAATGGAAATCAACATGTTTCAAAGGAAGATTACAGGTACATCATACCATTCTTAATGGAATTCAAGTATATTTCTTATAAATGAATCAGGTACCGATATATTGATGCAAGTAGGAAAGTTATCACAATAATATATCAACCGGAATACAACGAGAGATGGAACAAAAATGAACAAAAATCTACTAAGGAATGCATAAATATGCTAAAACACAGATGAAGATAGTGAATAAATGCATCTGTTTTAAGTTCTTTTAGCCAAAAGGGAAAACATTAATGGACCAAAGTGAAATTCAAAACCAGTGCATTCATAGGCTACATAAGAATGTAATGGAAATATCCAGTTTCAGAGTTCAAGATTGTCTAACTCCCTATTCAAAGATAAAAGGCTAGCCATCACAATGAAAGAAGAATGAGTGCTAGCAAAATCAATCTAAAATAGCTAAATTTTTTCAAACAACAAGCCCACCAAAGCTTCAAGCTCCTGATTTGATTCCAATGGTGAATACCCATAAGAAATGGCATGAATCGAAAAAAGTATGAGTTGCTCAAATATAAATTAATAACTCCAAGCACACCAAGGGTTTTAGGTACAAAGTTTTAGAAGGGAGTAATTTCAAACAAAATCATGCATGTAGATATCTATTCGAATAAGAGCAATGATATTATCAAAATCCCAGGTTGTGAAATGATAAGCCATGAAAAAAAGTTCAATCAAAATAAATACAGTAAAGGAGTTACATCCAAGAAAAAGATCCATTAATATCTAGGTAGTAATATTGCAAGTTTTCTTACATCATTCATGATGCTAGAGTAGGTAAATGATCGCTCAAAGTAATAGAAATGTTGAAACCCCATCAAAGGATACCTAGATGGAGATTCACACAAATCAAGCTCTAAATTGCACAAGTCAAATCTCAAAAAGAGTGAGCCATGGTAAACCCACAACAAATGGCATTCATAGTTTCCATGGACGAACACACATGGTTTAGAAGAGCTAGAATAATGAAATAGAAAAATAAATGAACTAGATCAAGCCCAAAATAAAATGATAGCCAAGAGTTTAGGTAATGGTCATGAATGGCATGATGCAACTTGGATAGAACAAGGAAAACCCATATTTTCATCCACCACAGCTAAAATAATAGTCGGGATTCCCCAAATTTTCTAAGAGATATCCAACTCATGGCACCCATTTTAAAAATGGGGCAAAGCTCAAATGTAATAAAATCTGAGCAATATTATCAAAACCCAAAATCTTGAAATAACGGAAAATGGTACAAAGATCATGGAAATAGTAAAACAAAAGCTCAGAAGCACAAATAAGCAATAGGCTCAAAGCCTCAAACCAAGTTGTGTGAAATTTTTAGTGTAAATAGAGAAATAACGGAGCTCAAACTTTTTGTAGTTACTCACCAATTTTCACAAACAACAGATCCTTGGAGGAAGCCACAGAGGGCTCAAAAATCTCACAGGTTCATTTTGACGGCATTATACAGGGAGAGACCAAATTTCCTCCATAATGATGACCAAGTAGAGAAAACCCATCAACATAGCTTGATAAAGATCAAGTTTCCATAAGACTTTCCTGAGAACCACCTTCAATACAAATATATCACGAAGCTTACACAGAGAGCTCGAACTAGGCAGAAAGCTTCATTCCCCATAAATGGCTCAACTATGAGGAAGAAATACAGAGCATCAAAACCTCAAATGGCCATTACGAAAAAATTTTTGACATAGCTCCACTAGCTCATAGAGAGCTCAAGTGATAATGCACAAATGATGGGGTTCTCGATGTTTTTCTACCATAACTCTCGAGTGAGTTAATGAAACTCGACCATGGTAAGAAAAGCACCAACGTGTCAACTTTCCATAAAACCCTAAACTAACCAGGGTCATGATCAATGGTGTAGATTAAGATGTACAATATCAATGGCTCAGGATGACCATCTTTATTACAAAGTTAAAACCCTAATCATGGATCTTGAGATCAATGATCAGAGATGAGGTAAGTACTAGAATCAATGGCAAGCATTCAATTTAAATTATCAATGCAAATCCAGGTTACAATGTAACTTAACCCAAGTGAATCCAATTGTCACCAAATTCATATGGGAAGGGTCGAATCATCATTTAAAAGGGGCAAAGCCCTATCATTTCCTTATCACATCCTTTGACCTATCAAAGGTCTAAAATATACAAGCTGACCACAATGATTAGAAAAAAATGACAAGCTTTACCTTATATTACCTATGATCAAAAGGCCGAATAAAATTGCAAAACCATAGTCTATGTACCAACAAGAAAAAGGTAAACCTTATGTTATTTTCTATGGGTCTTTCATCAAAAGCAATCAAACTATGCCATTAAAAACTAGGTTTTCCGACCAAGTGGAAGAATGAAGACTTTGTATCATCCAATGATTATTCAAAAGGAGGTCAAAACCAGAATGAAGACAAAGTGTGCACATCACAGGTGGTCCCCACAATGTGGGAAGATTAGAAAGAAAACAATAGCATTATGTGTACAAGGTTCAATTTTACATGTAATCACAAGAGGACAAAACAAATGTCAACATCAAAACCAAAGGTGGTCCCCATTAGGATGAATGCATGGGTGAATTATTTTTGCAAAGTGTTGCAAATAAAGAAATTATTTTACTCACACATAGAGATTCATTCTTTCATATGCATCCAAGGGGCAAGATTAAAGTGCTAAATTTATCATAGCAAGTGGATCAAGTTATAGATGTCACATCATCGGCTAGAAGACAAAGATTGCATGCATTGGTTAAAACTTACTCATTAAGAAAAGCTTATTATTAGATAGCTTATTCATCCAACTTGATAAAAATAGAATAGTAACTACATGCTTTATTGAGTTGTATTTTTGTAACCAAGGCTATTAATGCCTCATTGTATTAGCATGTTTATTTTTTATTCCTTTATTTATTCATGATAAAGAATAAAAATAGGATGCATAGGCGAGTATAATTTTTATTATATTTTTAGGAAGGGGTGTGATGAATAAGCATGTTATATATTGTGTGTAATTTGTAAGGCACAAAAGAGGACCTTTTGGACACATGGGTGCTCAAGCAGATTTTTGCCGCTTTTTCCTTTGAATGAGAGTTGATTTCTACCTTTCCAATTTTTTTCAGTGTCATCTATACTTTATTATTTATTATGAATGTTAAATTCCCTGATTGATCATCTTACCTTGCTAAAAATTTAGTTATTTCTGTATTATATTAGTGTGCATTAGAAACCTTGGAGTCATCTCTCTCTGGTGCACTTTCGAGAGATAACAACACCTAGAAAACATCCCCTCACTCATCCCAATATGATAGGTTTCACAACATATATGCACCACCTCATGAAATAGCAAGGAAATGGACCTTAATAAGACATCTTAGGTGTTAAGCATGAAGACGCTTAATGAGATCAGAGTATTTCATTGACATGATCATTGTTTTATATCCTAGGAAAGGAATCCAATGGGGGGAGGATGTACAATACGCATTATAACTCATTCTTTTAATTTTGTTAGTTTTGATGACATGATATTTTACTTATATTTTTGGGTATTAAGGAAATAAACCAATAATTAACATAGAAAATGATTATTTTAACATTTTTATAACATAGGTACAACCTTAAGTACAACTTCACAACCAATTCATCACTATAGAATATAGCCACATAGGTATTCACTTTCAAAATATACCAAGAACAATTCTTCAAACAACAATACATATCATTATTCTATGGTAATACATGTATTGTAAGATGAGTACAACTTTACAATTACAACCTATTCATTACATCAAATCACATCCGTAAAAATTTCTCTTCTTTAGAGTACCTTCAACCATCGTTGTGTTAGTCCTAGGACTAAGTATAGAAACCCTCTATATTCAACCATAAATCCACACATTCATCATTTTAAAACTTTCACTTAAATATAAGAGACGGAGAGAGAGATAGGGAGAGATGGAGAGATAGATAGAGAGTTTGTAACGCCCTCCTAAAGATCCTCCACGTATAGCGACATTAAAATTTTGTAGTGTCTTTAGTATCGGAGGGAAGATAGCTGCTACAGCCTGATCTAGGCATGGTAGGTCTAAGTTCACATGTAGGAATCCCTCATCTAATCTATGTCTCCCGAATGCAGGACCAGGAGAGAGTTAGTTCATCATCATCTACTTTTTGTCTTAGTTTTCTAAGTTTTCTACGTTTGTTTTAAAAAAGGCATCATGCAATGTTGTTATTGTGTGTCCTAGGTTTAGAGTTGAGTTAGGTTTACTTGTTTAATTTTCATGTTTCCAAGTTTTCCCGTGGTCCAAGCATTGAACCCAAAGCTATGATACCAAGTGTAACACCCATTAAATGTTGCAACCAGCTTTTAACAAAAAAATTATTTAGTAATTTTTGCGGTTTAACTATTGGGTTGTCTTTAGTTTTGTGTGGGAATTGAGTGGGCATTACATACACAGAGAGAGAGAGAGAGAGAGAGAGAGTAACATCCACTAATTTTCCCCGCACAAAACCCAAGAAAAAACCTAGGTTAACTAGAAAAATTATGGAATAATTTTTTTGTTAAATCATACTCGCAAAACTAGGTTAAAACTTTCGGTCATACTTTTCTCATTTTTTTAATTTCATTTATTTAATAATATTAACTTCCCCTTTAATTAAAATATTAAAAAATTCCCCATACCAGTTAGTAATTAATTATCCTAAAGTAAGGCTTAGGCTTCACTACTATTTATTTTAGTACACTTTACTTCACCCTTAAATTAAACCTATTCGATTTAATTTCAAAGGTTTAGGTCTAATTAATTAAATAATTATATTTTTTATTATACACACAAGGTGTCAAATTTTACATTCAATATAACAAGGTCCTTAATTAAACACAAGGGTTAGAAAAATAATCTCACTCCCTACACAACTAAAGTGGCCCCTAAAATAAGTCAACCCATGTATTTTAAATTTGAATTTCTCTCACCCACTCCCCACCTAATTTTTGTAGGGATGAATCTCATCCATTGGATGGATTTATTTGGGGCCACAAGATCTAGGGATTCAACTAACCATAAGTTTCCTTGATACAGCCTAGAATTTACTAGATAACACCCTAGTCGCATTAGCACATCACTCAGCCTTGAATGAGCACTCACCCGAAGCACGCAAAGGTACTAGGTCCCTCTTTAGGGTTGTTATAATATGATGTTAACATGATGAAGGAAGAAACATATAGATTCATAAGTAATCCATAATTCTACAATGCATGCTACCCCCAGATCTATGAAAGAACAAGCTTAAACAATAATCATGATTGAATTAATAACATGCACTACCCAACTTCACACGAGAATGACACTTAGATTCAACAAATATATTCCATATATTAATAAATACAAAACCTCCTTATAGTATTATCAATCTATACATGTGCATGTATGGATTTGATACGATGATTCTGTCATATGCGTATACACACGCACACACTTCACACATTGTATATTCTCTATTACACATACATCCTCACATGTTCATACATACATCTCTCTTTCTACTATGTACCTAACATCATATATATAGGGTGGGGACTTTCCCTTCACTACTTATCTATTCAAGAAATAGGCCGCATGCTATTGATAGTCACACACCATTTACAAGCATAGCCACACATGCAAGTGTGTTATCTATAGTCCTCTTGTCGTTAACTCGAGCTTTAATTATATTATCAGCTCATCTCCATGCAAAAATTCTTAGATCTACTTCTCCAAAGATAGACAATGCATGGCGCACATGTCTCGGCATCGTTGGTGTGTTTCGCACACCATATTCTAAAAATAGGTCTTCATGCTCAATATCAGCTAAGTCTTGAAAGCTGAACTTGCCTTCCACATGCGGGTTCTTCATGTCCTTCCACGCCCTTGGTTCCGGACTTCTATCCAAAGTGGACTCCTTTTGCGATCTTTGACAAGTATTCTTTGATCAACATTACCCCACACTAATCTCATTATCGTTCCAACAATGGGTATATCAAAAAATTGAAGGAAAGAATAGATGAATGGAAAGAATAAGAATGAAATAATGTAGATAAATAAAGAGTTTATATGAGGTTATGAGGCAACCTTCTCTATATCAGTTTGCAATATCAACTCTTGATACTCCTCCTTTATTTCGACCTCCAATACCTACCATTCAGTGAGTGCTTGCTCTGCTTTTTCTGGGATGTCCAAAACAATGTATTCCAACTCATCCCTCGCAATCTCTCCTTTCTCATTTTACAGAACCAACACAACACTAGAAATTGATGTCATTCTTCCTTCTAAAAGGTCTATCTTCTGCGTAATTAGCTTTCCAAGCTCTTCCATCCAAGTCTTGTACGACTCTTGTGTTTCTTCCAGGGCCTCGTGCTTCTATTTAACCATTGACAATATTTCTACGTGGCCCAATGTCTCATCTTTCATCACTTTCTGGACCTCATTGTTCTCTTCGAGGGTCTTGATGTTGATAAGCACCTCTTGAGATATGCACACATTTAAAGCCCGGTATGCTTTCTTCAATACTTCTTGTAATGCTTGCAACATCCCTTCATAAGATGAAATTTTTCTCATCACTGATGCTTTCTCCCATTTGGCATCTTGTTTTGAGCTTCTAGTGCTTGCATACACATATTTTCATCTTCAAGTACAAAGTACACTAGATTTCCCACATAGTGTATCGCTAAAGGAAATGTTTGTGGTACCTTGGCCTCCAAGTGTGTCCTTGCTCTAATTACATTTTCTCGTAATCTCCTCTGTGATGCTTGATAAACACCTCATTCTTTTTCTATATGAAGTCCCTCTCCCGTGTTATGCGTGTTATATTTGCATCCTTTGTTTTGAACTCCTCACGCAAAGATTACTACGATCGTGGCGCATTTGTCCATGTTTCTTCTATCCACCTCAATAGAAATTTTCACCAATGCATTGTTGATCTGCTCATTTGACATGACAGTAGGCTTTAATGTCATGTGTCTAGCTTGAGGTGCCTTCTTCAGTCATCTCAAAATGCATGACTCTTCACACACATCAAAGTCGCTCATCCATGTGGGTGTGCATTAACCATGATAGTTTCTTTCGAGTGTGCATAGTCATTATATCCTCATCCATTAACTCCTAGCCAAATAAATCCTTCAACTATCGTGCTGGAAGCGTGCACGTATAATTTTTCATGTGTCCTCTGCATACCCCATGGCTAGTGGAATGTTCTCTCCACTTGTTCTTCTAGACCTTTACTACTTAGGAACTTTAGCTTCCAAATTTGGGACTTGTGTCTCCATATCCTAAATATCCTCTGTAGCTATCTCCTTAGGTCTTTTCTCATCCTCTTCTTTTCCCTTTGATTCCTCACCCTATTCTTCTATGTTCTCTAGAAGTGTAGGAGAATTAGGTGCACTTTCCTCTAACTCTTCCACCTCCTCATTCAACTTCAGTTTCTTCCTTCTCTGCATGGTCACCTCCTTTTGTGGGGAGAGTTTGGGTGATTTACACACAATGGTTAGAGTAGCACCTTGGGTCCTTGTTCTCCTAAATACCCTCTTAAACATGTGCTCCCCTTGAAATATATTCAAGTCCTCATCATCCCCCTCTTATGGCTGAGCTTGTGTAATGACACGCTCGCTTCACCCTTATTTGTAGGATGTCTCATACCCCTATGCTCCAAACCACCACTATCTTTGTGCTCCTCCTCCTCATCCTCCACTTCAATTGGCTCTATGGGCTTAGGCGTTGGGATGTTCTCCATTGTATTCTTTCCCTTTGGTGGTGCTTGAAGTGCGAACTCACCTTCCACTATTTGTTATTCTCCATCTTCGGCTTCAACTGGAGATACTCCAATGTTTCCCCACATCTGCTACAACCAGACTTATTAGCTTGATATTCAATACTTCTGAAATGATCCTCTCTGTATAAGCACTTCTACCAGGATACACATACTTCTTCCTCAATGTATGGTAGTTTATCTAAATTGAAAACAAGTCGAACTTGTCTATAAATCTATGAACGGATGCTTGGAAATACCTTACAATGAATGCATAAGGTAATTTGCACCAAGGGATCCGACTCCATATTTTATTGGGAAGCGAATGATGCAAAATGCTGATATACAACAAACCGAACGTGTTTCCCTACCGCTTTGCCCGGTAGGTCCTTTGAGATGTGCCACTCTTCCCCAAATGCCATGCAAATCCTGTCATACAACTTCTTTAACCTTTGCTTTGCATCATCTTTTATGGCCCCCTTGATAGGTACTTGCTGAATATTTCAGCTAGGGACTTGTTCTCCATGGCATATTCCCATACTTTCTCCTTCGGTCCATCCGGTACTTCAATCTCCATGAATACCGGTGATAGTAGAACAACCCCAGCTGATATTTCCCTATTGTGTGCACTTCTTTGACTATTTTCTCCGTAACATAGCCTACAATTTTTAGATTGTCCCTTCGACATATCACATGCCACATGTAACCACATAGTATTTACTTGTGACCACCGCTCTTGATCATTCAACTTGGTAACAAGGTGTGTTGTAGCTTGTACAATTGGAGAATTCTTCAATTTTCTATTTCCATTCCACGCGACCCTTCACGTGTCCCAACTCATGTCCTGGTCTTTAAAATCATGGCTTTATCTATGAGGTCACCTTTTATATCTTCTCTTGTGGCCTTTAGTCCTGTAACTAATGAGACAAGCGTAGATGAGATCCTAACTCTACGTCCTACAAAGTAGAAGAAGTCTTCGTGCACCTTGATCATGAGCCACTAATAAAAGGGCTCATACTTCCTAAAATATGGAAGCTCATACAACTGGTAGACCCAAATTCTCTTCAAAATATTCTCACCTACATCGTTATATACTAAGATGTCATCTATTGTGCGCTTGTTCATTCCAACGGTGAGTAAGGAATTGAGCTCCTTCTTGTTCTTCAAAGTCTTGTGATTGTATTCACTTACTTTTCTCTTTCTGATGGGTGAATCCCATTCTTGGCCGATGATGACTCCTTCGGATATTACATCTCGAAAAATGGATTTCGGGTGCCATCTCTTCCTCCTTGATGACCATATTCTTCTTTTCTTTTACTATCATTGCAGATGCCTTCTTTAGTGCCATTTTTACCTTACAAATGTCTCCTCTTCAACTCGTAGAATTTGCAAATCAAACTCTAGCTTGATTCATTCATGCCCTAGGTGGAAACTTTGTAACCTAACTCTTATTTGTCTCCCTAATTTGCTCAAACCCTTCACCACCGGGGGCCAAGCTTCTTGTCACACAAATTTGTTTGTCACACTTGGTTTCACACCCTTCGCACCTTAACTCAATCACTTGTCTCTTCACACTTGGCTCTTTCCTCATTTACTCTTAGTTGCAATGGTAAAAATAAATCTGCATTCCATCCTTATATAATTTTTCAAATTTTGATGCATTTATTGCTCCTTCACCTACCAAATATCTCCTCATTCATTGACTACATCCATTTGTTTTTTTCAAGTACATCTTCACGCCTAGCTATAACCTTCCAAAGATGCCTTCCTACCCTCTCGGTCACAAACTTCTCTTTAGTGTGTGCTCTGTGCCTAAGTACCTCATCACTATACCTTCTCTTGGTAGCTAACATGGCCTCTACTTATTTCACATTATACTGTTATTTCATTCATCTCCATCCTTAGTCAATTTTGAGAAGCAATCTTCTTTTGATTTAAAGCACACCCGTAGCATCTTATTCCTTTCACCTTTCAATTCCCACAGTGTTTTTCTTGGATAACTACAAGCACCCCACACAAAAAGTATGTGCAGTCATCTATGCATAAACATTCTTCATACAATAATTAGTTTCATGCACACAAGCATGCTTATTACACAAGAACAACAACTAAATTGACAAAGAATAGTGACAATGAAGGAAATATAGAATTGAAAACCTAAACTAATTGGCAATATTGCCTTATTAAAAACACCAAGAAGACTTATTTATAGTAGGGCTTCAACCTACTCCTGTTAAAGTAACCAAGCGGTTGTGTTCCATCAAGTGCGTCTAATTGGAAAGCACCTGAATCAAGTATAGAAGTGATAACATATGGCTCCAACCAATGTACTTTGAGCTTGCCTGGATGGTGTAAGAACTTTGAGTCATAAAGAAGTACCATTTTTCCAATCTCAAACTTCTCATCCCTTATGTTTCTATCATGCCATGCCTTCTTCTTGGCCTTTTCCTTATTTTGAATCCATCATGCTATAACTCGGAGCTCATTCAATTGAATACTCTTTTCGATACACTCTTCTAAAGCCTGTTTACTAGCTAGACCTCCAACACGTGCAATGTGCAAATAAGGTAACATAAATTCTATAGGGAGAATAGCTTCCGTGCCAAACACCAACTGAAAAGGTGTGGCTTTGTTCAATCTCTTGTAAGTTGTTCTATATGCCCAAAGAAAAGTTGATACTTTTTCACCCCAATCCTTTCTTCCAACATCACAATTTTTTTTTTTCAAAGTATGGGTCAAAATCTTTATGAAGGCCTTAGCAGCTCCATTTTCCCGATGATGATACGGTGTAGTTTTAGGTGTGCAACCATAAACTCATCTAATAGGATCCCGATTGTCTCATTAAAAATGTGTTCCTCTATCACTTGTCAACCTTAAGGGACATGCATATCTTGTAAGAACATTCTCCCATAGAAACCTAACTGCTGTACATGTCATACGATCCTTGGTAGGTGCTGCTTCTACCCACCATGTGAGATAATTTGTGCAAGTAATGATATAGCACGATCCATTCCTATGCGCGGATTGTGAAATAGGTTTGACAAAATCAATGGCCCATTTATTAAATGGTTTGGCACTAGTAATCGGTCTCAAAGGCATCTCATCTCTTTTCCCTAGTTTTCTTAGGCACTAAAAATGATCACATGCCTTACAATATTCTTTATAGTCCTTATATAATGTCTCCCACCATAATCCAACAAGTAGGATCTTTCGGAAGTCACATCACCTTCACATGGTCTCTGCAATACCACCATGAGCTTCTCCCATGATATCCTTATGCTCATGCTCTAATACACAACGGCGTAATACTTCATGTCTACCTAGCTTGTAGAGGTCACCACTAATTAACATAAATGGTGCCACGTGTTAGCAAGTTGCTTATTTTCTAATGCTTTCATTCCTTCTAGGTTCCATACCTATTCGTATAAAGACAACAATGTCTTCTAATTCTATGGGCATGCATTGTAACCTATATAACTATGCATCCGACATTGTTTCTTCAATTTTATGTTCATCCTCTTATGAATTGATTCTAGATAAATAGCTTGGTCCAAAATTGGTTTTCCTTGGCTTCACCACAACTGTGAAGTCAAACTCTTGAAATAAGAGCACCCATATGCATATGTGCCCTTGTAAGACGGGCTTGTTTACCAAGTACTTCAATTCCATGTGATCTATATAAAACACAAATGGTGTTGCTAAAAAGTAATGTCAAAACTTGTATAATGCATAGATCATTGACAAAGCTTCACGCTCTATAGTTGTATAATTCCATTCAGTAGGAATCAACTTCTACTAGCAAAACAGATTGGATGATCTATAATACTATCACCAGTTAAGCTAACACAATGCCAATGGCCATGCCGAAGTGTCCACATGCACATGAAATGGTTTATCCCATTAGGAAAGCAAAAATTGGGCACGGTAGTAAGTCTCTCCTTTAATATCTCAAACACATGTTGTTACGATTTTCCGTAATAAAATGTACCTTTCCTCTTCATAATTCTTCCAAGGGTGCAACAATTTTGGCATACCCTTTTATGAATTTTCTATAATATCCTGTATGACCTAAAAATCTGCGCACCTCACTTTGGCTGGTAGGCACTTCCAGGAATCAAATGACTATAACTTTGGCTGGATCAACTAGAAAACTTTCCTTATAGATTTTATGTCCTAACATTATCCCAAATGGCATAGAAAATATGCACTTCTTGATGTTCAAAGAGATACTCAATTGTCTACATCATTAAAACATTAAGTGCAGATTGTCACAGTGATCTTTCACAAGCCCATATACTGTCTAATCATCTAGGTAGACCTGAAAGAAGTTGTGAATAAAATATTTAAATGCCTGAACAACTATGTGCAAGAATACAGTAGGCACATTTTTCAATCCAAAGGGCATCACAGTATAGGAAAAACTACCCCATTTAGTAGTCAATGTTGTCTTTTCTTGTTCCTCAATGAATGACATAGGAATAGATCTATGACACATGAACCATTCAGCTCCCCGTAGTCCACACATATCCTAATATGTACGTCCTTCTTGATATTGATCACCATTGGGCTGACCCATTATGACTCATCAAGGGGCTTGATAATTCTATATTTCAACATTTTATCAATTTCTTCTTTTACATTTTCACACAAATTAGGATTAATTCTCAGGGTCTCCTTCTAACTGGTTTGTGCACCATCCTTAAGTTTGATCTTCATTTCCCCAAGTGATTTATGCACGCCTTTAAGTTCATGATATACTCGAGGGAATAATTCCTAATAATCCCTGAGTAACTCGATGATCTTTTCTACCTCTGAGTCTAACAAGTAATCTCCAATTATGGCCTCCTTAGGATCATCCTCCGAACCTATATTCACCTTCTTTATCTTCATGTGTTTGTGGTAGACACGTGTATCATTGTCTGCCGCACTATTGAATACCTCACACACCCCATGTGAATGTTCAATATCTAGGCTCTCAACTTCCTCGTCATCCACGACGTAAACCATCTTTCCTTTCTCTTTCTCAAGGTAAGCACGTTCAAGTAGTATGGAGTCCATTACTTCTTCCTTTTCAAAACATGCTCTGAACCCTACCTCACCGAAGAATTCCTGAATATGCTCTTTTGATTTTGCACTATCTCCAATAGTTACAAACTTGACAAATTTTAATACCTCATCTACTAGAGGTTTAGTCGAGAAGTATTCAAAGTCAACATCTATCCTGTGAGTCAAATCTTGATAGTTCCAAGTTTTTCGATGTAGTTCTACATATACATACTAGAACATGTGCATCCCTATAGCATAGAATAAAGTCGATGCACCCAAAGTAAAGGAGGTAATGATTCATGACCTTCTATCCATAGTCTCTCATACTTTTGGATGTGATGATGAATAGGTTGATCACCATGATAAGTGCAGATTTACGTAGGTGCATTTTTCCTTATAAACCTAGTAGACAAAGTGACTCCAATTTCTTCCCAGTTTATAAGATTATCTCTGCGGACTACCCACCAGTGAGTTATTGTCCTGTGTAGTGTATATACTAACATATCTATCCTTTTAATTTTATCCTTCCACTGTGTTTCCATGGCCTTAAGAAAGGTAGGAAGATCTTCTATCCCTGTATACCAACGTACTGTGTTACCTATCCATAAAATTGAACAAAGTCCATTCTTCCACGTAACCACACTTTTCACCACGCGTCTTACTAATTCATGTGTACCTTGGGCCCAATTTTCATAAGAAATACTCATAGTATCACTAATAGAATGAAAATCCTCCCACTGTAGGATGCCTTCTTTTGATGGTTCATTGACCTGTGGGTCCTGAATAACGCGTACATAGACTTTGTTTAAATCCTCCTCACTTAGAGGCTCAACAAATGGCATAGAATTTCCATATGTCAAAGGTATCACAACCCTCTCCTCCTTGTTTTCAAATCTGATATGCCCCTTATTGAATCTCAATTCAGCATTATTCGCATAACACCAAGGGCGTCTAAGAAGGGCTAGAAAATTGTCTTCTTCTACAAGTTCTAATACCTCAATACCCAGTGAAATTGGCCCCTTGTATAGTTATAGATACATCTTTCAAAACTCCTATAGGAGTGGCCTTATTCATGTTTTCCATAAATAGCACATTAGATGATGACTATAATGGAGGCCTCCCCATTTGTACTCATGCATCTAATGTAAGCACATTTACCTCCACACCTATATCATCAATATGTTGCTCAATAGACACCCATCCAAACAAAATTTAGAGTAATTTATTTTTCATAGTCAATGTTATCGGGGGAAGATTTGCATGCGAGAATGTTTCATCCAGTCTCAAGACTTGTGCGTGGACTGTTCCTTTTAACCAACTTCCTAATAGTGGAATAATGTTCTCCTGGCGCAACATCTTACACACCTCTCTCATAGATCATCGATATCAGTTTGGACTATCTCTGATGCTTTCTTTTTATCCTTTAGGTATTATATCTCACCCTGAATATTCCTTAGCACTTTCATGGTATCCTGGTAAACTTCCTTCTGATGAGGATTTGGGTACCTTGCATGTAAAACCTCCTCCTTGGTGATCGTAGGCTTCTAGTGCAATGCCTCTCTCATGTGTGCTACTTCAAGTGCATGTAGTAATATTCACTATCAATGCCTTAGGTCCTTCTACTATCTTGGGCATCCACTAATCTTCTACCACATGTTGGATTCTAACCATCCCGACACCTTTGTTTTCTTGCTTATGTTGCTTACTCAAATGCTCATATAAGTCCAGGCACTCTTCATAGTTATGGTTATTTCCATAGAAAGAACATGTAATATTCTAAGGACATTCATGCCTATAGTGGTCAGGATATCCACACGTATAACATGTTCCATGAGGGAACTCTCCTCTTCCTCCACCATGGCCTCATCCTCCATATCCACCACGATATCCATGTCCCCTTCCACGACCTCCTTCAAAACACCCCTCATTCTTGTCATAGCATGTTTGATTATGATCCCAATCCTGGTGCTCATTCTTACCCTTAGAATTATCTGTTATACTTATTTGTCATACCCCAAGGTCTATAGCATCCTGGATCTGACCAATCAGCCAAAAATCCTCAGTATCATGGGTCGTGGACCTACAAATTTTGCAAAAGAAGATACATTCTTCCTTATCACGTGCACTTGTAACAAAGGAAACTGACTAGCATCATGATTCAAATGAAAAATTTCACAATCCAATAGTAATGAGCATATAGATCTGTGAGGGAACTATCCTTGGTGTGACCTTCCACTTCACAATCTGTACACCAAATTCTTGAGCATGTCTAAGGGGCTGAATTTGTTGATAGCTTCTCTAACTACTTTATAGCTGTAATTTGTGCCTCTAGAAATGGACTAACTCTAGTTTCAATTCTCCCAACTACCTCAAAGCATGCAAATCTGTTTCTAGTGTTTCACATGGATCGGTGTATGTCTTATGTGACACTTTGCCCTTCTAAAAGGTGTAATCAATCCTCCAACAAAGCACTATGCATGTTAGCTAGTGTGAATATCATAAGATATATTAGATAGAAGTGTCTTAAAATGAGCATCATACTCATGTACACTCTCGAAGTTCCTTGCTTGATATCCTTGAGTGCACTTATACTCTTCTTCAAACTCGGGGATATGGAACTCTTTCAAGAACACATCTCTCAATGCTTGCATAATACACGCAAGTTTGATCACGATCAAACTTCCTATACCAAATGTGTGCGAGCCCCAGTAATTTAGTGGTGAATTTACTTTTCTTTCATTCAACATCCGTGATCCCTTTATCATGCCACAATATTTCACACATATGCAAATGTTCGACAAAGCATCCTCTATACCTCTATACTCTTGGAGACAAAGATACATCTCCATATAGATATTATGTGGTTGCTACAGATCTTGACCACCGATCTGGAACCTCCATGTTCCCTCTACCTCCCGGAACCACCAAATCCATCATAACTAGAACAACCTATACCTCCTTATCTGCCACCTTTGTAGTTAGAATAGGGCTTGTAGATGTACTCCCCTATGCTCCGACAAAGTAGTACTATACTAAACCCCTTAATTCTATAAGGTAGTTCCACTTCTAGAGGTGAATCCAACATTCATGCACTCACATTTTATGCGGATGATGCACCTAAGAATGCTCCTCCAAATGACATTGAAGTTGTGTGTCCTTCGATTGATGTACTTGATCCCTACTTACTCATGCTCTCTTACTTTCCAAGTTAGTTTGTTGGTTACTTGACATACTAGATCTTGAAAACCAAGTGCAGGGCTAGGTAACCAAGTGGATTAAGATATGCACCCGTGGCCCAGTAGTCTCTCTTTGGCGCACTTCTTTGTGAGGTCGAGGGGGATCTCTATCATGCTTTCAAATATGGGGGATTTCCTAATGCTCTGGTTCCATGTCTTCTATGTGAGTTGTAAATCATTCACGAGCCATCTCTCTCCTCCATGCACTACTTTCTGTAATGGAATGCTTCTTCTCTATTTCCCTCTTACACACCTCATTATACTTAAGCTGTCTTTCCTCTCTCTAATTCTCTACCACTAGGTCTACCATCTTAAACCAAACCTGTTCCTTCCCTCATGTGTGGTGAAGTTTAGTTAGCCATCTGTTTACTCTCTAGGTTCAAAGTTATCATTAAGATCTTGATCGCTAGTGGAATACCTTACAAATATGTTCCTCTTGGATACCATAAAAACTAGAATTCAACTACCTCTAGGAAAGAGTAAGTAAAAATTGAATATTCCAGAATATAACTATTTAGAACACCACGAAACCATGTATCCACCATGTGAGTCCAGGATCGATCATCGCATCATAGAGGGCCTAAATTCTTCCTATGTCTAGACAACTCCATGATACCTCCAATTTTGCTAAGATGCATAAGCAGTAAGCCACTCATATAGTTCTACTAGAAAGATAGTGAAAAATATCTCATATAAGTTGTCATATAGGTTATGTTCTACCCAAGTGCGTGTGTTAAACACAGATCCACTACTAAACCGTCGTGCATATTCTTCCTCCAGATCGTGTATCCATTCCTCAATACTTTCTAGAGTTAAACGGTACATCTTCATCGTGAACCATCCTGAAAACAAATGAAAAACAAGTCCCAATAATGGACCTAATGATGCGCTTTAGAATTTACCGGATAACACCCTAGTCACACTTTGGCACATCACTTAGCCTTGGTAGTGCTCACCCAAAGTGCTTGCAAAGGTACTAGGTCCCTCTTTAGGGTTGTTGTAACAGGATGTTAACATGATGAATTAAGAAACATATACATTCATAACTAATCCATCATTCTATAATGCATCTACCCCCAAATTTATGAAAGAACAAGCTTAAACAATAATCATGATTGAATTAATAACATGCACTACCCAACTTCTCACGAGATGACACTTAGATTCAGCTAATATCTTCCATCTATTAATAAATACAAAAGCTCCTTACAGTTTTGTCAATCTATACCAATGCGCATATGGATCGATACATTGATTCGATGATATGGGTACACACACACACACTTCACACTCTGTATATTCTCTATTACACATACATCATCACATATTCATACATACATCTCTCTTTCTACTATGTACCTAAAGCATGCTATTGATATCCACACACTATTTACAAGCATAGCCTCACATGCGAGTGTGCTATCTATAGTCCTCTTGTAGTTAATCTGAAGTGTCAATTCTATTCTTAGCTCATCTCTATACAAAAATGCCTCGATCTACTTCTCCAAAGATAGAAAATGCATGGTGTGCATGCCTATGCATCGTTGGCATGTTTTGCATGCCATCTTCTAAAAATAGGTCTTCATGCTCAAAATCGGCTAAGTCCCGAAAGTGAACATGCCTTTTGCACGCGAGTCCTTCTGTCCTTCTATACCCTTGGTTCAGGCCTTCTATCCCACATGGACTCCTTATGTGATCTTTGACAAGTATTTTTGATCAACATTCCTTATGAAAATTTTCTTTCTCTTTTTTTTTCTTATTGTTTCATTTCTTTGTTTTGCAGATTGGTGGAGGAGAAAGAGGAAGTTATGAGAGGAAATGTCAAGCTCTTGGAGGAAGCACATTTTACCATTCATTAGTTGTTTTATTTACACCCTCATCTAGTATTTTAATGTATTTGTTTATTTTATTTACCTCATTATTTCAATATTTTCACAAATGGTTATATGGGTTTTGCCCCATTTTAATGGAAATGGTTGAGTTTATGTATATATATCCAACTTGAAGGGGATATATATATATATATATATTAGAAAATTAATCAAAACCCATTATTTAATATATCCAAAAATACAAAATAGAGGATATTATATATATATATATACTAGTATTCAATTTTTTCGGTGACAAGGGGACCACACATGCCGCGGGTTTTTTCAATATAGTCGAGTTTTTTTATTTTTTGTTGGAGGCGAAATGCATAGGGAAAATGGTGACTAGGGGTTTACACGATGGTAGAAAGAGTTTAGGTTTGGGGAGAGGTCATCGACCCCACCCCCATCTCATTTTTAATGGGGTGGGGGTGGGGTCGAAACCCCTCAACCTCCTTTCCTTTCCCCACACCCCACACACACACACACACATTAGTTTAATAAAATTATTATAAATATCAATATTACAAATATTTAATAACACTACTAATGTCAATGAGTAATATGATTTATATTATTCACTAATTTTAACTTTACATTCAACTATCCTTTAAAATTTGATAGTATTTTTATAAGGGGTTTAACATCAACCCAAATTCCACTTGTTATTATATTAATTTACATTGAGTTTAAATATATATTTGTAATTACTTAACAATTAATTTACATACTCAAGTAAGGCTAAGGCCTAAGTAGTAAATGGGTAATTTCTTTATTCCACTAAATTTAGGAATTAATCTATTTTGTTGACCAATTAAATGACAATTATAATTTAAGTTCTTTCCATCTATACATAAAAAATTTGGCTCTCTTTCAACCTATACAACAAAATGCATGAATATAGTTTATTATTCCATTATATGCCTTTCAAATGATAGAATAGAAATTAATATTTATTTCCTTTTCAAAATACAAGTTTCAAACATGCCCACAAGAACTTTCAACAAGATTTTCCAATAGCTTTAATCTGAGAAACACACCTATGTGATATGATAAATCAGATAAAATGTGATAAAGTTGTTTCCTTTTTCAACTACATTTCCATTTTATCAAATGTGTCTCACTAAAATTTATTTCTTTCCCACGTACATTGAAATATTAATAATAAATATACGATACAAATTTTCTTTCAAAAACAATACAATAATGTGGGTATTTTTCAACAAGGTAGCTATAATGGAGGATCTCTTAGTCTTTTATAAGTGCTCCAAGTTTCCAAATCTCTAAAAAGGCTCCATATATTCTCCACTTGATCACAACAATGAATGGGGGAGAGCCAACACTCTCCACCTAACAAAAACTCCAATGAGGATGAGAACTAATCCTCGTCATTGCCCCCTAAGCCCCAATCACAAGGCAATAAGGGATGGATCAAATACTTGACAACTATACAATGATTTGCACACTTAATTTCAAGAAACAAACAAACAAGAAAATATAACTACAAACACTCATTTTTAAGCACAACAACTTCCCAAAACAATGGCTCTAAAACAAGCCAAGTAGAGAAAGGAATATGGGGATACCCTTGTGCCTCCCAAGGGTTTGGATGTCCACCTATAAAATCCTCCAAAACACAATCAACCCCAAAATCTCTTATGCCTCCCTACAATTACAAATATATTTCTCTTATGCCTCCCTCACTCTTATGCCTCCCTCTCTCTTATGGCTCCCACAATGCAAAAAATAACAAAAGAGAACAAGGTGGGGCATCCAAAACCCACTCCCTCCTAAACACAAAAAGAAGCTCTTATGCCTCCCAACATATTTCATCCCCATTTCACTATCTCAACACAACCTAAAGCCATTTCACTACCCAACACTTCAAGAAAGAAAACACATACATACAAAAATAACATACAAGAAAACAAGGGTGCAAGACCCTACCTTACCATGGAAAAGCTCCACTTCAACAAGAGAGCATTCAAAAGAAAGATCTAAAACCAAACAAGTAACCCCAAACAGTTCCCAAAATTTTTAATAAATAGAAAAGAGGAAGAGGGAGATGATTTGGCTCAATGTAGGATGCCACATCATTTCTCCTCCATCCCACATCACCCAAGTCAAACTTATACCCCATGGCATAATAAATGTGTGGTATAGAGGTATGACAAACCTCTTACACACACCACTCCAACCCACACCCTTTAAGGACAAAATTAAACACATGTAAGAAAGTGCAATTAAAACTCACCTTTTGCCTTCCAAAACACATAATGGGGTCTATTTTTTACCCCCAACCCATAGGTAGGGTTGGTATAAGAAATTAAGAGGTGTGGGAAAAGCTTAGGTTGTCCCACAAGCCTCCAAAATTGGCCCTTAAGGCCAAATCTGAATTTCCAAGGTGAGGTAGAGTGTACAACACTCAAGTTACTTACACTCAACTTAAAAACACATAAACCAAAGAACCATCTAATCTAATAAATGAATTATTTTTTTGTCATGTCCATAATTAGTTTAGTAGCATGATTAATTTACTAATCTAGACACATAAATCAATTAATTATAAAAATAAATTACATCACAAATTAAATCACATACACCAAAATTTCTTAAACAAAGAAAGGAAACGAATTACACACAAACCCTTGGTCACAATTTGGAGCTCATCCCTCCCTTGGGGACCCCAAACAAAAAATAATAAAACAACAACATTCCACAAGTTTCCATGGTGACCATTTTTGTATCCATCCAACATTCCAATGTGATTTGTCTCCAATCCCCTTACATTGTTGTGATATAATTACCTACAAAATCACACAATACCTTCTTCGTCCTCATGGACGCATCAAAAATAGAGATAAAATATACACATATAAGTCAACAATCATCCATATATAAATTAAATCATCATCTAGACAAATAATGTTATTATTTTAAAATTCCAACATCTCAATTCTATATTTTATCAATACCAAGAAGATCACAAGATTAGTTCAACTACTAAATCCTACTCAATATGATGAGAATGCCGAATGTCAGAAATATATAAATATGTCAACAACACATCATCATCAATATAAAATGTCTCTCTAAGAATCCACACAAATCATACTATGAATCAAAATCAATAATATTCCAAGTATCTCTATCGTCTAACATCATGCTAAGCCAAAATGATACAATAATATCTATGTATATAGTCAACAATAATCAAAATCAAAATATAATAAGTGTCAAAGAAAGTGGGCACTACATCCCCCTCCCCTTAGACTCGACTTCCTCCTAGAATTCACTAAAATAGGTGTGGAAACTAAACTTGTATTAATATAGCATCCTCCCATATAGTAGTAGTATCATCATACATGTCCCACTAGACTTGAACCTAGTCAATCTCTACCTCAAAGGCCTAGGGTCCTACGCTCTAAAATATGGATGGGCTCCACCATCACCTACCCCGATCTTACTGCAACCGTGATGAGCTCTAATCTAATACATGAGAAGGATCTGCAATATACCTCCTAAGTACAAAAACATGAAATACATCGTGGACGTGAGACAAGCTAGGTGGAAATTCTAGATGATAGGCCAAAGGACCGATACGCTCCAAGATCTCAAAGGGACCCAAAATATAGGATCAAGCTTAGAGCATTTTCCATAATGAATAGGGCTCTTATGAGGCTGACACATGAAGAAATGCCTTTGTGCCCACCTCAAAACTACAATATTTTCTATGTTGATCCACATATGTCTTCTACCTATCCTGAGCCTCCTTCAATCTCTACCTATTCCTATTCCTTATCCTATAGTAAATTTGGCCCAAAGAGAAACCATGTCCTCCAACCTATCCCAAATCAGTGGTGTCCTACACTCTCGACATATAGTGCCTGAAAAGGAGCCATGCCTATTGAACTCTGAAAACTATTATCATAGGCAAACTCCACCAAATACAATTAATCCTCCCACCTCGACTGATGGTCCATGATGTACATCCTAAGCATTTCCTCCAAGATGTGATTCACCCACTCACCTTATCCATCTATCTCAGGGTGATAAGTTGTCTTGAAGTGGATCTTCATCTTGAGAACATCTTTGCATCGTAGTCCGAAGTGAGAAGTGTATAAGGGATCACGACCGCAAATGATCTTCTGTTTAATCCCATGCAATCTAAAAATATCATCAAGGTATACTCATGCCACTACACTAGATGTATATGGTCTTCACCAGAGAAAAGTTAGCCACTTTCATCAATTTATCCACCATAACCATAATAGCATCGTGGAGGTATCTCGACGTCGGTAACCCAACTATGAAATCCATAGAATAGTGTCCCATTTCCACTCCGATATAGCATGAGGGAAGAGAAGGAAACATGTATGTTGATGCTCAACCTTCACGTTTTGAAACTCTAAACAACGTGACACAAACTAAGCCATGTATCTCCGTAGTCCCCTCCAATGGTACAACTATCTCAAAATGGTATGCATCTTCTTCACCCCAAGATGGGTTGAATAAGGTGCACAATGAGCCTCTGTCAAAATGTCCTATCTCAAGCCTCCATCTCTAGGAACATATATCTGACCTCTTTTCCTAAGAAGGCCATCTGTCTCTAATGAAAATCCATCAAATCTCCCCTCAAGGGGCCTCTGAGACTCAATCTTTGATCTGGATGTAAGGTAGAATTTGTCATGAGGGAGATGCTATAAAATCCTACTCCACAAATCCGTACCCATTGAAGTAGCCATAACCACATGTCTCCATCTACTCAGGGCATCTACAACCATGTTCTCCTTCCCCTTCACATTCTCTATCTCCATTTATTACTCACAAAGCAAATCCATCTAATGCCACTGAAACCATTGAGGTTGAGTTACGTGAAGAGGTGATGAAGACTCAAGTGATCAGTCCTGAGTGTAAATCTCTCACCAAGAAGGAAATATCTCAAACACACTAACGAGAGAAAAAAAAATTTGGAAGCTCAATGTCATGAGTTAGATAATTGAGCTCATAATCCTTGATTTTTTGAGACTCAAAAGAAACCACTTAGCCCTCCTGCATCAACACACATCCAAGTCCTGCCAAAGAAGCATCTTTGCAAAAAGAACTCATCTTAAAAGGGTCTAACACTTTGCAAGAATAGGAATTTTCTTGAGGCATTCCTTCAGTGTCTTGAAGGCCTTCTCACATTTATCTGACCATACAAATTTATTCCCTTTCCGCTGAAGGGAAGTGATGGGGTGTCTGACTTTGAGAAAATTCCTATACAAATATCCTGTAGTATCCTACCAAACCCATGAAGCTGTGCACCTCGGTCACACTAGTGGGTGCTAGCAATCCATAATAGTTAGAATCTTGGAAGGATCGACTGTGATACCTTCCCCATAAATTATGTGACCCAAATATTATACCTCTGTCTGAAAGAATGCACACTTCTCTAGGTTCCTGTAAAGCTACTAGTCACGAAGACACTTAAGAACCTAACGAAGGTGCTCATCATGCTCCTCATGTGTATGTGAGTATATAAGAATGTCATCAATGAAAATGAGCATGAAGCGATCCAAAAATTTCTTGAACACCCCGTTCATCAAGCTCATGAACACTGTGGGGGCGTTCGTCAAACCAAAGGGCACAATTGTGAACTCATAGTGCCCATATCTCATGCGGAAAGCTGACTTGTGGATATCTACCTCTACAATACTCAGTGATGGTATCCAAAATTAAGATCAATATTAGAAAATATTTTTTCCCCCTTCATCTAATAAAAAAAATCATCAATGTGAGGAAGGGGGTAACGATTCTTGATCGTTACTTTGTTCATTGTTTATAGTCCACACACAACCGCAAGGATCCATCCTTCTTCTTAACAAAAATCACTAGTGCACCCTAAGGGGATACACTAAGACAGATTAGGCATTTCTCAAGAAGGCCCTCAAGCTATAACTTGAGCTCACAAAGCTTAGGTGTGGTCATCCTATAAGGAGTACATGAGATAGGTTCTACTCCTGGAACCAAGTCAATGTAGAAGTCTATCTCACGTGGGGGAGGCATCCTTGACAAGTCACTAGGAAACACATCAAAAACTCCTGCAAGATGGGGTGATTGTCAAGATAAGGTCTACTATCCCCATCCTCTGACCTATCACTAACAGTAATAGCATACAACTGACACCCACATCGTGCACACCGATTAAGTTACATAGCAGAAATATTGTGGATAAAAATGGGTCTCCTAACTCCAGCTATCACTGACTTAACCCCCAAATCATCTGTACATGATATAGTCTTATGGTAATAGCCCAATCTAGCTCTATGTGTAGATAAAAAATCCATGCCCAAGATGACTCCATACGAACCCAACGGAAGGATAAAAATATTCGAGGTAGTGATGAAGGGTCCCGGATCCACTACACACTCCTTAACTAAGGAGTCTATAGATATTTTAGCTCCGAAGCCATCTCAATGTCCCAACTAAGGCCCCGCCTAACTGCCACCACTAACTGCAACGCTCTACTAAAGATGGTGTAGTAAATGAATTAGATGAAACGGAATCAAATAGTATGGAGGTATGAATACCACCAAGGTCTTACTGTAGTCTCTATCACAAGGTGCTCGATGCTCACTTGTCGGTTCTCAACCGTTGAATATATCTGATGGCTACTTACTATGTCACCAACTATAGGCTCTGAAATTTGTGCCTTACTCTTGTTACTAGGGTTATGTGGGCACTCTCTCCAATGATTTCCAATAATGCCATATCCATAAAAATTGGCTGGTCCTCTCCAATGAGATGTGGCTCTAGTTGGTACTCTATAGGTCCGTGGCATGGATTTTAGTGATCCGGCTATGAACTACTAAGGTCTTTGCTAACAAAATCCTACTGACTGAGCTCTCGGTGCACCCTATTTCCTAGTGGGACCCCTAGGAGGAGGTCCGATACTCTATCCCCTCTAAGCATCAAATCTCTGTGGAGGTCTGAAAGGTGGATGAGTCTACTACTACTAATCTTTGCTAGGTTGGTGTTGTGGTGGCTTGAATGAAGACTATGCGAGAATCATGTCTACCACGAGGGAGGAGATGACCCCTCAACCTACTATCCTAAATTTTCTATATAGAGCTCTGTACTCTCTCCCTAGCTTGTTGAGTCTTCTATAAAATGTAGGCCTTCTCCATGGCCTCTTCTAAGGTCTGTGCTCAATGAATGTGCATCACACCTCTAAAATTGAAATTCATGCTTGTGATGAACTTGGGAATCTAGACATGCATGTCTGCATATAGTCGACATACTGAAGTAAGTCAAGGAATCGACTCTCGTACTCTGTTATAGTCATGGATGCCTGACGGAGGTCATGGAACTCATCTATCCTCTGTTGAATAAACCTCCTAGATAAGTACATGCTCCTAAAACACTCCTAAAAGAGATCCTTGGTAACTATATCTAAGTCTACGTGGAGCTTCTACTCCTCGATCCTCTAGCAAAACACCTTCTCTATCCCTCAGAAGATGGATCGCAACACGAGATTTTGTGTTATTAGTACAAGGACAAAGCTTGAAGCACCCGCTCAAGCTCACTAACCAAGCCTCTACCTGAAAACCACTTGTATCTCTAGAATAATGAGATGGACGTAGCTTCAAGATCTCCCTGATATGATCTGCAGCTGATGACTGTCGACCCCTAGGTCTCTCTGCATGCTCCTCCCTTAGCCTAGGGCTCCAAGATCTATCTCTATGTGTCCTGAAATCCTATCTCCATGTCCCCTTTGAGGTGAATCTGCTCTAGCTGATTCCATGTGTAGTTATCTTCCCTATGCTCATTGTTGTGTCAAGGAGAAGCATGAGCCTCAGCTGATGGCTCTTTATCCTATCTATAAAATCATCCTCCTAAGGATCCTCCACGTATAGTGGCATTGACGTTCTGAAGCATATGTAATATCTTAGGTAAAATGGTCATTACAACCTAATTTACGGTGGCAAGTATAGGTCTACATGCAAGAACCTATCTTCTATTCTCGCCCTCTGCATAGACCAACGTGAGAGTCAATTCATCATTTTAGGTTTCATATTAGTTTTCAAGTTTTCTACATTATACAAATATCATACAATGTTGTTTTCTAGGTTTTAGAGTTACATTAGGTTTAATGTTCATGTCTCGTGTTTTAAGTGTGCTCAAGGGTCCAAGATTTAAACCCATGGCTTTGATACCAAGTGTAATGCCCACTAAATTTTCTTGCATGAAACCCAAGAACAAACCTAGGTTAACTAGAAAAATTATGGAATATTTTTTTTGTTAAATCATACTCGCAACACTAGGTTAAAACTTTCAGTCATACTTTTTCATTTTTTTTAAATTTCATTTATTTAATAAAAAATTAACTTCCCCCTTTAATTAAAATATAAAAAAACTCCCCATACCAGTTGATAATTAATTATCCTAAAGAAAGGCTTAGGCTTCACTACTATTTATTTTAGTACAATTTAATTCACCCTTAAATTAAACCTATTCAATTTAATTTCAAAGGTTTAGGTCTAATTGATTAAATAATAAAATTCTATTATACACACAAGGTGTCAAAGTTTACATTCAATATAACAAGGTCCTTAATTAAACACAAGGGTTAGAAAAATAATCCCACTCCCTACAAAACTAAAGTGGCCCCTAAAATAAGTCAACCCATGCATTTTAAATTTAAATTTCTCTCACCCACTTCCCACCTACTTTTTGTAGGGATGAATCTCATCCATTGGATGGATTCATTTGGGGCCACAAGATCTAGGGATTCAACTAACCCTAATTTTTCTTATGAAAAGCTTCTTTCTCTTTTGTTTGTCTTATTGTTTCATTCTTTTGTTTTGCAGATTGGTGGAGGAAGCCATGAGAGAAATCTCAAGCTCTTAGGAGGAATCACATTCCTCATTTCTTTTCTTGTTTTATTTACACCCTCACCTAGGGTTTCAATGTATTTGTTTATTTTATTTACCTCATTATTTCAATATTTTCCCAAATGGGTATATGGGTTTTGCCCCATTTTAATGGAAATGGTTGGGTTTATGTATATATATCCAAATTGAAGGCGATATATATATATATATATATATATATATAAACTAATCAAAAACCATTATAAAATTAATTTTATAATATATATATATATATATATATATAAATATTAATTTTCAAAATTTTTAGTGGTGAAACGGACCACACAGTTGGGTTTTACAACAATCTATTTTTTTTTTTGTTGGAGGTTGAAATGTGTAGGGAATAGGGTGATCGGGGTTTACATGATGGTGGAAATATTTTAGGGTTGGGAGGAGGGTCTCACCCCACCCCCAACCCATTTTTAATGGGGTAAGGGGTGGGGTCGATGACCTTCCCCCAACCACCTTTCCTTTGATAGAAAAAATAGGCCATGGTTTGGGCCATTCGGCTATCTTGATTCCTATTACTTTATACTTTATACATACATACATACATATATATATATATATATATATATATATATATATATATATATATATATAATTTAGTTTAATCAAATTATTATTAATATGAATATTACAAATATTTAACAACACTACTAATGTCAATGATTAATATGATTTATATTATTCACTAATTTTAACTTTACATTCAAGTATCGACTTGTAAGGGTAAGTTTCCTAAGCGCTCTCGACTTAATTTTCTTACGTATAATGTTTATGCTCATAATAATGTTTATGCTCCTTCTAGCATATTGGGTAAAAAACCTCTGGAGGGATTTGCTTCATTCAGTCTCTGCCCTGGGTGATCAGATGTTCATTCTTGGCGGGAATTTAATGTTATCTCTAATAGCAGGGACAAGAAGGGGGATCATCTCGAAACCTTCATCCCCAAAATGATTTATGCTCCTGAATTAGGGAGGGGGGCCTTTCGGATTTAGAACCTAAGCAGGGTTAGTTTACCTGGAGTAATAACCGTAAGGGCTTTAACAAAATTGTGGAAAGACTGGATAGATTTCTGGTTAGTCCCAACTAGAATCTAAATGACATTGTGCTTGAAATTTTCATTTTTGTCATGGTGCAGGTCAGCTCATTTTCCGGTGTGCCTATCTATTAATTTCGACATTTACCCTCATAGATACCCATTCAAATTTGAGATAATGTGGTTAAGGGATGCTTCTCTTGAAGGTTGGGTTGACCTTTGGTGGAACTCTTATAAAATCTAGGGTTCCAAGATGTTTTTTCTGGCTCAAAAATTGAAAAAATAAAAAAGGATTTATAGGAGTGGAACGTCAAGTATTTCAAAAACCTCTTTCAAGAAAAAGCTAGAGTTGAAGCTGAGTTGAAAGCCCTTAATCTAAAATTTTTCAGTGACGGGATGCACCAAGAAGATTTTTCTCTTGAAAAATCTCTCTTAGGTGAGTTAGGAGAACTACTTCTTAGGGAGGAAATCTATTGGAAACAAAAATCTAGGGAGCTCTGGCTGAAGGATGGTGATAGAAACACTAAATTCTTTCATGCCTCTGTAAAAGCAAAAAGGAATTCGAATTTCATTTCAGAAATTAAGAATAGTGAAGGGGTTCATCTGGTGGAGCAGAAGGATATCATCTCTGAAGGGATTAATTTCTTCTCCTCCTTGCTAGCTGGGGATGTTTCCTCCTTTGAGGCTGAGTAGAACTCCCTCCTGGATGGCATCCCTGCTCTTATCTCCAAGAATCAAAATGCTGAGCTCTTGAAGCCTTTCTCCTTCTTAGAAATTGAGAAAGTTGTATTCTCCTTGGAGAAGAATAAAGCCCCTAGCCCGGATGGCTTCCCTGCTGATTTTTTTAGAATTTTGGGGCATTGTGGGTTATGATGTATGGGCGGTTGTTGAGGCTTCAAGAAGATCCTGCTCGGTGCTCAGAATGCTTAATAATACCTTCATCTGCCTCTTTCCTAAAATGCATCAACCTTCCTCCTTCGGGGACTTCAGGCCAATTTCCCTCTGTAATATGTCATACAAAATCATTTCCAAGGCCATTTCCCTTCATTTGAAACCTATTTTGGATCCCCTCATTTCTCATGAACAAACTAGATTCATGCCTAGTTGATCTATCCTTGACGGTGTCATCTTGTCTCATGAGCTGACTCACTCTCTCTCTTCCTCTAACACCCCTGGTATGATGCTAAAATTAGACATCAGCAAATCTTATGATAAGCTAAACTGGAGGTTTCTCATTAGGGTCCTTCTAAAGTTTGGCTTCTCCAAGCACCTTTGTGAGTGGATTTTCAGTTGCATTTCTGGCCCCTCCTTCTCCATTCTTATTAATGGGAGTGTTGAGGGTTTCTTTGGTAGTAATCGTGGTATTAGGTAGGGGATACCCTGTCCTCCTTATATATTCTTATGGCAGAAGCCCTTGGCAGATCTATCAAAGTAAAATTGGGGGAAGGTAAGCTTGATGGCTTAAATAATGTGGATGGAATTCCTCCTCTTACTCACCAATTGTTCACAGATGACACTTTTCTATTCGGTAGGGCCTTCACCTAGGAAGCTAAGGAGTTAAAGTATTCTTTGGATAGATACTCTAAGGTGGTAGGGAAAGATGTTAGTGTGGATAAATCTTTCATTTTCTTCTTCATGTTTCCTTGTAAATGGAGTCGAGAATTCTGAATATTTCCAATTTCAAAAAAGGACAACTACCTGTCAAATATCTCAGTATTCCTTTGATTAAAGGTACAGGTAAGAATTCCCTGTGGAATGATTTACTCAATTCTCTAGATGTTAAACTGAATGCTTGGAAAGGTAAATGGCTCTCCCTCACCAGGAGACTTATGCTGATTAAATCAGTTCTATGTGTTGCTCCTTTGTATCTTCTTTCGGTTCTTAAAATCCCTAAGGGTGTTCTTGATAAAGTTAAGGGAATTTTGAGAAAATTCTTATGGCAAGGTCTCTCTGAGGAAAATAAGCTTCCCATGATTAGCTGGGATACATTAACAAAGCCTAAAGAGCTTGGTGGTTCCGGCATCCTAAATTTGGGTTTGAAAAACATGGCCCTTGGTGCTAAATTGGTTTGGAGGCTTATGTCTAGTCCCAGCAGTCTTCTCAACCTAGTCTTCGAGTAGAAATATTTTCGTGCTCCCTTTCTTGAGTCCATCCTCGGGTGGAGAACCCTCCTAAGGGATCGCATATATGGAATTTTATGATTAAATGTAGATCTTTGTTTGTCTTTTATGTAGATTGAATAATTGGTAATGGAGAGAAATATCTCTTACGGGATGATCCATGGAATGGATACCACCCCATGGGGACTCTCCTACTTTTGAAGACATTAAGAGGAGAATGTTGGATGAATGGGGTCCTTTCATTTCTAACTATGGGGAGCTTGAATGATTCCCTTCCCTCCATGTTGCAATGGAAAAATGTGGACCATTTGAATCTCTCTCCTAATTTAAAAGCTATTTTTTATCTATTTTGCAGGAAAGGCATGTTCTAATCTCAAATAAGTAGGATGAAATTGTTTGGACTGCATCTCCCTTGAGATCTTATTCCCCCCATCTTGGCTACCTCCTGCTACATGAGGATGTTGCTTCTGAGAAACCCATATGGAAGGATTGTTGGGATTCCTAATTCCCCCCTAAAGTTGGTCTTTTCACCTAGATGGCCTTTAAGGGTAAGATTTCAAGGTCCTACCAGATGCCTTCTATGTAAAAAGGATGTGGAAGATAGAGACCATTTGCTTCTACATTTCCCCTTCACTATTGAATGCTTGAACTAGTTGTGTTCCAAGCTTCAATTTCCGTGGTTCTCCATAAATCCCTCCCTGATGTTATCCTAGCTTGGCCTATTAATTCTCACTCAGGGGATTTTTCTTCTATTTGGTTGTGTAGTCTGGTGCTTCGCTTTATGGCACATATGGTGGGAGAGAAATAAAAGGATTTTTAGGGAGGAATATGGCTCAGTGGAATTGGTTCTCCTAAGGCTGGAAAGGGCTATATCTAAAGGCCGTGTGCTATGTCCACTAACTGGTCTAGATCTTATCCTTTTACTTCCCATGACAGGTTGCTTGAAAGAAGCTGGCCAATGATAATCAAGCCTAGGGATGGTGCCATGAAATCTTCCGCATCTTCCTCCCTGGCTAGAAGAAACACAAAATGGGCTCCCCCTCCCAGTGGGTTTTTAAAACTAAATTTTGATGGGGCTTCTAGGGGTAATCGGGGGCCTCGATGTTGGGTGTCTCATTCACAATTCCTCTGGTGTGGTGGTTAAAGCTGCTTCATACAAAATCAAGGAGGGTACTTACAATGCTGCTGAGCTACAAGCCCTTAGCAAAGGTTTGCTTCTCGTTGCTTCCCTTAATATTGAAAATCTTGAAATTGAAGGGGACTCCATGATAATCATAAATGCCATCATAAAAAAAAGAGCTTTGTCATGGAAGTTGGATCTTGAAGTTTAGAAGGTCTTATGGACGTTGTCTAAATTCAAAAAATGGAGTATTAAACACATTTACTGAGAAGGTAATTAGTTTTCAAAGGCTAGTTAGCAAATAAATTCATCGAGCAAGATTGTGGGGAGAGGGTGGCTAATAACTGTTCTGCATGGGAGGGCTTACAAACGATTGCCTCGAAGCACTCAAATTTCATTATTAAATCGATGGCAACCTCCTTTCATGTGAAACGTAAGGCACTTATTTATGACTGATCGGTGGTTATCTCATTCATTCCCCTTTACTCTATTAAATGACTCCTTCTAGAGCTCCTTTGTTGGCTCTTTCTTATGACGTGAGAGAAATGGCATTCAGAATTAGGGTTACTGATGGTAGACTATGGAATATTTTCCTCATCTCTTGTGTCGAGGTCTTGGAGGTAGTTAAATTGGTTCTGGTTAGGAGTTTCAAAATTTGGAGGGGTGTCCAAGGGTAAATAGTGGTACTACCTCCATTTTCATGGAAACTTGTTCGTTCTGCATCCTTCAAAGGAGGATGTCATTAAAGTCGTGGCTCATTAGATTTTCCCCATCTTCTGTGGAAACCTTGCATCGGAGGTGGCCAACTTCAACCTGGCTTCATGGCCTGCTCACGATGTCGCATCGGGCTCATTGGTCGGTGATGCCTTGGCCTTCCCAGAGCTTGAATGCCGCTATAAAGTCCTACTGGATATTTCTGAGTCCATCATGTCCTACGCAAAAGATAAAAAGGTGAAGCGTATCTACATTTAGTTGTCTAACGTCCGAGCCTCTAGGGTCACCACTTGTACCTATTCCGAATTGATGGAGTAATTTGCGCTCCTTTGTAGGTGATGCTTTCGATTACCTCTAACATGGCTGGCTTAAAGGCAACTCAGTGGATGGAGCGTCTGATGGCACGCCTGAGCTGGATCATGACATACCCAATATGGGTATTAATATTTTTCCGATGTAGCCCCATAAGCATAATTCGGGCATAGTTATAGTTATAGAATAAATAGTGGTTTTTGTTAGTTATTTCATATATAATAAAATTAATCAAAACCCAGGATAAAATTAATTTTATAATATATATATAAAAATACTAATTTTCAAAATTTTCAATGGCAAGCGGACCACAAGGGCCGTGGGTTTTGAATGATTTGATTTTTTTACTTTTATTTTTTTGTTAGTACGCGAACTACGTAAGGAACAAGGTGACCGGGGTTTACACGATGGTGAAATATTTTAGGGTTGGGAGGAGGGTCACCAACCCCACCCCCATCCTACTTTTAATGGGGTGAGGGGTTGGGTCAGCACCCTCCCCCAACCACCTTTCCTTTGATAAAAAAATAGGCCACGGTTTGGGCCATTCGCTATACCAATTCCTATTACTTAATACTTTATTTTCTTTTGTTTATTTTAATAATAATTAATATCAATTTGTATTTATATATATACATACATACATACATACATACATACATACATATATATATATATATATATATATATATATATATATATATATATATATATATATATATATATATATAATTTAGTTTAACCAAATTATTATTAATATCAATATTACAAATATTTAATAACACTATTAATGCCAATGAGTAATATGATTTATATTATTCACTAATTTTAACTTTACATTCAATTATCCTTTAAAATTTGATAGTATTTTTATAAGGGGTTTAACATCAACCCAAATTTCACTTGTTATTATATTAATTTACATTGAGTTTAAATATATATTTGTAATGACTTAACAATAAATTACATACACAAGTAAGGCTAAGGACTAAGTAGTAAATGAGCAATTTCTTTACTCCACTAGATTTGTGAATTAATATATTTTGTTGACAAGGTAAATTAAAATTATAATTTAAGTTCTTTCCATCTATACATACAAAGTTTGACTCTCTTTCAACCAATACAAGAAAATGCACAAATATAGTCTAACTTTCCATTATATGCCTTTCAAATAATACAATAGAAATTAATATTTCTTTCCTTTGCAACATACAAGTTTCAAACATGCCCACAAGAACTTTCAACAAGATTTTTCCAATATTTTTAAAACAAGAGCAACACACCTATGTGAGATGATAAATCAACTAAAATGTGAACAATTTGTTTCCTTTTTCAACTACATTTCCATTTTATCAAACTTGTCTCACTAAAATATTTTTCTTTCCCACATACATTACAATCTTAATAAAAATATTTGATGTAAATTTTCTTTCAAAAAAATACAATAATCTTCCACTTGAAGTGGGAATTTTTACAAGAAGGTAACTATAATGGAATATTTCTTAGTCTTCTATAAGTGCTCCAAGTTTCCAAATCTCCAACAAGGCTCCATATTTTCTCCACTTGATCACAACAACAAATGGGGAGAGGCAACACTCTCCACCCAACCAAAAATCCAATGAGGAGAAGAAATTATCCTCATTGGCCTCGAGCCCCGACCACAAGGCAATAAGGGATGCATAAAACACCTTAAAACTATAAAATGTTTCAAACTTACTTTCAAGAAACAAACAAACAATAAAAGATAACTACAAACACTCATTTTTAAGCATAACAACTTCCCAAAACAATGGCTCTATAACAAGCCAAGTAGAGAAAGGAATATGCGGATACCCTTGTGCCTCCCAAGGGTTTGGATGCCCACCTCTAAAATCCTCCAAAACACAATCAACCCCAAAATCTCTTATGCCTCCCTACAATTAAAAATATATGTCTCTTATGCCTCCCTCACTCTTATGTCTCCCTCTTCCCTATGGCTCCCACAATGCAGATAAAAATAACAAAAGAGAACAAGGTGGGGCATCTAAAACCCACTCCCTCCTAAACACACAAAGAATCTCTTATGCCTCCCAACATATTTCATCCCCATTTCACTATCTTAACACAACCTAAATCCATTTCACTACCCAACACTTCAAGAAAGAAAACACATCCATACAACACATAACATACAAGAAAACAAGGGTGCAAGACCCTACCTTACCATGGAAAATCTCTTATTTCCGGAAAGTCTCAAAGTCTTCCAAACTCAAGGAATTCCAAGCACCCTTCCACTCCACTAAGAAATCATTCCAAAATTAAAGAGCCAAAACCAAGAAATTAACCCCAAATACTTCCCAAAAATTCCAAGAAATAGAAAACAGGAAGAGGGAGATGATGTGGCTTCATGTAGGATGCAAAATCATTTCTTCTACATCTCACATCACCCAATTCAAACCCATACCCCAAGGAATAATAAATTGGTGTTTGAGAGGTATGACAATACTCTTACACACACCACTCTAACCCACACCTTTTAAGGAAAAAAATTAAACACATGTAAGAAAGTGCAATTAAAAATCACCTTTTGCCTTCCAAAACACATAATGGGGTCTATTTTTGACCCCCAACCCATAGGTAGGGTTGGTATAAGAAATTAAGAGGTGTGGGACAATCTTAGCTTGTCCCACAAGCCTCCAAAATTGGCCCTTAAGGCCAAATCCGAATTTCAAGATGAGGTAGAGTGTACACCACTCAACTTAAAAACACATAAACCAAAGAACCATCTAATCTAATAAATGAATTATTTTTTCCCATCCATAATTAGTTTAGTAACATGATTAATTTACTAATCTAGACACATAAATCAATTAATGATAAAAGGAAATTACATCACAAATTAAATCACATACACCAAAATTAAATAAAAGAAAGGAAAATAACTACACACAAACCCTTGGTCATAATTGGAGGTCATCCCCCAATGGGACCCCCTAACAACAAATAACAAAAAACAACATTCCAAAATTTGTCATGGAGACCATTGTCATATCCATCCAACATTCGATGTGGTGATGTCTGCAATCCCCCTTTCATTGTTGTGATACAATTACCAATAAATCACACAATACCTCCTTCGGCCTCAAGGAAGCATTAAAACATCCAAGATAAAATATATGCATATAAGTCAACAATCATCCATATATAAATTAAATCACCATCTATGCAAATAATATTATTTTAAAATTCCAACAACATCTGAATTCTATATTTTATCAATACCAAGAAGATTAAAACATTAGTTCAACTACTAAATCCTACTCAATATGAAGAGAATGCCAAATGTCAGAAATATATAAATATGTCAACAACACATCATCATCAATATAAAATGTCTCTCTAATAATCCACACAAATCATACTATGAATCGAAATCCAACAATAGTCCAAGTATCTCTATCATCTAACATCATGCTAAGCCAAACTGATACAATAATATCCATGTATATAGTCAATAGTAATCGAAATCAAAATATAATAAGTGTTGAAGGGAAGTGGGCACTACGAGAGAGAGAGAGAGAGAGAGAGAGAGAGAGTTTCTCATACATTCATGCTTTCACATTTAATTGCACTTAATGTTCTAGTACTAGAGAGAGAGAAAGGATATGAGGAAAGCTAAGGGACATTTTATTTTCCATTCACAATATCATAACCATTTTCATTTCATGTCCATTATCATTTCATTTCAAACCAATTCACATTTCCCAATTCATTTACGTTTTCAAATCAATAAAGTATCATAGTCGTTTCTAGAGAGAGAAAAGGGTGGAGAGAGAAAATCACCATTCCAAAATTCATTTATACAAGATAAAATATCGAATAAAATTATACATAGCATTGTAATGGTATTACGAGGTCACATGCGTGGCTAGAAGTCAAATGAGACTCAAAAGGGGATTCTAGCTAAGGTTGAGGAAATTGACCAAAACATCAAAAGTGCTTACAAACTGGGTCTTGAAAACACTCGGTTTAAGTTTGATCACAAATTTTGACGATTCCTACTTACTCTCCCATATATAGATAATTATTTTTTCCCAATGAAAGTTGATTAAGATGAGAAAAACTCAAGTTACAAGGGAAACTTCGAGGCCGGTTATCATAATTGGGTCAACGACTCTTGTCGCACAACGACAAATAGGTCCCAAAACCCACTTGCAAAATTAGTTCTTGAAAGCATTTGCATTGAAATGAAGTTGGATTATGATCTGTTTGTCGGAAGTCTAGAGATATAAGATAGTGGTTTTTAGTTTCACTCAAGCTAAGTCACAACTATAAGCTCAACCCGATCGTGTTTTATTACAACAACCTTGTCACTCTAAGTGATTGATAAGCTAAGAGGGTTTAGGAATATTACTTACAAGAGCATTAAATAATTTCAAACAACTCGGTTAAGGTCCCCTAAGGTTTTCCATGTTACCAGGGATTCATGCAAAGATTTTGGTTTTGTAGTAGGTTTCATTGTGGCACTCTATGCATGTGACTTTCAAGAGCATAGTTTTCTTCTTCTTCTTTTTTTGTTTTTGTTTTTTATCTTTTTAGTGTTCATGTCAAGGATTTTTTTTTCATTTATGGGAATTATGTTCCCTATCATTCAACATTTAATTTTGAAAAATATGGAAATGATGAAGTGAAATTTAATGCAAGCAAAAGTGGAAAACCATACCTTGTAGCGTAAAACTCGTGATCCCCGCATTTGATGAGACCGCATCAACTTTAGGCATTCTAGAAAAAAAATGCATGCTTTCTCATTTCACTTCAAAAATCCACTTCGTGCATGTCTTGTAACCAAAATAATCCACGAGAATCTATGAGATCATGTATCTTTTCATCATTCGTTAAAAAAAAATTAGTTTCTTTTCCACACTTTGTAATAACCAATAAAGTTACCATTCCTTCTAGCATTTTATCAGTATTAACATGCTTTCTAAAGCTTCCTTTTATTTATTTTTTGACATTGAAGGAGTTCCATATAATTCTCAAGATCCTATTGTCATAGATCAAGATGGTGTCCACTATGGTAGTGAGGATTATTTTTACAGGGGACGTTGGATTATGTTAAAAGGGTTCTAAAATTTTCCATACGCTTCCAACACTACTTTCTTTCCACATTTTCAACACAGAGTGATACGATGCTAGTGGGGTAAATTGCTTGGTTGGAGACCATTTCATCGGGTCATCCATCTCTTTATAGACTACCTCATTGGAAGGTATGTCACACTATTTATATAAAATGGTGTCCAAACTCCTTTGATGCCTCAAGAAATCCATACACATGTCATCTACAACAAAAACTCATGGGGAAAATTGTCTACAAAATTTCACTATAATGGATCTGAATTAATAAAATTACACATCTAATAAATTTATTGTTTGGCCCTAAATTTTAAACATACCAATGGAATTTTCTTATACACCCAAGAATCCCTTTCAAAAACTCATTTTTTTGCATACCCGCAACCGTGGAATACCAAGGATACATCTAGTCTTGGCATTATCTATAGAGGAAGATTGAAAGAGACAAATCTTCCATAGGCATACGTGGAATGACAAGTAAGGAAAATATAAAAGTGTGAAACTATACAACTACTAGAATTAAAAGATAATGTTATCTCTTGAAAGTGCACACTATAGAGAGATGGCTGCATATTTTCTAAGCTTGCAAAATTTAATCTCTCTCTTTTGTAGAGATACAATGGAAACACCTTAGGTCTGTGGATATACCTATTTTGAGGTGAGTCTCTGGTATCTATACCGGTTCCTTTTTGATGTATCCTAAGTTTATTTTGAGGTTTAAGGTGTAAAAGATGACTGTAAGGTAATTAAAACTAAGGTGATACACCAAATTTGTGTGAGGGCTTTGACTGAGTATATGCACAATTGACATGTGAAAGGATTTTTGATGCACGAACAAATAGTTCTTTTCTGCAAAATATTAAGGAAAAACACTTGAGGTATTGAGGAGATTATCACAACAATATTGATAATATGAACATGAAATTTAATATCATGCGAAACTACTTAATTTTTCAACAGGGTAAGATGATTAATCAGGGAATTTGCATTCACAAGACTAATAGAAACATACAAAAGACTACAAGTAATTGGGAAGGCATAAAATACTTCTCACTTAGAAGGAAAAACTGGAAAAATTTGCTTCAGTACTCCTATATCCAAAAAGTCCTCATGTGCTTTGCAAAGGCACACAATATATAAAAAATAAAATTTTACCCTCTTCCTAAAAATAGCCTAAGGCTTGTACTCACCCATACATCTTATTTTTATCCTTTATTTAATAATAGATAAAGGAATAAAAATAGAGCATGCAATTACAAATAGGCATTATTAGCCTTAATTACAATTCAGTCAAACTGAAGTTGACTGTTCTATTTTTAAGAAAATAAGGGTAAACAATTTAATAATAATAAGCTTTCTTGCTATGCAAGTATTTCTCCTTTGAACATACAACTCTTTCTTCTTCTCTATTTTGTCTTGTTGTGAAGTCATGCAAAAATACTCCTATGCATTGAGAAAAAGTAGTTTACATTAATTGAAATAATTTACAAAATAATTCATCCAAATATCTATCCTGATTAGGACCACCTTTGTCTCTGATGTTGACACTTGTTCTATCTTATAGTGATCACATGGATAACACAGTGTAAATTATCTCTAACCTTCCCACTAGTGGGAACCGCCTTTGCACTTGACTACTAGCCTCCATTTTGGTTTGGCCACCTTTGTGGGATTAGCATATTATTGGTTTTGAAATGAGATGAGTGGACCACCTTTTTAAAAAGGAACCACAATATACTTTGGCCACCTTTGATTAATATTACATGGCAATTTTTTCGGCCTTTACATACTTGAAGTGAATAGGTTATGCTTTTTACCTTTTGAGTGATGATTATTTTGCATGTATGGTCAGTTTACATCATTCGGTGTTGGACTATGGTTTAGACTTATAAAATCAATGCGAAATGATTTTTGTTTAAAATGTGAGGTTGGCCCCCTTTGCACGATGACTCACCCCTTGGAAATTTTTGTCGGTGGCATGGTTAACTCAGGTCAAGTTTTCTTTGAATTTGGTGATGGTCCTAGGCCATTGATTTTTGTCCTTGATGCATTGGATGCCATCAATTTTTAACCCATAGTTAGGGTTTTAAACTTGGAAATAAAGGTGGTCGGTGGGAATTGATCGTAGTTACTTGATTTGATTTTAGAGCTTGATCCTTCTCCTTTGATCTTTGTCCTTTCGATCTAGAGCCATTGATTATTAACTATGGTTGAGTTAGGTTGAAACTCAACTTTGAGTTTGCATGGTAAAGTGAGGCTCGACCTTAATGACCATTTCATTTGATTTTTACTATGCGGGTGAAGCCCTGGAAAATTTCTATTTGAAGCCATTGTTTTGAGGTCCTTGAGTTATTCCACTATTGATTTTAAAACTTGGCTCTATTCATTTTATTCTCTATGTCACTTTGTTGACATGAATTTTATGGTGGTGAGAGCTTAGAGCTCATTTCCTCTTCTTTCTCTAGTGGCCACCACTGCTAGTGTTTTCCTTTTAGCTCTGTGAGGATCAAGTGAGTGGAAGTATTGATATCTCTCCCATTTTATTCTATGAATTTTTTCTTTTAACGGATCAATTCTCTCGGCTATGTTGCATCTCGTATTTTCTTTAATTGATTTTTGTCGAGGTCTCGATCTTTTTCCCGAGCTTGGTAGATTTGGATTTCAAAACCTTGGTTTGGAATTCAAGGCGAGTTACATTCTTCGCTTGTATTCACTCTATCGGGACTCTCTCGAGCAAGATGGTTGTGAGTGTTTGCCGCCATGAGTGGTTATAGGTGAGATAATCTTCTCTTGTATGCGTACACTTCTGTTTTCATTTTCTTCTTTGATATATCACTGAAACTCTTGGAAATATTTGTGGGTTCTGTGATTTCTTGCTCCCACTTGACTCCCGAGTTCGAAACTTCTCATGGGCATATGGATTTCTTGCTTCATCATTCTGTTGCTCAAAAGTTTTGACTATTCGATTATAAACGGTGAGTTCTTGTCTATTACTCTGATTTTGATATTTGCCAAATGAAAATTTGTGCCTAAACTTCTGTATTCAGGTTTGTATTTTGTTTGTAATATTCTTCAAAAAATATGAATCGTCTTTCATTTTATTGTTCTGAAAAATACTTCCTCTCCTGATAGATATAGACCTATGTGCAAGAATGACACTTATGACACCCCTGTAGATTTGTCTTTGTATAATAACCTTCATATATCTATTTCATGCATGATGCTTTTAGGTTTTAGGAGGCTTCCATGTATTCGTAATAGGGTTTGGCTTGGATGATACTTTGTGGCTCTCTAAAATTTTTGCTTAAGTGCTTTAATCATTCTGCAACCACGTAGACCCTGTGTTTTCTAAACATACAGTTTTCCTTTATTTTGTTGAGCTTATTTCAACATTGAAATTGGGCATGATTGTTGTTGTTTTTCATTTGCTTAATCTTGAATAGAACTAGGATATACATGCCAATGAAGATCTGTGCCTCCATTTTTGACTGTTATATCCACTATAGGATACAATTTAATCTTGACTAACAACCCTCCCTTCCATTTGAAAACTATAATGGTTTCATTCCTTGACTGTATTCTTGAGACTTCAAAATCTATTCTTTGTTGAGTCACTTGAATGACTGACTATGAGAATATGTCATAATGGTTGTAGTCTTCTTAAACATGCAACACTCTGCAATACTCTATGTAATTCTGACTAAAATTGAATGAGAGCATGTGCTTGGTCTATGTGTAAAATTGGTCAGCTGAATAGAATCATTATTGTGCATAGATTTCTCTTTAGGATTCAAATTTGTAATGATGCACTTGCATTCAGGTAACCATAAAGGTATCCATTGATTTGTAGTTTTAGCTTGATCTTGTAATCTTGTGTCAAGACAATGAGGCTCCATAGTTGTCATTTGTGTAATTTTGATCTACTTTTGGTTCTTTTCCATCCTCATGAGAAATTTGTACTTTCAAAACTGCTGCAACTCTTATTGTTCTTGGTCTTGTACTATGAGATACTCTTTTTGTATCTATCTTTCATGTATCTTGTATGTGATTTCTTGAAATTACAAGCAGTTCATCTATTTTAATACTATTTTAGGCATAAGCCTTGATTCAGATGCTTGTTAAGATCTCTGTAACTTGTTTCTTTTACATAGATGTTTTATTTCCTTGATAGTAATATTTCTAGGATGTTGGAAAATCTGAAATGTTGATTTTTCATGGCAAAGCCTTGGAAATATTTTCTAGAATTCTCTCTTCCATCCATTTCTAGCTATAGTAGTTGTATTTTTTCAGATTTAAATAATTCTTTTAAATCATTTAATAAATGAAAGCAACATGATGAAATTCTAAATGTCTATTTTACATGGCGAACCTTGATTTAAAAATTTTCCCAAAATCTTCTTTATTTTGTTCTATTTTAGTTGACCCTTTCTTTCTAATCAACTTCATCTTCTTCAAATCTGATAGTTCTTCTTCAATTGTAATCTGAATCATGCACTTCTATTACTAGTCTCTTTCTCATATGTAGAACTGTTCCATTTTGAAAAAATATTGAATTTGAGTTACAATAATTCTTCTTTCAACCCGTATTTATGACTTGTCTATTTCTTCTTGGGTCATGTAACCTTCTTACTGCACACTTATGACTTGACCATGTTTCTTCTCTTCTTTTCTTTTCTTATCTTTTTCCGAGTAAGTAGAGCATGTATGTAATATGTTCTTCAAGTAAATTATATCTCCTGTTTTGAAGAGATTCATATGCATGAACTAGGATAGTAAGGAATATGAATTGATCCCTGAGCTCATAACTGATAGTGCATTTTATTCTTTTTAGGTACAGTGACTTCCACAAAGAAGATGAGAAAGGAACAAAGTTGGAATGGAGCTACTCCGAACAATGAAGAAAACCCCAAGGCAATGATGGGTTCACTCATACTCTTTACTTTCTTTTTCATGCATGTGTACCTCTTATTTCAGTAGTTATACTTTACTTTCTAGTTACATCCCATGGCTTGTGTGGGAACATTTGAAATTTCCTTATGAATAAAAAGTTGAATTCCATAGATGAGTTGTATATTTATTTCTGCATTTCAGCTTTTTGTATGGATTGTATGATGAACTAAACAACTCAGTCATTTAATTGAATGTCTTAATCATGAAGGAAAGAACATTAATGAGAACTTGTAACATTCAATAATGAACTCTGATTTCTGCAATCTACACTTATGTTTGTTGTCCCAAAATTCAACACTTCACCTATTCTATAATTCATGTCTTCATCAAGACAACATAGCTTTCCTTCCTTCGGGGCCCTTGTGTTCGTTTACTGAAGGTATCATGAAATTGTAGACTATGTGATCTTGTTACGTTTTGTAACAACACACATAGCTACATATTTCAGTTAATCATTAACTAATTCAGTAGTAACCAATTATATCAAATCTTCCTTAGCTTAGGTATACTTCACCAATGCCCTTTCATCGTAACGAAGAAGTTTCAAGTTGCCCATTTTGGCACAAGTGTAAAAATTGTCAACATTTCTAGTGATCCTGCGGGAAAGCTTCACTAGCTTATAGATTAGTGCCTTGTTCTTGTCCATTGGGCATGGAGTCCAAACATGTAACCAAACTTTTCCTTCACCGAAAGGTCCAACCCTTCCAAAATGGAACTAAAACTAGGAAAGGATCTGGTAAACCAGATCACGTGCACGAATGCACTTATTGAATTGAAAAACAATACAATGTGTAGGGACTACACTTATTGAAGGGAAATCCTACTCTAACAATCACTGTAATATTTTCAATAATAGTGTTTGAGAAACATACCATTCACAGGAATGGGAAGTTCCTCTCCATTTATCTTTGAAAGATGAAAAGCATTATGTTCTTTACAAGCTGAAATCATGTAAGGGCCACTCCATTGTATCAAACTTCATGTGTCTTCCTGGCTTTGCATGATCAACATCCCATTTTAACACAATATCTCCTTCATTGAAGATTCTGAATTTGGATTTCTTGTCAAAAGTCTTCTTCATTTGTTTCTGATTCTTTTCCATATTCAAATGGGCTTTATCTCTTAGCTCTTGTAATTCCATTAACTCTACATAATGAACCTGTAATGGTTCATTCTCAAGTAGCTCCATTTGATGCAAAAAATCCAATGCAGGTAACTCAACTGAAATAGGCATTCTTGCTTCTTTTCCATACACAAGTTTGTATGGTGAATTTCTAATTGATCTTTTAGGATTCACCTTATCATCCCAAAGTGCTGAATTCAACATCAAATGCCAAGATCTTTGATTATCTTTGAGTGTTCTTCTGATGATCTTTAAAAGGTTCTTGTTACTACTTTCAGCTATGCCATTACCTTGAGGATAATAATTAGATTTAGAACTTAAGTAAATTTCATGGTTGATAGCCCAATCTATTATCTTTGCACCAAGAAATGCTAAAGCATTATCTGATATGATAGTTGTTGGAACACCAAATCTATAGACTATACCTTCATAAAAGGATAGTATCGAAGCTTCATTAGCATCCTTCATAAGCTATTGCTTCATGTCCATCATGTAAAATAATCTATAGTAGTTAAGATCCACTTATGTCCTTGTGACGAAGGTAGGTTTATCATGCCAATAAAATCAAGACCCCATTGCATAAAAGGTTGATCAACTAAGATAGGCTGTAAGGGCAAAGCTAAACATTCTTTTCCAACAAAGAAAGAACATTTTTACACTTTCTAATCCATTCAAAATAGTCTTTGAATATGCTAGGCCAATAATAACCAGCTTTCATAATTTTTAAGGCCATAGTACATGCTGAAAAATGACCTCCTGCAGGTCCTTCATGGAATTCTGACAATATTTTCTAAATTTTATCATAGTCAACACACCGCAACAAGATTCCATTTATATCTCTTTTGAACAACACATTATCAATGAAGATATAATATACAACTTGTAATCTAAAATACATTCATTTATTATTGTCCATACCTTCCGGATAGGTGTCATGTTGTAAATAGTTAACCAAATCAGTCATCCATCTTCATTCATGAATCTCATGAGTGAGCTCAGGATACTGATTTTTTGGATGAACCATGATTTCTGATTGTTGATACGTAATTTCAACATGCTGCTTTGAATCATTTGGTTATATAGCTTATTTTTTTTCGATATCATCAATTAGATGTTCACATAAGCCTTTCCCTCGAACCGTCTTAGCAACCTAGATATCAACATCATATTCCATGACCTTCATTATCTAGTTTGCTCTTTTCTCATTCAATTCTTTATTTAGTAAGAATGCTTTCACACTTGGATGAGAAACAAGAACATGGATTTTATTGTTCGAAAGCATATACTTGAAATTATTTAGTCCTCTGACTACTGAAAGTACTTATTTTTCAAGAAATGTGTACCTTGTTTCATAATCATGTAAGCTCTTTCCAAAGAAAGCAATAGGCTGCTCAATATTTTCATCATTGACTTGAGTTAATATAGCTGAGATTGTTTCAGCTCTTGCAAGTGCATACATTGTAAAATCTTTATCAAAATTTGGATTTGCAAGAGTAGGATCTTGAGAGATAGTTTCTTTAATTGATTCAAATCCTTCTCTCCCTTCATTTTCCAAGAGAAAGTTTTCTTTCTTTAGCATAGATGTCGCAAAGGGTTTAACCAATGCTTATAAAATATGGAACAAATCTTCTAACAAAGTTTATTTTTCCCAGAAAACTCTATAATGCCTTCTTATGATGAGGTAATGATAGTTATGATATGGCTTCGATCCTTAAAGGATCAATTGCTAATCCTTGCTTGGAAACAATATGACCAAGTAATTTACCTTGATGTACTGAAAAGATAGACTTAAGTGGATTCAAATATATCCCAAACCTGTCTCATAATCAAAGGTCTACCTTAGATGTATCAGGTGTTCTTCTAGATTTTTCAAGAACATGGTAATGTCATCTAAATAAACCAGAATGCATTTATTTAACAAGCTCTAGAAATCCATGTCCATTACATGTTAAAACATTGCACCGACATTTGAAAGACAAAAGGCATCCTTTTGTAAGCATAAGTACCCCACTTGGTAGTAAAAGTTGTTTTATATCTATCCTCTTCCCGGACTAAAATCTAGTTATATCCACTATAACCGTCCAGGAGAGATAATCTATCTACACTAAAACCGTTCTTAAAATCTGATCCATATTTGGGTGTGGGTAATGATCTTTTAATGAAGCCTTATTAAGATCTTTGAAATGTACACATAGTCTAATTTCACCATTCTTCTTCCTAACAGATTAAGATTGACTACCCAACTTGAATGCTTAACTAGAAAGATAATACCCGATTCAATCAACTTAAATAATCCTTTCCTCATTAGAGGCTCTATTTTGGGATTTACAGGCCTATGTTTCTGTCTAACAGGTTTAAAATTTGGCTGCAACTTGATTGTATGATGTGCTAAACTGAGATCAAATCCTTTCAGGTCTTGGTATTTCCAAGTGAAAACATCTTTAAATTCCTTGCAAAGATCAATAAATGATTTTTTTTTAGTTAAGGAACATACCTTTCCAAGGAACAACTTTTTCCCTTCATCAATTGAGATCTCTTCGTAATTATAAGCATGGGTTGACATCTTAGTCTTGACCTTTCTTAACTGATTGTCAGTGCTGAAGATGTCTTCCAATGTGACCAGACATCGAGGCATTTTATTTGTCTTCACTTGAAAAAAATGTTCACCATATAAGTGTTGTAATTTATCTCGATTAACTCGTGGAAAACTCATCTTCTTGCACAAAACCTGCAAAATTTGATCATCACTTTCAAAAACATGCCAATTTGAATCATTATCAGGTATTGAGGGCCTGACAATCAGCTTTATATGAGGCTGAATTTTATTATTTTCAATTTGTTCCAGCACTTCAAAACTAGCCCCAACTGCTGCAAGTCTATCTGCATGCTTGTTTTCAGCTCTAGGAATAGATTGAATGTTAATAGCATCAAAATAGTCCATTAATTCTGAAACTCTATGTCTGTAAGACTTCATTAATGGATTCTTACAAACATTGAAATTTCTTACTTGATTGATAACCAACTCAGAATCACCAAAATCTATAGCATGTTGATACCTCTCTTTCTGGCCCAAAGTAAGCCATGAATTAATGCTTGTATTCAGCTACATTACAAGTACATGCAAATTGGAGACTCAAAGCTGAGAAATACCTTTCATTCATTGAGAAGTGAGCATCAAACCTGCTCCCTGTCCTTTCTTATTCTTAGCTCCATTGAAATGAAGCTTCCAAATCCCTTCTTTGAATGTTCTATTTTTGGACAATAAGGGAAGTGGTGTATTTTCTTCATGCATACAATACACACCAAACATGTGTTCTTCAACTTCCTTAAAAGGATCATGAGCATGTTCTTCCACTATCTTTTCATCCATAAACATGTTAGAAACACCATCTAATGCTAAAACCTGAGCTACCTCATCAAAGTTAGACTGATCTAAGGCTAAATAATTAGCCACCGCATTTTGAGAGTGAAACTCAATGTGAAATATGGCCAATGGTTTTGAATTGATAGTAACTTTGGTGTTATAATGAGTAGTGAAAAATAAGAAGGACCAATCTGAAGAGAGATAACCTCCTATTTTTGTTGTGAAGTCTCTAGATAAGCATAAAGCAAAGTATGGAGGAAAATCCACAACAATAACATCTTACAGAATAGAAACATTTGGGCAAACATGTAATGTCACCTCTAAATTTCTTATTACACCAACTATATTAGTTGCAGTTCCATCAAGCTGTAAGACATTCCTTTCTGTAGGCTCATACTACAGACCCAATTTTTTTGCAATTGCTTTTGGCATAACTATGCTACTTGTGCCATTGTCCACCATGTAATTATGAACTAGATGTTCTCCAATAATTAGTGATAAATAAAATGGTGGTGGCTTCTTGATGTCATGAGCATTCAAAACTTTCTGAACCATCCACTTAACTTCTTTAATGTGGTCTTGTTCAAATGTTCCAAGGACCATGTCTACCTTCTAACTTCCTTTTCTGTTGTATTTGAAGAAATCTATAGCTTAGCTAATTCATGAGAAAGTAAATCTTGTTGTCCAGAATACTTAGAGTGTCCCACATTGAGATGTTAATGTTATAATTTATCATTACATAAACAATGTTAAAAGAAGTAATTGTTCTAGAGATAGATTCAACTATCTTAGAGTAGGCCTTAGCAAAAATTGATTCTGCTTTGGCTACCTTTGATATATGAGATATAAATAGTCTTCTTGGGTCAAGTAGCTGTTTTTGATGGCCTTTATCAACTAGAACACTTGTTGTTTTTTTAGGAACAACAGATTGTTGGCTGACTTTGGGACTGTAGATGTTGTCTTATCAAGGATGAGGCGGGACAAGCCTATTTTGTTGTTTTTGACTTTCAGCAACTTTTCCTTGAGCCCTAGTAGTGACTGCAATGAAATCCTCCTCATTGAAACTGACTAAATTTTGTTCAGGTGCTTTTTGAACATGAGTTTCTTGCTACCCACCCTCCATTTGAGGCATGAACAATGTTTTAGATTGAGGTTGTGCAACAAGATTCAGATTCAGAAAAGCATTTGGGAAACTTGCAGCTGAATGAGGTTGATTGCAAGGTTGACACCACTCTTTTGTAGCCATATTAATTGGGACTAAAGCATTAGATGAACTAGGAGCCTTTGGGTCAAACTTCCTTTGCTAGTAAGGCTACCTATAATTTTGATTCTATTGATAAGGCTGCCTATTTTGTTGATTCTATTTATTTTATTGATAAGGAGCCTGATAGGGTCTGCTAGGTAATGCAATTTGTTTTCAATCGAATTCAATTTATTTTCCATAGTCTGCAAAGCTTTAAATACATCATCTGATGGGGCTACCAAAACAGAGTCTATGATTGTAATAGGCTGAGGAATAGGTGTTAAATATGGTAAAAAGGCATTGAAGGCCTTGGTGACAATTTTCCATCTTGAATAAGATTTTTTCAATAGCAATATCATAAGCATACTGGAAGAGTATTACCTCCCATAGATTGAATCATAGCTGAAATATCACTATTCAAAGCTCTGAGGTAATAAAGGAAATCGTGGTCAACTTGAGGCTTAACACTTGCTGGGATTATTTCCCAAGTCCTAGCAAAATGGATATTGAAGTTGGACATGTACTAATGAGGGTTTTTTTTAATAGTAGAAAGCTATTCAATGAGAGACAAATGATCTGAATTATCTTGAAATTGTTTCTATAATTTTTCACCTAAGTCATCCCAAGTTCTTATGCTTCCAATTTCTAGTTTTCTATACCATTGCATGCAGGCCTCGCCCTTTAAAAGATGCGAGCTAAAAGTCTTAAAGTTACTTCTTCATGAGTGATATTATGGACTGCACATATGGCGCAACATCTTTGATATGTTCAAGCAGTGTAACCTAATTTTCATCCATGAATGATGGAAAACTTTTCATGGCAACATTAAGGATGTCATGGTAAACTAGGATTACTAATGACCTGCCATTAGTTAAGGTCACAAAATTCCTTGGTGGTTGAATAGCCATTTGAAAAACTAGGATGTTAATAGATAAATTGATACATGGTGAAGGAATATCAAGAGAAGGGTTGTCAAAACTAGGTCTATTATAAGGTAAAGTATTATGAACTCTTCTCCTTCTAGCAAAATTCAAAGGTAAAGAAACAAACTCAGGAGGAATTCCTCTTACCAATGATCTCATAGTCACTTTAGGCATGGAATATGTTACAATACTAGTCTGAAATAAGCTTTAAAGAGTTGCCAAAAGATCTTAAAATCTTTATAATAAATTACTACAGCTTGCTCCCGAAAGTAACTTTGTAGTTTCAGTAAATCTGCTATGGATCTGTCAAAACTTGCACGTAGACCTGATTCATGGTCCCACCGGGCATGCCCAAAATTGTTATCTCTCAAAAGTGCACCTTATAGAGAGATGGCTACAGGTTTTCTAAGCTTGCAAAATTTGATGTCTCTCTTTCATAGATACAATGGAAACACCTTAGGTCTGTGGGTATACCTATTTTGAGGTGAGTCTTCGTATCAAGGCCGGTTCCTTGTTGATGTATTCTAAATTTATTCTAAGGTTTAAGGGGTAAAAGATGACTGTAAGGTAATTTAAATTAAGGTGATACACCAAATTTGTGTGAGGGATTTGACTGAGTATATGCACAATTGATATGTGAAAGGATTTTTTATGGATGAACCAACATTTCTTCTACAGAATATTAAGCGAAAAACACTTGGAGGTATTGAGGGATATTATCACAACAATACTTGATAAGCTAAACATGCACATTAATATCATGTAGAAACTACTAAATTTTGCAACAAGGTAAGATGATTAATCAGGGAATTTGCATTCACAAGACTAATAGAAACATACACAAGACTGCAAGTAATTGGGAAGGTAGAAAATACTTCACACTCAGAAGGAAAACTGGCAAAAAATTGCTTCAAGACGCCAATATCCAAAAATTCCTCATTGTGCTTTGCAAAGGCACACAATATATAGAAAATTAAAATTTACCCTCTTCCTAAAAATATCCTAAGGCTTGTACTCACCCATGCATCTTATTTTTATCCTTTATTTAATAATAGATAAAGGAATAAAAATAGAGCATGCAATTACAAATAGGCATTATTAGCCTTAATTACAATACAGTCAAACTGAAGTTGACTGTTCTATTTTTAAGAAAACAAGGGTAAACAATTTACTAATAATAAGCTTTCTTGTTATGCAAGTATTTCTCCTTTGAACATGCAACTCTGTCTTCTTCTCTATTTTGTCCTATTGTGAAGGCATGCAAAAATACTCCTGTGTATTGAGAAAAAGTAATTTACATTAATTGCAATACTTTGCAAAATAATTCATCCAAATATCTATCCTGATTGGGACCACCTTTGTCTCTCGATGTTGACACTTGTTTTGTCTTCTAGTGATCACATGGATAGCACAAATGAATTATCTCTAACCTTCCCACTAGTGGGGACCACCTTTGCACTTGACCACTAGCCTCCATTTTGGTTTGGCCACCTTTGTGGACTTAGCATATTATTGGTTTTGAAATAAGATGAGGGGCACCTTTTAAAAAGGCACCACAATACACTTTTTCCACCTTTGATTAATATTACATGGAAAAAATTTCGCCTTTGATACTATTAAGTGAATAGGTTATGCTTTATGCCTTTTGAGTGATGATTATTTGGCATGTATGGTCGGTTCTGCATCATTTGGTGTTGGACTATGGTTTAGACTTATAAAAGTCAATGCAAAATGATTTTTGTTCAAAACATGAGGTTGGCCCCTTGCACGATGACTCACCCCTTGGCAATTTTGTCGGTGGCATGGTTAACTCAGTCGAGTTTTCTTTTTTATTCGTGATGGTCCTAAGCCATTTATTTTTCCTTGATGCGATGGATGCTTGCTTTTTTTAACCCGTAGTTAGGGTTTTAAATTTGGCAATAAAGGTGGTCATGGAACTGATCGTAGTTACTTACTTCAATTTTGGAGCTTGATCCTTAGCCTTTGATCTTTTTCCTTTTGATCTGGAGCCATTTATTATTAACTGTGGTTGAGTTAGGTTGAAACTCACCTTAGAGTTTGTATGGTAAAGTGAGGCTCGACCCTAATGACCATTTCATTTAATTTTTTACTATGCAGTAAATCCCTAGAAAAATTTCTATTCAAAGCCATTGTTTTGAGGTCCTTGAGCTGTGCCACTGTTGATTTTAAAACTCAGCTCTGTTCATTTGATTATCTTGTGTGTCACCTCATTGACTTGACTTTCATGGTCTGTGAGAGCTTAGAGCTCGTTTCCTATATTATTTCTCTGGTGGCCACCACTACTAGTGTTTTCCTTTGAGCTCTCTGCAACCTTTTGAGCTCTGTGAGGATCCGTGAGTGGAAGTATTGATCTCTCTGCCATTTTATTCTATGAAGTTTGGATTCTAATGGATTGATTCTCTAGGCTAAGTTGCATCTGTATTTTCTTCGCTTTGATTTTTGTCGAGGTAGGCTCTTTTCCCGAGCTTTGTGATTTGGATTTCAAACCTTGGTTAGAATTCAAGGTAGAGTTACATTCTTCATTGTATTTGCTCTCATCAGACTCTCTCGAGCAAGATGGTTGTGAGTGTTTTCCGCCATGAGTGGTTATAGGTGAGCTAATTTCTCTTGTACACATACACTTTTGTTTTCATTTTCTTCTTTGGATATATCACTAAAACTCTTGGAAATATTTGTGGGTTCTGTGATTTCTTGCTCTCTTGACTCCTATGTTCAAAACTTCTCATGGGCATATGGATTTTTTATTTCAGCATTTGATTCAGCTTACTCAAAAGTTTTTGACCATTCGATTATAAACGGTGAGTTCTTGTCTGTTACTTTGATTTTGATATTTTCCAAATGAAAATCTATGCCTAAACTTTTATATTCAGGTTTGTATTTTTTTGTAATATTCTTTAGAAAATCTGAATCATCTTTCATTTTATTGTTCTGAAAAATACTTCCTCTCTTGGATAGATATAGACCTATGCAAGAATGACACTTATGACATTGTAGATTTGTCTTTGTATAATAACCTTCATATATCTATTTCATGCATGATGCTTTTAGGTTTTAGGAGGCTTCCATGTATTTGTAATAGGGTTTGGTCTGGATGATACTTTGTGGCTCTCTGAAATTGTTGCTTAAGTGCTTTAATCATTCTACAACCACGTAGACCTTGTGTTTTCTAAACATACGATTTCCTTTATTTTGCTGAGCTTATTTCAACATTGAAATTGGGCATGATTGTTGTTGTTTTTCATTTACTTAATCTTGAATAGAACTGGATATATATGCCACTAAATATCTGTTCCTCCATTTTTTACTGTTATATCCACTATAGGATACAATTTAATCTTGACTAACAGCCCTCCCTTCCATTTGAAAACTATAATGGTTTCATTCCTTGATTGTATTCTTGAGACTTAAAAATTTGTTCTTTGTTGAGTCACTTGAATGAATGACTATGAGAATATGTCATAATGGTTGTAGTCTTCTTAAACATGCAACACTCTGCAATACTCTATGTAATTTTGATTGAAATTGAATGAGAGTATGTTCTTGGTCTTTGTGTAAAATTGGTCAGCTGAATAGAATCATTATTGTGCATAGATTTCTCTCTAGGATTCAAATTTGTAATGAAGCACTTGCATTTATGTAACCATAAAGGTATCCATTGATTTGCAGTTTTAGCTTGATCTTGCAATCTTGTGTCAAGACAACGAGGCTCCATAGTTGTCATTTGTGTAATTTTGATCTTCTTCTGGTTCTTTTCCATCCTTGTGAGAAATTTGTACTTTTAGAAACTGCTTGTAACTCTTATTGTTCTTGGTCTTGTACTATGAGATACTTTTTTGTATCTATCTTTCATGTATCTTGTATGTGCTTTCTTGAAATTACAAGTAGTTCATCTGTTTTGATACTATTTTAGGCATAAGCCTTGATTCAAATGTTTGTTAAGATCTCTGTAACTTTTTTCTTTTACATAGATGTTTTATTTCCTTTATAGTAACATTTTTAAGATGTTGGAAAATCTGAAATGTTGATTTTCATGGCAAATCCTCGCAATTTTTTTCCATAAATCTCTCTTCCATCCATTTCCAATTATAGTAGTTGTATTTTTGAAGCTGATTTAAATAATTCTTTTAAAGTATTTAGTAGTTGAAAGCATGTAGTAGTGATGAAAAGTTGTAAATGTCTATTTTACATGGCAAAGCCCTCAAAATTTTCCCAAAATCTTCTTTTTTTTATTCTCGTTATGTTTCAACTGTACTCTTTCTCTCTAATCAACTTCAACTTCTTGAAATCTCACTCTTCTTCTTCAATTGCAATCTATAACATGTGCTTCTATTATAGTCTCTTTTTGTACTATAACCTATTCCATTTTGAAAAAATATTGAGTTTGAGTTACAATAATTCTTCTTTCACCTATATTTATGACTTTTCTATTTCTTCTTGGTAGAACTTGTACTGCACACTTAAGAAAATAGTTAGAAAATACTTAGGATTTTTGGCCTCTCTTATGTCCATGTTTCTTCTTTTCTTTCTTTTCTTCTTTCGAGTAAGTAAGGTATGTATGTAATTTGTTCTTCAAGTAAATTATATCTCTTTCTTTGAAGAGATTCATATGCACGAACTAGGATAGTAAGGACTATGAAATGATCCCTGAGCTCATAACTGATAGTGCATTTTATTCTTTTCAGGTACAATGAATTCCACAAAGAAGATGAGAAAGGAAAAATTTGGAATGGAGCTACTCCAAACAACAAAGAAAACCCCAAGGCAATGATGGGTTCACTCATACTCTTTACTTTATTTTTCATGCATGTGTACCTCTTATTTTAGTAGCTGTACTTTACTTTCTAGTTACATCCCACGGCTTGTGTGGGAACATTTAAAACTACCTTATGAATAAAACATTGAATTCTTTAAATGAGTTGTAAATTTCTTTCTACATTTCAGCTTTTCTCGCATGGATTGTATGATGAACTAAACAACTCATTCATTTAATTGAATGTTTTAATCATGAAGAAAAGAACATTAATGAGAACTTGTAACATTCAGTAATGAACTCTGATTTCTACAATCTGCACTTATGTTTGATGTCCCAATATTCAACACTTCACCTATTCTATAATTTGTATCTTCATCAAGAAAACATAGCTGTCCTTCGGGGCCCTTGTGTTCTTTTGTTGAAGGTATCATTAAATTGCAAACTATGTGATTTGTTACATTGTGTAACAGCACACACAGTTGCAGATTTAACTTAATCATTTACTAATTAGTAGTAACCAATAATATCAAAACTTCCTTAGCTTAGGTATACTTCACCAATGCCCTTTCATCGTAATGATGAAGTTTCAAGTTTCCCATTTTTGCACAAGTTTAAAAATTGTCAACAGATAATGAGAAAAATATGGAAGTGGTAGTTGTCAAGTTACAAAGGCACAAATCACAAGTGCTTAGAAGAAGAAGAAGTAAATCAATACAGGAGACATTACAAGACCTTTAATCTCCCCGATATTCTTCTTCTCTTTTGCATACAACAAATAAAAAACAATAGGCATAATTTCCTTTCTCTCATATCAAAATAAACCCATTTCAAATGTAATTACAGATAAAAATCTAGATCCAAAAATTGCATATATTGAAATAAAGAGATATTTGAGTATTAATTTATCTCTACGGAGGGTTATATTGACCCAAAAATGGTCTAATTTTGGATAGCTATTACCGAGAGCTCCATTATCACAATTTTCCCCATTACGCTCTACACACAAAAACTATATTGTTACTACTAAAATTTACAACGTTGACTTGGGTTTCAACATGGTTAAATCCTTTGGATCTGAAATAAAGTGCATGCTTTATTATGCAAGGAACATGACAAGTCTAAGAAGATGTTAATGGAAGCCCATGCCCTGTCTACACTCCTACCACATGCCACCACCGCAACCAATTTTCCTTCCCACAAAAATCAGCCAATGTGCCTTCACATCGAGTTATTTACTCCATCGACCCACCTCACTAGGTCAAATCCCTCTTTATTAATATTTTTATCTTTGTTTGATTTATTTACTTAGTTTTGTTTTTATATATATAGTTAAAAATTAATCCTCGGAAGGGGTGGCTTATTATAGAAAGGGGAAGAATAAATCGGGCATTACATTTTCTAAATACTATTTTATTTCCATACTACATCGGATAATTTGTTTCTCCATATTTTTGCTAGTTTTGATTGTTTTGGTTAAGATACTCTTTAGATGTTTTTTTTTCACTTGAACTTATTTATTGGATTGAGGGTGGTATGGAGATGATTTCTTATGATTAATCTAGTAAATTTCTACAAAGGCTTTGATAGTTTTCGACATAAATTAAATGCCTTGGTCTAAAACTATCCTCCTTGATGCTCCAAACATGTGCATAATTATGTGACATAAGAAATATTTTACTACTTCCTCTATGGCTTGTCACAAATCTTGTAATTCTACCCATTTTTGACACAACTAGTGAAAAACATGATGAATTATTTACCTTATCATGATGGAAATATTGGTCCAAAAATTCTATCCCGCATTGCTTAAAGGATTCTAGAACCAATTGATGGTGGAGAGGCATTTCACTTTGACACCGTATGTTAACCCATCCCCGACATGCATCACATTGACAAATTTATTTATTCACAAATATTTGAAGGGAAGGTCAGCAATATCCATCTCTAATGATTTTGTGAATAGTTCTCTTAGCTGAATTGTGACCTCCTTCGTGTTTTTCATGACAAGATCTAATGTTGTCACATACATTATCTTCTCGACACGCCCTTGTAGAACCCAGTCATATACAAATTTAAATAGAATATCATTTAACCACTTAAAAGTATCACTTTCTTTAATCAACCATTTTCTTTGTTTGATAGTAAAATCATCGAGAAATCTTCTTTTTGCTAAATAGATTTCTATATTATGAAACCATGGCAAGTTTCCAAATATAGAAAATAGTTGTTAATTATGGAAGCTATCATCAAATGGATTATCCTCTCTAGTTATGTCTAACCATGAGAATAAATCAACAACCAAGTTAGATTTCCCTAGATTATCAATAATAGTAATATCAAATTCTTGCAAAAGGAGTAACCATCTAATGATTTTACCTCTACAACTACTTTTTTCATTACATATTGGATAAATGCATGGTTATAAGATACAATTGTCTTATACCCTATAATATATCATAAAAAATTATTTATGGCATAGAAAAGAACCATAAATTCCTTCTCACTAGTAGTATAATTATTTTGTGTTAGAGCGAGATTTTTACTAATGTAATAGATAATATACATTTTACCAAGTTCAACTTTCTATCCTAACACTTCCTTTATAATGTCTTAAAATCATCAATTTGAATGTGCAAAGGTTTTTACCAATCGGTTCCTCTCAATAATGGGGCTCAAGTCAATTTTAATGTTGATTCAAGGACTTTTGGGAACTTCTCAACCCAAATGAATACACATCCTTTAACTCCAAAAATCTTACCAAAATATTTAATAAACCATCCAAGAAAACTTCTAATATCTGTATGAGTTTTTGGTGTAGGTAAATCCTAAATTAATTCAATTTTCTTTTGATCCACTTTTATCCCTTGGGATGAAATTTGATGCGTAAGAACTATTCCTTTGTCCACCATCATTAAGCATTTTTCATGGCTCAAAGATAGGTTATGTTGTTCACATCTTGTCAATACCTTATCCAAAATGGTGGAATCTTCCTCGAAAGAGTATCTTAAACTATTAAGTATCCATATACACTTCCACACAATCATTAGTCAATTCAGAAAATATGGCCAAGACTACTCTTTGAAAGTTAGCGTGTGGATCACAAAACCCAAATGAAATAGTCTGTAAGAACCTAGGGCAAGTGAATGTTTTTTTCCTAGTCTTCTGCAGTCACCTTATTCTAGAATTTTGTATTAAAAACAACATTAACATATGGGTATGTGACGTGAATGGGTTTATAGAGATAATTTTTTTATTATGCTTAATTGCCTTCTGTATAATGTTTCTTATCTATGATCTGAAGTCTTAAACCTCCAAACATACAAAATGGATTGTTTTATTTTTCACTCCATCTACTTTCACTAAATTTTGCATGCTTTTCATGTCTTATTTTCTTATGCTACGCTTTTTCTATATATTATATATATGATTGATTCAGACTGAAAGTAGAATATGGTATATCTCACATTATGAATATATTTCATGGTTCAGTACACTTTTTATTTGCAATACATTTAGGGGGATTCAAAGATGGTTATTTTAGGAAATGTGAGGAACTACACTTTATTTCCTAATATTTTTTAGATATTAATGCAATTTACATAGATTGTTGAGATATTTCCAACGTGTAGAATATATTTATAAATGTCTATAGTTTCTTTCTAATGGTTCATTCCAGTTTCATGGAAGCTTTAGGAAATAAAATTTGTAGTGGATCCAATAAATATCATACCACAAAATTTCTACATCAGAGATATGATGGTTATAAAGTTAGAAATAATATTATTATCACAATTTCCTATTTTCAATTATTTATTCCTAAGGATAGTTATCAACTTCTATTTTTTATGTGTATGACATATGTTTTTAATTAATTTTTAAATTTATTTGATTTATTCTAACCACTTCATATGCATGAAAAATTATTCAATAAATAGAACATTTTGTTGTTGTTTTGAAGTAGTTCCTATTTCTATTATTGAATATTTTGGTTGTATTTGTTCATGCTCGTGTTATTGAAACACATAATAATATAAATATGTGATACCAAAGAGTGATAACAAGTTATTCAAAAGAAAATCTTTATTGCATAATTTTAGATGTATTTAGTACTAAACAATCATCGTATCAAGAAGACAATTATTATTATTATTTAAAATAAATATATATATATATAAGACAACTATTTGTATTAACTATAAATATATATTTGTAACCATGTAGTTAAGAATAAATTATAATGTAATTACTAGTTTTCTCGTGAGGATAAGTATGGCCAAATGAAATCAAACTATTACAAGGAAAACAATCTTTTATATTAATTAAATTTCAGTTTACTTTTTATGAATTTTAAATAATTTTTTTACTTTTTAAATGTACACATGTCAATAACGCCTCACAACTCAAGTTTATATGTTCACATATTAATTTGTAAATTTTCATTTGGTTGTCCAACTACCCTAGTTCCCTCTATTCGAACCACATTCAAATCCAATTGTGTTGTTCTCTCCTTGTTCACACATAACGTAATAGGTTGACCCAAAATTCAAATTATTTGGTAGAAATAGGTTTTTTAAAAATATTTCTTTACAATATTTTGTCCCACAATGGAATTCCAACCTGCATAATTTCAAGTCCCTTATATAAAATGTCTACAAATGATTTCTAATCCCATGTTTTATTGAAATATTGTGATCATGTTTAACCACAATCATTAATCAAATTGTGTTTTGAATTCCTCATGTTGTGTGTGATTCGATTCATTTACATTATATTCGTAAGTGAAAATTATCAAGTCTATTTCTATAATTTTTCATTTATTTCGAATGGCCTGGATAGTTTTTCTTTCCTTCTTCAATAAATCGACATAACCATGAGAAAAACATTTATCATTATATTAGAGAATCATTTATTTTTCTTCTAAATCATCTTATTATTTTGTTTCATATGAAAACCATATGTTTGTGGAATTTTACATTCCCATAAAATAACTCATCCTAGAGGAAAGTGAACAAAAATATAAGAATCACTAAAAATTGAGAAAATAATAACATTAATGTTAGGTCGATAGGAAGTGTTTTTAAGGGAAAACAAGTGTGAGCAAAGAGGAGGAGGCATTTATTTCTTGTTTTGTTCATATGAGAGTATTTCTTCATTGTTGAGGATCAGACCAAGAAAATACAATTATAAGGAGTGTTGAATCCTTCTTAAAGACTCGATTATCGACATTACTTTGTATTTTGGGGATTTACATAGTGAGAGGGAAGAAATTTTCTTACCCAATGGATTTGTTCCCACCATGGGTTTCTCCAGGATAAATGAACTTGTGTCTCCTTTACATTCTCTTTTCTCAATTTGTAGTATAGTTATGATTATTTATGAAAATTATATCAATTATAATTAACTTAAGTAATTTCCATTTAGTTATTGGGAAAAAATGAGGAAGAAAAAATCACTCCGGAATTTCCTCGAGTCGGGTTGTAGAAAACGGGTTTTTTTCTCAAAAACCTGGATAAGAACGTCCTTCTCTCGCCACTTGCTCAATGGCTCATCCGTCGACTCGGGGGACCTCGCTCTCTGTCCCAACCAACTCGGGTCCAACCTAGGGCCCTTAATTGCAGAGTCCAAGTTCAAATCTAGGGAACGCTCTTTCTTCTGACGTCTCGGAGGAAGAGAATTCTGTGACCATTTCTCTGGAACGCTCGGTCGACCTCGATTCTCAACTACTTCTTCTTGGACAGTGGGCTATCATCACTAAATTTTGGTTCGGTGGCTCTCGAATGATGGTATCAGAGCCTGGTGTGATACCCAATGGGGGAGCGGTCTTCATGTGAGATTCTTGGACAAAGGATTCTTCCTTGTCATCTTCTCAGTTGCCCAAAGGGATGACTCCCTCGAAAGGAAAGAATATCTACTTCTTGAATCAGGTCTTCTTCTTCAGAAGTGGTCTGCTCATTTTGACCCTGATCAAGCCATCATGGAAGGGTTTCAGGTCTGGGTTAGACTTTATTCTCTCCCCAGTGAGTTTTGGTCTCCTTCTTCTCTCACACAAATTTGTTCGCCTGGGGAGAGTCATCTGTATTTACCCTCGAAGGTTCCCTTTCTTCCTTCACGAGGGTTTGTATTTTGGTGGATGTTTCCAAAAAACTACGTGATAGAATCATGATTCTTTCCTCCAATGGGAAATGGGTCCAGAGGGTGGACTATGAGACCATCTCGAATCAAGCTTCCACCAGTAAACTTCCAGTCACTTTCAAAGATTATAAAGCCCACCCTTCTTCGAGGTCGGCAAAGGTGTGGAAGAAGAAGCCCTCCTCCCAAAGCCTCGGTAGTAGTAAATCCTCCTACTGTCGAGCCTCTCTGCCCCCCTTCTATTGTCGAATAAAAGTCTCTCTCCTTGGAAACTCTTAATCTAGATCCCAACGCACAATCACTCTTGTTAAAGAAATGGCTTCGGTGGTTCAAGACTCAACGTGTATCCTCTCCTTATTTCAAGAGGGTATTGCCTTAGGTCTCAGCTCTCGACGTAGCCTCCCTAGAAAATTGGGTGGGGAACAAAGAATATTTTCTCAATGCCAATGTAGAAGTAGTTGGGGATGATCCTGTCTCTCAGGAAGAAGAAGGTGAGATTATGCTTTCAAGCCATGGTATTCTTCCTACCCCACCAATCCACAACCTAAATCTTGGCCCGAGCGCTACTGTTGGGTGGCCCTCCAAATCGCAGTCTTCTCTCAAAGAGGTAGCTTCTGGTAATCAATCTCAACTAGGTTCTTATTTCTCTATCTCAAGTAGGAGAGGTGAGTCCTCTCTGAACAAAAGATGAACATCCTATCTTGGAATGTTAGGGGTCTCAATGCCCCTAACAAGTAGCGTCTGCTTAAGGTGTTATGTCATAGATATGAACATTTCTATTTGTTTGCTACAAGAGACCAAGATGTCTAGCTCGGCGTGTTTAGATGGTTGGTTCCAAAGTTGGCGTGGTTGGGAAGGCCTCTTTGTTAATTCGAATGGTGCTTCCAGTGGGTTGGGGCTTCTATGGAAGTCCTCTATTTGCAAAGTGGCCTCCCTTTCTTTGCATTCCAATTTTCAATGGTGTCAGGTATGTCTAAAGCATTCTGAGGAGTCCTTTTTCCTTTGTAATGTCTACGGACCGAATAATCCTATTCAAAAGAGGGAAACATGGCAAAAAATTCAGGATTCCTTGAGTTCCCTTCCAGACCTTAAATCAATAGTGGCAGGGGATTTTAACGCCACTATTTCTAATCAGAAACACATGGTGGTCTCAGCTTTGGCAACCCCAATCCCAAGAAGATTTCATTTCCTTTGTTCATTCCTCCAAGCTGGTTGATTTGGAACCTCATTTCGGTGGTTCACATGGAACAATCGACGTGCTGGCTTCGGGAACTTGGCGGTAAGACTAGATAGATTTCTGGTCTCGAAATCTTGGCTCCAGCAGAATTTCCTCCTCCAAAGTTGTGTTCCCCTCTGTCTGGTTCTGATCATTTTCCCATTTTTATGTCTATTAATTTTGATCTTCCCCCCCGGTGCTCGCCTTCAAGTTTGAAAGTATGTGGATGCAGGATCCCAACATTAAATCGTTGATCAAATCTTGGTGGGATTCTTTTCTTATCTTTGGTACCAAAATGTTTATTCTTTCTAAAAGCTCTCTTTGCTCAAAGAAAAACTTTTAGCTTGGAATTCTTCTTCCTTTAAAAACATCTTTCAAGAAAAATTAAGAGTGGAAAAAGCTCTCCATATTCTTAATGAAAGGGTCTTCAAGTATGGTATGCAAAGTGATGATTTTCTTCTTGAAAAGTCCCTTCTCAATGAATTAGGGATCTTCTGCAAGGAGGAATCCTTTTGGCATCAGAAATCTAGGGAAATCTGGCTCAAAGATGGTGATAAGAACACCAAATTTTTCCATGCCTCGGTTAAAGCTAGGAGAAATTCAAATTATATCTCTGCCATCAAGCAACCCGATGATTCGTGGATCTCCTCCCAACTGCAATCAAAGAGGAGGTAGTTTCCTTTTTCCAAAAGCTTTTAACCGGTGAATCACATTCTTCTTTGGCCTCTCAATCCCCTCTTCTAGAACAAATTCCCAAACTGGTCAATGAAGCTGATAATGAAAGTATGTCCTCTCCTTTCTCTTTGGAGGAGATACGAAAAATTGTTTTCTCTTTGCGCTGTGACAAAGCCCTTGGTCTCGACGATTCCCACCTATTTTTATAAAGAATTCTAGGAAGTAATTGGTTCATCCGCTTGGAAAGTCAGCTGGAATAATTCCGTTCTACAGAAAATTCTTTGGTTCTCTCAATCACACATTCATTTGTATGTTCCCCAAAAAATCCCCTCATGGATAAATTTGATGACTTTCGCCCAATTTCCCTTTGCAATACCTCATACAAGATTATTTCTAAAGCTATTGCTTCCCGTATTCACCCCTTCCTCTACTCTATTGTTTCACAAGAGCAAAGTGGTTTCCTTCTAGGAAGATCTATCTCAGAAGGAGTTATCATTTCCCATGAACTTATCCACACCTTACAACACTCTTCTCACCTGGTGGATGATGATCAAGTTGGATTATAGCAAAGCCTATGACCGGATTAATTGGAGGTTCCTTCTTAAATCCTTGCAGGCTTTGGGCTTCAGCAATCCTTTGTGTGATTGGATTTTTAATTGCATTTCCTCACCCTGCTTCTCGGTTCTGGTGAATGGCTCTGCAGAAGGTTTCTTTAAGAGTAGTAGGGGCCTTAGGCAGGGAGATCCCCTCTCTTCCTTCCTTTTTATTTTGGTGGCCGAAGCTTTGGGCCACAGCATTAAGTCTGTTGTAGCCTCTGGTTCTCTTTCGGACTATTGTCTTCCTCCAGCCTACCTCCTCTCACACATCAACAATTTACAGATGATACATTTCTCTTTGGGGTTGCTACTATCCCTGAAGCACGGGCCTTGTCCAATATTCTCAATTCTTACTCCAATGTAGTGGGTCAGTGATTAATTTCCATAAGTCTGTCATTTTCTTCTTCAATGTTCCTCCTCAGCTGCAAAGAAGGATTCTAGCGATCCTTGGTTTTGTTTCTGGCTCTCTCCCTCATAAATATTTGGGCATTCCTTTATTCTCTGGAGCAAAGCCAACCTATGGATAGATCTTCTCGTAGTCTTTCTTGAATAGGCTCTAATCCTAGAAAGGGAAATGGATTTCCTTAACATGTCGTTTTCTTCGATTAAGTCTTTTCTTTTGTGCTCTACATATCTATATGTTGTCGCTTTATCTCTTCATAATTTGATGATTTTGAAATTTGAAAAGATCATCAGAACTTTCCTCTGGTAGGGGAACAGTGAAGACCGTAAATTCCATCTAGTCAAATGGGAGGTGGTCAAATCTCCCATCTCTTCAGGTGGTCTGGGGATTGCAGATTTAGCTTTGCATAATATAGCTCTGGGTGCCAAATTAGTATGGAACTTCATATCCTTCCCACAAAAATTGGCTCATCAGGTTCTTTCACACAAGTATTTGGCGGCTGGTAGACCGGAGCTGCTCCTTTCCAGTGAAGAGCTCCCTAAAGGTTCTCACATTTGGAATTTCATGTGTAAATGTAGAACTCTAATTACTGATTCGGCCTCTTGGTTTGTCAACAATGGTACTAGGGTAAATTTTTGGGAGGACAGTTGGAATGGGTGCTCTCCGCTTAATCTGTTCCCCCTCTCAACAACATAATGAACAAAACTAGTGTGTCATGGGGCTCTTATGTTGCTAATTATGGCTTTTGTCATCCGATGGGTCTCCAACGTGGCTCTGGAAAGATCCCTCTCTCTTGATGTACTGGCCTCGAATTCTCTTTTTTAAGAGTGGCTTACAAGGATTGCGAGGATCATTTTCTCTGGCTTGGCTCCGTCTCTAGCACTTACACAGTCAAAGATGGCTACCGCTCTCCTCTCTCAATCGGGTTTTATCGATCTTCCTAAGTTAGGTTGTTGGCACCACTCTCTTCTTCCAAAAGTGGCGATCTTCGGATGGCTCATTCTTAAAAACAAAGTCTTAACTCAACTATACGTAAGATCTTGGGGCTATGCTGGCCCTACCAAATGTGTTATGTGTGGTCAGAAGAAGATCTCGATCACCTCTTTCTCCATTGCTCTTTCATGGATCTTGTATGGCAATGGCTTTTGGGCAAACTAAACCTCTCCTGGGTGCACTGCAACAATATCGGAGACTCTCTCCTGTCCTGGCCGTCTATGAGGTTCAAAAGCTCCTTGAGTTCAATCTGGCAGGTGGCCCCGTATTTTCTTTTATGGCATATCTGGTGGGAGAGGAACTTGTGACTTTTCCATAATCAACAAAGCCTTCTCCCAACCTTTCTGAGTAAATTGGAAGTTGTTATTTCTGAAGTTGTCTCTAAGAATAGCATGAACAACCCTGAGTTTTCCTCTGTGGATGCTAGAATCTCAAAGGTCTGGACTCTTATCAAAATTCCAAATCCCGGTTCCATAGTCAAACAGGCCTTTCCCAAGTGGAGAAGCTCATTCACAGAAACAAGCTTTTCCCCCAAAGTGGAAACTTAATTTTGACGGAGCCTCCAGAGGCAATCTAGGTTTATCAGGGGCCGGTTGTATTCTTCATGACGTGGATGGCTCTCTCATTGTGGCGGGATCCTTTCCTCTGAGCAACTATTCGTGCAATCTGGCAGAAGTGCAAGCCCTCTTGGAAGGAGTCAAACTTGCCATCAAGATGGGTGGGGATTTTTGCTTATCGAAGGTGACTCCCAAATTATTACATTAGCAGTCTCTAAGGGCTCCACCTCCTCCTGGCGATATTAATCCGCTTATTCAATCCATTTTATTTTGGCTCGGTAAATTCAAATTTTGGAGCATCTATCACATTTACCGAGAATCCAATTCAGCAATGGATCTTTTGGCTAATCTTGCGATCAATTTTTACATGTTGAAATAGTCTTCAATGATGCTATGGCATGGGCAGGGCTCACGTCAATCCTTTCCAAAGAGAGATAGTTCATAACTAAGTGGTATGGATCCTTTAAGTTCCATTCATTTCTTCTTTCTCCATGCCTTTTGTTTTGTTGGTCTCTCTGGTTTGTGGCTCTTAGATTCCATGGCCTTCGTTGGTTTCCCATTCGTAGCCCTCCAAGGTCAATTTAGGGAACTAGAAAACTCTTCTGCCATTGATCATCATCACCTTTCTATTATCTTCAAGTACTCCTCACTGAAAGAAGAAGAAGCCATCGAAACAATTATGGGCAACTATTATTGCTTTCGTGCCGACGCCCTAGGACAGACTCAGAAATAGCTTTTTCCTTTGTGTCTTTTTGCCTCCTCCTACATCCTGATCCGACCAGTGGTCAAAATTTTCATAGAGGATGAAATCTACGTAGTCCATAGGGTAGGTTTGCATGAACAGCTGGTTGACTTCTCCCTTCCCGACCCTTTACTATGGGTGGAGGAAGTCGATGAACTTGCTTTGGGTTCTAGCCATGGCATCCAAAGGGCTCTGTGATAGTATCGAGATCTGGTCACTTTTACACAAAATTTCCATCCCACACTTTGGAACAAAATTTCCTCCCGGTGGTTGAAATTGATGCTTGCGTTGTTTCCTATGCATTCGATTGTTGACCATCTCAATGAATTAAAAGATCGCATCGCTGCTACCTTCAATCGCTACTCAAGGAAGCCAACACTTATGCAGAACATCTCACGGTTAGTCTGCTCATCCAAGTAGTGACTTTTGGCATCCCCAACATGGCCTTTGTTTTCATCTTTTTGGTTTGGTTCAAAGGTGCCTTTGCTCTCCATCTTATTTCTTCCTTCATGCTCATAGATTTTCTCTCTACTTCCTCCTCCTTCTTTTTCTCCCTTCTCTTGTTGTTGGGTAGGGGCCCTTACCCCTCCGGTTCATAAATATAGTCAAAAGCGTTAATCAATAAAAAAATGTTAGGTTGGATATCAAAAATTTGAAATAATAATCCTACCATTCAAAAAATTGTCTTAAAATTAATTTTACCGTAGAGATGAGAATGGAGCCGAGAATGGAGGGATTTTTGTACGAAAAGGGAACAACACTTGGGTTGAAAATATTCATGGAAGTGAACTAAGAGCATGTTATTCTCTCGCCTTTGTTGAAGAATGAGGAGAAATTTATAGATATCCATAAATTCATCATCGATAGAGACAAAAAAAAGATATCAATTTGCAATAGTGGGCAAGGTTTGTAGGGTTACGACTTACTATGGATGCATAAGTAAGAGAATTAAGCGGTATAAAAATTATGTTGCAATGTAGAAGTTCAAGCCTTTGCTAGAGAAGGTTTCATTTCTTACTTCCATTATGAGCTACAAATGTAGAAAGTTTCAATGAAGGATCACTGTGTTTTGGTTATGCGTTGCCTTCACTTTCCACTAATGGGATCCCTGGAATGCTCCTTAATTTATTTTTCCATACTCTCTCTATATAGATTCGGTTTCGGGTCTTCCGTTGGAATTATGGGAACCAAAGGTCTTTTTAGGGATTACCAGATGGATGGGTAATTGTTTTGGATCCTACTTCTAATATGAGATCCATATTATTTTTTCCGTGCTATGTATCAATATATCTATGGGTTTCAATATTCCTAAGAGAATCTTCTTAAATTTCACTTTGTTATAAAATGGGAATAAGTTGTTAAGGTTAAGAGCTTGATTTTCTATGCAAGTAAAAAATGGTCGATATAAAATGAAGGATTATTGTGGACTTGTAGAGACTTCAAAGAAATTTAACTATCTCTATGGGAATGATGAGCTAGAAGACTCGTTTGGAGAGAGGAGGATGTGTTGACAATTTTTGTCCCATGGGAAAAATTGCCTAACAAGGTCCTAAGTGGAAGATTTGCATCATAAGAGTTTAGAGAACTATTTTGAAGACAGGATGGAGACCTAGCTCGGCTAGCATAGAAAATACACTGACTGAGCTGAATGTGTGGTGAGTAGAGTGAGCTCAGATAAAAATGATGTGGGAGGCAAGAAATGGAAGAATGGCTCATCGGTCGAGCCTGCATATCGATCGCACGAGTTTGTAGAAGCCAAGCCATGAGGTAAGCATGAAGATCACATAATGAGCCAAGTTGAATGAATTCATAAAAATCTGATTCAACTTGGCCATGGAGGAATCAATGAAGATAGAACCTAGGCCCGAAATCGAGCTAAGAAAAATGGAAACTCTGAAGTTTGAATTTCAAACATTAGAGGTTTTAGGTTTTGGAATTTTGGCGGCCAAGTGAGGAAAAACAAGAAAATTTCCCAAAAGCTCAAAAACCTAAAGTTCGAAAGACTCGGATTTTTCAGTGGTCAACTCCCCTTTTGGAGTCAACGGCACCATGGAGTAAGGAATTTTGGAGTACTAACTCCAAAGTCCAAATTTTGGACTTCGTGAGGTTTGAGGTTTGAGATTTGTAGGTTCGGGTTCTTTTCCAAGGAAAACACAAAAACACAAGCCAAACCACGAAAGTCCAAAATGCCAAAGTCCGAAAGGGTTTTGGAATTTTTATGGTCAAACTTGACTTCGAGGTCAACGTGGCGAGGAATTTTTCAGAATTTCAAAGGTTCCGATTTTGGAATTTTGGAGGTCCCACTTTTGGAGGTTTGTTTTAGGATGGAGATGGTGAGAAGTTTGAAAGGCACAAGGTCCAAAACTCAAGTCCGAATTTTGGACTTCAAAGTTTCTGGAGGTTCGTGTTTCGAGTTTCTAAAATCTCAAGCTGATTTTTTTAGTGAATAGTGTTAGTAACTTTCGAAGCGTTAATGTCTGAAGTCCCAAATTCTGAAAGTATAAAATTTTAGATTGCGAGAGATTGAGAGGAATTTCAGAGTCTAAAGAAGCAGAGCCAACAACTCACCATTAATGCAAGATGGCACCCCAATCTTCGATGTTCATAATATTTGACTCGGGATATCATATTTGCACAAAAAGAGACTTTTTGAAAAGCTCCCAGTGTCCTCTATACATATACAAGAATAAGTTATTAAAAATGAAGAAATACAGTCCACAATTTTAGGGGGTGTTCCCAGATTTCTCACCTACCCTAATGATGAAGGTATGGGCTTCCTTTCTTGCCCAAAAAGACATAGTACATGGAGGTATGGGTTTTGCAGTGGCACCCATCATTGTTGAATCAATGTATTTGAGGGTGGTTGAAGTAATATTTCGATTTTATTCATTCTCTCTCTTCTCTCATTCTTCATATATATTGTAAGGAGGGGCATTTTTCAACATTGGATAATTTTTCTTTTAACCCTTTGTTATCCTTTTTGTCTGTAAGTGGATTTATGGAGTTCAAACCTCCCATTCAAACCGTAATGTAAGTTTATGCCTCTCGCCATCAGAATGCATTGTATCAAATCTTTAGAGAAATAATACAAGTCTTTGGATGAATTTCAATCCTCTCTTATGTTCATTGCATCTTCCCTGATCTCTCATTGCAATCTTGGTTATCTATGCATGGTTATTGTGTTGCATATTTGATGGTCTATGTTTAATGGTGAATGAATTGGTGATAAGAAATTGATCTGTGTTGGTGTTCATCCTCTTCATTCTTGTTTCACATTCATTTCCATGCAAGGCAAGTTATTCATCATTCCTTTGGTGCATCACCTCTTGTTAGTTTAGGTTTAATTTTTGTAATCTTCTTAACCCTGTCTCCTTGGCAAGTTAGAGTAGATTTTAGAGTATATCCTCTACAATATGGATTTGTATAATAATAGAGGAATAGAACTAGCCTTCATTAGGAGATCTTTCCCATTCATGACATCTCACACTCTAGGAAAAGCTCCATGTGTATGCAATCAAACTAAAAGTTTTAATCTATTGAGTTTCAAACAATCAAGGGTGTTTTGATTAAGCATCAATAGGATGTGTCTGGAGAATTTAGATGGGGAGGAAAATAAAACTATGGAGTTTTTGTAGAGACTCATGTGTTGCAAAGTAAGGAGGGATGAATAGATGTAGGTGGGAGGGCCTCAATTTTTTTATTCCAACTCATGAGGAGGCTATGTCTAATGAGACCATTGTTTCTTGTGTCCATTTGTAGTGTACGAGAGGTAATTAGGGAGGAGGTCTATACCCGGGTTGATGTTAGAGTTTTAAAGCCGGTGAGTCAAGTTGGTCAGTAATAAGAGGGTGGACTGGTCATCATTCGGGAGAAAAAAATTAGAATCTTGTGTTAAACTCGGATGAGGCCACTATTAATGAACCCCAAAGTGGGGTTGTTGGGATAGATATTGAGAACCATAGCCCACTTTGTTTGGAAGTGGGTCATTTGATTTAGTAAAGGGAAGGATCGAAGTATTCCCTGGGCCTCGATTTCAAACATTTTTGGTTTCTTATCCTCCTGTGGTTAATGATGTGGGTTAGATGGAGGTCCACCACAAACAACATTATGTAATGTGTAGTTTCTATAGAGCAAGCATTTGGTGGTGAGTGTAGTGCCCACATTTTTACACACCCAATTACAACAAGAAAATACCGTGATAATTTTTGTTTACTTACATATCATTTCACAACACACAACAACACCGCAAGGGCTCCAAGTACATGACTCGACTCGCATACGACAATTACATAAGTCATCGACTCACATAGACACATGAAAACAACAAAGGCATGTCGATGCCACACTTTTCCCAATGAATGGTTACTAGTAATGACCCAACCACAAGAAAAATGACTCAAGGATAGGAAAACCCACAACACATCATTTCTTTAATTGTATTTTAGTTACGATTAACATTCTAAGAACATTATTGTGCAAGGATAAATTCCTCGTTTGTCCACCTACAGGTTCTTAAGTTCATTCTGTGGTTAAATTATCATTCACCCCTTTTAAGTTGGTTTCTTATTCTTTACAAAAGTTTCCATAACTTGCATACTTATTTGGCGTAGTTCAAATGCATACAAAAATACTTAATTATCTTGTTCTTATGTGAAGAATATTCTTCCCGAACATATATTCAATGTCTACCTTTTTACTCTTACAACCCATGTGGATGAGACTTGGTGTCCATATAGTGTTATTAGGTTTTAACGAGATTTAGATGCGAGATAGCTTTTTACAAAAACATACCTCGATCACGGGTTAGTTATTTCCCTACCATAGTTATTCCAATTCAACGACTTGAGGAATTCCACTTTGATTTATATAAGTATTTTTCTTTCTCGAAGGTTGATCACACCAAGGCAATTCATATTCTTTGAAACAAAAGAATATATTTAATTGAGTTATAAGGTCTTCAAGAGTGGCATTATTCGAACCTCAAATCTCATCTTTACTCTTATATGCTTTATTTTCTACGTCACATTATGGTCTTATTTTTAGCATTGTCTTGAAAAGGAGTTACAAATTGTTTGTCTAACCTCTTGAAGACATAAATGATAAGAAGACTTGAAGCTACACATGAACCCAAGTTAACATCCGAATCAACTGAGTTTTAGATTAATTCCAACTTCACCTAAGGGTCTACCCCTCAACTATAAATGCATTTTTAAGTGAGAGGACACACTTATGCTAAACCACCTTCATGAAAGGACCAAGGTGTTATGTTGATAGAAACCAAAGTAACACATTTAGCCGAATGGAGCTAAGGAGCTCATAAACAAAAGTTTAAGGCCTAGACAGCTAAGTCACCTCCTCCATCTATGTCATCTGGATCCAACAGGATTTCATTTGATGAAGAATTTTAATTTTAAATCTATCTTCGGTAGACAAGGTAGTCCACTAGGATACGAAGGAGGAGTTAGCTCTACATACTCCAAGTGAAGTTTGACTTGTGTCGCTCCTATCAGACAGGTTTAAGACAATGTCACTAAACATACTGACTAAGACGATAAGCCCATTCTCGGGTTCTTGTTTACTCAAACTAGGAGATTTCCATCGAGTGCAGGGTTTAAGTTCACTCTACAGATTTTCAATGTCTTCTATGGTAAGGAGTATCACACATGAAAATAAGTTATGCTCCGATATTATACAAGGGTAGAGTGTTTTGATTAAATCTCTTTATTACATTTACAAAGTATGAATGCACAAGATGACTCATTAATCATTTATTGAACACTAAATATGCACTACAAGATATTACTTCAAATTCATTTACCTTATATAAATATCAAACCTTTGTACCATGTGTACTATGAATCAAAATGAACCTATGATTAAATGCACATTTCCTAGATGTCCTTGAACTAGCATCTCATACATAACAACAAATTATCAAAAATAACCTTTTGTAACATGAGACTACATTATACATTTATTCATTTAACCATGAACTATATAAATTACAATGATAATTAATGCATTACACAACGCCTTTTCATCGTCATTCTTTCATCCTGCAAAACCACGTGAGCATGATATCAGCGATAATTCACTGGCATGGCATCCACCCTAATCTAACATAATTATCATTTTTCAGTTTCCCATTTACAAATGATAATAATTACAATTTGCAATCAAAATAAAAAGGTTTAGAGACATGTATTCATTACATTTCATTTTACTTCATTTTGTAACCCAGGAGAGAGAAAAAGAAAGGAAGAGAGAGAAAACACCATTTTGTCAAAAGTTATATTTCACACAATGAGTTACACTATAGAGTTTTAAACAGCTATTTATGTGTCAAAAGTATCTATGGTGGTTTGGCAACCCGACAAGGGTCCCGCAGCTTCCTATTTTTACATTTTCTTACTAGCTACAAAAATGTTCAAAATGGGCTCGGAGGCTAAGAAACCACTTCCAAAAGTTGTCTTCCAATGAGAACGCACACCACGATTAACTTTCTACGTGTCCCTAGGTATAACAAGAGTTCATAACAACGATGGAATTGGGAAAAAGCTGATAGTTTACGTTTGGTGGCTAGATTTTTGGGGCCACTGGTCATAGTTAGCCCAATGTAAAATTGAACAAAAGTTAGCTCGAGGGCTCATAAAACCACATCCAAAACTGACGTTCGATGGATGAAAACACACTGAGACACTTCCTACAAGTTCCCTATATAAGGAGAATTCATCGAGTCAACGAGATCGAAACTAGAAAACCATTTTCAAACGGCGATAAGTTTATCAAAGTGCGACAAGTCAAAATTGGTCCAGTTTGACCTCGTCAAACTATGACCGTAGAGGCTCCGCAAAATGGCTTTGTAAAACTATCCGTAAAAGTGCTTTTCCCTAAACTGAATGTCCATGCAATTGTCTAGTATAAACACTAGAGGTTTGCGAAGATGGGAAATAATTTTTCTATCCAAGTTTCAAATGTCGGTTCAAAATGAAAGCCAACTTTCTAGATTTAATAGCTTTCTACTATTGTAAACCAATGTAACAAGGCTCCTATAAGAGCATCAAAAAGATCGCACATGTTCGTTCACAGTCAATCCAGAGGTCAAGGTGACTCCTCACACAACAAGGTACATGAATGAAGCTTAACATCTCATTTTAAAAGTTACGAAGGGTACTTAATGAGTGTCCAAAAATGCAAAAATTAACTATTTATATAGAGAGATGGTCAACATTATTACTGGAAAGTCAATTTTGTCTGGTCGATAAAACAATGTTGTAGCGATCTAGTTGGGTAGGAAGTTTTCTACATCACCTCAGAATGAGGGTGGAAGTTCATGTTTTAATGTAAACGAGTTATTTTGACTTTGTGAGTTTTCGACACAACATTTCATTGTTTTTGCAATGAGTTGAAATAAACAATTAACTAGTATTAAAATCCTAATATTTTAAAATTATATTAAGTTGCAAATGAAAAACTAAAATATGAGAGTTATGAAAGATGAGGGGAGGTGAACCATGCCTGGAAATGAACTGAGAGGTAGAAGTCGAGGAGTTGACATCACACCGATTGATTTCACTTACTGTACCACCGAAGGAAAACCAAAAATAAAGATCCACAATAATGTCCAAATCAAAGTGTCAATCTTTTGGAAAATCCTCTCCAGTGGCAAGAAAGGAACAAGTACCTCCAAAGCAGAGTAACAAGCCCATGGTAAAGAGGCTTATCAAAGTGTGTCAGGGCATAGAAAACAAACGCCAGTGTGTACTATGAATCCATTATGTGCATCTACAATCATGGCATTCCATGAGAAAACATTTATTGGAGGCATTCTCCCAAATAGTTCACTCACCTTTTCAACAAATCCATTTTGTGCATTTGAATACTCGAGGAATAGCTTTCAAATGCAATGCACATAAAGCATTAATTAATGGTTCTAATGTAATAGTCCAAAAGCTTGCACTTGGAAGAGGTGAGGCAATCATTCTTGGCATCGAATCTCATCTAAACAAAGAATGATAAGGAAATCACATCTCCAACATCCATCCTTGAACCGCCAAGTTCTTACCTAGAAGGTCTCTAATTTACAAAAGTGACACAGAATCTGATATATCTAAAAGAAAGTGCAAATTCTTGTGCCAAATTCATAGATATTCATCTTGTTTAATGAACATTGTTTAGGTATTGAAATATATCTACCTCTTTTGTCCCTCTTTATGTCAGCATTATAAAGTATCCGACTTTGGATCATGGATCTCAACCGTAGTCACCGCTAAAACCAAGTCTATTGACCGAGCCTTCGCTAAGAGAAACAGAGGCCAATGATGAGGCCCATACCCTTACATTCTTCACACCTTCTTGAAATTTCCTAATCTTAGAAAGTTGTAAACGACTACATGCATTCTATTTAGATTGATCATGTGCAGTTGTTATTTAAGAAAGGTGATGTGTTTTCACTCAAAAGAGCCAAATTTATATGCCACATGTGCTCTAACTGCACTGTTTGATCTACATTAAGACTTTTGGTAAGTGATAGAAAAGAACTCTCATAGTGAGAAAAAGAAATGCAAATATCGTAAGGATCCTACTAAATCAATTTCTGAGACATTTCCCATGGATATAGAGAATGTTTGTTGCTTTGACCGTAATCATTATCAAATGGCTCCTCGAGCTATTTTCATAGTCCTTTCCGATGGTCTGAAATGATGGGCTCAATACCTGTAATCTCTTTATAGAAAAGCACAAGGGACTCCAGATCTCTCGATCTAGGATAAAGACACCATGATGTCCTGGTTCTCAGAAACAGGATGGGAAAGTATGAACTTCATACTTTGAAAGCATACTAAAGGACTATTCACCATACAGAGGGTCAAGATAGTCCATGCAAGGGACATGAAAGAACTGGTCTATAGAAAAATCCATGCCTGTTCAAGAGTTTCCCCCATTTTTAATAATACAGGAGGGAGAATGCTTGGCATAGACCAGAGAAAGACAACATACTCACGCATGCTGCAAAATATTCTACGTGAAAGAAGTTGCATATGCACTATTCATGTCTCTCTCTCTACTGCAATACCCCATCAGCTGAACCAAAATCACCATCTTCAGGGGGGAAATGAAAATCTGAAACTTACAGAATGAAAATGCATGGAATTGTTTGAGAAGGTAGAAAGAGATCATACCCTACTCCAAAGCTTCCATTTTGGCACAGATGGAAGGAAAAAGGCATTCAATCTGGCTGTGGTGCACTCGCACTCCATGAAAAGCATTTCCTTCCCCAACGCATGGGTTAAAACCAAGGCGTGAATAAAATATTGAAGGTAGCAGGTCAGACTTAATTAGAAGACAACTAGAATGGAAGAACAAGGACAAAAAGGTGGCTAAAAGTGAGAGCTACATTTGACGTAGTACTAAATACTTTATTATTTTATTTTAAATTTGTGTGGGGCACTACAACGAGTACTATTTCTTTGTGCTTGAGTAAATTATTCTTGATTCGCCGCTTTTTTCTTTTCTACGATTAGGGTTTCTTCCGATCGCTAGTAGAAGTCTCTCATGATGAATTTATTTTTGTGATTCCCCTCAAGCCATAATCCCAAGCTTTCATACCTTATCTAATAAAAAAATTGACTTAAGAAATTTATTGAGAGTTTTAAATGATAATTGATTTAGTATCATAGCTATGTTTAGAGTATGTTTCCTTAAGCACTTATGTGTCACATCCCATTTCACTATCAAGCAAGTTAAAAATATTCCAACATTTTGGGATCATGTTTTCCTAGATATTAGTATCCCACATAACTCCAACAACATATTCCCCACTCTTCTCTTGTTAGCTCTATCTTTTGGTAGCCACACAAATGAAATGATTTCCATATGTGAGTTTTATAAGATAAAAATTACACCAAAAATTTCCTTGAACATTTTCCTTTCCTTTTAAATATTCCTCACCCTACTTCTCTAGACTTCCTTTTAAAATTTTATTTACTAATACATATCAATGCGCATCTATTTTACCAATCACATACAATTTCTAGTACTAAAAAAATTGAATTAATATTTTTAGTTACACTCGATAAGTATTTTATAAGTGTAATGAACCACAACACTATCACATGCAATATATTTCAATAGTTTTTTTTTACTTTGGTACATGCACATTAATCAAAAAATAATTTCTAGTTACCTATCTAACATGTCCTCGCTTCATCCATAACAGTTCTACATATTTTATGTTGGCTCACATTTTTGTATTTGTAGTTGTATATCATGAGGGAATTAATCACTACAGGATCCAATTTTGGTGAATATTTTTGAATAAAGTGGAAACCTCGCTTCTATGGGAAGTGGCCTTTGATGTCCCTTAAAATATTCTAAAGTTTAGTCTTACTTTCTATCTCATAATTTGGAGGGACTCGGATTGGGTGGTCAAACAATACAGTGTATTGACTCCTAAAGCTCAATCTTACATTTAGTTTATTCCATCCTTTCATAAATCCACTTGTAAAGTTGAGATAATTTAGAGAAGATTCCACTCCCGCTCGATGACCTTTTGTAATAAATACTCATCCATCTTCAACACTGGAATCTTCTCGCAGGCTCAAGGGTTTGCATACATTTTTTGTATTATCCGTCAGGTGGAAACCATCAGAGAAAATGATTTAGAGGAACCTAGATCCTCGAACCCATTTTCTCCACTATCTTGTTTCCCCTAAGTGATTTTTTTTCCCTATAGATGAGCATCAAACTCTATATCTATTAGGATCATTGTTCTTAGTGCCTCCCACATAACCGATTTCAAGTGATTTGAGGGGAAAAAGAGCCGCTTGTTATAATCTCCTTCAATAGAATTTTTCACCACATTACCTCCCTTGCCTTCACAGGAGTTGTGGTTTTCAAAAATGCCAAATCAATCGAGGAAATGTTGTTTCCTACTTTTATCTACTACAGCCTCCTTTCGAGCCATAGCCATAGCCCTTTGCACTGGGTCCTACCCCTATGTTATTGTCTTGAGAATATTTTTACTGAAGTCATCATGATGAAAATATTTATTAAAATAACGATAAGAACCAATTTTTAGTACATAATGATAACTTAAGCATATAAATAAATTCGAGTATTTTTGTTCAAATAGGCATATGTGTTGTAGAAGATTTAAATTTACAATCATAAATCAAATAATTTTTTTAGAGATTTATAAGTCACCGCGTAAGCCTTAAATGACATCTCTTATGTTCGTGGCATACATTTTTGTAAACCACTCTTTTGTTAATTTTTGGCGAATCTATTTTTTATTTTCATTTGTTTTAGGTGAGCACCCATAGGCAACATGTTTATGAGGTAATAAATGGATGAATTCCTCCAGAGGATGACTGGTATGTCATGGTTTAGGATGTGAATAAATGTTTCATATTCTCTGTTTCTAAATTGATTTGGGTATAGTGTAGTTGTACTGGTCCATGTAAAGATTGATTGAAACAGATGTAAATACAAATAATTGTCAAAAGCTAACAAATATGCAACAATGAAATATTTGTTTTTGTATTTGAATATTTACTAGGTATAATGATATTTAAAAAGATTAATAGTAAAAAAATGATATTTTAATGTATTGGTAATACAAGAGTAAATGTAGGACAATAGATTCTCCCACATAAAATTCCAATTTAACTATAAGAAATATTTGTTTGCATTTTTACATATTGAGAAGGTCAAGTATATTTACATATTACATATTTTTAACATTGGGTAGGTTTTGTATGTTTGTACATTGTACGTAAGTGGTGATTTAGGCATGTTTTTCATACAAATGGGCATAGAATTTTGCTCCAAGGATTTTTTGGTTGTCCTCAATTGCAATAACCGATTGCTTTTACAATTTTTGTCATTTCCCTATCTTTTTTTGAGTTTGTTACATTGTGAAAATCACATCTTCGAGATTACTTGATTCTTTACAGCTTATGGAATTGTCATCTGAGTAGTTATATCATAAAATTTATCACCGTTGTTATGATATGTGGGGTTTAAGTATTTTTAAATAGGTTTGTTGATATATGGGTGCTATATTAGATAAAGATGAGTTTGTATGTTAGATAGGTTGATTGTCAGATCTTAGATATTCAAATAGTTTATTGTTTTTCTTTGAGAAATAAAGTTAAATATTTTTCCTTAATTTACTCAATATATACGAAAGGTGTATATAATATCATAGGATGTAATAGATGTGTGTACATGATGTGTGTCTGGGAATGCATTTTTGGAGAATTCCATCTTATTGTTTCTAAGGTTTGTTATGTGTAGCCTTCAGTAGAAATTTGTAGTTGTTAAAGGAAAATGTTGGGGAAATCGGATGTCTTCAAGAGCATAGACATGAAAAAGGGTTGAGAATTCAATTGCCTTGTCAAGGGTTAGCCTTTTTGATTTGTGAATTGTTAAAGGTGATGACAATATAAAAATAACTCCACGACGTGCACCTCTTGGTTTTGGAGTAGATCAAATATATGTTGGGTGTGTGGTATCCTATGTTGGTCCTGTGTATTTCTAGAAATTAACAACTACATATGATGCCAAAGATGGAGGTGTGCAACTTGAGGCATACATTATAGTAATTATACAACCATGGTCACCAATGAACGTGATGGATTGAACCCATATATTTATAAGTAAGCATATAGCTTCTTCACCATCACAAACGATTATTGCAATTTCTAGTTACACATTAATTTTCTATATCCTCAATGTCAATTTTGTTCATCTGTACTCAATAAAAATGTCATGTTGAGGACTAGATTTTTGTTTGTTACATAAATTTTTAACACATTAATAGCATATAGATGTGTTGCATCAGTAAAAGGATCTTGTTTTGTAGGGGAAATACATAAAGGAGCTTTAGACATCAAAAGGGGCATTTTTTTCTAGAACTCCATTTTAATATTAAATAATTAGTGTTTGGAAATGATTTGTATACTAAGAACATTCTTTTTGGAAGTTGGTGGTTAAATTTACTACTCTTTCCTGAATCAGTATCCAACTAGTTTGTTTACCAAAGATTTCTAGATCACCGATGATATCCTATTTCAGCATGTCTTCTTCTGTAACTTCTCAGATCGTAAATTATATGTGTTATCGTAATTACACACTCTATATGCCCAAGGTTGATATGTTAGTAGTAGTGTAGCCATGTTAGAATTAATTTTTATTTGTATATGTCGATGTCAAGTAGAATATCACAAAATGTTTTGTAGATAAGAAGATCTCTATAAAGAAAAAAATGCATATGGGGTCATTATATCGTAAGGGAACACTCTAACAAATTTTTTTAATTTCCATTGGCTTATTTTTCGGTGTGTATCATATGACCATGACATTTTTTTTTTTGTTAAGTTGTTGGCATCTAACTAGGTGGTTATTTTCATGTATGCATAAAAAAATGTTGATACTATAACTCGAATTCGCTATTTGTGATAGTTTTAGATATCTTGTGTACAAATATTGTTACAAAAGTACAAATGCATATAGATAAAGGTATTTTAAGTAGAATCAGACATGTTTTTGTGCACCTTAGTCTCAGTAATGTAATTGTTTCAAGGATTTTTTTAATGCAATATTGATGGTGTTTTTAGTTGTGTTCTATACTATCCTTATTAATATGTGATGGTAAATTTTTATATATTTAGCTATAATAATATAATTTATTTATAAATCTATATAAAAAAATTAATTCTAATTTTTAATATAAGAACTAAATAACAACAAGATCCTTTTATTTATATATGAGCATGTACGTAATCGCATGATTAGAAATATCCTAAGATCGTAACTAAATACTTCAATAGGTAAAAGTCCCATAGTTTTCACATTAAGGAATTCAATAGGTAGAAGTCCCACATTTTTCACATTAAGGATGTTTCCGAGAAAGACAAAGTTTATGTGAAATGAATTCAATTTATAGGAGACCGCTACCACATAACCTCGTTATAGGAGAACATCTTCTTTCCCAAAAGTGAATTCTTGAACACCAAATATATTATCCTGGGCTGCGTAATTTCCACTATCTATAACCCCAAAAAATTGTCCAATGTATGATTTAAAATGTGTATCCTACAACCAAATGAAGTGATGACAAATGAACATTCATCACGAGTGATTAGAATAGGCTTCAAAAACTTAAAATTACCAACTCTAATGGATGTCTTCTTGTTTTTACTAATAAGCATGATATAGGGAAGCATGAAATTAATCATAGCAATATTGCAAAAACTCACAATAACAAACTCAAAATTCCAAAAAATAATGTGTATCAAGAACAATCAGCTTTTCCTCATCAATTTGTACCTCCTTTAGGGAGCTACCATGTGTAAATCTCATTCCAAGTTCATGGTTTAGGAAAATAATCCTCTAAAATAATGAAAGTGGTTTCATATCTTTTTTAATGAAAGCATTTCAATAATATCCATGAAAGGTAAGAAAAAGTGTATAAACAATCAATATTGCTTATTTAAACATATTATGGAAATCAATTCGTAATTATCATCATTATTTTCACATCATGTTGCCCAAATATAATTTGAGAACATTTGAGCTTTACAACGTTAGGATATTACAAATAACAATTTTGATGTACATGGATTAACTTGTGTAATTTAAAACTTAGAAGGGAATTTAGTGGATTCGTGATGGAGAGTAGAAGAATAACACAATCACCAAACTAGATATGTTTTGATGTTGCAATATGATTAAGCTATCGTGTATGATCGCAACAAAAAAAGATATTGGGTTTTTAATAAAATGTGTAACAAGATTTTAGGGATTTTTTGAACATTGTTAATTTGAGGATAGATACTATTTATAAATTATTATATGTCATAACCATCTAATCTAAATTCTAGATAACAATTCCTCCATATTTTATTCTCATTCTCATAATTTTGAGAGAGACATCAACCTGCACACACCTGTAAGTGTCATGGAGAAAGGGACATATATTTTGCATGACTAGTTTTTTTCTATATATTTTATACCAAAAAATTAATTACTAAAAAATTAAACATAATAAATTAAATTAATGATTAACTCATACTCTATCTATCGGGGTTAATTCAAACAATAGGTGCAAGTGCTAGTTCACATGTCATTTTGTCTTCTTATGTCGTTATTATCATTTTATATAAAAATAAGTAAAAGTAATTTCTAATTTATTAACATAATGAATATTGTTTTTAGAATTATCATAGTTATTCTTATTTCATGTTGCTAAATATTATTGGAGAATATCATGGTTATTCTTATTTTGTATTGTCAAATCTAATGAAACACATTATAACAATAATTAATATTATGAGAAGCGCTTTAAGAATAATCATAATTATTTTCATGTCATATTTCTAAATATAATTGGAAAACATCACCATTATTCTCATTTCATGCAATTAAATATAATGTAAATCAATTTCATAACTATCAATGTTATGAAAAGTGTTTTCCTATATACCATTGGTTATTCTCTTGTGATGTCACCAAATATAATTGGACAACATCATGGTTAGTCTAATTATTTTCATTTCAGTGGTGTAATATCTATTGAAAAGTGTTTTTATAATTATCAATATTATGAAAACATTCTCGTAATTATTATGGTTATCCTTGTGTCATATTGCTAAATATAATCAACAACACTATAATTATTCTCATTTCATGTTATCAAATACAAAGAAAAGTGATTTAATAATTATTAATATTATCAAAAGTATTTTCTTAATTATCATATTATTGTCATGTCCTCAGTATAATGGAAAACATCCCAATTATTCTTATTTCATATTAAAAAAATACTCAAAAAACATTCTCATAATTTTAAACATATAATAAAAAAATAAAAATAAAATTTAAACATATTATGAAAAGCAATTCCATAATTATCATGATTACTCTCGCATCATGTTGCCCAAATACAATTTGAGAACATCAGATCTATACAATGTTAAGAGATTAAAATAACAATTTTGAGTCTACAAAAATTACGCAAATGACGACACATTACGCGATGACCATAATGCCAAATATAATAGATTAAAAACATATTCTATTTTGTCATACCGAATAGAAAGATTACAAAGTATGTCATAATCAAAATAAAAATGGCTGCTACAAGAGAGACCACATACTATGGCTTTGAGCAATGCTCTGTCTTGAATCAAGGTTTACCCAAACTTTCAATAAGTCATTGTAGTGTTCCCTCGCCTCTGCTTCCTACTATATCAAATTGTTCAACCGAAGTAAGTGTGATTCCTTTTCCGATATCATTGAACATGGAAGCTATATAAAAGACAATTGAGTACACGCCACTCAATATAACACCTTTAGTAAGTGGGGAGGTCCACCATGCTTTCGACATGACTTAAAACAAAGTCATATCAAACTTTATTTAAAGATGACAACAAGCCTGTCATCATAGCTTTTACTGGACTATATAGGACACTGGGACCATCGTCATCATCAGATGAGCTGGAAGATTCTTCCCACTCTTGTCTTTCTACAAAGTAGATATCACGAGTATTCCTTTCATACCATAGTTTGGATATGGATGTAGTTCCATCGTATCGCGATTAAGATATCTTCTTGTCGGAAAAGATAGTGGTCAGGAATCCTTAGGAATTGACCAGGTGTGCTGGAGGATGCACGTTCATTGTGTGATGGAGGAAGATCTTTCTCCAAAGTTGTCCATTAGGATGAGCATGATGTCCCTGTTTCAGATTAGTCCTAACATAATAGCAAACTTTTACATACCAAGGAATTTTACAATTTATCAAAATATTTCTAACAGTGTCAGGATCTATATTCAACAATGGACTGTTAGAAAGCTTTGTAGGCAGAAATCGGAAAGAAAATACTTAAAATGATTTGCGATATACTTGCTTATCTCCAGGAGTACTGGGCGGTTCCATGCATCATTCTCCAGAGGATGTCCTTCAGGCCAAAGTCTAGAAAATTCAAATCTCCAGAGAGTATTAGGTCTAGGGACCAATTGCCTTAACCGACGCCCTTCAATAGGAATATCATCAGCAGGTGGCTCTACATATCTAGTGTCTCCACTGCCATTGTAAAGTGCAGAATACTATTGGATCTTTCTGGAGTGGAACTCTATTGTTGGAATTTCTGGATCAACAAATCTACATGCTACCTCTGTAGTTTGATAGGAGAAATTGAAATAATTCCTCGAGAGAGAAGCAAATGTTGAGCTTCATAAGACATCTCATTATCATTTCTTTTGAGTGATTCCAGATAATTCTGACAAGTAGCAAGTATTCCAGATGCATTCAACAAATTCATGTGACACCTGAGTAATATTCACCTTCTTTGATTGATTCAGTTCTCTGCTGGCAAAATCAGCAAGAGAATTTTCTTTTCCTTTGATGTGTTCGATTTCAAAGCTGAAATTATCGAACCACATACCCCAACGCTGCAACCTATTAAATGCAGTTTTATTTGCAGGGTCACCATTACTCAATCTAGCTTTAAAATCTTTCAAGTCGGAGCGAAGAATGAAATGTTCATTCTGAATAAAAAACAAGAAAGCTTTGATGGCTTTCTTAGCAGCTAGAATCTCCTTATGAGTAGAATGATATTTTAATTCAGAACCTTGGAAGGAACCAGATGCATACCTACAAACTTTTTCTTTATCATTGGTTGTTTTTCTTTTCTTTTAGAATAGCTCCCCAATAATGCTCACTGGCATCTGTTTCAATTATCTTCAATCCTTGACCAGGCAAGGACATAGTAGGAAGATTCAAAACTTGTTTCTTTATTCTTTTAACGGCCTGAGTCATTTCATCAGACTAGGAAGGTGCATTCTTCTTCAATCTCTTATTGAGAAGAATTCTATCAGTAGCTATATCTTTGTAAAAACCTGCAACATAATTTACACATCCCAAAATCTTTGTAATTGTTCTTTCTCTGAAATTTGGTCTGGGAATTCTTGATTTTGGACACAATATGACCTTGCATCTCTATGGATCCATCTTTGATCTTTATCCCTAAAAATTCATTTCATCCTTGAAAATTTCCATTTTAGTGGGAGACAAGCATAAACCATTCTGATAGATTGTCTCATAAAACTTTTCAAGGTGATCTATATGATCTTTTGGTGATTTAGAGAAGATTAGTATATCATCAATATATACTATCAAAAATTCAGATAACTCACCAAATATTGAATCCATTTTCTTCTGGAAGATGGATGGTGCAGTCTTCAAACCAAAAGGAAGGACTTTCCATTCATACTGTCCTCCTGGTACAACAAATGCAGTCTTGAATGTGTCTTCAGGATTTAGAAAGATCTGCCAAAAACCACTTTTCAAATCAAATTTACTATATACTTTAGAACCTTTGATTCTTGCTAACAGATCATCTTTGGCAGGGATTGGATGTTGGAACAATGTGACAAATTTGTTTAGAGGCTTATAATCAACTACAAGCCTTTTCTTCTGTCTAATCTGCTCACTTCTTTTATTGACATAAAATGCAGCACAAGCCCAAGGAGAGTTAGATTCTTTTATAAATCCTCCTTGAAGTAACTTCTTTTCTTCTTGAACTTTTTTTTTGAGGGAATCATTCCTCTGTGATGAGCTTTGAATTTTGGAATGACTTCATTCCCTTTATCATCTTTTACAAGCTGCAGATCAAGTGAACAGATATGCTTTCTTCTAGCAATGAAAGCATGAGGATTGTCAGAACAAAGATTCTTTTTAATCTTTGTTATAATATCATCTATATTACTTTTACATAGAGCTATTGACTTATGAATCCATTCATGGTTGGATTCTTTCTTAGACTCTGGTAGAGGGATGATAGTTTAAATGAGTACTTTCTTGGGATTTGAACATTTGGATTAAAAAAGGATATGAAATCTTTATTAAGACTAAAAGTACCACATTCTTGTAAGGCATCAACTCCTATTAGGCAGTCATATGAGAGCATATCATGTTGGTAGAACTGCAAGGTTCTTTCATAACCTTCTATTCTAATAGGAACATAGGCTGTAAACCTAGAGATGACTTCTTTTTTATCAAAATTGATTTTGAGATATGTCTCAGTCCAACAATCAGGAGGTATAGCCTTAGACCTTAGCAAACTAATATCAGCTCCAGTATCAATCATAGCATCAATAGAATATGGCTTGATATTGGGAATGCAAATGTGATTGAAATAAAAGGATTTTGGGCTCCTTTTATTGTACATACCTCAGTGTTGATTTCTTCAACTGAGACTGATGCTTCGTCTTGATGCAGAATCTGCTGGTAGGCTTCTTCAAAATCTTCTTCACCTTCAGCTTCTTTCTTGTCTCTGTTTTCTCTTCTTCAATGAGACACTTATATTCATTAGTAGCTTTTGCAATAACCTTCTGAGAAATTCTATTATGTTTCTTCTCCATGTCTTCATGGTTTCAGGATCAGGAATCATAATATCAGTACTAGGAATAGTAGTAGGTACCTGAAACTCTTCTTCTTGATTTTCTTCAGGAAATAAAAATGGGAAACTTCTCCTTGGAGGAGAATATCTTCCACCTCTTCCATGACCTCTTCCTCTGTAAGGAGTTTGTCTCTGCTGGACACGTCCTTGAAATGGAGGCCTTGAAGGGACTGATGATCTTTCCTGAGAATACCATTTTTTCTTTTCTTCTTCTTCTTCTTTTCTTTCTCTGAACTCTTGTTCAGATCTTACTTGTTGAGAATATTTTCTTTCTAATTCTCTACCTTTTGTGACAGAAATATTTTCTTTGCAGTGTCCCAGGGGGGACAGTCTTCAAATTCACTTTGTCTTAGTTCCAATTGCTTGAGAAGAAGTTCAAGATAAAGGCATCATTGGATGAGGAAAACTTGCAATCATATTTACAAATGATGGCAAAGAACTATATCCTGAATCAGTGCTATCTGAATCAGTATCTGAATGTTTGAATAATATTTACTTGAAATTCTTCACTGGAAGAATTATATGAAATATCTGAAGAATAATTATCAGAATCACTAATCAAACAATATTCTTTATCAGTAATACCCTTAGCAACAAGAGTATTAATTTTAGCTTTTCCTTTATCTGTTTCTTTTGTGGGCACTCATTTGCATAGTGCTTTCCTTTGCAGATAAAACATGTAGGAATAAACTTTTTCTTTCTACCCATATACTTCTTTTTTCTGAAGTATGATTTTCTGTATGGGCTTTTACTTTCAAAAGAATCTTTATTTCTTTTCTTGAACTTGTTGTATTTTCTATATTTTCTATATTTACCCTGACCCTTCCCTTTTGAAAAAGATGAGAATCATGACATACCTTCTTTTTGTGAGAAGAATGTTGGGGTTGGCAACCAAAAGGGTCAACATCGATCAACTGGCAGAACTTATGTCCTAAGGCTTTTTGGGCCTTGACAACTTCTTTGCGATCCTTCTTTCTTGGCAAAGCCGAGCATTAGTTTCATCAATTATCTGATTGATGGCTCCAAGACTTAATTCATCAGGAGTTTTTCCATGCATAGCCTTCTTGTATTCTGTAAAAAATAAGCAGGAAAAGATTCTATATATCGACTCTCATTGTAGGATCATTAATATTGCCAGAATTATAATACAACTTTTGCATATAGCATTGATACTCTTTAATTCTACTCATATCACATAATCTTGCTCTTAAGAATAAAGAAGTATTCTTAAGTTTATCACTATCAACAGTACCAATAAATTCTTTGATTAGAGCAGCAGTCAAAGCAGAGTATCCTCCATTTAAAATATCTTCTTTATGTGGGTGAGCATCCCACCATTCTCTAACTATTCCAACAAAACCATTGGCAATTATCTCAACAATTGTATGTGGATCTTTTCTATACAAAGTTAACTGAGAATTAGACCAACCAATCATTCCATGAATCATTTCTTTTATCTTGCTTCAATGGAATGACAATCTAACTTATACCAGTTGGGTTGTAATGTCTGAGTTCTTGTAGTATTGGCTCAACCGATGCTCCTAGATGATTCTCCTAAAAACATGCTCGGCTTCTTCAGGGAGAATTTTTACCATTCCTATTGATCTTTTATCAATATCTTTTTCTCAGATAGGAATAATGGACTATGCTGAGACAAAATAGCTTTGTGCTTGAGAGGAGGTTCCTGAAAGTTCTACAACTTCATTCCAGGATACTTGTTGTGACCAATCAGGTTCTATTTCTTCGGGCTTCTTGGTATTTTCCAAGATTTGCTCTATTTGGGGAACCATGATAGGTATAGGACTCACAACTTCTTGGACAGAATCTATCTTATGACTTATTTCAACAGTAGACTCATTTAACTGATGCAGACTACTCTGGACAAGTTTATGGGTTGTTCCTAACTTAGAGGAAACATCTTTTTGATATCAACAGTATGGTCAATCAAAGGTTGAACAATATCTACAACATTTCTGGTTACAACCTTGGGTATATCAGGACATGTAGACACATATGCAGAAGTATTTTCAACATTTTATCTACTTTTCTCACATATGTACTGACATCATCTATCTTAGTATTTAACAACTTCAAAGCAGCAGATACATCTCCTTTCTGATTTAATTCAATGGCTTTTAGTGTTTTCTCCATTTCAGCTAAGATAGACTCTTGAGACTGAAGTCTATCATGGACATTTTTACATAGCCTTGTTGGTCCAGTTTAGCATTTTAGAGGACTCGGATGGATCTATATGCCTGTCAACAGACCTTTGATACCAAAACACAACTTTTTGGGACTCATCTGAGGACAAGACTTATGTACTGTCAAGGGATGGAAATGAGGAGGAAACATGAGATGCTCTAGAGGCCATACTAATGGTTGGACCATTAGAGGGAACATATTTCTGCTTAATGAGTTGTTCACAGTCTTTACACCACAAATAATCAGTATTTGGGTCATGAACTAGACTGTTATGACTACATATATATGTCTGCTCTTTTACAGATTTTCTCGAGGGCTCTCCCAATGAGAAAACAGAACTATCAGATCTGAATGAACTAGATCTGGGAAAATTAGACAAAGAACTTTTAGATCTAAATGATAAAGTAACATTAGACTTTGATTCATTAACTGTAGTGGCATTTTCCAACTTGGGCTGACTTTTTTCAAGAAACTTTTTTGACATGAGTCCATTCCTTGGGGACTTTGATTTGCGACCAAGAAATCAGCTCAGGTTCAATCTTTTGACTTTCCAAACGGCATGACTCACCACGCTACTGCCTTTGGAAATACCATGTTTAACAGCAGGATACATGGTATTGACAAGCCTATAAATAACTTTATAGTGGATAGCAAGAGGACAAGCACCAGGCTTCATGTGCAGACCAGTAGTGGCAAGATGTAAGGCGGACTTGTTTGAGCAAGTCTTCTTTTTGCAAACTGACAGATAGTTTGGATATACTTCAAAAGAAATTGGGCCATTATGCAGACCGGTTTGAATAGCAGCTAACAATGAATCTTTAAAACTATCAAATCTTAAATCCATAAGACAACACAAGACAGAGGCATTAAGACCTCGACGGAACAAGGAGTAATACCTATTTGGACACAACCTATATGTGCAAACTTAAAAGTTTTTTGCTTTTTTAAAGACTGAATATCAATAGGATCTATGAGGGAATATCATATTCATGAGAAGACGTCTGAGAAACCCTGAAATAAAGAATAGTGGCAACAATAAGACTCTCTAGTTTTTAACGTAGTGCGAAACATCGATTCTTGCTGCAACATCAATAAGATGAAATGCGATAAACTTACAACTTATCATATACTTGATTGTAAGATAAGCCATCAGGTTCCGCAAGCGTGTTTCTGCGTTATCATCAACTGATATTTGAGGGAGAGAAAGCGTACATCTTCCAAACATTCTGTATTGAAACCCTATATGGCCTGATTTGAACTTTATACCAGCCATGTGTAATAATTCGGCAGTAAGGGTCGACCTGCTATCATCCATGAAATGTGTCGGTGAAATACGAAAATAAGCATATTCATCAGCAACGGCAGATTCATCGGCTGTCGATTGCGGTAGACAATCTTTTATCACCCTTCTGTACAAATCCAAAAGATTAAATGCACCTTTCTCAATATGTTGCTTCACTCTCGATCTAAGTTCATACCCAGATGATTGGGAAGAGAATGGATGACCGTCAAATACAATGATGCCGCTCAGCATTGCAGATAGCTTGAACACGGCTTCTTCACGGTTTCCATTAAACTGCAGCTCTAGTATTTTTATCAGAATAAAAAAGGAATTTGGTTTTCCAACTTCTAAATATCATTTAGAATATCAGCATGAACCTGGTTTTCATTTTTATTTTGAAACAAAAGGCTGAAACAATCTTTATCATTCTGCACTCTTCCTTGGGACGTCCGTTCTAAAATACTAAAGAATAAAGCAGGCATCCATTGTAAACATCCATGACAACGTCTCGTTATTCTACTCATTTACTTCTTCATAGCACTCTCTAATTTCACTCTCTAACTTTTGAATCTCTGAAATTATGTGATTTATGGTCGCACCTTCTGGAAACCTTGTCACTGTTCTATGAACTACTTCGAGCTTAAGCTCCTCCATTGTAGATAGTTTTGTATTCATCTTGTTGTGGTCAAACCCCAGAGACACCACCATAGGTTCATAAGCTTCTGGTTTATAAAGCATAATGAGTTTAGGCACCCTGTAAATGCAAACATTGGCAGAGAGCTGTCGCATTTTATGTTGAGGATCAAATCTGCTTTTTATTTGAATAAGCCATGATTCAGCTGAAGTAATGTCTTTTCTTTGCCCACTACCATTTTCTTCTACGGTTTTAATTTCTGTACCTTTGGTGTCACAATTAGTGATCTCTGTTTCAGCCATCTCTGGGCATGTGACTTTTATCTTCTAATATATTCCTGAACCTAGCCTCTGCAGGAACGTGAAAGAAACGAATAGAAATGACATTCAAAATAGGAGTATGTAGAGAAAATAATATCAACGTTCAAAATAGGAGTGTGTAGGATAAATAACATCACAAAGTCAATTTCAAAACACGTCTTTATCTACATATAACATATAATGATATTTCTAGTAAAAATACTGATTAAATATTTATCTATATTGTTGGGGTGTATTTTCAAAATTATTTATGTTGTGAACTACCCTTTAATCTATTGGAGAAGTTGTTAGACTCTCAAAGAGTCCACCAGGGATTAATTGTTGTCTAGTGCAAACTCCTACTTCCTCAATTTCGGAGGGATGGATACCCCTTAGATCTTGCATTTAAGTTAAAGAAGACTGGATAGATTTAATCACGGCTTTCAACAATTCATCCGTAGACATTAACAAATTTCCAAATTAATCATAGCCCAAAAGATTGTTGGAAAGAGATGAACAGATATCTACCTTGCATCTAAACTAAAAAAAATGAGTGGATGAATTTAATCCAGACTATCAACAAAAAAAAAAACATTATTTATGTTCATTCAAGGAACATTAAAAAAATTTCTAATTAATCATAGCCCAAAAGATTGTTGGAACAAATCTATTATCCAATAAAAATCAAGAAATGATTTCAAGGAAGACTAAGTGATAGCCAAAGACGCTTTTAAATGCAAAACGTTTTCCACTTTCAAATTATTTGAAGATTTTCAGTAATGTACCTTGGAACAAAAAGAACTCAAATAGAATGAAGAACAAATGCTCTCCAAGCGTTCAAGTTTGCTTCTCAATGGCCCCCAACGATATCCACTCAATCCCCTCTGCAGATCAAATTTTGTAGAGTCTTAAAAGTTCATGCGCCAAGTTGCAATGGTAAGTTACAAGTAGATCAATCTTATTAAATTAGTTTCATAATGGTCTCGAAATAGCATGCAATAGCGGAGATAACTAAAATCATTTGCAAAATAAATGATTAAAAAATGTTGAGAGCTATTCAAATTAGTGTAGTATCATGAAAGACAATTATCTCAGTACTAATAATTATCGTACAAGATTTTTGTAATGTGCTAAATCCAAAAATCAACGTCCGATTATTGTACAGAATTCAGTTGCAACTTGCGTGGAAAGCCTATTCCGAAGGCCGCCTAATTTAAATAATGCCCTCTGACCAAAGATACACTTGAAATACTAGGATTCGAGGACCATGGCTACTAGCTTAAATTTTAAAAATGATTTATGTATAAAATATATTTTTTCCGAGATGATTATGTGTTCATTATGCAACGACTTCAAATTTGATGATTGACTTTGACTGACGGTTATTATTTAAATATTTTAAACTATTAATAATAATTTGGGAACATTAAATGCTTTATTAAAAAAATAGGAACATGAAATGTTTTTTTTTCGCCACTATCTTAACTATAAAAATGGTATTGTGAATGCCAACTCTGAAAATGTTAAGAACATGGTTGGATAATGACCTCCAAGACATTTGAATCGATTTAAAAGTCCACATTTTTTTTTATAATTTTAAATAACGTGGCATGATAACAAACTTGCACGACCTTGTAATCAATTAAAAAGTCCACCAAGAAAATATATTTTAAATGACCAAGTGTTAATTATTGTCTAGAATTCAATAATATGGAAAGATTATTCAAAAGGCCACCTCCTTTTTCAAATTTGTATGAAGAACTTTGACCAAATCCATATTGAAAGCTGTCACTATATTTATAAATAGGATTTATAGTCAGAGATGGAGCGTCGTTGGCGTTCTTCAGATAAAATAAACAGAGACAATTTGTTTTCCATGGAAGTGTGAATAATTATGAATTGACATGAACACCAATGCTAATTTATTATATTTTAACCTCAACATTGGGTTAAATTGACTTATGAATCGAAGGGCCCTTGGTTCATTGGTGAAGTTGATTGGCTTGGAATGAATCCACGAATGATCAAATCTCGTTGAGGCAAGGCCTAGAGATACCCGAAGCGAATAGGGCCAAGATCGTTCCCTGGGTGACTTTGACGGATTGGATACCCCCTAATCATGGTTGCTTAGCCGAAGGAAGGTTTCGATATAGATGTATACTTACTCATACAATGTAATCAATTTTTTCGTGGAAGTGATGTAGATATCTATGTAATCGCAAAGTGACCAAACCAAAAAAATCGACTTTTAAAAATGTCACTTGGTATCATAAGGAATCTTTGCATATTTTGGATTCTCGTTATTAACAAGATAAAAAGATTATTAATGACCTATGGTGTGAATGTCTAACAAACGCACTCTTCCTATGTTTCAAGTTTTGATTCATATAAATGTATTACGATTTTTCCACAAAACACAAGCTTCCAATTTGAGTCATCACTAGTGTTTTCTTTTTCTTTTTGTATTTATTTACAAGTTTGTAAACCAAAGGATTAGAAACAAATGATACATAAGGTGTTAAGGAAAATTAGAGAGCAAGGAATACAAGTAAATGGTGTTACAAAATGTATACATGTAAAAATAGTACCAAATGATTACATCTGCACGTAAATGTGAGATGCATTATTTCTTCCACATTGAAAGTTATATAAAATTAAAAATACAAAAATAAAATGATTTTATAAGGATTGAATTATTTAACTCAAAAATATTTATAGGTTATAATTGCGATAATCTTTTATATGAAAGAATTGAAACAAAGGTTTCCTATAATGCATTGAATGTTGTAAGAGATATTTCAATGTAATCCAAAGGAAAAAGTAATAAACAAAAGATTATATTTTATATTCCTCTTTTATAAATATATTAGTTATGTCCTTGGATGTTAATTATCCGACAACTTGAAGTTAGTTATGTCCTTGGATGTTAAGTATCGACAATCGAAGATAGAAGAGGATTTGCTTCAAAATGTCTTAAAGGAGGAGGAAAATCTTTCCCATGTGGACCTCATTTGCATATTTCAAAACTTTTGGCCTAAACTTTTCCGAGCTACATGAATGGATTGCACTAAGATGGAGGGAAAAGATAAAAGGTAAGATAGAGCTTTATCCTGTGCTAAAGCATACTTCATTGTTGTATTTGAAACCCCTGAAGATAGGGATTTGATTTTTGACCAATATTGGGTTTGGGGTGAACACATGCTCATGTTCAAGCCATGGTATCCATATTTTTACCCTCTAAAAGACTCCTTTGATACCTACCTTGTTTAGTTCACTTGCTTTAGGACACCCACTTCATCTATGGAACAAATTATACCTTCTTCTGCTATAGGAGATACTATAGGATCTTGTGTGAAAGTTGATGATAAGACCTCTGCTTCAGACTCATACTTCTTATGCTAGAATCCTTGTAGATCTAGATACCTCCCAAGACTTACCTGTAGTGCCCACATTTACACACACAATACAACCGTAAAATACCAGGATAATTTATTTTTGACTTACATAGCTCACTACACACAACACAACAAGGGATCCAAGTACCGAAAATCGACTCGCGCGACAATCACATAAGTCATCGACTAACATAGACACATGAAAACAACATAGGCATGTCGATGCCACACTTTTCCCAATGAACGGATACTAGCCAATGCCGCCAACCAGAAAAGAAGACTCAAGGAATGGTGAACCCACAACGCATCATTTCTTTAATTGTATTTTAGTTACGATTAACATTCCAAGAACATTATTGTACAAGGATAAATTCCTCGTTTGTCCACCTATAGAAACTTTAAGTTCATTCCACATTTAATTTGTAGTTCACCATATTAAGTTGGCTACTTATTCTTTACAAAAATTTCCATAACTTGCATACTTATTTGGCATAATTTGAATGCATATAAAATACTTAATTATTTTGTTCTTATGTTAAGAATCTTCTTCTCGAACATATATTCATTGTCTACCTTTTACTCTTACAACTCGTGTGGACGTGACTTGGTGTCCAAAAAGTGATGTTAGAATTTAATGAGATTTATTTACAAGATAGTTTTTACCACAAAACATTCTTCGATCACGAGAAAGGTTATTTTCCTACCATAGTTATTCTAAAACAATGACTTAATGACTTCCTTTTGTGTTTATATATCTTTTGTTTTCTCATAGTTTGATCACAACAAGGCAATTCATATTCTTTGATACAAAGGAATATATTTAATTGAGTTATAAGGTCTCCAAGAGTGGCGGTATCCCTAACCTCAATTCTCATTTTTACTCTCATATGCTTTATTTTCTACGTCACGTTATCACCTTATTTTTAGCATTGTCTTGTGAAAGGAGCTACGAAGTGTTTGTCTAACCTCTTGAAGACATGAAGGATTAGAAGACTTGTAGCTACACACAAACCAAGTTAACATCCGAATCAAATGAGTTTTAGATTAATTCCAACTTCACTAAGGATCTACCCTCAACTATATATGAGTTTTCAGCGAGAGGACAAATTTATGCTAAACCGCCTTCGAAGGGCCGAGGTGTTATGTTGAGAGGAATCAAGCTAACACATTTGGTGAGAGCGGAGCTAAGGGGTTCATTAACAAGAGTTTAAGGCCTAGAACAACTAAGTCACAACCTCCATCTATGACGTCTGGATCCAACAGGTTATTAACTCGATGAAGAAACCTTAATTTTTAAATCTATCTTCGGATGACAAGGTAGTCCGCTAGGCTACGAAGGAGGAGTTAGCTTCACACACTCCAAGAAAATTTTGATTGTGTCACTCCTATCAGACGGGTTTATGACAATGTCACTAACCATACTGACTAAGACGATAAACCCATTCTTGGGCTCTTGTTTACTCAAGCTAGGAGATTTCCATCGAGTGTAGGGTTTAAGTTCACTCTACGGTTTTCAATGTCTTCTAGGGTAAAAAGTAACACACATGAAAATAAGTTATGCTCCGATATTGAATGAGGGTAGAGTGTTTCGATTAAATCCCTTTTTTTCATTTACAAAGTATGAATGCACAAGATGACTCATTGATCATTTATTGAATATTGAATATGCACTACAAGATATTACTTCAAATTCATTTACTTTATATAAATATCAAACCTTTTTACCATGTGTACTATGAATCAAAATTGAACCTAAGATTAAATGCACATTTCCTAGATGTGCTTGAAACTAGCATCTTATACATAACAACAAATTATCAAATATAACCTTACGTAACATGAGACTATTGTTATCCAAAATTCACCCTCAAGGTAATTTTGATAACATGCATCAAATTCTTTAGTCCCAAGCAATTATATTGAGTCCGACAAAAGTCATGTTTCTAGGGTCCCCTCATATTTTCTAACTCCCATGTCCAAGAAGGAGAGAGCAAGTTCCGAGAAAATGTAAGAAAAATTGCAAAAAAGGCTCGGGCCAGGAAAATCACGAAAAATGGCTAAGTCCTAGTCCTCGCAACGGCCGGGACAGTTGGGACAAAAGGGCGCGAACCGGCCGAAAGGCCGCCAGGCGGCTCCGCGTAGCATTCGGGACATCCGGGACAAAGGGACGCGTGGGGCGCGAAAAGCCGAAGGAGCCGAGAGCCAATTAAATCTTGCCACGTGTCCAACGCAAAGAGGGACAAGGAAGCCCATTTCAGCGGATCGGAGGTTTTTGTCCCCAAACGGTTTGGGACATCCGGACAAAAAAGACGCGAAGGGCGCGAAAGAGCTGGCATACCGTCGACCAATCAAATCATGACACGTGTCATAGGAAGAAAAGTCAACGTTTGGTCCTAAACTTCAAACGCCATAACTTTTGACTCCGAGCTCCGATTTTGATAAAATTGGACTTTCGAACGAGCACGGCGCCCTCTTACACCACAAAAAATTGATTTCTTATTTTTAATGAGGGTAGATATATTTAAATAAAAGAAACATATTCGGCTCCAGTCACCAATGCTCTTTCCCGTCAAATGACGTAAAACGCATGCCGTGCCCAAAATAGTTGCCCGCACTCGTAAGGCCATAACTTTTGCATTTCTCAACGAAATCGCACAAAATTGGTACCGTTGGAATCGTGGCTCGAGCCCGACACACAGCAATCAAGAAATTCCATATTTGATGAGAGATTGATCAAGTTTTTAACAAAACGTGGTCGGGTTCGAATGTGTTTTATTTGTAGGCTGGGAGTGCAATTAAGAGGCATGGTCATCATTCTTTCTCTCACTTGCAAAGACATGGGACAGTATGGGGAGCCTTTTGCAAGTAATGTATAACCATTCCACTCAATTTAATGCCTCTTACAGGTGGTTGAAGGATAGATTTCGGGATTTCCATTTTCCCTTCTCTTTTCCTTCTCATTTTTTCTATAAATTGGAGTGTTGGGCTCATTGTAAAGGGGGAGAGTTTTTGGGTAGCAAAGCTCTGCCAAAATTGCTTTGTGAAGCCAGTGTGTTGCAGGCCCTTGTAGTGGACTCCTTGCATGGTGATCCAGGCCCTTATCTTGTAATAGACTGAACTGTGCATACCAGGAAGCAATAAAATACAAGTTTGTGGATGTATCTTCCCCTGCTGTGTTTTCTTGCATTCTTCTTGCCCTTTTATCTTTCTACAAGAATATTGTGTCTATTTTTATGTTCTTGCAGGATTCATTAACATTGTGTATGCTTGGAATATCATTGTGAATGCATTTTGCTAGATTATGGAGACTGTCATCACCTCTTCTAGTGTGCACTTTGCCTCTGTATTTCACACATTTGGAAATTACTCTCACACCCTCCTTTTCTGGTGTATCACCGCTTTAGTGTAGGCTTTCATTTTATGCATTCTCTCTCCTCACTGGTCCCTTAGAAATTTAGATTAGAAACAGTTAGCTTGTCTGCATTAGAGTAGATTGTGGCAAGTAGTTTAGGAGCAAGAACCAGCTTTCTGCTGGAGTGTCTCTGTCTCAAATAGCAAGTCCCACAACTTGGAGATAGTACCCATGTTATCCAATCACACTGGATGCTTAGAGTGATCAAACTAGAAATCGACCGCATCCGAGTGGGTGCCGTGATACTTGATTACAGCTTCGCAGGTGGGACCTTAGAGGTCTTTAATTTCATTGCAACAAGATTGATGTGCACTTGTTGTAAGTTCCAGCTTTGAAGGAGCTTTAAAATCACACATCTGGCGACTCCAAAAGAGGCATAATCTGTTGGTTTCTGCAGTCCAAGCCTGACAAATTTATGAGAAGAATACAGACCAGGTCAAGAACTAGGGAGGAAGGATTGTTTGTTTATCTGCATCTATCTCCAGGCAGAGAAAGAAGGGGAAGAAGAGCTCAAAGATCTACGTCTCCACCTAATAGAACTTTGTCTACACCTCCACCTGGTAGACCTTTTCTCGCATCAACAAGGGTTCTCAGGCCAATCAGAATGGCGCAACCACTAAATCCCTTTGTCAATTTCACCGCGCACCCACTTGCCCTCAATACACGAAATCCATTCCATTGCGCGTTGAAGAACATTCCATTTTTCACCGGAGAAAATCATACCACTCACGTGATCATGTCAAAGACATTGCTAACGTCTGGCAATCCATGAGATAAACGAAATGGATGTGGTCATCAAACCTTTGGCATCATCGTTCAAAGGAAGGCATTGCAATGGTTCGAAGCCTTGAAGCTGGTTCTATCACGAATTGGAATCAGTTATGCATAGTTCTCCATGAGCAATTTGGAGAGAAGGGAGACAATTTGTCTCTACTAGAACAATTGACAACTATCAAGAGAGCTCCCAACGAGCGGTGATCGACTTCAACTTCAGATTTCAAAGGTCTTGGGATAGGATTCCGGTGGCAGTCAGAGCCAACAGAGAAGGTGCTTTTCATACTATCTTAAAGCTTTGAATTCTTGATATTTCTATGTTAATTCAATCTATGGGAGGCACAACCTTACCTGCTGCTTATAGAATTGCCATTAGAGCCAAAAACTGTCTTATTCAAGTGTGGTAAGCTAGCTCCTGAGCCTCCCATGCCATTATATCCAAGTTTAGAGAGCCCAAGTATTAGTCGGCGCGCATGTCTTAGCTCTTATTCCCACCCCTAGAAATTAAAGTTCAAATGAAGCTTCTACTTCATCCTCTAGTGCTTCAAATGAACTCCAAGAGGTCATGAAACAATTGCAAAATTTGGGAAATGAGCTGGTTACTATCAAAAGACAAAGAAGATCAAAGCGCTAGACCGTATCGGCCTCAAGCTCACCTAACGAGTAACCATATCAACCTCAAAGACCACCCAATCCAAATCCAGTGTAAACTTAATCAAGCAAGGCCTCCTACCGATAGACCATTTTAGCCCTACAACCCCAATGTTGCATCTCGCATCCGAGCTTTGGTGCCGACCAAAATAACATGGCCCAAGAATATGATTGGTGTTTCCGTGCGATCAGCCACATAACCAATCAATGTGCTTTAACGGTGCATTAAATCGAGCTCTAATGGTGCAAACCATTTGGTGGGTCACAAGAGCCCAACCACACGAAGAAGACCAAGCAGTGAGGGGGCACCTCGGCCAAGGGACATCTCCGAACTAAACTACTCTTGTCAATTGGCGGTGCCGAGATTTCGTGGTATGAATCAAATACCATCTCAAAGTGTTGCAGCAACACAAGGTCAAAGAGGAGAAATTTGGGTGAAGAACAGTACCGTTGGCTTGAGTAATCCACAACCTTCTCTTCTCCACAAGCCACCTGCAAGCAAACCGTAGTTCCAAACATACAAGGAGCATCCAAACCAGGCTCCTAAACCAACTCGGATGCTAAGTAGCCGCCGCTCATTTGCAAGGAATGAATGTGCAGGCCAAGGGACAAAGCGAGAGGATACTTCGCTCCATTCAACATCATTGATCGGATGAGAAAGACAAATGTAAACATATCAATGTGGGAATCACTATCTATCCCAGACAAAGAGATTTGCTACAAAGCTTGCCATGAAGGACTGGTCAACTCCAAATCAACGAGTCCAAATGCAAGAGAAGGTACTCACAAATGCTTGCCTTGACTGAAGGAAATCATGGAGGACAAGAAGGTAAAATGTTGAAGCCCTCCATTTTATGTTTCATTGATCGTAGGAGATAAATTGGTTCATAATTGCATGATCGATTCGGGAGCAAGCAGCTCGGTCATGCCAAAGCAAATAGCTGATCGAGTTAGGACTCCAATATGAAGTCATCTCCAAGGGTGTAGTGCGATTAGACGGACAGCGGACAACGGTTGGAGTAATCAAAGGTTTGAGCCTCACACCGCACGCATGTCCTAACGTAATGAAGCATACAAGATGTGTCGATCATAGACTCGCCACTCTTTGCATTGTGCTTGTCAAGAGACTTCACCATTGCTAAAATTGGAGCCTATCTTTCGGCGGATTGGTCACACATGTTGTTCATAACAAGGTATGGAACCAAAGCCACAATTAGGTCTCGAACCTATTGCAAACTTTCACATTGAGCCTTACACTCCAAGCCAAATCAATACCAATTGTTCAAATGTTTGATCAAGAAGATTATCCAAGCAATCGATGAAGGTGACACCAAAGTTGGAAGCATCCCAGATTTGACTCTTGATGAATGGGCAAGCAAGGTGCATGCTTTTGATCCCTATCAAGAAATAGAAGAATCTGAGCTGGGAGTCTATTGTTTACATGAAGAGAATCAACCTCTCCCCAGCATCACCAAGCCAGATTATGAGGACATGAATGAAGTATGGCAATTGTTCTTTGATGGGTCAAGGAGTAGACAAGGTGCAGGAGGAGGAGCTATGCTCATTTCACCGCAAGGTATAAGGTATTACTCGGCTTTCCGTTTCAGCCTGTTCAAACAACACAACTGAGTATGAAGCCTTAATCCATGGATCGCACCGGGCAAAGAAGAAATGCATCAGAATTTACAGTATTTGGTGATAGTGAGTTGATCGTGAACCAAGTCAACGGGAAAATGCTGCCAAAAATGATTCGTTGAAGAACTACAAAAATCGGGTATGGGATCTTATTGAAGATTTTGAAGCTTTTAGCATCATTTCCATCCCAAGAAAGAAGAATGAAGCATTGTGACATGACTGCATAGCAGAAAATTGGGGCTGCGTTTGATGTTGTAGAAAGTATCAAAAGTGAGAAAACTCACCTCATATCAAAGTGGTTGTGAGACCAGTTGCTCCAGATAACAACACAAGTTGGCAAGTCTTCGAGAATGATCCAGATTGTTAATTTCTTGAAGAAGAAGTTGAGTTCTCCATGAGAAATCAAGACAAGCTAGAGCAGCGTGATGGCGACCAAGTGGTGCGGCTTAGGACTAACAGTTGCCAAAAGGCCTCATAACCTTGGAGTCAATCTTCAACCCGAATGATCGAGTTCCGGAAGGAGAAAGCAAACATTCAAGTAAAGGGTGAAGATTCGAGCCTATTTTAGTAGAAGAAGGCAAGACATTGTAAATTGGCAAAGTAAGTACCTCACAAGAAAAATCTGATTTTGTTCGAAACTTTGTCAAGAATTCCCGGATGTCTTTGCTTGGACTTACAAAGATTTAAGAGGTTTCAACCCAAATTTGGCACAACATACTATTGAGTTGGATCCGGAATCCAAGCCTGTCAGGCAAAAGCAAAGGCCAGTAAATCCTCATATCGAACCTCTCATGAGAAGAGAGTTAAGCAAGCTCATTGAGGCCAATATCATCTTCCCCATCAAACACTCAAGTTGGGTTGCAAACTTGGTGCCGGTAAGAAAGAGAAACGGAGAAATAAGATTGTGTGTGGACTTTCGCGATCTAAATAGAGCATCACTCAAGGATCATTATCCGCTTCCATCAATGGAACAAATATTACGGGTTGAAATGGTTCGAAAGGTTTTCATTGCTAGATGGATATTCGAGGCTATAATCGAGATAATGGTGTAGGAAGAAGATCAATTCAAGACAGCCTTCACTACAAAATGGGGCACATATGCTTACAAAGATGCCATTTGGACCGTCGAATGCTTGGAGCAACATTTCAAATGAAAGCTATGGATATGGCATTCAAAGGCTTAATCAACAAGATAGTGCTTTGGTATACCTAGATGATATCACCGTCTTCTCGAAGAATGCAAGACCATCTCTTTCACCTCGAGACAAGTATTTCGAGAGGTGTAGAAGGTTCTGGAGTGTCATTGAATCCAAAGAAGTGTGTATTCTTGGCACACGAAGGCAAAGCTGTTGGGCCACATTGTCTCTAGGGAAGGGCTAACAATTGATCCCGAGAGGGTTGAAGCCATCCGAACGCTTCCATTGCCACACCACAAGAAATCTCTCCAAAGCTTCTTAGGAAGGATAAACTTTGTCCACATATTTGTGCCTAATTTTGCCACTCTTGTAAAGCCTCTAACTATGATGTTGAAGAAGAATCGCATTCAAATGGACAAAGCGAAGGCAAAGAGAGTTTTGAAAACATCAAGCATGCAATATCACAAGCTCCAACTCTTATCAACCCAGTTTCTCAAAGGACTTCATGTTGTATGCGTTTGGAGTCGATACAATCTCAGCTATCTTGACACAAATGAATAGAGAAGGTTCGTAACAGCCCATAGCATTCTTGATCAAACATGGAAGATTACAAAATAAAGTATTCTTTCATCGAAAAGCATGTCCTTGCTATCATCAGGAGCTTGAAGAAGTTCGACATTTGGTCTCAAACAATAAGATTCAATCGCTGGTGTTAAGGACTTCCTCCTAAACAAGGATTTAAATGAGAAGAGAGCAGGTTGGATCACTCGGGTGATGGAATATGATATTGAAATCAAAGTGACCAAGCTAGTTCATGGCAAAGGCTTGTGTGAGCAGCTCGCTTCCAAACAACCAGATGAGTTAAAAGGTGAAGAAGATGTTGTCTTGCTACTACAGAATGATCAAGAACAACCAGCTGATGATGCACCCGTCCCATGTTGGACTCAAAACTTGGTGCATTACCTCCAAACAGGCTTGTGCCCTCTAGAAGTGAGCAAAGCAAAGAGGAGATACTTCAGATTACAAGCCATTCCATATGTGCTTGTTGACGGAGTTTTGTTCAAGAAGGACATCAATGGTGTTCTATTAAGATGCATTGGAACATGTCAGGTTGAGAAGATCTTACACGAGTTCCATGACGGGGAAGCAGGAGGCCACTTTGCTCCACGAGTGACAGCTCTCAAAATCATGAAAGCTGGTTACTATTGGCCTACTGTGTTCAACGATTGCTATTCATGGGTCAAGAAATGTAGGAAATGTGCATTCTTCACGGGGAAAGAGAGGTTAGCAGCGCTGCCCCTTCGTCTAATTTCAGTGGATCAGCCATTCATGCATGGGGGGATTGGACTTCATTGGGGTTATCAATCCCAATTCAAGTCAAGGCCACAAGTGGATTCTAACAAAGAATGCACTATTTCACCAAGTGGACTGAAGCGGTGGCACTCGAGGAGGCAAATGAATCTAATATCTTAGATTTCTATGAAGGAATAGTCACGAGGTTTGGTGCCCCCGCCACTATCATATCGCGACATAATGCATTGGCATTCCTTGCACAAAGATCACCGAATGGGCTGTCAAGAATTGTGTGTATCTCGGCTTCATCGAACTATTACCCTCAAGGTAATGGCCAAGCCGAGTCTACGAACAAGAACCTACGAGAATCATCGGAAGGACTGGATGAAAACCAAAGAACTTGGCATGCAAGCTCAAATCAGCCCTATGGGCTGATAGGATTACACCCAAGAGATCTACGGAAGCTCTCCATACAAGCTTGTTTACGGGAAGGAAGCAGCTTCTACCCATATCACTCGAGTTTAGCACAAGCATTGCAACTCATGAAACAGATTGGAACTAGATGAGTTTGAACCTATGGAAATCGGTATGCAGAGCTGATGGAATTAGAAGAAACAAGAGAGCACGCAATGCAGACCATAGAAAAGGATAAAGCATTGGTCAAAAAGAGTTTTGACAAGAAAGCTAAGGCCAAGATATCAGTAACCTGGAGATTTGGTACTGAAGTGGGATGCTGATCGTGTAAAACCAGGAAAGCACTCCAAGTTTGATGCCATCTGGAGTGGCCCGTACATGATCATCGAATGCAAAGGTAGCAATGCTTTCCAACTGGCTAAGTTGGATGGTGAAGAATTGCAGATCCCACTCAACGGGATCTATCTCAAACGCTGCTACTAGAAAGATAGATTTTCACCCTTGTAAATATTAATTTAGAATTTCCATTCCTCTAAGTGCTTATGCACATTTGTTAGAGTAGTTTTTATTTCCCTAAGTGCTTGTGCACATGTCCTATCGCTTCTAGTATGTGCATGTTTGCGAGTCATCAAGCTCCCGGAAAAGAATTTGCACCACAGAAAACCACTCAACGAATGAAAAATGGCTCAAGGACACGGGTTTTCAAATTTCAGATCAGCTGAGAGGTTATCAAACAGACTCCATGCCCAATGGATTGCTACAAGCAGCTGGTCGTTCTTCATCCTGGGCAAGCAAAGATGACCCCATTGCTCAAGTCGCCAAAATTGTTATCCAAAACTCACCCCTCAAGGTAATTTTGATAACATGCATCAAATTCTTTAGACCCAAGCAATTATATTGAGTCCAGGACAAAAAGTCATGTTTCTAGGGTCCCCTCATATTTTTCTAACTCCCATGTCCAAGAAGGAGAGAGCAAGTTCCGAGAAAATGTAAGAAAAATTGCAAAAACAAGGCTCGGGCCAGAAAAAATCACGAAAAATGGCTAAGTCCTAGTCCTCGCAACAGTCGGGACAATTGGGACAAAGGGCGCGAACCGGCCGAAAGGCCGCCAGGCGGTCTGCGTAGCATTCGGGACATCTCGGGACAAAGGGACGCATGGGACGCGAAAAGCCGAAGGAGCCGAGAGCAATCAAATCTTGCCACGTGTCCAACGAAAGAGGGACAAGGAAGCCCATTTCAGGCGGATCGGAGGTTTTTGTCCCAAACGGTTTGGGACATCCGAGAAAAAAGATGCGAAGGGCGCGAAAGAGCTGGCATACCCATCGACCAATCAAATCATGACACGTGTCACAGAAGAAAAGTCAACGTTTGGTCCGGAAACTTCAAACGGCCATAACTTTTGACTCCGAGCTCCGATTTTGATAAAATTGGACTTTCGAACGAGCACGACGTCCTCTACACCACAAAAATTGGATTTCTTATTTTTAATGAGGGTAGATATATTTAAATAAAAGAAACATATTCGGCTCCAGTCAATGCTCTTTCCCGTCAAATGACAGAAAACGCACCTGCCAGGCCCAAAATAGCTGCCCGCACTCAGAAGGCCATAACTTTTGCATTTCTCAACGAAATCGCACAAAATTGGTACCGTTGGAATCGTGGCTCCGAGCCCGACACACAGCAATCAAGAAATTCCATATTTGATGAGAGATTGATCAAGTTTTTTAACAAAACGTGGTCGGGTTCAGAACAGTGTTTTATTTGGTAGCTGGGAGTGCAATTAAGAGGCATGGTCATCATTCTTTCTCTGCTGCAGCACATGGGACAGTATGGGGAGCCTTTTGCAAGTAATGTATACCCATTCCACTCAATTTAATGCCTCTTACAGTGGTTGAAGGATAGATTTCGGGATTTCCATTTTCCCTTCTCTTTTCCTTCTCATTTTTCTATAAATTGGAGTGTTGGGCCTTGTCAAAGGGGGAGAGTTTTGGGTAGCAAAGCTCTGCCAAAATTGCTTTGTGAAGCCGCTGTGTGTGTTGCAAGCCCTTGTAGTGGACTCCTTGCATGGTGATCCGTGCCCTTATCTTGTAATAGACTCGAACTCGTGCATACCAGAAGCAATAAAATACAAGTTTGTGGATGTATCTTCCCCTCGCCGTGTTTTCTTGCATTCTTCTTGCCCTTTTATCTTTCTACAAGAATATTGTGTCTATTTTTATGTTCTTGCAGGATTCATTAACATTGTGTATGCTTGGAATATCATTGTGAATGCATTTTGCTAGATTATGGAGAACTGTCATCACCTCTTCTAGTGTGCACTTTGCCTCTCGTATTTCACACATTTGGAGATTACTCTCACACCCTCCTTTTCTCGGTGTATCACCGCTTTAGTGTAGGCTTTCATTTTATGCATTCTCTCTCCCCTGGTCACTTGGAAATTTAGATTAGAACAGGCTTAGCTTGTCTGCATTAGAGTAGATTGTAAGGTAGTTTAGGAGCAAGAACCACTTTCTCTGAGAGTCATGCTCAAGAGTAGCAAGTCCCACAACTTGGAGATAGTACCCATGTTATCCAATCACACTGGATGCTTAGAGTGATCAAACTAGAAATCGATCGAGTATCCGTGGGTGCTTTGTGATTCGGTGATAACAACTATATTATACATTTATTCTTCTAACAACGAACTATAGAAATTACAACGATAATTAATGCATTACACAACGCCTTTACGTCATCATTCTTTCATCCCGCAAAACCACTTCATTTTGTAACCCATGAGAGAGAAAGAGAAGGGAAGAGAGAGAAAACACCATTTTGTCAAAAGTTCTATTTCACACAACAAATTACACTAGAGAGTTTTAAAAAGTTATTTACATGTGTCGAATGTTTCCACGGTGGTGCAGCAATCTGACGAGGGTCCCGTAGCTTTCTATTTTTAACTTTTCTTACTAGCTACAAAAATGTTCAAATGGGCTCAAAGGCTAAGGGACCACTTCCAAAGGTTGACTTCTGATGAGAACACACACCACGATTAAATTTATACCTGTCCACCTATATACTAGGAATTCATAGCAACTAACGGAATTTGGAAATAAAAACGGTTTTTGTTTGGCGGCTAGTTTTCCGAGGCTGGTCGTAAATGACCCAGATTACAAATGAACAAGAGTTAGCTCAAGGGCCATGAAAACGACATCCATAACTAACGTTCGATGGATGAGCATGCAACGAGACACTTTGTACAAGTTCCCCTATATAAGGAGAATTCATCAGAGTCGGTGGGACTAAGAACTAGGAAACCATTTTCGAATGGCGAAAAGTTTCCTGAAGCAACAAGTCGAAATTGGTCTAGTTTGACCTCATCAAACTACAACCGAGGCCTACAAAATGGCTTTGCCAAACTATCCAAAAGTGCTTTTCCTAAACTAAATTTTCCATGCAATTGTCTAGTATAAACACTAGAGGCTTACGAAGATGGGAAATACTTTCTCTATCCAGTTTCAAATGGCAATTCAAAGGAAAGCTAACTTTCTAGATTTAACGGCTTTTACCATAGTAAACCAGAGTAATAGGCTCCTATAAGAGCATCAAAAAGGTCACATGTGTTCCTTCGGGGTCAATCCAAAGGTCAAGGTGACTCCTCGCATACCAAGGTACACGAATGAAACTTAACATCTCATTTTCAGGGTTACGAAGAGTACTTAATGAGTCTATGAAAATGCAAGGTAGTTTAACTTTCTAAACAGGAGATGGTCAACATTAGTTACGAAAGACAATTTTGTCTAGTCAATAAGACAATTTTGTAATGATCCAATTGGGTGGAAGTTTTCTACATCACCTTAGAATGAGGGTGGAAGTTTATATTTTTATGCAACGGTTATTTTGATTTCATGAGTTTCGACACTAAATTTCAATACTTTTTTGCAACAAATTGAAATAAACAATTAACTATGTTAAAATCCCAATATTTTAAAATTATATTAAGTTGTAAACAAAAACTAAAATACAAGAGTTATGAAAGATGAGGAAGGTGAACCATGCCTAGAAAACGAAGTCGGTGAAACACCTTTATGGAATTTGGTTTACACTCTCTCCCTTACGCATTTTATCGAACAGATCATGAGCCTCCGTCATTTTACCATTTTGCCTTGTACCTAAATGGTCTGTCGACCATTGTGGGCATGGAACCAGAAAAACCCAAACCAACAGGGGGAGAAGAAATGGAGCCTGGTGTGTTGGAATGGTGAAAAACTCCATTTCTAAAGGGCAATGCAACTGCCAATTTCTTTGAGGCATTCTATCAAACAGTTCACACACCTTTTCAACAAATCCATTTTGTGCATATCCTGCAATCATGACACTCCATGAGACCGCATTTCTTTGAGGAATTTTGTCGAACAATTCACATGCCTTGAAAACACTTCCACATTTTTTTATACATATCAACTATGACACTTGCAAGAACAAAATCCTACAAAAACCAGATTCTATTGTTCATACCCTGCTCCAAAGCTTCCACGTTTTGCACAGGAGATATGTTGGCAATGTAAATTGATTGGGTTGGAGAAAAGGGCCTGCAAATGGCACAACCTCATACATGTCCCACCCATGCATACGCAAGTGCAAAATCTAACCACATCCCTCTATCTTTTATGCTTTGAAAGTTGTCCATGTGGGTATGGGGGGGTTCGAGCTTGACACAGATGGGAGGATGCTTTCGGCACAGTCACCAAAAGAACATGGCACTCCATGGGATGACATTTGGTGAAGCATTTTTGTGAAGAAAACAAAAATCACCCCCACATAGATTTGTGTAAAACAACCAAGTTTCCTTCAATGCATTTTGGTCCCTCCAACACACGGGCTACCTTTTCACAATCTAGTGCATTCACGTATTTGCAAGAGATTTGTCACTCCATATGTCTAAAATGCCCCTAGTTTTTCTCTGTCCGCCACCCCAACTACCCCATTCCAAAAGCAAAAGAAAACCAAAACCCTAACAGAATCGTTTTTGAGCTTATTCGCCCTCCTCCATTTTGTTTTATTTTATTTTATATTAAATTATAAATATATTTTTATTGGATTAAGTAACTATACAAGCTTATGCGTTTTCCATGCATTTGCTTGATTAGTCTATTACATATATTTATTTATTTTTAATTTTCCTTTTACGAATGTAATTAATAATCTTCCTTCAACAAACGATAGAAAAACAACAAACCATAAGGAGCCCCCTTCTTTGCCCTAAACCACCCAATTTCACGGGCTTTCTTTAATTTTAATTCTTTTTATTTTATTTAACATTATTATTATTTTAAATTCATTTAACTCATTTCATTCACTTTGAAAATCTATTTCATTATTAAAATAATTTAATATGTTTTCATTATTATTATTATATTTTATTTTGTTACGATATTGCCATATAACTCATAAAGTAAATCCTTACCAATGATTTGATAGGATTTACGACCAAACCCGTTGATGATCTGGATAGTCAAATCAATACCTAAAACATAGAACAACACCATGTATACTATTTATAGCCCGACCCGTAACTATATCTTGACCAAAACAATAATAGCAAGAATCGACAATTCAAAAGAATTATTATTATTATGCATGTGTTCCCTCTAGTTGGTCACGCCCCAACAACATCCAAGTCATTCTTCAAACCACCTATCGAATTCGGTGAAAGAGATTTTTCCTTAACATGGTAATCGAAAAGGTGAAGCCAACAAGGATCAACAGAGCACAATGACATTAAATGCTTAGCAACACGGTCATTGAAGAAGAAAAAGAACAACGGTGAATGGGCATTACATTCTCCTCCCCTTAAGAAAGCATCGTCCTTCGATGTGACAAAACACAGAGGAAAGGAAATGGTAAGCAACAAAGAACAGATAATGGCAAAAGTGCACTCTATGGTTAAAAATTTAGTTGATTAAAGCACAACCACGAGGTGGCCTTAGGAACATTTGGCAGAAATTTTAACTTTCAAGGTTCTGTGAAGATTGGCAGTTCTCTCTTATTCGTTATTTCATTAATCTCTTTCCATTAACATTATTCTTAATTCAAGTCCTTTAGAATTTCATTGTTGTATAATTTTAGTTTATTCATTCCTGTGGGTTCCCATCATGAACTACAGTCACAACACCCTACCAGGGTCATACACAACACTAAAATTTCACAAGCATACTTTTACATACTTTCACGACCATATCACATCACAAGGGTTTCACCAAACCATGGAATGACAACAAGTAGACCACATAGCAAATAATTTCCAACAATTACGTCCTAGACATAGATCTAGTACACACATATGACTGACAAACCGGGTCAACATGCTGATACATATACAATGGGTATCACATGACCCAAAACAATCCATGACTGTAACAACATAGTTCCAATCCAATATCCAATAGTCAATACAAATGGAAATGTCAATCCTCAACCATAACAAGGTGTCAAAAAGACTCACAAGGTACACATAACTCACTATACCAACTCCACACATCTCAAAATATCAAGAAATAACTCCATATATCTCCTAAAGCATCATAAAACAACTCCATATACCTCCCAAACCATCACCAACTAGCTCCATATACCTCCCAAGGAGAAATAATCATAGTACCAAAACCAAGTCGGGTCACTCAACCATAGAGCCCCATCAAGAATAACAGGTCACTCAACCATAGAGGCCCTCCTTTCTCCTTTTAATGAGGTCGGGTCACCCTATGGCCCTGGGCACATAGAGCCCCGTCACCCCCAACCCAAGTGACATAATAACTCATGGTTCAACAACCCACTAGTTATCTATAACTCCTTAGGGCGTACCCCCATACAACGAAGTGGCCCATAGGTTCAACCACTCCATGGTTAATCCCATGACCCTATTCCAACACATTATGACATTAGAACCAACATAACAATCCATTCAAATGCCAAGTGGCAAAATCAAAAGCCTTGGACTAGGCTACAAAACTTTTTAAATATGTAAAGAAAATTTTAAAACTAAGAAAAAAAATAAATGGCTAATTAGCCATGGTTAGTGCAAAATCCAAATGTTAATAGAACAATTAAATAAATGCCCAAAATATAAGAACATGTCAATCAAGAAAACTGGCTGGTTCTAGCTAAAGAGATAATGATCAATTTACGAATAAAAATACGTATAGAGAAATAGCACATTACAATCACTATGTGGCCTCATACCACCACTAAAGGGGTACTCATCGAGTTGTTGGCACTCAAACATCGAGCCTCAGCTCATAAAAATATACATGTAACTAGAAATGAGTAAATCAAATAATGTATCTATCATCATCTCTACCTGAATCATTCCTCCAAACTCCCACAAGGATCAACATAGTCAAAATTACATAGGATTGTCCAATGAACAATCCAATAAGAAAGAGTAGGGAACTCTAGTTGCATAAGTTGAGCCTAAGGTGGTGCGCACCCACAATATACTGAGAAAGCTTGAAGTATACTAAATAGATAGAAGTGGGTTTTCAGTCTATATAAGACTCCACTTCCTCACTCATACTCGGCTCAAGATTATGAAAACCTAGTCCATGCCTCCTCTCTCCACACATACACTCTTGACAGTTTATCCCCTTAGGGTCATCTAGTGTAAGGTTCACAACATACACATAACTACATCACTAACACAATGGTGATTCATGCACATTAACCATAACGTCTTATGCATGGTATTTATATACAGGGCATAACACAACTAATACTTTCATGGGTTATGATATATCACATTACCACATCCTACACCCAAAGTGCAATCACTGTACACTAGGGATCATACTCACCATATCCCCTAAATCACGACATGAACCATCACATATTACATGAGTTATACGTATGAGGAACATAATGTCTAACCTTACCACATATAGTCAATTTCAATACAACACGACGATGCACACAACTAATCACAATATGGTGATGACATCATGAAATGTGATTCAATTTACATGATGTCATGCTTTACATCAATACACCTCCACATCACATAAAGTTAAAATGTTTCAACACTCTGCAATTCACGATATCATTCTTCACAAACAACAAGGCGGTACATTACACCCGAATCCCCCATTGAATCAACAACATAGAGAGTGAATACTCTCATCACAAGCACATCAATAAGATAACAAATACGCACTAAGTGACATACACAACATGTGCATTCACAATTTCACAATTATGACATAGTTCACATAACAACATATATCACATTACTCTTCCAATATCCACCACCATCATGCAGAATCATCACAACTCCAATCCATCCCAGAGGTTCGAGAGCATGAACCTTCACTCTGATACCATATGTAGTGCCCACATTTTACACACACAATACAACCGTAAAATACCAGGATAATTTTTTTTTTGACTTACATAGCTCACTACACACAACACAACAAGGGATCCAAGTACCGAAAATCAACTCACATGACAATCACATAAGTCATCAACTCACATAGACACAAGAAAACAACATAGGCATGTCGATGCCACACTTTTCCCAATGAATGAATACTAGCCAATGCCCCTAACCACAAAAAGAAGACTCAAGGAATGGCGAACCCACAACACATCATTTCTTTAATTGTATTTTAGTTACGATTAACATTCCAAGAACATTATTGTACAAGGATAAATTCCTCATTTTCCACCTACAAAAACTTTAAGTTCATTCCACATTTAATTTGCAGTTCGACCATTTTAAGTTGGTTTCTTATTCTTTACAAAAATTTCCATAACTTGCATACTTATTTGGCATAATTTGAATGCATATAAAATACTTAATTATCTTGTTCTTATGTTAAGAATATTCTTCTCGAACATATATTCATTGTCTACCTTTTTACTCTTACAACTCATGTGGATGTGACTTGGTGTCCAAAAAGTGATGTTAGGATTTAATGGAGATTTATTTTCAAGATATATTTTTACCACAAAACATTCTTCGATCACGGAAAGGTTATTTTCCTACCATAGTTATTCTAAAACAATGACTTAATGACTTCCTTTTTGTGTTTATATATCTTTTGTTTTCTCGTAGTTTGATCACAACAAGGCAATTCATATTCTTTGATACAAAGGAATATATTTAATTGAGTTATAAGGTCTCCAAGAGTGGCAGTATCCCTAACCTCAATTCTCATTTTTACTCTCATATGCTTTATTTTCTACGTCACGTTATGGCCTTATTTTTAGCATTGTCTTGTGAAAGGAGCTACGAAGTGTTTGTCTAACCTCTTGAAGACATAAAGGATTAGAAGACTTGTAGCTACACACGAACCCAAGTTAACATCCAAATCAACTGAGTTTTAGATTAATTCCAACTTCACCTAAGGATCTACCCCTCAACTATATATGAGTTTTCAGCAAGAGGACAAATTTATGCTAAACCACCTTCAGAAGGGCCAAGGTGTTATGTTGAGAGGAACCAAGGTAACACATTTGACTGAGCGGAGCTAAGGGGTTCATTAACAAGAGTTTAAGGCCTAGAACAACTAAGTCACAACCTCCATCTATGACGTTTGGATCCAATAGGTTTTTAACTCGATGAAGAAACCTTAATTTTATTTTTAAATCTATCTTCGGATGACAAGGTAGTCCGCTAGGCTACGAAGGAGGAGTTAGCTTTACACACTCCAAGAAAATTTTGATTGTGTCACTCCTATCAGATGGGTTTATGACCATGTCACTAACCATACTAACTAAGACGATAAACCCATTCTTGGGCTCTTATTTGCTCAAGCTAGGATATTTCCATTGAGTGTAGGGTTTAAGTTCACTCTATGGTTTTCAATGTCTTCTAGGGTAAAAAGTAACACACATGAAAACAAGTTATGCTCCGATATTGAACGAGGGTAGAGTGTTTCGATTAAATCTCTTTTTTTCATTTACAAAGTATGAATGCACAAGATGACTCGTTGATCATTTATTGAATATTGAATATGCACTACAAGATATTACTTCAAATTCATTTACTTTATATAAATATCAAACCTTTTTACCATGTGTACTATGAATCAAAATTGAACCTAAGATTAAATGCACATTTCCTAGATGTCCTTGAAACTAGCATCTTATACATAACAACAAATTATCAAATATAACCTTCTGTAACATGAGACTATATTATACATTTATTCTTCTAACAATGAACTATAGAAATTACAATGATAATTAATGCATTACACAACGCCTTTACGTCATCATTCTTTCATCCTGCAAAAACCACGTGAGCAAGATATCAGCGATAAATCATTGGCATGGCATCCACCCTAATCTAACATAATTATCATTTTTCAGTTTCCCATTTACATATAATAATAATTACAATTTGCAAGCGAAAGAAAAAGTTTAGAGGCATGTATTTCAAGCATATCATTTCACTTCATTTTGTAACCCAGGAGAGAGAAAGAGAAGGGAAGAGAGAGAAAACACCATTTTGTCAAAAGTTCTATTTCACACAAAAATTACACTAGAGAGTTTTAAACAATTATTTACATGTGTCAAATGTTTCCACGGTGGTTTGGCAACCCGACGAGGGTCCCACAGCTTTCTATTTTTAACTTTTCTTACTAGCTACAAAAACGTTCAAAATGGGCTCGGAGGCTAAGAAACCACTTCCAAAGGTTGAATTTTGATGAGAACACACACCACGATTAAATTTATACCTGTCCACCTATATACCAAGAATTCATAGCAACTGACGGAATTTGGAAATAATGAACGGTTTTCGTTTGGCGGCTAGTTTTCCGAGCTACAGTCAGTAGTTGACCCAATTGCAAAATGAACAAAAGTTAGCTCGAGGGCCCAGAAAACCACGTCCATAACTAACGTTCGATGGATGAGCATGCAATGAGACACTTCCTACAAGTTCCCCTATATAAGGAGAATTCATCGAGTCGACGGGACTAGAACTAGAAACCATTTCGAACGGCGACAAGTTTCCTGAAGCAACAAGTCGAAATTGGTCTAGTTTGACCTCGTCAAACTACGATCGGAGGCCTACAAAATGGCTTTGCCAAACTATCCAGAAAAGTGCTTTTCCCTAAACTGAATGTTCCATGCAATTGTCTAGTATAAACACTAGAGGCTTGCGAAGACGGGAAATACCTTCTCTATCCAGGTTTCAAATGGCGGTTCAAAACGAAAACTAACTTTCTAGATTTAACGGCTTTTACTGCTTGTAAACCGAAGGTAACAGGCTCTATAAGAGCATTAAAAAGGTCATGTGTGTTCATTTGGGGTCAATCCAAAGGTCAAGGTGACTCCTTGCATACCAAGGTACACGAATGAAACTTAACATCTCATTTTCGGGTTACGAAGAGTACTTAATGAGTCTCTGAAAAATGTAAAATTTAACTTTCTAAATAGGGAGATGGTCAACATTATTTCTGGAAAGTCAATTTCGTCTGGTCGATAAGACAATGTTGTAGCGATCCAGTTGGGTAGGAAGTTTTCTACATCACCTCAGAATGAGGGTGGAAGTTCATGTTTTAATGCAACGGGTTATTTTGATTTCGTGAGTTTCGACATGACATTTCAATTTTTTTGCAACGAATTGAAATAAACAATTAACTGTGTTAAAATCCCAATATTTTAAAATTATATTAAGTTGTAAACGAAAAACTAAAATATGAGAGTTATGAAAGATGAGGGAAGGTGAACCATGCATGGAAAACGAAGTCGACTTGAACACCGCGGAATTTGGTTCATCCTCTCCCTTATGCATTTTATCGAACAGATCATGAGCCTTCATCATTTTACCATTTTGCCTTGTACCTAAATGGTCTGTCGACCATTGTAGGCATGGAACCAAAAAAACCCAAACCAACAGGGGGAGAAGAACTGGAGCTTGGTGTGTAGGAATGGCGAAAAACTCCATTTTTAAAGGGCAATACAACTCAAATTTCTTTGAGGCATTCTATCAAACAATTCACATGCCTTTTTAACAAATCCATTTTGTGCATATCCTGCAATCATGGCATTCCATGAGACTGCATTTCTTTGAGGAATTTTGTCAAACAATTCACATGCCTTGAATACACTTCCACATTTTTCATACATATCAACTATGACACTTGCAAGAAAAAAATCCTACAAAAACCCAGATTCTATTGTTCATACCCTGCTCCAAAGCTTCCACGTTTTGCACAGTCTGGAGATACGCTGGCAATGTAAATTGATTGGGTTGGAGAAAAGGGCCTGTGAATGGCGCAGCCTCATACACATCCCCCCATGCATTTGCAACTGCAACATCTGACCACATCCCTCTATCTTTTATGCTTTGACAGACGATCCACGTGGGTATGGGGGTTCGAGCTTGACACAGGTTGGGAGGATGTTGGCACAAAGGGCGCAAAAAGAACATGGCACTCCATGGGATGACATTTGGTGAGGCATTTCTGTGAAGAAAACAAAAAGGCACCCAAGCACATAGATTTGTGTAAAACGTAACCACATTTCCTTCAGTGCATTTTGTCCCCCCAACACACGTGTACCTGCCTGTGCTCACATCTTTGTCAGGAGGATGCATTTGTCACTCAATATGTCTAAAATGCCCCTATTTTTTCTCTTCAAAAATCAACTCGCCCATTCCAAAATTCAAAAGAAAACCAAAACCTAACATAAACATTTTTAGCTTATTCGCCCTCCATTTTGTTTTATTTTATTTTATATTAACCCATTATAAATATATTTTTATTGGATTAAGTAACTATACAAGCTTATGCGTTTTCCATGCATTTGCTTAATTAGTCTATGACATATATTTATTTATTTTTAATTTTCCTTTTACGAATGTAATTAATAATCTTCCTTCTACAAATGACAAAAAAACAAAAAAAGAAACCATAAGGAGCCCCCTTCTTTGCCCTAAACCGCCCCAATTTTATGGGCTTTCTTTAATTTTAATTCTTTTTATTTTATTTAACATTATTATTATTTTAAATTCATTTAACTCATTTCATTCACTTTGAAAATCTATTTCATTATTAAAATAATTTAATATGTTTTCATTATTATTATTATATTTTATTTTGTTACGATATTGCCATATAACTCATAAAGTAAATCCTTACCAATTATTTGATAGGATTTTTGACAAAACCCTTGATGATTTGTATAGTCAAATCAATACCTAAAACATAGAACAACACCATGTATACTATTTATAGCCTGCCCGTAACTATATCTTGACCAAAACAATAATAGCAAGAATCGACAATTTCGAAAGAATAATTATTATTATGCATGTGTTCCCTCTAGTTGGTCATGCCCCAACAACATGCAGTCATTCTTCAAACCACCAATCGAATTCGGTGAAAGAGATTTTTCCTTAACAGGGTAATGGAAAAGGTGAAGCCAGCGAGGATCAACAAGAGTACAATGACATTAAACGCTTAGCAACATGGTCATTGAAGAAGAAAAAGAAGAACGGTGAATGGGGCATTACATTAACAATAGAAATAATTTGGGTTAAATACTTTGGAGTGCGAGATTAGACTACGAGGGTCTTTCTTTTAGATGTCATGATTTTTCCAAATGGGTCATCTTTTGGAAGATTGTGAGCACTCCTAACGCAAGATCAAACCAACATTGTGGAAGGATTCTCTACTAGAACATCTAATGATTGATCCCCTTTCATACCTCGGTGTGGAAACTTTCAGCCCCTCACATGTTTATACACTTTCCATGGAAGGTCTTCTAACACTATAGTGATTGTTTCATCGACTCATTGTGCCTCAATGCCCATTGTTTAGGTCACATTCCTATTAAGACACTTGAAGTTTTTCTTCCCATCTTAGCAGAAGAAGGTAACAAGGAATGGACGATGGTGGATAGGAAAAGAAAGTACAATCCAAATCTAAATCCCCCATCGTTTCGAACAAGGTTTGAGTCTCTTTTCGTGTTGTTTTGTGCTTATTGCTTTATCTCGGGTGGTGCCTCTGCTATTTTAGCTTTTTTGTTGTTCTCGAGCTCGGCCATTTTATGGTTGTGGTTAGTTGTCGACCGCTCTATTTTTTCTACCAAGTTGTTCTATTATCATTGTTTTTTTGCTTATTTTACACTGTTGGATGTAAAATGTGGTACTTTATTTGGCAGATGTTTATCTACTTTTGGAATTTTTGTAAAATCCTGATTTTGATCACTTTTTGATCTAGTACAATTGTAGAATTTGGCTACTGAGCCTTTTTGTACAAGGGTATAGTCCCTTTCAAAAACTATTTACCAATAATAATAAAAAGTATTTGACCTTTCATGGAGATAGTTCTAAATAACATAAGTGATTTCATATTATAAAGACTCGATCTCACCCTTTTTAAATTCTAAATGTTTTAAATAACAAATATAAAAAGGATGAAATTTTTATAGGTGAATATTATGATTTAATTAACTTCCAATGTTAATTTAAAAAATTAGAATAATGTTTTTGAAATTGATTATTGATCTAACAACTACCAAAACAAAAAGAAAATAATACACTTAGTTGATTATGTGTGGATTTGGAAGAGTCTGGGTGGTCCGGGTGTAGGAATTAAAAATATGGAATTGGAAATGTTGTGTTGTTAAAAATGTAACTTGAAATTAATCCTAGTAAAAGCATACAAATCGCCTATAGTGTTTGTAAAGTCTAAAGTCTTGAACTTTATGTACGGTCTTGGACTTGCTTAGAATCGAGTTTGCATCTTCATGAGTGTATGTCAAGTATTCTTCACTCACCTTCGAATGGCTTTGTAAACTCTACTCAAACCCTCAAACCATTGTAGTGCGAAGGATTTCCTATAAAACAATTTTAGATAGTTTGTGGCACCCCTATGTACCGCGCACATCACCACTACTCCAAAGAGGGATCAAACTACACATCATTCTCCTAGCATGTGATATTTACCACAATGAAATCGAATTAATAACCATACCTTCACAATGCTTATCATGAGTTTTACAATTTCTCAAATACTTGGGAAGGGTCAATTTTATTTCTTGTATTATGAAAGTGGAGACTCTAGACATGGGAAGACATTTCATACTAGAAGAGGGTGCTTCCCTAATGGATTTACATTAGTTATTTCATATTTTAGGGAGCTTTGAGTTCCTTAAGTGCTTTATTTTGTATCAGAGTTCATAAAGTATCGGGGAACTAAATGAGATATGATTTACTTGCATATATATTCTTTCGAACGTTATTATTACATGAAAGAACGAAAAATGGGTATATTTGTTCCTAATGATGTGATGGAATTAAAATTATTAGCTCAAAACATCTCGGTCAAAACCATACAATAGGGTTAGTATGTAATTCTACATCCCATCCGAAATCGATGTTTTAGGATGGGAGGGGAGAAAGTGTGTTTCGATTTCATGAATCTAAGCGTGGGTGTTTGCAGATTTATTTCATTTATTTAAATTTAAGATAATGACAACAAAATTTGTTAATAAGATAATAAACAAAATTAAATTCTATAAGGTTGCGCTAAGTAAGAATGAGGAGAGTGCATTTGTATATGCAAATATGTAATGCCAAGATTAGTTGTGTCAAAGGATAGATTACCAAATTTGAGCATTTAAATTTAGCCACTTTACGTATGAAGTGAAATTACATGTTTAAAGGAAAATTTACATGAGTTTGTAGATGCACATTTTATTTTCCCTTAATAACGTTGGTTTATATCATTTTGTTGTGGTGGTGTTGACATGCTCCAAATTGAAACTTATAACACATAGTGTAGTAAATACTCGAGATTAGAAATTGAACTATAACCGAAATGTATTAAAATTAATGTAAATAAATTTGTAACAAAAAGTGCCAAAAGAGATGTAAAAAAAGGAAGGAATACACTTGTTTGTTTTTTTCGCAGAGGTAATGTACTCCCATTCTTGTGCCTTGAAGATTATTGAATTGATGATTTATGATAGAGAATCGGGGGTGATTATTCCCAATTTCGTCAAGAATATTTTAGTGTGATGGGTGTACCAACCCATCATATGAATTCCAAAGAGAGGAAGAAAAATATCGGAGCGGAAACACCCCACCAAAGAATAAGACCATGTAAGAAGATATGAAACTAAATAACTCTTATATATTCATCTTTAGCGTAAGATAATAGGAAATTATACCTATGAATAAATTACCCTCTTTTATACCTTCAATAACCCCATGAAGCATATCGATGTAGAAATTTATAAGTTTAATTTTGTAAATTAGGACACACAATGAAAAAGAGAAATAAGTGCCCCAAATTTCTTCTTATGTTCCTCACAACTAAGTAGAAACTATTGCATGCTGAAATTTGAAAGTAGAAAAGTTACCCATGCCCCCACTATTTCCAATACTAAGAGTAAAATTAAGTACCGTGGAGAAAGAGACAATGAAATACTTCATGCCCTAAGAATATTTTCCAAACAAGTTGAATATGAGTATGGAACAAAGATATGAAAATTATATACCGGTGATAAAAAAATATGAGATTGTTGAACAATCTATAGAAAATGCCCCTTGGGAAAAACCATATAATAAGGTTAAAACCATCCGTATGGTCCTGCCAAGTTGTATGTTTATGACCTTATCTAGATTTGTCTCAATTCTTGTGTCGACTCTAATTCTATTTATTTTTGTCTAGATATGTATATGTTTGTGATTGGAAAATGTCGGTTGTCTAATGGAAATGTAGAATAAACCAAAGACGTTTTCCCCCTCTGTTTCAGCCCTTGTAATGAAGAATGCGAGTGTATGGATCATAAGAAAAGAAGTACACCATTGATGAAAAGCTAAGAACCCATGTATAAACTCGAAAATATGATGTGGTGGCCACCAAGATGAAAATGTACATGTAAGGGGATGCGTATGATAAAAAAATATGGCACGAAATAAGAGCAAATAAAAGAAGAATAATTATAACCCTAGTATTGATAATGCTAAAAATAATATTTAAAACAATATAAATTCTTGTGTTAGTAGAAAACAATGCATACAATGTAGAAAAAAATATAAACATGTTGAATAATGTCAAAAAGGGGGAAATTCCTCAGTAAGCATGTGAAACCCTTAGTGTTTCAAGACAATTAAGGCACTTGAGCCTACAAATAAGAGATGCATAATAATAGACAAGGCATGTTGCCACAAACAAGGGACACCCACACTTTGTCACAAAAACAATCAAGGCCCTTAGGCAATAATAAGATTAGAAGACAAGCATACAAACATACACTAATATCAATTATGTACATGGAGAGTAAGCATAAAGCATATCAAAATGGGATGAAAAACACATCCCATATGATGGAAGAGACCTAGTGAAGTAATAACAAGTAATTTCTACACAAGACACATGTGTTAGTGTTGTTAGTCTAAAAGATAATAAGTACACAATATATATGTAACCAAATGTAATGAGGAAAGATATGATCAATAACAAAAATATAACACCTACATATATAGTATGTGAAAGTAGTTTCCCATAAAGATTTAAAGTTTTGATAAGATTAGGTGAGAACCTATCATTGTGTATTAATCTACGGATGTCGTATCATGCTCAATATTCCAAGTGAACGCTATGTGCAAGAAAAAATTGATGTATAAAATGAAATAAATAAACAACATGTATATCCTAAAGTGAAAACAATGTATGTTATATAAATTGGTCTTGATTTTTAATTTTTGTATATATTTCAATATTTTTATATTTTGATTATTGATATAGGGTATATAACTAATGATTGAAATCAAGGATTCTTCCTAGTTTGTATGTGTAAATTTTTAGGCTTGGGTGTGAAACCAGTCCTCAACAAATCAAGTTGAACCTATAAACAAATTGTTTCATCAGAAACAAGTAGAGAATAATATGCGAGCTACCAAATATCATCAAATAGATCGTTGATGGAAAGTTGAAACCCAATTGGTCCTATATCCACGACATTAGTAAATTTCAATAAGTTCCTATCAATACATAATCTTTTCTCATGAAATTGTTTAGGTGCTATGTAATGTATTCCTCATCATTGTAAGAGGGACACATGTTTGCATAGCATGAGTACAATATGTCATGTTGTCCCGATAATTAGGAATAAATCACCTAGAATAGTGACCATGCAAGTAGTAAATGGGAAATTCATGTTATTTTTATTCTCATCTATAGTACTAGAAATATACCGCAACCAAGATAAACCAAAAGCCAATGGGGTAGGTTAGGGGTCAAGAGCAACAAATGTTTTTGTGGTAATAACACATAACCCTAAAAATATCATGAGCACAATATATCCTTGATAATTGAAAGTGGGATCTAGAGGAAGTGTTAAGATGGTGTGACCCCCAGGGTAGTCAAGGCTTCATAAGTGTATATGTTTTTGTGTAGCTTGTGTAATGCCCCATTTGACGTTACTCTAGTTCATACTTCGGTGACCTTGTTGCTAAGCGTTGAATGTTGTTGTGCTCCCGTTGATCATTAGTTGGCTTTGACCTTGTCACAAAGAAGAATTAGCATCCTCCCTCTTCATCGTGCCTTCTCGTGTTGTTGTCGATGCTTCTAGTTCTTTGGCCTCCGTAGCATCCTTTTACGATTTTCCTATTAAAGGAAAATCGTGTTCTCGAATTGTCAAGCTTGACTGTCGGTCATTATTAATATGAATAATAATTATCTTTAAGTTGTAAAATTAATAATAATAATGATAATAATGATATTATTAATTTATTTTGTCGATCAAAAATTTTTTTATTATTATTTTATTTGTCGATTGTTATCGATATTAATATTAATTATCTTTATGTTATTTTGTTGTATCATTTTGATCACTCCCATGTAGACCGAGCCTCGTTCCGCACTAAAGAAGGGATTACCCTGTTGTGGTGCCATGGTTGGTCATTGTCCCGTGTTTGCTTTCAAAATTTCAACCACTATTTTTCTCCCCTTGTCGATCAGGCATGTATGCGTGTTGTTTTAATCGTTTAAATTAAAGGAGAATTTGATTTTTGCTTCCTCCAACTTGCCATTATGTATGCAATTTAATCTTCTTGGTTGTAGGATTATTGGTTTCCTTTCTTCCTTGTTTTCTGGCATGTGAATGAGTGGAGATTCCCTTGAGGAGACAGGCTACCTCCCATTAATATTTCTTTAAGGTCATTTAATTTGCATGCTTGAAGTCAATTGTGGGGCTCCAATTTCTTGTGCTCCTACTAGTGCTTTCAATGCACTTAATATTGGCCCTCGCCATATATCTTCCTCCCTTGGTCTGCTAGTTTTGTTTAGTTGGTTTATTTTCTCTACCTTGTTTTCTCGGTTGTTTTGCTCTTGCCATGTTTTATTACATTTTGGGTGCATCCTTTCCATCCATTGGGTGGAATAAACGACAATTTGGTGCTAGCCAATTGCACTAGTTTTGTTTTGATTTTCTTTGAGGTCTGCATCTAGTTTTGGGATGGTTTGGAAGCCCCTTGTGGAGGCTGTATGCATTGCTTGTTTAACCGAGGCGTTGGGTCATGATATCCTCTCCATGATGCTCGTGTGGATGTTGTTAACCTATTTCAAGTTGTTATTTTTCCTAGATGCGTCAAGATGGAAAATGTGAGTGATCAACTGGACACCGTTGGTTGCTTGGGTGAAGTAGGGTATTTTTAGATCCCTTTTGTGCATATCATATAGTCATGGAAGTTCATTGCGATCACATCTCTTTGAGGCATCTTTTTAATAGTTTGTAGGCCACTTGTATACTTCATCCTTGTGCATTCATGTCTTCTTTGTCACCTGCGACTACATCTGACAATGAAAATCCATTTTTACCCTATGATTCGATGGATGCCCCTATCCTTCCCTTCCACCCCATTTCAAACGCAGGTTGTGAGGATGTTTGCAATGTTGTGGAGTCTGGATTTTCCTCCTCCCCTGTCTCACGTGTATTTGAAGTTCTTGGTCATTTTTTATTAAACCCATTGGTGTATATATTGCATTCATGGGAGTCTTTGAGACCACATTCCTTTTCATCTAATGAAGCTCGTGGTTTTGGGAGCTCCCTGCTGTGCTGAACATGGGATTGAGTGGATTTTTGGCACCTAGCATGTTTATGGACGAAGATTCAAATAGAGGGTTGCTTTGGTGCGGAATTTGGGTGTTTGTGTGCCTTGTTGAAGCTGGAGGAACATGCAAGATAATTCTACTCATTGCTACATTTGCTAGATTTAAAAATATCATGAAATTGAACCACCCTTTCCCTGAAATTGGTTTTTCATTGTTGCTTTTGTTGTGGGTTTGGATGCCTTGCTAGGAAATCTCTCCTTTCCTCTTGATATCTTCTTGTTTTAGCAATTATCATTGTCAGTGTGTTAGTGGACAACATAGATGTGTTCCTCTCCTCTGGGTGTTACGTTTTCTTTCTCGAGTGATTGACCTTTGTCCATTTTTTATCTGCATTTCTTCGATTGAGTATCAAGTTTATTATGTTGTTTATAGCTAGTAATTTCTGTTGTGAAAGTAAGCCTGCGGTAACTATGAACCTCTTGCTTTTCACATGAGCTTTTCATCTTTTTGTTGTACTTTGTTAGCTCACTCTCAAGCCCCTTTGATAACCTTTTGATCTTGGGAAAGAAAGGTTGTAGGATTGGAGTGATCAATGCTTGGGCTAGCCGGGTTGGAGTTTTGGTATAAAAACTTTTAGAATGTAGAAGTTTGTGTGCAATGTATTCGGACCTTGCTTGTTTAAAATTCATGTCGATCATCAGTCTTATTCCTAGAATTTTAAATCCTTCCTTATGAGGTACCTTGACCATCCTCATCAAGCTTGAACCGTAACTAGTTTCGATCACCTAAGTTTGAGGTTATAATTGTGTAATTCTAGTACCCATTATTGAAAGGAACGATAACCGATCGTATCAAGCCAAGAACACGATGCTAATCAAACACCATGATCAATAAGATGAAAGCAATTTGCTAGAATAACTTTACATAAAACCTTTGCAAACAAATGAGAAACAATATCATATATTATTATGGAACTCAATACAATACATTGAGAATGGGCCTTACTTAAATAGGTAAGGAATAACAATCCAAGAACCACGAAGGTTGTAGATCAAGCCATAAATCAAGGAAATAACTAGTTATCAAAGAACTAGTCAAGACCATAGATTTAGGAGAGAACTAGACATCAAGGATCTAGTCAATATCATAGATCAAGGAAAGAACTATGCCTAACAACTAGATAATATCTCCTAATATCTAAATAAGATAAAATAAATATCTACACACATAAGTGGGTGAGGATAAATAGAATAAAGTTAAATAAAGTACCTAGGTGAACATGAGCTAAGGTAAATACCTACTCTCACACCCCCTCAAGTGAAGTTAGGGGCCAAAATAGATGTGGCATGTCCACAAAGTATGAGTCCTAACAACTAGGCCTCGATGAGGTAGTCATGTACAATAACCGGGAAAAAGGGACATCGCAAGGTACCCAAAACCAATAATAACAAAGTAAAGAGAGTAAAGACCCACTCCAAGGCATCCCAAGAAGCTCGGCTCAAAAACTCGTACAATGTTGAAGAATTTTGGTGTGCACTATGGTCTAAATCCACTGCTCGATCAAAAAATCAAAAACAATTGACACTGGGTTTCACCAAAATAGCTCCATACAAGGAGACTGTCAATGGAGTGATGTTGAAAGTGCAAAAAAAACACCAAACATAATTCGATCAAGTGCTGCAAATAGGTGTGCCACGATCCAAGAACAATAACCAAAGCAACAAGGCAAGGACACAAACTCTAGAGTGTCACGATCTAAGAAAATCCAAGGTAACAAGGCAAGGACATGAAACCCGAAGAAGAAGGATCAACACCACACCCTCCCATACTGTTGAATGGGTGGAGTGATGCTACAAATCTGTATGAGTTGTCAAAACAACTACTCGAACACTGACAAACTAACACCGGCTCCCCACAAGAGAGACCACAACATGCCAAAAGTGTTGAAAATACAGATACAAAATCTCTCAACAAACAAGAGAGATACACTACACCTACTAAAGAAAAATTCTCAAAACAAGAAGCATCACAATGCATAAGGTATAGAAAGTGTAGCAAGAGGCCAAATGGTGGAGGAGCCACGTCCTCAGTAGAGTCCTCTCAATAAATGCCTATGTCACCTCCACAAGTGATCAAATATCCACCCCAAATCAATACGGATGGATGAAGAAGATGTCTCGATATGACTTGGTGTAAAATGCACAATGGGTACATGCAAAAGAACATCGAGAATGTGTGTCGGGTTGATCATGTCCGATAACTGAAATCTCGTGTTTCTCAAGCCTCGAGTGAAGGTGCGAAACTCATGTGTTGCTCATGATCCTCGAGAAAGAGTTGAGAGAAGACAAAAAAGGAGCTCACAATGTGTGATCCCAATGAAGTATCTGCTCAAAAACCAATGTCATGACAAGAATTCCACTTAACATGTGGAATAGAGGAAACAATACCCTATGAATGTCTACCAATGACTCCACTAGTGAGACCCATAGAATGGAGCATGCGAGATTTGAATGCAGTGGTATGCTTCTCAAAAAATCCATGCAGCTGAGCAGAAGTAGGATACACAACATGTGGTACTGTAATAGGCACAAATGTGGAAGAGCATGCAGTAACAAGCCTCACAGGTTTAGAAGCATCAAAAGTAGGTTCAGGCTCAAAGACTGGAAAATCAATGTTAGTGGGTACAAGAGCAACAACTGCAAGTGGACTAGGAGCATGGATATGGTTGTCCACAATATGATGGTGGTGTTGTAGGCTAGCAAGTTTGTTCTCAGTAGGAGTGTATTATTGTATCCTTATTGTGAATGAATGATTGTAGAAGAGAAATTTTCTTCTTGAGCGATCTATTTTTGTAACGACCCAAAATCACACACACGAACAACACAGTAAAAGACAGGATAAATTTTTTTTTTTTTGACTTCACATGCTTGACACATAACATGACGCAACATGTCGTCACCAAGGATACAACTAACACTGTGAACAACTTGATACAAGGACGGCCATAAAGGCAGCACGGAAACGTTCACACCTTTCAAGGACAATTTACTTTTTTTTTTTGACAGAACAACATAGAAGCCCAACCACATGACACTCTCACAGCTAGGGCAAGCCACAGTAAGAAATGATTGGAGGTTATTTATTTTGATAAGACACCCTTTAACTCATGACTTAAGTTTTCAGAAGGATTCAATATATGATTCGCACAAATTCATCTTACCAACTGAGTTATGTTCTTATACACTGTAGAGTAGTTCACTTAAAGTCTTCTCCTTTATAACCATTATTTGTTTTATATATTTATTTGATAAAGATGGTAATTTAATTCCTTAAGGCCATCTATTCACACTTACGTTACTAGAACTCGTTCATGCCCTTATGACAACATCGGTTCACGTTCAACAACTTAAGAGAAAATTACAAGGTACCTTGGATAAAGTTAAAGGAAGAAGGTCAATTGAGTTCATCCTTGAGACATCATTAGTTCTTACTGAGGTTTAATTGGAGCTTGAGGTTTTATACGTAATTATTAACGCTCTTACTTAGGCTTCACCGAAAGAGCTTATCAAGAGGAAGCTACTTACTTTTAAATAGGCTGAGAGATAAATTGAGTGGTTTCTAAATTTTCTTCTCTTACTTGTTAAATCTTATTAGAAACTAACCATTGTTTTCCTTTAAGCTTGTTTTAAGCGTTCACCAAAAAGAGTAGTGTTTACTAGTTCAGTTAGGGATAACACGTTATATAAAATCACTTTGCAAGGATAGTCTCACTCTTGATTACTTAAGGCATTGTTTGTTTTCAAGGGGATCTAAACCACAACATATTTCTTTGAATAAAACTTTTAGGTAACTTCTGTAAGGAAAAGCCACCCCATTAAAACTTACATATAACACATCAATACAAAGTCTTAGAAAGATTTAAATTAACACTTAATTCTCAAGATCAAAGTTTTACAATGCTTATGCCAGTGAAAAGATTGAATAATATTTCTCACTAAGAAGAGTTACCAGCCAAATTACAAAAAAAGACAAAACAACTTCTTCACGAATTTTCTGAACAATTCCAGGCAAGAGGTCATATAAACTCTTTGCAAGCAATGTTACACAATTTACAACACATAGAACATTTATCATCAATCACAGCACCCCTGTGCATATACTTGAACTCACGGTGTGATTGGATAACATGGGTAATATCTCCAAGTTGTGGGACTTGCTACTTGAGATAGACCTCCAGAGAAAGTTGGTTCTTGCTCCTAAACTACCTGCCACAATCTACTCGAATGCAGGATAAGCTAACTATTCTAATCTAAATTTCTAAGGGACCAGGGAGAGAATGCATAAAATGAAAGCCTACACTAAAGCGGTGATACACCAGAAAAGGAGGGTGTGAGAGTAGTCTCCAAATGTGTGAAATACAGAAGCAAAGTGCACACTAGAAGAGGTGATGACAGTTCTCCATAATCTAGCAAAATGCATTCACAATGATATTCCAAGCATACACAATGATAATGGATCCCTGCAAGAACATAAAAATAGACACAATATTCTTGTAGAAAGATTAAAGGGGCAAGAAGAATGCAAGAAAACACAGCAGGGGAAGATACATCCACAAACTTGTATTTTATTGCTTCCTGGTATGCACAGTTCAGTCTATTACAAGATAAGGGCCTGGATCACCATGCAAGGAGTCCACTACAAGGGCTTGCAACACACTGGCTTCACAAAGCAATTTTGGCAGAGCTTTGCTACCCAAAAACTCTCCCCTTTACAATGAGCCCAACACTCCAATTTATAGAAAAAATGAGAAGGAAAAGAGAAGGGAAAATGGAAATCCCGAAATCTGTCCTTCAACCACCTGTAAGAGGCATTAAATTGAGTGGAATGGGTATACATTACTTGCAAAAGGCTCCCCATACTGTCCCATGTGCTGCAGCAGAGAAAGAATGATGACCATGCCTCTTAATTGCACTCCCAGCTACCAAATAAAACACGCTTCGAACCCGGCCACGTTTTGTTAAAAATATTGATAAATCTCTCATCAAATCCAAAATTTCTTGATTTCTGTGCGTCGGGCTCAGAGCCATGATTCCAACGGTACCAACTTTGTGCGATTTCGTTGAGAAATGCAAAAGTTATGGCCTTCTGAGTGCGGGCAGCTATTTTGGGTCTGGCAGGCGTTTTCTGTCATTTGACGGGAATGAGCATTGACTGACTGATCCGAATATGTTTATTTTATTTAAATATATCTACCCTCATTAAAAATAAGAATTTTTGGCATAGAGGACGTCGTGCTCGTTCCAGAAAGTCCAATTTTGTGAAAATCGGAGATCGGAGTCAAAAGTTATGGTCGTTTGAAGTTTCCGGACCAAATGTTGACTTTTCTTCCTTGCTGTCGGCCGCTTCGGCTTTTCGCGTCCCTCGCATCCCTTTGGCCCGGATGTCCCAGTACGAAAGTCCTCATTTCGGCCGAACCGGCCGGTTCGCGTCCTCCGCGTACTCTTGTCCCGCTTGCTTCCGGACTGTCTGGGACAAATTCTTCCGATTCGCCCGGTTCGGCCGGTTCGCGTACTTTTGTCCCAACTGTCCCGGTGCGAAAGTTCTCATTTCGGCCGATCCGGCTGGTTCGCGTCCTCAAAGCCCAAATGTCCCGAGTAGTTAGCTGTTTTTCTTCTCCTTCAGCCGAACCGGCTTTCTCACTCGCGTCCCGACGGCCCGATTGTCCCTGTGCTAAAATTTCCCTTTTCGGCCGAACCGGCCGGTTCGCGCCCTCCACGTACATTTGTTCCACTTGTCCCAGTGCTTCGCGGGCCGCTTGAGGCGTTTCGGCCGAACCGCGCCTTGGTGTCCCGAATGTCCCAAATATTTCTAGGACAAGGACTTAGCCGATTTTCACAATTTTTTCTGGCCCGAGCTTGTTTTTGCAATTTTTTCACATTTTTAAAACTTGCTGGGTTTTCTTCTTGGACAGAAGAGTTAGAAAGAACCCGAGGGGACCCCAGAAACATGATTTTTTGCCTTGAATCAATATAATTGCTTGGGACTAAAGAATTTGATGCATGTTATCAAAATTACCTTGAGGGGTGAATTTTGGATAACAAACACTTTTACAAAGAACTTCATAAGTTGCACCGATGAAACCTTTACAACTCTTTCCAAGAATCTACTCACATAATCCATCTGCACAAATACTAGCTAGAATCGGTTCATGAGAATTGAGCATGTTAAGGCTACACATTGCAACAACAAGAAGCTAACATTTAACAATATCAAGAAGGAATGTTCTAATTCAAAAATGGATTAAAGCACAACCCACAACTCCAAAAATTATTCGCATGAGAGAGAAATCTAAACCAACCAACAAGGAGAAAGTCAAATACCAAAGTAAGAACAAAATCACATAAAACAAGGCAAGACCTTATGGGTTAGGAACGAGAAGGTCAAGAGTGTTGAAAATTGATTTCCTTAACAAAGCCACAAAATGGGACTTTTAGTAACCAAGTTCGAAGAATAATATATTCGAGTTTGCAAACAAAGGGATTCGATACATGGTGGGTAATACACCGGCGATGCCCCAGCACTCAAAAGACCTTACCATGAGTGCAAGCACAAAAAATAAGAACCGACACACAAATCCATCGGAAGGTTACGCATGTGCGGTCGGCCTAAAAGTTCTATGAGCTCCTTGCACAATGGTATAGAAGAAGGAAATTTTACCCGATCCATGTGGGCTTATCAAGGAAATGTCTAGCAATTATCAAAGATGAATATAATAGCCACCTATTATATTATCACTTTAATCACCGTTTATCTAACAGAAATGAGTTCACGAGTCCAATACCATGGATTCACCTACAACTTTTGTTTCAAATCCAAATTATTAATAGCTTGCTTTGCGACCCTTAATAAAATTTGTAGAGATTTCATTCAATAAAACTTACAATGTTTCCCCCTTGCTTTAATCAAACAAGGGTTTGAACCAGGTAGTAGGTATAGTAATTTTCTCAACACGTAGAGGCCAAAATAGATGTCAGGTTATTCATCCCCTAGAACCGGGTACAAAATTCAACCATGTACAGTTCCAAAACAAGACCCTAATGCCATTTTCTAATTAAACAAACAAGTAAGGAATGCCCACAGGCTTAAACAAGTTTTAGAACACAATGTCACTATTAATGTACCTTTTAGCAAAACAAGAGAGCCCTAAACAGAAATACGTATTTATTCAAGCAAATAGAGATATGTTCAGCTTAACCTTCCATATAGTAAGCCTTCAATTACAAAATACCATCACGAATTCTTTTAAAAGAGAGTCATATAAGTAAATGAAACTCTATAATGTTTCCTTCCTACAAACTAGACCGCATCACTCAATATTGCAGTAGCCCATTTAGACAAATATGGAATAGAGTAAGCTATAAGAGAGGAAAAGAACATTCTAAGCAAAACCAAATAAATTGGAACGAGATTTAGAGGAACAACCAACACAATCAGCAGCGATATAACAACCCCCAAAACATTTTGTCTAGGCGCCATTCAAGAGGAAAGAAAATTCATTTCAAGATACTTTGAAAGAAGGTAAAAACTACTACAAAGAGTATAGTTAACATGCCCGATTAGAATTCTTCCAATCCGACAAGCACGTCGACTGGGGCTCGAGCAACAAAGAACACAACCTCGTGCAACTTCTCTTCCTTAGCCTGAAGGTCCAAACTCGTTAACGGCCATGCTTGGCATAGGAAAGGGGTGATTGAAACATGCCTTCTTGAAATCCTTGGGAGCAACTCCGGAAGATAGAAGCACTTTGCTCAAGAGCATCACAACCACCATAGAAACCCACACAACCATCGTCATGACTCGCCATATCCAAAGAAGATTTGTACTGCTTTCTATATCTATAAACCCACTTTTCCAATCTCACTTCCTGGGTATGTTAGAAAGTTGGATTTCTGCAATGGTTTATTAATTTAATGGCACCAACTTCACCACCGCCACATGCGAAGATGATCTCAGACTGCTCTCCTATAGCTATAGACCCCCTTTCCTTTTTTTCCCACAAACCCAACTATATTCTCCACCCAATCCTCACGCAAACCCCAATAAATGGCGTGAGTAGGTCACCAAAAGAAACAAAACCAGGGCATACGTTTAATAAGCAAAAGAAGATGGCTTTATAACCAAAAAAATCTCTTGGTATAGACTCCATATCCACAGACAACAAAGAACCTTGCACAAAGAATCATCACCTTAGTGGCTCTCATCAGACCATCTGGCAGAGAGTGCCTGCATCCGTACAAGTTATCGAACTTGCTCTTGGTAACAGAATCATTGACATTAGTAGCAGGGAAGAGCAGCGATCCATTAGCTTGCATCTGGTACAGCCTGTGAACACCGGTAGTTGTTTCCTCAGATACACCAACCAATCTATCCTTCATCTTGTGATATTTGAGGACAACATCAAACTCTCGGTGCAAACATTTCAGCTGTAGCTTGAAGGTGTGATAATTCCAACAGAACCTTTATGCCTGCCAACATAGTGACTCGTAGAAGAAGCTCATATAATTGCAAAGCAAATTGTGCTTCATGAATATTCTGATATGATACAGATCCACGCCTATGAGGTTCTCTTCCATGAGTTACATCGTAAAACAAGTAAAGTCTCAAAAGAGAATCCTTGCAATAATTTTCATCAGGTCTCCTGGTAACACTCTCACTATCACATAGTCGATTTTGATAGAAATATCTTGAAGGAGAATCTGAATTGAGGATGCGATCGATCTCGAATGATAACAACATAGTTGGATGACTCGCCTTGCGTTGGAGGCGCTCACGAAGGCTTCAACTATACTGCAACGTGCCTCGCTTCCCGGCTATTTACTTTGTGTAGGTCGTCTTTGTGGATCCCCACTGCACACCCCGCGCACCCCAATGAAAGTGGAGGTAACACGCCTACTTCCCTAGCCTGTAGCTTCATCTAAAACAACCATATCAAACCCAACAGGTGAGGGCAGGATAGCAGGGAAGGGGAAGTGCAGCCAAGCAAAGTCCCTTCACCACACAACTCACGTGGCCAGCAACAAAGCCAGAGAAGGTAACAGATAAACACAGGGAATATCAAAAACAAAATCCGATTTGAAAGCTAAGCGGCCAGCGTCAGAGAAAAATAATTGCAGGCTGTAGCAGGTAAAAAGGAGTACAAAAAGTCTTGCGCAATCCCCAACAATCTACGCAGCTAGCAAGAAGAAAATCTGGGAAAGATTTGCTAAAACAACTCAAATTAAAATATGCGGCCCACTTCCAAAAAGGGAAGAGATAATTCTTACTCACAAAGACGTGGGATAAACCAAGCATAAATGAAATAATTAAAGAAGTAGGTGGCCTTCATTCCCACAAAACGTGCCCAACACTCATCCACCCATATGCATTGAATAAAAGGATCCAAAAGAGATCAAGGTGAAGAAAATCAGGACTCCACCGACTCCCATCTCCCTCACGCAAGGGAGAAACATTAAATACCATAATTGTTTGCGGTTTGGTCATTGGGGGAGTCCAAACACCATTTAAAAACCACCTCCAATCCGTGGTGCCACCACAAATCATACTCTTCCTCATTTGCGCAACGAGGCTCGACCAGCGGAAGCGACAAGCAAAACAACAGGATAGTTTAACGATAACAGAGGATGATATCGATAACAATCGATATAAAGAAAATAATAATAAAATACAATCGTTGATCGATAATACAATCATAATGTCATTATTATTATTATTATTATCATTATTACTAGCAACCAACAGTTAAACTCGACAAGGCGAAACACTAACGTTTCAAAGGAAATGCAACAACGTTCAACTCTAAGAAGCACGGTCGTCGCAGAAGCAAAGGAGCAACGATGAACGGGGCATTACATTCTCCTCCCCTTAAGAAAGCATCGTCCTCGATGCGACATTACACAGAGGAAAGGAAATGGTTCGCAACCAAGAACAGGTAAAGGAGACATTACACCCTATGGTTTAAAATTTAGTTGATTAAAGCACGGCCACAAGGTAGCCTTAGGAACATTTGGTAGAAATTTTAACTTTCAATGTTCTGTGAAGATTGGCAGTTCTTTCTTGTTCATCATTTCATTAGTCTCTTTCCATTATCATTATTTCTAGTTTTAGTTTCTTTTAAAAAATATCATCATTGAAGAGTTTTGATTTATTCCTTATTGTGGGTGCCCAACATGAACTGCTAACACAACACCCTATCAGGTTCACAAGACCCTACGGATTCACAAGCACACAAGTATATACTTCAAGATTGTATTACACCACAAAAGGTTACACAAATACGGAATAGAATAGGCACACTCCACATAACATAGTACTCGACACACATCAATGACTGACATACCAAATACTCAAACAAAAGAGTACTACAATTTCTAGACATTTCCTCCATTTGCATCGATGAAAGAAATTCACATAACACCAAACAAATGCTACAGGTACATACTAGTCCACAAGGGAATCAATGACATATCCACAACATCACAACACATATCCATCTGACATGAGTAACACATACATCAAAAGACCACTACCAAAACATCACAATAACTCAACATATATCCCGAAACATCAACCATACACACAAGTATCATATGCCTCCCTCAAACTCTTATGCCTCCCTCAAGGAGGCTGGGCTTGACCCTATGGTCCAAGACACATAGATTTCGAACACTCCTAACCCAAGTGACATAATAACGCATGGTTCAACAACCTGCTAGTTATCTCATGACTCCTTGTGGCGTACCCTATACAACGAAGTGGGTCCATAGGTCCAACCATTCCATGGTGCATCCCATGACCCTAACCCACACATCACGACAATAGAACCAGCACAACAATCCAATCAAAGTGCCAAGTGGCAAAGTACAAGCCTTGGGCAAGGCGGTAAAAATTCCAAATTTAAAAGAAAACCCAAATTCAAGCAAAATAAATGGCCAAATAGCCATAGTTAGTATCAAAATCCCCATGTTAGTGCCACAAACCAAGGAAATGCCCAAAATTGTAAAGCATGGCAATCAAGAAAAGTTGTTGGTCCTCACAAAATAAAGTAAAAAGCTCAATTACGAATAAAATCAACTTATAATAATGTCACATTACGATAACTGTGTGGCCTTATTTGGCCACCAAGGGGTACTCAACGAGTTGCTAGCACTCGGAACATCGAGCCTCTGCTCGCAAAATACATATCAATAATACAACTGTCATCATCTCTATCTGAATCATCCCGCCACCACTTCGACAAGGCTAAACATAGTCATAGTTGCACTTAGGTTGCGTACATACAACCACATAGGGAGAGAGGAAAGAATCACATGTTATCTACTAAACCGAGTTTCGGCTCAAGTTATTGACCCATGGTACACCATTCCTCACTCTCAACATACACTTCTACCGATTTCCCTCAGGGTCGGTTAGTGTAAGGTTCACAACATAACATGTAACTACATCACTAACACAAAGGTGGTACATATACAAGGTAGATCACAATCATACATTCACCGGTGTAACACACCACTTTACCACATTCTACACCCAAAGTGCAATCACCATACGATAGGGTTCATACACTCACCGTATGACCCCAAATCACAACATGAAGCATTACATATTTGCACAAATCATACATACGATGAACATAGTACATCTCAACATAACATCCATTGCTACATAACCAGGTGGTACACACATTTCTTCAAAACATGGTAAAAACATCATGATACAACTCATTTCTTTTAACATCAATCTAGTCATACAACACATTGATACACTTACATACCACAATATGCCACAATGCTCCAACACTACGTCATCCACATTATAATTCTTTTCACACATCACAAACAATAATTCACACGTGAACTCTTCATAGAATCCACAAGAAGGAGAGAGAATACTCCCATCCCCAACATATCAACATGATCACAAACACGCACAAAGTGACATACACATCATGTGCATTCACAATATCACAATTACGACATGGATCACATCACGCTTAAAGCACATTACTCTTCCAATATAAATCATCATCATGCAATACCATCATCTCCATGAAACAACATCATGTAACATCACCATACAACACCAATCCGGCCCATAGGTTCGAGAGCATGAACCTCGCTCTGATACCAAGTGTAACGACCCAAAAATCACACACACGAACAACACAGTAAAAGACAGGATAATTTTTTTTTTTTTTGACTTCACATGCTTGACACATAACATGATGCAACATGTCGTCACCAAGGATACAACTAACACTGTGAACAACTTGATACAAGGACGGCCATAAAGGCAGCACGGAAACATTCACACCTTTCAAGGACAATTTATTTTTTTTTTTTTTGACAGAACAACATAGAATCCCAACCACATGACACTCTCACACTATAGGGCAAGCCACGAAGAAATGATTGGAGGTTATTTATTTTGATAAGACACCCTTTAACTCATGACTTAAGTTTTCAGAAGGATTCAATATATGATTCGCACAAATTCATCTTACCAACTGAGTTATGTTCTTATACACTGTAGAGTAGTTCACTTAAAGTCTTCTCCTTTATAACCATTATTTGTTTTATATATTTATTTGATAAAGATGGTAATTTAATTCCTTAAGGCCATCTATTCACACTTACGTTACTAGAACTCGTTCATGCCCTTATGACAACATTGGTTCACGTTCAACAACTTAAGAGAAAATTACAAGGTACCTTGGATAAAGTTAAAGGAAGAAGGTCAATTGAGTTCATCCTTGAGAAATCATTAGTTCTTACTGAGGTTTAATCGGAGCTTGAGGTTTTATACGTAATTATTAATGCTCTTACTTAGGCTTCACCAAAAGAGCTTATCAAGAGGACGCTACTTACTTTTAAATAGGTGAGAGGTAAATTGAGTGGTTTCTAAATTTTCTTCTCTTACTTGTTAAATCTTATTAGAAACTAACCATTGTTTTCCTTTAAGTTTGTTTCAAGCGTTCACGAAAAAGAGTAGTGTTTACTAGTTCAGTTAGGGATAACACGTTATATAAAATCACTTTGCAAGGATAGTCTCACTCTTGATTACTTAAGGCATTGTTTGTTTTCAAGGGGATCTAAACCACAACATATTTCTTTGAATAAAACTTTTAGGTAACTTCTGTAAGGAAAAGCCACCCCATTAAAACTTACATATAACACATCAATACAAAGTCTTAGAAAGATTTAAATTAACACTTAATTCTCAAGATCAAAGTTTTACAATGCTTATGCCAGTGAAAAGATTGAATAATATTTCTCACTAAGAAGAGTTACCAGCCAAATTACAAAAAAAGACAAAACAACTTCTTCACGAATTTTTCGAACAATTCCAGGCAAGAGGTCATATAAACTCTTTGCAAGCAATGTTACACAATTTACAACACATAGAACACTTTTACAAAGAACTTCATAAGTTGCACTGATGAAACCTTTACAACTCTTTCCTTTAATCTACTCGCATAATCCATCTGCACAAATACTAGCTAGAATCAGTTCGCGAGAACTGAGCATGTTAAGGCTACACATTGCAACAGTAAGCTAACATTTAACAATATCAAGAAAGGAATGTTCTAATTCAAAAATGGATTAAAGCACAACCCACAACTCCAAAAATTATTCGCATGAGAGAGAAATCTAAACCAACCAACAAGGAGAAAGTCAAATACCAGTAAGAACAAAATCACATAAAACAAGGCAAGACCTTATGGGTTAGGAACAAGAAGGTCAAGAGTGTTGATATCTCCTTCATGTAATCCTATGGATTACGTGATTGGAATCCAAAACTCAATCCATCCAACTAAAGGGGTCCAAGAGAAGACAAAACATACTAATTATGATCGTAGGCGTGAAACAAAACGACGTTATCCAAATCTCCCGGGGAAGGCTTCATAGTAATATGGGTTCGACGCCCTTAAAAGAAAACAACTATAGTTTCAGTTTTAACCAAGGAGTTTTACCACTACCTTCTTATAGGATTTCTTAAACGTAGGACTAGTTAACAAAACAAATCCACTCTTCCAAAAGCGTACAAATGAGACACAAAAAGGGCCATTATTCTACCAACAAACCTTATCCTAATCGTCAACTTCTCTACATAATATAAGGGAAGGCTAAACCCAAAATTTGTCAATAATTTTTATATATTTCCGACAATGTCAAGAAGTATTTTAAAATAAAATAAAAATTGATTTCCTTAACAAAGCCACAAAATGGGACTTTTAGTAACCAAGTCCGAAGAATAAGATATTCGAGTTTGCAAACAAAGGGATTCGATACATGGTGGGTAATACACCAGTGATGCCCCAAACTCAAAAGACCTTACCACAAGTGCAAGCGCAAAAATAAGAACCGACACACAAATCCATCGGAAGGTTACGCGGTGCGCCAGGGCCTAAAAGTTCTATGAGCTCCTTGCCAATGGTATAGAAGAAGGAAATTTTACCCGATCCATGTGGGCTTATCAAGGAAATGTCTAGCAATATCAAACAGATGAATATAATAGCCACCTATTATATTATCACTGTAATCAGCTGTTATCTAACAGGAAACGAGTTCACGAGTCCAATACCATGGATTCACCTACAACTTTTGTTTCAGTCCAGCTATTAATAGCTTGCTTGCGACCCTTAATAAAATTTGTAGATATTTCATTCAATAAAACTTACAATGTTTCCCCCTTGCTTTAATCAAACAAGAGTTTGAACCAGGTAGTAGGTATAGTAATTTTCTCAACACGTAGAGGCCAAAATAGATGTCAGGTTATTCATCCCCTAGAACTGGGTACAAAAATTCAACCATGTACGCCCAAAACAAGACCCTAATGCCATTTTCTAATTAAACAAACAAGTAAGGAACGCCCACAAAGCTTAAACAAGTTTTAGAACACAATGTCACTATTAATGTACCTTTTAGCAAAACAAGAGAGCCCTAAACAGAAATACGTATTTATTCAAGCAAATAGAGATATGTTCGAGGCTTAACCTTCCATATAGTAAGCCTTCAATTACAAAATACCATCACAAATTCTTTTAAAAGAGAGTCATATAAGTAAATGAAACTCTATAATGTTTCCTTCCCTACAAACTAGACTGCATCACTCAATATTGCATAGCCCATTTAGACAAATATGGAATAGAGTAAGCTATAAGAGAGGAAAAGAACATTCTAAGCAAAACCAAATAATTGGAGCGAGATTTAGAGGAACAACCAACACAATCGGTAAATGATATAACAACCCCGAAAACATTTTGTCTAGGCGCCATTCAAGAGGAAAGAAAATTCATTTCAAGATACTGAAAGAAGGTAAAAACTACTACAAAGAGTATAGTTAACATGCCTGATTAGAATTCTTCCAATCCAACAAGCACGTCGACCAGGGCTCGGGCAACAGCAACACAACCTGTGCAACTTCTCTTCCTTAGCCTGCTGAAGGTCCAAACTCTGTTAACGGCCATGCTTGGCATAGGAAAGGGGTGATTGAAACATGCCTTCTTGAAATCCTTGGGAGCAACTCCGGGAAGATAGAAGCACTCTGCTCTGAAGAGCATCACAACCACCATAGAAACCCACACAACCATCGTCATGACTGCCATATCCAAAGAAGATTTGTACCTGTTTCTATATCTATAAACCCACTTTTCCAATCTCAGCTTCAGTTGGGTATGTTAGAAAGTTGGATTTCTGCAATGGTTTATTAATTTAATGGCACCAACTTCACCACTGCCACATGCGAAGATGATCTGTACCTGCTCCTATAGCTATAGACCCTCTTTTCCTTTTTCCCACAAACCCAACTATATTCTCCACCCAATCCTCACGCAGCCAGCCAATAAATGGCGTGAGCAGGTCACCAAAAGAAACAAAACCAGGGCATACGTTTAATAAGCAAAAGAAGATGGCTTTAAAACCAAAAAAATCTCTTGGTATAGACTCCATATCCACAGAGACAAGAACCTTGCCAGCCCGATCATCACCTTAGTGGCTCTCATCGGACCATCTCGCGAGAGTGCTGCATCCGTCAAGTTATCAAAATTGCTCTTGTAAGAATCATTGACATTAGTAGCGAGGAAGAGCGGCGATCCATTAGCTTGCATCTCAGTACTGACTGTGAACACTGGTAGTTGTTTCCTCGGATACACCAACCAATATATCCTTCATCTTGTGATATTTGAGGACAACATCAAACTCTCGATGCAAACATTTCAGTTGTGTAGCGTGAAGGTGTGATAATTCCAACGAGAAACCTTATGCACGCCAACATAGTGACTCGTAGAAGAAGCTCATATAATTGCAAAGCAAATTGTGCTTCATGAATATTCCGATATGATACGAGATCCACACCTATGAGGTTCTCTTCCATGAGTTACATCGTAAAACAAGTAAAGTCTCGATAGAGAATCCTTGCAATAATTTTCATCGGTCTTACGGTAATAATCTCACTATCACATAGTCGATTTTGATAAAAATACCTTGAAGGAGAATCCCGAATTGAGGATGCAGTCGATACTGAATAGATAACAACATAGTTGGACGACCTTCCCGTTGGAGGCGCTCACGAAGGCTTCAACTATCTTTGCAACGTGCTCTTACTGGCTGTTTTATCAGTGCGAGCCGTCTTTGTGGATCCCACCGGAACACACCCCGCATTGGCGGACCCAATGAAAGTGGAGGTAACACACCTACTTCCTATCCCGTAGCTTCATCTAAAACCACCATATCAAACCCAACAAAGGGAGGGCGGGATAGCGAGGGAAGGGAAAACGCAGCCAAGCAAAGTCCCTTCACCACACAACTCACGTGGCGAGCAACAAAGCTAGAAGCGGAGTAATGAGATAAACACAGGGAATATAAAAAACAAAATCCGATTTGAAAGCTAAGCGGCCAGCGTCAGAGAAAAATAATTGCAGGCTGTAGCAGGTAAAAAGGAGTATAAAAAGTCTTCACGCGAATCCCCAACAATCTACACTGGTAGCAAGAAGAAAATGCAGGGAAAGATTTGCTAAAACAACTCAAATTAAAATATGCGGCCCACTTCCAAAAAGGAAGAGATAATTCTTACTCACGGCACGTGGGATAAACCAAGCGAAATGAAATAATTAAAGAAGCGGTGGCCTTCATTCCCACAAACGTGCCCAACACTCATCCACCCATACGCATTGAATAAAAGGATCCAAAAGAGATCAAGGTGAAGAAAATCAGGACTCCACCGACTCCCATCTCCCTCACGCAAGGGAGAAACATTAAATACCATAATTGTTTGCAGTTCGGTGGTTGGGAGGAGTCCAAACGCCATTTAAAAAACCACCTCCAATCCGTGGCGCCACCACAAATCATACTCTTCCTCATTTGCGCAACGAGGCTCGACCAGCGGGAGCGACAAGCAAAACAACAGGATAGTTTAACAATAACAGAGGATGATATCGATAACAATCGATATAAAGAAAATAATAATAAAATACAATCGTTGATCGATAATACAATCATAATGTCATTATTATTATTATTATTATTATTATTATCATTATTACTAGCAACCAACAGTTAAACTCGACAAGGCGAAACACTAACGTTTCAAAGGAAATGCAACAACGTTCAACTCTAAGAAGCACGGTCGTCGCAGAAGCAAAGGAGCAACGATGAACGAGGCATTACAATTTTCTTCCAAAAATTTTATAAGCTATGACTCCCAAAAATTTAGGACGTCGGGCTTAGCCAAAATTACATCCACAATTGATTACAAAACTCCTCCATATTTGGAAGTTTATAATTATAGTGCAAGTCTCAAAATAAATAACTCCATGGAAAGATCACAAAAAAACAAGCACTTTTGCAAAAAAAGGGCACTCAAAACGAGTTACCGATCAAAAGTTACAAGCTTTTTAATACTTATTTATTTAGTGGCCACTAAAACAAAATAAATTGTTGTTGCCTTCACAACACAAATAAAATTAAAGGGGGCTGAAGTTAAACACCTATCTTTAAGCCCTCATATGACCATACCATATGACCAAAGGCTAAGGATTTTAATGGGTGAGGCGATCCAAAGTGTGCTTCTCTGCAAAAATAATAAAACCACAAAAATGCTTGCCTCCATAATTGGCCAAGTTTACATCTATCTTAGGGTTTTCATGCCTTCCGGATCCAATGGAAGCCTCTGTTTTGCATAAAAATGCACACAAAGAACATAATACAACCAAATCCCAAATATATGAATACACAAATATTTTATTTGCAAAATAAAACTTACAAATGAATGTCAACAAAGCAATCTCCAAAATACGATCTTATGAAAGGAACGATAACCGGATCGTACTCAAGCCAAAACACATATTCTAATCAAACACCATGATCAATAAGATGAAATTTCTTTGCGAATAACTTTACATAAAACCTTTGCAAACAAATGAGAAACAATATCATATATTATTATGGAACTCAATGCGATACATTGAGAATGGGCCTTCTTAAATAGGCGAAGGAATAACAATCTAAGAACTAGTCAAGGTCATAGATCAAGCCATAAATCAAGAAAATAACTAGTCATCAAAGAACTAGTCAAGACCATAGATTTAGGAGAGATCTAGACATCAAGGATCTAGTCAATATCATAGATCAAGGAAAGAACTAGTCAATACCATAGATCAAGTAAAGAACTATACCTAACAACTAGATAATATCTCCTAATATCTAAATAAGATAAAAGAAATATCCACACACATAAGTGGGCGAGGATAAATACAATAAAGGTAAATAAAGTACCTAGGTGAACATGAGCTAAGGTAAATACCTCCCGTAATGTGATTATTACTATAATTTCTTTGGTCTATTTCCCTCTCGGGAAGATTGTTGGTGGCATATTCTATTTTCTATCTTGTTGTTTTCTCTTTTATAATGTTAATGTTGTTAATTAAGATTGGTCAGATTCTATGCACATAAAGACCTTGATGATTTGCGATGGAAATTGATATGAAGGTTATTAACATTTGGGGAAAACTAAATATGCATCGATAATCTTATTGATTTATAGTGGAAGGTGTTGTTTTGATAACGACACTTAGTAATATATGTTAGTACCTATGTTAGAACGGTTTGATTATGTTATCGAGGGTTGCTTTAAAATATTTTGTGTTGAGAAGGAGATAATTTCTTTTTAATTAAACTGAACTTTAGACTTATTGTGGAGGTTTGTAAATCCTTAGTGTTATAAAACTTGGATGATGTTTTGAATGCTCTTGTTTAACAAAACTCCCTTTTTCACTCACTTTTTGTTACTAGCCTATAAGGGAAATGGCCTCTTCCTGAATGATTGGGGAATCTCTTGGAGTTAATGGCCAAAACTAGTATATTTTTCCTTCGCTTTAAAATTTATGTTGTGTGGTGGCCGTGTATTAGATTTCAATCATATAATCTATATGATTACATGATTGAAATTCTAATATACTAGGATTTTGTGTTTAACCTTTGAACCACATGGTTCCTCTTGGTTGTACTATCCAACTCTTGTCATTTTAGAAATCTAATATCGTAGCCTATGTTTTTGGTATCTTTTGATAATTTTAGATTGTTGGTTTGAATATCAATTTTCAATCTTATAACTATTTAATTATTTTATGGGAACCTGTTTCCACTAGATTGTTTATTTCTAACTTATAGGGCCAATGGCCCTTCTTGTATGATTGTTAAACTTTCGTTGCTTTTGAAACAATGTTCATAATTGAAGTATAAGGTTTTCTTCTTAGATTGGCATGGTGGAGACTTTATTATAACTTGAGGAGTTGTTAGTGTTTAGAGCATCGATCCAATTCTTGAAATAAAATGTTTCCTTTCATGATATTGTTAGATAATAGTTTATTGTTGCTTTGTGTAGCCTTATCTTGCTCAATTCTCATGAACTGACTCTTGTGGATAATTTGTTGCAGATGGATTTTGTGAGTAGATGAGGAAAATACTTATAAAATATTGCTTTTGTCTTGATGATGAAATTATTTTGTATGAATGCTTAACACGTTGTAAGAACCAAGAATGGGATTCGTGGAATTTTAGAAGTGGATCAGTGCCCTAGTGTTATGTTTTGTGGAGTATTAATGTCTTAATTAGTGAAACCTTGGCTTGTGTTTACTATCGTGGAAAAGTATAAAATAGATCACCATGTTGCTATGAGTATTTTTAATGTAATCTAGAATTTCTAAGAATAATATAGCATGTTCGATCAATATTGTTCCCTTTCTATTCCCTAGTCATAATTCCATAATTTGTTTTGTCCCTTTGGGTTTGTGCGTCATGTTGGAAAGAATTGTTGTAACCATGTATAGTTTCATAAAAGATGTAATGGTAAATTTTGATCTCGGGATAAAATTTTATGTTGTAAGCCCTTCTAGGAAATGGTATTAATGTTATTTTAAGCATAATATGATGGATGGGTAATCCTTTTTAAAATTTATATGAAATATATATTTATGAGTAAATTATTGTGGATGTGAGCTTCTTGATAACATTGTGTGCTTAAGCGATCAAAGAGGAAACTACCCCTTTTAAAGAAATATATGTATATATACCTAGCTCTCTCAAAACTAAAGTGATCGACATTACCCTTATTGTGGTGAGTCCTTAATGACCTTAAGGTGAAATCAACCAGTTAGATTTTAGAAGATAATAAGGATATATAAGTAGGAGGAAATTGATTTATAAAACTATAATCTTTCTCTCCCATTTGAAACATAATTTGTATACCTTTTTCAAACTCATCAAGTGAAGCCTTTAATCATTCTGGATAAATTCTTAGCCCAAATAAAATTTTGGTTAATAACTAATGAGATCTTAAAGATGAATCCAATTCGATCTTCTTCCTCTAACTTCTTCCAAAGTGATTTGTAATCTTCTCTTTTTGTTGTTAAACGTTTGATCCTTGCACAAGGAGGTTATAGTTCCAAAACTAAATGGTACCTTTCCTCAATGGGAGATTGCACTCGTCTCCTTGTATAATGGAGGTAGGAAACATAATTCGAAGCTTGTGTATAAATAAATAACCTTGTGAGAAATGGAAATTTTCTTAAATAAGCGAATTTAAGTAAGTTATTGACATATTATCGAATGAGCCTCCTTGAGAAAACTTGATCTTAAGATAATTAGTCAATAATATAAAAAAAAAGTTCACCTTTGTAAGAAGAATTGTATGAATCATAACATAAACCTTTTGGACCATTTGTCGTGTTTTGAAAGAAATTTTTAGTAAATAAATAACCTTGAAATATTTTACGGTGTGGGATGTCCTTAACTATAATTGTGTATTATGGATGAAATTTTACGTTGTGCTTTATCGAAGAGAAAATTGAACTATTCGTGATGGGTGTTGTATGATTCCTTGTTGCATATATATGGTCAACGTTATGTCTAACTTATTTTGAGTTGGTTGTAGCCCTTTACGGTCACCTATGTTGTCATGTAAACTCAAGCAAGACAAAAAATAAAATTTATCCATATTTTTGGTGTTGTATTTGGGGTGTGTTTTGGTGGAAATTACGGGTTGAGATTAAGAGGCACATGTCGCGAATATCACTCATAAGTGTACACATTTCTACAAATGTATCAAAATGAGGAGTCCCATTAGAAGGAGATAATATATCATGTATGATAGTAACATTTAAATTATTCTTGAGAGTGTTTATTTCATTTATTAACACTTGAAACTTACTTAGCTCCTGACACAGCAAAATTGTGGTAATCACAAAATATATGGTGAGTTATCTAGAAATTCTTATCGGCGAAGTGCACTGTGTTGGCGGTAACATATTTGTAACTCTTTCCTTCTCCCTCACTTTTACAGATCTGATTGAGACACTTCACGAGATGTGGGTCTCCATATTATGAGGTGAATCTCCAATTACTAAGGCTAGTTCCTTTTTTGGAGTATCCCTAAACTAGATTTGTGGGGTTAAGGGTAAGAAGGTGAATGATAAAAAGCGTGACAATAGTGATACACCAAACGTAAATGAGGGTTTTACGATAGAGGATATACACAATCTAATGAGAATAAAAATTAAGTGAACAAGATCTAGGACTTGTTGTTAACTTCAAGATAAATAATGATATGCTAATGGATTTCTCACAATAATAATACGAAATTACACACTAAAGTGAACATAACACCTAAGCTGCAAAGAAGGTAAAATAACTCAAGAAAAGCTTAATAAATTTAGGTAATTAACATTCACATGAAAAATATGACCATACATACCATTGGAAAGTCTTGGAAAGGCTAATCGGTTTATTCTCATACGAGGGTAAATTTTGGGAAAACATTCCAACACTCGATTACATCAATAAGTCCTCCTTTTCAATGATTGCAAAACATGAATACATGGCCAAAATATTCACTTAACTTTCCAAAAATAGTAAATGCTACTCACAAACACCCAACTATGTAAAGTAATTGCAATAAATAAAGGTTGAAAGTAGATTTATGAGATTGCATATATCTCGATTTTACATCGAGTCAAATTGATTTGACTCCTCATTCCCTGCCTTGGCATGAATGTGTACATTCCTTTTGGGATGCTAAGGTAATTGGATAAAGGAATGTGTCCAAGAGTCTATTTTTGTCTTATCTCGCAAATCTCCTTTTAACTCCACATGCATGATTATTACGCAGAAGGCGTTCCCTTATGGGAAAGGCTCTTCCAGACGTTTATGCAACTGTGTTAAATTTGACGGCCTTTTGCTTGTTTTTCTAGTTTTAACATATTTGGTGTTTTTTTAGTTTTCCATCTTCTATAATGCCTACTTTTGGTCTCACGGTGACATCACTTTGTAAATTCCATTGAGCTCACCACAAATCGAGATGGTAAAACATACAGCGTCGGATGGGCTGTTTACAAGAATTCCATTCCAATATGGGAAAGCCCTTCAACGACTCTGTCAAGTTTCGCCACTCACTTTCAATTTTCCATTAAACCAGATTCCGCGGAGAATTTGGGTTCGGGGCGAGGTCTAGATTTCTTCATAGCGTCGCCGGGTTTGAGGCTCGGAGATCTCTACGGGAAAATGGCTCGGCCTCTTCAATGCAACCACGATGGGGGATCCGACAAATCATATAGTTGCGGTAGAGTTCGACACAGATGATGAAAATTCATTCAATGCCAACGAAATTTGTGGTATGATGTGGATCTAGCGAAGTTTCTTCCTGAAAATGTTATGATGGGGTTCTCTGCTTCGACGTCTGTGGGAACGAACAGTCATACCTTGCTCTCATGGGATTTCTCCTGCAACACTTCCTAGAACGCTTCCTCCTTCAGGCATCGAGTTAAACGGGATTCCTTTCGAGGATTCGAACAGGAACAGGGGTTTGAAAACCATTATCATAGCAGTGGTTTCCGCCGGATTGGCCATTGCGTGCGGCGCAAGCTTGCTCGGCGGCTGGTGATGGCGGCGGCGGTGGCGGAGGGGAAAATGGACAATCCAGAATGAGAGTGAAATGGCACTGGACGAGCAATTTTGTCAGGGTCCGAGGAAATTCTCATTCTCTCGAGCTCAGCGCCGCCATGAAAAACTTCAATAAGAAAGAAAAACATCGGGCAAGGAGGGTTCGGCTCCATGTACAGAGGCACGTTAATGGACAGTAAGGAGGTCATGGCAGTGAAACGGATTTCTCAAAAATCGAAACAGGGGAAGAAGGAATATATTGCAGAGGTGAGCATAATAACCAGGCTAGGGCACCGAAACCTAGTGCAGCTTTGGGATGGAGTCACCAGAAGGGAAAATTGTTGCTGGTGTATGAATACATGCGCAACGGAAGCCTGGACAAGCATATTTTTGGTGATTCAAGGATTCTGGATTGGAATCGCAGGTACGGAATCACTTGCGGCCTAGCCGCCGCAATTGTTTATCTTCACAAGGATTGGGACCAGTGTATTCTCCACATAGACGTCAAGTGCAGCAATGTAATGTTGGATACCAATTTCAACGCAAAGCTGGGGGATTTCGGCCTGGCGCGGCTCGTGGAGCGCGACATTGAAGCTTCTGCCCACACCACGGTAGTTGCAGGGACTCTGGGGTATCTGACGCCTGAGTGTGTTATGACTGGAAAAACCAGTCCGGAGCCCGACGTGTTCAGTTTTGGGGTGGTTTCTCTGGAAATAGCCTGCGGAAGGTGAGCTTTGGACACGACTCTTAGAGAGAATCATAACATGAGGTTGGTTGAGTGGGTGTGGCATCTGTACGCGCAGGGCAGGGTTTTGGATGCCGCGACGGAGAGCCTGCGCGGTGATTTCAATGCTGATGAAATGGAAAGATTGATGATATTGGGGCTTTGGTGTGCTCATCCGGATCCCAATTCCAGGCCTTCCATGAGAGAGGTGATCAAGGTTTTGAAATTGGAGGCACCATTGCCACATATTCCACTTACCATGCCTGTAGCCGTGTTTCTATCTACTGCAGATCGTTTCAGCACATTGTTGTGCTAAATTCCACGGCTAATTTGTATGGAACTGGTTCGGCCTCGAGTTCGGGCATGACCTCCTTTTCTCCCTGCCAACCCTTAGAAGTCGCAGCTTTCTCCAGGTAATTGTCTCTGTGTGAATTAAAAGACTAAGATTTTGCTAAGTGACTGATATCTTGGAGGGATGTGCTAAATTACTCTGGTGGCCAAAATGGACGCCATTAATTGTAAACAGATACTTTGTTTATCCGAACCAGGAAAAGCCAACTCTGTGTAAATTGTACTTTTCTCAAGTCAACTTCCTTCACAACTTTTTTCTTTGGCGACTCTGTGATATTGTCTGTAAAATGTTTTGCACAATTAAATTTTCACCGTCTTTTCAACTCTACTTATAAAATTATTATTACGCTGAAGGCGTTCCCCCTATGGGAAAGGCCCTTCCAGACGTTTCTACAATTGTGTTAAATTTGACGGCCTTTTGCCTGTTTTTTTGGGTTTGGCATATTTGGTGTTTTTTAGTTTTTTCATCTTTCGTGGGCTGCACTTCCCTTCTCTTCTCATGCATTGTATCAAAAGCCCACTGTATAAAAAACTTCAGATTTATAAGAAAAAGAAGCGTCGTTACAAACTTGCGAAGATGGGTTCTTTGTCATCAAGGTATGTCTTCTGCATCATGTCGTTTCTACTATTTTTACAATCCCAAAGTAGGTTTATTATGCATCAAATCCATACCCCTCATCCTTATCCTTCCTCAACTTTGATCATCATACCTCCCCTATAACCCTGTTGGGGATGCAAAAGTAGACTTCGCTAATGGGGAGTCTGTTGTTCGAATCACTGGCCTTCACCCAGGAGCACAAGGCATCTCATGTATTGAAAGCCCATCAGGCTGCTCCAACCCTTTGCACACAGGTTTTCAGTTTCCTTTTCTTCATATTTTTCCTTTTCAATGTCCTCTAGAAATGGGAATTTCTTTGCTGTGGAATTTGTTTTTCTGTTGTGTCCTGTAGCGGTAAAATAGGATACAACTATAATACATCGGTAAATAATAAGCTTGTGAATATGTATATGAAGTGTGGGAGTGTGACAAATGGGCGCAAAATGTGTGAAAAAATGCCTCAAAGAGATGTGATCGCATGTAATAGTACTATTGCAAGATGTGTTCATCATGGGGAAGCGGATGAAGCTCTGAATCTATTTGCACAAATGTATAGGCAGGGCATCAAACCAAACGAATTCACCTTTGAAAGCGTGCTCAGGGCTTGTGCGAGTTTAATGGATTTAGAATTCGATGAGTTGATTTATACATATATTATCAAAACAGGATTTGAGGGCGAGAAATTTGTAACCTTTGGACTTGTTGATATGTATTCAAAATGTCATGATACATTGATAGAGAGGACGTGCGGAAAGTGTTTGACAAAACGCCTCAAGGAGATTTGGTAGTATTTAATGCTATGATCACAGGGTATGGACTTAATGGCGATGATATTGAAGCCTTGGAATCATGTTTTCAACTTCAGAAAACAGGTTTAGAGGCTGACCCATTTTCATTTTCATGTATTCTTAGTGTTTGTGCAAACTTAGAAGCCATTAATCAGGGAAAGTTAGTCATGCACATATAATTAAAATTGAGTTTATATGGGATATAACAGTGGTGAATGCTCTCATTACCATGTATGCCAAAAGTGGAAGCTTGGATTGTGCATTCAAGGTGTTTGAAAAAATGCCCAAGAAGAATGTTATCTCGTGGAATGCAATCGTAGCAGGGTGTGCTTGTTATTTGTTGTTTCAAATTTATAACTTTCTAATAGTATTGCATTCTAACACCTGAAAATTTTCCTTTGTATCTGCACCAAGGGATCAAATTGACAGTAGGATCCTATTCACACTTGAGAGCTGATGCACCTATAATAAGGTGCCAAAACATTGATATACCATCCTAAGCTTATAGAATGCTAAAAAATGAAAAGGGTGCATAATTACCTAATTCAAATCATTATACTTATGAGGAGGCTGACAATATCAACAATGTCTAAATTTCACCTTTTTATTTGTGTAGTTGCAAATATACTTCTATGGAGAGATGAGAAGAAGACAACCGCAATAGTGGTCGCCTTAATTGCCTTTTTCTACTTGTTTTTTTCTCTAGCTATAGGGTTATGTCTGTTGTGGCCAACTAACTTCTGCTGGTCACCATGATCTTGTTCATCCACAGTTTTCTACCTTCTTCAATGTTAGTATTTTTATGGACCTTTTCTTGAATCACTTGCAAAGTATCTTTTAACATATATCAATTCAATTTTTAATAATACAAAAAAATAACATCTATAGTTGCCATTAGTAGAACCATTTAGGCATATGGGGCAATACATGCTAAATCTCTATTGGAGTGAGACGACAAAATCAAATTTAGTCTGGTTTTTTCATGGATGGGTCCTTTGTCATCAAGGCATGTCTTCTGCATCATGTCATTTCTTGTAATTTATTGTGTTTCTTGCTTTAAATCTATGCATACAGAATGACACTTTGGACCCTTACTTTGGTGCAATTGTGGGGTGAGTAGCTAACCATTTGACTGCCAATGATGGAAATAATACACTCTGTGGTCAGTTAGTGCTTGCTTTCATTTCTTTAAAAAAAAAATGATTATATTTTTGGCAAGAAGTCTACATTGTTTAATGTAAATTTTGTTGATTGATGTTTGTTAGGATTCCATGGTGATTTTGATTCATATGTTGTTTAATGTAAATTTTGTTGATTGATAGTTGTTAGGATTCCTGATGATCTTGATTTATAGGTTGTTTAATGTAAATTCTATTGATTGATGATTGTTAGGATACCCTTGATGTATATGCTACATATACCATAACTCGAAATAAGGAGTTGGCACTTGTTATGAGGGTGATACCTAGAAATAAGCCCACCCCTGTGTGCTTGGCACAACATACTTATTAGAACCTTGCAGGCCATAACAGTAGCAAAACCATACTTGATAACAAAGTGAAAATATGGGCTTCCTCTTATACTCTGGTGGATCAACATCTTATTCCAACAGGGGTTGTTGTGCCTGTAAAAGGAACACCATATGATTTTAATAAAGAGACCATTGTTGGGATAAATAATGTGCTTGGAGGGTATGATATAAATATGGCTCTGGACCCTCCAAAAAAGAACCCTAGTCTGAGACATGTAGTTAGAGTGAAGGATGATTTCAGTGGAAATATTCTGAATTTGTGGACAACTTTTTGGGCTTGTGCAATTTTACGATTCTGATATACTGACTATGGGAAAAGGAGGTGCAATCTATGGGAAATATTTAGCCTTGGCCTTGGAGACCCAGACCTTCCTTGATGGTGTCCACCACCCAAACTTTCCCAATACAGTTTACAAACTAGGGAAAATCTACTGTCATACTATGGTGTATAGATTTTCAGTGCAGAAGTAGTCATCACATGTTCAATGTTAAGGATAGGTGACATGGCTTCTCAATCTATCTAATGAATTCTATTGTTTAAAGATAGTACAACATTGCCATTGAGAATTTTTTTAATATTTCTTTTTAGGAGAAAATGTATAGGATTTTCTTTTATGAAATAATCTTTCATTGGTTTTCTTCATTCTGTCAATTTATTGGCTTTCTTCTTATAATATGACATTTGTATGGGGTCAGTTGGTTCGATCGGATACTAGGAACTTGCTTAGAAGCAGGCATTGTCAACATCAACTTTAGAACTTTGGAAACATCATGCATGGTGGGTCGATCAGAGGGTCGTTTCTTGGTGCAAAGCAAGGCCAATCGAAAGATTTTCTTACAATCCCAAGATCCCTAAAGTTTTCAACTTCATATCAATCTTCTAATGTATTCTTGTATTCCATGGTCTTTTTATCTCGATTGCATCATTTGAGTCTGTGACCCATTATTCTCTCTCTCTCTCTTCATTATAATGTTACATCACATTGCATGGTGTTTTGGGTTATTTTCTTGCATTCTTCCATTTTACTGCACATTATATTGGATTCTCTTCCATTAGTCAAAAATGTATTTTATCCTTTAAAAAGGTTGGCTCACATTTTTGGAAGTTAGGTAACTGTGGAGATGTTTGGCCTTCAAAACTCTATGCTGCCCTTTGTTAGAGGAATAATGAGCGTCTTGAGTCCTTGTTTCAGAATGACATCTATTGCAACCTTTAGAGGTCGTTATGCATCACAAATGACTTTTACAGGTTTTGGACATAAAAACTCCCTTTTGGGACGAGATGAACTAGAGGTCCTCATAGAGAATTGTTGCATGGAATCTAAGCTTCCTTGTTTGGCTGAGCAATTTTGTGACTCTTTGCATCAATTGTTTGGATTCTTGTTCAACAACGACGATGCTTTACCAGGTTTGATGTTCATAATAGGTGATCATCGTAATTGTTTCAACGAACAAAGACTACACATAACATATGGGGTTTTACAACAATATCCCTTTTACCATTTTTGCAATTGAAGGCATGATCAAGATCTTGTGATGGTGAGAAGGCTTCAACAGTAACAAAATCTATTGAATTGGTCGAGTGGAAATGCATGCGTAATGTATATTGATGATGGAAATATTTTGCGACAAAATATAACTCCTATAGAAAAAGCATATACCATAAGACCCTAATGTGTTGTGTGGTCCACTTTGATCGTTGTTGACATTGTGGGATTAGAAAATGATATCACTTGAAGGGATATACCTATCATGCTATCATGTTTGGGTTTTAGCTTTTATAATATATATGTTCTTCATGAAACTAATTAACCAGTCTCTACAAGTACGTGTTAGAAGGTGTTGGGCCTTAAAGTTCATTTGATTGGTATTTTTATTCTCTTGCTTAAAAACTTTTCATGATAAACCTAAAATATATTTAGGAGAAAAAATCCCTTACAATGTATGTTTTTTCATACTCAAAATATCCTTTGTAAAAAGTGACATAGAACACAAAGGAAAGTTTTAACCAACGACCTCAAGGTCCCATTGATTAATTTCACTACTAATGACTCGTAGTATAATGATGTTACATACATGAATAGGGGAAACCTAATATGATACATACACAAGCATACATATATGTGCTGAAAATGAGATCAAAACATCCATAACATACAATAAAAATAAGTAGTGGAAACACAAAAATATGGGACATAATATGTAATAAATTCATTACCCTTTCCGAATTGAGGCCAGGTTTTTGAGGTTAGCTCACCCTAATGGAGCGCAACCCTTTTTTTTTTTTTTACAGAAAACACAATTAAAAAATACAACACAATGTCTCTTGATCTTCCAAATTCTTGACTGCACACTTGTGGAACACCTAATCTTATTTGTATAACCTATTTGACCCTTTGTATCCCTAACATTTGCTATAACTCACTAATGTACCGATTCCTTTATAAATTATGGATGATTAATTTCCCAAACATCATCCCTAATAATCATCAAAGAAAAGTGTCTGTCCTTGTACAGTGAAGACCTCCATCATGATTGAAGTCACAATACAATCAGAACCCATTTTGTCAATTGGTGTTGATAAAACCTTGTTATGTATCCTAACAATACATAAAGCATTGTAACTCATATGGATAGTCCACTTGGATTTAAGTCCCTATGTAGCCATCTCCCACTACATAGCTCAAATGTTGCTACATTGCCTTAATCTGATTTTTCATACCTATGAGGAGACACCACATCTTGCTTCCATTTAAAACAATTCATTTTTAGATGCCCAAGCTTTCAGTTATAATGCTTAATTTTTTCCCTCTTGTTTACTTTTTTTTAATTCTTTATTTGCAAATACTTCTACTTTGCATTCTTTACTATGTCCATTGGTGTTTCCAACTTCATGCCTTTTACCTTTGTTGTTATTTGTTGATGCTTAGAAGGCTCTGAATGACTTTGGTAGATTGTGGCCCATTTAAAAAACATCAAATCACATCTCTATTAATCGGCTTTCTCCATTCATGTATTCCTTAGAAGCGCCACCTTGCCTTCTTCCCTTTATAATACCCAAATTTTCACTTGACTGAAAATCCCCAAAATTTGGTCCAATATGTTCCTTGCGTAAAAATATACAATTTTTTCTAAAGACTCAAGGGAAGAATATGCAGTTTTGACCCCCACAACAGATGGTGTATCTGGATTGGGCACACCATTTATCAACGTCAACTAAAAAAGTAATAACTATCCCTCTAAATCAAATAATATATACCATTCGAGCTCTCTGAGATCCTATTTCTTGGTTGTTGGATACATGGGAAGTGACATGTGGGAGCTTCGTATATATCTTCGAGACAAGGTCATGAAAATGTTGTTGGGTGACTTAGTGTATTTGTAGTGAACTATGGGTGGTTTTCTGGTCTCGCCTAGAAAATATTATATTGATTGGCTTACGTATTTAATACGGAGAATTATACTATAATATCGGTGGGAGTCTTTGAGGATCTAAATACCAGCGTTTGTAAGTGGTGGTGCCAATACTTAAGCTGATTTTTAGGCCCATTAGGTAGCGGGAGTTGTGGATCACAACCGTGAGTTCGTGGTTATTGTGGACTGTTATGGTCATGTGAAGAATCAATCCCTTCTCCCAACTACCTAGTAATCGTATGCCTTTTCAGCCTTTATGTTTAGAACTAGAAGTTGTATGATTTTCTCAGAGTACCTAACAGGTGTTCAAAACTTGAATGTGTAAGCTAGTGTCTATGTCGGCGGAGGTATCTGCGTCGGGTTGTGGAACCAAAGGATCACAACCAAATGTTTTCTCTCTTCGAATCCTTGCATGATCATTCAAATGTTTTATCAAGGTAGCCTATAGTTTGGATGGTTTGACCAAAATGTGTAAGCTTTGTCATCTTTGATGTTTAATCCTCTTAAGTGCTCACTAGTTGCTTGTAAGTTTGTTGTTGCTCAAAATACCTGTATCCTAAGGTCTTTATCTCGTATCGCTAATGTGGTGGGTAGATTTGGTGAGGCACTATGGGTTCAAATATATACTCTCTAAGCTCTCTAGGTCTTGTGATTTTCATACAAAATGATTTAACTTCTAACTAACATCGATGAACTGATTACTAAAGAAGTATTTACACTATGCAAGCATCCTTCTATTTTTGTATTTTCAATGACGTATTTCAATGAAATTAAAGTAAAACTACTATAGTATATTTATAAAATAGACAACTAATCTAATGTAATGAATAAAAAAAAAACAGAGTAGCCCTGGTATGGCTATTTTCCCACATGTAGTTGTAATTTTATCCTAAATATCTAAGTAACTAAAATATTAAATTGAAAGGCTCTGAATCCTACCTCGAAGTGAGGAATGAATCAAATTTCTCGAAACTATTAATCCCCACAAATTTCTCCCGGTGATATCGAGAGTGAGCTTTTAACTAAAATGAAATAATTCACTACTCTATTTGATATGTTGTAACTAGAACTTGATAGCTCAAACATGGCGTTTCTGACAGAATAGTGGTAAATCCAAAGGTTGTGTGTGATTCCGTCCCATCAATGTGATCTCCTCATTCCTTCGTGTCCTCATGAATCCAGAAAAGCGTGTATATGAGAGTATCAATAGAAGATAGTATTCAAACAATGGTAGCTTTAGATATAGACCGAATACAATGCGAGTAGGAGAGCAATAGTGCAAGTGAACAGAGATTTACTATGTAATTCCTAATGGGATTTATTGTGGGAATACAACACAGTGTCTGAGAGTTTCGAAACTATCCTTGTGACAAAACAAAACCTGCAACTTTAATGGATTCTAGTCTAGAAATGAAGTTATTCTATGCTAAACTAGTTGTATGGAGTAAAGAACGGAGCAAGACTAAAGCAAGAAGATCAAATGACCTCTAAAAGACCAACAATGGAGGCAAAGCATGAAACTAACAAAATTCTAAACAAGAAATTGAAAGACTGAATAAGAGAATTGAGAGGATGAGGGGCCATTTGCTTGAAAACAAGCTGGCTATTTATAACCAATGCATTTACCAAAGGGTAACTCCCATTTGAACTCTTTTACTATAAACAAAGGAAAAACACTATTACCAGGGGACCAAAAACATTAATGCAAGCCAAAGTGGTTGAAGAAAGCATGTAAAACTCAAGATTTACATTTGACATCGATCACGTCAAGGATCTCGTAAATGCGCAAGACAGACCGTCGCCCTATGTAGTGCGGCGGTTATAGGACCGTCACCTGTGCAAGGCGGCGGTCTCAAGTTCATCGATGACAAAATGCAAGAAGAAAAGGGGAAAAGGGAAAACAAAGCATGTGGAGGCCTAGTGGGGCATGCGGGATACAAGTGTATACTTGGCGAGCCTTTTTGGATTCCGAACACCTTGCGAGGAGACTCAGTTATCATCATTGGGGCATGTGTAACATCATTCTGCAGCGGTGCGGTACCCTACAATTTCCTAGTCGTACATATTTGCCCCTCGGAGAAGCGTCTTAGCCATGAAGAGGCGTAAAACAGTGGATCCGAGTATGGCGGTCCCGAAATGGGGAGTTAGGAGTTATACCTGACATGCCCGTGTGTTGGAAAGTCGCCATCCAAGATCCTGCTACCTGTAAAATGAAAAGGGGACTCAAGTGCGAGATAAATATAACAATTTCGAAAATAAGGCTAAATTGATATGAAAAGAGGACTTACCATCTATGCAAGGTTTAGAACTTACCTCCGTCGGTGCTCCAACCTGCGAAAGACATTCAAAATCAAATTAAGGGGGCTATTTATATAAAACGAAGTCATTTTACTATTCATTTGTGTGGATTGATTTGATAGTTTTTGAGCTCTGGGACCCACGGTGACGGTTTTCGACGAGAGTATAGTCAAAATGTTTGTGGTGAGATAGCGATCATGCCTCCGAGAGCGGAACATCGACCCGTGAAGTCTCAAGTTAGTTCTTCTCGATTTATTGTTTTTAGACCTAAAATGTGGAAATGATGAAATTTTTCTCTCGGGGGGTTATTTTTGAAAATATTAGTTTTAAACGTGTCTCTAGGGGGGACGGGGATGCCCATAGGGTAGGTTTTCATTTTAGCAAAAAGGTGTATTTGTTTGTTTTTAAGCATTTTTAGGGTATACAACCCGTTTAAGTTTGCGGACAGGACCGCCGCCCTATGCAGGGTGGCGGTTACGGGACCGCTACCTTAGAAGGTGGTTGTTATGAAACCACCGCTCTGCAGGGGGTGGTGGTCCATGACAGAGTGACAAAACAATGCTTTACCTTATTTATTTTTGCATTTTTTACACTTTCACATGTTTTTAGTAGTCTTTTTAATTGGAATTTGATACTAACTCACTTCTTTTTGTGTTTTTGGGTGTATGCAGAAGGAGTATATTAGATGGAGCCGGGAGAGGGAGTGTGATTGGCTTCTAACAGTATTAGAGGTGCTCTCTCAGGCAGAGTGAGATACCCTTCAGAGGGCTAGCATTTGGAGGATCGCGCAGGTCCCTCATGTTGTGCCTACTAGTCACATTCTGTGTGACTTATTTTCATACTGGGACGCGGATCGGAACACCTTCCGATTTCTAGGAGTTAGGGGTGAGTGGTCTATCACCCTGGAGGATGTTTACCATATATTGGGGGTTCCGATCCTTGGCGTGAATTGTCTCTCAAGACAACAAGATGTCGAGATCACTAGTGGTTCGAGTGGGGCACCTACATGGGAGATGCAGTTGTATCGATGGGATCGAAGAAGGGAGTGAGGATCCACTCTATTATTGAGTTAGACATTCCCATGCTCCGTAAGGCCATCATGGGCATCCTTGCATCCAAACTGATTGGGGATAAGGGAGGGGACACCCTCTTATATTCTTCGGGCCCCATTATTAAGCAGATTGAAGGCCATGAACGTGTCACGCTTGGGAGCGAGATATCCTCGGGACTACCTACCATGATTTATATAGGGTAGTCTGATTACATGAGGACAGTCACTAAGCCACCCGAATCTTGTCATGAGTTGGGTGTATGAGCATATTACCCCATATGGGAGAGGTGTAGAGGTAGAGGATCCCGGGGCCGTCAGGGCAGCGAGGTGGATGGGGATGATAGTTCTTAGAGCACCTCACTAGCCAGTGGCCTCTCGACCACTGCAGACATGGAGGCCACTCCTTATCAAGCCATGACAGGGGTATGGGGAGAGGAGACCATTACACTGATTTCTTGTCATACTACCACGGTTGATAGACGGGTAATGGAAGTTGGAGATCCACCCCTTTGATAGAGTGCCACAAGATTCGGCCTCCCCCCTATAGTGACATGCTTCCTCAGCGGGGCCGATATATAGATCTATTTGTGAGGCTCGGGAGGTCCTAAAGGCCGGGTTAGACCATTGTTACTCTGGTGTTCCTATTGTGGCCAAGAGGGTGGTACACACTCGAGGGAGAGCCGGTGCTCCTCAGGCACCCTTACTTGGTTGCCACCGGTCCCGCCCATAGCAGTGATGAGCCCATTGACGTGGACTCCGAGTCTGAGGAGTTCATAGGGGAGAGACCGAGGAGGAGACAGAGGAGATGGAGATCAGCGAGATGGGTGGGGAGATGATAGTGATCCCGAGTGGCATGACACTCAGGAGATCCTACAGTCAAGAGGGCGGAGCGGAGTGCGGAGAGGGTGACTCTTGTCTCAGAGGAGTTTCTCTCTTAGGACGTAGGTGGAGATGGCGAGTCCGTTGTAGGCCGTCACATTGCCCTAGATGTGGGAGAGGGACACCAGTCAGTGGCGGCATCAGTGGCGGGTGCGGATCCTAGAGATCCTTCTTGAGGCCCTGGAGATCCGAGTGAGTTGTCACTCTTCTCTTGACATTTGTTTTAGTTAGAGTTGTCCTAGTTTGTTATTTCTTTTTGTTTTTTTACTCTTGGTTTTATCGTTGATCATTTTCTAACTTGTTTTCTCCTTTGTTTGCAGCGACTACTAATGAGTGGCGAGACTTGATTTGCCGAGTATGCACTGATGCCTTACTTCTCCCCTCGGAGAAGACTCGGGCTGAGCTTTCCATGGACGTGGGGAGCCCTCGAAGCCGGTGAGGCATACCGATGTTTTTCCTCCGTCTGCATGAGGCGAAGATCATGAATTTTCTCCACGTGGAGGTAGCTGGATATAGGATAGCCGAGCGCTTGATGAGAAGGAGTCATTCTCGTAGCGAGACGGTAGCTACTGGTCATGACCACGAGCCCTCGGTGCATTCGGAGTGCCGGTGTGGCAAGTCCTAGGCGTGGTCGCACACCTCGAGGGATCCCATAGGGATTGAGAGATTATTTTTGTAGCATTTTGTCAGGTATCCATATGAGTGCTTTTGTACCCTTCGGGCTCATTGAGCATTTTGACCATGCCTAGTGCATGATGGCATTGTACATGAAACTTGTTTTATATATATATATATATATATATATATATATCTCTTTATGGATCTAGACTCTTAACATCTAGAAGTTTGTGACTCGTTTCCACATGTGTACTTAGATGTTTTTAGAATATTGTTTTCATGTTTTCAGAATGTATGCAATGGATAACAAATGATAGTAAACGAATGTTTTACTTTGTATGTTTGTTGTAATGCTGATATGAGATGATACTAACATATGGTAGTACTGAACTTTTGAACTCTTTGGGAAATGTTTGTAATTTCTTCTTATGTTGGAAAAACATGATGAATGCATAGTGATAAAGAGATGAACTTGCCCCAATCCCAAATCCACACAACTAGTAAGATGCGAGGGCTCAACACCAAGAGTTAGGAAGGGCACAAGTTGTATGAGTTTGATTGAATGGAATGATGAGAGACAGAAAAACTAGTAACAACAACCAAATTTAGACCTACACACCTACCCTACTCAGAACTACTACCATGCTTAGAAGGCCACTTACTTTCCAGTTTATCTAGACTTAGATTCATAAATGGCGACTTGGTTGACAAAATATGGTTTTGAGGATTTGTTCTCTTCGAATTTGGATGTTTTTTTCTCTTGATAGAATTTGATTTATGTTTTTAGCATACTAAGATTTGTTAGTTTGCGTGATTGGAACCTCCACACCCCGCCTCATGCCACTAGTAAGAAGCACGGGTTTGTCACCAAAGGCGGGATATAGGCGAGTAAGGGCACCTCTTTCCTTTTCCAACCTCACACCACCAAGAGAGATGTGGGCTTATCACCGAATGTTGATGGGGCAAAGAAGTGTGTAAAGTAAAATATTTTGTTTGCTTGGCGCTTTTGATTTCATTTGATTTTGACATTTCGATCTATGACTTTGGGATATCCTTTCGTTCAAAAAGATTTAAGAGGGATAAATGTGACACCAAAAAGCTTCTAGAGCAGACCGTAGGCAAGGACAACTTTACCTAGTAGAAAGAAATAGCAAAGCCAAGTATGCAGGCCTTGGTATGGTTTTCATCAATGCTTGTCTATTGAACTTGATGAGAAGATTTGAAAATACTTGATGATGTTTGAAGAGATGGGTTTTGAATGCTTTTGCCAATATTTTCAGAAATTTGTAACAGATTGCTTAAGAGCAAGTTTCGCCTATCAGTTTATGAAATGAGTGAACAAAATGAAACAACTGAATGACTAATGCAATGTAGGTAGCTATAATGTATAAGTGGTGATTTTGATGTTTTATGCGTAAAACCGTTTAAGATGCAAGGAATTGATAGTTTCACCAATTCCTCACCTTCTAGTGTGCACAAGAGATACGCACCATTTCTGTAGTCTTTCATGACTCGGTATGGGCCCAACCATTTGGGCCGGAACTTTCTTCCTTCACCGGTTTTCTTATCGATCCGGTTGTCTAGTCTTAGAACTAGATCTCCTTCATATATTTCTCGCTCATAGAATTTTTTTTTGTACTACCGGCACATCCAATCAGCATAGGCTCTATGCCTTTGTTCGAAATTTAGCTTGACCTCGTCGAGGCTTTCTAGTTGAGAGAGGCGTGCCTCCCTATAAGCTTCTTCATCCAGAATCCCTTGTAATGAGATGCGAGACTGGGTATTTCAACCTCAAGTGGGAGAACTGCTTCTGCCCCGAATACCAACGAGAAAGGATTTGCTCCTATTAGTGTTCTTATTGAGGTTTGATGGGCCCATAAGGCCGGATATAGCTTTAAATGCCAATCTCGCTTATTCTCCTTACTTTTTTGAGAAGAATAGCCTTTAATGTTTTGTTTGTCACTTGGCTGCCCATTGGCTTGAGGGTAGTAAGAGAGGACGTGTGATGGTTTACCTTGAACTTGCTACATATCTCACAGACTTCATCATTTTTAAAGGACATGTCATTATCGAGATAATGACTTGTGGGACACCATACCTGCAGATAATTTGGTTCAAAAATAATTTGGCAATTACCGAACACTGTCTTGTGGTGAGAGGCATGGCCTCCACCCATTTGGTAAAATATTCCATGGATGTAATTATAAAATTATGGCCATCGGTTGATGAGGGAGAGAACTTCCCTATCAAGTCTAGACCCCATGTGGAGAAGGGCCACGGAGTCACTATTGGTTACAAGGATTATGTTGGCATGTGAATCTCGTGAGAGAATTCTTGGCATTTGTGGCACTTACGTACAAATTCCACTGCATCATGCTCGAGTGGGCCAAAAATAGCCCATCCGATGTATTTTGCAAGCGGTGGCATGACCACCGAAGTGGCCTCCACATATCCCACTGGGATTCATGAAGAATCTTCTTGGATTCTTCCGTGTCAACGCATCTTAGAAGCATGCCGTCGAAGGCTTTATGATAGAGTACCTATTCTAAGACAACATATTTAGCGGTAATAATGCGTAACCGCCTTCTTTGTTGTGATGTGGCACCTTCCGGGTATGTGTGGTCTATGATGAAATTGATGATATCAGTATACCAGGGACATGTAGAGATGGGAGGCCTAGTTTTGATGAAGTATATACACTCATCAGGAAAGTCCAGATTTACCAGATTACCTCCATCTAGTGGATTGTCAGCTAGCCAATCTGCAATGATTTGTCCCTTAACGGATTTTTGGTTTATGAATGTCAACTCAAATTCACCCATTAAGGTTATGAACGTCCCAACCTTTTTAGATAAAGATCCTTGTGTGAGAAATGTTCGTAAATGATCTGTTTTTACAATGACCCTCGTTTCTTGGTTTAACATGTAATGTCTTAAATGTTTTGTTGCAAAGACTATGGAAAGGCATTCTCTCTCTGCCTATGTATAGCGTGTTTCATAATCGAGCAACGTTTGGCTGATGAAATAGACCACACGTTCCTATTTATCATTGTCTTCTTGAGCCAGCATGTAGGCTAGTGAGACATGAGTGGCTCGTGAGTATAAGATCAAAGGGCGGTCTAGTTTGGGAGGCATTAACATGGGTGGAGATAACAAGAAGCATTTAAGCGCTTTCGAAGGCCTCATTGCATTCTTGATCACCAATCAATGTTATAATATTTCTTTAATAGATTGTTGATTGGATGAATGGTAAAACTTAGATCTGGGATGAACCTGCGGATTGCACCGAGCTTCCCAAGAAATGACCTAATTTAAGACTCATCCGATGGTGGGACCATGTCAAGAAAACCCGTATTTCACTAGATCAACATCAATCCCTCGTGAAGATATAATGTAGCCCAGAAGTTTTCCTCCTGTCACACCAAACACGCACTTTTCTAGATTTAATGTGACACCATATTCAATTAATCGTGAGAGGATGATACAAAGCACTTCTGGATGATCACAACATTTCTTGGCCTTGGCCAACAAGTCATCCACATATGATTCCACAATTTTATGGATAAGATCATGGAATATATATGTCATTTCCCACTGATACGTAGCGCCAATGTTCTTAAGACCAAATGGCATGATAGCATAGTAATATGTTCCCTAGGGAGTTATGAATGTAGTTTTGGCTTGATCTTGTTCATATATTTTAATCTGATTATACCCTGAGAACCCATCCATGAGGGACGATGAGTTTGAATCCAGATTTGTTGCATCAACGATAATGTCAATGGATGGTAATGGGAAGTCATCCTTGGGACAAGATTTGTTAATATCCCGAAAATCTATGCAAATGCGTATCTTCCCATTCTTTTTTAGGATGGGGACAATATTAGATACCCATTGTGAATAGTCAACGGGCTTGATGAACCCCACTTGGAGAATTTTTATTACTTCCTCTTTTACCATGAGAGCCACTTTTGGCTTCATTGGTCTTGACTTTTGTTTAATTGGCTTCACATCTAGTTTAGTGACAAGATTATGCACCACGACATGTGGTGCAATGCCCATCATTTCTTTATAGTTAAATGCAAAATCCTTTTGATGTTCTTTGAGGATTTGGGTGTGTATTTCTATCTCCTCTGGAGTTAACGAGGATCCTAACTTTAAAATCTTTGGTTCTTCCTCCATTCCAATGTTTATGTCAATGGTTTCTTCTATCAAAGAAAAGTTACCTTCTTCAAATCGGGTGGGGCTGCAGTAGTTCTAAGCTTTCTCCATTTTTATCTCGTATATATTGAGATCCTTTTGTGGAGGAGACTCTACCATGGGATTTCCAAAGTAGGAAGAGGAATGTGGTATCAAGGAAAGATCAACTATACGGTGGGCAAGGTGTAGCTCCACATAGGCGTTTAGATATTCGAGAGTGACTCTATCATCGTCCGAAGTGAGCCATGATAGAAAAATCATCCTCACCTCTCCATGAGTTAAGAGTGAGTTTGTTGGTATCTTACGCACTAATGGTTCGGTATGAAGTGATACCGTGAAATTCATATCCTCCAACTTGCTATTATGGGTGAAATGGGAAGGCTTTGAGGTTGCTTTATTAGTCTGCAAGAAGGTTATTCTCTCGCGGGATTGCTTGATTGATATGAAGCTAAATCCCTTACTTAGATCTAATACTGTCGTTTTATAGAGTTGTAAGTGCTCAGCTCTAGTTTCATATACCTTAGAGACTTGGTTTGCAACCAATTGCAGAGTCTCCTAGTACTCTAATGTTGTTGACACCCATTCTTTTAGCTAGAATGAGGCCAAGGAGGAGAGCTTCGTACTTAGCCCCGTTGTTTGTACATTCAAAGTTTAATTTAAAGGCGAAAGGTAGGATCTTTCCCTCAGGTGAAGTAAAGATCACTCCTGCCCCAGCTCCAAAGTGACATCTAGCTCCATCGAAGTGGAGAGTCCAATACTTGCTTGGAAAAATGGATGTTGGGATATCTATTGTATCTATTTCTTTTGCTTCGGTTACTTCTACCATAAAACTTCATCTAATGGAAGAGAAGAAATTCCCAGGGTGTGTCCCATACCCATGGAATCAAATGGTAGGAGAATAGGTAAGTCTTTCTCCAGCAACTCGACAATTTTGCGGTAGTCCCTAGTGACACTATTTTTATAACATTGGTCTCACTTTTGAGTGCTTTGGAATGTCCTCGGCTAGATTTGTAACTTCTAACTCTGTGGTGGGTATCAAATCTTCTTTTGGTTTCAAATTAATTGGTTTGATGAGTTGATTTGTTGGGAGTTCAAACTCGAGTGAACGCCTGGTCTTTTCTTCAAATCAGCTAGGTGTATATCGAAGGGTTTTGGGTCACCTTGTGCCACAAATATTTTCCCTAAGTGTAGAAATCTTATTTCTTGGAATAACGTGGAAGGGATTTCCTTCATGCGGTGTATCCATGGCCGACCAAGGATCATATTATAATTGGTTTCCTGATCTATAATATAAAACTCGGTGAGGACCATCTTGGGTCCTAAAGTGACTGGTAAAACTATGGTTCCAATCGAAGTGGCTTTGAGGCTATCATAACCTCTTAGCGTATTTCGTGTCGTGGAACAATTTATCTCTCCATATCCTAACTTTTGAAGAAAAGTGAAGGGGACTATATTAACTGCTGCCCCATCATCAACCATTGCATGTTTAACATAATTATTGTAGACCCAAACTTGTAAATGTAAAGTTGGGTCGCCTCTTCATGCAATTTCAGCGTCTGTTGGCATTTTGCTTATATCAAATATAAATTTCATATCCCTATCTGGCTGCCCCGGAGGATAAACGTCAAAGTCCACATGGTTTACTTGTTTTTAGGGGAGGAGTGATGTTGATTAAATGACCAAGGCCTAATGCTTCTAAGAGAGCAGCCCTGAGGGCGGGAGAGTTCTTTAACAAATCCAAAAAGGAGATGTGAGAGAAGGTTTTAGTTAGATCGTTAATTAAATCATAGGCACCTATGGGTTTTACCAATGTTTGTTGTTGACTTTTCTTGTTCCAACCGATAAATTGGAATAGGTTGAGAAGAATAATACCATGTTCTTGTTATGGTTTCTAGGGGTAGCTCGGTGTCTAACTCCACCAAACCAACTATCTTAGTTTGAGGACAAGTTCCTAATTGGGGTGCGACTTGGTGGATTTAATGAAGTTAAAGATGCATGATCATTGTTTCTGTTATGACACCTTTGTTTGTTCCATTAGGATCTAGCTTTGTTCTTGTTAGAACGATTTGGGAACGGATCATTAAAGAGCTTGAGAGGTGCATTTTGAGGGAAATTGCCCCTGCATAGGTGTTTGGCGTGGGTACTACTGAATTTGCTAAAAAATATCTATAAAGAGTTACTTTTGATCTTCTCTCGCAAATCTTGCATGAATTTATTGTATTAAGGACAAGTCCTAGTATCATGGCCTTGAATCTTGTGGAAGCCATAATATAAGCTGGGATTATAATTTCAAGGTCAATGTTAATTTATAATCTATTGTGGCCTGAAATTCTGATGAGATTGCTGGTTGTTAGAGTTAAAATTTTGAGGTTGTTGCCTTTGGTTTTGACTCTGATATCCATTTGGGTTTCGATTTGGACTTTGTGTTTGAATTTGTCGTCGTCATTGTTGTTGTTGCCATGGTGGACGATTAAAATCCACCATGTTGATTGTAGGAGTAAAATTGTTATTTCGTTGATTATTAACATGTGGTGAAATGATTACAATGTTCGTCCTTTTAACTTGGTCGATTACTCCATCTATTGTAACACTTTGTAGTTCTTATTAAGGATTTTAGGTCCTTGATTTGTGTTCCCTGTCTTAGACTAGGCGGCAAAGTGTTTTGATTGGGATTTGCTAATTTCTCGTTTGTCCCATATGTCTTACGGCCACTATCTATCATTGCTGGTTGATTCGAGAGAGCACTCTCAGTACTTCATCAGAAGTTCTTAGTGGGAACTTCTGGACTTCTTCCTTTATCTCTCTATTGAGAGAATTAAGGAATAAATCACATAGTTCCATTTGATCCATGTTTGGAGCACTTGCTGATGAGTAGAGAACCGTACGCCATCTTTGAATAAAATGAGCAACGAGACTCATTATGTTCTTGTTTGATATGCAAGAACTCCCTGATTCCCGTTCTTAACAATTTGTTCATGTCGAAAGCTTTGATGAATTCTGACACGAGTTGTTTAAATGAGTGTATCGAGGCTTCAGGTATTCTGTAATACCAATCAAGGGCAATACCTTCTAAGGTCTTAGGGAATATTTTAGCGATAACCCCGTCCCAAGGGAGTAACTCCCGTATGGCTGTGGCATAGGCCTTAATGTGTGCGTTTGGATCCCCCTCCCCTTTATATTTGGGTAAATTGGGGAGAAGTCTTGGAAGCATAACACTTCATATGGTGAATTCTAGGGGATCTTTTAAATATTCTGAATAAGTCCCTACTGCATAGGCCTCGACCATCGATGGCGCTTGTTGAGGGGGTGAAGGTGGAATGGGTTGTTGATATGGCATAGCATATGCGTTTATAGGGACATAAGGGAATCCCTGTGGTTGAACGAACATCCCGAGAGAAGAGAACATGTCTCCTTATGGTGACTTTGAATAAATGTTTAAGTAAGGAGGAGCATTGTTCAGTGCGGGTTGTTTGGTGTCAGCAGGAGGTGTCATGTTTTCAACTGGAGCGGCATTTGAAAACATGGTCCTAGTTGGTGTTTGTTGTGGGTAACTATAAGGATTTTGAGGAGGCATGCCTAACGTGCCTATTCCCATAAGGAGGTCAACCTAACTAGGATGATGCGGAGGGTTGGGGATTCCTGCTTGCCCAAAATATGAATTTTGGTTTGCTTGAGCAAGTTCCAGCCCTCTAACCTTTTCAACTAAGGCTGAAATGACCTCCATTGGTGAAGACATAGTGCTTTGCCTTAAGGGCGTTTGTTGTATAGCTTGAGGTTGTAAAGGGGTATGATACCCTGCTATGAATTGATTGTTACCCTGCCAAGCCTCACCGAGGGTATTTCCCATAGGTGGAAGAATGGGGGTGTTTTCCTGGAATAGGGTATCAGACTGTATTTGTAAACTCCCTATAGGTGGATACATATTTTGGAAGCGTTGTTCGCTTTTAGCGAAGCGTGCTAAGTACTCTTCATCTAAAAGGGGAGTGGGTTTGACCTGCCCTCGATGATCGTGGTCCGAATAAGACCTGAGAGGAGATGAAGTGGATTTTCTAGTAAACGTCATATTGTTAGAGCCGAGGGCTCTGGGCTTGTGTTTGTGGCCAGATCAAACTCCTCATTCATAATGAAGAACTTGAATAGTTCTTTGAGGGGGAGTTTGTGATGATAGGTAATTACTTGAATAGTTATCGGCCCATGCGAGCGAGGGTGACGGTTATCTATTTGTTTGACTATAGTTTACTTGAGACTGAGAGAGAGTCTTCCATATGCGTCATATCTCGACATATTCGGAGGGTATATTAATACCCTCGGAATAATGGGAAAGAGCGAAGGTGGATGAGAGAAATAACAAAAGAAAGAACTATTTGTTTCATGTCGGGTTCACCAATTTTGTACAATGGAAAAGTGACATGTGAGCATGGGAATCTACAAGTACCTCTTCCTCGTACCCGACCTCCCGGGTCATGTCGAGGCAATGTAGGTGGATGTTAAATGCGAATGGATACGAGATAAGCTAATCGGGTAATCTTATATCCTCAATATGCAATAACGGAATTTACAAATCTAAGGTGAAGAAGGCCCTCCTAACCCGAATTGGCGTAATGGCTCATTCGAAATAATGGTTGTTCGAGGCTCCAATCAATGTCGAGCTCTGTCAGATCCTATTTCTTGGTTGTTGGATACGTGGGAAGTGACTTGTGGGAGCTTTGTATATATCTCCAGACAAGGTCATTAAAATGTTGTTGGGCGACTTAGTGGATTTGTAGTGAACTATTGGCGGTTTCTAGTCTAGCCCGAAAAATATTAGATTGATTGGCTTTTGTATTTAATACTGAGAATTATACTATAATATCTCGAGTGGTGAGGATCTAAATACCGGCATTCATAAGCCGGTGTCAATACTTAATCCCGACTTGTAGGCCCGTTAGGTTCACGGGACTTGGGGATCACAACCGTGAGTTCGTGGTTGTTGTGGACCTGTTATGGTCATGTGAAGAATCAATCCCTTCTCCCAACTATCTAGTAATCATATGCCTTTTCAGCCTCTATGTTTAGAACTAGAAGTTGTATGATTTTCTCGGAGTACCTAACAGGTGTTCTGGCAACTTGAATATGTAAGCTAGTGTCTATGTCAACGAGGAGGTCTCCTGCGTTAGGTTGTGGAACCAAAGGATCGCAACCAAATGTTTTCTCTCTTTCGAATCCTTGCACATTCATTCAGATGTTTTATCAAGGTAGTCTATAGTTTGGATGGTTTGACCAAAATGTGTAAGCTTTGTCGTCTTTGATGTTTAATCCTCTTAGTTGCTCACTAATTGCTTGTAAGTTTGTTGTTGCTCGAAAGACCTGTATCCTAAGGTCTTGATCTATATCAGCTAATGTCATGGGTAGATTTGGTGAGGCACTTTATGGGTTCAAATATATACTCTCTAAGCTCTCTAGGTCTTGTGATTTTCATACAAAATGATTTAACTTCTAACTAACATTAGTAAACGATTACTAAAGAAGTATTTACACTATCACGAAAGCATCCTTCTATTTTTGTATTTTCAATGACGTATTTCAATGAAATTAAAGAACAACTACTGTAGTATATTTATAAAATAGACAACTAATCTAATAATGTAATAAAAACAAACAGAGTAGCTTTGGTATGGCTATTTGCACAATGTGTAGTTGTGATTTTATCCTAAATATCTAAGTAACTAAAATATTAAATTGAAAGGCTCTCAATCCTACCTCAGAAGTGAGGAATGAATCATAGTTTCTTAGAAACTATCAATCCCCACAACTTCCCCGGTGATATCGAGAGCGAGCTTTTAACTGAAATGAAATAATTCACTACTCTATTTGATATGTTGTAACTAGAACTTCAATAGCTCAAACATGGCATTTACTGAAGGTAAGTGGTAAATCCAGTTGTGTGTGATTTCATCCCCTCAGTGTGATCTCCTTGTTCCTTCGTGTCCTCGTGAATCCAGAAAGTGTGTATATGATAGTATCAATAGAAGATAGTATTCGAACAATGGCAGCTTTGGATATAGACCGAATACAATGCGAGTAGGAGAGAGATAGTGCAAGTGAACAAAGCTTGACTATGCAATTCCTAGCGGGATTTATTGCGGGAATACAACACAAGTGTACCGAGAGTTTCAGAAACTATCCTTGTGACAAAACAAAACCTGTAACTTTAATGGATTCTAGTCTAGAAATGAAGCTATTCTATGCTAAACTAATTGTATGGAGCAGCAATGGAACAAGACTAAAGCAAGAAGATCAAATGACCTCTAAAAGACCAACAATGGAGGCAAAACATGAAACTAACAGAATTCTAAGCAAGAAATTGAAAGACTGAATAAGAGAATTGAGAGGATGAGGGGCCATTTGCTTGAAAACAAGTTGGCTATTTATAACCAATGCATTTACCAGAGGGTAACTCCCATTTGAACTCTTTTACTATAAACAAAGGAAAAACACTATTACCAGGGGACCAAAAACATTAATGCAAGCCAAAGTGGTTGAAGAAAGCGTGTAAAACTCAAGATTTATGTTTGATGCGATTGTCGGAAGGATCTGGAAAATGCGCACAAGACCGCCGCCCTATGTAGGGCGGCGGATTCTGAGACCGCCGCCTTGTGTAGGGCGGCGATTACGAGACCGCCGCCCTATCTTGGGTGGCGGTTTCATCCATCGATGACAAAATGCAAGAAGAAAAGGGGGAAAAGGGCAAAACAAAGCATGCGGAGGCTGAGTGGGGCATGCGGGATACAAGCGTATACTTGGCGAGCCTTTCTGGATTCTAAACACCTTGCAAGGAGACTTGTATCATCATTGGGGCATGTGTAACATCGTTAAACGATGAAGTACCCTACAATTTCGTACGTACAATAACCACTCCCTATTTTGTCTTGTCTCCAAAAGTATTTAGGAACTACATGACATTCTTGTATTTACATGCAAAATGTTATTTATCATTATTTGTGAAGATGCATATAATTCGCTATCTCTAGTTAAGGCCATTATGCCACTAATAGCTATCCATGCAAAATTCAATTATTAAAACCTTACCAAAAAAACCCGTGGCATGCATGGTGAGACGAATCCAAGCCAACTATACATAAAAAAAAGATTAATTTCACCACATACTCCGCTTTAATTAATTACACCACATATTACCCTTCGTGGAAACTTTTTGAAACTCATATTCAAAATGTATCACTTGCACATGGTTAAGAATACTCTGGTTAGGCGCGTGGATTAGGGCTTGAAATCTAAATCCATTTTCACTCCGCATTTTTGGCTTTGGTGGTTTCTAGAAACTCTTATGAGAAGAAAAACTCTGCCAAACCATCTCTGCCGCCATCGATAAAATTTGAAGCTCAGGAACATGGAGTGACCGTCGCCATTGGAGGAGCTTTGAAATGGGCTCTGTGGGCATTGAAAATTTCCTTGCTATTTTAAATCCACGATTAGGAGCTCTTCTTCACGGGTTTGAACTCTGTTATGGAGTTGTTACCTCTATTAATAGAGCTTGTGCCCTTCCTTTAGCTATTATTGGTGTTTCTCTGTGATTGGCTTGAAGGGTTTTACTGGATTTGCTCAGTTGGTTTGCCATTGATGCCATTTTAGAGTTTTGGCTTCTGCGACCTAGGTCATACTATGCATATCTAGGTTGATTTTGTATTCATTCTCAGGGGTTTCTAGATATCTACCTAAAATAACTCGGACCATATTTCTGAGGTAAGAATAACTTTATTTATACCACCCAGATTCTGGAAAGATTGTGTCCTTTATTTATTTCGAACTATCTTCCGCTATCTCTGGCTATTTCTTTACTTATGGCTGCCATTGATGGGTATATTATGTTTTGCAATGAAAACTCATACCTTCAAAACGGATCCTCTGTTGTGGTTTCTTTAATTTGTTGTTGAGATTTGCGTGGATGCCAGATCTCAGCTTGAAATGTTGTTTTTATGAGCCATCATTGAAGAAATTTGAATCCTTTTGTGCTTATAGATGCTTTCCTGACGCGTGTATTTGTTTCCTCCATCCTGCAATTGTAACTGTGAGCTCATTTTAATGGCGTGAGTTGGGGTTTGAAATTCTCTTGACTTATAGATGCTCACAGTGCCTCATCCCTATTTTACATTATTTAACCGAGACCCGAGTGGGTTTTATTGGGATTCGTGCTCCCTATTGTGGATCTAAGCTAGGCTCGTGTTATTGATTTTGGTTGCTCGTTGTGATCTACATTTGTGCTCTACCTCTTTTTGGGTTTGCTGCTTTCGTGTCAGAGAAAGATCATTTTCTTGTGTGTTTTGGGCATTTGTATGCTTGTTAGTTGTATGAAACAGAGACTTTCCTTTCCATACTTTGTAGCTCGATGTGGATGGTCCATAAAATGAAAATGATTTACATTTGGATTCTAACCTGAATGCCTTGGATTTTTTTGCGAGTTTATACCATTAAGTATCCCCTGTAGTAGTTAGCTTCACAGTACAGCTCGATTTGGGGATTTCAGAGTGATTTGTATCAGTTATTATGTATCCTTTTGCTTGGCCTTGGATGGATTTTCAATGCATTTGTGTCTCTACCGAAACTTGTCCATTCATGGATATGTTATGCCGATTGTATTTGTCCTTTGCAAAAGCTGAAATGTTGATACAAATTTGCAATCCCTTTTAACTTATATTCTTGAAAATCTATTGTAATGAAATGTATGCTTATGATTAATTATGTGTCTCTGTTGAAACTCAAGTACAAATCCATCCACATTTGATTGCTCCATGGTCCAGAAGACAAACCTTAAAAATACTTAAACAATGTATAGTGTAATATCTGAAAGAAAATTAACTAACAAAAATATTAACAACTGAAGCAAATTTGATTCATTGTCCACAACTTTCCTTCCCGTAGCAACTATAGAAGAACAATTTTGGAATTCAATACATCATGTTTCTCATTAAGCCTTGATGTTCTTGTATATTAAGGGTCAATGTAACTAGTGGTACCCATAACATAGGTAGAGGTGTGGGTTTCGAACTTTTGGTTTACTCCTTTGTTGAAAGCAAACTGTCTACTTCACAGAACTCTGTGTTTTTTTCTTGCACTATGAAATTCATTGTAAGTCCTATACCTGGACCAATTCTTGGACATAATTTAGAATTATTCCTACTTTATTGGATAGTTGTATTGACTTTAAACTCTTTTACTTGTAGTGTTATTCCTTCATAAATAAAGCTAAAACCTTTTGACTAGATCATCATTGTTTAATCTCCATGAGCATGCTCTAGGCTCATTGCTCATTGTCTGTTTGAGAAAAGGCTAAGAAGGATGATTTATTTACTTTGATGAAAGCATATGTTTTCCTAGCTCAATTATCAATTTTTGTCGCTTTTTATAATAGTACAAAATCTGTAAATCTCTGCAAGTCTCGAAATCTTTGCTTTTACTCATGTACTTTGCAAACTATATATTTGTTGAGAAACTAAAATAAAAAATGAACATGGCATAAATCTGTAACCTGATCTTAACATTTGCATCTTGTTGATTAACTTGGAATAGATGCTGGAAAACTTTATGGAAATTCCAATTTCTTACATTGATAGTTATTGAGTATGGGTATTTCCTTCTAAAAAATTTGTTATTTGCAAACCATTAATAAATTTGAATATAGAATCCATTTTGAAGTTATATCCTCCTTGAAAACTGTGCAAATTTGTAATGTTCCTCATTCGATAATATTACTTGTGTTTGATTCTGAATGAGTACTTACAAATTATCTGTTTTTTTTTTTACCAGAAGAATAACCAAATTGATATTGTGGCATTCAACTTTTCCTTTAACACCTGAATTTAGCTATCTTTGATCCTTCTTTTTGACTCATGAAAAGAAAACTATATTGTGAAATTGCATTCTTTTTCCAAAGTATGAAAACATGTTTATCACAACATAATGTGATTGTACCATTTGTACCTGCTTGGAGATATGTTACATATTGCATGAAATTATCCTTGCATTATTTAAACCATGAGCTTAGTTGCAAATTTGTATTTGATGAATTAAAATTCTATCCTTTATGCTGACACACTTTTCTTTATCATTCATAGATTATTATGAGATGAAAGTTGATTTTAAAAATAATGGAAAACATCATGAACCTTTGTGGTTTCTGTTTCCTCTACAAATATGTATTTGAAAGATTTTCATCTCTGGTTCATGAATGTAACATTCTTTGAGATGTTCCTAATTATAGTTTCCTTCATTTGTAATAAAAAAACAAAACAATCTTATAGTGTTCAAGGATCGTGTATACTTAGGTTGATTTATGAGATTATCAAGTTTCTTGTATCATGTGCTGGTACCCATAGCTCTCTTTCCTTTACTATGCATTATTCTGAAGATGACTACCCATTTGCACACTTAGCTGCTTTTACCTTGTTCTGTAACCTTAAAGCTTGAAGAAGACATGCTATTTATTGCTCTTTGGAGTGAGTTAACTTGAAACCTGTAGGTTGTTCTTTCTTGACCAAAAATGAATCTCAGGCTTGGTGATGCTTTCTAAAATTGCACTCAGCTAAGAAATGATTCAAAACTATAACCTGTATTTCCTTGCTTTTCATATTGATTTCTTTGAAACTTGAAACAATATGTTTCCTAAAAGTGGTACGATTTTACCTATACCTTCTAATTTTCTTGTACATGTTCAAGAAAGTCTATTTGTCTAAAACTGTAACTACAATAGAATGGAAATCCAAAAATATGAAGGTCTAAAAATTGTAATTCTTCTTTCAGTTACTTGCAGAGGATGGAGAAGATGAGCAGAAAGGCCAATTGGAAGACGAAGACTGTGGGATAATCCATTCAACAGGAAATGATGGATTTTCCCTTCTCTTTTACTCATAGCTTTAAACACATGTGCTTTCTTTTACTATACTTGATTTTCAGAGTTATTCCCCACGGCTTGTGTGGGTCCATTATAATTTTAAATTGTGAAATAAATGAAAACATCTTACTATAATGAGCTATAAATACTTATCTTTAATTAACACAATGTTAAATGAATTCTTTGCAATACATGTACATTAGGTAATTTTCACTTAATCATAATTAATGAACTCAAAATAACTTGATAAAACTGAACTATGAATAAAGAAATGCAACAAACTACTTCATTTTCTTAAATGGACTGTCCTTGTGAAAGTTTTGTGTTGTCCACCTTTGATCTTCTCTTTCTTTTCCGTGCTGTGGCAGTGTCATGCATTCGTTTCTATGGGGCAGATACACGATCATGACATAGATGTCATTTGGAAAGACTACTTAGGTGAAAGGTTGACATTCTAAAACCAAAATAACGACAGTTCAAACCTTTTCCTTCATTTATGCCCCTTAAACCAATCCCTTCAATCATGACAGAGATGGCATTAGGAAAAATCCCACTACGTAAGAAATTTCTTCTCTTTCACTATGTAATTCTACAAAAAATTACAAGTTTCTTGTCAAAATATGACCTTATGGAAGGATTCTAATTCCTTCTACTTTCATTTCTTACTTAGAATCATCAACAAGAAAGAATTCAACTCTCTATAAAAAAAGAACAATTACAACTTCTTCATTTATTCGCACTTGAATTCACCCCAAATAACTTTACCTAGAATGAGTAAAAGCACATGTATTTATAGTTTCTTTGCACAAGGATGAGTGGAAAGGCAAAAGAATCGATTTGAGAAGCCCAAACACTTACAACTATTATGACTCATCATTTAAGCATCATCGGGTGCAGAATGCATTAAGCATGGTAGTAGTGGTAATTGTGTAACCTTTGTGGTGGTTATAGTACCACAGTGCCTACGGGACGTGGTCCCATAGCTGTCGGCACATTTGCACAACCACTTCTCTATGAAGAGTGGTAGTTACTGCAACCTTCTTATCAGTTCCATTACCTCTCCACAATTATCACATATGTAACACCCGCTAAAATACACCTACACGAGACCTAAGAACAACCTAGGGTTAGCTAGAAAAATTATGATTTTTTTGAAAACGTGCCCACAAAAAGGTTTGGAAAACAATAGTTGTCACGTTAATGTTTCTAAGTCAATTAAATTTAATAATAATTTTTTCCCATTATAACAAAATATTGAAAACCCACATTTAAACTTTAATACATTTAATTTGACTAAGCATGGTTAATTTCCCCCTAAGTATTATTTTAATAACAATTTAATTCACTATAGTTAAAATTTCCACATTTAAATCTCAAGGGTAAAAGGGTCAATATAAATAAATACTAAAAATTAATTAATCCCACAAGGTTTAATAACAATTGACAAGGTCCCCATTTGACATGGGGTTAGAATTAATAAACATACTCCTACCCCATAAAGTGACCCCTTAAAAAGTCAACCCATGTATTTGAAATTAAAAACATTTAAATTAAAAGACAATTTCCACTCACCCACTCTCTACCTACTTTTTGTAGGGATGAATCTCATCGCTTGGATGGATTTATTTAGGACCCTTGATGAGGAGAAGGTCGCTAACCTAAAACATGCTTAAGAATGCTTCTCTCTCTTTTCATTTGGCTCATTGTTTCTCTTTTGTTTTGCAGGTTGTTGGAGGATAAGGAGGAAGCCATTAGAGGCCATTTCAAGCTCTTGGGAGGGATGAACATGCTCCATTATTTTCTTATTTTATTCACACCCTCTCCTAGGGTTTTAAATGTACTTGTATATTTTATTTAGCTCAAAATTCTTTGATTTGCCCAAATGGGCTTGTGGGTTTTTCCCCATTTTGATTAAATAGCTATATTTGATAAGTGATTTCATTTGGATATGTATGTATGTATGTATGTATGTATGTATGTATGTATGTAATTTTAAAAGGATTAAAAATCTGAATCACTATTAATACAGTGATTTAATACATTTGCAAATCCAATAATTAAAAATGCCTCTCTCTTTCTCTCTCTCTCTCTCTCTCTCTCTCTCTCTATATATATATATTAGAGGTTCAACCACTGACCAAAGAAGTGCATGGTCCGCCCAACAAGAAATGCGTAGTGGGGTATATTACTCATGGGAAGGGCTTACGAGAATTGCATTTAGTGGTGTGGGGGTGGGGGCGCGGGGGGAGTGGTTAGATTTATGTTGGTTAAAATACATTAATTTGGGGTTGGGGGATAGTCCCCCAACCCTAACCTTATAACTCACATCTGCAGCCATATATGGCTTCAAATTTCAATAAAATCTTTTTGGTTACATTTTAAATCTTACTTTTTGAATACTTACACACACACACACACACACACACACATTGCTTTTAATACATATTGCATATTATATATATATATATATATATATATATATATATATATATATATAATAAGTAGTTAAATGTTATTATTATATTTTATAATAATAATAATGTATATAATACTATTGATATTATTATTGTTATAATAATAATATTTTGAATAGTAGTTGATGCAAAATCACGGCACCCCAGAATGGCCTCGGATCAGTGAGGCATTTGGTGTGATACACATAACATTGGACCATCTCTCAAGTTGTGGGACTTGCAGACTTGAGATGACCTGCCGCAGAGAAAGTTGAATTCTTCTTCCTAAACTACCACTGCTGAAGTTACTTTAGTGCGGGAAACTATCTAATCCTAATCTAACTTTCCAAGGAGACGGGAGAGAGAGAGAGAAATACATAAAATTAGAGCCTACGAAGCAATGATACACGAAAAGGAAGTGGTGATCCCAAATCTAAGCTTGCTGAAGTGGAGAGAGGTGAGAAATGGAAAGGATGGACGGATGCATCACATACCAAAGATAGATTTCAGATAGAACACCACTTCAAACCCATTAAACACGGCTCCCAGGAACCTGCAATAGACATTAGAGATATGCACACTATACCCCGCAATGATGAGAAGCTAGAAGAGACACTAAAATAAGCAAAGAATGGACAAAATGCATCACAAAATAGATTTTATTTCTCCATAAGTTCACACAAGTACATCATCGGCAAGAAAAAGGCAAGAAAATGCCATTACGAGCCAAGAGAGAGGCTTAGACTCCACATTCTACCCTAAGGAAGAAAGAGAGAAGGGAGCGGGAGAGAAAAGATGACCAACCTTTTGAAATATGTCCCTCCTTTACAATATATAGAAGAAAGAGAAGAAGGAGAGATGGAAGAAATCGATTCTGCTGACCATCCTGCGAGAGCATTGAATCCACCTACTCCAACCACTCTAGAAAGCATTGAAATCTACACACGTAACAATGATGGGCTTCAACTGCGCAAGACCCATGCCTCCATGTGATATTCCTTCTGCTAGGAAAGAAAGGACTCCATTCTTCATTATGGCGTGACCAGTAGGAGACTTGACAGGCGTTGAAAATGGTGGGCGAAACATCAATGGTGGAAGTTGAGAATACGGTGTCGAGAGCTTTCCAAAACTTCCCCTCCCGCTCAAATCTGAGCTTCCAATCGAAATATATGGCTGTCTAAAGATCAAGGTTGTTGGCTCACAATATTTAAAAGAGTCCATCTATGCAAGACCCACGTGACAACCTCGTGCATCTTGAAGATTGACCCCTCTTCTCACTCTTGTAGTTCCGTGGGGTGACACGTGGCGCTTCTGCGGGCTGCTCGGTTTTTGTGTTCTACCTCGGTCCATCCTATTGGTGGAGACACTCTTCCTAATTTGAGATACGTGGAGAGCTAGCTAATGTTTGGGGACCGCTTTTGGATTCGCCACTTAAAAGAGTTCCAAAGAGACACGTGGCTCCTTCCATAGATTTTCTTTGTGTTTTGGCTAAGTCCCTTTTTTTTTTTTTGCGGGGCCGTATGTCTTACTCTAGACACATGGAGGCTCATTGCACATTTGGGACCTCCCTCGAATTTTACTTTAGAAGTTGCGCCGTGATGACACGTCGCTCCTTCCGCTAGCCTACCCATGTTTAGAATTTTCAACTGATTCTATTTCCTTTCCGGACCTAGGACATGTGGAGGTCCTATGCTTGTTTGGGAGTGACCTTTGAGCCACACCTTTTGAATTTTGCCGTTGAAGCACGTGGCACACTCCACGAGTCTATGACTTTTCAAATGGCGGACCGACGCTTGTTGGTGACCACTTTTAGACTTGACCTTTGGAGATGCACCGTTGAGACACGTGGCACCGTCTACTAGCCCTTGTATACTTAGCCGATTTGGGCCCACTACCCATTTGACTTTTGTTATATCCTGACTAAATGGCGAGCACAACACTTGTTTAGATACTTCCTTTTGGGTCCTGTCCTTGAAGTTGCACCGATGAGGCATGTGGAAGATTCCACCGACCCTCTTATACTTAGTCTATTCAATGGTCGATTCTGCCCCCTTTTTGACTCTAAACACGTGGAAAGACGGTGCTTTTCTAGAGACTACCCCTTGGGCTTGACCTTTAGAGTTGCATTGTTAAGGCACTTGGCACCTTCTGCGGCTTCACAACTTCTCATTTCCCCGAAGTCATCCCCAGACACGCCGCCCGCCTTTTCCACTTAGCAAAATAAATCCTTAACTTGTGCCTTTTGCGAAAAGTAAAAAAGCTGCCAAAATATCTCCGCCACCCCACCATTTTGCAATCTTCCCATTTGGTGAAAATTCTTCGCCCACTGAGACCACCTTTGCATTTGGCAAAATATCCTTCCTAGGCCCTTGCCCACCACCATTGCAAAATATGAGGATTTACAAGAACTTCTTAATATTTACGGAAAGGGGAAGAAATTTCCTATCTAATGGAAATGATTTGGGGGACCTTAATTGCTTAAAATATATAAAAGTTCAAATTGAAGAACCAAAAGGGGAAAATGGTGTTAGTTGACCAAAAATAATTTTGAGCTTATTTTGGTCAACAATTTGGCAACTCATGGTGATCACCTTCTGCTAGGTGAAATGATCAACTGCTGGAAGCATCCATTGGGAATGGAGTCATGAATGATTGTCGATAAACACAAATCTTATCATAATCTCTAAAATCTGGTCCCTGAGCCACTTGGAACACCACTTTGGGCTGGTTTGGTCTCACCAAATGCTACTTCAATGTCTTGTGCATGAGCAAAAAACACCACAACACACTATGTACAAAGCTGAAATCATACACACCATAAGTGGGATATGCGAGTGTGCACAAGCACTTCTTTTACAAAGCAAACCTACCTATTATGCGCTAATCGAGAACAAAAGGAACTCAAACAAGTCCTACAACTAGCGAGGAGAAGTAGCGTCTCTTTCTAAAAAAATGGAAGCCGTGAAAATGATTTGACATTGAATATGGCTGCTTGTATGAGTGAAAAATGGACTATAACACGATCCTTGACCCAAATCATCAAGGTGTCAACTAGAAATAAGAAAAATACCTCTTTTAGTTTCTCTCTATTTGGATTAAAGAGGCATTGCAGCTGATCCTTGGTACTTTGATACTCATCCTCATGCCCCGACTAGTTTTGGCTTCTCCTTGGCTCCATTCTGCCCAAGTACACGATTGGGCATGGTCTGGTCTAATGGATGTGCCCGTTACTCGAATTTCAACTCCAAGAATGAAGTCTTCTTGTGGACTTTCTGGGTGAATGATGTGTGAGAGATGGGATCCTCGTGCTCTTTTCCTTCCTCCTTCGAGAAGAACATGGAAGATTATGATCCTCGACCTTGGTTCTAGAGGGCTATTGTGAGACATATGCTTCGCGATTGAATGTTCTCCTCCATGTAACAGACTAATGTGCTTGGAAGGCGGTGTTAGTGCAAAATCACAACACCCCCAAATGAGTTCTATAGATATGTTTTTCTAAGGTAGAGTCATTTGGTGTGATCCGCATAACATTGAACTTTCCCCAAGGTGTGGGACCTTGTAAATGGAAAATCTCTCCAGATTAAAGGCTGGTTCCTATTCCTCTATTTAGGTGCATACGTGAGAACTTGCAGAGGATCTATCTCTATACCTAATCTAAAATTTGCCAAGGAGATAGGGATAAAAGGATATAAGAAATAAGAAATAATTAAACTACAAGGTGATGCAAAAGGAATGATGAACACTAGTTTCTTTGATAGACACGGACCAACAAAATACATACAATAATCAAGCACAGATAACCAAATTTAGAATGAAAGACCGGATGCGAGCAAAATGGAAAGAAAGGATCTATAATCGATCACAAACGTGTTTTATTGCTCTGTAGATTGATACAATGCATTACAAAACAACCAGGAGGCAAGAAACATACTACAATTTTAATGGAAGGCTTGAACTCCATGAATTCCTTTGCTAAAAGGAAAGGGGAGCCTACAAAACAAAAGAATGTCCAACCCTTTAAAATGAGTGGCACGAGCTTTGTATTTATATATTCGATACATGAGATGGGATAAAAGAGAAGAAAAAAAAAAAAGCTGCTCCAAGCTCAACCACCACTATTTAATGTCTCCCATAAAATCTGTTCCAAATTTGTCTTGATTGCATCAAATTCTTATTTGGCACCTTGAGGGAGGAAGAAACGGTGGATCGAGATCAAATTCGATGTGGTTTTGAGGCAAGATGATCCTACACTAAAGGAACAACGACATTTTCTCCATTTTTCACCTACCAAGGCCTTAAAAATGATTTTTTATCTTTCCATGGCGTAGAGGACGTCGAGACGCTTCCAACGGTGTAAGATTTGTAATATTTTGAGCCTTGAGTCGAAATATATGCCCCTTCAAAGTTTGTATTGGGTCTATACAAATGGGCGGGAAAACAATTTGAAAAATGGATCTCCTTTTTAATATGGGGCACGTGGTAGCTAGATTAGGGAAAAATTGGGTTTGCGGGTCCGTGATTTATCTTTTTCCCCTTTTCTACAAAAAAACACAAAACTCAGAAAACTCCCGTAGCCCCGACGCTCCGCTTGGACACATGGCACCCTTTGGTTGGCTAGGGAGATGTGCTTTAATTTTTATCTCTGTGCTTTTTTGGTAGACAAAAGGAAATTTTTTTCCTTTTCCTCCGACTCCTACTTTGACCTTGACTCGAGGTTGAAATGCTAAATTTTTCCTTTGGGGAGTTGCGGCCCATTTTACAACTTTTGGAATAACAGGGTGAAAAAAACTTTTCCCCAATGGCCCACTTTAGCGCTACTAGTTTAGGCTTGCCATGTGGTGTTTCCTCCGTTTCTGCCCAATTTATATGTTTTTGGCTTAGTCTTTTGCTTGGCAGGGTCATATCTCTTGACACAGGACATGCGGTAGTCTCAGCGCTCATTTGTGTTGGTGCTCATTTTGACCTCTCACCATTTTTCCCTAATTTTCCTCTAATCTGCATGTTATGAAACATTTTATTTCTCGTGGGTATTTTGAAAAGCTTTTCCCTCCAACTAAATGCCTTGAGTTGTTTACGAATCCATTGTCATGCCCTTCCTTGATGAAGTCTATGAGTTTCCTCTGTTCTTTAAAATCTGCGGGCTTTGCCATTTTTCCTATTTTTCCTCGACCATGGAAGCTCAAGAATGATTGATTTATATTTGTATGCCTTTGAAAATCCAAATCCATGGTTGAAATATGCTCTGAACCATGATCCACATAGTTTTGTTTCGAAAAAGTTTTCATCCTTAGCAAAAATCGGGTTTTGAGCATGAATGGTGAATTTCTATTTTTTGATGGTCTAACGGGTGTCTTTTTCTGTCATGTTATTCCTTAGCATTCAACGGTCACATGGCTTCCTTTGGTTGGTCAGGGATGGTGGGCGAATGCTTTAACTTATCACTTTTGCTTTTTTGGCAAAAATGAAAATTTGGTCCCATAGCCCCGCTCAAATTTGATTGGTTCTTTTGTTTACTTACGTGGCTTCTTCCAATTGGATGCGACACAATGGGTTTGTTTATGAACTTGTTCTTTTTGGCTAATTTGGAAAAAGTTTGAGCACACTTGCCTTAGTCCCTTGAGGATTTGATTAAAGCAAAATTTAAGTGGTAGGGAAAATTCTTAACTTGACCTGTGAGAGGACAACTAGCAAAGTTAAAGGTGGAGATGCGAGGCCTTGAAGGAAAATTGGATGTTTTGCCTTCTTGGCGGAATGGAGTAAAATTCTAAAATTAAAGCGTGCCCCCACAAAATCATTTTTAAACCTTAAGGGTTTGAAGAAGCACTAAGAGGACACTTGGAGGCCTCCGCTCACTTTGCATTTTGCTTGGACTTTTCAATGGCCAAAGGAGATTGCCTCGGATTCGACACTTGGTGCCTTCCGCTAAGCTTCGGTCCTTCAAACAATTTTTTCCAGGCCAGGACACATGGCGAGCCCGCGCTCTTTCAAGATATCAATTTTGGGGACCATCTCAAGGTGCGCCATAGTGATGCGTGGCAGTTTGAAAAGTCAGAAGGGACGGGGAAGCGGACCATTGGGGACAACTTAGAATTTTTTTCCTCTTATGCTCAAAAGGGTTAAGATATCAAAATGGCCCACAAACCCGACAAAGGATTAGTCAAAGTTTGTTTCAAGTCAAAAGGGCGGGGAGGTGGACCATTGGGGTAACTTGCATTTCCCCATGATATTCAAAGGATCAAAACATCAAAATGGCCCGCAAGCCCGATAAAGGAAAGGTCAAAGCTTGCTCCAGTCAATGACGGAGGTGCGGGCCTTCGAGAGGAAATTTGGAAAATTTTCCCTTTGTGGGAAAAGGAGTTAAAAGTGAAAAAGGGAAGCGCGGTTCCACTGGGACCCACATTAGGACATGTGTCAGAAGCATTTCTCAAGGGCGGAGCTGCAGGGGAAAACTTGGAAAATTTTCCCTTTTCCAAAAAGGAGGTGAAATGTAAGAATTTGGCCGCGGTTCCTTTGGGACCCACCTTAGGACACGTGTCAGGCTCATTTCTCGAGGCGGAGGTGCGGAACAAAATGTGAAAATTTTCCATTTTTTCCAAAAGTTGTAAAAAGTCAGAGGAAACCCCAGTCTATTTTTAAATTTGAATCTTCCACGTGGATGACCCAAATTCAAAGTAAAGATCAACGGCAGCTGAGAGTCTGAATCTGATTTTCCCCGATTTTATTGAAACACGCCTGAAAGTGCGAGTCTTCATGATTTCTTGGTATTTCCTACATGCCAGGCAGAGAGGGGAGTTAATGTTGATATCTAAGTTTGGTGGGGAAATCTGGAAGATGTCTTTCACCATTAAAATGGTCTAACTATTGAGCTCGATCGGATTTTCCATTTTTCTTCTCCCGAGCATGCGAATCCAAATTTGATAGATTAGGGGCAGAAGTGGTTGGTGAATTGAAAAAAGTGGTCTACCGGAGGAATGAGTTGAATGCGGGAGATATTTGATGAGATCTCCCCCTCGAGCACTGACGAATTTTTACGGATCGATACCAGAAATCGTGATTGTGATCATGGCAAGCACTGGTGCACTCAATGTCTAGATTTTCGGGGGAAAACTTTGTTGTAAAATGTTATAAATTGCACGAATTTTTCGTGCAAATGGTTCTGAGTGTTAGAGGTCGAAGAAAATTCCCGGGAGGAAAATTTGACAAGCCGTCCCGAGAAACCTGGTTATCTCTTTTTGTATTAAGTTTTATCATGTCAAAGTGGTTGCGAGTGTACAACCATTGAAAATCTCTAAGATTGTTCTATAAAATATTCCCTACTCATAAATTTAATCAAATTCGAGTAATTATGTGTTGTCTTAAGAAAAATGTGCCTATTTCATCTCTGAATGTATGCGGGTAGTTTTTCTTGTTTCTATTACAATATTGTATTAAAATATGATTCAATAACATGGGTCTTAACCCTTGTGACATTTTAGAGGCATTTGCAATTTCATTTCTCAGAAGAGCCTTCATTTAGGAGTAAAATAAGTGATTTAAAATCACTTTTCTTTCATCTATTTGACAGAGATTGTTTGTAAGCCTCTAGGTGTACCTTAGGCATGATTTGGCTTAGATCTTGATGCTTTTTTGGGTTCTCTAACTTGATCCTTCATGTTAGAATCTCGTAGGTTGTGTGAAAAGTGCTGATCTGGGCCTCCATTAAAGCACATATTCTTGTTAAAGAAACATTTTAGCTATCATGTGTATTTTTGTTGGTCTAACCTACCATTTTGTAATATTCCTCAAGGATCTGGTGAACCAAGTTCATCCTACCTCACCTCCCACCAAAATTTTTATTTAAAAACTATTAATCCTACCCATACTACCCCTGTTTGTCCTATGTGTGCAAAAATGCATAGTTTCCATTACCAAAGCATGCAGAAACAATCAAGATTTCAAATGTCTTTAGTAGCCTAAACCTTATTTGGAAAATATCTCCACTATCTAGAGTGACAAATCGTGAGAGTTAGATTTTTGCATTGATCATATTTTCTCCAAGGTCTTCTTAACCTCTTCATTAGGGAGAATATCTCCATCTCCTCCATAAACAACATGCTACAAAAGGGTCCTCTTACCTTTATTGAAAGGGACAACCTAAAATAGTGAGGATAGATCAAATCCTCTTGAGGGTGTTATCCATTTCTCCACATATGCGTGACATAGGGCCAATTAGATATCATCTCGGGACTACAAAACAACTCACCATGATCTAATATGTCTCTAAGCTTCCCATCAAACCCAAAGATGCTACTCGGACTTTGAGGGAGAATCAATTTGGATACCAACACCTAAGTGGTGTCGTTGCTTCAGGAACTAGTGGTTATAGCTCACATTCAAGCCCTAGTAAAACACTTCTTGTATGCTCCAAGTGTTGTGTGCAATTATTTCAGTTTTCACACCTAGTGCACTAGCTTTCATTTGATAAATCTGGATAAAGAAAAGCCGAAATCTTTCCATTTCCAGGTTTCTAGCCTTGACAAACATTTGACAGATCGTATTAGTGCATTTGCACAACTAAGGTGGAGATCCTTAGTGGCGACTACCTATTGATCTGATATTTAATGAGTACTAGTGTCTTAAAACTCATGTCAAAGTTAGATTTGTTACTAATATTTGCAAAGTTTGGAAGGAAGAAGATATTTCTTTGCTATGAATCCTGCTAGGACATTGTTTCTAGAGCTAGGAAAAGCAAAATCAGAAGGAAGAAAATCCTGGAGAGTTGTGGGAGATTAGCAGACAAGAAGAGAGATCCCCATTAATGAAAGTGATCGGCCTATCATTGAAGGCCGCCATTCAAGTGATTTTGAATCAGGTAGCCTCTTTGTAGAATTGAATTCTCTAACTGGAGAAGGGACTTCATTTGATTTTGAAAAGTTTGCTTCACATTCTACACTGTCCTTTCGTGAAGTTGATAGGGATTTCAAGAAACAAGGCCTTTAGAAGGTATCCATTTTGAAAGTTATACTCTTGTGTTCTAAAGACCCTCTGTCCCTTATCAATTTGCCACCCCTCCGTGGTCACCTCCTTGAATCAACATGGCCTAAATTACCCTACCTGCAGACCCCCTTTTGTTGTAAACACCTTTGGACCTATAAATTTTGTGGGAATGGTTGGTTATCCAAATGCAGTGCCTCAAGATGTAAGGAAAAAACTACCAAAGTTCCAAGGAAACAATGCTATAACTGGTGATCAACATCTAAAGCTTTTTATCAATATGATGGAAGATTTTGAGATTGAACATGAAGATGTATATATCAAGTTGTTTATCCATACCTTGGAAGAAGATGCTAGGGAATGGTATAAAGATTTTCCAGATAATTCTATTGATTCTTGGACTGAGATGAGCAATGCATTTAGATTGCAATATGGTGATAGAACTGACCCTAGGTTTCTTTTGATAGAATTTGAAAACATCAAAAAGAATCCTAATGAGTCAGTACATGATTTCAACACAAGGTTTAATAAGACCTTGAGGATATTTCTGTTAGGATAAGGCCATGTGATGAATCATGTTTGATCAAATATTCTAGATGCATTTGATAAAAGCTTGCATATTACTTAAGGGATAAAAACCACACAAATTTGAGGCGAGGCCTTCACCATGGCTCTACAAATAGAAAACAACATCAAGGCAATTGGGAAGCCTCCAAAAAGGGAGGGTGTAAATCGGGTTAACCTGAAAAAACCTTAAACAAGTTAAGATGTTGTTTTGGAAGAGGTTGTAAAGATTTTGGGGGGCCGTCAAAGAAATTTCCTCAAACTAGCCCGGGCCGAGAAAGAAATTGGGCGAGCTCACAAGGTCAACACAAGAAACAAAGCCAAGACATGTTTACAAATCACCAAAGATCTAATGATAGAGGAAAGGGACACCGCTCGATTTGGAAATAAGCAGCCCCAGGTAGGGAAAACGAGAATGGTGCACGATCCTTTGGCTGCTTAGAGTTCTTGTTGTGGAGGATACATATGTCAATGATTGGTGTGAAAAATGTTTCATGCCTCATGCTCCTTGTGAAGAAGATCAAAATTAAGAATAAGAAGTCTGATGATGATGTATGCATGATGGGTTGTTCCACTAGCTCACAATAAAGGGAAACTTTAATCGAGGTGATAAGTTCCCATCGCGCCACTTTTCGGGACTACATTCATAGGGTACCTATTTTTTCTCCCTCTCATACTTTAGAAGTAGATAATGTACAAGTTTTTGAATTGCCTATTATCACCGAATCACAATTATGTTTACACAAGTGCATATATTTGAGCTCACGGTGTGATTGGATAACATTGGTACTATCTCCAAGTTGTGGGACTTGCTAGTTGAGATAGACCGCCAGAGAAAGCCGGTTTCTTACTCCTACACTACCTTCCATAATCTACTCTAATGAAGGAAAAATAACTGTCCTAATCTAAATTTCTAAGGGACCAAGGAGAGAGAATGCATAAAAATGAAATCCTACAAATACAACGGTGATACACCGAAAAATGAGGGTGAAGGTAGTCTTCTAATGTGTGAGATACGACAAAGTGCACACTAGAAGGGGTGATAACAGTTCTCCACAATCTAGCAAAATTGCATTCACAAAAATATTTCATACATGCAAAATAATAATGAATCTTTGCAAGAGCATAAAAATAGACACAATATTATTGTAATGAAGGTTGAAAGGGCATGGAGAATGCGAAAAAACATAGTAGGGGAAGATGCATCCACAAGCTTGTATTTTATTGCTTCATGATATGCATAGTTTAATCTATTACAAGATAAAGTCCTAGATCACCATACAAGGATTCCACTACAAGGGCCTACAACACATTGGCTTCACAAATTGATTTTGATAGAGATTTTCTATAAAAAAACTCCCCTCCTTTTACAATGAGCCCAACACTCCAATTTATAGAAAAATGAGAAGAGAGAGAGAAAGGGAAAATGGAAATCCTGAAATATGTCCTTCAACAACTTGTAAGATGCATTAAATGGAGTGAAATGATTGTATGTTACTTATAAAAGGCTCCCCATACTATCCTAGGTGCTGCAACAGAGAAAGAATGATGACCATGCCTCTTAATTGCACTCCCAACTACCAAATAAAACACTGTCTTGAATCCGGTTATTTTTTATGAAAAATATACATCAATTTCTTATCAAATAAAAATTTCTTGATTTCCTATGCGTTGGTCTCGAAACAAGAATCCAACGGTACCAATTTTGTGTGATTTCGTTGAGAAATGCAAAATTTATGACCTTCTGAGTGCGGAGCACTATTTTGGGTCTGCCAGGCATTTTCTGTCATTTGATGAGAATGAGCATTAACTGACTGGAGCTGAATATGTTTCTTGTATTTAAATATATCTACCCTCATTAAAATTAAGAGGACATCATGCTCATTCCAGAAAGTCCAATTTTATGAAAATCATAGTCAAAAGTTATGGCCATTTGAAGTTTGGGAGGTCAAACTTTGACTTTTCTCTTTATTGCGGCTATTTCGGAAAAATCGGGTCCGCGTGTCTCGACTGTCCTAGAAAATTTCATCTACATCGCCCAATTTGGGCTTCCTTGCCCCTCCACATCCACCATTGACCGGATCGTGAGGGCTATTGACTTCCACATCGGCCGCATCCCATTTAACTTGGCTCTTTGTGCGGCGATTTCACCTTTGCGTGTCCCGCACGTACTTTTGTCTGGACTTGTCCCCGAAAAAAATCTCCGCAATGCCCGATTCGCACCGACTTGCGAAAAATCATCTTTTTGTGTCTCACGTATACCTTGCGTCCTGACATCCCAACTGTCTCGTGGACCACCTGGGACAAAAATGTCTAATTTTACCGATTTTTATTGCATGTGGCCATTTTGGCTTTGTGCATCCCGCGTGTCCCTGTTGAACTTGTGCGATGCAGGAAAAAAATGTCTAATTTATCCAATTCCTTTATATTTCAGCTCCAAACCTGGTATGATGAACCTTGGTACAATCTGCACTTTAGTACGATCCGTAGTCTCGGACTGTAATGCATTAAAACAAACTTACGACTTCGTTTTTGGATTTTTTCAATTTTTCTAACTTCTTGGATTTTTTCCTTGGATGGGGAAGTTAGAGAGAAGCCGAGGGGATCCTAAAAACATGGTTTTTGCCTTAAATCAATTTTAATAGCTCGGGACTAAAGAATTTGATGCATGTTATCGAAATGACCTTGAGGGTGAATTTTTGATAACATTGCCCAATAATGGTTTTGAATATTTAAGGGCTTTAATGATAAAGAAGTATGATGGAGGAATTCCATCTGAGGAAGACAGGCGATTCTTGACAAATTTTGTTGTTGCTCAAGAGAAGGAATATAATACAAGAAGTAAGGTTGTCAAAGGGACAAGGCCTCATGCCAAGCCAAAAGCTCCCTTACTTTCAAACATTCCTAAAGAGGCCCCTAAGAAATATCCATCTGCCAAAAGCCCTGTAGTTCCAAACAAAAATCATACCCCTCCTCATGCCCAAGCTATCAAAAATCTTGTACCACCTAATGAGTGTGTTGGCTTTCCTTCCAATACTACCTTACCAAAGAATGTCCCATATGACATTGCCCAAGTTTTAAGTCAAATCAAAGTCTCTGTTCCAATTTTTGAGTTGCTTAGGATTCTTGAGCACAAAAAGAGAGCATTTGAATACTTGGGATTGAAAGAAGAGAAGATTGCCCTAGGCAGAAATGTAAATATTATGGAGACTCCTCCAATCATTGAAGAATTAGAGACACCACCAACATTGGAGGAACTAGGTGAACCACCTAAGGTCTATTTGGGGACATCCTTGGTGGAATCTCAGTTAAATGTGGATCCATTCTTCACTACTTTGATCATTAAGGATAGACTGCTACACAATTGCATGTTTGAATCGGGGCATCATGTAATGTCATGCCTCTGGAAGTCATGAATGAGCTGAATATCAAATTTACAACAGCATATGGTAAGTGCACTGTCATGGAATCCAGAGAAGTGTCGGTGGTGGGATGTGTGAAGGGTTTGGTGGTGTAACTTGTAGCTTACCTAGGTAAAAATTTAAAACTTGATGTTGTCATTGTTGACTTCCCAGCCAAGTGGGGCATGCTACTATCAAGAAAATGGGCTGCAAGTGTTGGTGGGAGTGTCCAAATGGATATGTCCTATGCCACCATTCCAATTGAGGGAAGCCTTGTTAGGTTGTATGGGGAAAAGAAGATGTTGCACCTTATTGAGGATCCCAACAATGCATCCTATGAAGTATTGTACACAAATGTTGATGCTGACAAATTTGTAGGATTTGCTGATGGAAAGGAGCACAAGATTGATGAATGCAGGTGTCTTGAACAAGTGAGCTCTCCTTGGACTCTATTGTTTGATGGAGATTGCTCCAAGTTTGGGAATGGTGCTTGGTGTTGTTCTGCTTTCTCTAGGTCAGAAAAAATTGTTTTTTCCTTCAAACTCAACTTTGAGTGCACCAACAACATTGTTGAGTATGAGACACTATTGTTAGGTTTAAGAATTTCCTGGAAATATGGTTTCAAGGACATTATTGTCAAGGATACTCAAAATTAATTGTAAAACAAGTCAGAAAATTGTATGCCACAAAGAATCAATGAATGAAACAATATAAGCATGTAGTTTGGGATTTCATTGAGATGTTTGATTCATTCAACATTGTGCATCATGATAGAAAGTTCAATGATTTACCAGACATGATTGTAGTGTTGGGGTCTCATTTTGAAAATTGTGCAATGTCCCCATATTGTGAATATGAGGTTGAGGTATTGACAAGACCCTCTATCCCTGACAACATTAAACATTGGTAGGTTTTGATGATGATGCTCAGATTAGAAGATTTTTGCAAAATAAGGAGAGTTTGCTAATCAATGCATTGATTTGGAGCCATTGGTATGTAAAAAGAGGGAAAGGAAACCTTGTTTGGCATGGCCATCATCCAACTAAAGACCAATACCATTCCTAGAGGGCGGTTTCTCTTGAGTCCAATTTTGATAATGCTGATCACATTGTTAACAGATGTATAGCAGCCTCAGGGGATATTGAGGAGCATGACCTTGGCACAAAGGAGAAGCAAAGGAAAGTTTGGTTAGGCGAGAAATCTCAACAAGGAGGAGAAGTAGTCATACATCCAATTGGTTAAGAAATATCAAGATTGCATGGCTTAGATCTATTCTCAATTAAAAGTATACGAGAGAGGATCTGTTTCAACATGAGATTCCCTTGGAGCATAATGTAAAGCCATTCGAGGCAGAAATAGAGGCCAATTAATCCACTTTTATCTCTCAAAATGCAAGAAGAATCAAGAAACGAGAGATGGAGGGATTATTCAACCCGCACAAGGTATTCTTCTTGGGTTGTGTTAGTGCGAAATCACGGCACCTGGACGCACATCGGGCTTCTAGGTTGATGTTCGGGCATCCAGTGTGATTGCACAACATGGAAACCTCTCTCCCAGCGTGGGACTTGTGAAACAGAGAGAGGAATCTCCGAGAGAAGGTCGGTTCTGCTCCTAAACTACCCGCCACAAGCTATTCCAGTGCAGGCAAGCTAATCTAATCCTAATCTAACCATGCCAAGGAGACAGAGAGAGAGAGAGAAGGGAAAAACAACAAAATCCTACACTAAAACGGTGATACACTGAGAAGGAGGATGTTGAACATCTATCAAAACGCCATGGGACAAAGAGAGGTGAGCAATGGGAAGGATGGGTAGATGCATCACGAGCCCAGGATAGATTTCACACTGAAAATGTCCCAAAACTCCATGAACACAGCTCCAAACCTGCAATGAACATTTAGACATGCACAGATACCTGCAAATGAAGAGAGGCAAGGAGAGAACAAGCAAAAATGAGAAAGGATGGATGGATGCATCACAAAACACGTTTTGTTGCTCCGTGGTTTGCAGAACATCATTCCATTAGTAAAAGGCAAAAATGCCATTACTGAGAGCAAGGGAGGAGGTTCGAACTCCATTTTCAACCCCTAGAGAAGAAAAGAAGGGAGGGCCGAGCGAGAAAGAATGAACAACCTTTTTTTTTTTTTAAAAAATGAGCCAAATTTGGCTTTTACATTGCATGGTCGAGCCCGGGGGACGAAAAGACGTGGGAAAACGTGCAAGCCCATTCCTCATTGATCACGAGATGCATAAAAATGGCATGGGATACCTTTCCAACCCATACCACGCCATCTTTGACCGATTTGGAGGAGAATGTGACCCATTCGCATTAATTTGGCCGCTGAAATGTCACTACGGCCATGCACACGCGTCGAGCCGTTTCTTAATTTTATCTCTTCAGAATGCACCAAAACTCGAGGTTGATCCCGAGAATCATGTAGAGAATTTCATAAGCTTTCCGTTGATATAAAGAACGTGGAAATCCGAGCTCTGGATCAAAAGATATGGCGATCTGAAGATTTAGGGCACGGAGCAGACCAAAACGGATTTTGAAATATTTCCCGCGCTCTACCACTTGGATGACACGTGTCGTGCGTTGATTGGACGGGAAATTCTCTCTCCTCCACCTTTCCGGCGGGCTGTCCCTTTGAAATTTGCTTGTGGGCCCTACGGGACACGTGTCACCATCCCATTGGTTCGGATCGGCGCTCGATAACTCGCCCCTTGACCTTTTGACTTTTTCTCCTGTGAGGACACGTGGCGCTTTCGATTGGTCCTCGGCTCCTTCGGCTCCTTCGCGTACTTCGCCTCCATTTGTCCCGATGTCCCATTTGATTTTGGGCCCTTTGGACTCATTTCGGCCGGTTCGGGCATTTCGCGTCCATTTGTCCCAGATGTCCCATTTGATTTTGGACCCTCTGGACTCATTTCGGCCGCTTTCGGCCGGTTCACGCCCTTTTGTCCCAAGCATGTTCGGGACAAAAGTTCTCATTTCGCTCGGTTCGGCCGGTTTGGGTATTTTGTTCCACTTGGCCCACTTTGTTTTGGATCGCCTTGGCCCGATTTAGGCGGTTCGGCGTTCAGATCCATTTGACCCAAACGTCCCAATTGCTTAGTCTTGTTTGACCTCTTTAGCCTTGGTTTGGTTCGCGCTTTTCGCCCGCTTGTCCCTCTCGTGATTAGTCGATTTTCTCTCGGTCGAACCGGCATTTCGCGCCCGCCGCGTACTTCTGGCCCATTTGTCCCATTTTCTTTTGGACTGTCTGTGCTCATTTCGGCCGATCCGGCCGGTTCGAACCTTTTGTCCCACACGTCCCAGGGCGACCTTGAGCAGGACTTAGCCAATTTTCACGATTTTTTCTGGATCAACCTACTTGCCTTCTGCTGACCTTTTTTCACATTTTCTCGAGCTTGCTCTTTTCCTCTCGAGCAGGGGAACTTAGAAAATATTTGAGGGGACTCTATGCATGATTTTTGGCCCCAATCAATCAATTTCACGGGACTTGAATATTCGATGCATGTTATCAAAATTACCTGGGGTGAATTTTGGATAACATTTGGCGACTTCGGTGGGGTCATCTGCATTGCTAGATGAAAAGACCCGAGTGCTGAAGCAATCCATTGGGCATGGAGTCATAAGCAAGCTTTCCTAAAACTGATTTGAACTTGAAAATCTCCCCTCGAGCCACTTGGAAACTCACCGGACATGGAGTGCATTTCTCACCAAAACCACCAAAGGAAGCGTGCAAGAGCAGAACCAAGCAACACCAAAACTATGTACAAAACTGAAAATCATACATGCCCCAAATGGAACATGCAGAGTGTGCACAAGCACTTCTTCTGCTGAAAGCAAACCTAGCTACTCTACTCTAACTGGAAGCAAAGGCAAGCTAAACAAACCCTGCAACTGGTTGTGAGAAATAGCTTCCTTTCTTCAAAATTGGCAGCCATGCAATTGATTTGGCACTGATCATGGCTGTTTGGATGGATGGAAAATCAACAAGAAGCTGGTCTTCTATCCAAATCATCAAGGTATCAACTGAAAAATCCAATACCTCTTTTAGTTGCTCTGCATTTGGATTGGAGAGGTATGGCAGCTGATCCTTGGTACTTTGTAGCTCATCCTCATGCTCAGAAGCAAGCATGACTGGTTGTGGCTTCTCCTTTGGCTCCAATGAAGCCAAATACCTGATTGGGCAAGGTCTGATCCGTTTGATATGCCCATAGCTCTGATTTTCAACTCCAAGAATGGAGTCTTCTTGTAGACCCTCTTGAATGGATGGTGTGGAAGAAATGGTGAAATTCTTCTGTCCTTTCTCTTCCTCCAATGAATAACATGGAAGATAAAAATCTTCCAATCTTGATCCCAAAGAGCTGCTGTAAGATGCAGGCTGCTGCAAATGAAAGCTCTCCTTCATGGCAGCAGGCTCTTGTGTTTGGAATGTGGATGATGAAAGAGAGAAAGGTGAAAGCTCAACCGGCTCTTCTCCATCAAAACAGTCCTTCAAATCTGACAGGTAAACTGCCTCATTGCTGTCCTGCTGCTCGTGTTCAACTTCCTCCATGGTGTCCTCTTGATCTGCAACTTGACCACCATGGTTTCCTTCACTTTCCAATATTGAGTTTGAGAGATCAAACTCCTTTTCAGTAATAGAACTTGAGAGAGATGAAGTGGAAAGAAGAACTGAAGGTTCTCCTGTAGCCTGCTTTGTGCTCAAAGCCCTTGGATCTGCACTTTTCTCCTCCACAACTAGGATGTGCTCCTCTTCTTTTGGAGTTGAAGCAGCTTCTCCCTCCTCTATTACTCGAAGGCAATCTTGCTCTTGATATAACTCTTCCTCCAGCATGAAGTTTTTTAAGTCAAACTCTTCAATCTGCTGCTCTAGAGGACAAGTTGGGGCTGCAAGACCTTCTTCTTTTCTTTACTGCAATAAGAAATGTCCCGACCACCATTTGTTCTCCAACCCTAGCCTCTTCCTGTAGGCTTAACCATCAAGGGGATCTTTCTATCCCAAATTTGAGAGCCCAATTCTTGAGACTTTGAATTTCTTCATCTTTGTTTGGCCTCTCTTTTTCTTTGTTGTTTTCCTTGGTGGCATTCTAATTTTCATCCTCCCAACATGGATTTGGGACTGCAAGAGGAGGGATGGGTTGAAACTCAACTGATTTGACATTTTTTTGTGGTGGTGGAGGAGCTGAAACCTCTTGTTTCTTTGGAGGAGGGGGTGACCGCATTGGAAGGGAAAAGGAAAGAAGAATCGAGATGGGGTGGAAGACTAGGGGTGGAGAAATGGATTCAACACTTGGGACAGCGGATGGAGGGTTTGAAATTTGCAAGTCCAAATGAGATGATGCTTCTTGAGTAATGGGAAGAGAGAAAGACCGGATGATGGTGTAGAACTTACCCATTGACAAGGTTGTTCAACAACAAGTCCGTAGGCCTCTATCTCTGCTGTCCATTGTGCAAGTTGGGGCAGCATCTTTATCATGAAGTCCAGCTTCTCCTGAGGGCTGTAATGCCTTGGAAAAGGTCCCACCCATGGACGGGGTGCTCCATAACCGATTCAAAAGCTTTCATCATACACTGAGCCACAGGGGATCGCACTATGTTTACCTCCATCTTTTGGATTTTCTCCAACAGACCAGCATCTTGCATCTGATTGTCTTCATTATATGCATACTCTTGCTCTTGGAAAGCTCCATAGCCAAACTGACTTTGGCACTGCTGTTCATATGAATATGCATGCTGATCTGGAGGATTTGTAAAACCTGTTGGAGGTGGAATATACTGCTGTTGTTGATGTGAATTCCATGATGGAAATGAAGTCATGATTGCACAACTTCATAGAATGAAAGAATGATGGAAGAGATGGAAGGAAGAATGGATGAAAATGGATGGAAATGAATGGAAAGGAAGGTCTGCAACTTCAGAGATGGGTTGTTGACCAGATGGAGTCGCCAGATGTGTTTGCAAGTGCCTCCAAAGGCTGAAATCTTCACAGGAACACACCAACCTGCAAAAGATGAAGTGAAAGACCTCTAAGGTCCCACCGGGCGTGCCAAAACTGTTAGTGCAAAATCACAGCACCCCTGGACGCACATCAGGCTTCTAGGTTGATGTTCAGGCATCCAGTGTGATTGCACAACATGGAAACCTCTCTCCAAGCGTGGGACTTGTGAAACCGAGAGAGGAATCTCCAGAGAAGGCTGGTTCCTGCTCCTAAACTACCTGCCACAAGCTATTCCAGTGCAGGCAAGCTAATCTAATCCTAATCTAACCATGCCAAGGAGACAGAGAGAGAGAGAGAAGGGAAAAACAACAAAAGCCTACACTAAAACGGTGATACACCAGAGAAGGAGGATGTTGAACATCTATCAAAACTGCCATGGGACAAAGAGAGGTGAGCAATGGGAAGGATGGACAGATGCATCACAGGCCCAAGGATAGATTTCACACAGAAAATGTCCCAAAACTCCATGAACACAGCTCCAAACCTGCAATGAACATTTAGACATGCACGAGATACCTGCACCCAAATGAAGAGAGGCAAGAAGAGAACAAGCAAAAACGAGAAAGGATGGACGGATGCATCACAAAACACGTTTTGTTGCTCGAAGTTTGCACGAGAACATCATTCCATTAGTAAAGGCAAAAACGCCATTACGAGAGCAAGGGAGGAGGTTCGAACTCCATTTTCAACCCCTATAGAAGAAAAGAAGGGAGGGCCGAGCGAAAGAATGAACAACCTTTTTTTTTTTTTTAAAATGAGCCAAATCGCTTTTACATTTGCATGGTCGAGCCGGGGGACGAAAATGTGGGAAAACGTGCAAGCCCATTCCTCATTGACTACAGATGCATAAAAACGGCATGGGATACCTTTCCAACCCATACCCTGCCATCTTTGACCAATTTGGAGGAGAATGCGACCCATTCGCATTAATTTGGCGGCTGAAATGTCACTTCTGGCCGTGCACACGCGTCAGAGCCGTTTCTCGATTTTATCTCTTCAGACTACACCAAAACTCAAGGTTGATCCCAGAATCATGTAGAGAATTTCATAAGCTTTCCGTTGATATAAAGAACGTGGAAATCCGATTTGTGGGATCAAAAGATATGGCGTCTGAAGATTTAGGGCACGGAGAGCGGAGACCAAAGCGGATTTTGAAATATTTCCGCTCGCCACTTGGATGACACGTGTCGTGCGTTGATTGGACGGAAATTCTCTCTCCTCCACCTTTCGGCGGGCTGTCCCTTTGAAATTTGCTTGTGGGCCCTACCTGGGACACGTGGCACCATCCCATTGGTTCGGATCAGCGCTCGATAACTCGCCCCTTTGACCTTTTGACTTTTTCTCCTGTGAGGACACGTGGCAGCTTCTGATTGGTCCTCGGCTCCTTCGGCTCCTTCGCGTACTTCACCTCCATTTGTCCCGGATGTCCCATTTGATTTTGGGCCCTTTGGACTCATTTCGGCCGGTTCGGGCATTTCGCGTCCATTTGTCCCAGATGTCCCATTTGATTTTGGACCCTCTGGACTCATTTCGGCCGGTTCGCGCCCTTTTTGTCCCAACTGTTCGGGACAAAGTTCTCATTCGCCCGGTTCGGCCGGTTCGGGTATTTTGTTCCACTTGGCCCACTTTGTTTTGGATCGCCTTGCCGATTTACGCGCGATTCGGTCCATTTGACCCAAACATCCCAATTGCTTAGTCTTTGTTTGACCTCTTTCGCCCGGTTCGGCCGGTTCGCGCCTTTTCGGCCCGCTTGTCCCTCTCGTGATTAGTCGATTTTCTCTCGGTCGAACAGGAATTTCGCGCCCGCCGCGTACTTTCGTCCCATTTGTCCCATTTTCTTTTGATCGCTTTGTGTGCTCATTTCGGCGATCCGGCGGTTCGGCCTTTTTTGTCCCACACGTCCCAGGCGACCTTGAGCAGGACTTAGCCAATTTTCACATTTTTTCCTGGATCAACCTACTTGCCTTTCTGCAACCTTTTTCGCATTTTCTCAGAGCTTGCTCTTTTCCTCTCAGACAGGGGACTTAGAAAATATTTGAGGGGACTCTAGCAACATGATTTTTGGCCCCGAATCAATCAATTTTCCTGGGACTTGAATATTCTGATGCATGTTATCAAAATTACCCTGGGGGGGTGAATTTTGGATAACAGTTGTAAACCTAGTACCGAGTTAGAAATAAAAATGGTGACATCGAGGTTGTGTGTAGACTTCAGGAACCCAAATAGAGCATCAATGAAGGATAATTATCCTCTACAAAATATGGAGAACATGTTGCACTTAGTGACTAGTTCTAAGTTGATTTCCACCTTAGATGGTTTCTCTTATTATAACCGGTGGTGGTGAAGGAATCAAAAGGATCAAGACAACCTTTGGTCCGATGAATGCTTTGGAGCCACTTTTCAAAGAGCAATGGATGTTGCTTTTTTTGGTTACATCAACAAGTTTATTATAGTTTATCAAGATGATGTAAGCGTATTTTCCGGAAGAGAAGTGATCACCTTATACACTTGGAGAAGATCTTTGGTAAGATGTAGAGAATATGGCATCTCACTCAATCCAAACAAGTGCCATTTTGGAGTGCGAAGGAAAAGTTGCTTTGTCACATTGTGTCACACGAAGGAGTGATGATTGATCATAAAAGAGTAGAGGCCATCGTGCAAAGGTCCCAATCCCAAGAACTAAGAAGGGAATTCAGTCCTTATTTGGGTAGATAAACTTCATTAGAAGATTCATATCAAACTTTTACGAGTTGACCATTCCAATCACTTCCATGCTAAAGAAAGACCGGTCATAAAATGGGAGGAGGTTTGTCATCCAAGATTTCAATGGGATCAAGGAGACATTAAAGCATGCCCCTGTTTTAAGACTCTAGACTATAAGAAGCCTTTCAATTGTTTTCCTTTACTTAAGAGAACACTATTTCTTGTCTTGCTACAAAAAAGGATGATGAAGGGGCCGAGAGGCCAATTGCCTTTTTTCAGGTAAGGCCTTGCAGAGGTTGTCTTTGAAGTACACTATCATGGAAAAACAAACATTTTCCTTGGTAAAAGTAACAAAGGTTTTAGACCTTACATTCTAAGTTCCAAAGTGGTTTCTTATGTTCCCCACACCATGGTGAAGGACATCTTGTCAGAGATGGAAGTCTCAAGCAAAAGATGTAGGTGGGTGAACAAGTTGCAAGAATATGATATGGATATCCAAACCACGAAGTTGGTGAGAGGTTTGGGCTTGGCTAAGCTTATGGCTAAGAGAAAATTGCAAACTATTAAGGTAAATGAGGTAGAAGAGGAAAGGGCATGTGTTTTTGAAAGGTTGATGAGTTCTGAGTGGTACAAGGATGTAATTTTTTATCTCAGACACTTATACTACCCTGAGTATTTAAGTAAGAACCAGAAAAGAGCTCTTAAGTTGGCTTCCCAGAAATATGTCATTATTGATTATGGGTTAGCTTGGAAAAACCCAGAGGGAGTCCTCTTAAGGTGCATTACTGAAGAAGAATCCCCCAAGATAATTGTTGATCTCCATGGAGGAATTTTTGGGGGACATTTTGCTACAAGAGTCACATCACACAAGATCCTAGAGGGCTGGTTATTGGTGGCCAACTCTTTTCAAGGATAGAACTCTGTTAGTTAGAAGATGAGAGAGTTTCCAATACTTCTCTGGAAGACTAAAAGCTTCAGGCTCCCTTCCTTTGCAACCTATATCAATTGAAGCTCTATTCAAGAAATGGGGGATGGATTTCATTGGTGAAATTTCAGACCCTTTAAGTGCTAGTCATAAGTGGATTCTTGTAGAAACTGATTACTTTACTAAATGGGTGGAGGAAATCCCCACTAAGAAGGAAACACACCAAATTGTCATGGATTTTTGTTGAACCATATCATCTGTAGGTTTGGAGTACCAGTCAAGATTATTGCTTGACAATGCCATGAGCTTTAGAGCTAAACCTTTAATGGAAATGTGCAAGGAGTATGGGATCAACTTGACATATGCCTCCAATTACAATCCCCAAGGAAATGGACAAGCTGAGTCTAGTAATAAAAAATTTCTGAAGATTATTAGAAGAACCTTGGAGTTGAACAAGAGAAAGTGGGGTGAATAGTTGAAGTTTGTTGTTTGGACAGATATGATCACTTTGTCAAGAGAGTTACTGGAAAGAGTCCATTTGAGTTGGTATATGGGACTCAGGCCCTGCTGCCCTTCATATGTAACTATCTTCATATCAGTTCATTCAACAGCTGGAGGATCAGGAGGTAAGTCCTTATGATGCTCACATTAACTAGATTGTTGAGCTTGATGAAGAGAGGAGGGCATCCCACTAGAGGCATGTAATGTTCGAGAAAAATTGAAGAAGTTATTTGACAAAAAGGTCACCGCTGAGCTTTCAATGTTGGGGATCTTGTGTTATTATTGGATAATAGGCATGAAGATAAGGAAAAGCATGGCAAATTTGACTCATTATGGATGGGCCCCTACTCGTTGATATCGGGATTGGTGAACATACCTTTTTCCTCAAGGACTTATATGGTGAATTGCTCGAACTTCCTATTAATGGAAGGATTTTGAAACATTTCTTCGCTTGATTTCCCAGAATTAAGATATAAATTTTTTGTACAATGTATAGTTTGTTGGTTTGTTTCATGTCTTTTGTGTTTTTTCTCGTTACGGTCCATAGTGACCTATTTTTGTTGGTCTCTCTATTTCATTTTGAGATGGCTCTATTTCTCTACTCTGAAGTTGACTCTGTTACCCAATGGATATTTTGGAACTTATTATAGCATTGTTCTTATGGCACTCATAGGGAGTTCCCATCCCCGAGTTAGAGCTGATGTTGGTGCTCATTTTGAACTCTCACCATTTTTACCTAATTTTCCTCTGATCTGCATGTTATGAAACATTTTGTTTCTGAATGTGGGTATTTTGCAAATATTTTACCTCCATATAAATGCCTCGAGTTGTTTACAGAATCCATTGTCGTGCCCTCCTTGATAAAGTCTCCGAGTTTCCTCCTGTTCTTGCCCTAGTCTCTTTAAAATCGTGGGCTTTGCCATTTTAACTATTTTCCTCGACCATGGAAGCTCAAGAATGATCAATTTATATTTTTATGCCTTTAAAAATCCAAATCCATGGTCAAAAGATGCTTGGAACCATGATCCACATAGTTTTGTTTCAAAAAATTTTCATCCTTAGCAAAAAATTGGGTTCTAAGCATGAATGGTGAATTTTTGTGTTTTGACGGTCTACGGGTGTCTTTTTCCTATCAATTTTATTTCTCAGCATTCAGTGGTTACATGGCTTCCTTTGGTTGACTAGGGGATGGTGGGTGAATGCTTTAGCTTATCTCTTTTTGCTTTTTTAGCAAAAAGGCAAATTTGGTCCTATAGCCCGCTCAAATATGATTGGTTCTTTTGGTGCTTACGTGGCTTCTTCCAATTGGATGGGGTGTGGCAGGTTTGTTTTTAAACTTTTTCTTTTTGGCTACTTTGGAAAAAAATTTGAACCTGCCCCACGGCCCCACCATATTTGATTAAAGCAAAATTTAAGTGGCAGGGAAAAAGTCTTACCTTGACCCCGCAGAAGGACACCTAACAAAGTTAAAGGCGAGATGCGGGCCTTCGGAGGAAAATTGGATGTTTTGCCTTCTTGGCAGAATGGAGTAAAATTCTAAAATGGAAGCGTGCCCCACTCAATCATTTTGAAACCTTAAGGGTTTTGAAGAAGTGTCAAGAGGACACATGGAGGCTTCCGCTCACTTTGCATTTTGCTTGGAATTTTCAATGGCCAAAGGATATTGCCTCGATCCTAAGGATTGGTTCCTTCCACCGATCTTAGGGCCTTCAAATAATTTTTTCGGGCTAGGACACTTGGCGAACCCGTGCTCTTTCAAGCTATCAATTTTGGGGACCATCTCAAGGTGCGCCATAATGACGCGTGGCAGTTTGAAAAGTCAGAAGGGGTGGGGAAGCGAACCATCGGGGAAACTTATAATTTTTCCTCTTATGTTCAAAAGGGTTAAGATATCAAAAATGGCCTGCAAACCCGACAAAGGATCAGTCAAAGTTTGTTTCAAGTCAAAAGGGTGGGGAGGCGGACCATCGGGGGTAACTTGGATTTTTGCCCCGATATTCAAAGGATCCAAACATCAAAATGACCCACGATCCCAATAAAGGAAAGGTCAAAGCTTGTTCTAGTCAACAGCGGAGGTGTGGGCCTTCGGAGGAAATTTGGAAAATTTTCCCTTTGTGGGAAAAGGAGTTAAAAGTGAAAATGGAAGCACGGTTCTGCTGGGACCCACATTGGGACACGTGTTAGAAGCATTTCTCAAGGGTGGAGCTACATAGAAAACTTGGAAAATTTTCCTTTTCCAAAAAAGGAGGTGAAATGTAAGAATTTGGCCGATTCCTTTGGGACCCACTTCAGGACATGTGTCAGGTTCATTTCTCGAGGGCAGAGGTGTAGAAAAAAATGTGAATTTTTTCCATTTTTTCCAAAAGTTGTAAAAAGTCAGAGGAAACCCTCGGATCTATTTTTAAATTTGAATCTTCCATGTGGACAACCGAAATTCAAAGTAAAGATCAACATTAGCCGAGATTCAATCTAATTTTCCCCCCATTTTTGAAAACACACTTGGAAGTATGAGTCTTCATGATTTCTTGGTATTACCTACACGCTAGGAAGAGAGGGGAGTTAATGTTGATATCTAATTTTGGTTGGGAGATCTGGAAGACTTCTTTCACCATTAAAATGGTTTGACTATCAAGCTTGATCAAATTTTCTCGATTTTCTTCTCCCGAGCACTCAAGAAGCCATATTTGACAAATTAGGGGTGGAACTGCTGGTTGGCGAATTGAAAAAGAGTGATCTATTAGAGGAAGGAGTCGAATGTGGGAGATATTTGATGAGATCTTCCCCCTCAAGCACTGGTGACTTTTTGCGAGATCGATCCTAGAAATCACGATCATGATCATGGCAAGCAACCTTTGGTACACTCAATGTCTAGATTTTTGGGGAAAGCTCTATCGTAAAAGGTTATAAATGACACGAATTTTTCGTGTAAATGGTTAGGTGTTATAGGACAAAGAAAATTCCCAAGAGGAAAATTAAACAAATCCCGTCTTTTGAGAAGTCATGTCTCGAAACACAGTTATCTCTTTTTATATTAAGTTTTATCATGTCAAGGTAGTTGTGAGTGTACAACCATTGATAAGCTCGAGATTGTTCTAGAAACTTTCTTCTACTCATAAATTTAATCAAATTCGAGTAATTTTGTGTTGTCTTAAGCAAAATGTGTTTGTTTCATCTCTGAATGTATGTGGGTAGTTTTTCTTGTTTTTGTTGCAATCTTGTATTAAAATATGATTCAATCACATAGTTCTCAATCCTTATGATAGTTTAGTGGCATTTGCAATTTCATTTCTTGGAAGATCCTTCATCTAGGAGTGAAATAAATTATTTAAAATAACTTTTCTTTCTTCTGTTTGACAAAGATTGTCTGTAAGCCTCTAGGTGTACCTTAGGCGTGATTTGGCTTAGATCTTGATGCTTTGTTGGGTTCTCTAACTTGATCCTTCGTGTTAGAATCTCATAGGTTGTGTGAAAAAGTGCTGATCTAGGCCTCCATTAAAGCACATATTCTGGTTAAAGAAACATTTTAGCTGTCTTGTGGCATTTTGTTGGTCTAACCTACCATTTTGTAATATTTCTCAAGGATCTGGTGAACCAAGTTCATCCTGCCTCACCTCCCACCAAAAATTTATTTAAAAAACAACTAATCCTACCCATACTACCCATGTTTGTCCTATGTGTGCACAAATGCATAGTTTCCATTACCAAAGCATGCAAAAACAATCAGGATTTCAAATGTCTTTAGTAGCCTGAACCTTGCCCAGAAAATATCTCCACTATCTAGAGTGACAACTTGTGAGAGTTATATTTTTTTGCATTGATCATATTTTCTCCAAGGTCTCCTTAACCTCTTCATTAGGAAGGATATCTCCATCTCCTCCATAAACAACAAGCTACAAAAGGGTCCTCTTACCCTGGTTGAAAGGCACAACCTAAAATAGTGAGGATAGATCAAATCCTCTTGAGGGTGCTATCCATTTCTCCACATTTGAGTGACAGAGGGCCAGTTAGATCTCATCCCCAGCTACAAAATGACTCATCATGATCTAATGTCTCTAAGCTTCCTATCAAATCAGTGATGCTTGCTCAGACTTTGAGGGAGAATCAATTTGGATACCAATAGTTTGGAAACCCTCTCTCTATTCAATCCTTGAATTAGCACCATTTAGACACTTGGTAGCCTCCGCCGGCCTGCCCCATGCATTGACTATTCAACCAACTCTACCCATTTTTAGACTGGACACGTGGAGCACCACGCTCACTTAAAATCCCAATTCAAAATTTCCTTTGAAGAAGTGTCGAGTTAACACTTGGTAGGCTCCGCAGTCTATGGAATTTTCAACAGTCCCTTTTATCCTTTTGGACTCTAGGCCATGTGAAGAGATCACACTCATTTGGGTCTCTGCCTTTGGACTAACTCTTGGAGATGTGCCAATATGACACTTGGCGACCTCCGCTTGCAATTATACTCATCCAATTTTTTGATCCGCCTTGTCTACCTTTTGACTCTACGACCATTTTACCTTACCTCCATTTCGGCCTCGGGAAACATGGAGATGTAGCACTTATTTGATCCTCCCTCATGGATTCATCTTTGGAGAAACATCGTTAGGACACGTGCTTCTCTCTTCTAGCTCTTCCATACTTAGTCAATTTTGGACTCTTTCTGAATGGTCTTGAGCCCGAAAAATTAGAAACCTTACCATTTTATCCCCTTCTTTCTCCCGGTTCCTCTTCGACACTTTGCCCTTATTTTCTGACCCTATTATTCCATTGTTGAGTCTACCTTTAACTTTGAAAAATGGATTTAAGACATAGACTTTGCATTCATTTATTTTTGCATAAGGTCGTTTAATCTTTCTCACCCTGCCACTTCATTGTTGAGTCCTTCTCAACGATCTATTTACAATATCTCGAATGAGTTTTCTCAAGTTCTTTCTGTGCGGTCGTGGCTGATCCAATATTTTTCCTCGGGTGAAATATGGATAACAATTTGGCAACTCACAGGGGTATCTACCTACTAGATGAAAAGACCAATTACCTTGTCATATCCGTTGGGCATGGAGTCAAGAACGACGGCCTCATTCGATTCTTCCCCCGATTCACAAGCCTGTTATTTGCACTCTCAATTTTCATAAGAAATCTCAAAACAAAGGTTTCTGAGAGTAGAAAATTGTTTTGACCCAAGGCTTCATCTATCTCTCTGAATGGACTGCATAAGAGCAACAAAACAACACCACAACTATATACAAAATTTGAAATCATACATGCTCCAAATAGAACATGCAGAGCATGCAAAGCACTTAGGAGAAAAGTAACCTAAACTACAACAAGACAATGTGCACAAACACTTAGAGGAAAAGGAATTAAACTAATATGTACAAGGTGATAACCTTCCTTTTAGTAGCAATGTTTAAGATAGATTCCATTTACTAGAATCTACAATTCCTCACCATCCAACGTAGACAATTGGAAAGCATTGCTACTTTTACATCTTGTGACCATGTAGGGGCCACTCCAAATGGCATCAAACTTGGAATGCCTTCCTAGTTTTTCCCGATCTGCATCCCATTTCAAAACCAGGTCTTCTTTGTGGAAGGTCCTTTTTTTTTCCTTCTTTTAAAAGAATCTCTTGATTGAGTCCTAATCCTTCTATATTGCTTGAGTGCATGCTCTCTGGTTTCTTCCAATTCTATCAACTCCGCATACCTGGCCTCCCTCGGTTCAAATTCAGACATCTCTAGCTGCTTCACGAGCTCTAATGCTTTGGCAACTCAAGTGATATAGGAAACACTACCTCTTTCCCATAGACAAGTTTGAATGGAGAGATTCTTGTAGATCTCTTAGGTGTTATCCTATCAGCCCATAAGGATGATTTGAGCTTTGTGTGCCAGGTTCTCTGGTTTTCATCAAGAGTTCTTCTGATGATCTTTAGCAAGTTCTTGTTTATGGAATTGGCTTGGAAATTAACTTGGGGTTAATAGTTTGATGAAGTGCTCAAGTAAGTCCCATTCTTAACAACCCATCCTGTGATCTTGGAACCTATGAATGCCAATGCATTGTTTGATATAATGGTGGTTGGCACTCCAAATCTGGTCACTATCCCTTCATAGAAATCTAGTATACTAGACTCATTAGCTTCCTTGAGTGCCACTACCTTGGTCCACTTGGTGAAATAGTATGTTGTTGTCAGAATCCATTTGTGGCCTTGGCTTGAATTTGGATTGATGACTCCAATGAAGTCCAATCCCCATTGCATGAAAGGTTGGTTGACTGAAATTGGGTGCAATGGAAGTGTTGTTAGCTTTTCTTTTCCTTTGAAGAATGCACAATTCTTACACCTTTTGATCCATGCATAGTAGTCACTAAACACTCTGGGCCAATAATAACCCGCCTTCATGATCTTGAGTGCTATCACCCTTAGAGAAAAATGACCTCCAGCTGCTTCAACATGGAATTCTTGTAACACTCTCTCAACCTGATCTGTCTCAATGCATCTCAACGAATGCCATTGATGTCTCTTTTGAACAAGACACCATCAATAAGAACATATGGGATGGCTTGTAGTCTGAAATGTATCCTTTTTGATTTACTCATCCCATGAGGACACAAGCCTGTTTGAAGGAAGTGCACCATGTCTTGAGTCCAACAAGGAGTAGGTACATCATCATTTCCTTCCTCTTGATTATCCTGTAGAACAAAAACAACCTCCTTTTCACTGTTTGCTTCATCTTGTTGACCTGAGGCTAGTTGTTCACACAACCCCTTCCCACGGACCAGCTTAGTGACCTTGATCTCAATGTCATATTCCATGACACGAGTGATCCATCCTACATGTTTTTCATTCAGATCCTTGCTGAGAAGGAATTCTTTAACTCCCGCATGGGAGACCAACAATTGGATTTTATTATTTGAAACTAGATGCTTAAACTTATTTAATCCTCTTTCACTACCAGGACTTTCTTTTCGATGAAGGAGTATCTCACTTCATAGTCTTCTAGACCTTGACTGAAGAAAGCAATTGGTTGTTTTGTACCTTCTTTGTTTTGCTTTGAACTAAGATTGCAGAAATTGTGTCACTGCCACCAAAGGCATATAGTATGAAGTCTTTAGAGAAATCTGGATTCACAAGAGTTGGGGCTTGTGATATAGCTTCTTTGATGGCCTCAAATCTTTCCTTTCCTTCATTGTCCACCTCTAAGCTCTTCTTCAACATCAACGTTATTGGCTTAACAAGGGAAGCAAAGTTTGGTAAAAACTTGCGAAAAAAATTGATTTTTCCCAAGAAGCTTTGAAGAGCTTTCTTGTGGCTTGCAATGGAAATGCTCTTATTGCTTCAACTCTCTCGGGTCAATTTCCAATCCTTCCTTTGATACAATATGGCCTAGAATCCTGCCCTCATGGGCCAAGAATATGTACGGTTAAATGATACCCCAAAACTCCTGCATCTTCGAAACACCTGCCTTAGGTGGAAAAGGTGGTCTGTTGCATTTTTGGAAAACACCGTAATGTCATCCAAATAGATCAGTAGTATTTTTCTGATTAGCCCTTTGAATTCCATATCCATTGCCCTTCGAAAAGTGGCTCTAGCATTGAACAATCCAAATGGCATTTTTCTGTAGGCATAGGTGCCCGTTTGGAGGTGAAAGTTGTTTTGAAATGATCATCTTCTTTCACCATGATTTGGTCAGTAACCTCGAGTAGCCATCTAGGAGGGAGAATATCTCGATACGTAAAACCACTTGCAAGATCTGCTCCATTGAAGGGAGTGGGTAGTGATCTTTGAGGGAAGCTCTGTTCAAGTCTCAAAAATCTACACACAACCTAATCTCTCCATTTTTCTTCCTGACTAGGACCAGGTTTGCAACCCAACTTGAGTGTTTGATTGGAAATATGATACTTTCCTCTATTATCTTGTTCATCTCTTTCTTCATCAGAGGCTCAATGTGTGGGTTGACTGGTCTCTGCTTTTGCCTAATGGGCTAAGCAACTAGATCTAGTTTGATTGTGTGTTGTGCTAGCTTTGGATTGAACCCTCTTAGGTCTTCATAGCTCCAAGAAAATACATCTAGAAATTCTTGGCAAATTTGTATGAATTCATACCTTTCTTGCTTGATGGCCACTTTGCCAATTTGAAGTGTTTTTCCTTCTCCAACTGGGATTGACTCTGAATCTTCTCCTTTGATCTGTATGTTAGCCTTCTCTTTTCTAAACTGATCATTAGGATTGAAGATAGACTCCAATGTCACTAATCCTTTGGGAAGCTTGTTTGTATGCAGCTGTACTATTTGATTCCCATATTTCTGCTCTAATCTATTTTGATTTCTAGCTGAGAATTCACTTCTTCTTCTTACAAAAATTAATGATATTGCGATCATTCTCGAACAACTCGCTAGCATGTGTTGTTATCTCACACTACTGCCTCACAACTATATGGATATGTGGTTTTTCTTTGTCTCTTTTGATGTTTTCAACACATCAAATGTTGCTCCAACTCGCTACAAGCATATCAGCAGCTCCGCTCTCCTTCTTGGGTATGGACACAATGCTTAAGGCCTCAAATCCTCCATGAGATCCCATACCCTACTCTTGTAGTTCTTGAGTAGGTCATTCTTGATAGCATTAAGTCCTCTGACTTGATTGGCAACCAGTTCACTATCACCAAACACTTGCAAGTTCTTGATTCCTAGCTTCCTTTCCCAATGAAGACCATGGACCAAAGCCTCATATTCAATAGTGTTATTTGAGTAGGAAAACTGAAATCTGAAGGCTGAATAATATTTCATACCTTTGGGGGACACAATCATAGCTCCTCCTCCAGCTCCTTGTCTACTCCTTGAGCCATCAAAGAAAAATTTCCATACCTCATTGTCATCTTTATATTTTGGCTTAATTAGGTTAGGAAGAGGATGATTCTCTTCATGTAGACAGTAGACACCTAGCTCAGATTCTTCCATCTCCTTATAGGGGTCAAAAGCATGTCTTTTGTTGGCCCACTCATCGAGATTCAAGTCTGGGATACATCCCACATCGTATATGCTTCAAAAGTTCTTAGGAGGTCTTCTTGATCAAAAGTCGAGTAGTTGGGATTGATTGGGCTAGGCACATAACATTTAATATGATAATTAGCAACGGTTCGAGATATTATTGTGGCCTTTTCCCCATATCTTTTTGTAAAGATCATATGTAACCAATCAGCAGCAAATATCCTCTAATTTTGGCAAAGAATTCCCCTGACAAACACAAAGAAAAATGTGGTGGAAAATCTATGATTGATACATTCTATAAAATAGTCACATTGGGGAAGGCATGCAAAGTGAGGCTCAGATCCTTGATGATTCCAAAGCATTTGTCATTGATGTCCCATCTAATTGCACTACCCCTCTAGAGATGACTTCATATTGGAGACCCAGATGATCAGCTATTTGCTTTGGCATTACAAAAATACTTGCCCCAGAATCAATCATACAATTGTGCACCAATTTGTCTCCAATAATCAATAAAACATAGAATGGAGGAGGTCTCATGTTCTTACCTTGTCATTCTCAATGGTTTTCCCCATGTTGTGCTTTGTATTGGTAAGCACTTTCTCTTACTATTTAGGGGTGTGATTTGAGCTTGGCCAATTTTGTATAGCGATGCAATAGATCCTTGTTCCCTGGAATGGCTAGTAACTCCTATAGTGAAATGTTCACACTTGTCCTCTTCATTTTCTCAATGATATTGAATGAGATATCCTTTTCTTGCCCCTTTCCAGCACATTTTTTCTTGCACATGGGTTATTACAACCAAAGGCTTGAGTGGATCGGGATTTGTTCGCATGTTGGGAGTTATATTTGGAGCACCAAAACTTTGTGGAGTGATGGAAGGTTAAGGGTCACCCGAGTTCGGTGGTTTGTCTTCTCAAATATTTCTCTTTTGGACCGTGTAATGACATCTACACTTTGAAAAGGGAATTTCTTCATCTTGGATAGAGTCCTTAGTTTTCCAATTAACAAGCATAGTTTCACTTGGAGGTCCCTCTTCTCGAGCTCCTTGCTTTGTTGATCTCTTTCTTGTCTAGGTTCCCGTGACACCATACCGGTTTGCATCATCAAGGCCTCGATTTAGTGCACCATTAAAGCACATTGGTTGGTTATGTGGTTAATTACATGGGAAACACCAATTATATTCATGCGCCATATTTTTTGTGCTTGGAACCAATGCCCTTAATGTTGAAGTCCGTGTTTGGATCATATGGAACCGAAAGTTCTAGCAGCTTGAGGTCGTCCTTACTTTTGGCTCGATTTATAGTCCGAGATTGTGGTCTATTTTTCTGATACTTTGGGGTCTAGCCTGCGATACCAACTCGAGGTGGCGATACGGCCTGAACTCTAAGCTTTTGGATTTTGATGGTCACTAACTCATTCCGCAAGTTCGAGTTGTTTCATGACTTCCTAGAGTTCCTTAGCGGTCTTGGATGATGAAGTGGATGCTTCACCCGAGCTTTGACTCTTGGGAATAGGTACAAGGGCTAATGTGGGCATTTGGCTAGTACCTAGGTTTCCTAACTCAAGGTACAAAGGCATGGATGGCCTAGGAGTAATTTTTCCAGCTTGAATCAAATGATTCTCAACCCCTATGGAAAGGCTATAGGCTATAGGTAAGGTTGTGCCCCCCATTGACTAAATCATCAAAGAAATATAAGAATTTAAAGCCCTAAGAAAGTATAAGAAGGAACCTTCATTAGTGGGCTTTACTGTTGTTGGAATCTTGTCCCAGGTCCATTGAAATATGAGGTTGAAGTCTATCAGCTACTCGTTCGGGGCTCTCTTGATTGTTGTTAGTTTCTCCAACAAAGATAAGTTATCACCTTTTTCTCCAAACTGGTCATGAAGAGCTGTGCACAACTGGTTCCAATTTTGAATAGAGCCTACTTCAAGGCTCTTGAACCATTGTGAAGCTTTACCTTTGAGTGAAGAGGTGAGAAACTTGACTGCAATGTCCATCGCATGGATTTTATGGATTGCACGGATGTTTGCAATATATTTGACATGATCACTAGGAGAAGTCTGGTTTTCCCTAGTGAAATATGGGATGCTCTTTAATGCTGCTATTAGGACCAGATTTGTGCATTCAGAGTGAGTGGGATTCTACGGTGAAATTGACATAAGGATTTGGTTGAGCCATCTTGATCAGCCTGATCACCCCTCTTGATTGAAAGAATGGCCTACTGGGAGGAGGTTTCGATAAGGCTCTGTTTGGTGGGGATAGAGACTTTTGGGATCTTCTTCCTCCCTCCCTTTATCTGGGATAAGTCTAGATAAACAAATAATCCCTCCTCTCTGGTTCTTGACCGTGTTTTTATTCTTCTCATGAACTTGCTTGGACTGCTGAAACTAGTGGATTTGTTTCTTTTGGAGTCACCAGATGTATAATTTTAAGACTTCTTAAAAGTTAGAATCACAACAAGTGCACATCAATCTTACTGTAATAAGATGGAGACTTCTCTATCCCACCGAGCGTGCCAAAACTATTAGTGCAAAATCACAGCACCCCCAAATGAGTTCTATAGATCTACTTTTCTAAGGCAGAGTCATTTGGTGTGATCCGCATAACATTGAACTTTCCCCAAGGTGTGGGACCTTGCAAATGGAAAAGCTCTCTAGATTAAAGGTTGGTTCCTATTCCTCTTGTTTAGGTGCATACGTGAGAACTTGCAGAGGATCTATCTCTATACCTAATCTAAAATTTTCCAAGGAGACAGGATATAAGATGTGATAAATAATCGAACTACAAGGTGATGCACCCAAGGAATGATGAACACTAGTTTTGTTGATAAACACAAACCAACAAAATATATACAATAATAAAGCATAGATAACTAGATTTATAATGAAAGACCATATGAGAGAAAAAAAAAAAGGAAAAAGGGATCTAGGATCAATCAAAAATGTGTTTTATTGCTCTATAGATTGATACAATACATTACAAAACAGCCGGAGATATAAAAATTCTACAATTTTAATAGAAGTCCCGAACTCCACGAATTTCTTTACTATAAGGAAAGGGGATCCTAAAAACAAAAGAATTTCCAACCCTTTACAATGAGTTTTGAGCCTATATTTATAGATTTGATACACATAGAAGAAAAGAGAGAAGGAGAAAAAATAGCTCCAAGCTCAACCACCACTATTTAATGTCTCCCATAAAATATGTTCCAAATCTATCTTGACTGCATCAAATCCTTATTCGGCACCTCAAAGGAGGAAGAAATGACAGCAGATCGAATCCGATCTAGTTGTTGAGGCAAGAAGATCCTGCATTAAATTCCAGAATATTTTTTCTCCTTTTTCACCTACTAGGGCTTGAAAAAATGATTTTTTATCTTTCCATGGCGTAGAGGACGTCGAGACGCTTCCAACGGTGTAAGATTTGCAATATTTTGAGCCCTGAGTCGAAAGATATGCCCCTTCGAAGTTTGTATCAGAGTTTGTGTTATGTTTGTGGAGCCTATTTTCATGTTAGAGTGTGGTGCACCTTCTATGTGTTACACTCGGGTATTTTTATGGTGGTCCCACTCGTCGGTGAGCGGGTTAGGGGTGAAGCCGCCCGATGGAAGGGGCTTCGAGGCGAAGCCCCAAGCAAATTTTCATGGGTGGTTTATTAACCCATGGGTAATGGGTAACCGTTATGGGCCCAAGTTTTTTCAAGACCCATTGTTTTGTAAAACCACCTCTTTGGTTACCCATAGGTTTATGGGACAGCTTTTGTTTTTCCCCATTGTTTTGATACCCACGGTTTTGTAAAATCACTTAAGCGGTTGTCTATTTATATGGTCTTATCCATATAATAGATGTTAAAGCAAATGTATTGCAGATGTGTTTTGAATTCGGGTGTGAATTCTATAGAGTTTGTTGAGCAGCTTGATGTATGCTTTATGGTGTGCACTAGGCCCGATATTGCCCATGCAAAGGAGCCGTGAGTAGATTTATGAGTGATCCAGTAAAGAGCATTGGAAAGCAAGAAAGTGGATCCTTCGGTATTTGAGAGGGACCATGGGGACAGCTTTTGTGCTACTGAGGGATTAGACCACTTTACGTGGTTATGTAGATTCGAACATGGCTGGAGATGTAGACAACAAGAGGAGTACGATAGGTTATATTTACATTATAGGTGGGACAACAAAGTGAGTGGATTTCACGACTACGTAAGTGGGTGGCTTTGTCAACCACGGAGGCTGAGTATGTTGCTGCCACGAGAAAGCAAAGAGATGATTTGGTTACAACAATTGCTTGAGGATTTGGGGCATAAGAAGGAGGAATGTAAGTTGCATAGTGATAGTTAGAGTGCTATACACCTAGCTAAGAACTCTGCTTTCCACTCCAGGACGAAGCATATACAGTTGAGATATCACTTCATCAGGACAGCTTTGGAGGAAGATAAGTTGAAGTTGGAGAAGATTCATACCACTTAGAATCTTACAGACATGATGACCAAGGTGGTCACAAGGGATAAAATAAAGCTATGTTCAACTTTCGTTGTCCTTCACGGATGACAGTGAAGGGTTGAGAAGCTTGCTCAGTGGAAATCAGTCTCCAAGTGGGAGTGTTATGTTTGTGGAGCCTATTTTCATGTTAGAGTGTGGTACACTTTCTATGTGTTACACTCGGGTATTTTTACGGCGGTCCCGCTCGCCAGTGAGTGGGTCAGGGGGGTGAAGCCGCCCCGATGGAAGGGGGTTCTGGGGTGAAGCCCCCAAAGCAAATTTTCATGGGTGGTTTATTAACCCATGGGTAATGGGTAACCGTTATGGGATGTTTTTGGGCCCATGTTTTTTCTGTACCCATTGTTTTGTAAAACCACCTCTTTGGTTACCCATAGGTTTATGGGACAGTTTTGTTTTTCCCTATTGTTTTGATACCCATAGTTTTGTAAAACTACTTAAGTAGTTGTCTATTTATATGGTCTTATGCATATGATAGATGTACAAGCAAATGTATTGCAGATGTGTTTTGAATTCGGGTGTGAATTCTGTAGAGTTTTTTGAGCATAGCTCTAAACGGATCTGGATATTGTATTGAGAGAGTGGAGGCTTGTAATAAAATATGAGCAAGTGATTCTTGGTGGACGTAGCCCAAATTGGGTGAACCGTGTTAAATCTTGTCTCTCTATGTTGTGTTACTTATTCTGCATTTTTATTTGAGATCTGTAATATTTTATGCATATTAGTTTCTACTGTTGCGATTTTATAAGGGATTATTCCGCATATTTTATCTCTTATTTCCTAACAATTGGTATCAGAGCTTGGTTTGGTTTGCTGAAGTGTTGAATCGCAGGGAAAGTTTTTAGCTTGAGTGGGAGCTATGGTAGATGAAGGAAGATCTAGGGTTGATAAATTCAACGGCAGAATTTTAGTCTTTGGAAGATGTAGATGGAAGATTACCTTTATCAGAAGGATCTTTATACTCCGTTGTCTGAGAAGGTGAACAAACCCTCAAGTATGATAGATGTGGAATGGGATTTGCTAGATAGGAAGGCACTTGGGACAATCTGGTTGTGTCTTGCATCTTCGGTATTATTTAATGTTTCAAAGGAAAAGACTACAAAAGATCTAATGGATGCATTAGGGAAGTTGTATGAAAAACCCTCTGCCTCTAACAAGATATTTTTAATGAAAAAGTTGTTTAATATGAAGATGTCTGAGAATAGTTTAGTAGCAGATCATTTAAATGATTTCAATATGGTTGTGAATATGCTAGCTTCAGTTATAATAGAATTTGATGAAGAAGTTAGGGCTTTATTAATTCTGTGCTCTTTACCTGAGAGTTGGAATAGCTTGGTAATGGCGGTAAGTAACTCGGTTCCAGCTAACTTGAAGTTGAAGTTTGAGGATGTTGTAGGGGTGATTCTAAGCGAGGAAATGTGAAGAAAAAGCTCTGGGGAATCTTCTACTTCAGGAATGCTTTGACAAAGGGAAACTAGAGGGAGACAAGAATAGAGGAAACCCTGGAAAATCAAAAGATCGGGGAAGGTCAAAATCCAAGAACAAAATTTTATGCTTGAATTGTGGAAAGCCTCGGGATGCAAAGAAAGACTGTATTGGGAGCTTCGGGATAAGAAGAAACAACAGGAAGAGAACAAGGAGGCAAATGTGGCATCAGGTAATGTATGCCAGATGCTTTGATTATTTCTTTGCATAATATTACTAAATCTTGGGTTTTAGATTCAGGGGCTTCTTTTCATGCTACTCCACACATGCATTATTTTGTTGGTTATGTTTAAGGGGATTTTGGGCATGTTTTTATCGATGATGATGAGCCTTGTAGTATAGTTGGAAAAGGTTCTGCTGTTCAGTTAAGATGCGAATGGGAATACATGGCTATTAAAGGTTGTCGACATGTGCCTACATTAAGGAGAAATTTGATATTGGCGGGGAAATTGGGAAGTGATGGTTGTACTGTGATATTTACAGCTAACTCTTGGAAGGTTACCAAGGGTTCTCTTGTGGTGGCAAGAGGTAAGAAGGTTGGAACCTTGTATTTAACCACTGATAGTACTAATGATTGTAATCTTGTGGCTTCAGATGTAGATACAACATTATGGCACTATAGGCTCGGTCATATGAGCCATAAGGGCATGGACATCATAAAGAAGAATTTTCCTGGATATACAGAAATAGGTTTGGAGTTCTGTGAGGACTGCATATATGGGAAACAGAAGTGAGTAAGGTTTCTCAAGGTTGGACCTATGAAGAAAGAGAGTAAGTTAGAGCTGGTACATTCTGATGTGTGGGGGCCAGCTCAGGTATCATCTCTTGGGGTTCAAGTTATTATGTTACTTTTATTGATGATGTAACAAGGAAAGTTTGGGTTTATTGTATTAGAAACAAATCTGATGTATTTGACACTTTTGTTAAATGGAAAGCCTTGGTAGAGAATGAAACAGTCTTAAGCTAAAATGTCTCGTGTCAAATAATGGAGGGGAGTATTGCAGCCATGGATTTAATGACTACTGTTCTAAGAATGGAATCCGTAGGCAAAAGACGGTTCCAGGAACTCCGCAGTAGAATGGGGTATCAGAAAGGATGAACAAAACAATAATGGAACATGCTAGGAGCATGAGGTTACATGCAGGACTTCCTCTTTCTTTTTGGGCGAAAGAGCACAACTATGTATTAGATAAACAGAGGATCCTCAAGTGCCTTGGATGGAGGCATACCTGAGGAGGCTTGGTATGGTAAGAAAGTTGATTATTCATTTCTTAGAGTCTTTGGATGTGAGGTGTTTGTTCATATAGACAAGGATGATAGGACCAAGCTAGAGGCTAAATCAAAAAAATGTACTTTCATTGGTTATGGTGGTGATGACTTTGGATTTAAATGTTGGAGTATTAAGGACAAGAAAATCATTCGGTCTAGGGATGTGGTCTTTAATGAGAAAGTCATGTATAAGCAACAATTGTAGGAAAATAGGGAAGAATCCAAGAAAGAATATGCAGTGGTAGAGGATCTTCTGGATGGGATAGTGACCCATGAATCAGTTCAAGAACCGACTCAACAGGAACCCCAAACTCCTACAATGAGGAGGTCTTCTAGGGTAAGAAAAGAACTTGAATGTTTTTCTCCTTCTCTTTATTATTTATTACTCACTGATAGTGGAGATCCGTGAGAGCTTTGATGAAGCAATGCAGTAGATGCCAAGAAGAAGTGGGAGCAAGCCATGGATGAGGAGCATAAGTCTCTCATGGAGAACCGACTTGGGATTTGGTGAAGCTACCTAAGGTAAAGAGCATTGCGAGAACAAGTGGGTGTACAAAGTTAAAGATGAAGAAGGAGGAAAGAAAAGATATAAGGCCCGTTGGTGGTCAAGTGGTTTACATGAAACAAGGTATAGATTTTGATGAGATTTTTTCCCTGTAGTAAAAAATGACTTCTATCAGAATTGTTCTTGAAATAGTGGCAATGCAGAAGACTTGAACTTAGAACAGCTTAGATGTAAAGACCGCATTTCTCCATGGTGATTTGGAGGAGGAGCTATATATGCAAAGCATCCGAAGGATATGAAGTCAAAGGTAAAGAGGAGATGGTGTGAAAATCCGAAGAAGAACTTGTATGGCTCAAACAAGCTCCATGTCAATGGTATAAGAAATTTGATAGCTTCATGATGGAGTAATGTTATATTAGATGTCATTCGACCATTGCGTGTATATAAAGAAATTTGAGGATGGAAGTTATATTATCCCGTGTTTGTATGTAGATGACATGTTGGTTGTAGGTAAAAACATGTAGGAAATAAAAGTACTCAAGAAACAACTAAGTGAATCCTTTGATATGAAGGATTTGGGGGCTGCAGACAAATCCTCGTATGAGGATAACTCGGGATAGGAAGGAACAAAAGTTGACTTTATCTCGGAAGAGTACATTAAGAAGGTATAGGACAGGTTTAACATGTAGGATGCTAAACATGTTGGGACTCCTTTGGCGACCATTTCAAGTTATCAAAGGAGCAAAGGTCCCATGACAGAGCAGAAAGAAACCAGATGTCCAAGGTACCTTACTCATCAATGGTTGGCAGTTTGATGTATGCTATGGTGTGCACTAGGCCTGATATTGCCCATGTAGTGGGAGTTGTGAGTAGATTTATGAGTGATCCAGGTAAAGAGCATTGGCAAGCAATAAAGTGGATCCTTCAGTATTTGAGAGGGACCATGGGGACAGTTTTGTGCTATAGTGGATCAGACACCACTTTACGTGGTTATGTAGATTCAGACATGGCTGGAGATGTAGATAGCAGGAGGAGCACGACAGGTTATATTTACACTATAGGTGGGACAATAGTGAGCTGGATTTCATGACTACATAAGCTGGTGGCTTTGTCAACCACGGAGGCTGAGTATGTTGCTGCCACAGAGGCAAGCAAAGAGATGATTTGGTTACAACAATTGCTTGAGGAGTTGGGGCATAAGCAGGAGGAATGTAAGCTGCATAGTGATAGTCAAAGTGCTATACACCTAGCTAAGAACTCGATTTCCACTCCAGGACGAAGCATATACAATTGAGATATCACTTCATCAGGATAGCTTTGGAGGAAGATAAGTTGAAGTTGGAGAAGATTCATACCACCTGAATCCTACAGACATGACGACTCAAGGTGGTCACAAGGATAAAATAAAGCTATGTTCAACTTTGGTTGGCCTTCGTAGATGATAGTGAAGGGTTGAGAAGCTTGCTCAGTGGAAATCAGTCTCCAAGTGGGAGATTGTTATGTTTGTGGAGCCTATTTTCATGTTAGAGTGTGGTACACCTTCTATGTGTTACACTCGGGTATTTTTATGGCGGTCCCGCCGCCGATGAGCGGGTCGGGGGTGAAGCCGCCCGATGGAAGGGTTCGGGGCGAAGCCCCGAAGCAAATTTTCATGGGTGGTTTATTAACCCATGGGTAATGGGTAACCGTTATGGGTTGTTTTTGGGCCCATGTTTTTCGGTACCCATTGTTTTGTAAAACCACCTCTTCGGTTACCCATAGGTTTATGGGACAGTTTTGTTTTTCCCATTGTTTTGATACCCACGGTTTTGTAAAACTGCTTAAGTAGTTGTCTATTTATATGGTCTTATGCATATGATAGATGTACAAGCAAATGTATTGCAGATGTGTTTTGAATTCGGGTGTGAATTTCAGAGAGTTTGTTGAGCATAGCTCCAAACGGATCTGGGGTATTTTATTGGAAAGTTGAGGCTTGTAATAAAATCTGAGCAAGTGATTCTTGGTGGACGTAGCCCAAATTGGGTGAACCACGTTAAATCTTGTCTCTCTGTGTTGTGTTATTTATTCGCATTTTTATTTGAGATCTCGTAATATTTTATGCATATTAGTTTCTACATTGCGATTCTATAAGGGATTATTCCACATATTTTATCTCTTATTTCCTAACAAATGCATAAATGGGCGGAAAACAATTTTGAAAAATGGGTCTCCTTTTTAATATGGGGCATGTGGCAGCTAGATTAGGGAAAAATCAGGTTTCATGGGTTTATGGTTTATGTTTTCCCCTTTTACGTAAAAAACACAAAAATTAGAAAACCCTGCGGCCCCGATGCTCTCGCTTGGACACATGGCACCCTTTGATTGGCTAGGAGATGCACTTCAATTTTTATCTCTGTACCTTTTTGACAAAAGGAAAATTTTCATGTTTTCCTTCGACTCCCTACTTTGACCTCGACTCGAGCTCAAACATTGACTCTTTCCTTTAGGTGGAGTTACATCCCATTTTGTAACTTTTACACCTTTTGGAATAAAAAGTGGCATAAAACCAAATTTTTCCCCGATTGCCCACTTTAGCTATGCTAGTTTAGGCTTGCCACATGGTGTTTCCTCTGCTCCCTACCCAATTTCAATGTTTTTGGCTAAGTCTTTTGCTTGGTGGGTCATATCTCTTGACTGGGACACGTGGCAATTTGGTGATCGTTTGAAACCCTATTTCTATTCAATCCATGAATTAGCACCGTTTATACAATTGGTTGCCTCACCGTCCCGCCTGCATTGACTATTCAACCGACTTTGTCCCTTTTTAAGACTCGACATGTGGAGGCACTTTGCACTTGCTTGAAAGCCCAATTCAAAATTTTCCTTTGAAGGAGTTTCGAGTTGACACTTGGCAACCTCCACAAGTCTATGGACTTTTCAACGATCCCTTTTATTCTTTTGGACTCGGGGCCACCGGGAGAGCTCACACTCATTTGGGTCTCCGCCTTTGGACTAACTCTTGGAGATGCGCTAAGTCGACACTTGGTAACCTCTCGCTTACACTTTATACTTAGGAAATGTTTTATACCCACCTTGTCTTCCGTTTTACTCTGTTGACCATTTAACCCTACATCCGTTTCATTCTCGGGACACATGGAGATGCGGTGCTTGTCTCGAGCCTCCTCATGGATTCATCTTTGGAGAAGCGTCGTTAGGATACGTGGTTCTCTCCACTAGATCTCCCATACTTATTCAATTTTGGAATCTTTCCTTAATGGTCTCCAGCCCAAAAAACTTTGAAACTTCACCATTTTTCCCATTCTTTCTCCTAGTTCCTCTGAAGACCGCACCTTCTTTTCGACCCTACTATTTCATTATTGAGTCTACTTGTAACTTTGAAAAATGGATTTAAGACATAGAAATGGATCGATAGAGTTGTTTAAACTTTCTCACCCCTGCCACTTCATTTTGAGTCCTTCTGCGACTTATTTACAAGATCTGAATGAGTTTTCTCAAGTTCTTTCTATGCGGGGTCATGGTTGATCCAATATTTTTCCCGTGGGTGAAATATGTATAACATGTAGATGATGGAAGATAAAATGATGTGATCTCCTCAGTTTATCTCCATCAAAGCAATCCTCCAAGTTAGATAGATAATATGCCTCCTTGTTGTCCTACTATGTGTGCTCAACCTCCTCCATAGTGTCCTCCTGGATCTGTAATTTTCTCACCATGGTTCCCCTCATCTTCAAACATGAATTTTGAAAGCTCAAAATCTTCTTCGACATTAGAGCTTGAAGGGGATGAAGTGGGAGGAAGAACTAAAGGTTCTTATGTGGCCTACTCTACACTTGAAGCCTCTAGAATTGTATGGTTCTCCTCCACAACCGGAATGTACTCCTCTTATTTTGGATTTGGAGTAGCTTCTTCTTCCCATGCTTGTGTTGTAGCTGAAGCTTCCACCACTTGTGGCTTGACCTCAGCCTCCTCCATAGGCTTAACCAACAAGGGAATCTTTGTAATTCCGAATCTAAGAGCCAAGCTTACCAATTTTTTATCATCTCTTCTTTGGCTGGCTCTTCTTCTTGTTTCTCTCCTTGACTAGTTTTTGGAGTCTCTCCCTGACATGGACTTGGGAGAGTAGGAGGAGTGGTGGATGGGGTCTCCACTAGTTGTTTCCTTGTTTGTGGTGGAGGGGAAGGCATTTCTTTTGGCTCTTGTGGAGGGGACTTAGATTTGGAAGGGAAAAGGGAAGAGGAAATAAGATGAGATGGAAGACTAGGGGATGGAGAAGGGAATTCAGCACTAGGGGAAGCAGATGGGAAGCTTGGAAATTGAAGCTCAGGTTGAGATGGTGTTGCTTGGGGAGTGAAGAGAAATTACCAGATGATGGTGTAGGACTTACTGTTGACAAGGCTCATCGATACCAAGTTCGTAGGCCTCTATCTCCTTATCCCACTGTGCAAGTTGGGGCAACATCTCAATTATGAAGTCAAGCTTCTCCTGCGGGATGTAGTTTCTTGGAAAAGGGCCGACCCATGGATAAGGTGCCCTGTAACCAATCCTGAATGCTTTCACCTATGTTGTAGCCCTTGAATGCACTAGGTGTGCCTCCATTTTTGAATCTTCTCCTACAAATCAGCATTATCCATGTAGTTGATTTCACTACATGCATATCCCTCTTCGCCGAGTTCCATAGCCGAACCGATCTTGACCGCTTATAGGGGTAGGCATAGTGATTCTTAATTTGATCTTAGTGCAAGTTGATGCAAGTGTGAATTCTAAGTTGGGAATGAAGCCATGATTTCACAACTTCATGGGATGGAAGAAAATGAAAGATATGGAAAGAAGAATGGATGAAAATTGATGGGAGAAGGTCTCAGTAACTCGGGATAAGTGGGTTGTCAACCGGATGGAGTCACTAGATGTGCTTTGCATGTGACTCAAAAGGTGAATCTCACTAAGAACACAACTTAATGAAATGAAGTGGTAAGGTGCTTGAGACTCTCCCACTTTGGGCATGCCAAAACTATTGAGTGGACACATGGTGGCTTAAGATTTTCTAGTTTGATAATGAGACACCTCGAAAAGATGAGAAAAATATAACTTTGATTGTCCCACTGTGCATGCCAAAACTATTGATGCAAAATCACAAAGCACCTCCTAATGGCATCAAAATTGAGATGGGCATTCGGTGTGATCGCACAACATTGGACCTTCTCTCAAGTCGTGGGACTTGCCAACTTGAGATGGTCCTCTGGAGAAAGCCGCCGTCTTCTTCCTAAACTACCCGACATGAGCTACTCTAGTGCAGGAAAACTATCTAATCCTTATCTAACCTTCTAAAGAGACATGAAGAGAGAGAAATACATAAAAACATAGCCTACACCAAGCGGTGATACACTAGAAAAGGAAGTGGCTGATCACAAATCCAACTACGAAGTGGAGAGAGGTGAGTAATGGAGAGGACAGATGAGATGCATCAAAGAATAAATATAGATGTCACACGTAACACCACTTCAAACCCATTAAACACAACTCCCGAACCTACAATAGACATCAAAGATATGTACAATATACCTGCGAAGGATTAGAGGTGAGAAGAGACAATAAAATAAGCAAAGGATGGACAAAATGCATCACAAAACAGATTTTATTACTCCATAATTTCGATAGTACATCATCAATGGGAAAGAGGTAAGAAAATTCCATTACAGAGCCAAGAGAGGAGGCTTAAACTCCACATTCTACCCTAAGGAAGAAAGAGAGAAGGGGTCGAGAGAAAAGATGACCAACCTTTTGAAATATGCCCCTCCTTTACAATATATAGAAGAAAGAGAAGGAGAGAGGGAAGAATTCGAATCCTACTTCAACCACCCTGCAAGAGCATTGAATCCACCTACTCCAACCACTCTAGAAAGCATTGAAATCCTCCTATAATAATGATGGGATTCACTGCAAGACCCATGCCTCCATGTGTTGTTCCTTGTTAGGAAAGAAAGGATTCCATTCTTCATTATGGTGATAGGTGGGAGACTTGAAAGCCTAAAAATGGAAGGCCAAAACATTAATGTGGCATAGTGATAAGTCGGCACCGAGAGCTTTCTAAACGTCACCTCCCATTCAAATCCAAGATTCTAGTTGAAAGATATGGTTGTTTGAAGATCAGGGTCACGGGTTTAAAATATTTAAAAGAGTCCATCTATCAAGACCCACATGGAAGCCTCACTCGTCTTGAAGAGTTAGACCCTCTTCTTGCTCTTGTAGTTATTCTAGACCGACATGTGGCGCTTTTTGTGGGCCTACTCTATTTCATTCTATTCTAACTAAGTCCCTCCTATTGGGCCGAGACACGTGTAGAGTTAGCATATGTTTGGGGATTGCTTTTGGATCCGCCTCTTAAATGAGTGCCGAAGAGACATGTGGCTCCTTCCATATCTTTTCTCTATTTCTTTGTGTTTTTGGCTAAGTCCCTTTTGTTTGGCGGGGCCATATGTTTGACCCTAGACACGTGGAGGCTCAGCGCACATTTGGGACCTCCCTCGAATTTTACTTTTGAAGTTGCGTCGTGCTGACACGTGGCTCCTTCCGCTAGCCTGCCTCTGTTTAGAATTTTCAACGGCCGATACTATTTCCTTTTCAAACCTGGGACACGTGGAGGACCTGTGCTTGTTTGGGACTAGCCTTTGGGGTGTGCCTTTTGAATTTACATCACCGAGGCACGTGAAACCCTCCACGGGTATATGAATTTTCAATGGCTGATGATACCCCCTTTAGCTCTTGACTATGTGGTGGACTAACACTTGTTGGGACAAATTTTTGGGCTTGACCTTTGGAGATGCGTCGTTGAGACATGTGGCGCCATCCACTCGACCCTTCTATACTTAGCCTATTTGGGTGTGCTTCCCATTTGACTTCTGTTGGACCTTGACTACGTGGTGAGCATGCGCTTGTTTGGAGACTTACCTTTGGGTCTTACCCCCGAAGTTTCTTATGCCGATCATATTATACTTAGTCAATTCAATGCCAAGTTCTTCCCCTTTTTTACTTTGACCATGTGGAAAGTTGGCGCTTGTTTGGAGACCGCCCCTTGTGCTTGATCTGTGGAGTTGCACCATTGAGGCACGTGGAACCTTCCGTGGCTTCACAACTTCTCATTTCCCAAAATTCATCCCCAGGCCCGCCATCCCACCTTTTCCAGTTAGCAAAAGAAATCCTTCCCGAGCTCGCGGGCCCACAATTAAAACTATTGCCTTTTGTAAAAATTTCAAAAATGCCAAAATATCTCTCGCCACCCTGCCGGTCCACAATCTTCCCATTTGGTGAAAATTCTTCCGCAGGCCCACCGCCCGCATTTGGAAAAATATCCTTCCTAGCTTCGTTGGCTCACCATTTCCAAAATATGAGGAGTTATAAGGACTTCTTTATATTTATGGAAATGGGAAGAAATTTCCTATCTAATGGAAATGCTTTCATGGGACCTTAAGTGCTTAAATTATATAAAATTCAGATCAAGCAGAAAAAGGTGAAAAATGGTGTTAGTTGACCAAAATTAAGTGTGAGCTTATTTTAGTCAACAATGATATTATTATCGATAGCAATAATAGCTATGTTATTGATGGAATTTACAAGTCTAAAACTTACACTTAAAATTATTTTTTTGTTTTCCTTATTTCCTAGTATTTAAATAAGGGTCTTATATGGAAAGAAAAATTTCACTTATAATATTGGCTTTCATGGTTTTATAAGTAATTTTATAATGACTTAATAATAATTTTACACATTCCAAGAGGCTAAATCCTAAGTTGCAAATGGGTAATTTATTTTCTCCACTAGATTTAGGAATTTAACTATTTTGTTGACCAAGTAGATAACAATTAAAATTTGGATTCTTTCCATCTACTTGAATAAGTTTAAAATTTCTTTCAACCACTATAAGAGAATGAACAAATATAACTCTTTCACTACTTTATAAATTTCATGGAATACAAAAGAAGTAACTATTTCTTTCCTTTTTCAAACTACAAATTTCAACCATTCTCACAAACAATTATAAAAAAGTTTTCAATAAGTTTTAAAATGAGAACTACTAACTTTCCAATGAGAGCTACACATTATATGAGAAAATATTCAACTACAATGGGAATAAGATATTTCCCCTTTTAAACTTTTTTTTTATTACAACAAAACTAGCTTTACAAAAACAAATCTTTCTTTCCCTTTTCACATACAATATAACTTTAATGTCCAAAAATCAAAACAACTTTTCATCACAAATACTAATACAATATATTAATTAAATTTAATAATAAATTTTTCCCATTATAACAAAATATTGAAAACCCACATTTAAACTTTAATACATTTAATTTGACTAAGCATGGTTAATTTCCCCCTAAGTATTATTTTAATAACAATTTAATTCACTATAGTTAAAATTTCCACATTTAAATCTCAAGGGTAAAAGGGTCAATATAAATAAATACTAAAAATTAATTAATCCCACAAGGTTTAATAACAATTGACAAGGTCCCCATTTGACATGGGGTTAGAATTAATAAACATACTCCTACCCCATAAAGTGACCCCTTAAAAAGTCAACCCATGTATTTGAAATTAAAAACATTTAAATTAAAAGACAATTTCCACTCACCCACTCTCTACCTACTTTTTGTAGGGATGAATCTCATCCCTTGGATGGATTCATTTAGGACCCTTGATGAGGAAAAAGACAACTAACCCTAAAGCATGCTTAAGAATGCTTCTCTCTCTTTCATTTGGCTCATTGTTTCTCTTTTGTTTTGTAGGTTGTTGGAGGAGGATGAGAAGCCATTGGAGGCCATTTCAAGCTTTTGGGAGGCATACATGCTCCATTATTTTCTTATTTTTTTATACCCTCATTTAGGGTTTTAAATGTATTTATATATTTTATTTAGCTCATTTTTCTTTGATTTTCCCAAATGGGCTTTAGTGGGTTTTGTTCCCATTTTTGATTTTAAATAATATATATATAACATTTGATATGTGATTTCATTTTAGGTATATGGATATATATATATATATATATATATATATATATATATATGTATATATATTATATATATATAATAATATATTAAAAATCTATTTGTGTGTGTGTGTAATGTAGAAAAAAAATGCTTTGCATGTGTGTGTATGCATATATAAAAATGTATATATAAATGCAATATATATATTACCCCCTGTAAGTAAGGGCTTTATAGATTTGCATTATATATATATGGTGTATGGTGGGGGGTATAGATTTATGTTGGTTAAAATACATTAGTTTTGGGTTGGAGGGGGGGGTCCTCCCCACCCCCATACCTTTTTCAAATGCCATATTATATGGGTTAAAATTTATAACCCCAATTAAAATCTTTAACACACAATGGGCCATTACATTTTTACATATTAATTTTTGAATATTAATTACCTATTATTTTTTAATATATATATATATATATATATATATATATATATATATATATATATATATATATATATATATATATATATATATATATATATTTTATAATATTAATATTATAATATAAATATATATAATATCATATTATTATATAATATATTAATATAATTAATAATATATTTTCATATTAATATTATTATCAATATAATAATATTTATTTATTAATAATATTAACAAATATTTAAAACTTACACTAAAATTCTTTTTTTTTTTTTCCTTATTTGTTAGTATTTTATTAAGAGGTTTTATAGGCAAACAAATTTCACTTGTTATAATATATAATTTCATGGTTTTATAGTAAATTTTACAATGATTTAATTAATAATAATTTTACACATTCAATGAGGCTAAATTAAGTTTAAATGGGTAATTTCTTTTCTCCACTAGATTTAGGAATTAACTATTTTTTCATTGACCAAGTAAAGACAAGTAAAACTAAGTTCTTACCATCTATTTGAATATAGTTTAAATTTCTTTCAACTACTATAAGAGAATGAACAAACATAACTTTTTCACAACCTTATAATTTTCATGGAATACAATATAAGTAACTATTTCTTTCCTTTTAAACTACAATTTTCAACCATTCTCACAACCAATTTTAACAAGGTTTTCAATAAGTTTTAAAATGAGAACTACTATCTTTCCAATGAGATCTACACACTTTTGTGGGAAATAAATCAACTACAATGAAATAAGATATTTCCTTTATAACTTCTTTTCCTATTACAACAAAACTAGCTTTACAAAAAAAAATCTTTCTTTCCCTTTTCACATACAATACAACTTTAATATCAATAATAATCAAAACAACTTTTCTTCACAATTATTAATACAATATCTTCCACTTAAAGTGGGAAAACTTACAAGAATGAAAGCTAAAAGGAATACAATATTACAAGTCTTCCACCCTAAGTGGGAATAACAAGGAGGTTTTCTCACAAGGAAAGATTTCTTGAGGACACCAACAATGCTCCATGTTTCACATCACCAACAAGAGAGATCCACCATGCTTCATTTGATCACAAAAAAAAAAGGGGAGAGGCAACACTCTCCACCCAACCAAGAATTCCAATGAGGAGGAGAAGCCATCCTCCTCATTGGCCCCGAGCCCCAACCACATTGCAATGAAAAATGGATTCAACTCATGGAAACAAAACAAGCTTCCACATCACAATACAAGATTTTACAACCATACCAAAACACAAACAATACAACTACAATCACAAGAAGGAAAACAACAAAATACACAAGGCTTCAACATGCAAAAGCCAAAGGAGTAAGATCTATGGGGAGGTCACTTATGCCTCCCAATGGGAAATGGGTTCCCACCTAAAAACCCTCCAATAAACATCTCAAAACCCCTACACACTCTTATGCCTCCCTCAAGTACCTCTTATGCCTCCCACATTCTCTTATGCCTCCCTACAATCTCTTATGGCTCCCTCATAAAATAGACCAAGTAAGAAATGCAAGCAATTTCTTGTCCAAGGTGGGGCACCCAACCCAACTCCCTCCAAAACATGAAATGAACTCTTATGCCTCCCCACATGTAAGATCCCCATAGTCCCCTCCTACACCACACTTAAGCAATCTACCCAAGCACCCAACAAGCATACCAAAACACTAAAAACATGCACATATACACAATATAAAAGGAAAATATTTTACAAGAGTATAGCTCCTACCTTTCCATGGTAGAGCTTGATCCAAGAGTCCCACACCAAGCTTCTTCAAGCCCAAAAAATCACCAAGAAGCTCCAAAAAATCCACAAGCACTCCAAAATCCTCTAACTCCCAAAAATGCAAGAGCACAAAGAAATGAAGTAACCCCAAACAAGCAAAAGAACTTGAATAAATAGAAAAGGGAGAGAGGAGGGTGAGGTGGCTCCATGTAGGATGCCACATCACTCATCCTCAACTCCACCTCACAAGTCAAACCTCAACCCCAATGCACCATAAATTGGTGGGTGAGAGGAATGACAATTTACTTACACACACAATCCAAGCCCACACCCCCTAAGGACAAACTTTAATTACATGAAAGAAAGTGCAATAATATTTTACCTTTTTGTCTTCCCAAAACACATAATGGGGTCTATTTTTTACCCCAACCCATAGGTAGGGTTGGTATAGCAAATTTAAGAGGTGTGGGACAAGTTTAACTTGTCCCACAAGCCTCCAAAATTGGCCCTTAAGGCCAAATCCGAATTTTCATGAAGGGGTAGAGTGTACAACACTCAAGATCACAAGCACTCAACTTACAACACATAAACCAAGAGCCATCTAATCTAATAAATGAATTATTTTGACCCATTCTTAATTAATTTAGTAAACTAATTAATTTACTAATCTAGACATAAATCAAGTAATTAACAAAAGGAGAATACATCACTATAATTCACATACTAAAATTAAATAAAGGAAACTAAATGAAAGAATAACACATAACCCCTTGGTCACAATTGGAGGTGATTCCCCCCATGGGGACCCCCTAAAAACAATTCAAACACACACACACACATAACAAAATACATGTTTCCATGGTGACCCTTGTTGAATTCATCTAGCATTCTAATGTGGTTGGTCTCCAATCCCCCATGTTTGTTGTGACATGTTTACCTACAAAACACATAACACCTCCTTCGGCCTCATGGCCACATCAAAACATCCAAAATAAATATACAATATAACTCCACAATCATCTATATATGAATCAAAACATCATCTAGGAAAGTAATAATATCATTTACAATTTCTAACAACATCTCGATTTTACATTTCATCAATATCCATATGATCATAAGATTAGTTCAATTGTCTAGGTCTACTCAATATGACAAAAATATCACATGTCCAAAAATATATATATATACCATGTCAACAACATATCAACATCAATATAAAATGTCTCTAATAATCCACACACATCATATATGAATCAAAATCAACAATAGTCCAAGTATCTCTAACATCTAACATCATGCTAAATCAAAAGCTACAATAATATCCATAAGTATAGTCAACAATATCAAAATCAATAAAAAAAGGTGTCAAAGGGAAGTGGGCACTACATCCCCTCCCCTTAGACTCAACTTCCTCTTGGAAGTCACTTGGAACAGGTGTGGAAACTAGACTCATAGCAATGTAGCATCCTCCCATGTAGCCACAATCTCATCATATATCTATCCCACTTGGACTCAAACCTGGTCAATCTCTCTACCTCAAAGGCCCAGGGTCCTGCGCTCTAAAATGTGATGGGCTCCACCATCACCTACCCCTGATCCTACACCTACAAGGAGGTCCAATCTAGTACATGAGAAGGGTTCTATAATATATCTCCTAAGTACATAAACATGAAACACATCATGGATGTGAGACAAGCTAGGTGGTAAATGCTAGACGATAGGCCAAAGGGCCGATATACACTCCAAGATCTCAAAGGGACCCACAAATCTAGGAGCAAGCTTAGAACCTTTTCCATAATGGATAGGGATCTTATGTGGTCTAACATGAAGAAACACCTTCATGTGCCCACCTCATAACTACGATCTGTCCTATGTTGATCCACATACTTCTTCTACCTATCCTGTGCCTCCTGCAATCTCTTCCTGATCATAACAACCTACTACTCCATGTCCTTGTAGTAAAGCTAAAGAGAAACCCTATCCTCTAACCTATCCCAACTAAGAGGTGTCCTACACTCTCTTCCATAAAGTTCTTGAAAAGGAGCCATGCCTATCGAACTCTAAAACTATTATTGTAGGAAAACTCCACCAAGTACAAATACTCCTCCCATCTCGACTGATGATCCATGATGTACATCCTAAGCATGTCCTCCAAAATCTAATTCACCCACTCATCTTTTCATCCATCTCAGGGTGATAAGTTGTGCTGAAATTGATCTTCATCCCGAGGGCATACTTTGCATCATAGTCCAAAGTGGGAAGTGTACAAAGGATCGCGGTCACAAATGATCTTCCACGAAATCCCATGTAATCTAAGATCTCATCAAGATATACCCATGCCACTACACTAGCTGTGTAGGTGGTCTTCACTGAGAAAAATGAGCCACTTTCATCAATTTATCCACCATGACCATGATGGCATCGTGGTGGTATCTCGACGTCAGGTAACCCAACTATAAAGTCCATGGAAATGGTGTCCCATTTCCACTCCGGTATAGCATGAGGAAAGAGAAGGCCAGCTGGATGTTGATGCTTGGCCTTCACCTTCGACACTCTAAACAATGTGACACAAACTTGAGCCACATCTCTCTAAAGTCCCCTCCAATGGTACAACTATCTCAAGGTGGCGTGCATCTTCTTCACCCCGGATGGGCTGAATAAGGTGCATGATGAGCCTCTGTCAAAATGTCTTGTCTCAAGCCTCCATCTCTAGGAACATATATCCAACCTCTGTGCCGAGAAGGCCATCTTCCTCTAATGAAAATCCATCAAACTTCCCCTCAAGGGGTCTCTGAGACTCAATCTCTCTCTTGGATGTAAGGTAGGTAGAAGCTGTCATGAGGAAGCTACTACAAAATCTTGCTCCATAAATTTGTACCCACTAAAGTGGCCATAACCACATGTCTCTGTCTACTCAGGGCATCTACAACCACATTCTCCTTCCCCTTCACATGCTCTATCTCCATGTCATACTCACAAAGAACTCCATCCAACGCCACTGATGAGCATTCGAGATTGGGTTGCGTGAAGAGGTGGCGAAAGACTCAAGTGATCAGTCATGAGTGTAAATCTCTGCCAAGAAGGAAGTGTCTCCATCAAACTAAGGCATGAACAACTACTGCAAGCTCAAGATCATGAGTCGATAATTGAGCTCATAATCCTTTGAGTTTTGTGAGACTCAAAAGCAACTACTCTTCCCTCCTGCATCAACACACCTCCAAGTCCTGCCAAAGAAGCATCTTGTACAAAATGAAGAACTCACCCTGAGGATCTGGCACTACAAGAATAGGTGCACTATCATGAGGCATTCCTTTAGTGTCTTGAAGGCCTTCTCACATCTATCTACCATAAAAACTTCTTCCCTTTCCATTGAAGGGAAGTGATGGGGTGCACAACCCGAGAGAAGTCCTACACAAAATCTCTGTAATATCCTACTAAACCCATGAAGTTGCACACCTCGGTCACACTAGTGGGTGTTGGCCAATCCATAATAGCTCAAATCTTGGAAGGATCGACTGTGATACCTTCCCCAAAAATGATGTGGCCCAAATACTACCTCTTTCTAAAAGAACACACTTCTCCAGGTTCCCATAAAGATGCTTCTCACAAAGACACTAAAGAACCTGGTGAAGGTGCTCCTCATGCTCCTCACGCGTACGTGAGTAAATCAGAATGTCATCAAGGAAAATGAGCATGAAGTGATCCAAGAAAATTCTAAACACCCCATTCATCAAGCTCATGAACACTACTGGGGGCATTTGTCAAACCAAAAGGCACTACTGTGAACTCATAGTGGCCATATCTCATACGGAAGGTGGTCTTATGAATATCTACCTCTGTGATCCTCAACTGATGATATACCTAACTTAAGATCTATCTTGGAGAAAATTGTGGCCCCTTCATCTGATCAAATAAATCATCAATGCACGGAAGGGGGTAATGATTCTTGATCATTACTTTGTTCAGTTGGTGGTAATCAATACACAACCATAGAGATCCATCCTTCTTCTTTACAAAAATCACCAGTGCACCCCAAGGGGATACACTAGGATGGATTAGGCCTTTCTCCAGAAGGCCCTCAAGCTACAACTTGAGCTCACAGAGCTCAGGGTAGTCATCTCGATAAGGTGCTCATGAGATAGGCTCTGCACCCAGAACCAAATCTATGTGAAAATCTATCTCACATGGGGGAGGTAACCCCGTAGCTCCCCTGGAAAGACATCAGAAAACTCTCTCAAGATGGGATGGTCATCAAGGGATGGCCCACTAGACTCATCCTCAGATCTATCACTAACCATAACAACATACATCTGGAAACCTCATCACACACACACACTTAAGCTACATAGTGGAGAGAGATGGTGTGAATGAAATGGGCCTCCTAACTCCTGCTATCATTGACTCAACTCCTAGATCATCTATACATGATATAGTCTTATGGTAACAATCCACTCTAGCTCTATGTGTAGACAACCAATCCATGCCCAAGATGACTCCATAAGAACCCAATGGAAGGATACGAAGATCCGAGGTAGTGGTGAAGGGTCCCAAATCCACTACACACTCCTTAACTAAGGAGTCTACAAAAATTTTGCTCTAGAAGCCATTTCAACATCCCAACTAAGACCTTCCTAACTACCACCAACCTACAATGCTCTACTAAGGATGGTGCAATAAAAGAATATGATGAACTAGAATCAAACAAAATGGAGGTAGGAATACCACCAATGCTACCTGTCATCTCTATCATGGTACTCTAGTGCTCATCCTGGCGGTTCTTGACCACTTACATAGATCCGATGGTTGCACCCCATGTCACCAATAGTAGGCTCTAAATCTACATCTTACCCTTGTTTACTAGGGTTCTGTGGGCACTCTCTCCAATGATGTCCAACAATGCCACAACCATAACAACTTTTCCTGGTCCTCTCCAATGAGATGCAGCTCCAGCGGTACTCTAGAGGTCTGTGTTGTGGATCTTGATGATCCGGCTATGGAATGCTGAGGTCTCTACTAATGAGATCCTATTGACTGAGCTCTCGGTGCACCTTGTGTCCTAATGGGACCCCTAGGAGGAGGCCCCATACTCTTCCCTCTATGTGTCAAACCTCTGAGTAGGTCTGAATGGTGGATGAGTCTGTTGATGTTTGCTGCTTTGCTTGAGGTGGCTATGGGTGGCTTGAAAGAAGACTATATTGAACCTTGTCCACCATGAGGAGGAGGAGGAGCTAACCCCTCGATCTATTATCCTACATCTGTTGGATGTGGCTCCAAACTTTGTCCCTTTATGTGCATCTTTCCCCTCCCATGTCTCCTCTATAATATAGGCCTTCTCCATGGCCTCTGCTAAGGTCTATGGGGTAGTGAATGTGCACCGCACCACCCAAATCCAAATTTAAGCCCCTGATGAACCTATGAATCCATACCTTCTCATCTTGCATATAGTTGACATACTGAGTAGGTCCAAAATCACTCTCATACTCAGCTACAGTCATAGATGCCTGACGGAGGTCATGGAACTCATCTATCCATTTGCTAAATAAACCTCTGGGATAAGTACCTGCTCTAAACCACTCCTCAAAGAGCTCCTAGGTAACCATCTCTGAATCAACATGGAGCTTCTACTCCTCGGTCTCCACACCAGACACCTGCTCCATCCCTCAGAAGATGGATCACAACATGAGCTTTCATGTTTGCTAGTATAAGGGCAGAGCTTGAAGCACCCTCAAGCTCACCAACCAAGCCTCTTCCTAAAATCCACCTGTATCTCCAGAATAGTGAGATGGTCGTAGCTTCAGGATCTCCCTGATATGGTCTACAGCTATCGACTTGACCCCCTAGGCCTCTCTGCATGCTCACTCTCTAGGTCTAGGGCTCAGACCTATCCCTATGTCCTAAAATCTTGTCTCCTGTCCCCTCTGTGGTGACTCTTCTCTGGATAACTCCACACAGGAGTTCTCTCCCTATGCTCCTCACTTGTGTCAAGGAGATGCATGAGCCTCAATGGATGGCTCCCTATCATGTCTGGCTGATCATCCTCCTAAGGACCCTCCGCGTATAGTAGCATTGACATCCTGAAGCATCTATAAAATCTGGGGTAGAATGGCCACTACCACTGATCTGGAGGTGGAAAGTCTAGGTCTATGTGAAAGGACCCTCATCTGGTCTGCACTCCTCTGCATAGACCAAGGTGAGAGTTAGTTCATCATTCTAGGTTTTATTCCATTTTTCTATGTTTACTAAAATATACAATTTTCAGACAAGTTGTTTTCTAGGTTTAATATTGTGCTAGGTTTAATATTGTACTAGGTTTAATGTTCATGTCTCACATTTTCTTGTGTGCCCAAGGGTCCAAGATTTGAACCCATGACTGATACCAAGTGTAATACCCACTAAAATGCTTCCACACAAGACCCAAGAACAACCTAGGGTTAAGCTAGAAAAATTATGGAATAATTTTTTTTGAAAAAATGTGCCCACAAAAAGTTTCAAAAAATAGTTGTCACATTAATGTTTCTAAGTCAATTATATTTAATAATAAAATTTTCCCATTATAAAAAATATTTAAAACCCACATTTAAACTTTAATACATTTAATTTGACTAAGCATGGTTAATTTCCCCTAAGTGTTATTTTAATAAACAATTTAATTACTATAGTTAAAAATTCCACATTTAAATCTCAAGGGTAAAGGGGCCAATATAAATAAATACTAAAGTTAATTAATCCCACAAGGTTTAATAACAATTAACAAGGTCCCCATTTGACATGGGGTTAGAATTAATAAACATACTCCTACCCCAATAAAGTGACCCCTTAAAAAGTCAACCCATGTATTTGAAATTAAAACATTTAAATTAAAATTCAATTTCCACTCACCCACTCTCCACCTACTTTTTGTAGGGATGAATCTCATCCCTTGGATGGATTCATTTAGGACCCTTGATGAGGGAAAAGACAACTAACCCTAAAGCATGCTTAAGAAAACTACTTTCTCTTTTCCTTTGGCTCATTGTTTCTCTTTTGTTTTGCAGGTTGTTGGAGGAGGATGAGGAAGCCATTGGAGGCCCTTTAAGCTTTGGGAGGCATTACATGCTTTATTATTTTCTTATTTTGTTTATACCCTCATTAGGGTTTTAAATGTATTTATTTATTTCATTTCAATTTATTTTTGCCCAAGTAGGCAAATTGTTTTCCCATTTTGGGCTTGTGGTTTGTTCTATTTTTCATTTTGATAGGGATTATATAACATATATATTTGATATTATACATTTTTTGGGTATGTGGATATATATATATATATATATATATATATATATAATATATGTATTATGTTAATGTATATATGTATATAATATATATATATATATGTGTGTGTGTGTGTGTGTGTGTGTGTGTGTGTGTGTAATGTGTGTGTGTGTAAATATATATATATATATATGTGTATATATATATATATATATATATATATATATATGGCCAAAGCGGTAAAGAAATCATTTGCACTAAGTCCAAAGAAGAAATGCACACCGTGTAGGGGTTATATAATGGGGGTCAAGGGCTTTTGCATTTTTTACTTTTTATTGTTTAAGGTAAATGTATGGGGGGTTGGGGGTTAGGGAGGTCACTGAACCCCACCCCATCCCATTTATTAATGGGGTGGGGGTGGGTGGGTCCCCCCCCCAACCCTACTACCTTATACTAATGCAAAACCATATATCCCCAATTTCAATCAAATCTTTTTTTTTTTACATTATTTACATATTAATTTTTATAATAACAAATTAATTATTACTATTTTGTATATATATATATATATATATATATATATATATATATATATATATTATATATATATATATATATATATATATATTATATATAATATTATAATATATATAATAATATATATATATAATAATAATATTATATATAATATATATATTATTATTATATAATATATTAATTATTTTATATATAAATATACTATATATAATAATATTATATATTATTGTGGTAAAAAGTTTAAAACTTACTTTAAATTTTTTTTTTTCCAATTTTTAGGATATGTAAGATTTTAATAAATAAATATGGCAAGATTAAATTTCACTTTTATATATTGATATACATGGTTTTATATATAGTAATTTCATAATAACTTAATAATAATTTTACACATTTAAGAGGTAAAGCCTAAGTTGCAAATGTGAATAATTTCTTCTCTCCACTAGATTTAGGAATTTAACTTTTTTTTGACCAAGTAAAGACAATTAAAAAAAAGTTTTCCATCTAATTGAATAAAGTTTAAAATTTCTTTCAACTACTATAAGAGAATGAACAAACATAACTTTTCACTACTTTATAAATTTCATGGAATACAATAAAATAACTATTTCTTTTTTTCACAAAAAATTTCAATTTTTAAACCATTCTCACAACAAATTTAAACAAGGTTTTCAATAAGTTTTAAAATGAGAACTACTATATTTTCAATGATATCTACACACTTTTGTGAGAAATAAATTAACTACAATGGAAATAAGATATATTTCCCTTTATAATTTCTTTTCCTATTACAACAAAACTAGCTTTACAAAAAAAAATCTTTCTTTCCCTTTTCACATACAATACAACTTTAATATCCAATAATCAAAACAACTTTTCTTCACAATTATTAATACAATATCTTCCACTTAAAGTGGGAAAACTTACAAGAATGAAAGCTAAAAGGAATACAATATTACAAGTCTTCCACCCTAAGTGGGAATAACAAGAGGTTTTCTCACAAGGAAAGATTTCTTGAGGACACCAACAATGCTCCATGTTTCACATCACCAACAAGAGAGCTCCACCATGCTTCATTTGATCACAACAAAAAAGGGGGAGAGGCAACACTCTCCACCCAACCAAGAATTCCAATGAGGAGGAGAAGCCATCCTCCTCATTGGCCCCCAAGCCCCAACCACATTGCAATGAAAAATGGATTCAACTCATGGAAAAAAAAACAAGCTTCCACATCACAATACAATATTTTACAACCATACCAAAACACAAAAAATAAAACTACAATCACAAAGAAGAAAGCAACAAAATACACAAGGCTTCAACATGCAAAAGCCAAAGGAGCAAGATCTATGGGGAGGTCACTTATGCCTCCCAATGGGAAATGGGTGCCCACCTAAAACCCTCCAATAAACATCTCAAAACCCCTACACACTCTTATGCCTCCCTCAAGTACCTCTTATGCCTCCCACATTCTCTTATGCCTCCCTACTAATCTCTTATGGCTCCCTCATAAAAAAAATAGACCAAGTAAGAAATGCAAGTAATTTCTTGTCCAAGGTGGGGCACCCAACCCAACTCCCTCCAAAACATGAAATGAACTCTTATGCCTCCCCATGTAAGATCCCCATAGTCCCTCCTACACCACACTTAAGCAATCTACCCAAGCACCCAACAAGCATACCAAAACACTCAAAAACATGCACATATACACAATATAAAAGAAAATATTTTACAAGAGTATAGCTCCTACCTTTCCATGGTAGAGCTTGATCCAAGAGTCCCACACCAAGCTTCTTCAAGCCCAAACAATCACCAAGAAGCTCCAACAAATCCACAAGCACTCCAAAATCCTCTAACTCCCAAAAATGCAAGAGCACAAAGAAATGAAGTAACCCCAAACAAGCAAAAGAACTTGAATAAATAGAAAAGGGAGAGAGGAGGGTGAGGTGGCTCCATGTAGGATGCCACATCACTCATCCTCAACTCCACCTCACAAGTCAAACCTCAACCCCAATGCACCATAAATTGGTGGGTGAGAGGAATGACAATTTACTTACACACACAATCCAAGCCCACACCCCTAAGGACAAACTTAATTTCAAGAAGAAAGTGCAATAATATTTTACCTTTTTTCTTCCCAAAACACATAATGGGGTCTATTTTTGACCCCCCAACCCATAGGTAGGGTTGGTATAGAAATTTAAGAGGTGTGGGACAAGTTTAACTTGTCCCACAAGCCTCCAAAATTGGCCCTTAAGGCCAAATCTGAATTTTCATGAAGGGGTAGAGTGTACAACACTCAAGATCACAAGCACTCAACTTACAACACATAAACCAAGAGCCATCAATTATAATAAATGAATTATTTTTACCCATTCTTAATTAATTTAGTAAACTAATTAATTTACTAATCTAGACATAAATCAAGTAATTAACAAAAGGAGAATACATCACTATAATTCACATACTAAAATTAAATAAAGGAAACTAAATGAAAGAAAAACACATAACCCCTTGGTCACAATTGGAGGTGATTCCCCCATGGGAACCCCTAACAACAATTCAAACACACACACACACATAAAAAATACATGTTTCCATGGTGACCCTTGTTGAATTCATCTATCATTCTAATGTGGTTGGTCTCCAATCCCCCGATGTTTGTTGTGACATGTTTACCTACAAAACACATAATACCTCCTTCGGCCTCGTGGCCACATCAAAAAATCTAAAAATAAATATACAATATAACTCCACAATCATCTATATATGAATCAAAATCATCTAGGAAAGTAACGATATCATTTACAATTTCTAACAACATCTCGATTTTACATTTCATCAATATCCATATGATCATAAGATTAGTTCAATTTTCTAGGTCTACTCAATATGACGAAATATCGCATGTCCGAAATATATAAATATAACCATGTCAACAACATATCAACATCAATATAATGAAAATTCTCTTAGTTTGTTAGTATATTTCATCACCAAACCATTTTATGTCAATTTTTTTAATTTATTTTTTCATTCTTTCCGACTTTGTGTGCTTCATTGTGTTCCCACACATGATCCTTGTTTAAATTTAAATATTATATTTGAACATATGTATATCTAGTGCATTCATCGACCATGGAGAAATGTTGTCATATCAAGAAGATATTCACGTTATCTCTCATAAGTGCACCCCCTGTGTTTGAGGGATAACAGTGTTCTAAGTATTCTTCTACCTCACTTATGCGAGATCTGATGGAAACACCTAAGGGTGTGGATATACCTATTTTTAGGTGAGTCTTCGGGATTACAATGATGCCGGTTCATTTTTGATGTAAACTAAAATGATTTTCTATGGGGTTTAATGGTAAAAGATGGCTAAAACTGAAATTTAAATGGGGTGCTACACCAAAATTATTGAGGACTTTGACTTAGAAACATGCACAATATATTGAGAAAAAATTAATGAAGCACAATCCAATGTGCTTCAAATGATTCTAAGGGAAATTTTTTTGATTGAGGGACTAATCAAAACAACACAATAGATAATTACACACTAAAAATATGCGAGAAAACACCAATTTGCATCAAGGTTAATAGTATAAGAAAGATTAGTTAATTCAGGGAATGAAAATTCACAAGAATAACTATTTAAAACGTACCATTCATGAGTATTGGTAAGACATTAACTAGTTCTCATTTAAGGGTAACTGGAAAAAATATGATTCATCACTCAAGATACAAAGTCCTCCCGTGAAAAAAACACCCCGTTCTTTTCCAATGCACACATATATAGAAAAATAATTCACCCACACCCCGTAAAATAAACTAAATTTTATCTACACTTGCATGGTATTATTAGAATTTTCGTTTGAATAAACAATAAATAAGTCCTAAAAATGAACATGTTGTTACATGAGGCTATAATAAGGCCTAAAAATAAACATTTCCTTTTAATTCAAAAAAATACACTTTCAATGAAATTCTAGTTGACTCCTCTAGTTACGCCACAATAAAGTAACTTTTGGGTGAATAAATAAAATGTTATTTTAAAATCCATTATCTTGATCTACAAGTTTTCTTCCATATACATACACTTTGTCTTCTTATCCATGATTAAAATAATCAATTGACTTGGAAATCTAATGTGAAATTTGTGCAAAAACTATTGTTGTCATCTTTCTCCCTATCTACATGTAGATCATGATGTTTTGTGTTCTAGTTTAAATTTGACTTGGATAATTATATGCCACCTTGTCTTTACTTGACACTTGTGAAAATGGCAAAGAAAATAATCTTCTTTGTATTTATCTCACCTTAAAGGGTACGAGGTCTCTTTAGAAAATATTAAGGTAAATTTTGCAAAGTTTAAGGTAAAGTATTTTGACTTTACTTAATAGTATAACCATCACCTATCATGCCCCCTCCTTAACTTTCTTCATGACATATATCATGGTTCAAAAGCTAATCATTGTTAAATATAATTAGGCCCCCTTCGTAGCTTGGCATATAATTTTGATGGCATATACTTTTGATTCAAATAATCATGGGGTCCTTTTTTAATCATTGGTAATTATTAAGGTTGAAACCTTAGTCAAAAAACAAAAACATTGAGTGGAAAATCATGTTCCCCTCCATGATGAAGGACAACTCCACGATTATGTCGGTGAAAACACTAACCCTAGGTTAATTAGGGTTTCAATGATGGCCATTGATCTCTATCCTTTTCTCATGTGATGGTTGAGATTAACTCATTGGGTGAGTTAGGTAACATAGTGGTTGAGTTGGCGAGTAAAAATTGTTGAAACCCTATCATTTTTTCATTCTCGCACTTTCAAGGCCATGGGATGGTGAAGCCACGGTCATTTTTTCACTCAGACACCATTATGTGATGTTTACAAGCTCATTTCTATGACATTTTTATTGCAATCTAAGCTTCTTTGTGAGGTATTTTATGAGGTGGTTGCCATGAAAAAGATTTGATCTCATGTCTGGGGTTTCCTATGCATTCATACTCAAATGGAAGCTTTCATGGCCATTATTTAAGGTAGCACTTGAGCTTTGGTTTTATTAGACCTCTATTTCATTCTCTTTTATCGATTTGATAATGAAAAAATACTTTGAAAATTTGTTGGTTTGGTTTTGTGCCACTTTCGAGCTCAAAATTTATTCTCCTTGATCATTCTTTTGGGATTTGAACTCAATTTTTCAAGGGTTCCTTCAAGTCTCACTCTAAAGCTGGTAAGTTGACTCCATTTCAAGTTCATTTGAAAAAATTGTAAAATCTTTTACGGCCCTAAAGGAATGATTTTTCCCGATCTATTCATGCAAATTTTTGGTGAAACTCATTGTTTATTAGATAAGGTAAAAACACAAAATTTGAAGCGATCGAGAAACCTTAATAAACCAAAAGATAGGTTTCATGGCACAAAGGTGAATAATAAAGGAACAAGGACCAACCTGGCCTAAGATGCAACAAACATACAAACTTTAACCCCGAGAAGAAAGCACCAAACAAATAAATGAGCCAAGAACATGATAGTCAAAGAGGCTTGTCCACCCCCAAGAAGCGAGCCTAACTACCATGTTTTTTCCTTTCGAGATCTAAGGCTCATCTTTGTAGGATAAATTCTAGTATTTCCTTTCTTCTTCTTGTTCAATACTTCCAACCCTCACCCGTGTTAGGATCCAAATTCTCATCAAGGTGGACAAGTAGCCAAATTTCTAGAACCTCCTTGTTTTCATAATTTTGATTGATTGGAGCTCGGAGATTGGGGCGAGGTGGACCCATCCTTTCCCACCATATGATTTTAAGTCTTAGCCAAACTAGTGGGGGAAGGGACATCATCACACAACTTCTTGTCCTGATTATCCTTAGGACCAATCGAGATATTTTTATATCATTATCCTCAATTCCACGAGAGAATAAGATTATCGAGATTAAAGTCCTTCTACCAAGAAACCCTATCTTATATTTTTTAACCATTTTTAATCATAATCTAGGTGTTCCAAATTAAAGAAATTTCTACATATGAGAGGTAACCCTTTATAATCTAAGTTTTGTGTCCATATTATGTCCTTGACACTTGAGTTCTATAGTGGTCGAAAAGTCGGCGAGTCATGTTCATATCCACCAAAGATATGGACATATGTGCTATGATCAAAGGATTTAGTTATGAGGTCGTAGCTATGAATTTACCCAATGTATCACCCATTACTTTGAAGCAATCCTTACTCAAGAAGTGTAGTGGCAGATAGGGTAACCTTATCCAAACTGGTTTGGAATTAAATGTTTCAGTTGAGGGATTAAACTGAGGGAACCGTGGCTTCATGAGAAGGAGATATGATTGGAATTCCCAAATTTTCCATAAAATTATCTCCTTATCAGAGGAACTATCAAAAACTTTTACAAAGATGTCATGGGAAGAATGATAAATATTAACGTTACCTTTTATGAGGGGGCACCATTTTTCAAAAATCAACCTATGCGGTGCGGGTAATCTAAGGGAACCATTACTAAACCTATAAATCAAATCCCTCTTTTCTAAATATTCAATAGTATTAGTAACATCATCTCTAAAGGAAACCTTAGGTGTATGTTTACCATAGGCCATGGGTTTAACAGAGGCCTACACCCGATTTGGCCACAATCACGAACAATATTTCCCAAACCGAGCCACCCTTGTTAGAACCGAAGTATCCACCGCCACCTCCGCTCACTCGATTCCTCTTTGTACTGAAAAATACCCCAAAAATTCTCCAACATGACTCATGTCACCATTTTGACCCAAAATTCCAAAACACAGACCACCATCAAGCTCAAATCAGAATTCCATGGTGAGAATCCATGACGCCAAGCCCCACAAAGGTGCATCCACCAAGTGAAGGACAAAAAGACCCACCACTTCCTACCGACCATCACTTTTGAGAGAAAATCCACTCGTATTCACCTTACCATTTCCACCAGCATTCGAAATAGGGGTGAAACCGGACAAGCCACCGATAGAGCAATGCCAATTCTAACAGGATTAGGGTTAGGGCACAATTCCATTTAGGAAAAGAAAAAGAAATTTTGTAATGTCATAATATTATGTTTATATTTATTAATATTTTTTTGGTGAAACTCATGAATTGACCTTGTACTCTAAGTTTTCTAGAATAGTGTCGAGAGTTTTCTTTTCTTGAACTGTAACTGTAAAATTTCCAATGAAACTTCGTGAATGGCAACTTTATTTGAATTTTTTTGTATTGAATTTGACCATTTGTAACTCTTTTCAAAAATTTTACTGGGCATTCATTATTTTGATCAAAACACAAATATTTGGGAATGTTGTTAAGTGGATAATTAATTATTTTCTACAAATATGGATGTTTTCCATTTTTTCTCTTACGTCAAGATGAAGACTACGATGTTCTAAAATGAAAATGGGTATTCATATTATTTCTTGAAACCTTCAAATTTGTAACCTCCATGATATGGTTATTTGTAAATCATGCTCAAGTATTAATTCGAAGAAATGACAAGGGTTTCTATAGCTAATATAGATACCCTTCTAAAAAAATAAAAGGGTATTTACAAAACGTGTCCCGATACTCACACTTGCTTAATATTTGTTTGTTTTCTAAATTTTTATCATGCATTGAAATATTTTTAAACCTTATGAGACTTTGTCTTCCGAACATAGGCTCACTTGTGATTTCGAGATCTTTTTTTCTTTGGAAAATAGAGGGTTTACTAGGCTCGTGACTATTTCTTGGATGATTAGAGTAATATATGAACTATTTTGTACTCATCGCATTGCTTGAAGAGGCTTTGTGTTCTAAAATTATTGTGTATTAATTTATTTTGTTCTCGAGCTCATGTGTTGGCTATATTTTAAGCTCCATTATGAAGGCATACATCTTTAATATAGTGGAAATATTAAGCTTCAAGCTTGTTGTTCATTTTCTTTGACCTGCAATGAAATTCACGGCTTGTAAATTTTACTCGCTTCTTATTCATCAATATTTAGAAAATTATGGTCATCTCTACCCTTGTAAGCATGTAACTATACTTTTTGCTTGATGGCTTGAATGCAATTCTATTCTATGATCATGAAGCTTTGTACATGATCTTACTTTAAATTGGGTACATTACTATGTATGAAACCAATTTCTATAAATATGTACTTCTCCTTTCTCTTGCAATTTAAATATCTGGAACCATTTATAGATTATATCTTGTGTTCATTTCTCTATTGTATAATCTTATTGGATCCTATACTTTAAAATTTGTCCTTTATTCTATAATTTGGGTAGAATTTGTACTTTTTACTTCTCTATTTGTGATACACTTGTTGGTACTTAGCTTATATCATCTTCTTTTTCATTGTTGTAAATGCTGTGCAAACTAAAGTGAATTCGGTTTGATCTTGGCAACAAATTTTATCTAATTTTGTCTCTACCTTTTGGACCTATAAGCTAATGCCTCGTTGCAAACTTGGATCATGTTTAATTTGCTCCTATAATTTATGACTGGAAAAGTACCTTTTAGATCAAGAAGATCTCTCAAGTTTGTACTTAATATTTGAAAGTTGAAAAATTATACTTGATCTTCTTGATTAATTTTTGCACTTTTTTGTAGTCGCTTCATTTCATACTTGGAAGGGTGTATTCTTTATGAAATATTCCTTGTATCATAGCATTTTGATCCATTACTAAATATTGTGAAGGGAACTCTTGAAATTCCTTTGCTGAGAAAGATAAATTGACTTGGGCTTGAAATGAATTCTTCATTCTTGTAGTAATAGGACCTTGTAATTTTGGTTCATATTCAAAAGACATTTTAAAAATGAAGTTGTTACCTCTTTTGTAAATATATTTTCTTGAGTTCTAATACTGTTCTTGTATTCATGAACTACAATATCATTTAATTTCATTCAAAATGTAATTTTATTATCTTTAGTTGCACACTTAAAAAAGAATTAGATAAATAAAGGAAACTTACAACCTTTCTTGTATACTATAGTAATTTTTTTTTCAGGATGTCATGATTATGAGAATATTCTATGTGCATTTGTATGATAGTACTTTCTTGATTCTATATGTAGCTCTTCGATGCATCTTATACATAATTGATTTCAAGAGATTCATCTGCCTAAAATTAATAGCACACTTTTAAAGGCTAAAACCTGAGCTCTAACATAAATTTGTTTATGTGCGTAGCTACATGGCATTGGGAGTTAAAAATAGAGCTAAATATGGAGTTGTAGGCTGAAGATGGTACAACATGAAGACGAAGATAACAAGAACCCAAGGAAATGATGGGTTCTTCCCTTTAATATTTTTCTTTCAGTTTCATGTATATGTACCTCTTATTTCAAGTAAACATAAGTTACATCCCACGGATTGTGTGGGAAACACTGAATTTCTTTATGAATAAATGACATTAATTTCTATAATTGAGTTGTCTATTTCTTTCTACATTCAAATTTATGGTAAATATTGATTGTATAATGAACTAAACAACTCAACACATAATTAATAACACTTAAACATAAAGAAATAATAAGATTTTATGTACTTGTAACTCAATAATGTATTATTTTGCATATAAACCGCAACTTTAGTTATTGTTATGGGATGAAATATCCCACATCTGTTGTGACTCTTGTCTTTCAAAGGCTATGCACTAGTCCTTGAGGATTTTTTATTTCATCCTTGAAAATAAATATGAATAACAACACATGTGTGGTCTTACATTGCACAACAACACACATAGTTGCATATTGCCTTGCTTTTCAATCTACTATAACTTAAAACATAAAGAAACCTTCCTTTGTTCCCTTAGTTATGTCCATCACATTAATCCTTTCCATCCAAAACAAAGTTTTGAGTTTTCCAGGTTTGCACGAGTGTAAAATTGTCAACAATTCCATATAGATTTGTTTTCATGATAATGGCATTGTAGAGGATAGGATTATTTTATTTTAAAATCATGTAAATACTATAATAATAATAATAAAATATTAGATACTCTAAAGAAGTTGTTATGTGTCACAAATTATTTTCTAAAACATGTGTGATCATAGAATTTGAAAAGTTACCCCTCATTTTAAAGATTTACCACAACATGTTCTCATTATTAAGAAACCTTTTATATTACTACATTTTCTTCTACATAAATACATACATACATACAGATATGTGTGTGTGTGTTGAAATTACCAAGTATAATAGAATATTTTATATAGTACATTAAACCAAGATCAATAATCCATACACCCGATAAATAAAAGTTATGATAAGCATTTTTTTCTTTATTTTACATAATTATTGATTGCATTTTCTTAAAAAATTGAGAACATAATTTCAATAGGGATGTGTAATGCACACATTCCATAACATTCACCATTTATTTTAATTTTCATTTTTTTTTGCAATAATATAAGAAAATATTTGGTCTTCTATGTAAATAGATAAATTCTTTGTGATTCACAATTGAGATAGTGACACAATTTTTCACCGTAAAATAATTTGTTGGAAATACTTAGATCAAGAATATCCTTAATAATTTTAGTATAAAAAGACCATTTACTATTCGTATATTAAAAAATGAGCAGGTTTTACACTATAATATTTTAATTTATATGAATCTTTTTTAGTAATGAAACTGAAGTTTTTGACTGGAATCCTGCCGAGGAACAACAAGGCCAAATCTAGGATACATTAAAGAAACACAAAAATGAAAACAAATCCAGAGCACAATGAATGAACAATAAAATGAAAAGGAAACAATGCAAAGGAATGACCACCTAGGAATGGAAACCATCCCTGAAAAAAGCAAGAAAGAGGGACCACACGAGCACAATATAAATCTAGCCTTTTAGTCTTCTCTAGTGATTCTTCCTGAGGGTGGGATGATAGTCTTGCATTTATATTTTTTATATCGCACCGTATTCTACCCTTCATCTGTATCATTATAAATTTCAATGCCAAATGTTTCAATGATGTATTCACAATAACACTAACCTTCCTATAAGTCAAGGATATTAAGGGTGTCAATATCAATTTGGGAGTGAAATAGCTTTTGAGAGAGTTGAGATCGATTGGAGAAAAGGGAAAATTAAGAAATTCCATCTCACCCTTCCGTAAGTGTTCATCTACCCACTTCCAATGCCTTTCCTCAAATGATTTTGTAATTTCTTTCCTCCCAATGAAGAATCCTTTTCAAGTGAGTCATAACAATTGGTGCCAACAATATTTAATTCATTTTATGAGGAATTTGGTGAAAAGATTTCATACAGAGACTCCATTTTTGTCATCTCTCCTGCCTCCATGTGTCCATAAGACTCCAACAACAATCCAGAATCTTCTTGATTTTTAAACATTAACTCATCTTCCATATTTCATTCATTTTGGGAATCTTCCACATCCTCCACCTTATCTATAGTGCCCACTTACCTTCAACACTTATTATATTTTGATTTCTATTATTTTTGACTATATACATTGATATTATTGTATCATTTTGGCTTCGCATGATGTTAGACAACGAGAGATACTTTGTCTATTGATGGATTACGATTTATATATTTCGACATTCAACATTATCGTCATATTGAATAGGTTTTAGAAGTTGAACTAATATTGCGATCTTATTGGTATTGATAAAATATAGAATGGAGATGTTTTTAGAATTTTTAAATAATAGAATTATTGGTTTGGATGATGAATCAATTTATATGTGAATGATTATTGATTTGTATGTGTATATCTTATCTAAGATGTTTTGATACGTCCATAATGTTGAAGGAGGTGTGTGATTTTTGTAGGTAATTATATCACAAAAATCATAGGGGATCGAGACCAACCACAATGGAATACTAGGTGGATACGACAATGGTCACCATGGAAACTTGTGGAATGTTGTTGTTTTGTTATTTGTTGTTAGGAGGTCCCCATGGGGGATGACCTCCAATTGTGACCAAGGGTTTTGTGTGTTGTTCTTTTCTTTTCCTTTATTTAATTTTGGAGTATGTGATTTTAATTGAGATGTAATTCCCTTTTTATCATTAATTGATTTATGTGTCTAAATTAGTAAATTAATCATGTTACTAAACTAATTATGGATGTGACAAAAAGAAGTCATTTATTATATTATTTGGTGATTTGGTCTATGTGTTTTAAGTTGAGTGTAAGTAACTTGAGTGTTGTACACTCTATCTTACCTTGGAAATTAAATTTGGCCTTAAGGGTCAATTTTGGAGGCTTGTGGGACAAGCTAAGCTTGTCCCACACCTCTTAATTTCTTATACCAACCCTACCTATGGATTGAGGGGTCAAAAATAGACCCCATTAAGTGTTTTGTAAGACAAAAATTGGCATTCATTGCACTTTTCTTACATGGGTTTTAAAGTTTGTCCTTAGGGGTTGTGGGTTGGGATTGTGTGTGTAAGAGGTTTTCATTCCTCTCAACCACCAATTTATTGTGCATTGGGGTTGAGTTTTGACTTGTGAGGTGGATTTGAGGATGAGTGATGTGGCATCCTACATGGAGCCACATCACCCTCCTCTCTCCCTTTTCTATTTATTCAAGTTCTTTTGTTTTTTGGGGGTTACTTCATTTATTTTGGTGCTCTTGTATTTTTGGAGTTGGAGGATTTTGGAGTGCTTGTGGATTTTTTGGAGCTTGTTGGTGATAGATTGGGCTTGAAGGATCTTGGTGTGTGACTCTTAGATCAAGCTCTACCATGGAAAGGTAGGAGCTATACCCTTGTTTAATTATTTTTCTTTTACTTGTGTATATGTGTATGTTATTGAGTGTTTTGGTATGCTTATTGGGTCCTTGGGTAGATTACCTAAGTATGTTGTAGGAGGAGGCTATGGGGATCTTATATGTAGGGAGGAATAAGAGTTTATTTCCTATTTTGGAGGGAGTTGGGTTGGGTGTCCCACCTTGGACAAGAAAATGCTTGCATTTCTTACTTTTTTTTTATGAGGGAGACATAAGAGATTGTAGGGAGGCATAAGAGAATGTGGGGGGCATAAGATGATCTTGAGGGAGAAATAAGAGTTGTGTAGAAGTTTTTATATGTATATTTGAGGGTTTTAAGGTGGGAACCTAATCCCATTGGGAGGCATAAGTGATCTCCCCATAGATCCTTACTCCATTGGCTTGCATTTCAAGCCTTGTGTATTTTGTAAAGTTGTATTATTGTGTTATTTTTCTTGTGTTGAATGTGCTTGAAATGGTTGTAAATTTTTTTGTTGTGTTGTGGAAGCATTGTAGAGTTTCCATGTGTTGGATCCATCCCTTATTGCCTTGTGGTTGGGGCTTGGGGGCCAATGAGGAGAATTGTTTCTTCTTCTCATTGGAGTTTTGGTTGGGTGGAGAGTGTTGCCTCTCCCCCATTTTTATCATTGTGATAAAGTGAATAAAATATGGATCCTTTTTGGAGATTTGATAATTGGAGCACTTATAGAAGACTAAGCAATCCTTCATTATAGCTACCTTCCTTGTAAAAAAAAAAATCCCACTTAAGGTGGAAGATTTATAGTATTGTATTTGAAAGTAAAGTTGTATTGAATACTTTGTTATTAAGTTGAAATGTATTTTTGGAAAGAGAAACAATCTTAGTATACAAGTTCTTGATATTATGGAAATGTGTCAAAAAAAAGAAAACAACTTGCTCTTATTTTAGTGGAATTGTAGTCTTCATTAGGTGTGTTGTTCCTATTTTAAAATTATTGAAAAATCTTGTTGAAAGTTTCTTGTGGGAATGTTTGAAACTTGTATGTTGCAAAGGAAAGAAATATTAATTTATATTGTATTTTTTTCAAAGGATTATGATGGAAAGATAAACTATATTTGTTCATTTCCTTGTAGTAGATGAAAGAGAGTTAACCTTTATATGTATCGATGGAAAGAACTTAAATTTTAATTGTCTTTTACTTGGTAAATAAATTAGATTAATTCCTAAATATAGTGGAGTAAGGAAATTGCTTTGATGTAGACTAGAATTGTTAGTTAACACCTAGTCACGCTGCACATCACTCGGCCTAGGTGAGCACTCACTGAAGCGCACAAAGGTAACGGGTCCCTCTTAAGAGTTGCAGTAGCGAATGGTGGTATGATAAAGCGATAAACGTATATTTTAGGAACTAATCCATCTATTCATCATTATATTTAACTAGATCTATACGCGCTTAAAGGTAAATCATCATGAAAATAATAACATGCATTAGTAAAACACATCAAACACTTTGTTTGTTCGCCAATTTCCTTTATCTATTTATCATACCAACAATACGGAAGTTTCATACAATACCAAGCATGTGCGCATGGATCTATTATAACTATCCGGTTGCATGTACTCATGTTCTCCCATTCTTCAAAACATATCTTTCCATCTATATAAATATATGTGTCTATATATTTTCTAAATAATTCATTACATATATATAGGGTGGGAACTAGCCCTTCACCACTTAACTCTACGAGAAATAGGTCGCATGCTAATAACACCACGTGCCTTCTTACGATTATAGCCATACATGAAAGTATGCTATCTATAGATTCTTGATAGTTAACTAAGTGATGGATCTATTCTTAACTTATGCCCATGCAAGAGTGAGTTGAAATGTACTTCAAAAATCTCCACAAAGAGTGGCACACAAATCTCGGCATTGCTTTGTGTGCTCTGCATGCCAATCTCTAAGAATAGACTTGATCCCCAAAATCAACTAAGTCCTTGAGAGTCTGACTCTACACCTCCGCGTGTGACACCTTCCTATAACTTCGTGCTTTTGCTCCTGTGTTATTCTTACGCACGGACTCGTGTGTAAGTTCAACTAAGTGTTTTCTCTAATCAACATTACCCCACACTAATCTCAATGTCACCACGATAATGGTGATGCCAAAAGCTTATACAAAGAATGGATAAATAACGAATAATTGAGTAAAGAATTTTGAATAAGAATTTTGAAGAAGATATACACAGCTAATCAAAATTGTTTAAGCCTCAGGCACCTCCATCTTATCCTGAAGTAGCAACTATGGACATTCTTCTTTGATATTTACTTCCAGTGTTTTCCATGCCATTAAGCTTTCAAGCCACTCCTGTTTGTTTCGGGCATGTCGGCAATGATAGACGCAGCTCTTCCATGGAGAGTTTCCCTTGCTCATTTTGTATCACAAGCATTACGCTTGACATAGAGGTTTACGCACCCTTCCAATACATCCATTTTCTAAGCAATGAGCTTTCCTTGCTCCTCCAACCTCTCCTTATGTGGTGCCTGCGCTGCAGCTAGTGCCTCGCACTTTTGCTTTACCAGGACTAAGCATTCAGTGCAGCCTAGGGAAGCATCCTTCATTGCCTTGTGGACCTCATTCTCCTCCTCCAATGTTTTCACCTCGATCAGCGCATTTGGGGCTGTGCATATTGTTAGCGCATGATCGGCCTTCTTCAATTTGTCACGGGTGGCTTGCAATAAGCCTTCATAAGTAGCAATCTTCCAAGCTCTTTGTAGCCTATGCCTTCTCTATCTTTCCCCGAGTCCTTGGGGTTGTGACGATACACGCGCTTTCTCATCTTCCAACACTCTTTTATTATTATTGTCTTTACATAATTCATTACGAAGGAAATTCTTTTGGTGCCCGAGGATTCCGGATGTGGGCATACCTTTAGAACATCATCTCCAATTTCCTCTACATATACGATTGACAAAGTGTCATATTTTATTTTGATTAAGTCCTTTTCCTATACTAGGTGCATTATCTCCACATCCTCGGCTTTTAATTTCTCTGTCAGTAGCCTTGATGGTAGCAGTTTATCTATGTTTCTTCTTGTTCGAAGGATAATTTTACTAGAGCATTACTCACGTACTCATCGACATCATTGTTGGTTCGATTGTCATATGGCACGTTTGGGTGACTTCTTCAACCGCCTTGGCGTGCATGATTCTTCACCGAAACATCAAAGTTGGGCTCGTCCATATGTGTGTGCATAGACCATGAAAGCTACTTCTTTGTGTGCGATTCACCTTGTCCTCATCCATGAGTGCCCATCCGAATAAATCCTTTTGCTCAATGGTGCTGCTGGGCCAGCATGAATGATTAGCTTTGGGTCTTCTCGCATACCCCATGGTATGTGCCTTGGCGTCCTCCCTGTTCAGTAAGAGATTGGGGTCCTTTAGGAATAGCCGCATCAAGGTTGGGAATACCGGATGTATCCCCACCCTTGTCCTGTGTATCCTCGATTGATCCCCTCCTCTCCTTCCATCTTCTCCTCCTCGTTTTGAGGCTCTTCTTTAGTTGGATATGAAGGTGCTTTCTCCTCAGATTCTTCTGTTTCCTCACTTAGCCTGAGTTTTCTTCGTTTCTTCTCCTCTGGATCCTTCACTTGCGGGGTTCCTCCTTGCGCCCTTGTGTACTTAAACACCTTTTTGAATCTTTGGTCACCCTGCTCCTCCCCTATAACTCCTTCTCCATGGGAAGTTGTCACATGATCCCCCTCACAGGCAAGATGGCTGCTTCCTCGTTCAAACCAGACTACCACTATATCTTCATGTTCTTCATCCTCTTCCTCATCATCTTACGTGGGTGTAGAGGGCCTAGGTGCCGAAATGTTTTCCATAGTATGTATTCCCTTCGGTGGCCCTGGAAGCGTGAATTCGTTCTCCACGTACTTGTTATTCTCCATTTTAGGCTTTAGTTGGAGGTATATTAGCATGGCCCCGATATCTGCAATGGCCACTATCTCGGCTTAATGCTTAATATTTCTGAGATGTTATTCTCATTGTATGCATTCCTCCCTAGATATCCATAAGTCTTTGTCAGGTGTGATACTCACAGATCCACCTTATCCACTTTAAACACCAACCTCTGTTTGTTGGTGAAGTGATGAATTGTAGCTTGGAAGTACTATGTGGGAAATGCGTATGGTAGCTTGCACCGGGGGGCTCCATGACCCATCTATCATTAGAAAGTGCATAATACTGAAGTACTACTAGACTACAAATTGTACTTATTTTCCAAGGATCGAGGGAAAATTCTTGGGTATGTGCCATTCTTCCCCAAAGCACCAGTGCGGAGCTGTCTATCATACCACATCTCAACACGCTCCTTCACCTCCTCAGTCATCAAACCCTTGCAAAGATACTTGCTTTGAATCACTCGGTGGAGACTTATGATTCATGGGGTATTCCCATATGTTCTCTTTTAGGCCGTCTAGTACCCCATCTCTATGAAGACCAGGACTTAGTAGGACGTAACAAAAACTTATCATACTTCCTTCAATGCACTTCCTCTATTATCCACTCTGCATACCATGGCCGGTGATGTTATAAGTGGTTCCTTCTGACATGCATTTGGCCACATGTAACCACATAAAATTAACTTGTGACCAACGTTCTTGGTCATTCAATTTTGTGGTTAGATGCGCTCTTTGCTGTCTTCTTTGGAAATTTTTCAATTTGTTAATGTCCATCCCGTGTGGTCCTTTCTGATAGCCCAACGCCTTTTGTGTCTCCAAAATGGCACTTTTATCAGCTAAGTCGGTCTTAATGTATTTTCCCGTTTCCCGTAATCTAGTAACTGTGGCAACAAGGATGGGTGTCAGTCTTACCCTCTGTCCTGCGAAGTAGAAGTAGTCCTCGTGGACTCGGCTCATCGACCATCTCATGCAAGGGTACATACTTTCCAAAGTATGGAAGCTCATAAACACCTGTAGACACCATTTCCTTTGAGTATCTTTTCCCGGCATCATCATATATCGGCATGCCATCCTCGGTGTACTGTTCATTTAAGAAGTGAGAAGGCCATTTAACTTTTATAGTTTTCAGCGGTTCGGTGATTGTATTCACTTATCTTACTCTGTCTTATGTGGGTATTCCACTCCTACCCCACAATAACCTCCTCAAGGTAGTCTTTGCATTTCGAGAGAATTTCTCTCAGGGGCCATATCCTCCTCTTCTTCCACCACCACCTTCTTCTTTTCTTTTACCCTAGTCTTGCTTTTCCTCTTTAGTGCCATTCTTCTTTCGGGGTTTTGAGTAATTCGCTTCGAACCTTAACTTTGATTCCCGTGCCCTAATTTATAATCACGAACTTGCACACCCTAGATCTATTTTATTAATCTACTTTGTCAAACCCTTTTCCTAGGGGATCCAGTCCCTTCTAATAAACAAATCTATTCTCCACTGGTTCGCTTGCTTCATACCTTAAAAGCTTGATTAGCTTTATGCTCTTCGCGTATAGGAAATTTATCTAATTCTTGTAGTTGCGAGGGTAAAAATGAAATCACATCTCGTCCTTATATAGATTTCTACATTTCTTGCATTAATTACTCCTCCACCTACTAGATTCTCCTCATTTATGACCCATTTTATCATTTCCGTGCGGTATATTTTCGCGCCAAAGTTATAACCTTCTACAGCACACCTTTTTACCCTCAAATCACGAGACTTCTCTTGGTAGCGCATGCTCTAGCACCCAAGTACCTTGTCAACTGCGCCATCTCTAGCTAATTACCATGGCCACCCGCTTACATCATGTTATACTTTCCCTTATCCATATTCATCCTTTCTTATCTTGAGAAGTAATCTTTTGTCGATTACCCTTAGTAACCTTCTTTCTCAACACCCGAACATGACATATTCACAACATATACGAGAGTCACCAACAATCCACCTCACATAAAAGGATGCGCGAGTCCTCAGTGCATCAAAATGCTTCTTGTTGCGATTATCTTCATGCGCGTAAAGCGCACGCTTATTACACAAACAAGAGCTAAAATTGACAAAGCATAAAGCGGACGATGAAATAAATACATGAAGGAAATGCATAAAGGAAAACCTAATGTATCTAGAAATACTACCTTATTACAAATACCAAGAAGACTTATATATAGTAGGGCTTTAGCTACTCACTGGAAGCATTAAAAAAGCCCAGGTAACCTCGTGCCATCAATTATTTCAAGTTGTGAGCACACGACTCAAGTATATGAGTGATAACATATGGCCCCAACCAATGCACCTTGAGCTTTCCTAGATGGCATATAAACTTGGAATCATATAAAGTACCATTTGGCCCACCAAAAGTTTCTTATCCACCGATGTGTCGGTCGTGTCATGCCTTTTGGCGTGCTTTCTCCTATTTCTGACTCCAGCGTGTGATGGCTCGGCACTCATCTAGTTGAACCATCTTTGCAATCTGTTCTTCCAAGGCTTGCTCATCAGCTAGACCTCCAGCGTGCACAATGCGCACAAAGAAGGTAACATAAATTCTAGAGGAAGAACAACTTCCATGCCAAACACTAATTGAAAAGGTGTGGCTTTGTTCAATCTTTTGTATGTTGTCCTATAAGCCCAAAGAACAGAGATACTTTATCATCGCAATCTCTCCTTCTAACATCACAAATCTTGGTCAATGTGTGGCTCAAAATCTTATTAAAATCCTCAACGCAGTCCCATTTTCCCGAGGGTGATAGGGTGTAGTTTTATTGTAGGGGCAACCATAAATTCGTCTAAAAGAATTCTTATTGTCTCATTCAAAAATGTGTGCCCCTATATCACTTGTTAAACTTAAAGGACAACCATACCTTATAAGAACATTCGCCCATAAGAACCATGCTGCCATAACTACATATACATGTCCTTTGTAGGTCTGCTTACACCCCTAGCGGAGTAAGATAATCTGTACATGTGATGATATAGTGTGATATCGATCCTGTGCAGCTAGTGAAATAGGCCCGACAAAGTCAATTTCCCATTTGTCTCAAAGGGTTCTACACACTTTTTATTGGTCGTAGGGGCATCTCATCCCTTTTTCTAGTCAACGAGGCGTTGACAATGGTCACATGTCTTCAATACTCTTTACAATCCTTGTACATTGTTTCCCACCACAACCCAACAAGTAGATCTTGCACACTATGGCATCACCCACTTTGGGACATAGTGGCCACTGCAATACCACCATGTGCTTCTTCCATTATTTCCTTTCGTTCATGCTCTAAGACACAACGGCGTAACATCTCATCTCTACCTTTCTTGTACAAATCACCACTAATCAACATAAATGGTGCCGCATGAATAGTAAGTTTCTTCTTCTCTAAAGATTTCATGCCTTCGGTGCCATACCGGTTCTCGAGAAAGAAAACAATATCCTCTAATTTTGATGGCACGCGTTGTAACCTATAAAGTTGTGCATCGGGCATGGTCTCTTCTATTATTTGTACCTCTTCCCCGATTCAATTCTAGATAGGTGATCCGATCCAATTGCTTTTGCCTAGTTTTACCACAACCGTAAAGTCAAAATCTTGAAATAAGAGTATCCATCGGCATATGCGCCCCTGTAAAACGGGGTTGTTCACCAAATATTTTAATGCCATGTGATCTATATAAAAAACAAAGGGTGTAGCCAACAAATACTGATGAAATTTGTGCAAGGCATAGATCATGGACAAGGCCTCATGCTCTATATTAGTATAATTACATTTCTGCGGGCGTTAACTTCCTACTAGCAAAGAAAATGGGATGATCAATGATACCTTTGCTTGGTTGAGCTAAGACAACACCAATGGCTATGCCAGAGGCATCCACATGAACATGAAAAGGTTTATCCCATGAAGGGAAATGCAAGATAGGAATGGTAGTAAGTTTCTCCTTCAATATCTCAAATGCGCGCTACTTGTGACTCCTCCAGAGAATGTACCTTTTCCTAGAACAAATCTTTGAAGGGCGTGACAACTTTGCATACCCTTTTATAAACTTCCTGTAATACCCTGTATGACTCAAAATCTGCGCACCTCATGCTAACCGCTATTTGGCATTTTCAGGCCTATGATGACTGCAACTTTACCTCGGATCGATCAACCAACCCTTCCTTACAGATTATATGTCCTAAAAAGTGTGCCAAATGGAGTAGAAAGATGCACTTTTTGGTGTTCAATGAGATACTCAACTGTCGACATCTTTCAAACATTAAGTGCAGATTGTCACAATGATCTTTAATTAGCCCATAGACGGTCCAATCATCAAGATAGACCTATAAGAAGCTATGAATAAAATCCTTGAAGGCTTGTACCACTATCCTTGAAAATACGGTTGGTGCATTCTTATTCCAAAGGCATCACAATATAGGCAAAGCTTCCCCATTCAGTAGTGAAGGTGGTCTTCTCTTGATCTTCAGGGGTAATTCAAACCTAATGATACCCTGAAAACCCATATGTAAATGAATATATTTCACACCTAGCCACTCCTAATATTTCCTCTGTGAATGGCGTACAAAAGGGATCATAGCACATGCTACATTCAACTCCCTCCATAATCAACGCAAATTCGAATCCTACCATCCTTTTTTATGCTTATCACCATAGGACTGACCCATTCTGATTCATCCAATGGTCAAATGATCCCGATTTCAACATCTTGTCAATCTCCTCCTTTACTTTCTCGTGCAAATTGGGATTCATCTGATATGGTCACTTCCTAACAGGGCGCGCACCTTCCTTGAGCATAATCTTCATTTCTCTAAGTGATATATGCACGCCCTTAAGTTCATGGTATCCTCTTGGGAATAAGTCCTCATAGTCTCGAAGTAACTCTATGATCTTTGCTACCTTTGATTCCGACCAGTAATCCTCAATTATAACCTCCTTAGGTTCAGATTTTGTGCCTATATTGACTTTTGTTGTCTTCATAGGTTCGTGATATGCGCGCACATCTACATCCGCATCTTGGATAACACTTCATATGTTCCATGTGAATGATCTACGTCCAAGTGCTCAACTTCCTCCTCATCAATTATGTAAGCCATCTTCCCCTTATCGTTTTCTGAGAGAAGTGCACTCAAGTAATATGATATCATCTTCTTCATCAGTAAAACGCGCCCACTGACTCTGTCTCACCAAACAATTCTGAACAAGGTCTTCCACTTTCCCACTGTGTCTCCCATGGTTAAGCGCTTGATAAAGCTTAAAGTTGTGTTTCTTGGTGGCATGGATGAAGAGAAGTCAAAAGTTTTGATCATCCTAGCAGATCAAAGTTTTCCATTGCCGGTGTCGCGATGTAATTCAATATAGACATACCAAGCACACGTGAAACCTCATAGAGTAGAATAAAATTGATGCATCTAAAGTGAGGGCGGTAATGCTTCTGTCCTCTTTGTCCGAGTCTCTCAAACTGCTAGATATGATGTTGAGCGGGTTGATCACCATGATAAGGGCTTATTTTTTTAGGTTCCTTACTTCTTGAATACCTAGTTGATAAGGCGGTCCCAATCGCTCCCCATTCTGAGAGATTATCCTGTGGACTACCCACCAATGCAGCCATCCCGCCCAAAGTATATGATAGCATATCTCATCGTTTAAGCTAGTCAACCCAGTTTGTTTCCATGACCTATAAAAATCCATCCAAATCTTTAGATCCAGTATAGCGGGGTATTGTGCGACCTATACATCGAATAGAGCGAAAACCCATCTTGCAAGTAATCACGCTACGAGCTTAACTTCGCACCCCACCAGTTCATAAGTGCCATGAGCCCAATTATCACAAGCAATACTAGTAGTATCGTTGATTGACTGAGAATCTTCCCAATGAAGGATTCCTTCCTTAGATGGATCATTGACCTCTAGGTCCCGAATAACAGTGCGTCATAGATTCTGTTCAAATCCTCTTCACTTAAGGGTTCCACATATGGCATGGATTTCCCATCTGTCAATGGTATTATGACCCTTTCCTCCTTGTTCTCAAAGCTGATATACCCTTTGTTAAACCTCAAATCATCATTGTTCGCATAACACCAAGGGCGCCCAAGAAAAGCTTTGAAACTATCTGCTTCCGCAAGCGCTAGCACTTCAAAGTCTCTTGTGAACTTGACCCCTTGTATAGTGATAGATGCATCCTTCAAAACTCCTATGGGAGTAGCTTTCATTCTGTTCACCATGAACAATACATTAGATGATGTATGTAATGGGGGTCTCCCGATTTTTCCCACGCATCTAATGTAAGTACATTTACTTCCGCACTTGTGTCAATCAAGATATTTCTCAACAACCATCCGTCCATAACAACATTCAAAGTGATCTCCTTATCATAGTCAATGCTATCGGGGGGGATATTCGCATGAATTATTTGTCTCTTAGTTTCAGTTCTCACACGTGGAGTATTCCCTTTCAATAAATTTCCTAATAAAGGAATAATATTCTCTTGGCGCAACATTCTACATACCCTCTCGATGTCATCAATATCTCGACGGGACATGTTTTGTATCCTTGTGCTCCAATTTCTAAGACTGCTCTTTTAAACCTTGTATCTCACCTTGAAAGCTCTTAAGGACCTCCATTGTATCTGATAGACTTATTTCGATGGGTTGGATCTGGATATCTAGCATGCAAAACCTCCTCCCTAGTGATTGTCACCACATTTGCAACATCTCTTTTGCATGCGCCACCTCGGCTCATGTGGTTATCTTGACTATTACCACCTCGGGTTCTCGATGTTAACTTTGGCATCCACTGGTTCTCTACAGTGCGTTGGATTCTAACCATCCCTGCACCCTTGTTTTCTTGCTTGTGTTGCTTACTGAGATGCTCATACAAGTTTGGACACTCTTCATAACTATGCCCCTTTCCACAAAATGAACAGGAAATATTTTGTGGGCATTCACGCCTATAATGGTTAGGTGAACCACATGTATAGAAAGTTCCTCGAGGGAATTCACTCCTTCCTCCACCTTGGCCTCGTCCTCCATATCCACCTCGATATCCTCATCCCCTTTCACGAACCCCTTCAAACCTTCCGTCATTCCTGTCATAGCACGTTTTATTATAATCCCTATCCTGATGCTCATTCTTCCCTTTAGAATTATTAGCCACACTTGCCTGTCTTACCCCAATATCAATGGCATCATGGATCTAGCCAATCAATCTACAATCCTCAGTATCATGGGTTGTGGACCTACAAATTTTGCAAAAGGAGGACACATTCTTCCTGATCACACGTTGTAGTAAGGGCAGTGACTAGCATCATGATTCAAATGGTAGATCTCACAGTCTAATAACAACGAATGTACAGTTCTATGAGGGAAACTATCCTTAGTGTGCCCTTCCACTTCACAATCTGTACACTAGATTCCTGAGTGTGTTTCATGAGCTGAGTTTTCCGATAATTTCTCTAACTGTTTTACCATAACTACTATCCGAGCTTCCAAAAATGGACTAACCCAAAGTGTCAATACTCCCAACCGCTTTGCTTGCGTAAAGTGGCTTCCATGCTTCGTGGATCGGTATAAGTCTTATGTGATAGTGATCTTCGAAATGGGGTAATCAATCCCTAAAAAACCATTGTGCATGCTTTGACTTGCATGAATGTCATAAGAGAGTTTGGATAGAAGTGTTTTAAAACACGCATCATACTCATGTACACTTTTGGTAGTGCCTTGCTTTATATGCTTGAGTGTGCTTATGCTCTTCTTCTCGAACTCTGGGATGTGGAATTCTTTTAAGAAAGCATCTTTCAATGTTGCATAGTCAATACAAGTTTTATTGGGATCAAAATTCCTATACCAGTTGTGCATGAACGCACGCCTACAATGTAGTAGCAAACTGACTTGCCTTGCACTCAGAGGCCATAATACCTTTCGTGCACCACAATATTTCACACATATGAACATGTTTAGTAGCATCCTCAATACCTCTGTATTCAGGAGATGAAGGGACATCTCCATATAAATGTTCTGGGGTTGCTGTGTGGCCTTGACCACCCGACCCAAAACCTCCTTGGTTTCCTCTTCCTCCAATACCACTTAAACCACCAGAACTAGAACTTCCCATACCACTCGATCCTCCTCTAAAATTTGGAATAGGGCCCATGAATGCACTCCCTGCTCCCAACCATGGTAATATACTAGACCCCTACGATCCCAGGAAGTGGTCCTAGCTCTAAGGTGATTCCCACACTAGACGTGCTCATATTTTGTGTAGATGATGAGCCTAAAAACGTACCCCCAAAGAATAATGAATTTGTCTATGCTACCATTGATATACTTGTTGTCTGACCTATTTTTGTGCTTTCACTTCCTAAATTAAAACTATTTTTACTGCTTTATACTAGATACTTTGAAAACCAAGCGCAAGGGCTATGTCAATAGGTTAGCTTAGATGCACACCCGCGGCCCAGTCATATCTCCGACACACTTCCATGCGAGGCCAAGAGGGTTCCTTGTCATGCTTTCCTAGATGGGGGTTCTGATGCTCTTGCTCTTCTTCCTCCCCATGAGCCTCAAATCCTTCACGAGCCATCTCTCTCCATAACACCATCCGTTCTACAATTTCTTATCTCTTGCATAATTCCCTCTCGCGCACCTCATCATACTTTAGCCGCCTCTCTTCCCTTTGCCATGTTGCCACTAGGTCTACCATCTTTCACCAATCCTATTCCTACCCCCGCGCATGGAGATTTTTTAGCTTTCCATGGGTTTAGCTTCTAAGTTCAACGTTACCATTAGTATTTTGATTGCCAGCGGAATACCTTGCAAATACATCCCTCTAGGATACCATAGAAATTGGAACTCCGCTACTTCTGGGCATGAATAAGTCAAAATTGAATACTCCAAAATATAGTTGTTTAGGACACCACAAAACCAAGTATCTACCACGCGAGTCTAGCTTAAGTTAGCATCATATAGTGTTTGAAATTCCTCCTATGTCCAAACAAGTGTGCGATACCTCCAATTCCACTTAGATGCATCTGCAAATAACCATTCATATAATTCTACTTTGGAAAGATAGCAAAGAAGCTTTCATATAAATTGTCATCTGATTCTACTTCTACTCAAGTATGTGTGCTAAATCTAGATCTAGTGTCAAACCTCCATGTGTATTCTTCATCTAGATCATGAATCCATTCTTCAACGCTTGCGAAAGTTAACTGGTATGTGTCTTCATCGTGAACATTCTCAAACAAATGAAAAAGAGGTCCCGATAACGGAACTAATGATACTGACCTAGAATTATTAGTTAACACCTAGTCGCTGGCACATCACTCGGCCTAGGTTTGAGTGCTCACTGAAGTGCGCAAAGGTATCGGGTCCCTCTTAAGAGATGCGAGTAGAATGGTGGTATGATAAAGTAGTAAACATATATTTTAAGAACTAATACATCTATTCATCATTATATTTAACAAGATCTATAAGCGCTTAAAGGTAAATCATCATGAAAATAATAACATGCATTAGTAAAACACATCAAACAACTTTGTTTGTTTGGCTAATTTCCTTTATCTATTCATCGTACCAACAATACAGAAGTTTCATACAATACCAGGCATGCGCGCATGGATCTGTTATAACTATCCAGTCACATGTAATCATGTTCTCCCATTCTTCAAAACATATGTTTCCATCCGTATCTCTATATGTGTCTATATATTTTCTAAATAATTCATTACATATTTATATATAGGGTGGGAACTAGCCCTTCACCACTTAACTCTACCGAGAAATAGGTCTCATGCTAATAAAACCATGTGCCTTCTTACAATTATAGCCATACATGCAAGTATGCTATCTATAGATTATTTATAGTTAAGCTCAAGTGATGATCCATTCTTAACTTATGCCCATGCAAGAGTGAGTTGACATGTCCTTCAAAATCTCCATGTAGAGTGGCACAAATCTTGGCATCGCTTTGTGTGCTCCATGCCAATCTCTAAGAATAGACCTGATCTCCAAAATCGGCTAAGTCCTTGAGAGTCTGACTCTACACCTCCGTGCATGACGCCTTCCTATACCTTCACGCTTTTTCTCCTGTGTTATTCTTCTACGCGGACTCTGTGTGTAAGTTCAACTAAGTGTTTTCTTTGATCAACATGCTTGTTTACAACTTAGACCATAGCCTCATTGGAGTATGTAAATTCATTATTAAGTTATTATAAATTTACTTATAAACCTAATGTAAATTCATGTGACAACAAGTTATATTTGGCTTGATTTTAAACCTCTTATCAAATACTATCAAATTTTAAAGGAAATTTTAAGTGTAAGATTAAGACTAGTTAATGTTATTAATAATATAACTATTATTATTTATTGATATTATTATTATTTAAATATTATTGTTACTAAAATTAATAATAATAATAATGATATAATTAATGGATATATATATAAAATAATTATTAAGTAAACAAAAAAAATGTGTTAATAAGCATGGAAATCGGCTTAGCCGAATGTCTTAGCATGGCCTATAGCTTTTACAAAGGAAAAGGGTTGGGGGATGGTTTTCAACCCACCCCCACCACACCCACACCACACCCCATTAACAAAGGGATGGGGGTGAGGTTCGGCACCCCTCTCGTCAACCCCAATACTCTTTAAATAAATGAAACCCCATAGGGAAGACACGGTTCCTTCTACAGTATGTGTTTTTTTGTGTGGCTATAGGTTTGTGTATTGTTTTGTTGGCCAAACCCTATTCTTAATACACACACACACACATGTAGATAGAAAAGACTCTATATTGTATTTTCAAGTTTTTTAAATAATGGGTTTTGATTAAAATACTAATACATGTACTTATATATATACACATGTATATATATACATATATATATTTATGTGTGTGTGTGTGTGTGTGTGTGTGTGTATCCCCTTCAAGTTGGATATATAAACATTATCCCAATCATTCACACTAAAATGGGGCAAAACCATATGCCCATTTGGGAAAATATTAAAATAATGAGATAAATAAAATGCATTGGAACACTAGGAGAGGGTGTAAATGGATCCAAAAATAAAAGAGAGGATGTGTATCCTTCTTGAGCTTGAAGTTGCCTCCCATGGCTTCCTCCTCCTCCACCAATTTGCAAAACAAAAGAATGAAACAATAAGATAAAAAAAAGAGAAATAAGTTTTTCATAAGAAAACTTAGGGTTAGATGGATTTCCAAATCCAAGGGCCCCAAATGAATCCATCCAATGGATGAGATTCACCCCTACAAAAATTAGGTGGGGAGTGGGTGAGAGAAATTTAAATTTAATTTACATGGGTAGACATTATTTTTAGGGTCGCTCAAGTATGTGTAAGGGTTAGGTGTTATTACCTTTCGAACTGAAATGTCTTTTAGAGAGATTTTAATTCAATACAACTTAGACCCCTTTGTGGGTATTATAGAACTTTAATTATTTAATTAAATAGACCACCTTTCACTTGAGATTAACTAACCAAATTTAATTAAAGCGAAATTAAATTATATTAAACTAAATTATAGGGAAGCCTAATGCTTTATTGAACTAACTAATCTTATTATAAATTATTGAGAGATTTTATTACTTTATTTTTTAAAGGGGGGATCTAGAGGAAAATTAATAATGTTGATTTAAAGTAATTTTAATCCAAGAAAGTGTGACCGTAATTGTTAACCTTTTTTCGCAAGTGTGTTTAACAAAACAAAAATTATTCCATAATTTTTCTAGTTTGACCTAGGTTGTTCTGGATTTCATGCGAAAATTTTAGTGGGCATTACATTATCCAAGTTCTCAAAATGATCCTCCGATTCATTGTATGCATCTTCGATGCTTGCATCCCTATCAAAATCTGATAAAATATTATGATTGTCACCCAGTCGTGCCCTCTTTTTGAACACTCGGTGAGCACCTTTGTAGCTTCCATTTTCTACCTGAATAGGTCTATGAAATGACCGTATTATCAAGCCTCGGGAGCTAGTGAATATTTATTTTATAGATCACGGTTGCCATTCTCAAGACCTCTAATCGAGAATGATCATTCTTTACTTTTTATTTAACGAAGGAGGCTTTGCATGAAGCCTTGCCATCACCAACCATACAACATTTTGAGAAAAAAACATGGGATGCATCATAGATGATCTTCTCGGTCTCTTCTTCAATCGAGGTGATTAGATGAATAGATTGAGGAAGAGGTTTCTCTTGGCCCACACTCACATAGAATTTTGCACACACCATTCTAGTTCTAGAAAGGGTAGTGGGGTCAAAAATTAGATGTTGTCCATAGGATTTTGCTATACCCATGAGGACCGCAGTATCCTAAAACTCTATGAGAAGAGCGGGAACACACACCCTAAAAGCCAAGAAGGGACAAGAGAATCCGAGAGAAACCCCTGCTTCCACCTATAGAGGTTAATGACTATTTTTCAAAATCTACGACCTCCCTTGTAGAACATCTACAAGATTAGATTCTAAGATAAAAATGAAGAGAAAAATTTTCATTGGCCAAAGCAACTACCTCCACGGAACCCTTTATTCTCTATTTTCTTCTACTCCATTTCTTGACATGATCTATTTTTGGTCTAAAACTAAAATAAACTATTAATAATTATCCCATACCTTATGGAGGCATAAGACAACACAAAATATGGCACAAAGAGAGAAGGATATCCATTTTCCCATGAAAGGGGAGAGATAACCCAACGAGTTCATCCTTAACTGTTCTCTCTCTTGTTATCTCGGTCTGCAAGACCGAGATTTGTAGTTTTCATGGTACAATTTCTTGTCGATACCCCCATTCGCTAGGAAAAATTCCTCCTCTCACCCATCATCATTTTGAATTTTTGTATCCCACCTAAACATAGTCTCATTCCCATCCATGAATTTTCCCACTCATGAAACACTTTCATTGATATTTTTACTTTTCTCTTATATTATCTATCATAATAATACACATTTACATCTTAATGTGTGTAATCCATTTTCAAGTCATTTTTTTCCCTTACTAATTTATGTCATTTAATTTCATAAAGGTATTATTTTTATGTGCTCTAGAAAGAACCTCGTGTGAAACAATTAGATTTTTGTAGTCAATAATTAAAATCTCAATTTAAATAAACAACTATATACTAGATTCTTGAATCACAATAAGATGTCGAAAAGGGGGGTTTCTAAATGCCCTTTTTCTATACAGTATAAATAGATTGAATAACATGGAACCACTTCCACCAAGATGAGAATGTAGATCCTAATGGGGGATGGTTGGAAGTTTGTGAACAACAAGAAGAAAGGTAATTTGGTAATTCACCTCTCAAGATGAGCCTCAAATCTCATAAAGGGAAAGTCCCAGTAGTTAGGATCCCTTGTGTAACGTGCCAAGCTGTTTTGGTTGTTCCCCTTTGTTGGATCTTTCTTCCTTTGTGGTACTTTCCTCTTTACGTGTGTCGATTGTATTGTTGTTTCTCCTTGGGCGAGTGGAGTCCATTTTCTCTTTTGTTTGTCTCTTAGGCTTTATTTCTTATCTTTTGGTTGTTCATGATTCCCAATCCCTTAAAAATATTCTTTTTACCTAATCTAATAATAAAGATTAAAAAAATAATTATTCTTAAAATCATGGAAAATATATTTATCTTAAAACCTACTCTTCTCCGGGACAAACCTAAAGACAACATCAATTAAAAATATAAAAAGCTCTATTAAACACTATCATTTGTTGAAAAATTAGGCAAGAATCAAACAAAACTTCTCTGAAGAGAACAAACACCACGTAGACTGGAGGGAAAATAAATAGGTAATAAACTTACATAATAATAAAATACATATATACGATCTACCTGAAACCTACATTTTGTCCTTTATTACTTTGAACATGTTCTCTAACTAGCATCTGCACCTCAAGAAGTGCAACGGATTCACCAATTTTGAATTACAAAACTCGTACATTATACTTTGATCTATATCTAAGTGATATTTAAGACAAGTTACAAACTCTTACATTGTACTTTGATGGATATCCATACCATATTTTAAAACTTTTATTTTGACATTTATTAGGATGATGCTAGAAAAAATTGTAGAGTTAAGATTTACACCTACCAATTGCATTTTATTGGTTGTTTGTAAGCAATTTTATACTGAGACCCAATTTTTGCATATTAATTCCTTCATGCATTTAGTGAAATAGTTTGCATGCCATGTGTTCCATACCAAAATGATCATACATATTTATCGAGCACTCATAGTTACTATGTCTCACAAAAGAGACTCAGTGAGATCTTGATTTCCTCACATATGGGATCACCATTTATGCTAAAAGATATGAAAGCATACCATACTTTATCTCGGTAGTTAAGTTTTATCTAATACCTTATCCAAAACCTTTCATTCTATCAGCCGATGAAATCCCAACAAGGATGATTTCTCAAATATGTGTTTTATCCTCTCTCTGTGAATATTCTTCGGTTTCGCCATATTTATGATGAAACAATATTCCTTCCATTTCCATTAGTTCAATCATGTACACCTACAAACACATAAGATATGTAAAGTTTCTACATATGTTTTTAGAATCAAGATCTAAAGTGGTTTATGTTCCAACCTCTACCAAGGATCCCATGTTTCTTACCATCATCGTCTATTTATCAACCAAAATAATTTATTGGGGAAGAGGAAATAGAAATACTTGTCTTATATATTAGATAATATGGACAGTTGATATAAATATATGCTACATGTATTTATAAATGTTTCAATAATGGAAATGATATCTTAATTATTTTCTACGTCTATTCTTCCTATGACTATTTTCCCATGACTATTTTCTATTGTATAAAATAAGCTAACCTACATATATTTTTCCTAAGACTATTTTTTTGCAATTGTATCTTTGGAAGATGAAATATGTTTACAATATGTAATGCCCTATTCGGCATTACTCCTATTCTTACTTCAAACCTTGTTCTTTGCGCTGAACATTGTTGTGCTTCTATTGACCATTGTTGGCTTCGCCCTTGTTGCAAAGAATAATTAGCATTCTCCCTCTTTGTGGTGTCTGCTTGTGTCATTGTCAAAATTTCCATGTTATTGGTCCCCTGAATGTCCGGCATGATTTTCCTATTAAAGGAAAATTGTGTTCTCGAATTTTCGAGCTTGATTATCGGTATTTGCTAAAATGAATAATAATAATTATATTTTTAGTTGTAAAATTAATAATAAAAATGATAATAATGATATATTTTTAATTCAATTGTCAATCGGCCATTATTTTATATTATTATTATTTTACTTTATTTTCAATTATTATCAATATTCTATATTAAATATCTCTATAGTATTTTAATTTTTGTTTCGTTTTGATCACGCCCGTAGGCTGAACCTCGTTCTGCTTGAAGAAGGGGTTACCCTGTCATGGCGCCATGGTCGGTTGTTGATCTAAGTTCGATTTCAAATGTCAACCCCTAGTTTTCTTCCCATCGGTCGATTAAGCTTGCTCACGTGTTGTTTTAATCATTTAATTAAAGGACAATATGACCTTTCTTTTTCTCTCTCCATCATATTGGTTTGTATGTTTTTTTAACCTACTTGGTTGGTGTAGGTGTTGGGTTCCTTCCTCCTTTGGTTTCTGATTTTTTGAATGCGTAAGGGGGGGATTATGTGTGGTGCAAGCTTTGAAGGGGCCATTTATTATGCTCAAATTAACCTCTTTCACCTACCACCCATTTACCTCTTAAGCAGTGACCTGGCCTTGTATGTGGCCTTCACCTAGTGGAATTAATTTCTATTAGATGATCTTTTGTTTTTTTTACAAAGGATCTTGGTTTTGTGCTGGTGAGGGGGTGGTGTTTGGTGGCTGCTACCATTCATTTATTGTTCTTAATGAAGACAAATTTTCTTGCTTTTGGTTTGACTGGTGCCACAATTTTGGGGCCACGTGGACTGCAAGTCCCTCCAAGATTTTCTCTAATGAAGTCTTGTTGAATTAAAGGGGGCATTGAAACATGCTAGCAGAGGAATTTTACTGGTTCAGAGCCTCCTGCTCTTGCTGCACACTCCCTTCTTGTGCTCAACATAGATGTGAATGAAGTTGGATGCCCAACAAGCATGGGAGAAGGAGATGTCTTGTTGTTGCTGCCCTAGTAGATGTGTGTGTGTGTGTGGAATCTTGAATCAGGCATGATAAGACTAACCATTGTAACATTTTTCTATCTTTAACAATCCCATGAAATGAATTGTTCTCATCCTGAAATAACATCTTGATTTGGTTTTTTTTGTGGTTGTTTTATTAGTCACCTTGATAGCACTGCCATCCCTTCGAGTTTTCTCGATTCTCTGTTCAAATGACTTCATTTCCAAAAAATAAAAAATAAATAAACAAAAGTGGATTTGCGAATTGTTTATTTTCCCTACCTCTGTTATTTTCTTTCCTACATATATGAGCATATGTGGAATGTATGTTTAATGATTTCTGATTTCCATTTTTGCAAGTGATTTTCTGTAGTGTTCTTCGAGCCTATCTATTGGTAAAATTGTAATGGAGGAATTATTAAACCTCAAGTTCGTATTGTTGGGGTCTACGAATTATCATTGAAACTGAGTCCACAATTTCTGACTGTGGGTATTAGATATTGATAAATTCATGGAATGGAATAAGTGAATCATTTGTGTAAAAAAAATATGCCTCTGGATGTAAATACTCCTAGGTATTCTGTGATGTGTGACTGGTTTTCTATCTCAAATTCATAAATAAAGTTTATGTCCCTTTTTCTAAGGTTACATTGTGGTTAGGATAAATGCAGCTTTGGTAGACTTAGGTAGTTGTCTTATTTTAAGATGATTAGATTAAAACTTTCCTCTAAAATTTTAGGTATGGGTCTAGCTTGATGGGTTTTGTCTTTTGTAACCCTACACCCAATTGTTTGATCTGAAATTCTCTTTGCACGATCTTATTTTTCTATATAAGAGAGAGAGAGAGAGAGAGGATTTTAAAGTTAGCTCTCTAAATTCTTAGGGCCCTGGGTTCATGCATGTCGTCAATCATAGACATTAATTCTCTTGACTTGGATCAATTCATGACCTCAGAACCCTTTTTCCCTGAATTATAACCTTGATCAAATAGTATTCGGGAGAATGATTATCTTGATGTATTACGGAATTGAAACCATTCTTCTGATTATATATATTCCTCCCCTTGACTCTATCATTGGGTAAAATATTTTACATACATTAAGGAATAAGAGGCCAAACTATGAGACTAAGGAATCTGAGGTTTTTCTTTTCTATCATGAATAATCATGCTAAAATGATACTTTGAAACTAGAGCCTGGTGCTTGATAAATAGATTATTAAGTTATAAATCTATAGAGAATGTTGGTTGAACAATAAAATAAGTTGATGAATAGATTAGAAGGATCTTTGTTTGATAATTATGAAAATAGGTCATTTCAACCCACCTCATCCTACGATGCTTGGGTTGTTTAATGTCCATTCAAGTAGCGAAAATGAGATTTTTTTCCATGTCTCTTTAGTGATCTGCAAGAAAAATATTTATTAGTGAACAAGGTAGATTGTAACACCCACTATTTCTGACACACAAGACTACATAGAAAAACATAGGATAATTTTTTTTTGACTTGCTTGACACATAACACGACACAACATGCCATCACCAAGGTTACAACTAACTCTATGAACAACTTGATACAAGGATGACCACAAGGGCAATAAGGAAACACTCAACACCCACCAAGGACAATGCACTTTTCTCGTTGACAAGACACCACAAAAAGACCAACCCATAATACCTAGTTACAGTTCAGGACACTCAATGAAAAAATCCTTTAAGGTTAAGTATTCACTAAAATAGTCTTTCAAGGCCTGACTTTGCGGTCTAGAAGATTCATGTTATGATTCATACAATACTTCTTATAGGGCTAGATTTATTTTCTTTTATACTATTGCGTAACTAGCTTAAGGTCATCTCTAGTATGACATTTACTCATTTAATTTATTACAAAACAAGGAATTAATCAAATCCACAAGGCTATCTATCCAAACCCACACTACTGAAACTTGTTTCATACTTCCTTTGCAAAGGAAGCAAGCATAAATTCAAAAGAAGTGGAGTATCGTTTAGGTTCGGAACCCTAATCTTCTTTGTTCAAGGATTAAAATTTTATCATAACTTAAGAAAAGGATTACGAGGTACTATGGTAATGGTTAGAGAGAGAAGATCAATTTATTTCATTATGGTCTATTTAGTTATTAACTGGTCTTTCGAGAAACTTAAGGGATAAACTAGATTTTGGGTAAAGGCTTCATTTAGCAAACATCTTGATTAAGTTTGATAATGGATACACATGGGGTTCCTAAAATGGAAGCACAAGACTTAAGGTTTCACAAAAAGGAGAATAAATTTTAATCCGTAGTTGAGGGTAGGTTTCTTTACACTGGTAGAAAACTCATTTCTTTCCAAATTAAGATTCTTAAATTTCTCAACAATAACTCAATTTCACTTTGTTATTTTATTTATTGATTTATCTAGGGATTCATTTTTCTTTATTTATTTTTGTTTAACTCTAGAATAAGGATTGTTACTTACTAAAATATATAGAGAATTGCACTGATGTCAAGACCATGGAGGGTTAATAAAACAAGAAAAAATTATGACTCGAAAGAAGAAACTACCATTGCTAATCGAGAGACTAAACATGATTATAACATTTCTATTCAACATGGCACACATAACAACAGTGTCAAGAGATTCAATATAACTTAGCTGAGAGCAAGAGGATAACAACATTGGACAAGCCATGCCACAACATTTTCATGATTGATAAACATATTACCACAAGAATACTCCTAATAATGTAAAGATTGAATATTATTTCTCAAAAGATAATTACAAGTTTAACTACAAAAGAACAAGACAACTTTAATTCACAATTACCGAACAATCCAAGGAAAGAGGCCTTCCAAACTCCATTACAAGAACCATTACAAGATTACAACACATTTGAAATTCGTATAAGAACTTCATAGATCAACCCGATGAAACCTTGACAACTCTTTTCCTTTTAGCTACTTACATAATCCATCTACACAAGTATTAACTTGAGTCAGTTCACGAGAACTGAGCATGCTAAGACTACCCATTGCAACAATAAGCTAACATTTAACAATATCATGAAAGGAATGTTCTAATTCTAGAATGGATCAAAGCACAACCCACTAATCCAAAAATTCTTCACACGAGAAAGAGATTTATACCAGCCAACAAGGAGGAAGCCAAAAATACTAGTAAGAACAATATCTCATTAATCAAGGCAAGACCTTATGGGTTAGGAACAAGAAGGTCAAGAGTATTGAGATTTCAATCATGTAATCCTATGGATTTCATGATTGAAAATCCAATACTCAATCCATCCATCTAAAGAGGTCCAAGAGAAGACAAAGCATACTAGTTACGATCATAGGCACAAAACAAAACAAAGTTATTCAATCCTTCCGGGAGGGAGGTTTCATAGCATAATGGGATTCGTAACCCCAAAGAAACAAATCATAGTTAAATATGGAGTTTCAACAACTTAACCATGAAGTATTATTTATACTTTACTCATCATTTGATCCTTTACAAATAATCAAATCCAGGAAGCTTTCCTAATGAAAGCAGGGGTCGAAAGTAGCCTTTAGCCTATATGAAAAGGCCATATAACTATTTTTAAAAGGTTATGCAATGCCTCAGAAGGTTCACATCCATAGAATTTAATATTTATTTTAGGACAAGGTAATACCTCCAGATAGCTCGAGTCGCTTACTCCTTCACACAAGTATAACGAGCTGATTGAGCTCTTATTATGCTATTAAACGAACTAAGGGACACTAACCGGATCCCCTTGCCTACATATTTCCCTTTATACAAAATAAGATAAGGCATACATATATGAAATCTCATCGTACACCCAAAATATCGGGTTAAGTAATTACTACCCATGATTAACTTGAAAAGTAACTAGGCAGACATCCGGGTATGGCTCAATTTATAAATTACACATTCATTTAAATGCTAAAAGGTTATCGACCAAGCTTAGTCTACAACCGTAGTCGAAGGTTTTTTTAGTGATCACACAACCCCAAGAAAATATAGAAATGATATTCCACTTATTTTGAATTTATGCTCTTCCTTCCAAGGAAGATGATAGTTACAATTCCAACTTACTTTATTTTAATTGCTTATGCCTCTCATAATTAATTCTTAGCAGTATTATCCTGAGTAGAGGTAATATATCATTGAGAGTATAAATTGTCAATTACTTGCACCTTAAAATTGCATATGGAGAGGGAAAGGAAAATCACGATACCCAAAATGGCATACACATTTTATCCTCCATATTCCCAATCCTACTTTTATAAAAACGCATTCATTCCAAAAGTCCATTTGAACCCGTAAAAGAACTAGAAGTTCTGTGGAATATTATTCCTAGGCACCCCAATAAGATATGGGTATTCAAATAAATGGAAACCATGGAATCCTAGAAGAAGGGTTTAATTTTTCCAACCAAAATAACATCACACAACTTTTACCATCATACAAAGCTTAAATCTATGCACCTCAGTCCACATATTCAGATACCCAAGCTGACCTCCACAGAAAATATTTACAATTCGAATATGTTATCTAAGAGTCTAAATGGAGCCAACATTTCCTCCAACCATTTTGGCTAAAGAGCATGATGTAACCGACATCATTTCCCAACTACTTCTCTCACTCACAAAATTTTAAATGAGCAATAGAAAAATACATTCGTATACTCTTATATATATATATATATATATATATATATATATATATATATATATATATATATATATATATATATATATATATATATATATATATATCCATAGGTTTAACTATACATCACATCTCAAAAGCCAAAGACAGCTTTTGAGTAAAATCAGCTATAATTACCCCTTTTTTTTACCATGTCTTGGTTGAATAGGACCAAAGGAAATCCAGATAGAAAACACCCAAAGTAGATGGAAATGAATTTATACAATTAGATCAACCATAAATCAATTGTTTAACCTCATACCATTAAAAAAATTCAAACAAAGAAGCCAAAAATCAACTTATATTTCTTTTTTTCCTCATAAGGATTTAAAAAGGAAGAGTTCATATTTTCCATGCCAAAACCAACGATTTAAGAAGGAGATATAGATGAAAACAATATACTCGAGAAAATCAATAACTAACACAAATCGAACCACCCAAGGTGTTATTTAGGAAGAGAGACATACGATTCATGTGATTATAGAAATGATAACAGAGGATTGTAGGGTTTAGGCTTAACATGCCCGTAAAAAGCCCCCATTCGAATCCACCCAGCCTACAAATTGTCCTTCATAACACACGTATCTCACCCACAAGGCATCCACCTCTACAAAACAAGTGTTTTTAACCCATCCACTCACACATCTAGCTAACAGAGAAGAGAGCATGTCGCAAAAATGGTAGGGTAGAGTCCACTAGTGTGCGGCTAGCAAGAAGAAAGAAAGGACCTCTTCCCCAATTGTGTCCCACCAAGAAAATGTGTCAAGAAAGACTACCCATACACATTGAATAAAAAGAATAAATGGAAACCATAATTTTCCACTAACCGCCAACTAACACTTGAATGTTTTTACAAAGTGAGGCAAGGGGAAAAGTGGCACCCAATAGAGGATAAGAGAGGAGTAAAAATTTATAGTGTTTTCTTTATTTTTCTGGTTGAAATGCATTAAAATCATATGACCAAGTCAAGTAACCGCCACCATCCATCTGTCCAAAGAGGTGTGAAGCAACACGTCCATAATTACACTATTACATGAGTGAGCAGATTTCTTATGAACCCCATGGTTTTATGCGAAATAATCATGTTATGGAAGGTATTAAACTCTACCCTATGTTAAAGTATAAATGTTACTTGTTTTCTTTTACCCCCCCTTTTGATGCTATCAAGTTTGAATAATGTGGAACAAGCCAACCCGAGAAGATTAAATCACACACATATGACCAAGCTAGAGGGGGCAAGAATTAATTTCTCCATTACTCTAAGAAATAAAAACAACACGATCGTAGGCAAATACAACCGAGGGGATAAACTAGAGGTTAACGTTTGAAGGTGAACATAGAGTATAAAAAAATTGACCCTTAAACATGAACACTACGTCCTAGACGATGGCGCCACCCACGAACAAGCTCCCATTGCACGAATCGAGGCTCGGAAAGAGGGAGAATGATAATAAATTAAAATATATTACAGGTAAATAATAATACTCCTAAAATCAGCACAAAATAAATAAATAAATTGAAAGGAATGATAACCAGATCATACCAAGCCAAGAACACAGATGCTAATCAAACACCACGATCAATAAGATCAAAGCAATTTGCCATAATAGCTTTACATAAAACCTTTGCAAAAAAATGAAAAATAATATCATATATTATTATGGAACTCAATGCAATACATTGAGAATGGGCCTTGCTTAAATAGGCAAGGAATAACAATCTAAGAACCATTCAAGGTCGTAGATCAAGCCATAAATCAAGGAAATAACTAGTCATCAAAGAACTAGTCAAGACAATAGATTTAGGAGAGAACTAGACATCAAGGATCTAGTCAATACCATAGATCAAGGAAATAACTATACCTAACAACTAGATAATATCTCATAATATCTAAATAATATAAAAGAAATATCCACACACATAAGTGGGTGAGGATAAATACAATAAAGGTAAATAAAGTACCTAGGTGAACATGAGCTAAGGTAAATACCTACTCTAACACCCCCTCAAGTGAAGCTAGGGGAAAAATAGAAGTGGCATGTCCACGGATGAGTCCTAGGCAAATAGGCATGATGAGTTACTCATGTACAATAACTGGGAAAAAAGGGACACCACAAGGTACCCAAACCCAGAATAACAAAGTAAATAGAGTAAATACACACTCCAAGGCATCCCAATAAGCTCAGGCTCAAAAAAATCATACAATGTTGAAGAATTTTGGTGTGCATTGTGGTCTAAATCCACTGATCGATCACAAAACTCAAAATCAACTGACACTGGGTTTCACGGAATATCTCCATACAAGGAGACTATTAACGCAGTGATGTCGAAAGTGCAAAAAAACACCAAACATAATTCCATCAACTGATGCAAATAGGTGTTCCATGATCCAAGAAAAATTACCAAAGCAACAAGGCAAGGACACAAACTCCAAAGTGTCATGATCCAAGAAAAGCCAAGGTAATAAGGCAAGGACACAAAAATCGAAGAAGTAGGAT